>CM069871.1:61763926-63162230 GCA_036172665.1 Prosopocoilus inquinatus
AATATAATACTTTCAAATTTCGGACACTTCCGCTTATACCGGAAGTTGCTGTCAACTTACTTATTTTAAATGGAATACCCTAATTTTTAATGCATTTTTGAAATCTTCATATAATTCTAAAAATATTTTATGCAACATGTCATACAAGAAAAATTAACCGTTTCCGAGATATTTTTTTTTTTTTTTAATAACTCAGACTTGCAGAACCTTGGTTATGATGCTGCCATCTTTGTGCAACAAAAACCATGATGCCCATTTCTGGCCTGTAGTAGGCTACAGTTACATGCTTTCAGATCATATCCAGTTTTCCACTTGATTGCTTACAGGCTGGTTGAAAAGTAACTTCTATTCGAACTAATTTCAACTGTCAAAAAGTCATGTTTTTTAAATGGAACGCCTAGTATATTTTTAGACCAAGTGACTCAAGATTAAATGTTCTTTCGTCCTGTATCAGCATTTCCTATACCTATCTCTCATAGTTCACTCGTTATCGATGATTTCTTTTTAACACGAAATTTTTTTCCATTTTTCGGTATTATTTTTAAATAGTGGGCTATGAAAACTAGAGAAATTATAATTTTTGAAATCATCTGTCTAGTAGGAATTAAAAAAAACCAATTTATTCGCTACGAAGAACCAAAAAATGAATAATCAAACACAGACATATTAAAGGTATTTGATGATCAAAAAATCGACAATTCAAGAAGTTTTTATATCAAGGAAAATATGTTATTACTGAGACACAATAGAAAGTTATTACTAATAAATAATAGCCGAGGAAAACTTAGAGCCAATATTATAACCAACAATTTGTGTATTATTTTTAATATTTCTGATTTATTTATTAGTGTTCAAAAATTTTTGTGTTCTAAGTGTAAATTCTTCCTTGTAAATGTGTAAAAACGCATACCAAGACTTCTAATACATGCGGCATATGTAAACAAAAAGTTCAGATGATAGATGTGTATTTAAATATTATTTATCGGTTTTTAAAATGAAATTGAAATTACAGTCAGAAATTAATTTAGAAAATCTCAGTTTGTTAAATTTTCTTAGCACACTATTCAGGAATAATACTGAAAAGTGAAAAAAATTGATGTCTCAAAGAGAAAATCATGAATAGAAAGAGAAAGGTAAGAGATGGGTATAGGGAATGCTAATACTGTTCGAAAGAACATTTAATTTTGATTCTTATGGTCTAAAAAAATACTGGGTGTTCTATTTAAAAAACATGACTTTTCGACAGTTGAAATCAGTTCGAATAGAAGTTACTTTTCAACCAGCCCGTAAGCGATTTTGTGTAAAATTAGGTATGACCTGAAAGCTTATGAGCACAGCCTACTACAGGCCAAAAATTGAAATTATGGCTTTTGTTACACAAAGATGGCAGCATCATAAACAAGGTACTGCAACTTTGAATTTTTTTTTTTAAATGGAAATATCTCTAAAACGGCTAATTTTTCTTGTATCACATGTTACACAAAATATTTCTAGAGTTTCATGAAGATTTCAGAAATGTAATAAAAAATGGGGTATTGCATTTAAAATAAGAAAGTTGACAGCAATTTCCGGTATAAGCGGAAGTGTATTTTGATAGATCCATATCGTTAACTTATAACTGCAAAATATGAAACAGAAATTCAGAGGAGAAGTCCGTAAACTTTTAATGAAAGGGTTGCCTGAATCTCCCTGTATAGGGTGTGCCATTTGAAACAAAAAAGTTGCATTCAGTACCGCTGTTTTGATTCACCCTGTACAGGTGAAAATAATTTTATGTTGTAGACCTCTAAATTAAAAAAAAATGTCCTGAAACTTTTTTAGTATCTGCACTAGTTATCGAGATATAGCCCGAGAATGCATTGTTGGGACAACCTGTATATGCACATATTGTCTTCATTTCGGCTTACATATCGTATAATCCCAGCTCTAGTCATCATTATCCGAGTTTTATGTACTTTCTTTCCCTTAGAAGTTTGCGCGTTTCGAATAGTTTGGACCTGAATTTCTTAGTTGTTGCAACAAAACACCTGACTTGAATTTTTGATTGACAGTTCATTTGTAAATAACCATAATTCAATCCAAACAAGTTTTAAAAGTAGAGAGATTCAAAAAAAATAATGTCGGTTTTTGAATCAAAACACGTTTGGATCACGATTTTGTGAGCAAAAGAAAACACATTTTGTCAATCAAACAATTAGGTACATCGAACATCTAAGTATATCCAGAAATAAAAACTTCATTTCACAGATTTGTTTAAGTTCAACCAGGTCTAGAAATTAAACTAAAAATCTCAGGAATTCACAAAAAGAAAGAGAGTTTCAGTTTAAAAACGCGACACAAAAAGATCGTGAAACGCGAGATTGTTAAGCACCGATTGTTCTGCGGCAAAACTCGCTTCGCCTGATCGAAATTCGCTACTTTATTGGCGTGAATTTCCTCATGGTACTACTTAGGAAGAGAAAGTAACGAGTACGGAGAGGCACATACTACAATAGTAATACGTTTTTTTTTTAATGTTCAGAATGCAAATGGGCGTGACAGCATCATTAATGAAGAAAAATGAAAAGAAAAAAAAAAAAAAGAAATGAGGCGCTTATACTTATAAGGTAGGTAGGTGTATTGTGCACACATGTCTCTTTTAATTAGTTTTAACAGCTTATGAAGAGGCAAACAGAAAAATATATCGTAATTAAGCAAAATTATTACGATCAATTAATATACGCATATAAGCATAACCGAAATGCAATTTTTAATCATTAGTAGGTAAGTATAATAATAATCCTCTGTATCTACTTATCAGATGATAAAATAAAAAAATGATGTCACAGATTTGATTGATTCTTATGTTGCAATGCACGTACGCCAAAAAAATTATCGGAATCAGGACGTAAGTACCTACAATAAATATTTACCATCCCCGGAACATAATTGCAACAACATCCGTTCCTGAGCGGAAGCTCTTAACAAATCGCAGTATCCGAGGGGAGTCAAATAATTCCTTTTTGCCAATCACTCACTATAACACGTTCTCGTCGTCTCACATGTTCAGCGCGAACGCGCACTCGATCGGCCCTTTTAACTCTCTGCTGCACACGCGCTTAGTCGCACACGTACTGTTGTGTTCAGCGTGCGCGGCGATCGCAGCCGGCTTTGCGCGTACTCGTGAGCATGTGCGGAGACTGTAGGTAGAAACTTGGGGGCTAATCGTGCCCGGCGCAAAAAAGCCCCGGCGCCGGTGTCTTGCATTTTTGTTGTTTTCGTTGCGTACGGAATGTCGGTTATTTGTAATTTAAATGTTGGCACGGGATGGAAAAATGGGCACGACAATAACAATGATCCGCACGAGTAAATAAATAGTTCTTAGTCCTAATCCTAAGCGCATATGACAAATGAAGGTTTATTTAATGACGGAATGGGAATGGGAATGCATTATACCCAAGTGTTACTTTTAGCGTTTTTTTCAGAGGCGTAAGGGTACAAACATGCCGAAGATGTAAAATGTCTCGCTGTTCACCCTCGATGTTTAGGTCGAGTTCCATACCGCGATATTACAGCGACGTACAGTTTTAAATACGTGGGCTGCTGGGAAAGTTTCTGAAAACGGTATGAAAAAACGCATATGAAATTTGGTAAACGGTATCATTGTTTCTAGAAGTATTCGCCTTTGAAGTCAATACACTTTTGCATACGCTCGAACCAATTTCTAAAGCACGTTTTCCACTCTAAAGATGGTACCTCAGAATCCGGTGCCCGGAATGTTTCAACCGCTGCTTCAGCCGACGAAAATCGCTCACCACGCATTTTATTTTTGACATTTGGGAACAAAAAGAAATCATTAGGCGATAAATCAGGTGAATATGGACAATGAGTCATTAATTCAACATTTTTGTTGGACAAAAAATCAACTGTTTGACGGGCTGAGTGAGAGCTGGCGTTGCAATGATGGAAAATAATTCGTCGATTTCGATTGTTTCTTCTTATTTGATCGATGACTTCCGGCAAACAAATTGTAGTATACCAATCAGCATTCACGGTTTTTCGATCCTCTAAAGCCACGGTTGCTACATGCCCAGTTAAACCAAAGAAACAAGCAATCATTTGCTTCGCAGCACTGCGTGAACGGACACCTTTTGTCGGTTTTGGTTCATTTTGAAATACCCACACGGTAGATTGTTGTTTACTTTTTGGCTCGTACGAATAGATCCACGTTTCGTCACCAGTAACGATGTTATAAACTAAATTTGAACGACCTCCATTGAATTTCTTAAGCATTTCTTCGCACCATTTAACACGACCCTGCTTTTGCGCTTGTGTTAAATTGTGTGGGATCCAACGACTGCAAAGCTTTCGTACGTTCAAATGATCATGCAAAATCTGGTATATTGCTTTCATGTCAATGCGTAAGGATGCTTGAATCTCACGGTATGTCACATGTCGATCTCGCTCAAGCATTTCACGCGCAGCATCTACATTAGTGGCAACAACAGATGTTGATGGACGACCTTCACGAAATTCGTCACTGAGAGAGGTACGTCCACGCTGGAATTCAGCAAACCAATTATAAACACTGCTCTTTGATGGTGCTTCATCTCCAAAAGCTAAATGAAGCCGATCGAGGCATTGTTTCGGCGTTAGACCACATTTGAAATCGTAAAAAATCATGGCACAAAAATTTTCTCTCAAGATTTCCATGTTTCCACAAAATTACTTTTTCTCAAATGCTGTACAAACAAAACTAGTTCACTTGGATAGGAACTGTCAATAGAATTATAGGCGAAAAACGTCAAATTTTTCAAATATGACAGTTGATAAACGCTAACAATTCTAGACCTACTAGATTCCAAAAAATTTTCCAGCAGCCCACGTACATGTACCGCTGACGACATAATATTAAATATTTCTTTAAATTCCTGTTTGGTTGAAGTTATGTATGTTATGTCATTTACACACGCACTGTTTGATGTCTTCGATTATAAATTAATTCCTCCTGTTCACAGACGGATTACTCAAATACATTTGACCAATCAGCATCCTTTTGCTAATTTTAATTAACACTCAAAATTTTTTGGACGTGTTCATTTGCATCCACTTAATTATGTAGTGATTTACTTATCCGAGTAGCGTGTCATTTTTACTTTTACTATTAACAGTTTATTATTTATTGACCTGTTCTTATCTGCTAAATCTTAAAAGATAGGAGTAGTAAATAACGGAAAATAAATCAAAAGCATTTTACTTTTAACATAGAAATTAGTTTAAGCCAATAAGGGAGAATTTTGTTTATTTCGATCGAATTTTCTAGACTAAGATTAAGGGCCTTGGGAGATTTGCTTAATTCGACTCTACTTATAATCTTTTGAATGGCACTTGAAGTGACAAGCGAATGCATTGCTCCTGAACCCATTCGTAATCTGCTAATCTCTTTAGGAAAGTAGTATTGCAGTCTCGGATGCTTCTTTTAAATAGTTTAGGCAATTCTTGATGCAGTCTTAATTGTCAGGTGTTTAATACAGACTAAATTATTGGGTGCTTTCTTAATTGAAAAATTTGACCGTCCTTATCACTACGGTGACATATGACTAGTGTTTCTTTTTCTACCCGACTGCCTGACTTCTAGTTACGCCACTGCGCGCGACGCAAATAGAAACTCAAACAGTGCAAAAAAGAATACATTTTATATTTCTGAAGTCAAATTCAAAATTAAATCGCAAATCAGATGGGATAAAGCGGCTTTTGTTCTTATACATAAAATATCATTTCTTCGTCAAATTTTTCAAATATGATAGTTGATAAACGCTAACAATTCAAGACCTACTAGATTCCAGAAAATTTTCCAGCAGCCCACGTACAACCGTGCATATCGAAGATGAATAGTAATGCTCATCTTTGTCATATAAATCTACGAGTTTCTTTTATATCGAACAGCTTCGGTATGTTTATACTCTTAAGGCGTAACTAGAAGTCAAGCCGCCGATCTGCAGAATTTTTACTAACACCTTTAACAAGTAAATTTTGAAATAACAAATTTGATAAATCGAAATTTCACAGGAACCCTTCTTACTCTCCAAACTTCACATGGCGAAGTCTTATTATTCGAGCATAAAATGAGTCCTGAGTCATTTTGTCAAAATAAACACGAATTATGTACAATAATAATAATAATAGATAATAATTTATTAAAAATTTTTGTTGCAAATCGTTTTTGATTGCAGTAAAAACCTCGAGCAGCCTCTGTACATACAGCTGTTTCAGCCCTGCTTGGGGCTGCGTCAGCAGAGACGTAGCTCAAAATTCCCACTGCAAACCAAAAACGACTTGACCAATTTATTCGCAATTGCGATATAATGGTGGTGAATATTCTCTAATTTTTTTTTAACTTAATTTATTAGTTTTAATAGGGTACACGACAACAATATAAAACTATTAATTAAAGCTCTCTAATCGAGACTATAGTCAATAACACACGCGAAAACACCAAATTTGTACGCTGTTTCTATTTATTATTCTCTTAAATTAATAAATATAAATCACGTGGCTTCCAAAGGCTCCCCATTCGTTGTGACGTCAGTGTTCATACATTGTCCTTGACCTTTATGTTGTATGCAGACACTTGTCAAATAGTTTGAATGTTTGTGCTGAAAAAAAAAGTTTTAATTTAAGCAACAATTACGAAGTGAATATCTTAAAGAAATTATTATATTTTTTTACTTCGTTGGTGAGAAATTTGTGGTGGAAACGGGAACTTTTCGCCATTGAGAAGTAAAGTTAGTAACACTAAATTTTGTGAAACGCTTATAAATAATTTATTCGGAGTTCTTGCACAGGTATTTTTACATTATAGCAGAGCACAATACTGATAATATGTTTTATTATTTATTGTAATAACTTTTAAATGTTCATATTGATATTCACTTATTACGATTTGACAACATATGAACATTGACGTCACACGGTCAGAATGTGCGTTTTGGCGGGAATTTAATCAATTCAAATTTCTTTAATTTTTTACGGCTTTAATATTCATTTATGAAAAAAAGAAATATATCTAAATTATCGTATTTCTGCCTACTTTCAAATAAAATCTTTAAAAAAAATGTTCATATACCCTATTTAGTTCTCGTTACTTTTCTCTTTATTCCGAACTCGTATTTTACTTTAAAATCATGTTACCTTTTCGTTTCTCTTGACGACTTGTTTCTCTTGACAACTTGTTTATTTACTTATTTTTTCACTCCTGACGAAGCTATAAATCTATAGCGAAAAATCGAAAATATTCAAATATAAATCACGTTGAGTGTTTTCCCTTCATATTTCTGTCCGGTTTGAGATTAAAAAAACTTTGTACTTATCATAAAATTTATACTAAACTTACATAACTTTAAAAATATGTATTAACGCAAGCAGTGGCGTAGCTACTGTTCAGCAGTTGAAGCAAACTGCTCGGGGCGCACGAATTGCGGAGGCGCAAAATTAGAAAAAGTAAAATAAAAATTTATAAAAGCATTTGTGTACATTTTTTTCGATTTGCTTAGGTTTTCTATACAATGCAAAAAAAATTGAAAAAGAAATATTTAATATTGTTCAGACGGGTGGCGTCATCTATTGGTTATCCGATTCTGTCGTAGATTGGCAATTGGCAAACAAGTGTTATGCGTTTTCGAGAATGCACGCCATCTGTCCGGAATATTCCAGAAAGTTCCATGTTTTTTCAGTAACAGCCGTACTGAAATATAAAGGAGCGCGGCGCGCGATTTAAACAGTTTTTATATTTAGCGAGCGATAGTGCAAGCATCTCGGCCTGAAGTATGAGCATGAGGATTAGCGTTCTGACAAAAAAAAAAAACAGAAACCGAACTGTGACTTTGAAAAAATAAAAAATTATAAAAGATAAGTACCGGTCGGTCTTTCACAAAACAAAACACTAACGACTAAAGAAGAACAGAAAAGAAAGCGTCGTTGTAAGTACCGATTAAAAAAAAATAAAAGAAATACTATTGTCATTAACAGCAATTTAAAGAATCAGAAAAATTCTTCAAATTTAATATCGATTAGCCTTCTGAAAAACAAAAGTCAATAAAACAATAGTAGTCGTCTTCATTTCCAACAATTAAAAAAAATGGAAAGTTTGAAAAAATTGGCATCGATTGGATTTCGGAAAAAACGAAAACTGGTTTATCATTTTGAAGAAACAAAAGAGTGCGATAGAAAAAGACAAGAACCGATTGGCCTTTTCAAAAACAAAAGACCAGCGATTAAAGAAGAAAGAAAAACGAGAACGTCGACGTACCGATTCAAAACGAATAAAAATCAAGCAAAATAACACCTTCATATCCAGCAAATTAAAGAACTCGAAAATCATTTAAAAACTAAACATCGATTAATGTTCTGAAAAAAAATATAGTCTGTCGCTTTGAAGAATAAAAGAGTATGAAAATATGTCACGTTCATTTCCAAAACAATTTTAAGAAATCACCAAGGACTCAAGAAGAAGAAAACACGAAAACGTCGTTTTACCAGTTAAAAGAAATCAGACAAAATACCAACAATTTAAAGAACTCGAAAATGTTTTAAAAATAAAAATCTATCAACCGTTTAAAGAAACAGAAGCCTATCTATCATTTTGAAGATGCAACATAGTATTAAAAAATTAAGAACTGATCAACTTTTCGAAAAATAAAAGTCCAACGACTAAATACAAAAGAAACGAGAGCATCATTGTAAAAAAATTAAACAAAATACTGTTACGTTTCTAGGGTTTTAATTTATTTATTTAAACGAATAAAACACTCGATAAAAACATAACCGTAATTTAATAAAGCTTAAAAACTAATTTATTTGTAACAATTTATTTTCACACTAAAATCTAACTTCGACGATCGCTGTTCGAATTCGACTGCCTGGTGAGTCAACTCCGGGCGATTTTATATCATTTGCTGCCGTCTGGAATTCTCTACGCTGGAAGATTCGAGTTTATTCCATCGCCTTGAGCTAAGCCGGGTGGCGCGCCACAATACTAACAATTTGAAAAACTAGAAAATGTTTTAAAAGTAGACATCTATTAAACTTCTGAAATACAAAAGACGAGTTGTACGTTGAAGAAACAATAAAGTATGAAAAAGTAGGCGTCGTTTCCATTTCAACAATTTGAATAAATGGAAAAAAAAAACAAAAGAAGAAAAACAAGGTGTTGATTACGAAATGTACTTGCGCGGTGGGTACCGTTCATTGAAATACAACTTAATTTTTTGGGGTCGTTTCTCTTTTTGGAACTGTTATCGGAAAGAGTGCGAAAACTTTCGTACAAGTAACAAATTTTCGCACTAAATTAAATTTGGCGGAATGTCTTGCGAACACCCTGCACACAGGTACATAAAGTAAACACGCGATACTACACAATAGAGCACTTATAATTTATGTTAGATTTATTCACAAAAATGAAGGTTAATCTAAAAGTAATGACCGCAAACAAGTGATGAAAGGAAAGCAAATTACAGTCTGGCAAAGAAAAGAAAAAAAAAATTTTGTTCATTTTCAAGAATGTTAATATTCAAACAAATTTCAAGTATTAATCTGTTATAACTAGAGAGCGGTAAAATATTTCGTTCGCGCCTTCTCTTACGTAACTCATCGCACAAAGCCTGCCTCACTCATTCACTTTAAAACATTAAGGCCCGATTTCATAATCGAACTAAAGGAGACTTTAAAATAAAAGTCACAGTCATATGCCCAAAAAGAAGCGAAAATGTAATTATTTATCAGATTGTGTCTTTTATTTTAAAGTCTCCTTTAGTTCGATTATGAAACCGGGCCTAAATTAAATATTAGATAATGTCGGATTAATAATTTTTTTAAAATAAACCTTTAAAATGCAATTAAGTTAGAAACATTAGGAATAAGAAAAAACGATTTCTTCAGTAGAGTAAAGAAAAGAAAATTAAGGACAGCAATTAAGCATTGCACATGAAAGGTAAAAATAATAATTAAACTCGAATCTTGTCCAATAAAAATTGTAAGAAAATAGTTTATAGACTTTAACTAGACACAACTAAAAATAGAAAGAGCACTCAACGTTTCATTATGGATTAATAGCTTCGTCAGAAAGCTGTCAATCGATAGTGAAACGTTAAACGTTCTTTTCATTCGATTGACAGCTTCGTCAGGACGCTATCAATCGATAGGAAAACGTTAAGTGTTCATTTCATTTTTAATTGTGCCCAGTTAAAGTTTGAAAACCATTTTCTTGTAAAAATAAGAGTGAAGAAATGGTAAAAATTTGAAAAAATAATTATAAAAGAAACGCTCGCTGACATACTGAGGAACATGAAAAGGAGATCAAAACGATGATATATTGACGGAGAGCAAAGGAAAACGTGCTGAAGAGTGAAAATAATGGAGAATAATTGGGAAAAGAGAGAGAATTGACCATTGACGACGGTAAAAAAGAAGAATTGCATGAATGGAAATTAAAATTTAAAACAAATAAAAGGACACCATAAAAAGAAACTGATATACTATTATTTTTGACAGCGCATGTTCCACTTTTATGAAAAACATTGTTGCTAGGTATCAAATCATAACCATTATATCAAAATTACTTTTGCGTAATCTTGTAAGTATATTTATCT
Source organism: Prosopocoilus inquinatus (assembly GCA_036172665.1). NCBI lineage: Eukaryota > Metazoa > Arthropoda > Insecta > Coleoptera > Lucanidae > Prosopocoilus > Prosopocoilus inquinatus. The sequence goes on from CM069871.1 coordinate 61,774,552, forward strand.
TGTATTCATTTATCCCCACCTATTTAACATCTCGTAGATGTCTTAATTACGGTAAACCGCCTACTTATAATATTAATAATCTAAAACTGGCCGCTCTCTGATTGTTATAGTACAATGTTCTTCATAATTCAAACAAAAACAACAACAACAACCTAAGTGATACGCCAAAGTGCAGTACTTATACTGTACAGACTTTAGTTAATAAGATGTTAGATGTAAGATATTTAACGTAATATTCATTATTATTTCATGCAAACAAATATTAAAATCCGAACTTCTTCGAACTTCTGGGTCGCATGAAGCACTTAAGAAAGCAAGTCTTTGCAGTTCAGCGTAACCGATGATGTTCGAGGAAGCCGGGATAGAACGCCGTCATCAGCGTACCCACTATCAAGGGTTCGGTTTAAAAAGGCAATTCTAATATTTTAAAAACACATTCAGTCATCATTTTCATTCGAGTCAACAACAGTTCTCGAAACGGCGACACAAGCCGCAATTTTCATTTCAATTTTCATTATTGTGCAACAGCACACATTTCTCTATTATTCTTTACTTGTTTAGTGTTTAGTGTTTATTAGCTAAATAAAATAAGTGAAAAGCAACAAGAACTTTTCTTTCACGCCAAAAAATACGTGAAAGCCCCAACATTGGTCCTTCGAGCCGGATACACAAGTCAATTAATCGCAGCTGCATTGATCCTTCAAGTGAGCCTCATCCGAAAGTGAATTCATCGCAGCCACACTGGTCATCGATGCGAAAGACAGTTTCGGAAAGCTCATCAGCAATCAAAAAAGAAGCAATCAAGCAAACAATCAGAAATCGGACAGCAACTACGACAAACAACGTAAGTGCGTTCCTAATTATCCATTCATAGTTTGTATAAGGCAGGTTTTGCACGAAACAGTGTTTTTAACGTGTTAAATTAATCTTGCATTTATTAATCATGGCTGAACAAAAGCAGCTAATTTCAAAACGCGGTCAGGTAAAATCTCAACTTACTAGATTTTCAAATTATTTAAATAATTTCAATGCTACGTCACAAGACGAATCACAATTTGTTCAGTTGAAATTTCGCCTAGAAAAAATTGAGGGAATTTTAGACGATTTTAATGTCATACAGAGTGAAATCGAAATTAATAGCAAAGAAATTGATTTTGAAATGCATGACTCTGAAAGAAATCATTTTGAAGAAGAATACTACACAATACTTTCTTCTGCTAAAATGTTAATTAATAAGCATAGCGAAGTAATTAATTCAGATATTAAAATTTCGTCGCCTGAACAACCAAAGAGTAGCGGTCAAGATTTACCTGGGGTTAAATTACCGAGAATTGAGTTACCCACCTTTTCCGGGAATTATGAAAACTGGACCGAATTTTATGATACTTTTAACAGTTTAATTCACAGGAATACTTTTATTTCCGACATTCAAAAATTTCATTATTTACGATCGTGTTTAAAACAAGAAGCCGCTATGGTGATCAAATCATTAGAAGTATCATCGACAAATTATTCAGTTGCATGGCAGTTATTACGCGAGCGTTTTCAAAATAAGCGCCTAATTATTCATAATCACGTTAAGGAAATTTTTAGTTTACATCAGGTACCGTCAGAATCATATCGCGCATTACGTCAACTTCACGATAATACTTTAAAGCATTTAAGATCTTTGAAGGCACTTGAGCAGCCCACTGAACATTGGGACACATTACTTATTCATATAATTAGTAATAAATTAGATCCAGTTACGAGACGCGATTGGGAACAATTAAAAATAGAAAGCGAATTACCAACATTTAACGAACTAATGACATTTTTGCGCGAAAGATGCGAATTTTTAGAAACATTATCACTTGATCCTAAATCACATCGAGTCGATAAAAAGCCAGGTTCATATAAATCAAATTCCAATTGCCTTCTCAGCAATAATTTCAATTGTCCCATATGCAAGGAATCGCATTCTATTTATAACTGCAAGAATTTTCTGAATTTGTCAATCAATGATCGAATCATTAGAATCAAAACACTTAATTTATGCAACAATTGTCTAAGAAAAGGTCATTTCAGTAAAGATTGCAAAGCAGGTTCTTGTAAAAAATGTCATCAACGTCATAATTCTCTGCTTCACATTGAGAATAACACCGGTACCTCGGGAGCTTCCTCTGAAGTACCTTCTGCATCGACACTGTCACATCATGCCACATCAAGCAGCGTAATGCAAATTTTATTATCTACAGCACTAGTCAAGGTGTACGATAATCAGGGTAACGATTATAACTGTCGAGTCCTTTTAGATTCCGGTTCTCAATCAAATTTTATAACCCATGATATGGTCGAACAATTACATTGCGAGAAAATTCCGATAAATTCTTTCATATCAGGAATTCAACAAGCACCAGTATCAATTAAGTATAAGACATCAGTCAATATTTCATCCAATTCCAACTCGTTTAAAGCAAATGTATCTTGCCTAGTATTAAATCAAATTACTGAGTCGTTACCGGCTTTATCATTCGATCCAAAGGTTCTCAGCATTCCTAAAAACATTCATTTAGCTGACCCAGAATTCTACAAATGCGCTAAAATCGATATGCTACTTGGCGCAGAGATTTTTTGGCAACTTTTATCTGTGGGACAAATCAAACTGGGGAAGCAGAAACCAGTTCTTCAAAAAACTCAATTGGGCTGGATTGTCTCAGGAAATATCCCATTTCTTCAGAGATTAAATTTTTCCAATACATTGTGCAGTTTCACTCACCTTGAGGAACAAATCAAAAAATTTTGGGACATTGAGAATTTTAACACATCTCCAATTAGTAAAGAAGATCAATTTTGTGAAAATTTCTTCAGAACTACAACTCAAAGAAACAGCGATGGTAGATTTATTGTTAAATTACCATTAACCAAGAATCCTTGTGAACTTGGTGAATCCAAGCAGACGGCTATCAGGCGGTTAACTAGCATGGAACGGAAGTTAGAAAACAATCTAGAATTAAATACTGAATATAAAAAATTCATGAAAGAATATGAGGAGTTAGGTCACATGTCAAAAATCCTTTCCCCAGATTCGTTCGATGATACTCATTTTTATTTACCTCATCATGCGGTAGTCAAAGACACGAGCATCACAACCAAGGTCAGAGTTGTTTTTGATGGATCTTCAAAATCCTCGTCAGGGATTTCTCTCATTGACATTCAAGCAGTAGGTCCAGCATTGCAGCAAGATTTGGTATCTATTTTAATCCGTTTCCGCATGCATCAATATGTTATCTCAGCTGACATTACCAAAATGTACCGTCAAATTCTTGTTCACGATTCACATCGCAATTTGCAAAGAATTGTATGGCGCAACAGTCCCAACGAACCTGTTCAATGTTTCACATTAAACACGGTCACATATGGTACAGCGTCAGCACCCTTTCTCGCCATGAGATGTTTAAAACAGCTGGCTTTGGAGAATGCGGAAATTCATCCAAAGGTTTCCAACATTATTCTAAAAGATTTTTATGTCGACGACCTATTAACCGGTGCAAATTCCAAAGAAGAAGTATTACAAATTTACAGAACTGTTACATCTATATTACAACAAGGTTGTTTTGATTTGCGCAAATGGTCATCAAACGACATGGAAATCTTGGAAACAATTTCCGATTCCAACACAACATCTAAAGAACACAAAATTAAGTTAACAGAAGACTCTAAAACTTTGGGAATAATTTGGCTTCCAACTTCAGACATCTTACAATACGAAATAAAGAACCAAAATTTAAGTCGTGCCACTAAAAGAAACATTTTGTCCATCGTTGCTCAAATCTATGACCCTTTGGGCCTACTAAGTCCAGTTACAATTTCAGCAAAAATCCTCATTCAGCAACTATGGAAATTAAATCTGAACTGGGATGAATCGATTCCACTAGATCTTGCAACTAAGTGGAAAACGTTTCTCTATGAACTCCCTAAACTCAACAACATTAGCATACCCAGGCATGTCTTATGCAACAATGCTAAAGCAATTCAATTACATGGTTTTTGTGATTCATCAGAATCTGCTTATGGCGTTTGCATATATCTTAGGTCTTTAAATGACGAAGACAGAACTTTTGTGAAACTATTATGTTCAAAGTCCAAAGTAGCTCCAGTCAAAAATATTTCTCTTCCACGATTAGAATTATGTGGGGCGCTGTTACTTGCACAATTAGTTAGCAAAATTAAAAAATGCATCTCTATTGACTGTGACTGCTATTATTGGTGCGATTCAACGATCACATTAGGATGGATTAGAGCTCCTCCACACCGCTGGAAGACATTTGTAGCAAATAGGGTTGCAATGATTCAAGAATTAACTGAAGTCAATCAGTGGTATCATGTACGCTCTAATCAAAATCCAGCGGATTTAGTTTCTCGTGGAGTAATGCCCGGTGCTTTAGAACATTTAGATTTTTGGTGGTCGGGACCTTCTTGGCTTCAACAAACAGAATTATCATGGCCATCCCAAGAAAATCTTTACAGCGAAACTGCTGATCTAACAGAAATTCGCACAATCGCTTTAACTTGCTCAATAATCGATGTGCTAGATATTCTAGAACGATATTCATCACTTAATAAATTAAAGCGTGTAATTGCTTATGTGCTCAGATTTATTAATAACTGCAAATCTATGAATTCAGAGCGCAAATGTAATAATTTGTCAGTGGAAGAATTAAATATCGCGCTAAACACAATTATAAAACTTACACAATTGCATTGTTTTACGAAAGATTATGTAAATTTGCAAAAAAATAATTGTGTCGGAAACAAAAGTAAACTACTATCCTTACATCCGTTCTTGGATGAAGACGGTATAATTCGCGTAGGTGGAAGATTAAAGCTTTCATCATATCCCTATCAGAAAAAACATCCAGCAATATTGCCGGCAAGTCACATAGTCACAAATTTAATTGCTCGAAATGAGCACATACGATTATTTCACTGTGGGCCTCAAGCACTTTTAGCCTCCTTAAGAGATCATTATTGGCCGATTTCCGGAAGAAACTTAGCTAGAAAAATCACCCGAAGTTGCGTCATTTGCTTTAAGACGAACCCAGTACCTGATAACCAAGTTATGGGTAACTTACCTAGCGCTAGACTGGTTCCAAGTAGGCCTTTTCTAAAATGCGGAACTGACTTTGCTGGTCCATTTTTCATAAAAAATCGCAAAGGTCGAGGAGCAAAATTAATTAAATCTTATATATGTATTTTTATTTGCTTTGTAACCAAAGCAGTTCACCTAGAGTTGGTCAGTGATTTGAGCACTGATACGTTTCTCAGTGCATTACGCAGATTTTTCTCTAGACGAGGAAAGTGTACAGATATTTACTCTGATAATGCGACTAATTTCATCGGAGCAAATCGTGAATTACTAGACATTTATCAGTTTCTGGCAAATAAATCGAAAGCAATAAATGACTCATTAAGCGCCGAAGGCATTTCGTGGCATTTCATTCCACCGAAATCGCCTAATTTTGGCGGCCTGTGGGAAGCAGGAGTTAAAAGTACCAAATTTCACTTGAAAAGGGTTTTAGGTAATGTTAAATTAACATTTGAAGAATTTAACACTGTTGTAGTGCAAATAGAAGCCTGTCTTAACTCACGTCCTTTATCCCCGCTGTCAAGTGACCCTAATGACACAAACCCTCTTACTCCTGCGCACTTCTTGATCGGCGAAAAATTGACTGCAATTCCGGATGTACATCTGCGACAAATTCCAGAATCTCGACTAAATATTTTTCAAAAGATTCAACAGCTACAGCAACATTTTTGGGAGCGATGGTCTAAGGAGTATGTCTCTGAATTACAACAGCGACATAAATGGAAAACCACCGCGTCGCAACAACTCCAACCCGGGACCATGGTTATCCTGAAGGAAAATAATAAACCACCCCTTCATTGGAGTCTAGGTCGGGTAGTGGAAGTGCATCCCGGTAAAGACGGTGCAGTGCGAGTTGCGTCCGTAAAAACTGCTACCGGAATTTACAAACGTGCAGTGTCTAAAATTTGTACATTACCCATAGACTAATAATATAATATTTAAGAGCCGCGTTAAAAACAATTCATTTGAAAGAGACCTTTCAAGGCGGGCGGCATGTACAGACTTTAGTTAATAAGATGTTAGATGTAAGATATTTAACGTAATATTCATTATTATTTCATGCAAACAAATATTAAAATCCGAACTTCTTCGAACTTCTGGGTCGCATGAAGCACTTAAGAAAGCAAGTCTTTGCAGTTCAGCGTAACCGATGATGTTCGAGGAAGCCGGGATAGAACGCCGTCATCAGCGTACCCACTATCAAGGGTTCGGTTTAAAAAGGCAATTCTAATATTTTAAAAACACATTCAGTCATCATTTTCATTCGAGTCAACAACAGTTCTCGAAACGGCGACACAAGCCGCAATTTTCATTTCAATTTTCATTATTGTGCAACAGCACACATTTCTCTATTATTCTTTACTTGTTTAGTGTTTAGTGTTTATTAGCTAAATAAAATAAGTGAAAAGCAACAAGAACTTTTCTTTCACGCCAAAAAATACGTGAAAGCCCCAACATATACTTTATTATATGTGTATTCAATCATATTTTGGTAATTTTTTGTTTTGGTATATATACGGTCAACGTACGTATATGGTACCTATATTGGTATATCACTTTACTTTACTCACTTTATTACTTATGTATTTACACCAGATTAATATTTATTTGTACTGTATTATAACGGTTAACCACAAAATGTTACTATGTTTGTGATACACGTTAGTTTTAATGTACGTAAAGGCGATTTTATGAATTATGTAGGCTTTCGCCATAGTTTGGGTTTGGTTGATTATTTAAACCAATCAGCACTATAGCGTCCTATGTGCTAACGCAACGCCCACTTAATACAAGCCCGACTCATTAGGTGGGAGAACACCCCGACTTGAAAACTGATTCATCTGAAAAAAGCTGATTTATCCGAAATGCGGTCCATCACAGAAATTCACCATTTTAAGTTATTTTTGTGTCCTTATTAGTAAGCGGAGCGCATAGATTTTCACGGCCGAACATTGCACCGCAGTCTCTAGAAACTGGATAATACCCTGAGGTCTCGTATTCCTACGCGATGATTCAGGCCTGTTATTGAAGACGATGTTGGCTAATATGTTGCACCTGCAGCCAACGATCGCGATAGCATCGTATTTGTGTGTTGCCTGGGAAATATTTTTTTGATTTTTAATACAAAAGTACCGTTAACGGAGTTTATTAAGTCATATTTATTACGTGACACTACTCATTTACTTTCAGTATTGTGTACGTATGTAAGTACTTATAAAATGTATCAAATACCCTTTAATTTTAATTTTGTTTTACATTTATTATCTCATTAAACAAGTTCTGCTTGAAAAAGAACAGCAGTTTTTTTATGACAATTCTGATTTTTCTATTTTTTTTTCTGCAGATGTTTTCATAATATACAGGGTGCTGCATTTTGAAACGCAACATGTTAATTTAAAGGCGCTCGAATATTAGCTTCCCTAATTATTTTAGAGCGTAATTTTATTTAGATTTCTTAAAGTACTCTTGCTGCAATGTGTTAATTGAACACGAAGAGAAAAATTGTGTTTATAGAACATACCGTGATTTTAATTCCATCGATGAAAATGCATTTTATGATGACTTAAGAACTTTGCCACTACATTATATATTTCAATTTGAAGATATTAATCATAAAGTTGACTTTGTGAATCATTGCCTTATCAATCTATTTGATTTTCATGCGCCCTATAAAACTTCTCGTTTTACTATACGAAATGCTCCGTGGTTAACACCAAATTTAAAATTTATGATGAAGGTAAGGGACAATGCTCTATGTAGATTTAAACGTACTAAAGCCCCAGAACACTGGGATTACTATAAGCGTATACGCAACTTTACAACAAATTCAATCCGTAAGGAAAAGAAAATATATTTTAAACGCGTGTTATCTACGTCAAATACAGCAACTCTTTGGAAAAATTTGCAGCAGCTGAATCTACTTAACAAAACAAGAAATTCCTCCTGATTTGTGTGATCCTGAACTTATTAGTGATTTCTTTATTCGCAACATTCCTACTGTCGACGTAAATAACGCAAATATTATCAATTTTTACAAAAAAAATTACAAAAAGTAACTTCGAGGAACTGTTCAGTTTCAAATTAATAGATATCGATACTGTGCGTAAAATTATTGTTAACATCAAATCGAAGGCTTTTGGTTCAGACGGGATCAACATTTCAATGTTAAAAATGTGTTGCCCCTTCATTATACCATTTATAACGCACATATTAACTGCTGTTTAGAACAAAATGTTGTTCCTCTCTCTTGGAAGCGCGCTATCATCACGCCTTTGGCAAAAATTAGCAATCCCACAGAATTACAACATTTGCGTCCCATTAGTGTTCTGCCTGCAATGACGAAAATTTTCGAAAAAGTTCTTGAGATTCAACTTCGTGATTACGTTAATACAAATAATATATTGCCTTTTATACAGTCCGGTTTCAGACCTTTGCATAGTTGCACGACTGCCTTACTTAATATTACGGACGATATTTTAAAAGGCGTTGATGCAGACCTAGAAACAATTTTAGTTTTGCTAGACTACAGTAAGGCTTTTGATTGTCTTATGCCCGTTTGCACCACTTTCACTTAAAACTTTAAGTCCCACTTAAATGGTTAAGTGACACTTTTTCCATAATAGAAAGTGTCACTTAACCACTTAAGTAGGACTTAAAATTTTAAGTGAAAGTGGTGCAAACGGGCATTAATCACGCAGTGTTGTTGTCCATTTTACATTTTATAGGTCTGTCTGACAATGCTTGTATTTTGTTCAAAAGTTACTTTACTGAGCGCACACAGAGAGTGGTCATTGATGGCCAAGAATCTCAAGAAACTGTACTATCCAGCGGCGTGCCGCAGGGGTCGATACTAGGCCCACTTTTATTCACATTATATACAGCTAATTTTGGGTCGTACTTAAACTTCTGTTCCCTGCATATGTACGCAGACGACACGCAATTATATTTTTCGTTAAAACCTACGGAAAGACTTGCAGCCTGCAATTTAATTAACAATGATTTACAATCTCTTGTAAATGCGTCACACGAACATTCTTTAATCATAAATCCAGCAAAATCTGCTTGTATGCTGTTTAGTAAGAAGGGAACTGTAGAAGGACTTAACATTGTAATTAACAACTCCCAACTTTCATTTATGAGTGAAGTAAAAAACTTGGGGCTTTTGATTGATACTAACTTACGATTTAAAGGATATATAACAAATTGCATAAATAAGTCGTATGCTTCGCTTAAATTAATATACGCAAACAGAGCTCTCTTATCGAAAAAAGTTAAAATACTACTTTGTGATTCTTTGGTTCTATCTAAATTCAATTATGCTGATGTTGTGTATGGTCCTTGTATCGACAGCGACACTAGTAGAAGTATACAAGTAGTACAAAACTCCTGCTTGAGACTTATTTTTGGTGTGTTAAGGAGACAAAGAATTACACATAAGCTATTAGAAGCAAATTGGCTTAACATGAAAGATAGAAGAATTTTACATTCGGGTTGTTTGTTTCACAAAATTATTCAGAGTGGCTATCCTAGGTATCTGTATAATAAAATATCGTTCAGAACTGACGTTCATCATTTAAATATTAGAAATAAAGGGCTCCTAACTCCACCACTACATAAAACAGCTATATTCGAAAGATCTTTCAGTTATAACGCTGTGTCTCTCTATAACTCGTTACCGCAAAAAATAAAAGATCTGTCAGTTAATAAATTTGCCTCACATCTATTTAAAATTCTTTTTAATCGGCTGCAGACGTCTCTCAGACATCTTTACGCTAAAATTTAAAGTTACATTTAAAGTTCTATATCTTCACATTAATAATTTTTCTCACTTACTTATTATTATAATTTATATATATATATTGTATTTGTCCATAGTGAACAGTTTACTTGTTTGAAACGCGCCACATAGTTTTCTATATTTTGAGTAGGTTGAGTGTAAGAGCAGGGGATTACTTGTTACTAGTAATCCATCTGAACTCTGTTTTTTCAAGAATAACTGGTCTACAAAATATATATGTATCTGTAAATGTGTTTGAAAATAAAGACATTATTATTATTATTATTAAGTTTCTGAATTTTTCATACGCTGAGTTTGAAGATACTTAAAAAAAGATTCTGAATCTAAATTCAATTTATGTCAAACTATCAGCGCAGATTTGAGCAATGATAGTGAAAACTGAACAGATAACAATGAATCTAATTCATTTTTGAAAAAGATTCACAGAAGAAGCTTTTCCAGTAATTTATTTTAACATTTAACGTACTGGTCAAGGACGTGCTGATAATTTGGTATAAATTGAATATTATTGCTGATCTTTCTTAAATATCTTGAACAAATGAAAAATTTTCAAACTTCACAGACAGATCCATCTTGAAGCGTACTTTAAAAAACCTAAATGGAACTTTGCTGTAAAATAATTAGGGAACCCAATTTTCGAGCACCTTTAAATTAACATGGGCCAATATTCGAGCAACTTTAAATTAACATGGGATTTCCTTCCTTTGTTGCGTTTCAAAACGCAGCATCCTGTATGTATATTTATAATTTTTAAATTGTAAATTACTTTACCAACTACAAACTAAAAAAATATTTTTTGTGAATATCTAGCCAGTGAGATTATAAATTTAAATTTGATTTGTTTTTGTATAAATTCAAGTGGGTTAATCAGCGTGCCCATTTCTCGAACTAGAAAAACGCGTGCGCTTCAAATTGTAACCCGATTTCCACAATGCATGGGAAAACAAACAAAGCCAATTAAATAAAATAACACACATTTACGCCGCCTATATCTCATGACATTTAACGACCTCTGCAAAGGAAAAAAAAATATTGTACTATTATTTTTAATACTAGCAAATACAATGCCTGCGAATGCAAGCCAATAGCTTTGCCGCATGCATTACCATAATAATCGTTAAGAAGGCGCCCTCCTACTCCATCCTGTGCCTCTGTTGAAATTGAAATGTTTAATTTTGTTCCTTGATCCTTTCCCGTGACCTTGCATGAATGACGTATGTACAAAGATCCAATGAACACCTAATTTAATAATTGCTGATGCGGTAATGTACTCACGCCGGCGTTATAGGCAACTTTTACTGCCGCTCTGTTAATCATGTGGCCTATACGACAGGGAATAAATATTTGAGCCTGCGGAAATTAATTCAACGTGGGGAAGATAAAATTGGACGGACACATTTTATAATAAAATTTGTATTGTATTGCGCCAGAGTGTGACATCACGGCTTGAGTTCCCCTTCGTTCGCTATTGATTTTGTTATTACTCACTCACGTTCGTCGCGTCGCGTCGGCGAAATTTAACCAGGAAGAAAATCGCCGCCGAAACATTAGCGGGAAGCCCCCCAATTTTCAATTCAGTGAGTGGAGGTTGAAAATATATAGTGAACCTGGGAGGTCAGGGTATATATTTTGTGATCACCATCAACCAAGACAGATGACCGTTTTGGGACCTCTAGCTGGAAACGAATATTTTCAGCGGAAAACGCATTGTGCCGTTAAAAGGCGAAAAAAAAAAACTTTTTAGTTATTTATTTATCCGAGTCTCTTGAAAGAGAAAGAACAAGGACAGTTTTTGCAAATCGAATATACCTTTCTATACATTCTGAACAAAAGTAATGAAAAAAAAATTAAAATCACAGTCCGGGAAATTCCGGACATTCCTAGAAATTATAGGATTTTTTGAAAAGATGCGGTAATTGAGTGCACGCTTTAAATCGAATAAAATGTACATTTCCGGTCGAATGTTTGCCGACTTTTATCAACATTAGAGCGGCGTTCAACAAAAAGAGTGAGACTGCACATCAATCTAATAGCGTTTTACACTGGCTGCACTAGTGTGCACTGAGTGTATTTCCATCTTGGTTCAGCTTTATGCAATAAAGCGAGATGGAGGTACACTCAGAGGCAGCCAGATGGCGCCACAAATGCTCGTAAATTCTTTCGCTTTGCGCTTAAAATTTTGTTTATCCGAAGTTGTTTGCAGAACATTGTCTTTGAACGTTCCTAATCCAACGTTTCTCAGTTTTTTGAAATCTCTTCCGTGCCAATTACAAATGTAAGGGGCAGGTTAACAGATGGCGCCAAAAATGTCATTCATTCGAAATTAGCACCTGAAACGTGTTCTTCGAGTTTCTTTAGCGTTTTTTCGTCACTAATATTTCCAAAAATTAATAATTAATAATCCTCCTGGGTTTAATTTAAAAAAGATACGGTAAATTTCTCTTTTTTCATTTTCTTTCTTTTTTTGTCTTTTTATTTCCGTCGTATCTATATTCTATATTTAAATGATTTAAGTGATATTTTCATATATCTCTCTGTATATTTTTGCTTACTAATAATAATTTGTTTTTTTACTTTAGGTTTCGGGAAGACGAAATTCTTATGGTGTCATAGCTACGCCACTGCATGTAATTCATGTATTTCACATGAAAAAATAAAAGTCAATTATTATTATTATTATTATTGTTATTATTGTTATTTGATGTTATCATTTGTTTTTGTAATGCCATTTGTTCTCCTTAATTAGTCACTTTTTATGAGTTGACAACTCACTTATTTGGCAATCGTTTTTTTTATTAGTCGATTGTCATACGTTTTTCATTGTAAGTTGATTGTCATTTGTGTCTTTTTTTCTTAACTGGTCGATTGTTTTATTTTTAATTTTTTGAGAATTGTCACTTTTTATCAGTTGCCAATTTGCCATTTGCCGATCAGTGTAAGTTAATTGTCGTCTCTCTTCCATAATTGGTCGACTGTCTTTTGTTTTTGTTTTATTGTTTAATTGGTGATGTGTCGTTTTTTATCAGTCTGTTGCCAAGTCTCACTTGGCGATTGATTTTTTATTAGTCGATTATCATTTGTATTACGTTGTTAGTTGATTGCAATTCGTATTTTTTCTTGACTGGTCGGTTGTTTGGTTTTATTTTTGGGGAATTGTCATTTTTTATCGTCGCCAATTTTCATTGTAAGCCAATTGTGTTTTATTTTTCTTCTTTTTTAATATTTGGTGAACTGTCACTTTTTTAATAGTCGCTTACTAAATTTTATTTGGCGATTGATTTCTTTTTTTTATTATTTTGAATAACTCTTGCGAAAGCGCTTAAAATATCTCTAGTCTACGACAACCTCGAATTTTAAATTTTCGCACTCGCATTATTAATAGCTATATAGGAAAATAAAAATATTTGTACAGTTTAAACAAATAGGAAAATACATTACAATTTAATTCTACAAATTTTACAATAATCATATATTTGTTGTACGATACCCATGTTAAAGACTGGAATGTTACTAACTTTGATCATAATCGTCGAACTGAATAGTTAATTATTTCAATGCAAAACGTCTCTGCTTAAAATAGCATCTCAATAAAGCCTTCGCAAAGAGCGAGCGATTGATTCAATTGAAGATAGTTAAATTAATTGACTTGAATGAGTAATATGTTGTCGTTTAAATAAATGTTTGCTTTGGCTTTACAAACGTGGAAATTTTTCAAAATTATGTCTTTTTTAGTGTGCAGCGTTTACTTTTTTCTCTTTTAAATATGCACTTTCGAAAATGTCAAGCAGTAAAATCATTTGACAAATTAGGAAACACAAATGGCAAAAGGAGAAAACTAAAAGAAAAAGACTGTAAAAATGTAATTGTTCACCATAAAAAGATTGAAAATGACAATTGATTAAATTGATTAAAAGTGACAATTTCCAAAGAATTAAAAATAAGACAATCGACCAGTTAAGAAAACAAGACAAATAACATTCAACTTTCGATGAAAAACGAATGACATTCGCTTAATAAAAAATCAATCGCCAAATGAAAATTGGCAACCGAATAATAAAAAGTGACAGTTCATCAAATTTTTTAAAAAAAAACAACACAATCGAATATTTAAGAAAAACAGACAACAATCAACTTACAATAAAAACTGGCAACTGATAAAATGACGATTCTTAAAAAATTGAAAAATAAGACAGTCGACCAGTTAAGAAAAGAAAAGAAAAGATAAATGACAATGAAAAATGAATGGCAATCGACTAATAAAGAAAGACATTGCCAAAAAAAATAGCAGTTTCCGATTCATAAAAAGTGACGGTTCACCAAATATAAAAAAAAAACAAAGAAAATCGATCAATTAAGGGAAACAAATAACGTTCAAAAGAAATGTTAAACGACTAAAAAATAAATAAATATAATGAATGCAAAAGGGAACGCCATGTTTCTGGTGGAGAACCAGCACGCTATTACACCAAATATTCAAAAATAAAGACAAAAACAATCGAACAATTAAGAAAAACTGACGACAACGAAAATTCGAGACGGATAAAAAGTGACAATTCCGTAAAAATAAAAAATTCAATCGGCTAGGTAAGAAAAAAAAACGAATGACAATCAAATTCTAATTAATGACAATCGACTATAACTAAAATCGTCAAATGAAAATTTGCAGCCGACTGATAGATAAAAATATGCAGTTCACAAGATATATTAAAAAAAACAAAAGACAGTCGATCATTTAAAGAAAACAAATGTCATTAAAAAACAAAACCAACTTGCGATGTAAAACGAACGACGTTCGACTAATAAAATATCAATTGCCAAATGAAACTTGATAACCGGCTAATAAAAAGTAACAGTTCGTCCAATATTAAAAAAAAAAAACATAACAATCTACCATTTAAGAAAAACAGACGACAATCAATTTGGAATAAAAATTGGTAACTGTTGAAGTGACAATTGTCCAAAAACTAAAAAAAAGACAGTCGACTAGTTAACAAAAGAAAAGAAAAAAATGACATTGAAAAGCGAATGGCAATCGACTAATAAAAGAAACATTGCCAAAAAAAATAGCAATTGCCGACTGATAAGAACTGACAGTTCACCAAACATGAAAAAAAAACAAAGACAATCAATCAAGGAAAATAAATGGTATTAAAAAACAAAAACAACAAAACGAATTACTTTCGACTAATAAAATATCAATCGCCAAATGAAAATTGGCAACCAGCTAATAAAAAGTGACACATCATCGAATATTTAAAAAAAAAACACAGAACATAATCGACCATTTAAGAAAAACAGACGACAATCCACTTACAATAAAGACTGGCTGCTGATAAAATGACGATTCTTCAAAAATTGAAAAATAAGACAGTCGACCAGTTAAGAAAAAAAAGAAGATACAAATGACAAAGAAAAATGAATGGCAATTGATTAATAAAAAAAAATATTGCCAAAAATATTAGCAGTTGCCCACTGATAAAAAGTGACAGTTCACCAAGTATAAAAAAAACAGACAGTCGATCAATTAAAAAAATAATGCTAAAAAAAATGACAAACGATTAAAAAGTAAATAAATATACTGAATGCAAAGAGGAATGTCATGTTTCTGGTGGAGAACCATCACCCTATTACATCAAATATTCAAAAATAAAGACAAAAACAATCGAACAATTAAGAAAAACAGATGACAAGGAAAATTGGAGACTGATAAAAACTGACAATTCCGCAAAAATAAAAAAGACAATCGACTAGGTAAGAAAAAAACTAATAACAATCAAATTCCAATGAATGGCAATCGACTATAACTAAAAAAAAAAACAATTGTTCTATGTAAATTTGCAGCCGACTGATAAAAATATACAGTTCACAAAATATATTAAAAAAACAAGACAGTCGACCACTTAAACAAAACAAATGACATTAAAAAATAAAACCATCTTGCGAAGTAAAACGAATGACGTTCGACTAATAAAATATCAATCCATTTAAGAAAAACAGACGACAATCAACTTGCAATAAAAATTGGCAACTGATGAAGTGACAATTGTCCAAAAATTAAAAGACAGACAGTCGACTAGTTAACAAAAGAAAAGAAGAAACAAATGACAATGAAAAACGAATGGCAATCGATTAATAAAAAAAAACATTGCCAAAAAAAATAGCAATTGCCGACTGACAAGAAGTGACAGTTCGCCAAACATAAAAAAAAGACAATTGACTAATTAACGAAAACAAATGACTCTCAAAAATATGGTAAACCAAATTACTTTACACCAAATCTTCAAAAATAAAGACAAAAACAATCGGAATAGATGAACAGATGACAACGAAAACTGGAGACTGACAAAAAGCGACAATTTCGCGAAAATAAAAAGACAATCGATTAGGTAAGAAAAAGAACAATCACAATCAAATTCCAATGAAAAATAAATGACAATCGACTATAAAAATAAACAATTGTCATATGTAAATTTGCAGCCGACTGATAGATAAAAATATACAGTTCACCAAATTCACCAAAAACAAAAGACAGTCGACCAATTAAGGAAAACAAATGACATTGGAAAACAAAACCAAATGATAAACCACTAATAAAAAAAATAAATATAAACTGAAAACGCATGTAATCTGAAAATGAGTTGTAATTAAGTTTCTGAAAAATTATTTGAGTCAACTTTCGTGATTCTTAAACATCGTTCACATAATAAAGTCTTCGTTTTGTTTATAAATATCAATATTAATATAATATTGATAATAATAATATATTGATAAAACAGTAAACTGACTTAGAAATACGCATTGCAAAAGCAAAACTTTTTTACACTATTTTAGCTCATTTTTAACTTTACTATTTTTTACCAATTTACGTTATCCAAACCATTTTAACTCTCAAATAATCTTATATATTATACCGAGTGATTATTTTCAATTTTGTTTATTTTTTTCCCTGCAACAGTTTAACAAAACTTACTTAAGTTTGTATTATCTCAAACGTTACAACAGTTTAAGTCGCGTCATCACTTGGCCAATTTTTGCCTTAAAATTATGGTCAGAATGACAGATAGCAATAAGTAACCCACACGATCAACGAATTATGAAACGCAATAAATTAGACTTGCTAATCACTTTTGCACTGGTCTTCCAGAGCATCCCCCGGACAGTTATTTCGGCCGTGTTTGAGGCTTCGTCAGCAAGAGCTAAAACAGCTGTCCAGGAGATGCTCCTCGGGAAGTTCACTGCAATCAGAACTGACTTGCAATCTGTAACTAATTTATTTCGAAAGTTTGTGTTCTTACCTTTGCGATTTTTAGGAATCCTCCTCCTGCCTTTCCCGCGCCTGTTTCGTGGTGGCGCTGCGGGTTTTCCCGTGGCCATTTCCACGATTTTCATCATGCAGCACAACAGTACCACGAGCATGTCTCCCGCAACTAAGACATACCTATCCTTAGTCCTCACCAGGAAATACGAGAAAGTCAAAAGCACCGCACAGTATCTCATAAAGTCCGCGTGGAAACTCGTCCATATCAACACCACGCAAACTTTTTTAAGAATGTCTTTCGGATTTTATCGAATCTTCTTCATCACAGAGAATTTAAACGTTTATGGTCCTAGTAAAAGAGGAGCAGGAGACAAAACTAACTTAACTAAATAACTTTGCAACGACTATAATATCTACTTATAAATTGAAAAACATTGATGTTCATAAGACGACGTACGTGCGTTACTCGCGACAAACTTACACAAAAAACTACACTGTACCATATGGCTTTGTGTTTGAACATTCCATTGAGGCGTGTGTGTATACTTATGTACCGTCGCCGCAACGCGTTTATTCTTTTCAGACTGAAAGGGGATGCAGCCATGCAACGAAAATAACGACGGGTTTGTGTGAATCAACCCCTGCTTTACCAAGATTTTATACATATTTTTAGATCAAATTCTGTACTGTAAGAATAAATTGGGAATGTTCATTCACTTAATGTGGGCGCACATTTTTGGCAGGCATTAGAAACGATTACAGTTTACTTTTTGTCTATCGCTTGTGTTTACAATGACATTCATGTACGTCATAAAGAAAGCTCACAGCCTGTTTCTTTTACGTCAGCAACGTGACATGTGTTACTACATAAGTACGTTACATAGTACATACATACTACATACGTGGAGAAGGGTTGTCTCACGAAGTAATCAATTCCCGAGTAGTTTTCAGGATTGAATGGATTATACTTTACAATATTCCGATTTTAATGTTTTTTTTTTTTTTTTATCTGGACACCTAATGGTTAAGAATAGGATTTGAATAAGTACAGGCCATCGTTTCAGTAGCGCCGTAAAAATGTACCGAACAGGCACATTGTGTAATGGGTCGGTGAAAATAATTTACGGTGTTCTTACACTCTGATGCAATGTGGCGGAGGTCGAGGTACAATTGGTCAACTACTTACTCTGAAAATCTTTACACATTTAAACAAGAAGAGTTGATTGGATAACTGTAATTTTTATTGCGGCAATATTGCTTCGTTTTTTGTTATACTGAGTAACACCATTGCTGTAGCGGCGTTAACTGTCTCCGCAGCCCTCGCTTTTGTTTGCATGCTACGGCCTAATATTTTTTATTGACTGCTTCACTAGAATTTGAACGGCGCAAAATATATTTCCCCGACCCATACTAATAGTGATTAATCTGGAGACAAAGCTGGTTACTGAACGCTTTGTTATAAATTCTTTTATTATTCGCAGACCAGCGAGTGCTGCATATTTGACTAAGGCTCAGTTTTTTCACTTCTGAGTAAGTGTCAAGTTAAATACTCGACAGTTTAGTACACAGTTTAGCCTAACTTCAATCGGTCGAATAATAACTTGGCACTTACTCAGAAGTGAAAAGACCGGGCTTTAAAATATTTTAAAATTAGGGGCATAAATATTAGAATGCAATAATAATACCGTTCCAGATTAATACAGACAACAAAATAAATTTGAATTAATAAAAAATTTGCTTACCAATACTACAAATAAACCTTGTAACTTCTTATGTTAAACAAAAATAATTCTGTGCTGTTACGAATTAGTCAAATATTTTCGGAATTTTTTTTAATCTTTAAGCCCATTGCTACGCCGTAAAAACCAATTTAAAATGAGAACACTGTGTGATGCCTTAATTCTTTTAATTGAAAACTGCAAGGAAAAATTAATAAAGCGACAGACACATGTTTGATGCTGACTAAACTCAAAAACTAAGATTAAGATTCGTAATCTTTATTAAGTCACGACCAAAGACTTAGTTAGGAAGTAAGTTGAAAATCTAACGGGATATGGTCACTGGACGATTAGTAAAAGGCAACTCCTTTGTTTAAGGCCTCAATATTTCGTTGTATTTAACAACTTCATCAGGAGGTTTACTATAAAGTTAACAAGAGGTTAAATAATCCAAATCTTAAGGTTACACTACTTACAACTAGAGATGGATGAATTGGTCAACAAATACAATCATTGAAGCCACAATTGGGCTGTGATTACATGTTAAAATTACAAGAAAAATAAAAACGTCGTACTACGTTACTTAAGTCAGACATGTGCACAAGAACAATGGCGGAATTGGCGGTAATTGTCAAAGCATCAAGTAACCAACTGAACAACTTAAGAAAACTAATTACCCTAAGTAACGAAATGAGGGAAGTTCATAAAAAAAATTAACTGAATTGAAAACTATTTTGATGAATTTTTTTTATTTTTAACAAACCTAAGAATATGAGCATAAATGTTGCTGATGTTGTCAACATCCGACCTGAAATTGGCAGAATGTTCATTCTTTTGAATATGAATCATTTCTAAGAAAAGTCTGTTCTTTAGATTTTTTTCAAGGGTTAAAATGCTAGTATTGTCAAAATCAAATCGGTGATCACTTTCCACAGCATGAGATGCCAAGGCACAAGCTACCTTCCCTGTTCTAATGTCGCTTTTATGTTGGGAAATGCGATTTTTTAACCATTGTCCCGTTTGCCCAATGTATTCTTTTTCGCAATCAGTACATGGTATTGAATAAACTAGACCGCTGTTAAACAGAAAAGGTGTCTTGTCCTTTGTTTTAGTGAAAACACTATTGATAGTATGATTATTAAATTGTACAATGTTCAAAAATTTAAAATCTTTAAAAATATTGATGACTTTATTACTTAGGGAGTTAATGTGTATTAATTTTCTGAATTTCCTATCATTATTGTTATCATCCAGATGACATGGCAATTTGTTGTTTTGGTAAATTAATCTGTAAGTTAATGCTTTGGGGAAACCATTATTAGTGAAAAGTTTGAATAGTTTATCTAAATTTTCTTTCAGAAAGACCGGATGACTAATATGAGTAACTCTGTTTTTCATTGAAATAATTACATTCATTTTTTGTTTCATTGTATGGCTAGAATGAAAATTAATATATCTGCCAGAGGCTGTTGGTTTTTGATACCAGTTTAGTTGCATACTCTGATCTTCCATTCTAATTACTTGTGTGTCAAGAAAAGGTACACTGTTATTTTTCTCTTCTTCAATAGAAAATTATAGGTGTTCATTAAAACTATTGAAAGTGATCAGAATATATTGCAACTGGTCTACAGGAATTGCAGTAATCAAATCGTCAACATATTTATAAATATTTCAGTAAAAATCAAAAAATCAAAAATCAAATCTAATAATTTGTCCATCACCATAAGGGCTAATATGGGGTTAGTGGGGTTACCCATAGGTACACCGAATTTTTGTAAGTAAATTACGTTATTGAATGAAAAATAATTGTTGTTAAAAATGAAATTTTCAACTTACTTCCTAATTAAGATTCGTAGCTAATTTTTAATAAAAGTGAACAGATGTGTCTCGCTACAAGGTGCGATTTTCTAAAATAAACTACTAAAGGAGAGATCGCAAAGGAAAGAAAGTTGAAATTTTTGGAAAGGAAAAAAAAAAGTGAAAATTACGAGAAGATAACTCTTGACAGATTCAATCAGAATACATTGATTATTAATTAACTATAGTAGGAAAAGAAGTGGGGTATCTTGAAAAGTACATAAGACAATTTTCAACGATCTGCACATACAGGGTGTCTCAAAACCTCTGTCTTTAAATGAAACTGTAAGTTCCTCGTTACATAAGAAATTAATTTTCCAAATCTGAAATTATTGCCCAAAAATGAAAAACTGACCTATCACAAGCGTTAAGTTTTGTTAGTAACTTAGTAACAAAAAGCTTGCTAGGTCTTATTCATTGCTGGCATCCGTATGTATCACTCCCTCTCTAGACTTTGCCCTCTCCCTCTGTTATTGATTCAAATTTAATTTTTTTTTTTCATTCGAAGGTTTAATATTCTCCTACAGTCCAATCGAAGAGTAAAATCGAGATACGAGATAATAGTGTGTCAGTTTGTAAAAGCTGCTAGTAAATGCCGGCTCAAGAGTTTCCTTGAATAACTCAAAACTATTTTATTTGCACTTAGTCGTCTTATCTAATCCATTCTTCAATTTTGGTTGGTGCAAAGACGATTGTGTCGTTGCGTTAATTTTTATTAAAGCGAAATATAAAATTATTTAATTTCCGATTTAAAGAGCGCTAAAACCATCTCGAATCCGACTTGAAGGACCAAAAAAATATATTTCTAAAACTGGCGGTAGCTCAAAAGAGAGAAAAAGTGAACGATTCGTTTTTTATACAACTATTGGTCAGATAGCAATAATAACGCAGATAAAAATTATTTTACTTTTTTATAGAAATTGTTTGAGGGTCGCTGAGTGTAGCTTAAATGTTCGGCGGAGCTTGGTTTTCAAATATTTTCCAACGTTCGAGGCCACAAAAAGTCATAAAAAAGCAGACAATATGTATTGCATTAATTGATGTTGAGTTTTGAGCTAATCCGTATTTTAACAGTTAAATTTAGAAAATTCAATCTAATGGCGATAGAAAAAGTGGAAATTCTTACATCATATTAATTTGTAAATTTGACAATAATCAACTTACAATGTTGATTACTAAAGTTTACTGTATTTGTACAGCAAAAATAAATTTGTTTCTTTATTAAAACTTCGACTAAACGTCTGTACTAGGTAAGAGCTTTTTTGTCTTTATGGTTTAAGCCGACGCAGAAATTCAGGTTCAATATTATCCTTATAAAAACATGTATTTTGTGTTGGAATGTAAACAATTAATAAAATAATTCGATTGAGAGCTGGCGAAGTTATTCAATTACTTATTTTGAACCCATAGGTTATTGTGTGTACAGGAAATCTAATTTATTTAAATTTTTCATCGTATCATGCTCTAATTCTTGCTTTCCGTTTTTACAATAGGAATAGTTTCTGCTCTTGCAATACGTACTCTGCAGATATTAGTGCGATAATTAAAAAATTATTTTACGCAGTTTCAACGCAGTTACAAAACTAGCATTTAATTACTTCAGCAAAAATCTAACGAAGATTAGGTACTCGTTTTTATTTTTATTTTTCTATTACAAAGAGGTGCGTAAACAAACGTTCTTACCTATCACATGCTGAAAATACAAATAATCATGCCGATGTCCGCAAGTCGGATTCATATTCGTATACAACAAGATCTTGACCGAGTTCTTCTAAACGTAAATAAAAAGTTTTATTGCGGTTTATTGGTTTTATCGGAATAAATTGCTGAAACAAGTCGTAAACCAAGCAGAGGTTTCAAAACAAAGGAACTGCGCTCGCTTGTGATAGGTCAGTTTTTCATTTCTGACCAAAAAAATACAGACTTGGAGAATTAATCTCTTATGTAAGGAGGTTTCATTTAAAGACAGAGGTATTGAGACACCCTATATAGCTGACAATATTCGAGATGAAATTTCTTAGAATAATATTAGCAAAAATGAAATTAGGCAAAATAAGGAATACGGCCATTCGAGGAGCACCTGGGATGATAAGGACATGAGGAAAGAAACAACATTCTCGAAAGGGATATGACAAACGAAGTTAAAAAAATAAGGGTAGGGTAGAAGTCGCTGGAAAAAATCGTGGGAGGCATCCAAAACATTCCAAAAACGGAAATATTTGATCAGTGACAAACTCAAATTAATCTCGCACTCTCTACATTGTGTGGTATAAGAGGGATAAGTACAGAATTAAAAAAAAAAAACAATTATTTTCAAATTGCTCCTCAGGATGTGTTATGATAATATAAGTTAGATTTTTATTTTTGCTTAATAGTTCTTGATTTTATAATATCAAGTGATTTATTGTTTGAATAATAAATTGTGTCGAAAATTGTAAGTCAGTTCTTAACTTTTCTATCCAAATTAATTCAAGAAGTACGCTTGCAATGTTATACCATGTGACAGGTTGTATATACAGATCGTCGTTCCATGAGAGCAAGAAGTTATATTGATTTAAACACGATAAAGATAAAGACTGCAGTATTTTATGTGGGAACGCTTCGCCATTGAGTTAGTTAACGCGAAACCAAGCTTTTTATTTATTTAAGCTCGCTTTATGTCAGTATTTTTTGAGACTCGTAATGGGGTTAATCGCATTTACGACTATTTAGAATAAATGTTTTTATATTTTTGGCTTTTGTTCAGCGTAAAAATGAAAATTTTATTTCAATAAGACACAATTTTTTAATTTCATTTTAAATTTATCTGCCCCACAAAATCGCTGGAAACAAGTGTATCGGGAAAATGAATATTACAAGGCAGATAAGTTTACAAGGAAGTTAAAAGACTGTATCCTAAGAAAAGACGTCGTTTGGGCTTTTAAGTACATAATTGTCTTTGCTCTGTTATGTTACACATATCTGTAGACGAACTGTATACGTACAAAATATGCATAAATACTTTCGAGACAAACCAGACACAAAGAAAAAAAATACTCCTGTAACAAATTCAGGTATTTGTAGTAAGAAAATTTACAAAGAACAAAGACATTCTAAATAAGCTCCAACAAGGAAAACGTTAAATTTGATTTAAACAATTAAGATCTTTCAACCCGTGCAAATAGAATTTTTTTAGGAGAATCCCATCTTATGGATTTTCGATTCGCTGCAGCATCACATCATATCTCCTACAGGAGATTAAAAAAACACACAGAAAGAGAATAAACTGAAACTGCTCCACTTCAGTGAATAGAAAACGCGATGTAACTGGGTTTGGGGAAAAGAATAAAATCATTATATTTCGGAAATTGTTTGTCTAAAGTTCTTTAGAGTTTAGATGGAAACTTTCTGTATTTTAAAAAGTTTGAAGGGCACTTTAAAATTTACAAAGTTTTGAATTCAGTGATTAAATTGTCTTTCTGAATAAAAAAAATGTAAAGAATGCATGTTTCCAAGAAGTATTATTTTACGGTTTCTAATAAAACTCTTCAAGAAGAAGCTCCTTTTATAAAAGATTGGTTATGTTTACTTTATATTTATTAATTTCCTCCGTTTCTCCTTTGCTTGGTAGCTTTTTCTTCATCAAATTATCACACAATTGCACTAGAAGAACAAGTGTTCGTGCCCTTTTAGTTGAGAGAGTATTTACTAATTTTACACGAAGATGCCCAATAGATGTCTTTACGCACCGTCATTTCTGCATTACTATTTTACCAAAGTCTTATTATTATTATTATAAATTAGGCAGTGTAATATAATGAATGACTTTATCTAAAACTAAGGTTTACAGCTAGAAAAATTACAGGTTAATTAGCTTTTCATTTTGATGTGTCCAAACTTTTAATCTATTTCTATTTATTGTTATTATTGTAATTTTTCTGTTTTGTGACTATCTTCAAAACATGTCATGTTGTAATTGAAGAATAAAGATTATTTTTATTGTTATTATATCGTTTGCACAACTTTCTAATAATTTTATCAAATCCTCATTTTATTTTCCTCAGCGTACGAGATACTGACGCTGTTATTCTAATAATTTGAATTTTTTGCTCAACAATTTCAGGGAAAGATTTTAGGAATAAAAACCAGTAGTATTCATCTTTGATCTAAATTTTCTATTATTTCTATAAGGTAAAACTTTTTTCTTTAACTAAATGGATTCAGTGAAGGGAAGACGTCATAAATTTTTTTGTTCGCTGCTGGTTTTCTTTCGTAAGTGTGAAATTGTGAAATAGCGTCTTGCTAAAATGCATGAACTATACATAAGTGTGCAATATAATGTGTCCGATTAAAAAAAAAATGAAACTATTGCACTGGTCATTTTTCTATTGACCATTCCAAGAATGTAAGGGATAAAGAATAATGCAGAAGTACGCATGAGTAATTAAAGAACCTCTACTCAATTGCAGCCGCCCTTATTCAGTTTGGGTTCACTCAGGAAAACTGTTCGATATTCTTATCTAAAGGGGTGCATTTGACGAAGAAAAATTTTTAGAAAGCGTACGGCGAAGGGAAAAGCAAAGTTAATTGCACTCGCGTTGTCATAGTTTAATGTATTGTACAGGGTTAAAAGATTTTTATTTTTTATTGCGCCGTAAAAGTCAGACTTTTATTCTGGTGTTCTATTTTTTTTTTTTTTTGTAAGAAAACGAATATCAAATTTTATCCTTAAAGAAACATCTCAGGTACCAAAACGCGTCTTTTATTTTCTTTTAACTGGTGACTCACAGTTTCGAGCAAACACCCCGGGTTATGTACATAAACACGCTCCAGAAAATGAAGAGCGTTGAGCTTACGCCAATTTGTAGTAGTTGCTGAGATACATATTTACGTAGTGGTGTAAGTCACGTGACTAACCGCATTAAAATATGGCGGGCGCATTATTTTTAAATTTTCAGGTCAACGCTCCAACTCCACACACACACACAGACACGCACAATAAATTCACCACTTAATAATGTGTATATAAAAACAAACTTCTCATTTGCATTTCTTTAAACTAACACATGCTATGCTGATTGGCTAAATGAGAGCAAGAACAAAGCGTTAAAGTTGATTTAGGTCACGAAAATGCAAGGCGAAAAAAAATAATAAAAATATAATTAGGCAAAAGTTGCCGGAGGTTTACTGTGTAAAACTGCTGCAATATGTCGCAGGTTTCATTCAAAATACAGCAATAAAACGATCAAGATCGGTTTTCCAAAATGTCCGCCAACGACGCCGCGCCAAAATAAACCGCTCCGAGTCAGCATGTGGCAGGAACCCGGAAAAATCCGCAGAAGAACTCCGCAAGAACCGAAAATCGACGGTTCACGCCGTCACCAAACAGTTTCCATTGATGGTCACTTTATTTTTTTTTCACTTCACACTAAACTTTGAATTAATCTGGCGACGTCACACGCGCCCACTAGCTCCAACCAACGAGTTAAATATGTGCGCACGGCACCAACAGACGCTTTCGGAGGCGTTTAATATCCGACGCAAGTCGTCCCAGAACTGTGTAAATTAGAACGAAGAGGAGATGCTATGGGGACGTCTGGGATAGCTAGTTGGACTAAATTAAAATAGAGGCATTCTTAATTCTTAAAATAATTATTCATAGTAGTAGCGGGAGAGTTTTTGCCGCGCTTTGACTCAGCGTGCAGTCTGGTTTCTCGTTTGGATTCTCGCTTGCACTGACTAAGCGAAAAAGTATACTTCTTATTTTCCCCCTTTTTAAAAATTTGCAAGGCCGCCAAAATATATGGTTCTATTTTTATAACTATTAGAAAACAATGTTTTACAAAACAAAAATTAAAGAGCTCTTTTTTTGATTTTTTTTTCTTTCGGGGTTTCAAAACGAAGATATAATGAATAGTTTTCAAACTTTAACCATACACTATTAAAAATGAAAAGAGCACTCAACGTTTCACTATCGATTGATAGCTTCGTCCGAAGATTCGGCTTCAATTAAAAATATCATGTTTGATTCGACATAAGAAAACAAATTGGAATGCAATAATAACAGTCATCAATGGATATGTAAAAAGGAAGAACAGGCTTGAACAGAAATAATCAAAGAAAGAAGTTTAAAGGAACTTGTACTTTCAAGATTATCACATAGATGCCGCGATGAAAATGAGAAAGAGATGCAGGAGTTCCTAAGGGGTGGACATTGACTTCCCAAAAGGTCTCTGAAAACTTCAAAAGAGCCTCTAGGAGTCTTTTGGGAGTCGATGATATTAGATTATTTTTTAAGGCTCTATTTAATTTCTTTATACATTATGTATAAGGACAGTATCTCCATTAAAAATCACTTTCTTTCCGTTGAAAATAATTCTGCTATATAAAAAAAAACTCATTTTAAGACAAAAGTAACACAACTTCAGTTTTTGATCCAGAGATGGCACTTGAATAATTCCACACCCTTGTTCCACCGTACGAGTATCTTAGATTTTTCTGTATAATTGCGCAGTTACTACATCATTACGAAGTTAGGAGATTAGATTTTATTTAGAGCGACATTAGGAATGAAATGCTGTTACAAGAAATTCCATTAAAATAGTTTTTTTTTCTGTCGTGGTAAAGAGATAGCGCTTTGAAGATTATCTCGCAAGTCGCATTTGATCAACACTCAACAAATCAAAGCGACGAAACATCAACGACACTACTGATCAACGGGACATTTGACCAACGGACAATAAAGGCCATTTCACAATTTAAATTTACTCTCAATTAAGAGTAAATTTAAATTGTGAAATGGCGACAAAACATCAACGACTCTACTGATCAACGGGACATTTGACCAACGGACGATAAAGGCCATTTCACAATTTAAATTTACTCTCAATTAAGAGTAAATTTAATTTGTAAAATGGCCTTAATTGTCAGTTGGTCAAATGTCCCGTTGATCAGTAGGGTCGTTGATGTTTTGTCGCGTTGATCAGTTGGGTGTTGATCAAACGCGAGTCGACGATTTGTCTGTTCGTCAGTTGAGGTCGACCCCTTAGAAATGTTAATTCTGTTTGATAAAGCTTCCGTTTTTGGTTCAAAGATGGCACTTGAATAATTCCATATCATTGTGCTGCACCAATACTACAGATTTTAAATTTAATTTTGCAATTAAAATCTAGTTTTTAGGGTTTTGTTGGGAGCGATACCAAGAATGACATGCTGTTACAAGAAATTCCATTAATGTTGTGGTTAAGAGATGGCGCTTTGAGAATGATTCCCGTACAAGGATGATTTTTTATTTTGCAATTAAAATCGTTACAAGGTCAGAGCAAGTCACCGTGAAGATGAAATCTTGAAAAATGATGTTCTTTATAGAAAAATTACTTTGTCATCTCGCATTAATTTAAATCATATTTCGTTACTTAAATTTATTAGTATAGGCCATGGACTTGATCTAAATTCATCTTTGTCCATTGTTTTCATATACATTTTACTAAAACTCTCAAATTTCTGATTTTTAGAATAAATGAAATTAGGTTCCTTATATCTTATTTTGTTATCTCTATAGAACAGATTTTACATTCCGTTATTGCAAGTCGTTTTCTAAGAAAAACCATGGAGTTATCAAAGTTAGATAAAAAAGACAAGAATCAGAAGAAATTACGACAAAATATGTAAGGAAGAACCGGAAAAAATAGAAATCTTAAATGTATCGCTTGCAATTACTTCGTAGATCGATTAAGAAAAAAATACGATTCTCTTCATTTCCTTCTTCTGGGGGTTCTTTCACAGAAGCTTGACCTTCGGAGCATAAACTGTTATGTCATTTTTTAGTTAATTTTAATTCAAGTTTTCAAAGTAAAGTTTTATAAACGCCCGGAAAGGCGATCCTATATTTTACTTGAAATTTTCATTTACTTTGATTACTGCAGGGTTGAATTTAATCTATAATATAAACTTTCTCAGCAGATAATGAACTAAAGAGGGGAAGTACTGTAGTCGTAACAATAATAATTAAGAATGCAATACCCGCAGAAATCATGCGTTCCTTCCTTCCCCATCGTGCTAAATTAACGTTAAGAGCTTTTTAAAGTTGCCCCTGATCTTAGGCAACCTTTGTAACGCTTGCAAGTCAAGCGTGAGATGTGTGATTTTTTAATGTAAACATTAAGATATCGCGGCTTGAGAAAACGCAAAATTAAACAGTAATCCAGTTGACCGTTCAACCATGCGGTTGTTTTTGCTATAGCAGTTTAACCCTCTAGGAAACCCTTTCAGGGTAACGTGAGTATGTGTTTGTACACGCGAAGAAAATCAGTTTCGATGTCCAGAATTTAATCGAAACCCCCCCAGGGCATCCCACAACCTCTGCTACTACGTTCCGCCTGATCAGATATTGTAAATGTTATCTTATATGCAGGCCTAGGCGCATTTTAGGCGGAAGGTTTCGTTAAATATACAAGGAACCACTAATATGCTGAAGCGATCATAGTCGGAAAAAGTTCTAATCTTTAACGCGTCTGCCCTGTAAAAACAAAACAATACACCACTCGAAATCCGAGAAATTTATGCGGCACGCAGTAACCACTACAGTTCTGGTCGACTGGATATTATAAAAATTTGTTTATATAATCGATTCATTCCGAAATAAATTCGCATACTTTTTGCAGTGACGGCGCTATAATTGATATGAATTAAATGTATTATGCCAGTCTTTTTAAAAGTTACATTTAAGAATTATAATGTTTGCATAATTATTAATTTGAAAGAAACTATAAAGGCAATTATGTTATACACGTAATTTACATCAAACGGTTGCTTTTGATGCAATGAGCACGAGGGTGAGAGTGCCTCGGATACATAAACCGTTCAGCGACGACGTTGAAATCTACGCCGCTGCTCTGTTTGTCTTTATACTGGTTTTTACCAGATATCCTAGGAATGTCCGACCTTTACTTATATGTCATATAACATTTTCTTTGCAAAATTTTTTTAAACTAAATTTTACTTTTATATTTGTTTTTGTAATTGTGTATTTATTTGTACATGGAGCCCAAGAACTGCATTCGAAAGAATTTGAAAGAGTTATTAATTAGTCAATTATACAAGTTCGGTAATTTCCTAAAAATTACCTGGTGGCAGCAAAATTCTATTATTCGAAATTGTCTTTAACTCATTTAAAATGTGCTATCTGATTGAATAAAATGTTATAGATTAGTATTGGGATTTTTCTTATTTTATTATATTTTCTGCAAAGAGTAAATTGAATTGAACTGAAAGAAATCGAAAACTAAATAAAGGCTCCGCTTAGGTATAATTTATAAGGGTCCAGTCAATTTATTGTTGTCCAGTACATAAAATCAAACATTTTAAAAGCTCAAAGCTCCCATAACATTGTAGTGCTAGGATGCTATTTTAATTTAGATAAATTAAATATCAGAGGGTAACTGTATCTAATAATACAAACATAAATAAAATATTTGAATTATTCGAATCACCGGCACATTTTCAAACAACTCGCCTCCAAAAACGAAACGAAGACCAACGCCATGTGTGCCGTCCCATTCGCGTCTATTACGGGACATCTAATTATAAAACCGAACTCCACAAACACATGGATTACTCGTGTTCGTGGTGCATCATCCGATGCGATGATGCAGTCCGCCGAGTGTGTTTTTCTTCTTTTCTCGTGGAGATGACAGAAAGAAATCCGGATGATTTACTGGATCGCACTTGCGACATCGTTAATGCCGAATAAATCGCAGCGTTTATTTAAACGCGGACTTAATAGGAAGCGCGATTTATTTCTCTTGCGGAAGCTTTATCGACTCCATTTACATGTCTGATGTTTCAGAAGACTTAGAAACTTGTTAGGTTGCTTGACCTAAAAAGATAGTCTTCCACCATCCTGGATTGTGATTAAAGTCTGTAAATGAGTTCCGACTGCAGCAATTTAGAATGCACTTAAGGTGAATTCGAGGGAGTAATTTTCAGACAATGAAGATTGATTTTTCAGAAAGGTTTTAAACTCTCTTGATGAATCTAAGGACGAAGGAAAAGACTGAAGTAATTAAGACTTACGAATGCGAGAATGGTATCGATAATTTGTGCATCTAATAACACAATTTTTATAGCTGTGTTTCCTATAATAATTGCACAAAGCACTTTTAAATCCAAGTCATTTAAATTAAAATAGTAATATGGCAATAATTGTAATAACCAAAAATTGAAACGTTAAGTATACTAGACTGCATTTTATGAAGTCATTTAAATTGGATTGTAAAGTGCAACTTCATAAAATGCAGACTGGTATACATTACAGCATGAGACTGTTTCATTCATAATTAAGTTGTGATTCTCTTTTGTTAAATATACTTTTCTATACAAAATTAATTAAAAAAGAAAGAAGTAAAGTACAGAATTATCGATGCTGCTCAAATATATAATTTTTAACGAAGTTTTGGTAAACTTACCTAAAAGAATGGGGCTCCGAAAATTATCTGTCATCATCACCTGTAAAACAACAAACTTATGAGAAAGAAGCTTTCCTTAATTTGTGTTGCTCATATACAGGGTGCGTCATTGGTATCGACTTCTTCAATGGCGCCTTAACAGTTAATTATAAATTAAAATGTCTTCTACAAAAGTTACCGCCTATAATGAGTTCTATCTCAGCAAATTATTTCCACATATACAGCATGTTCCATAAGTGAGTTATCTGCCAAACTTAAATTTTTTAAAATGGAATGTACCAATTTTTATTGCAGATTTCGACAGATCTCTTTTAAGAAGAAGCATTTTCTGTCATGAACTATAGCCCTAAATAGAACCATTCGCAATCTATAGCTATTTAATTGAACTAAAGAGCCAAAATGTAGAGGTATTTTATAATCAGTGGATAAAGAAAATTTTTTAGTGTTAATTACAAATATCGTGTAGAATAACCCTTATGAATAAGAAAAACATTTTTTATGTACGTTTGTACAGAAACAATTATTGAAACTTAAAAGTTTAAATTTCTCAAAAAATTTAAATGGAACGCCCTATATATTTTAACATGCTCGAATAGCTCGTTAAATTCGGCTTCTAATAAATGCAACTTGTATTGATCTGAAGCTTATGGTTTTCGAGATATCGGCACTTACAGTTAGAACTACTGACAAAAACAATATTTCAAGAAAATAAACAAAAGAAAAGGGCACAATTTCGTTTATCTGTTAAATCTCAAGAAAGTATTGACATTTATAAATAATCCGAGAACTTAAGTTCACTATAAGAACTGTTTACAGCTGAAATTGACTCATTGCTAAAGTCCTAACAAAGAAATTCGTAGTGTAATTTTGATTTAATGAAACTTAAACTCTATTAACCGTGCATATACGGCAGGGGCCTTGGAGGCCCGGTTACATATTTTAATTTAAGAAATTGTTGTTAAATATTCATATTTTGACTAACGGTTTTGGACTTTATTTGTTCGAATATAATGTCTTACTGACTAAATAATTATAAAAAAATACGTAGGTATTGTATACTGTTTTAAAAATATATTGTAAAATACCAATCGGGCCTATAAAGCCCTAACCGTAGTTTCAAGTTAATTTCTATTATATCCTGTTGGAGATCATATTTACAAGTCTCTTGCAGGTTTGTGCAAGTTCTGACATGCTAAATAAAATCTTATATAAATAGCTGAGCCGTATAAATGTCGTTAGTTTTTTCTAGACCATTGTTCGTATTGTTACGTTTCTAGGGTTTAAATTTATTTATTTAAACGAATAAAACACTCGGTAAAAACTGAACCGTAATTTAATAAATAATCTAATTTATTTGTAACAATTTATTTACACACTAAATCTAACTTCGACGATCGCTATTTAGAATTCGACTGACTCCTGAGTCAACTCCGGCCGATTTTATATTCTACGCTGCCTTCTCGTCTGTTCCAAAGCTGGAAAAGTCTAGTCTGTTCGGTGTAGGCCCCGGTGGCGTGACAGCCAATGACGCATAACGAACCGACTTCTTGACGCCTTCAGTTTGACGTAGTGCTGAGTGGCTCGCCACAGTATTGAAGTTTCATAGTGTATTATCAAGATGGCATATGCTACAAATAAGAGAGTGTTTTCTCAACGTGAGCTAGAAGGAATTGCAGAAAACATTAGTGATTTTGAAGATCTAACCGATGAAAATGTTCAATTTACTGATGATAATGAATCCGATTACGTAGAACATGAATCGAGAACATCGGAAAATAGTTCAGATGACGAAAATGCCGAGTCTCGAGTGCCGACCATAGGAGAATGGTGTTCACAACCAATGCAAGCAGCCCGAGGAAGAACGCCAAACAAAAATATAATAAGATTTACTCCTGGAGCTACTCCATTTGCTAAGAGAATGTACGATTCAGAAGAATCCTTGTTTTTATTATATTTTCGCCAACCACTTTTAGAAAAAATTTGCAAATGGACGAACAAAGAAGGTGTTGCACTTCTAAAAGAAAAATGGAAGAACGTTGATGATAAAGAACTAATAGCTTTTATTGGTGTTTTGATACTAACTGGCATCTACAAATCCCGAAATGAACCAGTGACGCAACTGTGGAGCAAGAATGAGGTCATGTTACTTTCAACAAAGCAATTAGCAGAAATCGATTTCAGAGTTTGTTTACGATTTGACGATGCAGCGGCTGGAAGAATAAAGAAAACAGAAGACAAACTAGAACCTATTCGCGAATGTTTTGAAATGTAGAACTTATATTTGAGAGAATTATATACTCCAAGTTGGTGCATGACGATAGATGAACAGCTGGTAACTTTTCGAGGTCGTTGCCCATTCCGACAGTATATTCCTCCAAAACCAGGTAGATACGGTCTAAAATTTTGGGCAATTTGTGATAGTGAAACTTCATATGCGTGGAAAATGAATGTATATACTGGAAAGGCAGCCGGAGGAGAAAGAACTGTCAAACTAGGAAAAAAGGTAGTGAAGGATCTTGTAATAGAAATTGAAGGGAGTGGAAGGAATATAATTTGTGATAACTTTTTTACGAGTTATTTACTGGGAGAATATTTACTGTCAAAAAATCTTACACTTGTTGGTACAATTCGTCGTAATAAACTGGAGTTACCACTAGAACTCACCAAAACTACTGGTCGTAAAGTGAATTCAAGTATTTACGGGTTTAGAAGGGATGCAACCGTTGTATCATATTGCCCTAAAAAAGGAAAATTGGTGACACTGTTGAGTACAACGCATCATGAAAAATGAAATAAATGAAAAACAGAAGCCGGAAATAATACTTTCATACAATGCAACTAAAAGTGGAATAGACACGATGGATCAAATGACAAGATGTTACACGGTCAAAAGGATGACAAGAAGATGGCCATTAGTAGTTTTTTATAACATGATTGATATCAGCGTTCTAAATTCTTTAATACTGTGGAAATCTATTACACCCAAAAACATGCAACGTCGTGAATTCATTATCAAGCTGGGTAAAACACTTGCTGGAGTAAAGGAAGATTCTAACCCAGGCGAAGAAGTTCAAGTTGCTGAAGATGTAGTGGAACCTGTGGTAAAAAAGAAGACGGTGTTCAATATGTCCACCCTCATTGGATAGAAAAAAAAAAATTATATGTAAAAAATGTAGCAATAATGTGTGCAAAGAACATTCTGTCCCACTGTGTAATAAATGCTATAATCAGTAAAATTATGTTGTTATTTTTTATGTAGATAATTATTTCATTAAAGGTAATCTATAAATAGTCAATTATTAAATAATTGACAAGAAAATATTAAAAAGAATAGACAATATAATGACAAAAAGATTACGGGTCTCTCACGCCCGCTTGGTACTTCATAGGTTAATACTTTATTTTCAACATCTAATCGATATCTTGGAAAGTATTGAATATTTGCTAATAATTTCTAACAAATTTTTTGAAAAATTTCTCTTATTTTATTAATATCTAATCGTATTTGGTTAAATTAAAATAAAATAAGTAATAGTAGGGTCTAAAACATTTCCAATAACAAATAATTAGCGTTGTATGTCGATTCGATGTTCGAAATAATTGTAAATAAAAGTTTGATAGATTTCAAGTTTCATTAAATGAAAATTACACTGAATTTCTTTGTTAGAAATTTTAGCAATTAGCTAATTTCAGCTATAAGCAGTTCTTATGGTGAATTTAAGTTCTCGGATTATTTATAAATGTCAATATTTCCTTGAGAATTAACAGATAGACGTAATTGTGCCTTTTATTTTTTGTTTATTTTCTTGAAATATGGTTCTTGCCAGTAGTTCTAACTGTAAGTGCCGATATCTCGAAAACCGTGAGCTTCAAACCCATGCAAGTTACATTTGTTAGAAGCCGAATTTAACGAGCTATTCGAATACGTTAAAATATATAGGGCGTTCCATTTAAATTTTTTGAGAAATTTAAACTTCTAAGTTTCAATTGTTTCTGTGCAAACGTACATAAAAAATGTTGTTCTTATTCATAAGGATTATCCTACACGATATTTGTAATTATTTAGGTACACTAAAGATTTTTTTTTATCCGCTGATTATGAATAAAACACCTTTACATTTTAGCTCTTTAATTCAATTAAATAGCTATAGATTGCTAATGGTTCTATTTACGGTTATAATTGCTGAATAGAAAATGTTTATTTTTAAGAGAGCTGTCGAAATCTGCAATAAAAATTGGAACATTCCATTTAAAAAAGTGTAAGCTTGGTAGATAACTCACTTATTGAACATGCTGTGTATGTGGACATAATTTGCTGAGATAGAACTCATTAATTGTTAAGGCGCTATTGAAGAAATCGATACCAATGACCTACCCTGTATAAATTATTATAATATGTTTTTAGTATCTTTGTTTACTGCCAATTGGAGATAAAAGAAGAAAAATTTAATACCGTCACAGTTTCGCCAATATTTAAATCTTTCCTGTAGTTTTAAATTAAAAACTCACGTAATTACGGTTATTTGATTCCCAAATAACGAAAAATGCTTTAGAAACATTTATAAAAGTTTAATAAAGCACTTCTACTTATTTGGGTTATAACGAGTTTGAAAAATCACTTTCCGAAGTAATAGTATTTTTGAAATCAATATTTCACGATTTTAATTTCAGTCCAAATTATACAAGTGTGAGAAATACCATCGTCAATACGGCGATGTACCGTGACCTTCGTTAGAAGGAAAAAGCTCAGCAGAAGACAAAATTATGAAGACGGTGAAGAATTCTAGCCGAGAAAGTTCTACCGATGTCTGCCGAGGAAAGTGTCAAACAATAAACTTAAAACAAGGAAATTTCTTGAATGAAGAGTAGTACTTAAAACCGTTTCCTATTCACATTTAAATAGCTGAAGAAAAAATTAAAATTAGAATTAAAAAATAAAACCGCTGGCGAAACGGCGCTGCTGGCGTTACAAAGCTTTTCGTCGGTGCTTCGACCATTGTGAGCTGCTGCTGATTTACAAAAGCTGGCAGAAACCCTAGGAAAATGTTATACAATAGTGGATGAAATGTCGGCGAAGTTAATCAGCCTCTCGTTGAAACTAAACCTTCGAGTTCCTAAATGTTTGTTCCGGTCTGGAATATTAACGTTAGAATTAGGACGGGAGTTGAAAAGATATAAGAATTGTAGTTGCGAGTAAATTACTCCTGCATTATAACGTATTTAAAATACGAACGAGGTCAGTATAAGAAACGGGCATAAATCATGCAGTGCCGGCCGCAATTTCCTGGAACTAAGTTGCACACGGCCCGACGTTAGGAGAGGAAGAAAGGAGTCTCGCCTCGGAAGTTGAAATTTGACTCCTAATTTATGCACTCAACTAAAGTTTCACGCATAGCAAATGCATCACCCGATATTCTTCACTTGTTAAGTGTCCGGAGGGAGAAAAGGGCTTAAAAACGCTGGGAACGTATGAAATGGGATTCTTCTGCGTCCTTTGACTCTAGTTCTTTAATTAGTGTTAATTTCTCGTTGTAGTTATTTTTTTGTTTTTTTATCAGTCAGTTTCCACAGTTCGCGAAGCAGAACCTCTTGCAGAATTCTCTAGCAACATTTTTCAGCCTTGTGATAACATTCCCGAAACTTTTGACAATATTAATATACCTTTTATCAATATACCCTTAAATCACTCAATATTTGAAATCTCTGAATTGGATGTCATTGAATCAATAAAAAAATTAAAAAGTCATTTTACTTCAGGACATAGTTTTCCGGCATTTTTCGTTAAAGAGTTCGCTTCAGTGATGACATGCCCTTTAAGTCGTTCAAGAGTTCAATTTGTCTTTAAAAATGGCGACTTTTCCGGATTTGTGGAAACAGTCTAAAGTAGTGCCAATTCACAAGAAAGTTAGTTTGGAATGTATCGAAAATTATAGGTCTATATCTATATTAGACAATTTTCCAAAAATATTTGAAATACGTATTTATCGTAATATAATAGACACACTTAAAAATAATTTTATTAGCTCAAATCAACACGGTTCCATAAGTGACAGATTTACAACAATTAACTTATCCAACTTTGCGTAATTTATTCTAACTACTTTGGATAAATCAGGTCAGGTCGATGTTATTTACATCGACTTTGAGAAGGCCTTCGATATAGTGCATCACAAACTGTTACTATATAAATTGTCTCCAATAGGTTTATCTTCTGTCCTAGTTGAGTTTCTCAGTTCTTATTTATGTAGAAGTGAATCTACTGTAGTTTTTCGGGGTGTTATTTCTAAGTCATATTTTCCAACTTCGGGAGTACCAACCTGGGTCCTCTCCTGTTCTTCATTTTTATAAATGACTTGCTGAATGTTTTAGAGTGTGCCAATTTATTGTTCGCAGATGATGTAAAGATTTTTTGTTCAATTAATGAAGTCAGTAATTGTCAACTTAAACCTTCAGTTTCACAAAGATTATTTAATCACTGATTAAATTAACATCGTGATTAAAGTCTGTGATTGGTTGGGTGAAACAATATGATTGGTTGTTTCAAATCTATTGTCAACTTCGTCCAATGACGTTCCTTAATTAGAGAATTAAATGAATCGCTGATTAACAATTTTTTTGTGAAACCCACCGTTACAGTATTAGTTAGATCAACTAGTGCAATGTGTTCGAAAATTAAAGATTTTGGAATAACCTTTGATTCGCGCTTAACGTTTGAAGACTATCTTAAGGAAATCTGTAACAAATGTTTACGAATGTTAGGTTTCGTTATCTGCAATAGTCGTGACTTCACTGATTTGAAATTAATCAAAATATTGTATTTCGCTTTGGTTAGATCTATCTTGGAGTACGATTCTATAATTTGATTTCCAATTTACAAATATCAAAAAGAAATGGCTGAAAACGTTTTGTTTTTAATATCTTTACTATAGACAGTTTGGTGTATATCCTGTACATCACATTGACTTGCTGACGGACAACCCCTTTTGATAACAGTTTTTTACGTTTTTTTCGATTTGCTTGACGAATTTTGTCAAGGACGTTACAGTAATAGTTACTGCTTATTGTCTGACCTGGTTGTTGAAAATCAACATGAATATCACATTAGAGTCCCAAAATACAGACGCCATCATCTTGCCAACGGACGGCACCAATTTGATTTTTTTCGGTGGAGGCGAATCCGAATATTTCCATTGCATGTTTTGCCCTGGCTTTGCCTCTTGGAGTCAGTAATGAACCCATGTTTCATTACTTGTTACAATAGGTTTTAAAAATGTCTGTCCTTCCTCGTTGAAGCGATTAAGGACCTGAGAGGAAATGGAAGAGGACCAGTTTCTGATCCTCAGAAAGTTGTTGTGGCATCCATCGAGCCGACACTTTTTTTTATAGTTGAGGTGTTTATGGATGATTTTTCCCATTGATCCAGTACTTAAAATAGTTGTTTTCACTATTTCTGAAATAGTAATTCGCCGATTTTGCTTAATCAAATCGTCAATACGTTGAATAACGGCAGGAACGACTCTTGTTGCTTTGAAACCTCCTCTTCCTGGATCATCACTTGCACTGTCGCGGCAATTTTTGAACCGAGTAGCCCGCTCAACGACTGGTGACTTCTTAAGTGTACTTTCACTAAATTGTGCACTCAGTCTACGTAAAATTTCAGCAGCTTTAACGTCTTCATTAACAAGAAACTGAATAATAATGCGCTGCTTCAAAGTACAGTTGCAGCCTTTGAAAACTGGTACACTTTGGCAAATACAAAATTTCGGCGGAGTAAACTGATCCTAAATCTGAAGTTTCTAAACAAATTTGATACTGACTTCAAAATAATAGATGAATTCACCGGATGAAGGTTTGACATACACTTTACAAAATTTCGAATTTTTGACATTGATGTCAATTTTCAGTGTACCCGTTCTCAAAGGCCGCAATCCAATTTTGAGAGATCCAATTCTGTAGGGAATGTTTTAAAGAATTGGGGACACGCACCTTTTTTACAAGCAGATTAAACAAACTTTAATTTTCAAAACTATCAATTTTAATCGGACTCGTCGAGACATGCTTTCCGACAGAAGATGCCTTACGACGACAATGAGAATTCAAACGAAATGAAAGCAAACCCAAAATTCTGACTTAAATTACGAAATACTGCAAAATGTTACTCACATTGAATAAATTATTTCTTTCCCTCTTTCTTACCCTTTTTCCAAAAAGCTTTTGTTTAAGTCACGATTTCTTTTTCTGTAGCTTTTCTGATTCATTGATGGAACTGGAGTCTGATTACGATTCTATCGGTGTGAAAAGTTGGAAATCATCGACCTCTTCGTTCTGTTCTTCTCGTTCTACCAAATCTCAGTGAATCAGATTTTAATACTCAAATTCATTTGACCCTTAAGGCCGTTTTCACACCAACAGATTCCGAATCGATCAAAATTAAAGCGCGAATCAAACAGAAACTGATTCACATCTTTTAAGCTTTCCAAGTCTATTGAATCATTCAAATTAAAAAAAAGAAATACAAAACGACTAGAAAGAGTCAGAGATTTTGGACGTGAAAATAAAAAAATTCCTCACTTTCGTCGAGACTTCCGAGGGTAAATTGTAAAAACGCCCTTAAGATTGATTTCAATTCACAAAAGAACGTTCTTTTTATTCTTAAGTTGCTCTTAT
This sequence comes from Prosopocoilus inquinatus, assembly GCA_036172665.1. Taxonomy (NCBI): domain Eukaryota; kingdom Metazoa; phylum Arthropoda; class Insecta; order Coleoptera; family Lucanidae; genus Prosopocoilus; species Prosopocoilus inquinatus. Next base: position 61,814,423 of record CM069871.1, read on the forward strand.
TATTTTTTTGTACGAAAATCAATTCATTGTTAAGTACATAAATTTTAAGCAGTTATTTTCGAAGCCATTTCGTGAAAAAGATTTTCATTTAACAACTTAAGATTATATCTGCAATACAACAACTTAAATAGCTTTAAGAGGACGTACATCGCATTACTTATTTACAAAGTGTTCTCCATTGCAGCGGGCGCCATCTACTGAAATATTCAAGGGCAGTCGATCTTGATAGTTTAATTTTTTGGCTGAACGCCTTCGTGCTTGGAGTGAGATTTTTGAGGCTCACGTGCAGCTTTCGGCTTGTTTTCATTTTCATTTAAGAAAAATCTGAATAACCCAATGAGGATGCAATATACTTACACAGCTATTATCCGCAGTCAATGTGGGGCAGCATTTTGCAGGCGAAGAATCCTGAAATAAAATTACTGTTCAGTTCAAATATGAACTTGAAGGGAATGAATATGGTTCGACTCGTTTGAAAGTTATTTTAAGTGGGATACAAAATACTTGGTAAGGAAAGATATTGTAGATTGGTAAACAAAACAAGGATTAAGTTTGTGCAGATGGTCTGTTCTCTATTCTTTTTCGTTCGTAAAATGGCACGAAAGATTTGAAAAGGATTATTGTAAAAAGGCAGGAGAGGTTTGAAAAAGATTAAGCACAACTTACTGTGTTATGCAGTTTGTTTTCTGTTATGTAATACAAACTTAAGATTTCGAATTTAACAAAATCTTTAAAACATTACCCTTTAAAAAACCAAAAGGATTAAATTTAAATTGGTTACAAAGTTAAGTCTTGACAGGTAACTCGCGTAAAAGAATTTACCACATTCGTTTATTTATTTATTTTTTGAACTATTTGTCAGACCATGATTAATTCTTGAAGGCAACATATTTTTCAGAATGGTGGAGAGAGAGGTTGATGTTCTGGAAAAGCTATTTGTTTATCTTCTCCCCAAGGATGAAAATGTAAGCGTATTTCAGAGTTGCCGGACGCAAGAGGATTTTGACCTTCCCCCCCTCGCAATTTTCGATTTTTCATCCCGAATGTCCTTGCAAAATCCCGTACGCCCATTGACACAAATATCTCGCATTACGAATCAACAGATAACGTACCTTACGGCTAATCCGAAATCGATATCTCCGTGTACCATTTATTCAAAGCACAGCAAACAACCCCCGCACAAAAAACGCGCACCCGGAAAACCAGCACTGGAGTAAGCCGCAAATTTTTGCGCCTTTTCGGCCCTGCACGTATTCGGCGGATTTAGCTCCACGGAGGGTGGGGTTTCACGCTCGGTAATTCGGTGGTTAAATCTTAACCCCGACGCGGAATCGAAACGGGAAATATAACTGGAACTCTGACGCCACCTACTCGACGGCTTCCCAAATGGAAATCGATTTTATTTGCGCGTCTATTGTACATGCGCTGGTTTTGTGTGTGCGCCTCGGGCAAAAATGGGTTTGTTCCTTTTTCTGTTTGATGATGATGATGATGGCATTGTTTTACCATCAAGTGAAAAGGGTTGTTTTTTTTTCTTACTACATTGATCTCCAAGGAAAACGTATTCACATGAACTACCATGCCTTCAATTGAATTCCTCATTAAAGTGGGTTATGATTTCACTGTTTTTTTCTCCTAAGATTTGCAGCACTGACAGCTGTTCAATTATTTAATTAAACAAATGTCAAATTGACACTTTGTATTTTCAATTAATTCAAAATGTTAGAATTACACCAGAAAATATTTAATTTTGAAAGTTATTTTCAAACCGGTAGAATAGAAAATGGACAGTTAGTTTATTCAATTAATCAATGTGTACAGAAGTTTCGACAGCAGTTTCCTAATTTTCCTATTACTTATGAACAGCTAGTTAAACATATCCATGCTTGTGTTCTTAAATTTCGTGAAACAGGATCACTTGGTCGCAAAACAGGGAGCGGAGCAGCTAAGAAAAGGACTGCAGCCTGCATTGAAGATGTTCGGGATCGAATGGAACACTTTCCCAAGAAATCTATTGCGAAACTTTCACAAGAAGTTCAGCTATCAGTGGCAACATGTCATAGAATTCTTAAAAAAGACTTAAAGCTTTATCCATATAAGATTCAAGCAGTCCACGAACTCAGGCCAGTAGATTTTCACAGAAGAACAGAATATTGTCAGTGGTTTCTTGATAACTTAAACAACGACAACGATATTCTTGACAAGTGTTTCTTTTCCGATGAGGCCTGGTTTCATCTCTCAGGGTATTTAAATAAACAGAATGTGAGAATATGGTCAGCAGAAAATCCCCATGAATTTGTGGAAACTCCATTACATCCATTAAAGATTGGTGTTTGGCTAGCAGTGTCAAGAAGGCGTATCATCGGACCAATATTTTTTAACGACTCAGTAACTGCTGAAAGATACCGAAACGAGTTATTAGAACCTTTCATTAATCAACTACATGATGATGAACTTACAGAAGAGTTTTTTTCAGCAAGACAATGCTACTGCCCACACAGCCCATCAAACAATGACTTTCCTGCAGCACTTTTTCGATAATCGGATTGTGAATTTTCCTGCAAAGTCTCCGGATCTCACAATTATGGATTACTTCATTTATCCGCACATGAAAAACACAGTTTTTAGAACTACGCGTCACACAATCGAAGAACTTCGTGCGGGCATTACAGATGTGTGTGCTAACATAACCTCCGAACACTTAGCAAACAGGTTTGAAAACATGAAACGTAGAGTACGCTTATGTATTCAAGCTGAAGGAGAGCACTTTGAGCATCTACTTTAAACTTTAATGTTGTGTTTTTATTTGATGTTATGATGAGTACTGACAGTTAATGACAACTGTTTTCTCTAGAATTGTGTCGCCAACTTCATAAAAAAATCACAGCTTACTTTAATGAGGAATTCAATTGAAGGCACGGTATTTTAACCAATACTTTTCATTAGTTGTATTAAAATTAGTTATGATTTAAATATTATAGATTTTATGTAATCTTTCCATGAAGTAAATCTGAAAATGATAAAAATACCGAAGGAAGTAAAGATTTTAATTTAATGGGGGTTGAAAAGGTGAGAAAAGAAAAAAGAATAATAACTATCTGTGGTTGGTCACAACTAGCCCCAAAAATGAAATATTTTTACTCCTCTCAAACCTTTTAGAAGTCCGGGTAAAGACCGAATCACAATTTCCTTGTTTGTAGCCCGGTTCTCGAAATGAAACCAGAAATTGTTTCCTACTTTGTTTTTCCTCGAATTGTCAGATCACGCCATATGTATTTTCAGGATTATTAAAATGGGCCCGCCCCTTCTTTTTTTCTCTTGGATTAGCGATGCTCTCGGTCGCTTCGAAAGCGCTACCCCCGCTCTTGTTTGTTTCGTGGAAACGAGAGCACTTCCTCGCTAACAGACATCCCTATCTTGGATTATTCGTCCTTCTTTTCAGATGGTCTTTCAAAAAAAAAATACTTTTGTGTGTTAGTTTAACTTGAAGACTTCCGCGGCCGTCGTACATCGTTGAATTCCTGGCTTCCGGTTGGAACCACGTCTCTCCTCGGAAAACTTATAATAGTTCAAATAAAAATAACTCACCGACACAGATCTTGAATATTTTTATTGACCCGAACCAGTGTTTAGGACGCTCATTTTTTAAATTGGACAAATGTCTGTTACGTTTAATCTATTTACCAAAAAATTATCTACAATACCGAAAAATACTTCTTTTTCTGTCTTCTGCGGAAAGAGATGTAAAAACGTGCGGGCGGGGGTTGGAAACCCATCTTTCATCCCCTTTTGTCCCCAGTTCTTTTAAAAAATCCGTACAAAATTGGATCTCGATTTTCTTTGTTAGTAGCATTTTCTGGCTTACGATGAAAAGCCAGAAATCGATTTTCCAATTTGTTTTCCACGGTTGCTCGAATTGCGTGTATTTTCAGAATTGTCGAAAATGCTTCGCCCTTTTCTCTCTTTCTGGTTTTACTCTGCTTGTACTTCAAATAGACTGAAAACTTTACTTGCGAGAATATCTCAAATAAAGTGTCCAAATTTTTAAATTCTATTCGGGGTGTCTCTAAATTCCGTAGACATATAATACGCATATGTATAGATAAGTTTGGCTAAATCGTCTTATTTTGAGCTTAGAAATCTGTGGTTAACCTATGTCCACGGAATTTAAAAACAATCTGTACATTAAAAAAAAACGTAAAGTTTAGTTTACAACATAATTTAGAAAAATTTAAATATGAAATGTATTAACAAAACGTGAAATTACGTTCACAATACAAATACATAAAAAAATGATTTTAATTTGAACAATTTTCTTTTTAATTAAGACCGAATGGAATTTTTAATTAAATAAAAAACTTACTAATAATCAAAAATTCCAGAATACAAAAATAAATAAGTTTCACTGAAATTATAGCATAAAATAGAAAAAAAAAAACGGTCGGAGAGAAAGGCGAATATTCACTACATAAAAAAGCCTCTGTTAGAAAATTGTTGTTGGTTGTTTTTCATACATAAAATAGATTTTTGTTTCAACTCAGCAACGCCCGGAACCCGAAAGAATGCTTTTTCGTAAGTTCCCAGCATTTTTAAGCCCTTTTTTCCCTCCAGATTCATACGTAAGTGGGGAATATCGGATGATGCGTAAAATCTTAATCGAGTGCATGAATTAGGGACGAAATTGCAACTTACGAGGCTCGATTCCGTTCTTTCCCTCCTAACACCGGGCCGTATGCAACTCCGTTCCAGGAAATTACAACCGTTTCTTATACTGACTTTGTTCGTGTTTTATATACGTTATAATACAGGAGTAATTTAATCGTAACATTTGATTTTCTATAAAAACTTGGAGTTGGAGAGAATCGTTTGAGAAGGAATGGTTTGTTTGACGACCACTTTTTTAGTTCAAAACCACCAAGTTTTAGTAACTCGATAATCTCGGATTGAATCAGAGAAAGCTCTTTGAGGTCATCATGACCGAATATTATATCATCGACGTATCTGTTGTTAAGGAGTATTTCAGCAGCTTTTGGGTAATTTGATCCTTCAAGATGCACTAATTCTTGAATTGTTCGAAGAAAAAGATATGGAGAGCAAGATTCCCCGTATGTCACAGTTTTTAAATAATACAACTTGATTGGTTCACACTGTGATTTTCGCCAAAGGATCATTTGATACTTATGATGATCTGGATGAACTTCAATTTGACGGTACATTTTTTCGATATCAGCCGTCAGTACATAGCGATTAAGTCTGAATTTATTGATCACCTGTGTGATATCATTTTGAAGAGAAGCGCCGATGTGGAGGATTTCATTTAAAGAAACTCCATTGTCACTTTTAGCTGAAGCGTCGAAAACAACGCGTAGTTTCTTGTTATTAGGGCCCTGTTGCCAGACGCCATGATGAGGTATAATGTAATGTTCAAAGTTCAATGAACTAGGATTGATCAAAGCTTCTTCCATATGACCCAGAGATTCATAATCGGACATGAATTTGATGTACTCAGTTTTGAAGTTTGGATTCTTGTAAAGTTTTTTCTCGAGAAACAAAAAACTTCGGTAAGCTAACTGATGAGACGCTCCCAATTTTGGTCTGTTTTCACGAAAAGGAAGTTTGACACAAAACCTTCCACTAGGCAACCTAGCAGTAGTTGATTCGAAAATTGATTCACATTGTTTTTCGTCATAGGTTAAAGGACGTGCAACACTAGGAGGTTCTTCAAGACTCCAAAATCTTTCGAGCATGCTATCATATTGTTGATCAATAAGATTGAATGAAAGGTGATTTACAGACAAATCAGTACAACTTGCTTCCTGTTGGCTGCAAATTATAAAGCCGAAGTGGGTGTCTTGAACATAAAGTTTATCATACGTATGCAAATACCGGTCTGACTTTAAAATCTCAAAGAAAGAAGATGCTCCAAGTATCATATTAATCTCTGAAGGAATATGAAAGTCAGGATCGGCAAGATTAAACTTTGTTCTTAATAAATCAACAGAGGAAAAATTAGTTTCGGTTTGAGGTAATTCACCAATGAGCTTCGGGAGTACATGTGCTATAACAGGCATACATTTATTTCTATCTAAACAAGAATGAAGAGTAAGATTGACCTTTCCTTTAGAGTAAAGGTATTTGTCATCAGCTAAACAAGAAATTGAATTGAACTTGATCTCGCTTTAAACCTAATTTTTTCAAAAATGACTCTGAGATGAGAGATGCTTGTGATCCTGAATCTAATAAAACGCGTGCTTTTATTTGGACACCATTAGCATTACTTACATGAACAATAGCGGTAGGTAAGATCATTGAAGTATGAGACGAATAGTTAGAATTCACTTTAACTACAGGATTAGATAATCTTGAAGAATGTGAAGAGTCAGAAGAAGCTGAAGAAGCTGAAAAAGAGTGACTTTTGAGATTAGGAGTACAATCTGATTCCTCACCACGATGAAGCAACGTATGATGTCGTTGGTTACACAGAGTACAATTGTGTGTAGATTTACATTCTTTTAACGAATGTACTTTACCGAAACAGTTATAACATCTAGATTGGGTTTTAATAATTTTTTCTCGTGCATTGACAGGGAGTGAAATGAATGTTGAACATTTATGGATAGAATGATTTTCCTGACAATGCAAACACTTTTTAGTTGCTACGTAATTGACAAGCAATTTCGTTTTGACATTTTTATTTGACATTAAATTATGACTTGAAGCTTGACTTTTATGTGAATAATTGATTTGCTTACGACGTCGATCTAAAATCGTACATCGTTCTTTAAGAAATTTGAGAAACATATCAAACGAGGGCTCAGTGTTTGATTTAGTGTGTTTAGCCCAAGCCAGATCTGATTGAGAATCTAATTTCTTTGTCATTAAATGGATTAACCAAGGATCTCGTGAATTGGCATAAGGCCCTTGAATTTCGAGCATCTCAATAGTTTCCTTAAAAATGTTGTAGATGGCTCTAAGGTTAGATTGATTTGAACCCACCTGCTCACAATGTAAAAATCTTTCGATTATCGATTCGACGATCAGGTACCCCTTGTTGTATTCGTCCATCAGATTCTTCCAGGCAATTGGATAATTATCAGCTGAAATTGGGATCGTGTTGATGAGTGATGCCGCATCGCCGACCAGCAGACTGCGCAAATACTGGAATTTCTGAACTGGGGTGAGATCAGGATTAGCATCGACAGTGGACAGGAACATGTCGCGAAACGTCATCCATTGCTTCATATCACCGCAAAATTCTTGAATTTCCAATTTAGGTAAACTTGACGCAAGTTGTACTCTTGGTGGATTCTGATTATTCACAAAGGCAGCTAAGACATCACGCTGATGCGCAAGAAATTGTTCAATCGATGAATTTTCGGAGTTTTGACTTGCTGGACTTGATGTTTGATTAGAATTTTCGGATAGTGAAAGCAACAATGACTTACTGTTGGAGATAATTTCATCCATATCAATAAATTCCTTTTCTAGTTGTTCATCTGCGACAGTTTCCAATTCCTCTTCGATAATACTTCGATATATTTGGAATTCATTGTCGAGTTCCTTCAGTAGTAGGTTGATTTGGGATCGATTGGTTGAATCGATGGAGGCTTGAGCCCTATCACACAGCTTTTGTATTCTTATTTTCGATAAGCGTCGAGGCGGCATGCTTTCTTTTATTCGATGGACACAGGAAAAGAAGAGACTTGATACACAATATGTCCCTGCTCGGGCGCCAAAAAATATGTTGAGAGAAGAGAAAAATTCTCCACCTTTTTTCTTGTTGATGTTTGGCTTCTTTGCGTACTGAATATCCGACCCTTTACCAAATCCATTCTATCCAAATGTCAGCATGGATTCATAAAAGTCAGATCAACAGAATCCGCTATCTTTGACTGTTTAAATTATATGACGACTAGCCTGGATAAGGGGGAAACACCCGTTGGATTGTATTTCGATTTATCCAAAGCCTTTTAAATTTAGGACCATGATATTATTTTGTTCAAACTTGAACCTGTCGGTGTTAGAGGAGAAGCTCTAAATTGGATACATTCTTACCTATCTGGACGTTCTCAACAAATGTTAATCAGACATATACAACAAGGTGTAATCTCCGAGATTTTGTTTGACCCAAAAATAATTAGTAAAGGAGTCCCACAGGGATCTATCCTTGGGCCACTGTTATTTCTGATCTATGTCAATGACTTAAAACAAATGATGCCTTCCGTATCATTATGGCAATATGCTGACGATACCTCATGTATCGTAACGAGTAACTCGGAGTCCTTATGTCCTGAACTTGCCTCCTCAGCCATTAACGTCATGATGTCCAATTGGTCTGAACTGAATCACCTTTTAATTAATTTTAATAAAACTCTAACTCTGCAATTTAAAAATTGTCCGCTGTCTTCTAATATCTTAATCAAAGTTAATGCCAAATCATTTCCAGTGTCCGACAGCGTAAAATTTTTGGGTTTATACATAGATGCTTCCCTTAAGTTTAATGTCCACATCGAGTCTATTTGTTCGGGATTATCAAAATATTGCTGTGTATTAAGGAACCTTAGACATTATGTTTCAATCGACGTTTTACTAATGTACTACAGTGCCTATGTTCAGTCCACTCTCTCCTACGCTTTAATCTTTTGGGAGGCTCTCCTCATCTTCCGCAAGCATTTGTTATGCAAAAATTCATTATTAGAACAATGCTAAGTAGGAAACCTTCTGAATCCTGCAAACCACTGTTTAAATCACTTCGTCTTTTACCCTTACCTTGTCTTTACATCTAAAACCTTGCGGTTTTCGCCAAAACAAATCTCAATTTATTTTCAAAAAATAGAGATCACTTTATGAACGAAGTGTATATTACCGAGCATTAAAAACTTACAACCGCCTGCCCTCATCAATACGATCCAAAGATAATTTACCAGGATTTAAACGTGAACTTAAATTGTTTCTTTTGAATAGCTGTTTTTACGATTTCAAAGATTTTATATAGATGAATGACAAGCTATGCATACGACCATGAATCATTTAGTGATTAATTCATTGAGTCGAAGGTATGGATGCAATAATGCAAATACTACATCAATATATAGGGTCCTCTTTAGTTTGTATTCGAGTTAAAGGAATACAATTGACATACTTTTTACGGTATACAATAATACCGTTGAATCAATTATTTCAGAAAGAACACATCGTTTGAAAATCATTGCACTTGTGATGTTTCTGAAATAACCGATTCAATTATTATAACTAGAATGTATATAGACTGACTACTACTAAAGTGTTCATACCAAGTTCCAAAGCGCGAGTACTATTAGGTATAAGCCAGATGATATCCCCGTTACAAAAAGATGGTACAGCTGTACATTCTGCTCAAAATATTTAACTGAAATGCAAAGGCAATGCAGTTAACTTTTCTATTGTATGTCGATCCGATCAATTGATAAGTTTTAGAACTTTTATGTAGCTACTTTCTTTTAACTTTAACAAACAAATTAGATATTAGATCCATTATTAATTTTCAACTAGCTGAAATTCTTTATATTTACTATTAATAATTCTGTATTATTTTTTTTATTGTTAAACATTATTCAAAAACTTGAAAATTTCACATAAAATTACTGCTCTTAAGACGCAAATTTACGAAAAGAAATCTTAAAATTTGTTATACTATTGTTAATTACTGCAACATGGACTTAGTATTACAATAAGAATATAATTACGTGTTAACTCTATTCTACAGTTATCACATACTGCTGGATCTCTTTTTTTAAGACGCGTGTCATTCTTTGAGAACTTCATAATTTCAGTGTAAACAAAACTGCTGCTCTACATACGCAAACATTTAAAAAGCACGAGTAAAAAGACAGAAATTAAATGTCACGTGTTAGTAATGTTTGAATCCTGTATAAAGCAACGTTATATATATTTTCTTCTTATATAGTGTGTTATAGATTGCTAGCATGGGTACCTTCCTTATTAGTGAAGATAGAGATTTGGTTAAATGGACAATATTTTACAGTTTTATGTGCTGATTTAGATTCCGTCGAGAAAATTAATAAAATAATTTTTCAGTTATAAGGAATGTGAAAAAAGTTTAATATACAATTTAGTAGGTTTGAAAAAGTAATTAAGTCAAAATAAAATTCAAGATGGCGGCTGTCAGTGGCAACTTTAACTACAAGACCAAATGACAATGCCCATATCTCGATGAGATCATTCAGGATCAGAAATTTTGATTTTCTAATTCGTTATCTAGGTTGTTCCATGTATTTTCAGACTTGTCGAAAATGCTTTATCCTTTTCCCTCGTCTCTTGGATTCTTCGATCCCCTTTTTCTTCAGATAGAAAACTTTACTTACGAGAATAGTTCAAGCAATTATTTCGTAGCAAAGAAGAAGAACAAAAAAGATGATTTTCCTCACAAGAAAACGAAAAAACAAGAAAGAACTCAATTCGATGATTTTAGGACAATTTCAACTGGCTGAAAGACAGTCGACCGCAAAACGAACTTCGACTTCAGTTTATAAAACTAAAGACGATCGACCTCACGACAATATTCTTCATATAAAAATCGAAAACAAAACAAGACACAATTGATACGAAATTTTTCATTTTTCCTAATGACGAAAACAAAAACGGCCCAAGCAGCAAGGTGTCGTCTTTTTCACGTCAAGAATTGGTCATCGTTTACGTCGAATGACCAATGTCGATGACGTAGTAAAGACGTAAAAATGACGGGCAAATGTCACAGCCCGGCGACGTCATTTTTGTAGGTCAAATAGTCGTGTATTTCTGACGTCATTTTTAATTGTATTATCTATGACGCATAAGTAACCAAGAAACTAAATTATATTTTAATTTTTATTCAAATATCTGTACATATGAATACACATACCTACGAACAATAAATAAATAATATTTTAAATCAATTCATACATATTTTTTAAAATTCCAAATAAAAATATCATAAAAAGCTATTACTAAACAGTTTGATTCTACTCTATAGTGAAATAAAACAATTGAGTTAAGTGTCAAAGTCCTATCACAAAGACCGTTAAAATATGAATATAACAGGTTATGAAATTTGAGTTACCAATACCCACCTTCTTTACACAGTTTGCTAATAACTAAAACAATAAATACCTAAAGCCAGTAGACATACAAGTAGAATATACTTTAGTTAGCTAATACATAATAAATTAACGCTTAAAAACGAATCGCACTAAACTTAAGCACCACGGGCACTACGATTACGATACGCAAGAATAGTGCCCCCATGTCGAGTGTCGGCGCATGCGTCGCATACCTCGTAATACGTGGAAGTCTAGTAAATTTCTTATGTATTAAAATGGTATTAAATAATAAATTCAATCATGTTTATAATTTATACTTTCCTACAAAATCTAATATCTTGTCAAATCTAAAACTAAATTTATTATCGAAACGAAACTTTTAAAATTAGTGTCAAATTTATGTTATTTAATGTGACGTTCTATTCACGTGATTTATAAACGTCAAATTTTAAACAAAATTTTTACGAAAACATGACGTTTAAAACTGGTCATTCGACGTCATTGACCAATTTTGACCAAATAATGACGTGATAAAAACGACTGCTTGCTGCTTGGGGGGCCGTCAGAACTGCGACGGTCTTTTTTCACATTCATTTCTTGAAAATGTGACCGACCGGACCGACTGGATAATATTTAATTATAGCAGTTGTGGGTAAATATGCGGCGTACATTTTACCATGTATGGTATAGATTTGCTGTTGTAAAGTGGTAATATTGTTTCCCATTTGATATCAAAGGCTTTCATTGGGTCTAGATGATTACGTTATCTATTTCTGTATTCTGATTAGTCTCGCCATTTTGGGCTGTTTGTTACAGATTGCACTTGTGCGATCTCGGGCTTGTTGCACAATTTCGATGCAGAATTCTAAATAAACACAGTTTTACTAGAATCCTTTGATGCCTTGAGTGACGTTTGATTTGCTGAAAGTAAATTATACGGTTGGATGTCGTAATCCATGATTATACCTGATTTCTTTGTTTTAACAGAGGACTCCACTTCTCATTTTCTTTACCTCGCCTTTCCTTATCCTGTTTTCTTTGGTGAAAATCCTACTAGTATCGAGGGAGTAAACGGTTTGAATTGCGCATCTAGATTCCATTGCGTATGAACAGTAACGTAACTGAAGTACGACTTTTCCACGTGCGCGGCGTTGCTCGGAGACGATGGCCTACATTTGACAGCTGGATAACCACAACTTCGAGCGTATTTCGCATGAAAGCGTAACGTACCTGAATTATTTATTTTATTTAATTATCGTGTGTTCGCTCATTAGTAGAGCCTATCAAATTTAATTCAGTTTTCACTGGCATGACTTGGGTAGAGAGATTCTGTGGTCAACGAGTTCTGCATATCCCGTCAGGATCTAAGTGCACGGCGCTGAATCGCGTTGAGTGGGAGGCAGTTAAGCGTTCTGCAATTATCTGCGATAGGCTCTGCTCATGCTGGAACATGTATGCGCATTAAGTTGACGTTTTCACGTATCGTTCAAGTTGAGGATAAGTTAATTCAAGCGGATTTTTGGTTCAGATTTTGTGTAGATCAGTACCGGATCAGTCCGAACCACGTTTATTTATTTAAGTGAAAAGGTATTGGTAATAACCACCGGTCATTTTGTTAGATTATTTTTAACCGACGGGCTACGGTTTTGCTGTTTCGTTAATCTTGTATCAGGGTGTTAAATGTACGTGTTTTAAGTATACTGTAGTGTTTTGCTGCCGTCGATATAGTGCTTTGAATGCCAGAGTGTGAAGCTACTTCTGAATTTTGGCGAACGCTGTGAACCTTGGGAATGGGTTTTACAGTGGCGTAGTAATCAGCTGGGGTCCTACCCTTGAATTTGATTTGACTTATCTCTTTCTCCATCTGAGTACTAGCTCGGGACAGCTGATAGAGTGCTTCGGCGCTAACTTGCCACCGTTTTCAATCACAAATGCCACAGACATCTTTTTTAAAGACCTTTCAATAAAAAATAACCTTTGCAAGTTATGTTATTTTTCTTCCTTTTGTTCATTCGAAGTGCGTGCTTTAAGGGGGCACTTCAAGCTTTCTCAAGCCTTAGAAAAGACGATTCCAAATTAGTATGCTTTAGAAACGGCTTAGAATATGAGACGAAGCTAAAATAGGAAATACACTTCGGAAAGCTTGGGGTTAAGTTATTAAGTGAGAAAATCAACTATGTACAATAAGACCATCACGGCATATAGACGCAAGTTTCTACACAACAATGAACGATTTAAATTAATTTATTAACACCTAGGTTTATACACAAATTATGATTTCGTACTCTGAACATTGTTTTGTAACCAAGTTTCAACCGCCTCCCTATTTTTGGCCAGCCATCTGATGTTATTGCCTACGGTTTCCAACGCCCTGATCCTTGCGGCGGCTCCCGCGCCTGCGTCAGGATTTTTCGTGAAAAATGCGTTCATCTACAAAAAAAAAAAAACAACAGAATGTCAAAACATTATTCTAAGCACAAGCAATTGCTGCCTCCTACTTCATCTAATTTGACGTTCGTCATGAATCCGCTGGTGATCGAAGGGATCAGCGATCCCAAGTATCTGTCGTTCAAGTCGAACCTATCGACCAAAGCCTGCCAGTTTTCTCTAAAAAATAAAATTACAAACATGGTCATTTTTACGGCAAAAGAAAATAATCGTGGATGAAGAATACCTAACGTAGTCCCATACTATGGGGCGTCCGATGGGGTTCAACGCAATGTACTGGAGCAGAGTGAAGTAGTCCTGACTGCGAATGTAAGTCTCGTCTTTCGCCCTTTCGATCAGGCTGTAAATGATTTTGTTGTTAACAACGAAAGTTCGTTTCTAATTCGTCCAAACGTATACATACCGGCTGAGAAGGGACGGGTTGTTGATTGAGGTGAGCCCTCGCAGCAGTTTTAGTTTTTCAGCGGCGTCCGTTTCTGCCACGAATTTATCCCATACTAAATCCCAGATGCTGCTGCTTGCCGTGGCCATACCTAAAATACAACGGTTTTTAAATCTCTTTTCTCATAACGCGCGCGGCATATCTAAATGACCAGTTGACAAAAAAGAGTACTCAGAATTTTTGGTTAAGGCCAATTCTTAACAGGAAAGTTAAGCTATAACTGTGCCTGTTAGGTTCCGATGACACTTCTCTCATAGTGGAAAGGAAAAAAAAATGAGAACGCTGTAAATACAATTCTCTTTATGATGTTAGAATAATCCGGTCGCTCCCATCAAGTTCAGGTGTCGAAAAAAAAATGTGAAAAGAGGCCGAAAGGTACAACACGCTGGAACAGGTCTGTAAAGTCCAACTCCTTCGGGTATTCGCCCCCGCCTCCGTCGTGTAATGATTAATCGCTTCATGACCGTCACTAAAAGTCGCCCAAAGGGTGTTTCCAGAACGCGTTTTTAAGATTTTTTTAGTAAACCCCCTGCGGTTTACGCAATTTCGAGAAAAACTCAAAAAAATTCCATTTTCAGTAGTTTTTCTTCTCCAGCGCAGTTCAGATGCCGAGAAATTCGTGAAAAAGGTCCGTGACCGCCATCAAATGTCGTCTGAAGGGTCTATCCGGGTCATAAAATCTTGAAAAAAACTCAGTCCAGAAGGACGTCTGTAAAGTCCAACCCACTCGTGTATTCGCCCACGCTACCACGTATGACTGTCAATCGCTCCGCGACCACCACCAAAAGTCGTTCAAAAGTTTTGCGTTTTTACGGATTTTGAGTAAACCCTCTGTGGTTCACAAAATTTCGAAGAAACCTCAAAAAATACCAATTTCTGCAGATTTTCTTTTCAATCGAAATTCACGTAATAAAAATCCGCGAAAAGAGATCTGCAAAGTCCAACCCCATCGGGTATTTGCCTCCGCCATTGTCGTATGATAGGCAATCGCTTCGCGACCGCCACCAAAAGTCGCCGAAGAGGTTTTTCCAGAAAGCGTTTTTACAGATTTTGGGTAAACCCCTTCCTTCGAATTTTGAAAAAAAAACATAGAAAACTTCATTTTCTGTAGTCTTTTTTTACTAGCGAAGTTTAGATGTCCAAAAAATTCGCGAAAGGAGTACAGTATGTAAAGTTCAATCCCTTCGGGTATTCGCCCCCGCCGCCGACCTGTGACGGTCAATCATTTCGCGACCGCCACCAAAAGTCATCCGAATAGTTTGTCCAGAAAACATTTTTACAGATTTTCGGTAAACCTTCTCTGACTCATACAGTTCCGAAAAAAACTCCATTTTATGTACTTTTTCTTTTCTAGCGAAATTCAAATGTCGAAATAATCCGAAAAATAAAGTCTATTAAATCGAGGTGGCCTTCGAGTTTCGCTCCCGCCGTCGCCAAGTGACGGTCAATCATTTCGCGACCGCCACCAAAGGTCGCCCAAAGAGTCCAGAAAGCGTTTTACGGATTTTGGATAAAATCCCCTGCGGTTCATACAGTTATGAAAAAACCTTGAACCTTTCTGTAGTTTTTCTTTTATTAGCGTAGTTCAGATGTTGAAAAAGTCTGCGAAAGAAGTAAAATCTGTAAAACTCTTCGGGTTTTCGTCCCCGTCGCCGTCGCGTGATGGGCGATCGCTTTACAACTGCCACCAGAAATCGTCCAAAGGGTTTATCTACAAAGCGTTTTTACGGATTTTTGGTAAACCCCCCTGAACCACACAATTTCGAAAAAACCCCAAGAAACACCAATTGTCGCCTCCAGCGAGTTGGTTTTAAAGAAGTTTGGTCAATAAATTCGTCTTTGAAACTCAGAATGAAAAAAACGATAATTTTTCGTCATTTTTCTACTTCTACGATGTTTACCTCATGTTACCTAAGAAGGTTTTCGATTTACTGTTCCAGAACATCCTAAGATTATTCCAATTTTATTTTAACATTAGGTTATAAGAGTGAGTGGAGATACCGTCACGTTTGAACACTTATTATCAAAATTCGTTTTTTTTTTTTTTTGTTTTTGGAGTAACACAAAATTGCATAATGAGCGTTTCGCTGGTACGGTCGTCAACACGGCTTAACTGCTGCGGAAACTGTCTAGCGTGATTTATCTACCTCTACTTAGCTCACAGATCAAAGCCGATGGAACTAATGCAAAATTAACGTTTTGATAGAGGGAATTCCATGCTGACAAATGACACCCAATTATTTGCTGCATACACCAGCAGACCATATTACATTTAAATGTAAGCTGACGTCTAAAATCTAATCCGTAAAACGAACGGACATTCTTTTTATCGTAATTAAAGCGTACATTTACATCAAATCATGACAATACCTTGAATGTTAGTCAGTTAGTCATCTTACATTTATCGTCATCTTAATGATTAAGAATTTGAACATATAAGGTGAGACTTTTCATACAAATTTACAAAACAAAAGCGGAAAGGATCATGCTACGGTTTGAAAACCGCTTTTCTGGGGTCAGGAATGTCAGTAAGTTAGCCATCTTACATTTATCGCAGTTAGTCATCTTACTGATTATGAATTTGAACATACAAGGTGACAACAGTTTCCAAACAAATTTACAAAAGCGGAAAGGATATGTTACGGTTTGAAAATAGTTTTTCCGGGGTCAGCCTGTATACTATATGTTAATCATTCCTGAGAAATGCAAAAGACGAGATGCATCTCTCGTGCATTCGTTATCTATTTTTTCATTTTGCACTCAAACTGACGCGACGCTGTCGATATTCTAGTGCAATAATCTTATTGCGTTTTAGCCGTTAAACATCAAAGAAATTTGGGAAAAATCAAGTTGACGTCTACGGGCATGAATTACGACTTCAAACTCACGCCGCCCTTGTAATCTTCTTGCCACTTCTTGTTGATGTTATTAAAGGGGCATAGCTTTTTTTAAAATGCACATGTGGGTTTTGCGTATTTGCAAGATCACTGGTTACCGATGCATCGCAAATGTTAATTGCCCCGGCTTTGTTTACAATTATAATAGTCTAAACACTTTTTTCCTTTTAAATGACCACCTGCAGAAACTTCAAACGATGCTGCATCTATGTTCAACGTTATTTACATTCTTCGTTTTATTGTTACATTTTTCGTACGATGGAGAGATTGATTAATTTGCGGTTACATTTGACCTTTAATACCATTGGTCTTCCCTACTTCTACTTTTATTCTATTGGTTCTCTTGACGCGATCATGATTTCAAACAGTGCGATCTCTTTCTAACTTATTTCGAGAGGGGGTACGGTCAGTTTCAGCTTTATTAGTTTGCGATGTGCTAGGAGCACGCACAGTCATCTCGCGACATCCCCAGAGCACATTGGTGTGTTTTTCATGTGGGGGCTGCGGTCCCATGGCTGCTTATATTCCACGGCAAACAAGGCGCAAGGCTATTTTCCTTCGAGCAGGTTCCTGCAATTATACGACTACGATCGGAGATAACTTGGTGCCCTCGAGGAAAAAAAAATTCGTCAGAGTTTTCTCAGCGTCGTCCTTGGAGTTCAGGACAGATATGTTTGCGACTGCTGCTTTCTCTTTTCGTGCAAATTATTGTTATCAAGCTTGTCTTCTTTTACAGGTTTTAGTTCCGGATTTTTGGTTTCCGTTTAGACGACGACCCATTTCTTTTATATCTCATCCGACTGACGACTTCCAGTTTTTTCTGACTAAAGTACGAAGCTTTTTCGACGTGTTGCGAGCGTCTGTAACGATCCGTTTGGGGGAGAGGTTCCGGTTAGATTCTTCGTACCGACTTCGTCGTAGCAGCCTCGAGTCGGAGTTATTGGTGTTGGCTTCTCCACACGTCAATTGGACGGGGAGTCCGGAACTCTCCGATGAAGATAAATCAGGTGGGAGGTTCCTATTATTAGTACTACGGTCTTATGAAGACTTTAACCGGCTTAACGATTGACGCTTACGTTGTTTTCGGCGCTTCACGCCAAGTAAAGTACATTTTAAAATTTTATCGTGCCTATTTTGTCCGTAAAACAAGTAATGGATCCGCCATTCGTATAAATCATTTGAATGTGTCAAATCTGCGAACATTTTTGTTATTATCCATATAGTTTCAAGAGCGTTTAGGATTTTAAGGTGCGCACGCACTATCCTGATGTTAATGGTGCGCACATACTATGACTTGGCGGACTCTACCGATTGTTATTAAAATTGTTGTATAAATTGAGTCTCTTCTCATCTTCGGTTAAGGTTTGGTGAAGCTCATATATTCTCGCCTTTAATTAACGCTTCGAAGCAAACAGAACCATCTACGTATGAACACAGAGTGTTCTTTTTTCTTCAGACCGTAGCATAGAACGATGTGTCGCTAAAGACAAGAGCTAAAAGGATCTAAAGGAATGGAATCAAATAGCACTGCAAGCGAACTCAAAGTTCCAAAAGAGTACGTACTAACGAACTTCAAAATACGAGAAATGAAGGTGGCGGTACAAGAATTAAACTTGCAGTGCGTAGGCATATCATCTTAAAAAAAAACGAAGATTATTATTTCGCAAATATCTCAATAAATCTCGTTAATATGAATTTGATTCCAGTACTTAAGAGGAGATCTGTTCGGAAAAAAGTTGAAATTTTTTGTAAAACGCTTAAAAACCATGATCGCAGACGGATGCAGGACTATAAAAAAATTAGCGAACGAGAGACACAATGTTTTAAACGGAAATGGCGCAGCCCGAACATTGTTTGAAAAAATCTGTTACAATTAATATATTTGAAGCTAAACATTAGAAATAATATTATTATTAATAATAATATTAGAAATATTTAGAGGGACATCAAACATTGAGCGTCCATGATGTATGAAAATTCCCGTATATGAATTACCGCTAACTTTAGATGATAACGCATATAACCGAGTACGCCGCGGCGAGCCTTCGCCCACATCACGCTCGGAATATTAAAGCACGCCTCGAGTCCTGAAAGCTCTTGGAATACTCCGTACACAGGCCGCAGTATAAAAATATTCTGGCATTTCCGAGTTTTGCTGGCGTTCGGCGTTCGTATATAAACTAATCGCCGACGGAAACATTTAATCCGATCAATATTTAAAGCAGTCAGGTTTTAGACTAATGTCAGTCTGTAAGTTAGACACTTAGTGTAAGTATCTACCTCTACAAGACCATGTAAGTGATAACTTAATTATTATTTTACTTCTTTTTACTAAGTCTCTCATTAGGTATGACCAAGTATCAAGACGACTGTTGGCTTGAAAGTTGACATAAACATTTCATAGAATAAAAAAAACTTCCTTGGTAGGATAAAAGACATTATTATTAAAATGACTCACCATAGTTATACACTAGCGGTCTTAAATCTTGCGAGAGCTCGAGTCCTTCTGTAATCCACCTATTGAAAACATCCTGCGCCCCTGACAAACATTCCTCGTAGTTCATGGAGCAAGCTAAGTCCAGAATCGTTACTCGTGCACGTCTAAAAGAAGATAAAGTCTCACAGTCAAACAAGAATGGCAACCACGTGCGTAATATCAACATTTTAGACTTACTTTTCAATGTGGGTATCCTCAGGACTTTCAGTCCAAGTCAACGTGTGGTACGTGTTATTAAGTAGATCGATAACGAATTGCTGCATTGTCAAGAAAACTTTGTTTGCATACTAAAAAAAAGGAAGCGGTTTTTGGCTTACTCTAAACTGGCCGGAATATTCCGATGTGGAAAGGTAGTCCCTTAGTTTTCCGAACATGGTCGACGCCACACTCCAAGGTACGTAACTTCCAGATTCTTCAGTGAGGAATCGACTTAAACTCAGAGGAACTTCGTACGATAACTGGCCGGCTTCGGCAATGCGGAAGGATTCTTCTAGCAGATGACTTTTATCAGACACACTCATTGTAGCTATGTTCTGTGCTAGGAGGTCCCATTGACTCCGTTCATAATTGATTCTGTAGTACCCAATCTGTCGATGATTGAACTTCACCCACGTGGTTCCCGTTGGTTTAAGAATTCGCACTATCAAAAAAAAACAAACGAATAGCTTGCTAATTTCATCCGAGCTGCAGAACACTTACGCTCGTCGGCGTTGTAATTAAACCACACCAGCACAGGATTTGCATTCGTATTTGTCGTGTATGTAATGGGAATAGTCCACCGATTGCTGAAATATTATCCGAAAATTATTTGATCAAGATCCAAAAAAAAAAAAATTATTTACTTATAAGGGGCGACTCCAGGGTCTGCACCTTCGTTTTCTTCGTCGGTTAGGAACCTTTTCTGCGTGAGAACGAAGTAGTTGCCGTCGCTCGCAACATTCACAACCGGATAGCCCGTCTGTAATGTCCACGTGTTCATAAATTCAGAAATATCCAAGGAATCGCCGTGGATTGTTTGGAGTTCGTCCCATAAGTCTTGGGTGATCGCGTTTCCGTACATGTGAGCGTTTAGGTAGGCGGTGACGCCGTCCTTGAAGACGGTCTCACCAACAGCACTCTCCAACATTCTCAAAACGGATGCTCCCTGCGAAAAGAAAGAAGAAGAAAATTGGAAGCACGTTGAGCTTGATCGTCATCGATGATCCTACTTACCTTATTGTAAGAGATGGTGTCGAATATTTCCGTGATTTCGTTGGGGGTCGTCACGGTTTGTACGATGGGGTGCGAACCAAGGGTAGCGTCCAAGATGAGTACGGGATGTAACTCGCTGATTAGGAATTGGTCCAGCTGAAAAACGAACAACAAATTCAGTAAAAGTACGAAAGGTAAATGTTACGGTGTTAACCATTTCCCATGAGGAATCGAAGTTGTCCACGCCTTTGTATTCGATGTAAGAGGCGAAGCCTTCGTTCAGCCAAAGATCATTCCACCAATCCATGGTGACTAGAATCAAAATTGACTCGTCAGTGATAATTGAGGGAATCGGTTGGAGTTCAACAAACCTAGGTTTCCGAACCAACTATGAGCGAGTTCGTGGGCGACGACGGTGGCGATGCTTTGTTTACTGGCGGTCGAACTCATGGAAGGATCGTATAGCAAATTGGTTTCCCTGAACGTCACCAAACCCCAGTGTTCCATGGCTCCCGATACGAAATCGGGAATCGCCGCCATATCTAAGCATAAGATATTTTTTTTATTTGTGGTGATTGCCCAACGGCGTGTTAAGTTATAAATTTTTATTGAAAAAATGACAAGTTTACCTATTTTAGGTAATGGGAAAGGAATTCCGAAATATCCGGTGAAAAACTCCAACACATGAGTACCAACATCCAAGGCGTGCTGGGTCTTCTCCACTTGACCTGGTGTAGCGTAAACTCTAAACGGCTTTCCGTCGCTCAGAAGCTTTTCTTTGTAATGGAAATCACTCACTATGAAGCAGCTGAGGTAAGTGGACATCGGCACGCTCTCCTCAAAGTGTACCATTTTACCAGTTGGTTCTTCTGTCTCGCTCTAGAAGAACACAACAATGATAATCTCTTGACAACAAAAAAATTAAATTGCAATGAAGGAAAACAATGCACAGACGCAAAAATACAGAGGCTAACGATAAAGATGGAAAAAAGTAGACGGGTACTTACGGCGACGGGCATGTTTGATAAGGCGATGTAATTCTCGTCGAGTGGTTTGAAGAGGTGAACGGTAAACCTGGCCTTCATGTTGGGCTCGTCAAAACATGGGTACGCTTGTCTTGCGTAAGTGGGTTCAAATTTGGAGGTCGCCATTGTTCTAAAATGATGGAGTTATTTCAATTTCAATGACGCAAATCAAAAAGATAATTGATTTATATTATTAAAAACAATTTTGTCTTAAGACTTCATTTGAAATAAATTTTCATATAAAAAGTGTCAAACTCTAAAAGTTAATTCCTGTATTCCGTGTTACTGTCAAAATTAAAATCGCCATTTTATTAAATTATTAATTGTCCGACGTGTTGATATAAAAATCCAAAAATTGTCGTTGATGTTAAAAAACAAATGTCAATTAGATAATTAACGCTTAGCTGCCAAAGATGTATCGTATCCGCAAGTGTCAAACTCTATTCCGTGTTAATGTCAAAATTAAAATGGCCATTTTATTAAGTAAATAATTGTCTGAAGTAATGATATGCATATAAACGCGAAAATTGTTTGTTAATGTTAAAAACACCTGTCAATTAGACAATTAACGCCTAGCTGTCAAAGTTAATTTAATAACTCTCTCTGATTTTTAGTACGATGATCGCTCAAGTTATTTTTGTTTCTAGATTGAATTCAGACTCACTGATTTACAGAAACGTGAAAATATTTGAAACTGTCAAATAATAAGAACTGATGTGAGGAATCTGCCGAAAGTAAACAAAGCAAGAGCTGACTGATTCATTCAATTCGACTTCCGGCTTCTTAAAAAGTGACTGGAGTGGATTTATTACAATAAACGAGAGTCTGCAACAACACAAAAAATATTTGACAGATAGAGAAATGTCAAACAGTGAGCGAGCCGAAAATTGATTTTCACAGATTAGCACCGTTCTGAACCAAAATTGTCAAACTTAAGACTTAAGTTCTATATACATTCAGCCATTTTTGCGACGAAAAATTAAACTACTTTAAATATAGAACGTCAAAATGCTCGAAGGTAAAAACTGTCAAACTGTTAAATTTGGGCAAAAAGCAAAATAGTCATCGTTCAGTTGCGTTTGGTTGAGAATTAAACAGTAGCGTTTTAGTTGAAACACTTTTTTGACAGTTTGACACACGTCAACTAAACAAAACGATACAAATTAAAGGTGCCATTTTGTTAAATACCTGACAGGGAAATAAAAAAGCAAAAATTATTTATTGTTAAAGAAATGTCGATTAGACAGGCATCGCTTAACTGTCAATTTTTTTTTTAATTAACAAATGATACAATTGATATTGTGCGAATCAAGGTTTTGTGACCGTTAGTAGTACGAATGCTTAAGCTACTTCTGTTAGTTTGAACTATTTTAGAACTGTCAAAATATTTCAAACTGTCAAAATAAGAATTTATTTGGAAAACTGTCCCAAAATGGAAATGGTTCATTTGGGTTTTAGTCTCTCAGAAAATGTCAGACTTAAGGTGTTCTATTTTGAATAATTTCTGCAAGCAAGAGCTAAGCACCTCCAAATACAAAACCGTCAAAATATTTTTGAAAGTAAGAACTGTCAAACTGCTAAGTTTAGCAAAACAAAGTAAAACAGGCATCGTTTAACTAACTCTTACGAGGAACTAAACAGAAGAGTTTCAGTTTTGAAAATAAAACACGTTTCTTTTTGACAGTTTAACAATCATTGGCTAATATAAATGACACCTCATTCGTTCACAGATCGCTGCATGTCTTCTGTATAACAGATGATTGTTATTGTTGAAAACAACATTACAGTTATTTACTCTCATTGTTTGACACCTAATTGATTTCACATTTAAGCTAACATTGTTAAACAATTAGTTGTATTTAGTTAGAAACTTGTCAAAATATTTAACATAGAAGCAATTGTCAAAATAAAAGCGACAATGGAACGAAACAAATTACACAAAACTGTATTTCTGCAGGATTTCTAAATCGTCTGTTTCATCTGATTTGAAAAAAAAAACATTGCAATAATTATGAATTCAACCATTTCTTCAAGTTTAAAATTCCCGCTGTGATTTCGTTTCTTTGGAATTTTTGTTATTGTAATCACTCGTGCCGTTTTCTTTTCCGAACGATGTCGTCTTTTATACTAATTCTCGTGTTTCACCAGCCATTTCCTGTCATTGCCCAAATCAGTTTCCCTCGCCTTTAACACTTTACTGAACACGTGTTTTATCCGCAACCTCGTTAATTTCGCCCTTTTGGGCTGTAGCGCGGCCGTGCGGTTAGTCTAGTCGACTTTGGAGCTCGGGTCACGTTGCAGAGTGGGTTCGAATCCCACCAGGGCCACAGATGTTTGTTCTGTCCGTTGATTGACTCAGCTCAATTTAATATGGAATGGTTAATACCAAAAGACAAAAATTGTCCGTGGACTGCGCAAAGCAAAGGAAGCAAGCAAGCGATTTCGCCCTTTACAGATCGCATTCACTATTCTGTGAAGCTGACACTATCTGTTACTTTTTTACTTTAGGGTCACACGTTTCTAACACGCAAATATGCTTGTTCATCTCGCGATATTTTTTACGATTGGACAAGGTACTTTCGTTTACGCGCCACTGACATCCATTGTGGTATCTTCCATTACTTGGAGAAACAGACTAGAGTGTAGTTGTGTTTCGGTTTCGTTGGAATAATTTAAGTTTGCAGAGTTATTTGTCCTTATAGACATAACTCAAAAACAGCTTTAGAAATAGTACGAGCGCTAGTGCATTATTAAAAAACCCGTGGACGCTTCACACAGGTAAGGATAAGTGCGTATTGTGTTCAGCCCTCACTAATATTTCGCTCTTTTCTTTCTCTCACGCTTTTTTTCGCCCATGGGTTTTTGTCCGCCCCCTCAATTTTGTAACATCTTCTCTAGCTTTTATCGTCGCATATTTTTGTGTCTCGACTGCGTTTATTGCCTGACCTTCCTCCGCCAACTGCTGGTGACGAAGTTCTCCGTATTCGAATCAAGTTATCGAGCCAAGTTTTTTTTTGGCAACGAAAAAAAAATCATCGCGTCAACGGCCGCAACACCGGACGGCGAGCAAGATCATAACCGTAAGTGATTTAAAATTTTGGATAACAACATATACTGTGTCCCAGAAACCCGCTTACTTGCTAACTAACGTTCGTGGATTTAATTTGCAGTGCATTAGCTATAACTTGAGTCACTGTTAAGATAATCGAGGCCTTTGAATAGCCTTTGAATGTTTGATTTGGTATACCGGGTGTAATCAAATTAGTTTCACATATTAATACTGCAAGTTATTAAGGGAATTAATGCCGCAGTTATCAAAGGTCTAACTCAAAAATAAAAAAATGACCTACTAAAGGAGCGTTGGTACATTTGTTTGAGAACTTCTGGTCGATCGTGCGTAAAGACATCATAAAATAAAACTCCAGCAAAAGTCAAGGTCAAGTGCTTGATCGCATTTTTAAAAGCTGTGATGTTTTATGTAAACACAGTATCAAATTCATAGTGTCCCGGTGGTTGTCCACGTGTGCAATTTGATTAAAGAAGACTATTTTAAATCTACTCTCACTGATTATAGAATTAAATTTGTTTTATTAGATAATCGACAATAATTAGATCTTAGTATGAATCACATAAACATAAACTTTATTCTTTATTGAATAATTAAAGAATCTTCAATAACGACAAGACTAAATAAATAAATAAGTACGTAAAATGAACAAGCATTCGACAATAATTTAAGTAAAAGATAGGTTCTTTGTCAGATACTCCTCGATGTCATTTATTTGTACAGTGTAAGCAAAACAAAATAATCAAACCATAAATGAAGGGACGATGAATACCGACATGCGTTGTTGCGATAATTTTTAGAATGTTACCTTAAATGTTTTTATTTCCTAATTTTTACTAATTGTTACACTTTTGTCAGCAGAAAATTAACTTAATTAATCCAGTAAGTAATGCCACAAACGTGATGGATGTTTGTTTTCTTTTGGTATGGAATTGCTGAGCGAAGATTTTATTGACCCAGTGCCCTTCATTTCGATGACGCTTTATTGCTTTATGTTTTATTTATAATGTAATGTTTTGCTTAGAAAAATCCACACACGATCGGTCAGAGGTTCTCAAACAAAAAGACTCCGAGCACTTGATGGGCTTTAATTTCTTACATTTTTCACCAGAAAAATTAAGATGTGCAGAATTAGTTTTCTTAAGTCATGAAGAACTTACAGTTTTAATATGTGAAACTTATTTGATGACACCCTGTATAGTTTAAACAGCGATATCCTACGATCGCTTTGTGAGCGTAACAAAAAAAAAGATTTGCAATAAAATTTTTTATAAGTTTGATTTACAGTTAAATATTTAATAAATAAATTTCAACTTACTTGTTTTGTGAGCAATAAATTACCAGCATTTTAGTATCTAAATATTTTATTTTTTGTTTTTTAATGAATTTATCGACGTACTAGATCAATAGCCTTTTGATTGCAAGCTTGTTTACGTATTTGTACAATTCGTTTTTAATACTTTTCTATAAAGTTGTTTCTCCTCATTTTTGTAAAGCTATTGTTTTTTTGTGTCTCTAATTTTTCGTTTCCTTTTTAATGGCGGGGCAGGTCGATAGTGTTTTCATCGTCGCCATATTGTTTAGTTGCATAATTCCTAATATTTCAGTAAAGTTTTTCTTGTTAATTGATATTTGCTTTATCATAACAACGTTCGTAACTTTCCTTTTTTAATTCTGTCCGTCCTCCTTGCTTTCCTGCATTGTTTTTGTTTGTGGTTTTTCTTAATTATTTTTCAATTTTTCGATCAATTGTACTTTTTCTTCATTGATCTTTTTTTTATTTTTTTTACTCCTCGCAGAACGAAATGGGCTTCCATTCAATTATTCTCAGTGGCCAAGAAAGCCCCGACTATCTTTTGGTTTTCTTTTCTTCTGATTTGCATTTTTCTTTTTTTTTTCAAAATAAAACCGGCATGCTTCTTCTCACTCTCAATATAAAAAAATATCAATTGCGAGGAATATCAGAACATATAAGCGACCGCCGGAGAAGGTGTTTGTGCTATAAATAAATTCGTAACAATATTTTCGAAAATTCTGTGAAATCATTGATATTCAGCCCTATGATGTATCAATCTATGTTAAAATAACAAGCGAGTTTAACATAATATTATAACATCCGTAATAACATAGAATGCAGAATGTCGGATGACGTATCGTACAAAAACTTCGTATGTTGTGGGCTCTGTTATGTTAACACGCGATCCCTCTGTTAAAATCGAAAAAAGATTTGATACGAACTGAACAAAGACAAACTTATAGAAAAAAACTGAAAGTGCAACAAGGAAGTGAACTGGATGACCAGAAAATGCGCACCATATGTTACGCTGCAAATTTTGCCGGCAACCTCAACATCTCTTGAGGGTAAATAAAATGTTATTACACCCTTGGCTAGCGTACCAAGGATTTCCTTTTTCAGTTCATATTTTGTGTAACGCCTTAATAGACCATTGCTATTAGAAACCTGTATTCCATGGGAAGTTATGTTGTTATAATTTTTCTACATTTACCTCTCATTTAAAATTTCCAGTTGTTGCAAAAGTGCAAATGTAATAGTCCACCCATAACTATTTCCATTTTTTTAAATATTAAATTGATCCAATTGAGGAGAGGAGCTTCTACCAATTTTAAGTTAACCACACTTCTCAATGCGAAACGAACAACGAACGCGATGTAACATTTATGTTAACAACATAACAGGAGCTCCTCACCAAAAAATTATTTAACATGGTCAAATAACGTAATATGTTATAATAACATAACATTTAACATGACAAGAAGATACGAATTTCCGATTTGTTAACATAACATGAAAACGCTCGTAACATGTATGTTGAGTTAACATAGATTGATACATCATAAGGTTGATTAACGTATTTTTTTTCTTTTGTAAGATTTCTTCGGGCCACTGGTATTACTTTGGATTTCGAAAGTGGTTCTTCTCAGAACCATCATCTACCTATAGGATTCGCTTTTGCAGACAAAAAAATCCACGGTTCCTTAACAAGTGCGAAATTCTTCAAGACAAGGCAGATTTGAAAGAATACCGAAAGATGTTCGAGTAATATAGGAGAACGAAGAAAGGGATGATAAAATCGAAGACTTTTAACTGCAATACAAAAGAACATGTTCTATTCTTTCCGTGAATCTTCCTGGTGCTTTCGATTTAATAATTTTTTGAAAACGGCGCAAACCCTCTTATAAAAGTGTATGCACTGAATCTAACATATCTAAACAGATTCTTTTCTATAGAGTCATCAGAGAGAAAGATTCAAATATGGAATGCGATAACTAACTAACCTTTTTAAGCTGATTTATTCAGCGATATCATAATTCACAGATACCAATTACGGAGACCCAACAAATTAAATATTTAACAACAGTCATCTCATTTGGTTCTCATTTTGGACATTCTATTTTTACACCAAGAATTTCATCTTTTCCATATACGTGAGATATCCAATTTTTTTCTCTTTGTTTACTGTCGAGATCCAACAATAACTCAAAGTTCCTCCCAGCTAATGAAGTAAAGTTATTATTTTAAATTGCGGTATTGGTTCCGCGCAAAACACTTTACAAACATTAATGATTGAATTGCAATTCCATTTAAGTGGAACTCATTAAAACGACTGCGACTTGTTTTATGTATTATGCAATAAGTTATAAGTAATTATTTTGCAATTATAATCTACGACCGAAGCATAACACAAAGCGTTTCTGTCAGCGTCGACGCGGTTCATAATATTTGCGTAACAACGTGCGTTTTATTTTATGCAATTTAAATGACAATTACGTTATCACTATGACACTCAAGAGACATGATCAAGTATCGGATGAAAGTATGGAACTCGATGTCATTCTCATAAGCGGCTCGTTAGGTAGGCGGCATTCGATTGTGTACTTTGCATTTGTTATCGCATATTAATCGCATTAATACCCCGGCGCTTATGATTAGGAGATGAAGTGACCGTAAAAACCCATACAAATGTCCTAAGATTGGTTATGATGGCACTCATTCCGCATCACATCAGAAAATAACGTCTTCGTTAAAGAGAGTGAATCAGAAACGGTTATTTAGCTTTAAGTTCATTAAAAGTATGTGAACACAATCTCCACTTCTACAACACAAGATAACGTTAGAAACAAGCTTTTCATTGTGAAATCATTTAATATGATAATGAAGTCAACGACGGAATTTGGTTTGTAACGAATGTAACGATTAAGAACCGGATTTCGTATCCGGTCCGGGCGTGATGTAATCAAATTTGTTGTTGTTTTTTTTTTAAATTTCCGATCTTTCTCGCACATTTCGCATTACAATTATTTCAGCAAAAAATAAATAGTAAGTAAATATTTTGGCAGGTAAATATTGAAGCAATTTATTTAACTCGACAATAAAATGCTCGGA
This sequence comes from Prosopocoilus inquinatus, assembly GCA_036172665.1. Taxonomy (NCBI): domain Eukaryota; kingdom Metazoa; phylum Arthropoda; class Insecta; order Coleoptera; family Lucanidae; genus Prosopocoilus; species Prosopocoilus inquinatus. The sequence goes on from CM069871.1 coordinate 61,843,473, forward strand.
CGGCAACAGCGACAACAAACACGTTGACGTAACTCGTAGCAGCTGCTAAAAATTTAAATTTACTCGCGGGTTAACTTAAAATGCAAATAAATTTGGTGCGAATTGGCTCGTAATTTAAAGTCTGGCCGGCTTTTACAGGCATGTTTTACAAAGTTTGCAATTTCCGCACAAAACAATAAGAAATATTTGTAATTAGGCGGAAGCACTTTCCATTAATATACCTAATTGCTTTGGAAAGTACTGAAACTGTTATTATTTTATGGTGCGTTGTTTACCGGAACGATTTAATGTTCGTTTCACTTATGTCAGTCAGGTTGGTATTAAACGATTCCATCACATCTAAACAACAATAACCGAACGTAAAAATTGCAATTAAAAATGAAAAGCAATTTGCTCAAACAAAACAATCAAACTATTAAACCGGGTGATCTTTTTCAATCCGGAACGAGGCGGTTAGCATGACTACCCTTGGTAATAACATTTTTAATTAAAATCATACCAAAAAGTTTATTATCAAGGGTAGTCATACTAACCTCTTATGTTCTGGATTGAAAATGATCACTCGGTATAAATTAATATCGTTAAGTAAGATTTCAGGGTTTTTTTCTTTCTTTCATGCGAAAGGTTTCCTTTAATTATATTGATTGCAGGTGAAACTATTGAAGTCATTGATACGGAATTTCAAAACTGAGAAAGTTTACTTCTATTCAAGTGTAGCGATCCGTAAACCTTGCAGGCCAACTCACTGACTTGAATCTGTAATTATTTTATGTTCCTTATATTTATATCCAAGGAGGAATGACGAAACGAATAAATGATATTCTAAAGAAGTCGGAGGATTAAGTATGTCATTGTTATCGTAGGAATTAATTTCTTTCACAGTTACGATTTCTATAATCTTATTCGCTCGATAAAAATAAAAAAAATTTTAATGATTTAATCCTATGCAATTGTGTTTGAAAGCAATGAAAAAAAAATGTTGAATTATTGCCTGCAAGGAAATAGTATTTGGCGCTATAGTATACCTATATTTAAAGTAAAAGTGAAAGGTAATTTTTCACTATAATTATGAGTTTAGTGGCACTTGCACGGAAATATTAAATAAGGAATTCAAAATAAAAGGTTTAAAAAAGTGTGAAGTCCTAAATATCTTGAAAGTGTTAAAGGCAGTGAAGGAAGATAATGACGGTTTTTTCCCACGGCACCTTAATCGAGGTTTGCTAACTGAAGTTTTTCAAAATTAAAATAAAACATATAAGAAGATTTAGCTATTTGCATAATGGTACTGACATTGTGGCAGACTATAATAGTATATGGTCCGTATTCATAAACTTAGCTATGCGTTCGTTTACAATTCGCTATAATTCGTAAACTCTACGCATTTCCCGCATTTTGGACGCATAACCAGTGAGAATTTAAGAATATTTTATGAATTACTTTCCCAAAAGGCGGTAAATACCTGGAATTTATGAATTATAGCAAATTTTAAGTGAACGCATAGCGTAAGTTTTGTTTATGAATACGGAATGCGCGAATATGTTTACGACATTAAGAAATCGACTGATAGACAAGTCTTGAATAAACCAACAATCATTTGAAATTTGGAATTTGGAATTTGAAAGAAAACGTATTCTTCAGCCACACAAAAGAGGTCTATTTTCAAAAATCCAATAAACATGATCGCAGTTTCGACCTAATGGTCATTTCCAAATGCACTATGGTAAGTAAATACGTCGTAAAATAAAATAAATTTTAAAAATAAATTTGAGAAGGACGTTTTTTCCAAATTTGAAATATTTTGTCCCATTTTCTATTTAGCCGGCACTAAAAAATGCAGGTAAAAGCTAAATAGTTGTAATAAGTGATCTTAAGTCAGTTTAAATCAATGACACTACGAAACTATTGGGCAAAGTTAATAAAAAAATATATATACAACGAAGGACAAAAGTATGGAATCGGCTTAATATTTCGAAAACCGTTTGACGTATCTACTTGAAATTTGGTGTGTGATTTAGAGCCAATAAGACCTAAATTATTAATTTGTTTAACTATTGAAAATGTTCACTCAAGAATCGTAGCTTACGTCGCGATATCGTGCGTCCAGAGTTTGATTTTATCTGTTCGAAAAGGAGCATGAAAGAGGAGCATGAACTGAAAAAGGAATTACAAGAAACTCACAGAAAAGGTGAAGAGAAAATATCCAAGTGATGATTTTACTGGAAACTTAAAATACAAATAATAAAATTTTTGTGCAAATCGTTTTTTATTGCAGTGAAAACCTCGAGCAGCCTCTGTACAGCTGTTTCAGCCCTGCCCTTGCGATGTAAGAGTGATGAACAGATAAAATAGCGACATCTTATGATCGTTTTTTTGACCTTACATTGCAGTAGGATAGACAAATTGAAGCAGATTTGCTCGTAATAAGTCCCCCATGCAAGGCGGCCATGCTTGCTGGCAAAGCATAATGAAAGTTTTTAAAAAAATTTTGTGCAAATCGTTTTTGATTGCAGTGAAAACCTCTTACATCGCATTTGCGAATAAATTGGACAAGTCGTTTTTGTTTACAGTGGGAATGTCGAGCTACGTCTCTGCTGACGAGTCCCCAAGCAGGGCTGAAACAGCTGTACAGAGACTGCTCGATGTTTTCACTGCAATCAAAAACGATTTGCACAATTTTTTTTTTTTAACTTTCATTATGCTTTGACAGCAAGCATGGACGCCTTGCATGGGGAACTTATTAGGAGCAAATCTGCTTCAAATTGTCTATCCTACTGCAATGTCAGGTCAAAAAGCGATGGTAAGATGTCGCTATTTTATCTGTTCATCACAAATAATAAAGAATAGAAACCTAAGGTTTGACATTTATGACAGTTGCTTTGATAGCAAGCATCACCACCTTGGATGGGGAACTTATTAGGTCTGTTTGTTATCCTGAACTAGTGTACCTAAAGTATTTTGTCTTGTTCTAACCTCATACATTAATACGAGATGAAGATACTTTGAGTGTAACTAGTGCAGGATAACAAACGCACCTATTATGTAGCAAATCCGCTTCAATTTGTCTATCCTACTGCAATGTCAGGTCAAAAAGCGATCGTAAGATGTCGCTATTTTATCTGTTTATTTTGTTATCAGTGTAAACAAGAGAGTTATTAAAACGATATAGAAAAAAGGTATTGGTAATATTATCTGGATAGTTTGAATAGCTTTGTCTCTGAGAAAAGGAAACGAAAATAATTTAGTACCTCTCTAATTCGAACTAATATTTGCACCGGTTGACTCGAATTTTCGAAATGTTCTGATTATCGAACAAAAGACAGAAAACATCCATTTTCCCAATCATCCCATGAATTTCAATAGTCCCACGATAAAAAGTTTTTTATTTTCTAATCAAAAAATAGCTGTAGAAATTCTCATAAATGTTTACAAAACATTTTTGGTAGATACGTGGGCTGCCTCATTTTTTTTCATTTATTGATGAGATAACGTGTTTCCAACGCGTCAACTGAATGGTCAACGTGCTAATGAACAATGAGCCGTAAAAAGCTACTTCTGCTGCTTTGGAGATTTGGAGAATCGCGTGTTTCAGGATTACTGTCATTGGTTTTCGTCGATCGCGTCCTCACTGGTGTGGGAATCATCAGTTGATAAGTCTTCAAAAGGTATGTTCAATATTTCCTCTTTCATTCCAAATTATCCAAATCTCCAAAGCAGGGAAAGCAGCTTTTTTTTTTAGAAAACATGAAACCAAGGAATTTCCCCATTTATGTAGTGAGAAACGCTTTGCTATTCGGATTATGGCTTCGAATTTCCGCGTTTCCGCTGTTCGGATTATTAGAGATTTGGATTAGAGACCGCCTAGATTAAAAAGATCATACTGTACAAGTTATTGGGACAGTTACGATTCAATTAGAGACAGTGAAATAGAATTACGCAATGGAAAAAAAAACGCAGATGTTGAACGTTAGTTTTTATGATTCTATGATGAAGAAACAGTACAACGCATTTATATGTATTATGTGAAAATTAAAGTCCCTAGCGAGCAAAAAAAAAAATAATAATAATACAAGAACGAAAACGAAAACTGGATGCGTTATAGGAAAAAACATATGTATATATTTATAATTCGGTAAAAAAATTTGGGATAACAACAGAGAATGGGAGTGATTTGCCCATTGTACAGGGTGTTATTTTACTGTGTGCAAATAAATAAACCCTCACGAAATGCTACCTTCTGTGGATATTTTTGATGGCTACCGTATCATAGTCAAAAAACTTCGGAGGTACCACTTGTTTGGAACTGTTGAAATGCGCGAGAAAAAAAATATTTAGGTCAACGACGCCTTCTACTCGGTATGAACACGCCCACCGATACCGCACTCGATATTCAATGCGTTTCGTAATAATAACCACTGATACCGTTTATTAATTATTTTATTTAAATTTGTTTTATGATATCAACTATCGATGAATAAATCCGAAAATTTATGCACCAATTAGGCAAGCGCGTTAAAAATGTTCTTCCTTCTCCCTTTAACGTAAATCAACTTTTGCTATAATCTCGCTGCTAGCTATGAAAGTATTACTACTTATGGTCCGTGGAAAAAAAGTAAATATCAAATTTTGATAAGTCTATTCAAAATACATATGGAATGAGAAATTACAATTTGTTTACACTTCGCTTTTAATTTGTTCGGCAACTACGAACCAACCACAGCTTCTTGAACTGCACTAGTTTTTATTTTAAAAATATTTAAACTTGTAATTACTTGCAGTGAAGTTACATTTATTTTAATAAATCCAGGCACATTGTAAACGTTTTGATTGACCAGCAGATCGGGCGGCTGATTTACGTCGTTCGTGCTCAAGATCAAGTGAAATACTGATCCTGACTTATCTTCGGCTTCGGTTAGTAATTCAACAGGCGGCCGCGTTCCACTTTTAGCTATGCCAGCAGTTCTCAAACGGTTTAGTGAAAATCTGCCACTGCATTTTTCTCGAAAACTATTAAATTTATGTTAAGAACATATGAGTTCATTTGTTGCCATTTATGGTGATATATTATAGGTTTAAATATTTTCACACAGTAAAAGATCACCCAGTATAAGAAAGAAGAAAATCAGCATGTGCCAATTAAATATTTAAATTATGGTGTAATTCGTCGATCACGATAAACTTCTCAATAAAATTCAAGAAGAAAAAACTACTGACAGTAGATTCCAACCTTTTAATACGGAAATAAAAAAAAAACTATGAAAACTATGCAAACTGAAAACTGATGACAATAGTAAATACTGCACACAGATTTCAATGTCACTCCAAAATTAACAAATCAGGTCTTTTTAGTCAACCGTAGACATCTTACTTAATTCTGAGGAACAGAATTAGAGAGAATGTATTAGAATATTGCTTTCTTTACATTTATAAGGCACGCATAAAAAAATCAGAACGGTAGTATGTTTTACTGCATTTCCCAGACTGATTGGAATGGATTACAAACAGAAAAAAATTGTAAGTACAAAGTTTTTTTAATCTCGAACCGGACAAAAATATGATGGGAACACACTCTATGTTTCGCCATAGATTTATAGCTTCGTTAGGATTAAAAAAACTTTGTACTTACAATTTTCATCGGACAAGAAGCAACTTCAATTATAGGAAAAATATGAGTAACGCACCCACGAAAACGCTTTAAAGTGTTTTTGCAGGTACGTTATTCAAATTTTTTTCTGTTGGTCAATTGCAGGTCGTTATGGATTTTGTATAAACGAAAATACTACTTGTTTTAAATTTCTTAAAACACGTTGTTCTAGAAACGTGTTTTAAACTGTTAAAGTGTTTGAACGGGTAATAATAGTGTTTGAACGGGTAATATTCAATCGACTCTTAAACTATACTACTAATTTTAATTTAATAAGTGAAAAACAACATGGCTTTCGTCCAAAAATGTCAACTGAAACAGCTGCCTATGAACTATGTGCATAAAGAACTTGATGAAAATATTTTTGATTTATCGCGCGCGTTCGACACTGTTAGTGCAGAATTTGTATCCAATAAACTTTAGTGTGTTGGGGTGCGAGGAAACATTTTATCATGGATAAACTCCTTTCTAAATAACAGCAAAACATATGTTGTGTGTAATAATACTCAATCAGAAAAATATGATATAGATATAGGAGTTGCTCAGGGCTCAATGTTAGGACCGCTAATATTTCTTCTGTACATTAATGATTTGCACGTCCATATAAAAGATGGTCTACTCTTAAATTTTGCGGATGATACAGCAATAGCGGTCACAGCAACAAGCCTGCAAGTATTACACCATTTGATAGCCAATATTACTGAACAAATTAGTGATTGGTGCGTCAAAAATCGTCTAATTTTAAACGAATCAAAAACTTGTACTATTAATTTTTACAAAAACAAGTTACCAACTTTAACAGATGAAAATGACCCGAACAACAGCGTTAAATATCTAGGTCTGTATATTGATCCGAGATTGTCATGGAGGACACATGTCGATAGTATCTGTAAAAAATTAAATAAGACATACTTTGACATAGGAAACTTAAAATCAGTACTTAACAGAGTATTTGTTATGCAAAAAATGTTAATGCGTTTAATTTTTAATTTAGCTTCTACGCAATCTTGTAAACCTGTTTTTGTAACGTATCGGATAATAACTGTGGTTAGTATTTAAATTTAATAATCATAACAGATTCATGGTTTTTACCAATTTTATATCAAACACTAATTAATTGAAAAGGCTTGTTCAAATGAATATAAATGTAAATAATCTAGCAGTGATAGTTTTTTTCCAAATTATTTTGACATGAAACTTCAAATACCTTGCCAACTTAGTATTTTGTTAATGTTCTACAGGGGAGTTATGCTTTATACCAACATAATGCAACAAGTGGTGGTTTTTTAATTTGTGAACAACGTATAGACTAAAAAACTTCTTAATTGACAAATGTTTTTAGATTTTCTGTAGAGTGTACAAAATTGTATATATACCATGACTTGTTCAATATCTTATCTAAGATTGAATGGACGAAATAAATTAACTGGTGTTTTTAGTCTAGGATGTAGATATTAAAAAGTTGACTTAAAATATGACCAACAGACAGAAAAAAAAATGTAAAACTTTTCTGTCTCCTAAATATCTAAATAATCGCTTAGCGTTTCTTTGACCTAGCGGGTAGCAAAGGGTAGCAGAATCAAAATATTACGAAATAAGAATGAGAGTGAAAGGAATTGCAAATAAAGTTCAGATTTTTGCAAGGGAAAATGTGTTTAAATAAGTTATTTTAATTTTTCATTGTTACTTAGACGTCTACGACGTCTATTTGTTCGCAGTATGTTGGTTATTGAAGTCGTTTGTAATATTATACACAGAAGCGGTAAATTAAATCCGGGAATATTATTCATTTGTAAAATTCAAAGCAAAAAAAAGTTAGCAATTACCGCAAGATTTCAGTTCAATAAGTTTGACATTTTAAATCTTCATTGCGTTTTGACAAAGATATGATCAGATTTGTCTGAATATGTTAAATTCTTGTCAGGATTTTAATGTGCGCTGCTGTATATTATGAATAGGGAACGGAATACATATTTTGTTCGATTAAATAGAAAAGCGGCGGCAAACTGATAACGCTGCAATGCCCACATGACTGTTACCGTGCCGTCTCGTTCGAAATAACCAGAACAGAATATATAATTTCGTCCTGTAAGTATGAATAAATTTCTGAGTGTATACCTTTTTTCTTTAGTTTTCGGATGCACATACTGACTCCGATACAAGCCAACTGTTTTATTCAATGTGCTCCCTTCGAAACTAATCACCAAGTTGTAGACTCCGCGTTTCAGCTTTTGCTCGAAGAACAAAGTAACGACTTCGTCGAGCACGTTTTCCTCCACGTTCCGAACGGCGAAAACACGCTTTGATTCATCAACGGACACTACGTTCGCGTCGTTAATCGCCAAGCCCTTGCTGTGCAACGTAATTTTAGCCCTCGGCTCGTCGATTTTCACGGTGATGTTAACGGTTCCCTTGGAAAGTCCCGAAGTCAAATCCGGGCGTAAAGTCAAAGCGTAATGGGAAGGCCTAACGTCCGCAGGAAGTCGGAAGATAGACCTCGCCGGCCTCGGGATCGCGCGCGTTTCATTTACCGCTGCGTTACGTATGTAATGTTTTCCGATTAAAATCAGCGCGGTCAGCATACAGGCGCTGATGACCGCTAAGAAGAGGCAACAGCTCAACAGGCACGACACTAATTTTCGACTTTTACGTTTCGTCTCTTTGAGAGTGCTCGGTCGGCTCAAGTTGACGCTGGCCGATGTCGACATTGTTTTGATGTTGTTACTAAATTGAATCTGGCCATCCATTCACGTTTTAGACCGCCCGCCGTTCGCTCTACTACATTGTTGATGCTGGTAGGGATAGATTCGCGGATTATGTATGCATTACAACAACGCCGACGGTAACATTAAAACGCTGACCAACAGCGGCTTCTGACAAGGCATTTCTATTAACGTTCACTCGTTATGCAGATTGCCTCTTCGTAATAGCGAAAAGGAAAGCTGAGAAATGGGGAAATGTCTTGCTTTGATTACCTTCCGAGACATTAAATCTTGAAACTGCACTTCCGGCTTTCAAACTGTCTTATCAATTCTTTTATTCTAGACTTTTAAGTTATAATCAATGTTGTTATTCCTAAAATGTTTTTAAATTTTACATGTTTGTCCATCGTATACATTTTGAACCATGAAGTTATGATGCACCGCCCGACTTCAGCCTTACATTACTTAGTGACGCATAAAGAAATTCAAATTGTAGTTTAAAATAAATCCTTATCTTACGATAACAAAGGGTTAGGCTAAACAATTGTTTGAATAAATAATGTTGATTGCTTAAGAATTCCTGCACGCGGGTCGTGACTTGGCAAAGTTATCCGCCCGATAGTTAGAAAAGGGTTAAAGTGAGAGTTGTTAGAGAGCGTTAATTCCAGGATGTATTTTTACATGACTAAATAAGAATTAAGCCGCCGCGATATCAAGAGGGCGAAAAAAATTTGATGTTGGTCTGAAGCTCTTCAAGCCTGGACGCATATATTTCTCTCCATAATTTCCAAACTGGTTAAGTTCCCTTGACTATTTCATATAATGAAAAATTTTTCTCCTTTTTATAATGCAAAATAAATTAATTGTGTCTCGTGTATTACCTTAGAGTAATAGTGAATTATGCGCTTAAACTTAAAAGAAGTTTCTGAAGCCGAGTTCTCCGTTACCCAAGATAGGGTTTCTGTGTGATATTGTGGAAATTTCATATGCGATTCCTTGAATTAAACTTAATTGCATATACAGTCCTCCAAGAAAGTATAGGTCCACTAAATATTTTTCAATATTTTTCACACCACGTCTATTTGGAATGTATATTTTAGCATAAATTCATTCAATTTTCAGGAAAATGCCGATGTAATTTAAAAAAACAGTTAATGTTGTCACGAAAGAAAATTTATGTTCGCGTGATATTTACACGCTCCAAATACCGTGCCTTCAATTGAATTTCTCATTAAAGTAAGCTGTGATTTTTCTTATGAAGTTGGCGACACAATTTTAGAGAAAACAGTTGTCATTAACTGTCAGTACTGATCATAACATCAAATAAAAACACAACATTAAAGTTTAAAGTAGATGCTTAAAGTGCTCTCATTCAGCTTGAATACATAAGCGTACTCTGCGTTTCATATTTCAAACCCGTTTGCTAGTGTTCGGGGGTCATGTTAGCACACACATCTGTAATGCCCGCACGAAGTTCTTCGATTGTGTGACGCGTAGTTCTAAAAACTGTGTTTTTCATGTGCGGATAAATGAAGCAATCCATAATTGTGAGATCCAGAGACCTTGCAGGAAAATTCACAATCCGATTATCGAAAAACTGCTGCAGGAAAGTCATTGTTTGATGAGCTGTGTGGGCAGTAGCATTGCCTTGCTGAAAAAACCCTTCTGTAAGTTTATCATCATGTAGTTGATTAATGAAAGGTTCTAATAACTCATTTCGGTATCTTTCAGCAGTTACTGAGTCGTTAAAAAATATTGGTCCGATGATACGCCTTCTTGACACTGCTAGCCAAACACCAATTTTTAATGGATGTAATGGAGTTTCCACAAATTCATGGGGATTTTCTGTTGACCATATTCTCATATTCTGTTTATTTAAATACCCTGAGAGATGAAACCAGGCCTCATCGGAAAAGAAACACTTGTCAAGAATGTCGTCGTTGTTTAAGTTATCAAGAAACCACTGACAATATTCTGTTCTTCTGTGAAAATTTACTGGCCTGAGTTCGTGGACTGCTTGAATCTTATATGGATAAAGCTTTAAGTCTTTTTTAAGAATAGTGTGACATGTTCCCACTGATAGCTGAACTTCTTGTGAAAGTTTCGCAATAGATTTCTTGGGAGAGTGTTCCATTCGATGCCGAACATCTTCAATGCAGGCCGCAGTCCTTTTCTTAGCTGCTCCGCTCCCTGTTTTGCGACCAAGTGATCCTGTTTCACGAAATTTAAGAACACAAGCACGGATATGTTTAACTAGCTGTTCATAAGTAATAGCAAAATTAGGAAACTGCTGTCGAAACTTCTGTACACACTGATTAATTGAATAACCTAACTGTCCATTTTCTATTCTACCGGTTTGAAAATAACTTTCAACAATAAATATTTTCTGCTGTAATTCTAACATTTTGTATTAATTGAAAATACAAAGTGTAAATTTGACATTTGTTTAATTAAATAATAGAACAGCTATCAGTGCTGTAAATCTTAGGAGAAAAAAAACAGTGAAATCATAGCCCACTTTAATGAGGAATTCAATTGAAGGCACGGTAATTATAGGTCCACATCAGTGCTTACTTGTTTCTTACTAGAATCGACAGCTTTTGTTTCATATTTTTTGTCAACTTGACAGTTATTAAATTGTAAACAGTCTGAAGTTTAAATTTAAAATGCCTCGTGGTTGTTCTCTTTCAAAGATGGAACAAGGTCAAATTTTGGCCTACCATGAAAACGGTAAATGTAACAGTTGGATTGCTAACAAACTTAATCGCAGTCATAATGCAATTAATCTGTTTCTTAAAAATCCGGAAAGATATGGCGAAAGCGAAAGCGTTCTGGACGACTAGAGAAACTTAGGGAGCGAATGCAGAATACAGGGAAATTCATTTTTACACTTTTTTAGTTTTTTGGTATTTTTGAGCAAAATCGTGGGTTCCTGGGGTTAAATGACGGTGCGGAATCATGATATTATAGAAAAGAACGCTAAATAATGATTAAAAATTAAGAGAAAGTGGCATCTTAAATTCCTACCTTGTAAATATTATTTTCCAGTAAATTTTGTGTACAACGTTTTTTCAGTATTTATTGAAAACACAGTCAGAGTTTAAGAAAGACCATGAAGTAGATACAAGAAAAGATTAAAACATAAAAAGATTCATATTAACACTTTTTCCTCTTTACTTCAGATATTTTAAATTGACTTTGTTGACACGGTTGCTATGGTGAATTTGTACGTATGACTTACTACGTACAGTACAGTTCATTTTTTCTTTATATGCCGATCAATGGATTAACAAGATTTATGCCCGTTTGCATCACTTTCACTTGAAACTTTAAGTCCCACTGAAATGGGTAAGTGACACTTTTTCCATAATAGAAAGTGTCACTTAACCACTTAAGTAGGACTTAAATTTTAAGTGAAAGTGGTGCAAACGGGTATTACTGCTATACAATCATTTCCCTTTAACTTTCAAGAAACAATCTTATCGTTTTTCAAACAAATTTCATTAAGCACGTGGCATTTTTCTTATGTAGAACATGATTGTGTTAAGTGAACGGTCAAATTGCACAAAATCGTCAAGTCAATGGTCCGACTAAACCCTCTGACCAATCACCAATTGAGAAAAATGATCACGTGGTTTGGTCTGACCACTTCGACCACTCACTTACAAACCATTAGGTGCCAGATTGATGTCAGACAATCTTGATTTGTTTAGGTTAGATGAATTTTTAAGTTATATTAGTCAAGATATTAATATTAATTATGTGCATTCATAAACGAGAGATCATATTATGCGCACTAGGGTAAACTTTATAACCTATAAATTTAACAGTTTATTTTTTTATAGTTTTTGCTCATGAGAATTGCATAAAGAATATGAAACAATCAACCCTTTAGAAAACGAGCTAAAAATATAAGTTTTATTCATAAAAACACTTGTTTCATATCCTTCAATAATTGTAACCTTTTTAGTTAATACAGCAATTTTGCCTATAGATTTTGTCATTGACCTGAAACTGGAGAACTCTGAAGAAATGTTACAGGTAAAGGTTTTTTTAAGACATGATCTGGAATTAAGATAGAACTCAGTTGTAAACCTAAAATTATACTGTTATCCGTGTTACATGATTTCTGAAAGTTTTGATGCTCGAGCACATTTGCATTATTTGAGGGCAACTTTTGACAGATCGAAAATAAGTCGAATAAATAAATAACTTCGCCATAGCAACGTGATACGAAAAATAAGAAAGTGTGTTGAAGTTTAATTATTCATCTGTTGTTTCTTTTTAATTAAAAAAAGAGTAAGTAAAAATCTTAAACCGGACAGAATTGTAAACGAATAGTGAAATGTTGAGTGCTTTTCCATTTATAACTCTGTCCGATTTAAGACTAAAAACTTTTTACTTACAATTTTCATCGGACAAGTCAATTTCATTTATGAAAAAAAGAAGTGTTAACAGAACATGATAAATGCAGAATGCGCTGAAGAAGATATACGCAGAATTGCACTGTAAATAAAAATATACCTAACCACAAGAAACATTGCAAAGATCCGGCAAAGTAAGTAAAAAGTAATTAAATGTCAAAAGTGACAATTACAATAAGAAAAATCTTGTCAAGTAAATGATGTAAATTTGTTTGAAAATTGTAAGAATAATCTCCCATCTTTCATTAAAATCAGCTTAAATATTCTCAACCAACATAGTTATTAAAATGCCAGAAACTGTAAAAGAACTAAAACATGACGTAACCGTTGTTTACTGTTATAACAAAATTAAATAAGCTTATAATTATGTAAATATCAGTTTCCGCGCCAAAATTTTGGTCTAGAAATTCATTTCATATTGAAAAATGATCAAAAATTCTTATTTAACACAAAAAACGAATTTCCCTGTATTCTGCATTTCACCCCTTTTTTCATGTGCTAAAATTTTGTTTCTTAAGGTCTTTGTAATTTCTAATGTAATTTGGTTCGATGAAAAAAAAATGCAATTTAGACGGTCCTGACGGTTTTAATTCTTACTGGCGCCATTTACGTAATCATCCGCGATACTTTTCTAAAAGAAATTTTGGATGGGGATCATTGATGGTATGGGCAGTTTTCAGCACACATGGAAAACTACGTTTAGCGTTTCCTACTTCTAAAATGAATTCAGAAGATTATCAGGAACTGCTGGAAGGATGTTTTATTCCATTCCTTGAAGAATACGATGAGATTCCGTTCATATTCCAACAAGACAATGCGCCTATTCACGCTTCAGCAAGTACCAAAACATGGTTTCGACAACACAACATCTCTATTTTGGAATGGCCAGCACGTTCAACATTATAGAAAACGTTTGTGGTATACTTGTCAAGCGTGTGTATGCTTATAATCGTCAGTTTCAGAACATTAATGAGCTGAAAAATTCCATTTTAATTGCTTGGAACCAATTTAAAATAACTTTATTGCGTCGACTTGTACTCTCTACGGGAAACAGACTGTTTCCAGTGATAAATCGTAGTGGAGGCATTACAGATTACTAAAACCATTGTTTTATTTCGTCTTGTTAATCAAACACTATTAAAAAAAAACGCTATTAAAACGGTTTAGAGATGTTCATTTCATGTTATTATCATTATCATTATCACGTTATGGACCTATAATTATTTGGAATATTAGAACACAAGAAATTTAAAAAAACATTGTGTTTAATAAATCTTAATAATTTTTTTTTTAAATAATCAACTAGTTTAATTTCTGATTAATTTTGCCAAAAGAAGAATACTCAAAATAACCGCTATAGCAAAAATATCTAAAAATGTCACGTGGACCTATATTTTCTTGTAGCAGTGTATACCTTAGTAGAATTTGTTTTTTTTTATACTGCAATTATATTGTAAATCTGTGCACGTCTGTAAAGATCGTAAGACGATTTGAAAGCCTCGTAAACTTAATCGATTAAAAACGCGATTCTGAACAAATTCATAACATAAGATATACTGTAAGATATTTTCATCGACAAATTCTACGTGCTATTTCTAAATTCAAAGCAAGGATAGCAAGTCTAAACATATTGTAAAAGATAGATATTACTCACAGAATATCTTTGGGCTCGCCTCTACCGAGAACGAGGAAGCAGGGGTGCGTCCTCGTTCTCGTAGAGCCGAGTAAGCAAAGTGACGTAGAAATTACGTCATTTTTAGGTTATTTTAAATCATTGACGTCATTTGTCCCGAAAATGACGTCAAAATGACGAGTGATACGACACGTATTAATAACGTCGTAAAAGTGACGTCATTAACACGTCAATAGAAAGTGATAGAATGTTACTATGTGCATTTTTGAAAAATATTAGTTTAGAAACATTTTTGGGACTAAACAAAGTGTAAATAAATACTTTGAATATTTTTTCCGAAGCCAATTATACCAAAATTAATATTAGAATTGTTAAATTACGGGAAATAATAACATGTATATAGTTGTGAATATATACACAAGATGGCGCAATTTTAGCACTTGGTAAATAATGCAGAATATATAAATAATTAAGCCTTACCGAAAATTTTAAAGCGAACAACGAAATCACGTCGAGGTCATTTCAAAGTAATTCCTATGTGAAAAAGTTATTTCACATTTTAATTTACTTGATGTTCAACTTTTGTGAAAAATTTGAATGTCTGCACTGAGGATTTATTTAACACTTTGATTACATTGTTACATTTGCATAAAGAAGGCGCAGCAATGTTGGAACAAGAAATACTCCTACATAAATTTGTCTGCAACATGGGACGAAACACGTTACTTCGTTTGACGTCATTATGTCGTTTATTTATGTCATAATTGACGTCAAAGGTACGTTATCTACATGACGTGATATGGCTCGACTTATAAAGTGATTAAGACGTTGCGCCGCCCAGACGTCTTTTGAATGTTAGAATGACGACATTTTAGTGACAAAGATGACGGCATTATAACGCCCTTTTCACGTCATTCTACTAGCTGGGAGGCAACACCCATTTACCCTTTGTATTTTAACGACGGACTCGGTCGAACCCGAAAACGTTAAATGAAAGACAAAAAAAAGTTTCATTGTTGATCGAGGATTCAAGTTTTATTACTTTATTTATATCTCTGAATATCTTACCTCTTTATTCGAAAAAAATAAGACAAAGCTATTATACTGAAGTATTCTGCAGAATAAATTAAACCATCCAAACCTAACTTTTAATAAAGCGGTGAGCGTTTGTAAATAATCGTTCTTTCTCTATGTTTTTGATTTATTAGTTTTCTAGTAGGAAAACGTGGGGTAGAGTTGACGAACGGTGCAAAATTAGTTTCATTATAAACAGTTAAGAAATAATGATTGCATTTTTTAATTATACAGCCTGTATAAAATTAAACATAAACAGATTAATCAATGTCGATTTCTGTTGTGATCGCTGGTTTTTTCGTATCTTCAGTAACTTATAACATGCCTACAATTTTTCATTGTTGGTGATAAGTAAGAATAGGATTGGAATAAGTTGACGTCATCGTCTCAGTAGCGCCGTAAATATGTACTGAACAGGCACATCGTGTAATGTTAAAATAATTTACGGCGTTCTTACTACATGACGCAACATGGTGATATATTCCGGAGGTCGAGATACAACTGGTCAACTAATTATTCTGAAAATCTTTACATATGAAAACAAGAAGAGTTGATTGCATAACTGTATTTTTTATTATTTATTATTTATTTATTAATATCTTATATTGCCCGCTTCATCAGGATTTCAACCGTGCAAAATATATGGCCCCGATCTGTAGTCATTACATGTACAATTTTAATAAAACTGCGCGCTTTTGGAAATTATCATCCTATCTCATGTTCTTGATTTATTCAATAAAGTATGTAATAATGATTTTATTAAACTTTCTAGTATGAATGTGGAATATGAAAACAAAAATGTCATAACGTTTATGAATTTAGGCGTGTTTGCCACTTGCGATTTCAATCGTATGTAATTAATCGAAACTTTCAAGGTTATAAGTCTGTTTCTTTTATACTTACAATTTTTACGCAGTTTACAAACTTGCAGATTTAAGAATTTACAGAATTGCATTATGAATTAAGCCAATGTTAAGCCAATTAATTTACGCGCACAGTTCCAAGCCTCGAATGATTTCCACGGTCTCTGTTAATTCGTCTGTTATTTATTAACGTGGCCACGAAAAGCACATTTCTTTCGTTTATTATTCAAAAAAACAAAACAAAACTTAGGAAAATTGCCTTTATGGCTGAGCGAATCCGATCAAGCGATTATTTTCAATCGACTGATTATTTTCACGTAAATAATTATTTATTTATTATAATTTTCAGCAATTTTAAGTTGAAGGTTTACTGAATCTATTCATCGACTAATTGTGCTTGTTCGTTTTATTGAATGCGGTGAGAAACTAAATTAAGTAACCGGTTATAATTAACAACATAATCAGAATACAAAGATTAACTCTCCATAAATTATACACTGATTCGAGTGATATTAACCAAATAAGTACGCTAAACGGTGTTAAATGTGCGAAACAAGAGTTTGTTTCTCACTCCTATATTTATTTAGTAAAGAGAAGGTTTTGAAACAAGAAGAGTTATGTCGTCACGTGGTACCTACTTTTATTGCTAAAAGGAGTCGAATTATTTTTTTCTTTACGGACAATCGGGTATTGCAAATGATTTTTTCGATTCAGGTTCGAGTGCAGAACTCAAACATAAACAATTGTCTAGTATATTTGGATTAGGCGTTGTAGTTGTTCTGTATAGTAAACAAAGAGGAGTTAGGACTAATCCAAGTAGACGTAGCAACATATAACCTTATCCTCAATAGCAAGAAGTAATTATGTAGATCGGCTTCAGCAAATTATGATTTGAGTGACCTAGTTTCAGCAGAATTAACCAGGTGTGCTATTTAACCTATGTAACACTGGACATGTGTTCCGGAAAAAGCTTCGGACCTCAAAATTTAGGTCAGGGTTGGGTGAATCATAATTTGCTGAAGCCAATCTACATAATTACTTTTTGCTACTGAGGACAAGGTTATACGTTGATACATCGAAACATCGGACAATCATCAACTATTGTCAAAACGATAATTATCGATTTGACAATAGTTGACGATGATCCTATCGATTTGACCATAGTTGACGATGGTCCTATCAATTTGACAATAGTTGACGATGGTTCGATATTTCGACTAGTGTTAATACGCGATCTCTTTCATAACCGACCGTAAGTGTGGCCCTCTTTGTCATGGAAGTTATCACTCAACTCTTTGATATTCTTTCTCATTTTTTAAATTCTTTGTCTTGTGTTAATTGAAAAAGTATCGGCTGCTTCACAAACAACAATGCATCATTCTTAATTAATTAAAAACTTCTTTGCGTCTGGCATAATTCGATCGATTGCCTGCGATACTGCGAGTTAATTAATGCCATCATTGCACGTAGGAATTGCGCAAACAGCCTCGCGAAAATCTACTGATAAAATGCTTGATTGAATATAAGCAGCGAAAATAGATTTTATCTTTTTTGGATATTGCGTTGATAAAGGAACAAGTAGACTGAAACTTTTTTCGTGTACTTCGATTAGTTTGGCGTACGTCAAAAAATATAATAAAACGAAATGGCCGAAATTTTCTATAACACGCTCAAGATGTGTGTGATATATGTTTTTTTTTCTTAATTTTGTGAAGGCCCAGATGAAAATGTATAGGTATAAAAGTTTTAACATATAGTTTAAAAATCGCAAACCTCTCACACGTTTCGTGGAGAAAGCTTCTGGAATTCTAAGTTCTCAACAGATGGCTTCATTCCTGCAGAAGTTGCCAACCAAGTGCAAACCAAACAAAACGTGGAGAAGTTTGCGATTTTAACGTTGCCCTCAGAAGTTACTGAAATAAATGCGACTCACCTAGTACGCCCATCTTCAGTGTATCTGCTGGTATAAAGTCCGACGATTCTGTTTTTCATATCTCCCGTAAAATGAAAATTAAGTTGTGTGGTACCAATTGTCAGTGCCGTACTAGTCTCAATGGATATCAGTTCATGAGTTGTGTCTATCGTAAAAACTGACAGGACGTCTTTGACGGACAGACTCCGAATGTTGAGTCCATTGCTGTGAATCTTTATGATTCTGGTGACTTCTAAGACGTCACAGGTAATGTTGACGAAGCCTTCAAACTCTCCAGTTGTTAAATCGGGAACCAGGTACAAATCGTAGGCAGTTGGCACGATATTGGTGGGCAGCCTGTAATCGGTGAGGTCCGGTGGTGGTTCTTCAGTTGCTTCAGTTGTCGTCGAAGCCACAGCTTCAGTGGTTGTCGTAGTTTCCGCAATTCCCGTAGAAGTTGTAGGTTGGTTTGGTACATCTACCATATTGCAGTTGTCCAAGTCTTCAGAAAGCGACGCATTGTCCACAGCTAATACGATCGTAGCGACGCCAAAACCGATCGTCGCTAGAATGAAAAGACAAAGCAACTTGTGTGAAAAAAGCCAGGACACAACGCCCATCTTGCCGGTGTGATGCTACTGGAAGACTAAACCAAGCGGGATAAGCTTTGACCACTTAACGTTTTTATAGTCTTATCAGCGTTGAGAGTATTATTATCGATTTTTTACTTTATGGACTATTGCGTTTTATCTTGGCAATTATCTTTCGGTACAGATTTAAAAAGATTGATTTAAGGCGAGCACTTTTCTCTCTATTGACGGTGATAGGATTAGAAAGAATTTTTTCGACCTTTGTGAACTATATTCTTCTTTTTGCATGCATGCGTTATTAATGAAGTTCTATGGAATCCAAAACGATGTAAATTTTTTGTTTTGGTGTAATTTGGCCACATGTTTGGAATTCTATTTTTAATTTGTTTCTAAAATATCGTCAGGTTAATTGATTCGTTAGTTACGAGCAGATGAGATATTATGCGTGAGTAATACAGCCGTCACTAACTATAATTATTTAATTTCGTCGAATGCTTTCGATTACTTGCACTTTTTTATAGAGGGAACGTCCGGTTTGGTTTATTGGAAATTACAATTATGTTAACTAAGGATTTTGATAAAAGAAAATGCAACACGTTTTAAAAAAAAATATTATTCAAATCATATCAGCTAGAAAGGAGAGATTTTCTTGTTTTGCTTCCACTGGCAAATGAAATTCTGTAACCATTTCATAGATAAAAAGTAAAAAAAAAAACATAAAGCTCGGAACTTCTGAACGTTTCTGATGAATTAAATAAAGTTTTGAAAACTTTACTCGGCTCAGTAACTGAACATCCTATGCACTACGTTCTTTTTTTTTCTTTCTGAAAATCCAAATAGATTGCATTCTTAAGTTACTATAAATGTAACTGCGCAGTCGTCAATGAGTGAATTGGGAAAAAAATTGAAGCTACACGGTTTTAGAAACCAACGAATGCGTTTTGCTTAATATTGCAACCAAGGTTGAAATGAAATCAATCCATAACTGATCCAATAAGTAATTTTGGTAATTTAGGGAACTCATGCAAAAAGATCTCGTGTGCAGTACGTACGCAAAATAGTTTTAGGGAACTACTCTAATTAAGGGCGCGGCTCCTTTGTCATTTCGTCCTTAATCACGATTCGTTCCTCAAAGCTTAATTTTGCGTACTTGATACATAAATTGTCATTTTGTGTGACATTTTGATAGCGCTTTTTTGATGTTCGAAGAAAATGTCAGTCTGTTAAGAGTCTCTTTCGAAAAATAAATTTGCAATAAGTTTAAGACTCTCGTGATTCGTATTTTCCTTCGTTGAAAAAAGTAAAATTACGATCGAGCGCAATTCGATAATGTCCTTTTCCCTTTGTCAATTATGTTTCCCAATTTCCTACTTGGAAAAGGGGGAAAACCTAAAGAAAAATACTGTATGTGTGAAGAAAACCTAACGCAAGTTGGTTTTGTATTTCTTCTTTTTTTCTGGCTGTTTCTTTGGAAAAATTAGGTAATATCGTTTATAATAACATTATCTAAAAATGGAAAATTTTTCTTCGTCAAGAAATAAAAGGAAAATCATTTTTCGCTGTCATTGTGGTCGAGTAGACTTCCCTTTGCGCATGCATATTAAAGGTGCGGTAGTTCGTTTTCGGACAGTCTCTCGTTCGGAATGCATGTTCCTTTCTCTTGTCTGCCAGCAACGAGACTGTACAGTCGTGTTCACGTCTGTAATACATAGTGAGTTTGCGGGTGTTTTAGAAACGAAGATTATCGTTGGAATCTATGACCCTACCGTCCTGTACGGATGTTCCTCTGACTGTTTGTGGGACGTTTTCTACGGGTTTGGTGAACATAAAGAACCCTTTTCGGGCTTGCTTTTCACAGCAGGCTAACTGGCATTTTGTTATTACATTTTGTTACCTGCTTCCTTTCCACGTGCGTTTATTGCTCGCGTTCTTTAATTCCACGTTTATTCTCTTTATAGCAAGTAGTACGGACCGATTTTCACGGTTGTTCGACGTTGGGTGTTGTCCTCCCTTCAACCTCGTGAGTGACGGCTAAGATTCCAGAGACCGTCACTTCCTCCACGCGCCTTTGCTGAAAGAAATTAGGTATTGCCGCTTCCGTTTTTGGACTGTTGCAGCCACCTTCCTGATATTTCGTTCTTGCTCAAAAATATTCTAATTTTCCTTCTCATCTGCGGAATTGTACTCGTGACGTTATCCCCCTGGGCGTGCATACTGCCAGTGGCGGACATTAGGTTGAGCGGGGTGGGACGCGCTGTTCATTGGACAACATAGACAGGGGAGTTCTGTTGTATTCGTCATAATGATTAGAATCATATTTACATTCCTTGTCCTATTGTTTCTATTTTTCTATTGTTTTTCTTTTTGTATTTTATCTTAACATTGTTTATATTAATTGTCTTGATAGTTGGCTCTTTTTAAGCGCGAAATATTTATTAGTTTTGGAGAGTTTCTCCGTTTTGCCTCGTTCACTTATTTCAGCCATTTCGGCCTGTCGCATTAACATTTTTGTTACATTATTCTGATGATTGTGGCTGTAAGCAAACACGAGAGTACTCATGTTGATGCGCCTTTTCCCATCGCTTTGGGTCAGGTAAACTTGAATATTTCCGATAGGTTTGCGATCGATCGCCCCGCTAGGGGATACCTACAGTTACTGAATATACAACTATGTGTAACAATAAACGATTTGATTTTGATTTGATTACTTTGGCTGGGACCTATATTTTCGGGGAGGGGTGTCAGAAAACATCATTGGGATTTCCTTTTCTTTTGTATTCCCTGAGGATCGGCACTGAGGGTATACCAATGGAGGAGCGAGTCCTAGGGACTTGTATCTTTCGGGGACAAACAGGGATATATTTTCCCGGCTGTGCATCACCTATACTTATAGGTTACGTAACCATTGCTGGGTGGCGCCCTTAATCGTAACGCCTTTTGAATTCCCCCACGCCGTCTCCAGTGAATGGCTCCTCTCAATATCGTAGTCCTCGAGGGAAAGACCGATCCTGCTTTAGAGATACGATTTGCGCAGACCCATTCTTTTTTTCCTTTGGGGAAAGCTAAGCACTCATTTTGTTCCAGCCGTGACGGAAAGGTAAAAAGAAAACATAAAATACGTTTCTTCGTATTTTTTCGGCAAAAGAAAATTTGCTTCCAAAAACAAATTTGAAACCAAGTTGTGATTATTCTGTATTATTTTGTTCGTTATAAATAAAGAAATTGTAATACGTTCGACTGTTACACATTTTTTTTTGTTCTAGCGAAAACAGAAATTGTTATGCCAGTAAACAAATACAAAAAAGTGCGATTGACTTTCTTTCTGTTTTCTCTAAACGCAAACATCAATATATCGTATACATCCTTACCCTATTTGGGGTTTCTTCAGCAATCAAAAACGATTTGCAACACAATTTTGTAAAACTTTCATTATGCTTTTACAGCAAGCATGGCCGCCTTACATGGAATGACTTATTATCTAGCAAACTGGCTTCAATTTGTCAATCCTAATGCAATTTTAGGCCAAAAAACGATCGTAGCATGTCGCTGTTTAAACTGTTCATTATATTTTTATAAGTAAATAGTTTTAAAAATTATTGATCATTGTACAGGGTGCTCTTTTACTGTATGCAAATATTTAAACCTGTAATACCTCACATACATCATAAATGGCAACGATTAAACTTATATGCCCTTAACACGAAGTTAATAGTTTTCGAGGAAAATGCATTGGAAGACTTTCACCAAACAGTTTGAGAATTGCTGGCATTGCTAACGACTGGATGGTAAGCCGCCTTGCCTGTGTGAATGACAACCCGAATATAGGTCAGTGTTTTATGATGTCTTTATCGAACATCTATTTGATTCGTATGAGGCCTATCAGTAGATAGTAACAGTCGAAACATTTTAAACGGGCTCACAAAGCGCCTAGATTAATTAAGCCAAGTGCCTCTTCACTCCAAGTAATTACAATTTTAGGTATTTTCAAATTATAAACCGACGATTATAATTACTGCACAAAAAATGGGGATGAGTTAAATAGTGGCATCACCGTCATTCATCGTTTTATCTTCGGATATTTTACCCTCACAAGTAATAAATTGCCTTTCCATTTCTAATTAAACAGATTAAGATTTTTTTAGTTTAATGAAGAAACTTTAAACTAATTTAGTAATTTATCTACTGTTTGTACAGTTTAAAATAGGCCCCATTACGTAACCACACTAGGGAGAATAAAATAGCTGTTAAAACTGATATGTGCTCACTACCAATATGACTGACATTAAATTTACAATATCTATTAATTCAATTATGAAATTCGGCTAAAAAAGCATTTTTAACACGCTTGCATTGCATATTCCAAAATTTATAAATTGATTAGTATCTTAAAGTATTCTCGCATGCATTCGATAAAGTCGCAGAGTTTCGCATTTCTTTTGATGCTTTTTATTACGGCAATCTTTTTTGTTTTTACAACGGCGGCCGCTGTAACGCGTTTAAGGTGGGGCAGTATTACATTAGCGTTCTGCAGTTACGAAAAATTTGACAAACGAAGATAGATTTTCGATTCGTAAAAACGCATATTAAGATCGTAATGGCATTTACAAATAATGAAAAAAGAGATATGTTACTCTTGGACGGAGATTTTTATTACGAAACGCTGGAGAATGATTTTAAATACGGGACTCTTTTTCTGATCGGCGGTGTATGTGGGCACACCCACTGACTACAGAGGAAGGCGTCAATGACCTTGCTGAATGTCTCTCTCTCGCACATTTCAGCAGTTTCAAACAAGTGGAACCTCCGAATTTTTTTGGCTATGATTCGGCAGCCACCCGAAAATACGCGCAGAAGGTAGCATTTCACGTACTTATACGGAGGTTTTTTATTTGCACAAAGTAGAAGAACGCCCTGTAAATCATGGAGCATAAAGCACCGTTTAAAGTACCGTGCCTTCAATTGAATTCCTCATTAAAGTAAGCTGTGACTTTTTTATGAAGTTGGCAACACAATTCTAGAGAAAACAGTTGTCATTAACTGTCAGTACTGATCATAACATCAAATAAAAACACATCATTAAAGTTTAAAGTAGACGCTCAAAAAGTGCTCTCCTTCAGCTTGAATACATAAGCGTACTCTGCGTTTCATGTTTTCAAACCCATTTGCTAAGTGTTCGGGGGTTATGTTAGCACACACATCTGTAATGCCCGCACGAAGTTCTTCGATTGTGTGGCGCGTAGGTCTAAAAACTGTGTTTTTCATGTGCGGATAAATGAAGTAATCCATAATTGTGAGATCCGGAGACCTTGTAGGAAAATTCACAATCCGATTATTAAAAAACTGCTGCAGGAAAGTCATTGTTTGATGAGCTGTATGTTTAACTAGCTGTTCATAAGTAATAGCAAAATTAGGAAACTGCTGTCGAAACTTCTGTACACACTGATTAATTGAATAAACTAACTGTCCATTTTCTATTCTACCGGTTTGAAAATAACTTTCAACAATAAATATTTTCTGCTGTAATTCTAACATTTTGAATTAATTGAAAATACAAAGTGTCAATTTGACATTTGTTTAATTAAATAATTGAACAGCTATCAGTGCTGCAAATCTTAGGAGAAAAGAACAGTGAAATCATAGCCCACTTTAATGAGGAATTCAATTGAAGGCACGGTAGAAGGAACACTACGTTTTTTTTTTAATGTATTTCTTTGTATATCAATGTCAATCATAACATATTTAGAAATTAGGAATAAATTTTATCTATTAATTTTCAATTGATTTCTTTTTACTGCACATCTTAATGTCTTATAGCTACTGTATAGTCTTCTACAAAAAGAAAAAACTTTAATTTTTCTTTTAATTAAATTACAATTAGTATTATTGCATTAATTTTAATTGTGCAGAATTAACTACGTTTATTGTAAAATTTAATAACAATATCTAATAATAAAAAAAAAAACACTGTTGTACTGAAATAAAGAATTTTCAAGCAAGGCGGAGGAGAATTATTGACGTATAATGTGAACTTTGTTTAAAATACGATTAACTGGAATCACATAGATTAAGCGTGATTAAACCTTTTTTAAAACGTCTTATCGAGCTTAGTTTGATTGATACTTTGCGTTTTCGGTGAGTCGCAATTAACGTACATAGGTATCCGATATCTACGAGGTATGTTTCATTCTCAACGTTACTTTATTGTATGAAATATCGATTGGTTTTCTCATTGGCTTCTGTCGTTTACATACAAATAGGTAATATATAGTTGGTGAGATAAATGCACAAGTATAATATTGTGGAATTATACCAGACGTGCCAGGTGCTTTCCAACATTATTGACTTTCACTGCGCATTCCAAGCAATTTTTTGTTTAGGTTCTAATAGCTATTTAGATAGTAACGTTTGCACAGTCGGATACTACAGCAATAAATTAATAAATGCGCACTAATAATTTCTCAGGGTTTTTCAAATTTTCCTGAAACAGTTTCGTATTCTATACAGATCGTTTTCTAACTGGGAAATGCATACAAATTGAAATTCGCTTGCCATAAAATCTCACAGCGTCTCAATCCTTGAACATCAGAAATTAACGCTTGTCATAATTTACGTGACAGTTTCTTCAGGTTTGCAATTGTATAAGCAAATTTGTTGCTCAAATTGCGTATTGGAAAATTTCTAAATATCACGAGTAATCCAAATTAATTTCGGATGAAAGTGTCACTTACTTGCGGTGTCAATCTGCCCACAACAGGGTTTCGCGTTTGCAGTGTCAATCTGCCTACTACAGGGCTGCAACTGTTACTTTTTAAAATCTAAATTCATTTCGTTCTGGTATGGTAATAGAAGCAAAAAAGTGGTTTTTTGTGTTCGGGCCGAAACAATTTTTTTTTTCATAATTTGGCGGTGTCGACCTTCATGAAGCTCATAACATTCTGAAAGATACTTTAACGTAATCTATATTTTTTTAAGTGTCGGCAGATGCGTGTCTGCCAAAATCAGTGGGACGTAAAACGTTTCCTGTGCGTGACATTTGTGTACATATTCTCCAAAACGGAAAGTGTGTGCATTACATCGAATTCCAATTATGGTATCGCGATACAAGAGATAATATGAAAGATACACAAGATTGCAAACGTCTGAAAGAATCACAGAGCAAATTCACTCTTTTTTTGTTCTTGCTCGGTTGATGTAAACAGCCATGTAAAAACAACTTCGAGAGTTACTTATAAGGATATTTTAATCCGCGTGATGTACGAAAATTTTATTCTCTTACCTACCTAGAGTTGCAAGCAACTTCGTTGCAAATCGTTTTAGATTGCAGTGAAAACATCGAGCAGCCTCTGTACAGCTGTTTCAGCCCTATTTGGGGCTTCTTCAGCAGAAACGTCGCTCAAATTTTCCACTGCAAACCAAAAACGACTTGACCAATTTATTTATTTATTATTTTCAATTTGTCTATCCTACTGCAATGTCAGGTCAAAAAGCTATCGTAGGATGTCGCTGTTTTATTTGTACAAAATGTTGATCGTAAATATTAATTGTCTTTTCCTAATTTAACGAGTAATTGATTTAGTGGAACACTTACTTAATCAACAATTAAGGGAGAGTCACTCGCTTGCTTGGCACAAAAATAAATAAAGTTTCTCATTATCGATTATGTACTCTGTCTCTTCCATCTGAGGATCATATCACGATTTCACTAATCCACTGCTGTACACATTTTTACAAAACACTGACTACCATCCTATCAACTAATGACTCCTACAGATTAATGACTTGCATTTTTCAACTTCTTTCTTCTAGAAATTTGTTTATCTAGCGTTCGTCCGCGGACGTTCCTGGGCCCTTAGTAATTTGAGCCGCGTCGCGTCGGTGCGACGAACTCGTGTCAATAAACGTACATGAAAACTGCAATTAAACAATAAAATACGCGAGTTGAATTTTGTGTAAAAGCCGAAAGTAAAACTAATTTAAAAAATGATTTTTTTCAAACGTGACACGTCCAAGACACGTTAATAATTTTTTAGCACACGAGATAACATTCTAACAAATCATATTTTTTTTAGATGTGTAAAAATAATATTTTTATAAAATGTAGATCAGGAACCTCAGAAATCATGCTACTGTCAAATGTTTTGCTCTTGAAACCCAGCCATCTTAATAAATTTGTAAAAAATTAAAATATCTTCTTTATCTATTAATTTCCGATAATAAGATAACGAATAATTTTAATTCAGGATATTTTTTCTCTATCGATTAGTCAAATAATATACAGCATGTTCCATTTAGAAAAAGTGTTCTTTTCCCTTTATTTTGTAAACGCGTTGTATCTGTAATTTTAATAATAAAAAAGTTAGCAACAGTGCTGATTTATTTTTGAATAATCTGTAGTTTTTTCGTAATGTTATTTCTTGAATTCTTCTTAGCGTTTTTCGACAATTGCTTCCTCCTCAAATAAAGAGAACGAAACTATGATCCAGGCTAACAGATGGCGCCACAAATGGAAATAAATTCTTCCGCTTTGCGTTTAAATTTTATTCATTTATTAGAAGTTGTTTTTGAACGTTCGCAACTCTAGCGTTTTCAGTTTTTTTTTTAAATCTTTTCCCGGCTAATTACAAAAATAAGGCGTGGGTTACCGAGTGGCGCCACGTTGGAAATCAACTTATTTCAGACGTACATAATGTTCTGCATTCGAAAATATGCGCTTATCAGAAATCTTCAAAATAAGTTTGGCGTCTGTGATTTTTTTTTTTTTAGAAATCAAGAAAATATGAAACCGTCTGTAATTATGTTCACTATAACAATTTTGCTTCCTTACTTTAGGTTTTAGGAACAGGCGCCTACGATGTCCTGGCGCTGAGTTGTTTTGCAATCCTTGCCACCCCTATAGCTACGCCGCTGACTTCTAAAAAAAAAAACATTTGGTGCAAACATTTCCAATTTTTCAATTTAACATCTCTGAAATAGTACGAAATCGTTCAAAATAATTATGATGTTCGAAATGGAATTGTTGTATGAATCTTAAATTTCGAAAAATAATTTAGATATGGATATTGACATTGTAGCCGTAAATTTTTTAACTGAAAATGGAAAAGTAATTAGATTTAGGAATAAAGAAGTTGAAAGAAGAACACGTAAAAATCATTAAAAATACATCAAGTTAAAGAAAAACAATAAATGATTTTTTCCTGAATGTATAATGAAATAATGAAATAATGAAAATAAAAACAATAACGATCGATTTTATAACAGCACAATTCGGTAAATTAATAAATTAAAAAGAAAAACTGAAAATAAAATCGACAAAATAAAGGAGAATTTTTTTAAAACGGTAAAAAAATCATAAACCATGCGTACTCTTAAAAAAAACAAAAGACGGACGATTTTACAACAGAATTCAGTAGGCGAATAATAAATTAGAAAGAAAAATAATTTGAAAAGAACGAACATAAAACAAAGAAAAAGCAAAAACAGACGATCGATTTTATAAACGCACAATCGGTGAATTAATAAAAAAAAAAAATGTTAAACATAAAACGTGCACAAACTTAAAAGAAATAAATAAGGGACGATTTTTCACTGGAATTCAGTAAACAAATAATAAATTAAAAGCAAAAAAATAATTTAAAAAGAACGAATACGAAACAAAGAACAAACAAAATAAATTAAAATAATTAAAAAAAAAGTAATTGATATTTATAATTACTTTTTCCATACTGGCAAAAATGTACATTTTAAAGTTGTGGATTCTGAGGATGTAAAAATTAGTTCACTTTTATCTCCTTTTCCTCTAGGTCCCTAAGTTAACAAAACATTAAGAAAGCAATCTCTTCTATTGATATTTTCAGTTTAGTAACTATTTGCTTTTAGGATTTTTAAATTAAAATTAGCTTCTATTTTAATCAAATTTGTGTAAGTGATTAAGAACTTAATTTCAAGAATCCCCCTGTACGTGACAACAAAGAAAATGAAATAATCTACAAGAAAACAAAAAAAAAACAAAGTCGCAGCTAAATCATCGAATCGCGTCAGCTAAATTTCGAACGCAAACAGTTATCTTTTCATATCGCTCTCGAAAGAACAGGATAAACTATATTTATCCAGTCCGAAGATAAGATACTTTTTTAGAGTGTTATAACTGACGTGTATTTATCAAGAGATAAAAACACGGTGGTCCTCGTATCAAGGAATTCGATCGTCTGCATCATTCCTGGATAATTCGCTTATATAATTTTATTTTGTCATTTTTTCCTGAATAATTCTTATTCGTTATCAGTTCATTAATGAAATTCTTTTAGAGTGAGTTTCATTAATGAAATTCATTTAGAGTGAACTTCATTAATGAAATTCATTTAGAATGAATAAGTTCAGATCTATTCATTGCGATTATCTTCCATTTGAATCAGTAAAACAATCAATTGTGGTAGATAAAATATTTTTAACGGTTCAAGTTTATACAGGGAGGTTGATTCAATACCGTGACAAATTGGTAGAGAGTTGTACTGTTGCACAATTATAATTTAAGCTAAAGCTTAAACTTTTAACAGCAATCGTTGAAATAATCGCCGTACAACAGTCCTTGTAACACGCTGTGTAAGCAGATATAAAAAGGTAATCAATTTAAGTGGCTTATAAAATGAACGACTGATGTCGTTGGTAGGAAATTAAAGAAGAAAAGGCAGATAAACTTGGTCATAGTTCATAAAGCTTTATGATTTGGTTGTAACCACAGCAACGACTTTACGGGTGACACTTAAAAAAATTTTGAAAGCTTTTGAATTTGACTTGACAAGCTCTAAACTAAAGTACTCAGATTTTGATTTGGATAAGGCGGGACAACTCAATCCAACCAACCAACAAAATAATTTTGCATTTAAATTAGGAATTCCCAACCTTTTTTTTAAAGCATCGATCCCTTGTTAAAAGAAAATCATATTTTTGTAGACCTTCCTTATTTTGAAGTCAATTATTACGACAACCACGTTATAACAGAAACTACAGTTAATTATATATTTAAAAAAGCAATTTGACTTATAATGAATTTTATTAGCCAGTTCGGGTTGATGAAATTGTTTAAAGCGCCATCTATTATCCCAATGTGAAAGGTAATTTTATCGAAAATCAAATGAATTTTATTATCCAATCCAGGTTTGTTAAAATATCTTGCTTGTTATATTGAAGCGCGTCACATTGAATTGTTTAAAGCGCCATCTATTATTCCAAAGTGAAAATTAATTTAATCGAAAATCGAAAATAAGGTTTCATGATTATAATTTTTTTATTATTTATTATCAAAAATGTGTGAAGAAATCTATGCACATAAGAGTATTGTATAGGAGTCGTCCCATCTGTTGTTTGAAAGTGGAAATTATTTCAGTCAAATTTCCTATAAATGCATTTCACCTTCATGCGCCAATGTTCTTCGTAAAGTCCCTGTCTTCTAGCTTTGCAATGATTGGAATTTCGAAATTTAACTTGAAAAATAAAATTCAAGGCATGACAAGAATGATTATTGGAACTACGGTCGCCATCTCTTGATCAAAAGGGAAAACAACTGCCTTTAAATTTCCGGCGTAACAGTATTTCTTTTTTCCGCTGACGTTCTCGGCAACATCGGTCTTTTAACTTCGCAGCGACTTTAATTTCAAAAAATTAAATGGAAACTCTAAAATCGAGTCGTGAAGGGATCATGCGGAGCGCTGTCTCTTGATCAAAAATGAATGCTATTATGTTGTAATTTCAAATGGTGCGGCATTAACTTGACACTCTCAGTAATAAGTTCTACTTTTGTCGCTTTTGCAGCATCTTCTAGTAATTGAAACTTAAAACTGACCGCGGCGTCGTGAATTATATTTAGCGCCATCTCTTTGTTGTTCAGTCATCTTCAGTTTCCAAAAAAGAAAGTTGCTCTAATCGAATTTGAAAAAAACGATTTCGTCTTGATATGTATGATATTTACTCTGGGTAAAACCTTTTCTTTTTTTTTTTCTAAATCAAATTGAAAACAATCAATTCAGAGAACGATAGTAAAGACAGAAATAGAGGGAAATCATTCAGAGCGCCATCTCTTGGCGGCCCCAAGAGGAATGCTATTTTAATAGAATAATATTTCATCGCTACGTATTTACTCATTGGCAGCTTTGTCTCCTGTCATTATCTTATTAAAAAATGAGTATTTTTAACGACTAATTAATTTTCAACGGAAATAAAAGGGTTTTAAAGAGGGCGCTGTCCTTCCATAATATATAAAAAAAATTAAAAGTATTTCTAATTATATAATAGACTCACAGTAGACCCAAAAGATCGCTAGTTAATAAATAATTAAATGGTTTATTAATCTATTCTAGAACGTCTAATGTACAAACGGTACATTCTTTCCAAAAAGCGGGAGTTTTTTGAAACTCTGCGGGACGCGGGACAAATTGCTAAAAACCGAGACTGTCCCGCCAAAATCGGGACGTATGGTCACCTTACTCAAAACTTCTTCTGCAAAATCTGTCAAGTCGTATTTAAACAGTACCATTTTCGAGAAAGAAAAACTGCAAGAAACTGTAATTACCTACTGTTGTCTGCTTTCCAGAGTAATATGTTAAAAGAATTGACGCCTTTTGGCTACATTTTATCAACTTGGCGACATTTCCTCCAAAAAATCTGGCAACCCTGACTCTAAGATGATTAGGGGAATAACAATTGCCAGGCAAGTAGCTTAGCGGTTAGCCCAGCCGACTTTGAAAGTCGTGCCATTTGTCGACGTGGGTTCGAATTCCACGAGTAACAAAGTAAATTATCTGTAATGGTGATGCCATAACACATTAATGAATGTGCAGATTGCTGCACAAAGCAAAAAGAAGGAAAATAATAATTACCAGACTGTCGCGTAGTAGGCAGATGAATACTGTCAAATTAATGCAGCAATTCTATACTCGATCGCAGTGTTGCCAACTCGCTGACTTGTTCACCAGATCTGGTGATTTTTTTCAAGTGGTAGCGATTTTTTGACATGATTTGCGACCTGTCTCAAAACTGGTGAATTTTTAAGGTGTTGTGCGACTTTTGCGAAAAATTAAAATTGATATAAATAAGTAAACAAGAAAAAAAGATTCGAGTACATATGCAGTAGTAATTATTCTATTATTAAGGTTGGTAGTTAATATGGCAAAACTTCCCTCTCTTTTTCACTGTTTTAAATGTTTTAAACAACGACAAACAACCAGTTAACGTTTATTCTGATATTAAAATGTATTAAAATAAAATCTTAGTGTGAGTTGGTAATTAAGAAACGTAAAACAAAAAGTAAGCTGATTCATTAAAAGCATTTTTAAATATTTGTTCGTTTAAAAGGACATTGTTAAACAGCTCGACTTTGTGCAACGTACCCAGACATCACAAACGAATTTTATTTAACTTTTTGTTTAATTTACATTAAAAATACTTTCTTGTATTTAGTATAAAAGTTTAGAGAGTTTTCGTATTAACGTTGTCTCAATTTGGTGATTTCTGGTGATTTTTAAAGTGGGAAATTGAGATTTTCCATTTTGATCTGTTGGTAACACTGCTCGATCGTAAGCATCATAAGATATTATAGTGCCATTTAAAAGTACATGTCGTAAGTGCCTTATGATGCTTACGATCGAGCTCAGAATTGCAGCATTAATTACATTTCCAAGAGAAATTAATTACGGTTGGTATATAATAATTGTTTCTAGCGATAGATCTGTTTACAATTTATAATCATGAGAGACACAAAATTTTATTTTAAATTTGAACTGGTTGTTGATGCATGTCGTGTGCATGTGGAACGGTCAAAATTCCAAGAAACCCTAGAGTGTAAGTTTTAAATTGCTCCTTCTAGTTGTAAGCACAATTGTTTTTGTTAATTATAAGACTCGTCAAACATCTTATCAAACGTCTAAGCCGGTCTGTAAAAGCCTTTACAAAACAAATTGTGATTATGAAACAATTATACACGGATGTATTGCGGGTTGCATCCTCACATGTACCCTCACAGTGCTGCCAATCTAATTTCCTGCAGTTGTAAAATTATACTGTTACTTACGTCTTTTTCTGTTGTAATAATGTTCGTAGATCAAAGTCCCCGACGAATATTTTTGCGTTATTAATCGATTTGAATAGAATCGGACGTGTAAAACTGAAAACAAAAATATTCTTGCGTAACAAACAGGCTGATTTTAACGTGCGAATCAAGCAAAAGCGTTCTTTTAAATACGTAAATACAAAATAGCTTACCTCGCTTTTTAAAAATTGAGCAACGTGCTGTGGACGTTTCTAAAATTAGTTGAGCGCATGTTGAACCCAGCCGTTCGGATTGACCTGAAAAAAATACAGCTTATCTAACGTGCCTACGCATCGTCGAATGGGTAAAGTATTGCACAAGCATTGTGACCGGGCATTTTGCCTTAATTTATTTAAATTATATACTTCAGAAGACTAGTTCGTGGGTACCAACCAACAATTAAGCGCCTCGTCAGTGCGTACATCACGTGAAAATTAACGGAACATTGATATAAGAGCAGAACATTTATTTTGCGGCAACGAAAATATTACATTTCAACAACGAATTAACTCACTTTACGGGAAGCTTAACAGCTGATATTTTTTTGTTGCCAACTCTTCCTGTGGTGCAAACATAAATTTTAGTCAACAGACATCATTTATGTTTTCATCTTGGTTTGTAGTAAATGCTCTCTCTCTATTGCAAATTTGTTGGTTATTGTTGTAGTAACGATGATGGTTTATATTGATTTTTGGCGTTAGGTGACATCTGACGATAAACGCGCAAGTTAACTGAGCCATTACAGTTTCCTGTAGTATTCACTTATTTATAATTCATGAATCATGGTCAGTGGTGTAGAACACAGAAAGCATCCGTGAGGTAGCAGAGTTGCTTGCGGGTAGATGAACTATCAGTGGTCGATTAGGAGTCGATTAAATTTTTTCTATGTATCTTTATTAACAATTTTTTTATGTTAAAATTTTAAATATCGTTTTAAAGTTACAGTAAAAGTTAAGTTTGGAGAGGGATAGTGTTGTGAGTCGGTAAAATTACCATGTTTCCTTACGGTAAATTTCCAATGTTACCGGTAGGTAACATTCATATGTTACCGTTAGTTACCGTTCGTTACCTCTGTTATCAACATAATGCAATTTCGAGTTGCACACTTGCAAAATACAAGTAAATCAATGCATCAAATGGCCAAGGAATATTTCTAGTTAGTTAGGAAAAACGTAAAAATACTAAAAAAGGAAAATAAATACTTCATAACCTAAAAATATTTTCCTTCAGACATAAAATTACAGTGGAGATACATAACGCAACGAGTATCCAATATCAAATTAATCAGAAAATTGAATAAATATGATATTTTTAGTTAAAGCGCAAATGGTAACTCCGGCGACAGATGTCGCCACCTGAGCTGTAATCGGTAATGTTGCGGTAAAATTACCGGCAAGGTAACTTTAAAAATAAAGTACCGGTAATTTAACAACACTAGAGAGATGTCAATGGCTTCTTCCTCTGGGGGGAAATCCAGTGATGTAACTGAAAGCCGAGCCATAGACTTGTAAAATTTTTGCTGACGCCTTTTATTATACTTTATGATTGCAACATAACTTAATTAGTTTTGGTTTAATTACGTGTTTGGTAACGTTTATTTTATTAAAATGATAGCAGTGCAGCTGTATAGTACTATGAAAGATTGTTGTTTATATCAACTGAATAGAGAGACATCTTTAAACCTAACTTGACTATAAACAATTAAGAAAAAAACGACTACATTGATTTGGTTACTCTCCAATCACCATAATCGTGAATGTCATCTTATAATGCCTTATTGCGTTTTTATAAGTATGAACATTTTCTACTCAAAAAGACCCTAAAGTACACCCTGTATTTATTATATTAAGTGAAACTTAAAAATGCGACCCTCTTTGGAAAGGGCAGTCCTTCTACTTTGTCGAGTGTTTTCCTTTAGATTTGTCCGTCTAATCGTGCAATTATGATCATAATCGTGAAATATTTAAGGTCTGTAAGTAGGGATGATAATACTTTAATCAACACCGTTCACTCTATTTACTTTTTTCACATTTTCGCCTCACTTTCAATACTATCAAAAGTGAGACAAAAATGGGAAAACAATAAATAGAGTGAACGGATTTGAATAAATGAGTGTATTATCCCTACTTATAATATTGTAATAATTGAACGACATTTCTTGGAAGCTACATGCTTCAGAACCTGGCGCGTCACAGTCTCGAAGCTTCGGCGGATATCTGTCTGCTTCCTCGAGAGAACTATCTGGGCGAAGGCGAAGAAACTTCAATAGACGGTCGGCTGCCTGGAGTGTTCACCAGACTGAAAAATTTTGAAAATCAGCTCGGCATACTCTTTAAGCATCACCCGTAGAAACAGAAAGAGAATTCGCATTTATGTTTATAATTGATCGTTCGGTTTATGTTTAAATAAATAAGTTTAAAAGTGTTATTTTCCGCGTTAAGATAAATTAGTGTTTATGAGTTACTCTAAACAAATATTTTAGAAAAATTTTGTGCAAATCGTTTTTGATTGCAGTGAGAACCTCGAGCAGCCTCTGGACAGCTGTTTCAGCCCTGCTTGGGGCTTCTTCAGCAGAAACGTAGCTCGACATTCCCACTGCAGACCAAAAACGACTTGCCCAATTTATTCGCAAATGCGATGTAAGAAAGATGAACATATAAAATAGCGACATCTTACTATCGCTTTTTGACCTAACATTGCAGTAGGATAGACAAATTGAAGCGGGATTTGCTCCTAATGAGTCCCCCATGCAAGGCGGCCATGCTTGCTGTCAAAGCATAATTAAAGAATGTCGAGCTACGTTTCTGCTGAAGAAGCCCCAAGCAGGGCTGAAACAGCTGTCCAGAGGCTGCTCGAGGTTCTCACTGCAATCAAAAACGATTTGCACAAAATTTTTCTAAAATCTTTCATTATGCTTTGACAGCAAGCATGGCCGCCTTGCATGGGGGACTCATTAGGAGCAAATCCCGCTTCAATTTGTTTATCCTACTGCAATGTTAGGTCAAAAAGCGATAGTAAGATGTCGCTATTTTATATGTTCTAAACAAATAGTTTATTAATTACGTCGAGTTTGCTTACTTTGAAATACATTTTAAATGAACGCTAAATTCTTAACAACATTTAATAATTATGATCACAATCGCTTCATGAATGTCCTTCCTTTAAAGAAATTGCCATAAAATTTGCACTTACTTTTGCGTTTTGTGCTTTTCGTCTTTGATAATGTCAAAAATTTAAGATTACTGTTTTGTTTTGGTGATTATATGCAGAATACTTCATTATAATCATTGCTTTGTTCACGGAAGCTTTGTCGAATATGTATGTTAAGCTGGCTTTCCACGGTGTGCGTTTGTACACACTACTCCGGACCGCACTAGAACTCTTCCTACGGTTTCTGTCATAATTTCTTTTCTACTTTTTGTTTTTGTTTATTATATTTTGTTAGAGGTGCAACGCGTGTATCTAATATGACATGGATTTTTTTCTAATTTATCGTCATGAGTATCAACTAGTGATGCGACGAGTCGAGTAGACTCGCTATCAGACTCGATTCTCAAAGGTACTCATTGTACTCGAGTAACTAATTCTGTGAACCCGAGTCAGCGGTACTCGAGTCGACTCGAGTACGATACAAGTACTCGAGTATCGACTTTAGAATTTGTAGACTCGTCATCAGACTCGAGTCCCAAAGGTATTTGTTCTACTCGAGATTATGCGTGTAGGCAATAAGCGTTAACGTTTGACAAGTTTCATTCGTTTTAGAAGTACTATGCTTTTGCTAAAACAGTCGACTGCCGCAATAACTTACTGTGACAGTCTGACGCTTGATATCGGGGCGGCTTGGCGGCGGTCATTGTTTTCTTTTTATATTTTATGAAAAAGATTACATAAAAAATGAATAAGTCCTAAAATTTCAAAGGGAGTACAGTTTTTTGTAACTGAAAAGGCTGTTAAATATTGTTAAATAAAAACTGAAGACTCATACTCATTTAATGAATAATTAGTGGCTCTATATTCTACATTTTGTTTTCTTTTAAAGAAAATAATTTTAATTCAACTATTCATGCAATTACATAGTAAATAAGTTTTTCTTTTTATTTTACACAGTGCCTGCACACTTTATTATAAGACATATCAAATAATATTACATAGTTACAAAATTTTAAATTTATCTGAACCGTCAGAATATATTAAAAAAGAAAACACGTGACGATCGGAAATCAACTAAAAGAATGAACTTTGTTATTTTAAACGGAACGTTCAATATACAGTTGAAAACAAGAAAAAGTAAACAAATTACTGTTTCCTGTAATTATTCTTCCTCAAAATGCTATAGAGTAAAGCCGAATTCACAGATTTTACCACAGTTTTAATCTTGTTAATTTTGAAAGATTTTAAATTTGTTTAAAGTTATTTATGAAGTCGTCTTTAATCACTACCATTTTCAGAAAGAATAATTATAGGAAACTGTAATTTGTCTACTTTTTTTACTTTCAACTGTAAAGTCGGCATATATGGAATATCCATTCTTTGGGCCATCATAAATTCTGAACTAAGATACTAAATACTCAGATATTTTAATTAAAAATACTTTATGTTGTTTTCCAGCGGTTGTATATAATAAATTTAAGAAATACATATTTTTGGGGAAAATTCTGAAACAAATTTAAAAAACTGCATTTTCATGATATTATTTAAAATGGCGGATAATATGGAATAGTCAGTTGGGGTGACATGAAATAAGAGAAAATATGCAATACTTTGAATTAATAAGGTAAAATATCAACTGTTGTACTAATCTACACTATAACAAACTAACTTTGGTGTAAGAAACACTTTTATTTTAAAAAATACGCCAAGATACATTTTTCTCGTACCGCGCGAAAACTTCCAAAATGATAAATTCACAAAATCATGTACTGTAAAGTTACGCAGTCTTACCAGCTAAGAACCTCTGTAGTAATGACCTATAACACTGAAGCTCATGTTAATGCCAGAGTCGTTTAACAGAAGGCGCTTCTTATTTCAAAAATACTAGGTATTCCATATTAGCCGGTCTATTCCATATATGTATGTATGCTTTACTCTACATATTTTCTTGGATTAAGAAAAGTACTTAATTCCTAATTCAAAATATAGGTACATGTTTATGTTGTTTTGTTTATTTGCCTTTTCATTTTTTTACGATATTTAAGTTTTAAAAAAATGTGCATTTATTTTAGTAGACCAAGAGCTTTTAATGCGTAACAGGAGCTAATTGTAATTAACAGACAAAACGTTAACAGTTAGAACAAATTAACATTATAGAGAAGAACAAATTAAAGACTTTTTCTTAATAAACTTTAGGTAAAAATCAGTAACTAGAAAGTTACAAGAGTTTAATGTGAAATTAATTAACAAGTAAAAGTTACTACCTGTAGTAATATTTTACGTTTTAAATTTTGGTATTTACAACCATTTAAAAAAATCTAGTCGCGTAAAAGTTACGGATATTTCATTTTTGTGTCGATTAAAGAAGAAATTAAGAAACTTAACTGTAAATTTTTTAGGGATTTGGTCAAAAACGAATTAAGAGAAAAGCTTTATTTTGATCTTCTACAGCTGCCCTATCAATCTCCTCCGTACGTTGTAAAATAAATTAATAATAATAAATCAAACCCTAATAATTTCAAGCTCAAATATCATGAAATGTACGTATCTAAAATAGAGTGTTGATAACGTTAAAAATGTAAACAAAAACACTGCACCTTTAATCTATCGATTCTACTAACAGTAAAAAAGTAACGTCATGAGTACTCATATTTCCGGGTTCAGTTAAATGTTCGAAACTTTTAATGTGGACTCGAGTCAAAACTCGTATTTTTTTATAAAAAAGTTCAAGTTTATTACATTCTTTAAAACGGTGAGTCCCGAGTTCAATTCGAGTACTCGAGTATTTTTATCTGAACTCGAGTCAATTGACTCGAGTCGACTTGATTCTTTCAAACGGCGATTTTCAGACAAGTACTCGAGTCTTTTGATCTGGACTCGAGTCTCTTGACTCGAGTATAATTGCAAAATGGATGAAAACAGCCATAAATATTTCAGTAACTTTTTTCTTTAGTTACTTCATTTTCCGTACTGAGTAAAGCATGACTTCTTAAGCTTGGTTCGTCTTGTTTCTTAAAAAGTGACCAAAGTAGTGAACATTTTTGATTGAAAAAGCATCCGAAAATTTGCTTTCCAGTCCCTATAGAAAAAAAAAAACAGTTCAGTCGATAGCACACATTTCATTATTATATTTATTAAATACTTAACGTTTGTTCATTTTCATTTACAATATTTATTATGCACGTTACTCGATTTTTAAATAGAACGGAGTTTTAATGCTTAGGATACCAATATATTCTAAACAAAGGTGATGTTCTTAATAGGGCCGTAGCTAGGGGGACGCCAAGGGAGGCTGAGCCTGCCCTGGATACATTTTTAAAGCTGCCCAGCGACGGTCTGGCCTAACAAAAAAGGATGAATACATTCTATTCCTTCAATATTTATTATTACAGGATGCCGTGAGAATCTGACGAAAATTTGGTACTCAAGTGTGTAACTAAATTTTAGGCAATGTTGCAACATTTTCTTTTCATCACGAATTCATCTAGAACTTTAACATACTACCCGGTTGTTATAAATGATTCAATAATCAGGTATCTTTGAAAAATAAAAAATGAACATTTGCCACTTATTAATACCAGTCTTTAACCTAAAAGCATGCGAACACAATTAATGAATGTCAACTGATTGATTTCTCACATACCGCAATTGCGACCGCTAAAGGGAAATTAGTTTTTTAAATTTTCACTCCAAAACGCCCCCGGTTAATTGACAACTAACTGACGGAAATTTGCTAATTATACCTGTACAGTCTGCTTGATTTTAGCTGTCATAGCAGATATCTCGCATATTGTTAAATGTTATAACAGGGAAGTACATTTAAGGCTTAATTCTCACACGGCAGCACGTCGCGTCGCGTCATTTTGTTGCCTCTAAAAGTTGCCATGGTTTTAAATGAAGCAATTCTCACTCGACAGCATTTTATGTCAAAAAATTGCAAGTGAAAGCGTAGGAACCAAAATAACGCGACGCGGCGCGCTGCCGTGTGAGAATTGAGCTTAATTTTCTATTATTTGCCTTAGATATAGAAACAATTGAACATCAAATGTGTTAGATGTAGCAAATACCTTCAAAATTTTAAATGGCTACCTAAATAATAATAATACCTAATTTTATTATTTTTTCTAAAACTTTAAAACATTGTCTTTGCAAAGATATATCATGTTATCTAATCAATTAAAAACATAAATCGATAATTAAGTAACATATGCGTGTTTACGCAGTTTAGAGTTTCATTTGAAAAAATACACAGTGAAACAAATAAAGTTATTTTTCATTTTCCAATAACAATGTTTCTTAATACTATCTTGACAACATATGCTATTCAACATAAATCCAACACAACAACATGAATAAAGTAACAATAAATTAATTCAATAAAATAATAGGAGTAAAAAACAATAAATTAGTAAGTTTGAAATTTCAGTTCGCAACATCTAAAAATTTGTTCAAAATGATCTCTGTTTTTGCAATAATCAGCCATTTCATGCTGCTTCATTAATTTATTGTTACTTTTTTAAGATTGTTATGTTATGATAATATCACAAGCCGCGCCACACAACGCCGGAGCCAGGAGGTGACCAAGGAGAAGGAAGAAAATATTGGAACGAGCTTACGTGGAGGGAAAATTCCACTTGAACCAAGCGTATCCAGCTTGATTTGTTCTGCCTTATTTTTTCGGGCGTCGACTTGTTCTCGATCGTCGACGTCACAGGAAAAAAAAGTGAATCAACGAGGTTGAAATACGGCGTCGGAATCATCAGCCTATTTCAATCGGCTTCCTCACAATCGGGGCAATTTCCAATTTTTCTGAATCGTTCGTTTACTAAGTACTAGTAATCAGATTCTACACAAGGGCATGAAATTTTATTGAATAAATTTTAAGCATCATGTCAACGGATTCACTGAGATATTTACGAAACAATTCTTGTTTGTTTTTTTTTGAGGATCATCTGTTTATGCCGGTCATGACTTAGCTAAAGCCGTCAACTTAATCAGTACTTCGATATCTTCATAGTGGTCGTTTAATAACTTTAGCAAGTAGGCCCCGTACAAGTTCATTTAAAAAGGGGAAACATCAAATTAATAAAACGCCACGAACAAAACGAAAACCTGGCCAGCAAAAGGCGCTCGTACACATAGGCGGAGAACGGCAAAAAAAACTTACCTCCAACGAGCTTCAAAGAGTCACACGTCGGTAGATCCGCCACGACGGCCCCAAAAGCAAAGATGGAAACTCCTTTGAGGTGACCTGAAAAAGACGGGGGTCTACTTAAACTTCTATCGCAGCATACAAAATCGACCGATCACCTCAAGTCAATCAAAAAAATCAAGTGAGACAACCGTGCCTCAAAACGGAGTGGCATACGCGATCTCACTGCAAAAGGCCGAAGTCGTATCGAAGATTAGAATCTCACTCTTTCAGGAATAAAAAAAAACACGTAACAATGTCGTTCGAGCAACCCTGGAAAACAAATTGGAAAATCCAGTTCTGGCTCTTTTTGGCTAAACCAGTTTACGCTATGAATAAAGAAATTGAGATCCAAATTTGTACGGGTGTTTTGAAGAATTGAGGACAAAAGGGATGAAAAGTGATTTTCCAAACACAGTCCGTACGGTTATTATAGTTAAAAAACGCCCGAAAACTTTGCTCTTCAGTCCTTGCAGAAAACCACAACGGAAGAAACAATTTGTGTTAATAGCACACATTTCATTATTATACTTATTAAATATATAACGTTTATGCTTTTCTCTAAACAACGTTTATTTGAAATGAAACATGAATACGTGAATATGGAATGTGTAATGCATATTTTATTGTTTATAAAATCAATATATTCGAAACAAACGTTTTGTTCCTAATCACAATCACCACATGTTTTTCTGTCAGCGGAAAGTGAACAGGTTGAAAAACAATTGAAACTAAATACTTACGACTGTACTATGCTTTATTTGTAACACTTACACTACAATTTAATACATGATTATTAAATACATAATTATTAATGTGATAGGTATATATGTACAAATTTTGAATTAGGAAAGGCACAATCAGTTTTTTTTAAGAATTGGTTTTCTGCTGAACAACGTTGACACGTAACCACGACTCCAATGCTTGTCTGTTCTGTTCCAGCCATTTTATGTTATTTCGTACGCCCTCCAAGGCTGAAACTCTTGCGGCCGTTCCAGCACCGGCTTCAGGATACATACCGAAAAATTCTTGTATCTAAAAAAATATTCATCAGTTTCGAAAACTCTACATAGAGATGAATCTCGCTCACCTCGCGCAACTTGATGTTCGTCATAAACCCACTCGTTACTGATGGAATCAATCTCCCCAAGTGTCTGTCGTTTAAGGAAAACCTCGCGGCCAAAGTCTCCCAATTTTCTCTAAAATTGTTAAATCAAAAGCGATTCGTGATAAAGACGCAGAATAATCTCATACCTGATGTAATCCCAAACTATTGGACGACCAGTGGGGTTTGAGGTGATGAAGCGAAGGCAAGTAAAGTAATCCTGAGCGCGAATGTAAGTTTCGTCCTTAGCCCGTTCGATTAAGCTGCAGCAAATATTATCTTTCATGTGACACTGTAATTAAATTAAAAAACACTTATAACCATTTCTCACCGGGTTAAAAGAAACGGATCGTTAACGGATGAAAGCCCTTTCAGCAATTTCAGTTTTTCAGCGGCGTCTGCCTCGGCCACGAATTTATTCCACATTAAATCCCACGTGGTTCTATCGCTGGAGACCATTCCTGAAATGAGCAGGGTTCATTTTGATTGAATTCAAAAGACATTGTCCGTACCGTAATTGTACACTAACTGTCGCAAGTCTTGCGAGAGCTCGCCGCCATTTTGAATCCAAGTTTCGAAGCGCGATTTAGCCGAAGCTAGGCAATCCACGTGGCCCATGCTACAAGCCAAATTAAGGACGATTACACGTGCTTGTCTGAAACAGATAAATCGGGTTAGATATCATCAAGACTTTGCAGGACAATTGGAACTACCGCTTACTTTGCTAAATGAGTATCTTGGTCAGACTCTGTCCAGGTCAGTTTGTTGTAAGCGTTGCCAACCAGATCGATGATGTGCTCCTGTAAAAGAAGTAGGTACTCAGAAACTCGAAACTTTCTTTTCAAAATGGATTTCAAGAAGTTATGATCTTTGGAACAATGGAAACAGGATTTAGAAAATTTGAAATGCTTGCCTTAAATTGCACGGAATATTCTGAAGCAGAAAGATAAGCGCTGAGTTTAGTAAACATTGTCGCGGCCACGCTCCAAGAAATATAGTTGTCTTCGTCTTTCAGATATTTGCTCAAAGACAGCGGTACTTCGTATGATAGCTGTCCTGATTCTGCAATGCTGAAGGTCTCTTCCAAAAGATGGGCCTTGTCAGAAACGGACATGCTTTCGATGTTTTCTATCAACGCATCCCATTGTTCCCGTTCGTAATTGACACGGTAGTATCCCACTTGTTGACTATTGAATTTTACCCATTTGACGCCGGTTGGTTTGGGAATTCTCACTGGAAAGAGACTTCGGCTGTATAGATTAATCCTCAAAGATGCAACTTCACTTACGTTCACTCTCTGTGTAATTAAACCAAACCAATTGAGGCACTGCGGTTTCACTGGTTATAAAAGTGATGGGTATATCCCAACGATAACTAAAAAGAATTAGGAGTACAATTTTATTTGTAAACTCTGATGGGAAAGACTTACTAGTATGGAGCGGCACCAGCATCAACGCCTTCGTTTTCCAAGTCGGTCAAGAAACGTTTCTGAGTGAGTACGAAATAGTCACCCACGCTAGCCACGTCGACAATGGGATAACCCATCTGCATAGTCCACGAGTTCATGAATTGCGTGATATTCAGTGATTTGCCGGAGATTGTTTGAAGTTCATTCCACAAGTCTTGGGTGGCTGCATTTCCGTACAGGTGACCCTTCAGGTAATTGGTAACGCCCTGTTTGAAGGCGTCTTCACCCACAGCGTGTTCCAACATTCTCAACACGGACGCACCCTGTAATCAGAATTTTGTGTTTCACTGAGCGTGAAGCGGACAAAATTCTGACTCACCTTATCGTACGAAATGGCGTCGAAGATTTGCGTGATTTCATCCGGCGTCGTCACAGTCTGCACGATCGAGTGAGACCCGAGGGTGGAGTCCAAAACCAAGACGGGGTGCAACTTATTAATTAAGAATTGGCCCGGCTAAAGTTACAGGCAAGGGTTGATTTGCAAATCCAAACCTTAATTGCATAACTTACCATTAACCAAGAAGAGTCGTACGCGTCTACTCCTCTGTACTCTATGTAAGCAGCGAAGCCTTCGTTTAGCCACACATCATTCCACCATTCCATAGTGACTGCAACGAAAGATATTGTGCGTTAGTGAAAACTAAAAGTGGAAGAGTTGTGGTTGTCAAACCTAAATTTCCAAACCAGCTGTGCGCTAACTCATGGGAAATGACCGTGGCGATGCTCTGTTTGCTAGCTGTTGA
This sequence comes from Prosopocoilus inquinatus, assembly GCA_036172665.1. Classification (NCBI taxonomy): domain Eukaryota; kingdom Metazoa; phylum Arthropoda; class Insecta; order Coleoptera; family Lucanidae; genus Prosopocoilus; species Prosopocoilus inquinatus. Next base: position 61,888,049 of record CM069871.1, read on the forward strand.
GCTCAGGTTGGGATCGTATAGTAAACTGGTTTCTCTGTAGGTGACCAGACCCCAGTGTTCCATTGCTCCGGAGACAAAATCGGGAATTGCCGCCATATCTACAAAATTGGATAGGATTACAGCTTTGACGGAATATTCAAACCAGGAGATATCACACGAAAAAATTAAATCCAAGGATTGAAGGTTAGAAGTGGGCCTTGTATGGACCAAAACGTATCTCAGACCGTAAAGTCGATGACATTGTCACAATGGGAGTTTTTCGTGAAAAATAATAAAAAGGAATTACTAAAGCACGGGCTTGTGAAATGTAATTTCAACAGCGTCGGAATGTAAAAACAATAAATGTGGTAACTCGATATAATACGGTTCATATTTCATAATAAAACATCGGCAGAATCGCGACAACTGGGGCAAAGGATTACATCAAGTGATACAAGGAACACAGGGCATGTTATGAATAATGCAATGTGCGAATAAACAAAAAGTGCGGGTTAAACTTCCGCCCGGAACCTTCCCAGCCACCAAGGACGCTGCTCGACATCACCGTCATCCTGAGGTTGATTGTAGGACGCCTCCTTGCCATCCTCCGTCAACCCCTAGCCAGAAGCTGCCAACTTCAACCCCGGTCAACCACAGTTCCGGTGAGTCGAACCATCCTGCCCAACCGAAGCCACTACGGCACCCCTGCTTACCGCATCAAGGACACACCACTTCGTCCAGGACCACAAGATCGACCGCAGTCATCCGCCGCCGATAGCATAAACGTCGCAACGAGCCGACCTTGACATCGGACGCAAAATACGTTGGAGCCAGTTAACGAGGCTAATGCTAACCGCCGCCGCCCGCACGGACGACCAGAACCGCAACCCCCATTTTTGGACCACGAAAAACCTCCCAACAATTTAAACTTAATATTAAAAAAAGGATCAACTTTTGTAAAACATTTGTGTTTAAAGCTCTACCCTCTGAAAACACTACGCACCCCGGTAAGCGTGACATGATGGAGGCACCACGCTAAGCGTGACTTGGTGGAGGCGCTACTCGCCTACCACACAATATTTACTTCAGTCAACTATCAATGCTTGAAGTTATGCAATTATGTCTGCGCAATGAGCATCAACGGACTATTAAATAGATTCCTTTCCTTTATGAGGTGTGTACAGGTGGAGTTGGTTTGGTTACGTTTGTTAAGAGACTCATCTGAAGATCGTTACTCATTCCACGGAAACACTATCAGATTGTTTCCAATAGGGTTAAGAAAACTTGAACAAAGAAGTAAAAGATTCATCTCCATTAGAATCGTTGCTGCAAAATTGTTACTACTGATTGAATTGTCTGCCTAACATCTTTCGCTAGCCACTAGTTAAGAACTAAAGAAGCTATAACGGAACATTTCAGAACAAAAAAATATTAAAAAAAAGGATAACGAAACTTGAAAGTTAAGAACAATGGGAATATCATGTATTGTATTTGTACCAACATCTAAACAACAACGTGAAACGGATATTTACCCAAAACTAAATAAAGAAGACAGTTTGCTACCATTAACTTTGTGCTCACACTTAACGATCGTACAATTGTACAATCCGTTGGCACGAGTTGTTCAAAAAACACATCAAAAGACATGGAGAGCTCAATTCATTTCAGTATGTCTGTTAGAATGAATTGAGCTCTCTGTGACTTTTGATGTGTTTTCGAACAATTCATGCCAACGGATTGAACGATTCATTCTAGTTAAACTGTTTGGATGAATCTTGTAACACAAACTTGCACAGATCCTCATAATCGACAAAATACGTGTGCGCTTTGTTGCGTCGTAAAGCAAAGTGAGCGTGATACAAATGGCTGCCGAAATTTACTTTCGTAGCAAGGGTGGCTGGCCAATGGAAAAACAGATTGGTTACAACAGACCAATGATAAGCTAATATTTCATTAGTGCATTAGGCACTTCCAGAGAACGCTACCAAGTTTGCAAGCATATGCGTAGTTGCCGAAACACACCAACAACAGTTTGATTGATTCAGAACGTTGGCTGAAATGGAAACATTTGCTCAGTTCTTCTTTAATTCAATCGAGGAGTAAAGATCACAAAAGCGATTCTTTGTGCAAAAGAGAAGTGAAGAGAAAAAATTAAGGAATATTTAGAAACGAAGTGAAAGATCTTTAGGGAAAAGTAAAGGGCCAAAGGGCCAGTTAACGCGGCTAACAAATAGAAAAACAGGACGTATAGATGCAACTGGGAATCCTTTTTAGAATTCACACAATGATTTACTTATTAAAAAAGTGTAGAAAACAAATTAATTCCCCCAACTCTGTTTAACTTGAAAGATTCCGCGGCCATCGTCCATAGTTGAATTCTTGGCTTCCGATTGGAACCGCATGCCTCGGATTTCTTCTACTGCCGACGTTCCGTTCTTCATTGCAAAAGAATTTCTCCAAGGCTACTGCTGCGGCTGCTGGTGAGATCGTCGACTTACAAGAAGTAGCAGCAAGACCTCCAGCAGCAATAGCCTTAAGGGAGTTCTTCCGCAATGAAGAACGAAACGTCGGCAGTAGAAGAAATCCGAGAAACACGGTTCCAATCGAAACCCAAGAATTCAACCAATCTCCCAACTCTTTATGGACAAGCAAGTTAAAAGAAGAAGAAACCAGAAAGAAACATTAGAAACTGCTAAACAAGAAAATGGAGAAAGCAATGGGAGAGGGACATATAAATGAAATATGGGAGGAAATGAAAACAAAAATGATGCAATGTGCAGTAAGATGTTCAGGAAAAAAGAACAAAAGAAATGAGACAAGATTAGAAATGATCGAAAACGGTACGGAAGAAAATAGACGAAAATACCATAAAGAGAGGAAAGAGTGTAAAAAAATACTAAAGTGGAACTAGAAGAAAATTTTGAAAATAAGGAGATTATAAAGTTATATAGAGAATTAAGAGAAGAAAAAAAATGGATACAAACAAGAAATTAGATTCTTCAGAGACGCAAATGCGGAATTAATAACAGGCGAAGACAAAATAGTGAAAAAGTGGAAGGAATATTTTGAGAAAAATGTTAAATAACACGAGAGGAGAGATCCTTTTATTACATCTTTAATACCCGGTATTTAAATGATTTTCTTAAACTTTTTTAACTGGATAGAAAGGGAGAGGATATTTTATTTACGTAAGAGCTTAACATGTTTTTAGGCAGCGATTTTTTACTTACCTAACTTGGGTAATGGGAAAGGTATTCCAAAATAATCAATAAAATATTCCATTACTTTGGCACCAACGTCCAGAGCGTACAGCGTCTTGTTGATTTGTGCAGGTGTTGCGTAGACTCTTATTTCAGTATCATCTGAAAGAATCGCTGACGTGTACTGGAAGTCGCTGACCACGAAGCAGGTGAGATAAGTGGACATCTTTACGCTATCTTCGAAATGTACCAAAACACCACCGGGAACTACCTCTTCGTACTGGAATTACGATTTTTTTTAATCGTAGGTTGATTGAAACGTATATATTTTATGAGTAAGATAAAACAATTAAACCTGATAGGATAATCTCCTAATGATATCTTTAAATCAGTGTAAACTATGGTTTGTACACGCACGTTTTTGTTTTTGTTACTTATTATTATTTGTTACATAATGTTTGCGCTTATTCAAAGTTATGTTAAGTTGATTTAAAATTTAAAATTCGTCGAAGTTGATCGCAGATTTAAAAATTAATTAAAATTACTTACCGCCACTGGCATATTGGACAGAGCTATGTACGAGGGGTGGTTCGGTTTCAAGAGGTGCACTTTGAAGTTGGCTTTCAAATTTGGCTCGTCGAAGCACGGAAAAGCCTGTCTCGCGTAAGTGGGTTCAAATTTCGACGCGGCTATGGCCCTAAAACAGTTAATTATTTGATTACTGAATGCAAAAAGGTGTAGATACGTGCAAAACTATATTCATAGCCGTCAACTGGTAACGAAACCCAAAAAGGTTTGGAAAGTTTAAAATCAGACGTGGCAACTTATTAAGAAAATTTTAGGTATATTAAAAATTGCTATAGAAAAGATATGTGGTAGGTTTGGAAACTAAACCCTGAATAACACCAACAACAGTTATAAATGCGATCTATTACGATTTCTGAAAAAAAAATCCACTTTAAAACATTGATCGACAGTAATTTGCTCTAAAATAAAAAAAAACACGTTGATTTTGAATCAGAATTGCGAAAATAAAGTGCGGTGAAAAAGAAAACAGAAGGCGAATTGAATTGAATTTTGGTTTCTGTTTCTTCTCGCCAGACACTAATCTTTTGGGCATGACAAAACTATTCGAAGCTGTGCTAGAAGCAACCTGTACTGACGAAGAGAGAGACCAATCAAGAAAAAGGCCTTTAAAAATGAAAGTGATGATAAATCTGGCTGGAATATGTTATAGTGTCACGATACCAGTAGAATTGTTACGATATAAGAAGAACCGGAACCTCTATCATGGGCGACTTCAACATGTTGCCGATACGATTTTTATGCAAAACGTGAAATAAAATCCGCTGGTGTAGCACTGCCAAACGACTCGGATTCAACATGGAATTCCCTCTGCAGACAAGAAGATAGAACACGAAACAATAAGGTCACACAGGTCACTGAAAGAAACAGTTAAAACAGGATTTGAAGAAAAGATCAACGTAGATAAGAAAATATTAAAAAGACAGAAATGTCGAACTGTGTAAACAGATGCAGTTTGTGAACAATACAAACAACAAAGAGAAATCGTAAAAAGGAAGATACTTGCAAAGCAAAAAAGAAAACATGGAATGAACTCAAAAAAAAAAAAACTGGAAGAAGATAGTAACAGCTACCAAAAACTATCCTTGGAAGTCAAAAAAAATATAAGGAAGAAGAAAACAAATCAGAAAATGTACATAAAAGACTCGAAAGGAAAAATATTATCACGATTACGGAAAATTTGAAAATGCTATTTAATTAGTTTAATTTGAAGGCTTCCACGGACGTCGTCCATGGTTGAATTCTTGGATTCCGGTTGGAACCGCGTCAGAGGCAGCTGCAAGAAAATCATCTTCCAGCATCATTTCCATTTGAAGAGATACAAAGAGGAATGGCGAACACCACGACGCCAGTAATTCCGAAGTTCATCTCCCACCAATCTTCAACTCCTCATTAACATTAGAGTAATCGACTACAGAAGAACAGCCCTCCAGCTTTAGCACTCATTTCCGAGAACGATAACAATATATGGTAAACCGATCTGCTGGTCCTGCCATAAGCCTGATCATTTGAAGAAAAGCTGCAAGGCTTACAGAAGATTAAAACAAAGGACTCAACCTGCCCGAAGAGAATTCGTTCGGATATTTCGGTGGAGGAGAGCAGCCAAGCAAGCAGTACAGAAAAAATGAACCAATCACGACATGCCAGACAGGGCATCAACCACAAATCCTCAGCATTGCCGTTCAAGGACCTATAGTAGAAAGACGCATCAAGATTATTTTGGACTCAGAGCGGCTTTAAATATTGTCGAAGAAAAATATATTTAATTTAATACGATTTTCAAATTTTCCATAATCGCGACACTATATTCACAGAAGGAAAATAAATATTGAAAGATGGAGAAATATTTCAAGAAGTTGTTAGTAGAGGAAGAAACAGAAAAATAGAAATAATTGCAAACTGAAAAGGGATAATAAACAACGAAGAGAGAATAACAATGGAAGAACTAAAAGAAGCTTAACGAAAATTGAAAAACTGTAAAACACGGAAATGAAGCTGCATGAACAAAGAGGATTTAATCCTTATCACGAAAGTGCAAAATATTATAGAAATAACTCTCACAGAAACCTACAGTGCGTTAGATAGAGCAAAAGCGGGCAAGATCATAATACACTCACTATAAAACGGATAACTGAAGAGACCAAATTGAGAAAAGAAAAAGCTTATGGGTATGCCGTTTGTAGGCATAGAAGAAGCCTTCGACAAAGTTCAAAGAAAAATAGTATGGGACATATTAGAAAAAAGACGAGTAAGCAGCAAGATGAACAAAGTATTCCAAAGTTTGACGAAAAATTTAGTAATATTTAGAAATATGAAATCTTAAATAAATATTCACAACTAGAGAAGGATTGAAGCAAGGCGGAGGAATGACCTCGACGCCATTTATTTTCTTCATTGATTACATCATAATAAAATGTCTTAATGAAAGAACCAAGACCTTATTTGTAGGATATAAATATCTGCAGCCAATAAAAATAAAAGACCGGAAAAGGCAAAGGTTATTGCAATAACAGAAAAAGAAGAAAACTTGGTAGAAATAGAACAAGTAGAAGATTTTGAATACCGAGTTACACTAGAAACATCAGAAATACAAGAAAAAGAAGTAAAGGAAAGAATAGAAAATATAATAATTAAAGTCTACCACAGCATAAAAAATACCTCCTTAAACAGAAATTAATTACTATCATTCAAAATAAAAAAAAACGTTTACAGAGCAGTTTATAGACCTATCTTAACATACGGATGTGAAACTTGGACGCTAACAAGAAAACAGAAAATTAAGATACAAGCAACAGAAGCGAAGTACCTGAGACGAAGCAGAGGAGGAACAAGAAAGTACAAAATCAGAAATGAAGAACAAATAAGAGAAGATCTTCAAACGCAACCAATCCGATAAAAGAATACACAGAATAATGACAACTAAACTGATGGGGACGGACATCTACAGAGAATGATCAAGAACATGAGTCATAAATTTGTCATCTTTATCTGTGAGGCAGCAATTTCAAGGCTACTGAAAATCGCTGAGTTTTAAAAATAATGTTACAGAAAACAATTTCGAATAAATTAAAACTGAGCAAAAAGAAGTTACAAACAAAGTTGGTAGAGCTGGATTGTGTATTAGAAGGTTGCCATGATCAGCGGAAGGGACAGAGGGTGCGTATCTCGTTACGTCACGTCACATCACGTGATAAATTTCATTGGGCATATTAACGAGATTTTTGCGCTATTCAATCAATAGGACCACATAATTGATTCCATTTTTAGTGAATTAGGTTAAGATTTGGGAAACAGATTAAAACTCACTTTAGTTACTTCACTGTGACGGATAGAAGTTTCGTGGAACGTCACGAGTAACTTTTGCGGGGAGGAAATTTCAAACTGCATATTAAATGGGAACGAGGCAACCTGCTAGTTACAATATCAGTTTTACCAACTTTGGTTGCAAACATACACAGCGCCATCTATTAATCTGTAGCCGCAATTGGTTTCGTTTCGTTTAAATTCTGTAAGACCAAGAGAAACATGGGTGAATACAATAGGAAAATGACTGAAAAACATGGAAAGAAGCCAAGTTAATAGCAAGAGATAAAAAGCAGTGGCGTAAATTTGTCTACCGCTAAAACAATACTTAATTAATTACGACACCCAGTGGGTGAATAAGGGAATATGATTATGTATAGTTTACTTATTGTGTAAATAAATTATTTTTAAAACTTTACATTAACACATTCACGAGTAGTATTTCGAAACTTTAATTTGCAATTTATTATTTACATAAACTTGTCCCATGTTAAACAGCGTAATTTATGAAATTATGTAAGTACGTATTACGTTTATCGTTCTGCGTAAAACAACAGGAAGTGGATCTATATATTTCAAAAGCAGCAATTAATTAAATTTTCCCCAACTTCTGTGTTTTACTATTGCCATTTTGAAGCATAGCAAGCTATTTAATTTTAAGTGCAATTGAAGTAAGAATTTCACAAACGTGCAAATCGTGTGGTAAAGTAGTTTTGACTTTACTGATAATCGGAATGTATAGAACAACGGATTTAAAAAATAAAAGGGACAAGTTGAAAATGAAAAAAAAAAGAAATACCTATGTGAGATATTTGAACTTGAAGCTAACGCTAAAAGCATTTAGAATCGGTATCTTGAGAGGACTAAAGAAGATTTTAATTTAAAATCACTTTTAAGACCAAAACAAAAACATATGTATTTTTTATTTTAAATTAAAGTCCTATTTTGGAAATGGCTCTTAAAGAAAAACACAATATGTCGAACATAATTGTTAAAGAAAAACTGTAGCTCTGTTTTTGTTGCATGTTAAAATTTCCTGGACAGGACTCGCGCCCAAAACTAGGCCAAATCTTACCCTTTTAATAGTTTTTCCGTAAATGATAAACTCCAATGAGCTTCTGATATTAAGCTACATCTTTAACAGGTACATTGGAAAATTGGTGAAGGTCGAAAAATTGTTGGACAGAAAAGATTGGATATAAAACCTTGATTTTAGGTACTTCAACTATTCACAGAAGAAATTACTGGATAGACGAGTTTGGTTACAACAAAAAATATTTGCTTCATTTTGAGTTCCTAAACTAAACAATTTCATTATCGTCTGAAAAAAATTAATCTTGTTTTTCATGCAACTGTAATATCTAGATACGAATTCTTAATTGCTACTAATAGTTACCTTAGTGATCCATCTTGTGCATTATACTTGCTCGTATACAATCCAACAATTTTGTTCTTCATATCACCAGCAAATTCCACATCGACGTACCTCGAACCAACAGGAAGTACTTGGGTAGTGGTAATTACTATTAATTCGTGGTCGGAATCCAGTAGGTATGTTGAAGGAACATCTTCAACTTCCAGTCGGTTAATACTTAATCCTTTGCTGTGTATCTTTATGGTGTTGGTAGGTTCCAAAACGGTGAAGTTGATGGTGACTCTTCCTTCAAACAAGCCGGTCACTAGATCTGGATAGAGGTACAAATCGTAAGTGTCTGGCCTGATGTTTGTTGGTAGAATGAAGTCGGTTAAATCTAGCTCTTCTACTGTTGGTTGTTCGGTTGGTGTTATTTGCGACTGCTGGCTGTTGTTCTGCTGACATTCTTCCAACTCCGAAGACAACGAAGCATTATCAATGAGTACCCAAACCGTGGCGATTACGAACGCCTCGGTCAGCAAAATAAATAGCACCAATAGCTTATTGGAAATCACCCAGTTCCAAACACGCCGAAGAAAGCTCATTTTCGGAAGGTTGCTGTTGCCAGACTGGTTCCGGTAGACACTCGGGTCGCCTTTTAATTGCTATCGATGTTTGTGTTCGATTATTCAATCTTTTTATACTATCTGGAACTCCGTAGCATAATAGCGTCGTTCAAGATTCGCAAGATTAGAGATAATCCTCGCAATTACCTGATAGTGGCAGAAGTGCAATACCGCATGATATTCAGGTATTTGTAGTGGTGTGATTAGTTTGGTGCGTTTTCGAATCATGTCAACACGCCCTTCTGGTTGTTTTTGGGCGGATTTTTTCCATAGAATTTGTACATGACTCATTCAAAGTAAAATTAAGTTTGATTACGCATGGTGCTTAGAAGAAGCTAATCAGAAAGAAGTTAAATGGTAAATTTAAAGTGAATAAGACGTGCAAATTGAACATGTTGTGCTTCATAATATAAATTTTTCAATAATTTGTGATACTGTTAATATATGTACAGTGTGTCCACGGATTGAATTCACAATAGGAAAAACCTTTTTATTTTTGAGATTTCGAGAAGAAATCATTCTTTATAAAAGTTTTTGCTTGTCCGAAAACCTCCAAAAAATTCATAGAATTCTGGTTGATAATTGAGAAAAATTCTCTTTTGACTTTTGCAAAATATCTCAAAATCTAAAGTTTCTCTTAGTAAAATCACGTCAACTGGTACTGCTTGTGTGATGAATTAAAATGTTTGTTCGTATTATATTAAAAATGCTAAAATTTTAATTTGAAAAAAAATTCTGCCTTTTTAAATTGTTGGTAGTAAACACTCAAATCGTCGATAATTTTAATCGTTGATTGCTCATTATTAAGACAAGCGAAGTGCAATGGAAGTCAATGGTGAAATAGTGGTCTCAGCGTCAAGATAACCTTTATTCTTTTTCAATGCTGGTTTGTTTCATCAATTTTTTTTAATAATTTTTTCAGTTACCCGGACACGGGATTTTTTAATCATGTCATTTGGGATTTTATGGCAAACAATTCGAAATTCCATAACAATCAATTAAGTAAATACGCCCCTGAATTAACATTCTTGCCTGAATAGTTTTTCTCCCATAAATTAGTAACATTAACTGACAAGACCCGCTAACATGATTTTATTCAGAATTTTTGGACTTTGTGCCATTTTAATAAAACTGAAATAAATTTTTTTGTTTTTTTTCAGCTAGCAAAAGGAATTCAACATTTTTGGGAGCTTTAAGAGAAGTAATTTTTTTTATAAAGAATTAACTTTTCCTTGAAAACTCTAAAATAAAAAAATTTTTCCTATTGTAAACTCAATCCGTGGACGTAGTATATAATGACTATCAAAAAGTTCGGGCCATATGGGAAAATATTTTATTATTGATTAAAAAAAAATTGCTCCAATAGTTTGTGCTTCTGCATGTTCGATAACTAAATATAAGGAGGACAGATCCGGTGAGCAACTTTAGTGTGGCTAGAAACAGTACTTATTTAAGATGCTAAATTTATTATTACTTGTTTACTTACTTTACTCTTTTCGCAATTCTCACGAGCAAGAATTGTACGAAAATAAACTTTAAAAAAGTTGTAATTTTCTAATTGTCGGACACATTAGACAAAATTATAGTAGGATTCGATAAGTATCTACAAAATATGTCGACAAAGTAGATATACAGGGTCTCCCAAATTGAGTGGCTCTTTAAAAGGTTTCGGGGAAAGGAACATACAAACATTCTGAATATTAATACACTGCCCTAGTAGGAAATGATCTTTAAGACTAAAATGTTTTCACTTTTATATCACTTCCGGTTATCCGGAAGTTGCCATTAACTTTCTTATTTTAAATTATTTTAAACTTTTTATTATAAATTCAGAATCTAAACCTTATTTCAAGTAAAAACTGTTAAGGCTTCCCTATGCTTAAATGTAACAATTTTTGAAATATTTTCGAATTTCTCAAAAATATTATTTGGATGGCCTTTCATTTAAGATAATGTTCTTACGACACTTTCAAATTTCAAGATTCAAGTTGCCTGTCGTTTGAAAGAATAATCTTCAGCCTTTTAAATCATATCCTAGTTATCATTGAAAAATTCACAGGGGGGTCAAAATATGATGTCGAATTTTGTTCTGTTCAACTCCCCAAAACTCAGTTCTCGTAAATGGAACACCTCGTATATTTTTGCATTATGAGATGCAGAATCAATTTCTACTTTGATCAGAAGTACACTCTCTGTACCTATTTCCGTTAGTTTTCTTGTTATCAATTATTATTTCTTATAATGGCATATTTTGGTAAAATTATGGTAATTTCTTGCAGTAAGTATCAACAAAACCAAAATATTCATTGGGTTACAAGCTATATTAACAGATATGTACAAATAAAAAACAAAGAAATTGATAAAATTAACAAAACAAATAAAAGGGAACTTTAGTGTTTAATTATCAAGGACTACGACACCACGGTATTTTTTGTGCAAAATTTCTACAAAGCGAGAGAGACAGGTTTCTATTGTAAATATTTATTAGCTGATTTTATTCTTGTCTCAGTTATTTGAAGATTTTATACAGTAAAACAAAACACCGAAATAATTTTTCTCAGAAATTCGAAGATATCTCAAAAACCGTTACATTTAAGCACAGGGAAGTCTTAACAACTTTTACTTATAATAACATGTACAATCAGAATTTGCCATAAAAAGTATAACATTCCATTTAAAATAAGAAAGTTAATGGTGACTATCGGTATAACCGGAAGTGATATAAAAGTGAAAATATTTTAGTCTGAAAGATCACGTCCTATCGCCGTGTGTTAATTTTCAGAACATTTGTCTCGAAAACTTTTAATAGACCACTCAACTTGGGAGACCCTGTATACCATTTTTAGCCACACTAAAAGTTTCTTGCATTTATTTAGCTTATTTGGTAATCGCGCAAACTATTAGCATAATTTTTTTTTTAAAGTCAATTATAAGATATTTCTCCATATGGTGTGAACTTTTTGGCGGTCACTGTATTTTGTAATCGCCCATTAATAATGACGTAAGGTAAAAGTGACAGATAAATAATTTGTAACGCGATCCTGGATAATCCAATTCTAATCGATATCAAAAATGAAACAGAAAAATTTCAGCGTTGAGTTGAAACTATGACTTGCGTATGTTACGTATGCCGGTTGCGTTTTCATCGAATCATAAACTAAAAGTTTATCTGCAAGGCTATCTAAATGATTTAGTGCAGCAATAAATGGCGTTAATTCTACTGAAATGCACAAATTTCTTTTTGGCTGTTTATTGTTTGCTGAGTTAATATGGAGCAGTAAGTCGCAGCACTGTTGTGTTGTGGCATCATTTCTCTTGCTAAACTTGCAACACGAACGTTTTTGATGCAATCTGCTACCACTATAAGAATAGTCTCATTTATTTAATACCATTTCATATTTTAAAAGCTGCAAAATGACGCCTGTTTATAATGTTTATAACATTGCTTATATGGCAAGTTTTTAAAACTTAAAGCTTCATTATTTCGTCTTACAAATATTTTCTCGATATTAATAAACCACTGAAATGGGGACAAATAATAAAGCAAAATAATGATGTATAAAGCAGCTTATAAAGTAATGTCAAAATCTATTTAATAAATACGTTATTAAGCAATGTGTACTTATGTTATTATTGCTCTTATAAAACTCCTCTAAAATATTAAATTTATTAGCGTTAAACCACTTGCATGCCTATGATTGTGCCTCACGATTATATTCACTGGCGAGTTCCTTTGTGTCACTAACTGACAGTAGAGTAGCATCATCAGCATAATGTATAACTTCGCTGGAAACTGCTTTTACTGCTTTTCGGAGGTCGTTAAAATAAATTATAAATAAAAGCGATCCTAAAATTGACCCTTGGGGCACGCCAATGTTTGAAAATAATTCTTTTGGATTTGCTGGTTCTAGTTTCAACATACTGCCATTTATTTGAGAGATATGACATAACAAATCTACAGCTCACGGGACTAATGTTGTATGAATAAAGTTTTCGTAATAATATTTCATGCAAGACACAATCAAAGGCCTTTGACAAATCTAAGAAAGTAACTCTTTTTGAAATAATTTATTGTCAAAACTTTGTGTACACGACTCGGTTAAAAATTTAATTGCATTGGTGGTAGACTCTCCCTGTGTAAAGCCAAACTGCCTTGCACTGAAAAGGCTATTTCTTTAGAAGAAATCAGCGAATTGTTTTTGCACAATCTTTTCAATAACTTTGGATAAAATAGGCAAAAGTGATATTGGACGGTAATTATGTAAATCCTTCCGTTAACCTTTTTTTAACAATAGTGACAACCTAGCTATTTTTAGGCAGCTAGGGAAAATTGCTGTCTCAATGCATAAATTAATAAGTTTAGTGAAAGGGACTACGATTAGGTCAGAACACACTAGTTGGCTCCCGCGGTCAGTTTTGAAAAAAAGGTGGTAGATGAGTTGGCTCCCTTTTCGTATAACAATTGGCTCCGACGTATTTATAAGATTAAGGAAGGAAAGGAAATAGAAAATTTAGTATAAAATAAATTTATTTATTTGTAATTTAGGTATCTAAATTATTTCTGTTAAGGTTTGTATCTTTGAGACACACATTTCACAAACTCAAAATTTGAAATTATATTTTGCTTTAACAGTTTTATTTTGGTATCAATGAAATGTTTTTCTGAAATAATTTTGTTCCTATGTTCTTTCTTTTTAATAGATGAACTGTTGATTTAAAAGTAGGTGTCAATCTGAACATTTTTTATAATTTTGCGTTGGTAGTACGGTCTAGCGAGGAACTACATTCTGCCCATATAGATAGTGGAAATTGTGCTTCCTCTGATATATAAGTGTCCACCAAATAATCAGCAAAATCCTTATTTTTTTTGTTGTCAGGTTGAATTTCAACAAGGTCTAATGCATCTTCCACATCGGCTGGTTCCAAAATGGGAGGCCAGAAATGTACTGCAGATATTTTCCAGTGTCCGAGTCTTTTGCGTAGTTTGGGGATAAGCCCAATTCTTGTATTTTTCGCCACTTATAATTATAGAAAACATGGAATAAATTGTTTTATTTCTTTTTAAAAATTCTCAAGTTACCATGATTGGCCAAGAAGAAATCTGCATCCTTTTATTTCAGCGAAAGCCTTATGGATGTTGACTTCAAAATTGGCGTAGACAGTTGCAGGATCAAAACGCAAGTTTAACATTTCGCACTCGTTTTTCAGAAAGTTGAAGACTGCTACGTAAGATTGAATTTGCTCATTCGGTAACAAAAAAAAGGAGATCTAGTGTTCGTTTTCCAGGCCATGGACAATAAAAAGTTGATAAAAAAATTTTGCTGCACATTTAAATGTTCCATCAACGTAGATCGTTGACACCTTAAAAATTTTAAGTTGCTTTCTCACGAAAAAGCCACAAAATTATTATCTACATCATTTTTACCAAGAAATATTTCTCCCTCATTTATTTTGATATCGATGTTATTCATATATCGGTAGCTGCTTTTCTCTTAACCGAATTGCTTAATTTTTGTCTGTTTAAAGATCTGCAGACACAGGATCTGGAATGGTTCTATTATATTGTCATTTGAACCGTGAGTTACGCCCACGTTTTGCACATTGCCATCTTTACACATACTCACATAATATCTTGTGTAAAATTACATTTAAAATTATTCAAAACAATTACAGGTTTCCCTTTTTCACTCAATATTTCTTCGACAAGTTCCATTGTGAATGTTCAAATAAACTAATTATCATTGCGTTTATTTTCAAGTTATATTACCGAAAATTTCCTACCACTAAATTTTGGGCCAATCAAATTCTCAAATTAAACTCTCCTTCTTGGACATTGAATTTAGGTGGAAAAGCTTATCTGCGGGGATATTTTGATTACTCCTTCTTACTGAGAGAATTTATAATAATAAAAATTTTTAGAAGATTTTAAAATGTATATACTGGGAACTAGCACAAATTTTCGGAGTCAATTAGCTCACGTCTTCGGAGCCAACTTACTTGTAACTTTTTTCTATGGGAAGATTAAAAATTGATCACCGGAGCCTACTAGTATGTAGCCGATTAGGTATATCTTTGATAGTTTTGATTAAAACAACATTTAAACCGTAACAGTCTTTAGCAAAAGATGCCTTTAGCTTACATATATCATTTCTTACTATTGCGCAAGATACGCATTCAAAATTAAAATATACTGGGACATCACACAACATTTTCAAATAATCATTTACGTACATATGTAATAGGATCAACTTCAGTTTCAGATGAATTTTTCGCAGTCTATTTGTCGCAGTCTTTGATTTAATTGTCCCCAGGACGTTGATGATGTAATTCATTCAAAAAATATGACTGCTTACAGAAATCATGTCGTCTAGAAGTTGTGTGTAGAAGTCTATTATCAATTATAAAACTTAAAAACACAACAAAAGACGATCCTCATCCAAATCCTGTATAAATACTTTATTTACATCATCCATGGGGTAATATTTACTTGATACATGTTTGAAATTACCTTTGTTTGTTGTCATCGTAAATTTTAAGCATAACGAAATCACTCTCTATGCTCACCAAATATGTAATTACAAGCATAACTTCCAAATCATCATTAGAAATTATTTCAAGTGCGAACTAGTAAGTTTTTCATGGAAGAACCAAAAATAATAAATGGATAAATAAATAGTGTAAAAAACACTATTGCACTTGTCCATTTGTCTTCGGGTCATTTTCTAACCTGATGCGCGCCCGCTATAATGAAATGTCTCTTTTTTACATACTATTATTCAAACAATTATAACATTTTTAACTGTTTCTGAGAAAATTCTTCAGAAACTAACATATACTATTTATTAGGTAACTTGTATTTTTATAATACGCTAGGATAATTTATTAGCCAAAAAATATTCAATATTCAAAAAATTTGAACGCATCAGGTGCATTAATTTGAAATAGTCAAAGAATGGCTTAGCGCATTTTGCCTTTGAACTTAAAGGAAAATTGTTAAACACTTTTCCTCTAGTATGTTTATTTTTATTTTTAATATAACGAAAAAAAAACTTTGCAAAATTTCTTATAACACAATTTAAAAATTAAAAAGGAACAGTTTCTTGAACTTTTGTATTAATCTAAACTCTTAAATCAATGTCTATACTAAGAATATCATTATTTTGACAGCAAGCAGTGTCGCTGTCGTCTTCTATTTCTTGGTCAATTACTTCCTTATAGAATTTTAAATTTTGCAACACTCTCCACTCATCTCCATAATGTTGACTTAAGAAATTGGCGACGCATGCCGGTTTCTGAGGATCCTACTTATAAAATATCAGGAGTTGAAGTAATTACTGTTTTGTCACGTTTGATAAAGCTTTTTGAAACTTAATGTTATCTATCTTTTTGAAAATAAATCTTTTGACACGGTTAAACTCAAAATGCCAATTTGTAGGAGGTTTATTAACAGAAGTACTTACTTTCTCTCATTTGAAACCTTCCTAGTCTTTTCACAGGATCCAGTTACTGGATCATTGACTAATTATTAGGTTGTTGGAAAAAATGTCGTTTTTTCTTCTAATTTAGAATACTTGTATTAAACGAAATATATTAATTTTCATTAAACTATGCAATTGCCACTTTCGTTAGTGATCCTTTGCCATCATTCTGCCAGCATTTGCATTCTTCGATGATACCAGCCAACTTCTCTAGAGTCAAGGAATTCTTGATATGCCGTATCGACTTCGCGATATTCATTAAAATTTCTGTCTTTAAGGAAATGTTTCATCGAACAAAACATATTGTAATCAGGAGGAGCAATGTTCGGACTATATGCCGAAAGAGGAAGAAAAGTCCATCTAAGCTCCATCAGTTTTTCTTGAGACCTACTTGTATTTTGCGGTTTTGCATTATCCTGGAGTGAATCACGTGATTTGTATTTACTAATGCAGGGTACCCTACACGTAAAATTTCTTGGACTTTGGTAAGTTGAGCACAGCAGAGTGCAGCATTAACTGTACGGACATTTGAGACAAGTTCAAAATGAATCACGCCAAATATATTCCACCAAACACTGAACATTACTTTTCTTCCAAAACGATCTTTGTTAACGACTGAAAAAGACACTTGTCGAAGATTAAGCCACTGTTTATACCAGTAGGGATTCTTAAAAGAATCCATATTTCTTCATACATTCATTTGTCACAGAAAACGATTATAGCGGGGATTTTGGAGTAATTTTGTACAAATATTTAGGGTGTTTAGGCTGAGATTCATTTAAGTTAATGTGAAATTTTTGTAGAACGTTTAATAATCGTACTACGACCTCTTAAGTGGCACCAAATGGTTAAATTGAATGCACCCAACTCGACTGTCAATCGATATGTTGTAGTAACCGGATTTTCTTTAAAAAATTGCGAGAAAGATCTTGGTTAATCTTTAAAGGGCAACCGGAGGTACGACTCCTTCGAAGAGTAAAATCGCCAATTCTAACTTTCATAAATTCATGTTGGGCATGTCTCAACATTAAGAGACTCTTTATTTCTTCTCACACAGCCACTTTCCTTCTAAACTCCTATAACAATAGGTTCAAGAATTCTTCGTTTTTGGTTATTCTTTGTAAGAACACACAATTAAGTACGGGTTAACATTTGAGTAGTATATTGTTTAGAGAAGTATACTCTGCAATTTGCAAATAAATAATTATATCTGGCTACCTTCGAAAAAAGAATTAGTTGATAAAGAAAAAAAACGACATTTTTTTCTGAACAATCTAATGTTTTATAATATTTTTCTGGGTTTGTAATTGTGGAATTATTTTTTATTTTTCATTCAGTAAGCTCAAACACTCGATCGGGAGGCATATAAGGATGCCCGACCACGAGAAAAATAAATTCAATTTATTACAATTAAACATTAACATTAATTTCTGTACATAATAAAATCTCATTTAAGGTTTTAAAATTAATTTCGGTTCGCTGTTGATACGTTGTTATCTGTATTCTTCGTCAAACTTCTTTTTGTTGTGGTCGTGCAGGTTCTCTTATCAGAGCGTCCATCCTCTTCGCACTCTCGCTGGTAACGAGAAACTATCCTTATCCCTGTTTCGGGAATTTTCGTTCAGGTGAAAATAATAATTCATTATTCACTAAGTTTCCGGTATTTTTGGTGAAATTACCGAAGTTTTGAACTATTCCGAGGAATTTAGGCTACCGTCTTACCGCCACAATTTTATTTTGGTTTTTGAATAAAGAAAATTCTTCAGCACCTTCTGCATTTTGAGTGGGCTGGTGCGTCTTCTACGGAAGGTTTTAGAAGTTTTTTACTCGTCTCACGCGAAGAGAACGTTACATCAAGTTCTTTTTTTTGTGTCTGGGAAAAGAAATTCTATAAGTTTGTTGAAAACTTTCTCCAATATTTTTTTGGGCTACTTCTGGCAAGGTTAGTGGCACGAAAATTTGATCCACTCTGTCTACGGGGCCACGGAGCTCGCCGAATTATTGCCGCTCCCATTCGATCCCGTTAAGGAATCAAAAGGACTCTTCTTGGACCCATCCCGGATCGTCGATCCACCAGATAAGACTTTCCTTTATTCCTGTTTTTTCATTGCATTTAATTCTGAAATTTATAATTTTTTAACTTAATTAAATTTAATTCAATCATTCCTTTTTTTTACTTTAATTTAATCTTTTTTTTTTATTAATATTTTGGTAATTAACTTTTTTTTACTTTCTTAATTTTACCGGCAAAATTTGTGAACCAATCAGATCTGAGCGGTAATTGCGATATTTTAGTCACTAATCAAAGTCACATAGCGCTAAATGTTGAACACTGGAGTTTGTTGTAATGATTTCCATGTTTTTTGTGCTAATTAAAATTTATGTGCAATGATCTGATGTGTTTTCATGGTATGCGAAATAAAATAGGAGAGAAAAGAAAAAAAACATACTCACCCCTTCTCGACTCGACTACCGGAGCAGTGTTGTTGTTATTTCAGCTACAACAACAACACTATAAAATTTTTTTTGTTAACGTGCGCGAAATTACAAACTACCCCGTTTTGCCCGTAACAAATTTTAGAAATATGATTTGGAGAAACTTTATAAAGTCACGCAGCGAACATACCAACAACGGTAGAGTTTTTATTTTGCCCAACGTACTCAACAGCAAAAAGGCGAACAGTGACAATTTATTCACTTTTTCGGAAAAGTCAAATTTTGCGAGGAGGGCCGAAATTAAGACGCTGGAGATTTTTGGTAATTTGTGTTGTAATGTGTCCGCAAGTATGACATTTTCAGGATTTAACTTAATAGATGATGACCCCTTTATAGTTGTAAACTTTTACAAATTGAATTGTTGTGAAAAGAAGCCTGCACCTTTAGCTTATGTATTCTATTTGCCTGCATACACTCCTTTCTTACGTTTAAATTTTCTTCAGCTTTTCCTGTGTTTTTTGACAATTACATATCTGTCAGAGGTGTTCCAAAGCCTGTATTACAGTGACTGTTAACACAATAATTTCTAAAGAAATATTTTTTAACTCTTATCGCCGTCACTGGTGAGAGGTGTATTATAACTGCTTAAATATAAATTCAAGTAAAAAGTTGAAATGTTCAATGCTTTTATTTTGTGAAACCTACAGCTAATTAAATTTAATTACAAGCGCATTAAATAACTTAATAACTTAATAAAATGTACAGGAATGTATTTACAGTTCAGTCTCTTCGTCAGACAACAACAGATCACGCAAGAGAAAATCATTCGCAGAAATATTCTTCCGTGACGGCGGTGCACGTGTCGCAGGTGACCTCGCAGCACCAATTAAATTTGCAGTTACATCTTGTCTTCACCTGTCGTTCCTGTCTGCGCACCTTGTAACCGCAAGATCGGCACAGGTTTCTGCAGCTTTTCTTTTCTGCTAAATTCGTGCCGAGAGAACGGGATCGAGAGCAGATTCGTCCCTTCGTACCACACCAATCTGGAAAAGAACAATGCAACTTTATTGAAAGTCAAAGTCAAAATTTGGTTCATTTTCACATATTTTTATGGCTGTAGTTTTGGAACACACTGTATATAGGCGTTTTTCAAACAATTTGATGGTTTATGTACAATATTGAATGTTCACGTATTGGTCATCAGCTCATAACTTGGTGAATACATTTAACTGAGTTTTTAGTTTTTAAGTAAAAAATGGAATTTACCAGAAATCATCTTTCCTTTCTTTCCAAGATTACTAATAGTAATAGAAATAGTTCACGTGATTTGTTGAATTGGGAATGGGTTATATTTGCACAAATACAAAATAATAATGCATCAAGTATCAATATTTTGTAAAAATTTTAATAAATTTCTTTTAACAATTGAGTTTACTGATGAATTTTTTTCGAGTATTAATTAATTAACTGAGAATGCTTTCGATTGTAACATGCAATGTGTTTCTGAAAATAATTTTAAGGGTATTAAAATTAAAACATAAAAAGACACAATGCATTCTCATAAATTAACTAACACAGTTCGATATCATCTAACGGATTAGAAAAGAAAATTATTTTATAAACATTTATAAAATTAACAATTGACAAACGCGCTGCTTATACTAAAATACTTAAATTTTGACTTGGTTTTAAATAAAAACTAACTTGTTGTTTGATTCGCCGCGCAGTAATTAGGCGACTGCTCCAAGTACACCAATGAATTCTTGTTCTCTTTGAGCGTCATTTTATGTCCCGTTATAGAATTTCCCATCAACGTCTGCAAGTCGATGAAAACCGCCTTTCGATACCGCTCCTTCAGCCTCATGGCGACTTCACCAAACGGAGCCAGCTGCATCCAGCAAGTCTGAATCTGACAGCTCGTCGATATTCCATGACACTTGCACTTCTTCACCATGGATTCTCGAACGATCTACTTAACAAGATTCATCATTGGCAGGCGAATTTGTGAAATTAAAAAAATTGACATACCATTCGTCCCACGAGATTGTTCTGCAGGTTTGAATGAGCCTGGATGTCTCGTCCTTGCTCGGTGCTGTCCAGAAACTGTTTGGCCATCTGTTCACCGTAATCGACGTGATCTGAGCAACCTCCCCAAGACCAGTCGACGTTGACCGTCTTCGCTATCTCCCGGGCCTGCTTTTCGTCTATATCCCTTCCGGGAATGTTACGTGGAAACTTCCCCGACAATTTAGGATCGCACCCACAGCCTTCTATTTGGCCACGTGAACAGCCTTCGGTGATCGAGTGAACTATGGCCGCAGAGGTGATTGCGCGAATGTAGGCCGTTTCTCTTGTTAAGGGATGTTTCTGACGTCTGCAAGAAATCAAATAAATAAAAGTTAATTGGGTCTCAATAAAGTGTGTTCACAAATTTGTTGTATACACAAATTTTCTCTAGTGTTATATATTTGATTTTCAGAGGTGACCGTAATAATTGCGAGGCCTTGGGGCGAGAAATTTTTGCGGGGCCCTTGGGGTAGGAGAAAACGTTTATCCTCTTCCCCATTATAAACAGCAGAAAATACTAAATAAATTTAAAAAAGTAGGTAAAATAATTTCAAGTGACTTTTATTTGATATGTTTCATTTTTTAAAATATATCGTTATTTGAAAGTGTGAAATAGATATACAGGGAAGAGCAAAAGTATGGAACCGGCTTAATATTTCGATAACTGTTTGACGCATCTACTTGAAATTTGGTATGTGATTTAGAGTCAATAAAACCTATATTACCTATTTGTTTCTATTGTTTATCTGCTCTTGTTTCAGAGATCCAACGCCTACTTGATTTTTTTTAAATGACAACCTGCTGATTTTTTCCGGTATGTAATAGCTCGTTTAATTCTCTAAACGACAACATAAAAATATTTATCTATTACATAAGAAAATTTTCGAGAAAATAACGTTTGATGAAAAAGTTAAGAAAAATGGTTTACTGTTTGATATTCGACAAAAATTCTAGTTTTAACAAAAAAACTGTAAAACCACAAGATTATGGGCTGTTTTTAAAATAGAACTAAAGAAAATTTTAATAAAAATTGCCCTAAAAACATGAAAGCAAATACTAAATATCAGCGTAAAACATTTTTTTTAACTTTTTCATCCAAACATTATTTTCTAGATATTTTCTTATGCAATAGATAAATATTTTTATGTTGTCGTGTAAAGAATTAAACGAACTATTAAATAGAGGAAAAAAATCAGCAGGTTGTCATTTAAGAACAATCAAGTAGGCATTGGATCTCAGAAACAAGAACAGATAAACAATTGAAACAAATTGATAATGTAGGTCCTATTGACTCTGTATGACACACCAAATTTTAAATAGATGCGTCAAACAGTTTTCGGAATATTAAGCCGGTTCCGTACTTTTGCCCTACCCTGTATAACTATGGAAACAAAGTAGTAAAATTGTGGAATAAAAATATGAAACTTATTAAATAAGAAGGTTCCTGTAAAATAAAGATATACAAAAATAAGAAGAAAAGACGATTAATTGATAATCAAAATAAAAATAAAACATCGTCAAATAGGACGAAACTAAAAACGTGTAAAACTGAGAATAAATCATCAAATCGATATAAATAATGACAACCAAAGATTCAATCTGAAATATCACAGATTAAAATGTAGATTGAAATAAATTCAAATAAAAAAATAACAAAAGTCAAACCCAAATAATAATTAAAAAAAATCTTAACAAATTAAATCAAACAAAAGAGTATAAAAGAGAAAACAAAAGTGGGGATCGATTGATGGGATCAAAATGTAACATAAATGAAATTCATATCGATTAAACAAAAAAAAAAACAAAAGGCGATCAATTGATAATCAAAAAATAAAATCCTCTCCTGAAAATGGCGATCGATCGAAGGGATCAAAATGTAAAATAAATTCAAATCGAATATTGAAATGTATTGGAGACTGTGGTTTGCAGTACAATGAAACTGGATTGAACCTCCTAACCACTAAAAGTTTTTTAATACTATACACGTATTTCGGCAGCTATGCTGCCATCTTCAGTAGATCAGTAGATTCAGTCTTCTTAATCATGATGGCAGTATAGCTGCCGAAATACGTATACAGAGTGATCAAAGTAACTATTGCTAACTTCGTTATTATTGGAGCTACGAAATCGTTCAAATTAGCAAGAATGAAGTGTTTTTACTCAGAATTACAGTGGTGACATGCAGAAAACAGTTGCGCATCGCATTCTCAAAATATTTGCATATGTAAAGTTTTCTTTAATGGAACACCCTATATTTTTATTGGCACTTGAAGGAACACCAAATTCTAAATATTAATCATTCTTAAAAATAAAACTTCCCTCTTGTAAATGCAATAGTAAATATAATTAAAAGTAAATATTTTCCTTTTGTAAACTCAGTCCGAAACATGCTGTATAATGAGCGAAAATTAAACTTTAATAAAAAAATTATACAAGAACAATAATTAAGGATTATTCAATGTTTAATTTGATTCATGAAGTTAAACATTTATACAGTAGGTAATTATTTTATTACTTGTTTCTTGTATGCATTTGTATTCTTTGTGCCTCAAAAAATTTCATCGGAAGTTGTTAATTCTTATTGGTATAAGTTCGATATTTAGTTTATGGAAAAGATTAATTTTACTTACAATACATAGTATCAATGGTAATAATTATTTTGTGGAAGCTGCAAAACTTCATTTTAAAATTATATACGAACAGAAATAATAATTAAATTTCTTGCATTAAGTTTTGTTTTCATAGAGTAATTATAAATACTTTGTATTTTTGCAGATTTTTTCTATTTCAAGCCCGACATTTAACTTTACAAACGAAGCCTATTTTACTATAAAATTGAAGAGAGTAAAATTTGATAAACCAGCAAAATGAGAAATGCTAACTAAATTTTAATTTTGAATATTAATTTAAGTTCGTGAAATTAACGTCGACAACGAAAAAGAATCAAGTAGAGTTGAGTACGGGGGCTCCACAAGCCATTATTTAATGGCCCCCGTACTCAACTAAACCATAACCCGGCCCTGCGTGCCCCAAAACCTGTGTTAACAATTCAGATTTTATTTTATGCAATCCCAATAATGATATATTCATCCTTTACTTGAATTGTGTCGCCTTTCCATCAATGGAACGATGTAATGATTCGGAACTTTCAGGTTAAGTGGCCCATGTACAGGGTGCTGCATTTTGAAACGTTTAAAGTACTCTTCAAGATGAATCTATTTGTGAAGTTTGAGAATGTTTCGTACGCTGAGTTTTAATATATCTAAAAAAAAGATGCTGTGATTAATTCAATTTATACTAAATTATTAGCATAGCTTTGTCAATTATAGTGAAAACCGGACAGATAGTTAATAAATATGGTCATTTTTCAAAAAGATTGATAGAAAAAACTTTCCCAGTAATTTATTTTATCATTTACTGGTCAAAGCTGTGTTGATAGCTTGGAATAAATCGAATTTCGTTACTGATCTTTCTTCAAACTGAGCGAATGAAATATTCTCACAGACAGATTCATCTTGAAGAGCAATTTAAAAAAACCTAAATGAAATTTTGCTGTAAAATAATTAGCACCTTTAAATTAACATGAGATTTCCTATGTTGCATTTCAAAACGCAGCACGCTGTATACATATATTTCACGGCAACATTCAAAACTTATAATTAGTGTGAAAGCTTGCAGTGGCATATTTTAATTGAAAATTAATATACTAATTTTATGATTATTTTACCGAGTGAAAAAAACATTCATTATTAAAAAAAAAATTAAAAATAAGCGGTGGATGCACTGAAAGTTTAACTAAGCAGAACATAGTAAATTAATTAAATATAAATAGCTTAAACAGCGACATGCCACGACCGCTTTATGACCTAATTGAAATTAACCTCCGCCCACAATAATTTTTGTATCCGTAGATACGTATTGCGGCAGCTAAGCTGCCATCTTCAGTACGCTACCAACTTAAAAGCATTTTAGCTTTTTGACCTAACAGTGGAACTCTCGAGCTACGTTTCTCCTGAAACAGCTGTACAGAGGCTGTTCGAGGGATTCACTGCAATAAAAAACGATTCGAAACAATTTTTTTTTAAATTTATAGTTCATTCTGATTTCATTGTGATTCATTACTTTAAATACTTAATTATCTAGTGGCTTAAAATTCACTCTGATTGCTAAATATGTAAAGTGATGTGAATGATTGAGTAATGTCTATTAAATTTTATTTTGATTAGTAAAAATTAACCGTTCAACTTTAAATTAAAAACATTAGTTATACAATGAGATTATTTAAAAGCAGGACAGAGAATACCACAGAATTTCTGTTTTAGATTCGAACTTGAGAGTATGCTTCAAACATTACTGATTTTCTTTACATTAATAAAACTTGACATATATGTCTTACTTGACAACAAATCAAATTTAAAGAAGAAATTCCACGTCACTCTTTCTCCTGATTTTAAATCATCACGTGATACTGGAAACGAATGTGTAAGTTTTCCAGTACAAGAGTTTACTGGATCGTTTTTTTGTCGAAATAAGAAAAAAAAAATAAACAAGAAATCAACACAGAAAACACACCATAACTTTTTCTGTAAAGATTTGGCTTATGGAAAAGAAAATTAAAAATATTTAGTTCGTAGATTTAAAGCACTTAAATTGAGTTAATTTCATTCGTTAATATTTCCAAAAAAAACTATGTACACATACCGAAAGTTCAAAGAAAGTAACTACAAAAATTCATTAAACCAATTAAAATTTAGTTTTTAAAATTTAAGGACAATATATATACCGGGTGGAAAGTTTCAAACCCGAATATAGCAAACTTGTATTGGAAATTACGTTTCTATGAATTGCTGCTCGCCATTCGAAGAAACAAAAATGGCAATGGTATTAAAGGAAAGAGAAAATTATGTACAGTATTATGGTGTTAAAATTATTCCTAAATATTCATACTTTCGGAATATAAATAAATTTTTCAAATTTTAAACGAAAAATTTAGTCGCCTATGTCAGGTTTGAAACTTCAAGTTGTTTCAATTAATGGAAAATAATTTATACGTCAGTCAAAAAGTATTATGAATTATTGTACAGAGCAAATAATAGGTAGGTACTCTTGTCGTTTAAGTTACAACAATTCTTTCTTTATTAGAATGATAATTGTATTCTACGTCATTGTATACAAAAATACTGTTGTTTCTGATACTATCAATAAACCACCAATAAACTTGAAATGATGCCAAGACCAATCAATACGGTCACATGGCGATACTAAATCAGTTTTAAAGTCAATTGTAACAAGATTTAAATAAGTTTCACATGTTCAAGAATAAGTAACACACAACTGTAAAGAATATTAAAAAAAAACGTCAATTCCACAAAATTCAGTTGCTATCAACGTTGTTTTGAAATTAACAAGAATAGTAGGAAAGTATTTTGTAAAGTAATGCAGGAGCAAAGAAATAAATCCTAACAGTTTTTCATCGTCAGTATGCTACACAGATGAATGGAATTTTATTTTGAATAAGAAGCATATTGTACAAAATTTTGATTATTGATTTGCAAACTTCAAATCTGACATACTAAGGCGACTAGATTTTTCATTTGAAATTTAAAAATTTAATTTCTATTTCAACAGTATTAACACAATAGGAATAATTTTAACACAACATTGGCCTTAATTTTATCTTTGATTTAATACCATTGCCATTTTTGTATCTTTCAATGATGAGCAGTAATCTACAGAAACGTAATTCTCAATGAAACTTTGCTATGTTCGGGTTTGAAACTTTCCACCCGGTATATATATTTTTGAAAAGATTTTGTTGTTTTGGTTTCCATACAGATTATATTGCGATACGTATTTTTACCTTGAGAAAGCAGATTCAGGACAATTCCAGCGATCCCACTTGAAGGCTTCTTGACAATGCAACATTGCCATTTGGGAACCGTTGCCGATCCTATCTAGAACACTCGCGCTATATCCGCTCTAAAGAACAAAAAGAAAAAATGAACTTCTTACGTTCTTTTCAGAAAGATTTCAAAAATCAACAAATCCAAACCGTTGTACTTGTACTTACAGAAAATGAAGAAGCACTTTTCGTGTTCAATAGGTTATTAAAGTTCATCGATTTAACCCCTCGTCCATTCAGCCACATTAACCACGTAAGGAGCACCGCCGAAAACTGATAAAGATAAATCATGTTGCACGCGTGTCTTCCCGGACAAAAGTCACACAATAGATGTTTGCGTTCGAGTGATTCCCTTTGTGAATGAATTTTTGCTTTTATAAGGGAAAAGACACCGGAGATGATGGTCCTTTTCGTGAATGGCAAGCTTATTAGTGTCCATTGAAGGAAAGGACCGGGCGTAGTAAACGGCCGCCTGTGATGTCTTATTAAGGTGGAAACAGGATTAGCAGTAAAACTATCGTCCTTTGTGTGAATCCCCTCCGCAATAAAGGTGCTAAAGTCGTAAACCCGCGGGTGTACGGTCGGTGGTCGTTTCTGTTTCTGGGGTGCGTCATCTTCGATGGTTACTTAATCACAAGAAATAAGGAATTATGTTAACGAGGTTGTTTTGGAATATTTTGGCCATAAATTTCGACATTGCAGAGACGTGAAGTGAAGGCTGGAAATTATTGTAGGGCGTTCTCATTTTAAAATTCGATGAAATATGAGTCGACGGTAAACGTAAACAATTTTGAAAAAATATGTATAGTTCAAATGCAATAGAAAATAAAAATTCCAAAGCCTTGCTTTAAATGTGTTGAATATAAGGAAAGTAATAAGAAACGAGTAACCAATTTCTGTTCGGACCGCAATAATAAACATTTGCAGTTTTTGATTATCTTCTGGGTTCGACAAAATGTTTTTGTGATATGGAAAAATTAATCATCACATCGCTAATTATAGTACCCGAGATTTTAAGTAGGGTCTCCTTAATAGCTACTTGAAACAATGAATCAAACTTTTTTCCTGATTAATTTTTTAAGTTTAGAACAATGGTGTTTATTTTTTTAATAATGAACCCTCATTTAATTTAATTTCTTTTTCAAAGTCCCGAATAACATAATTGTTATTTTTTTTCTACTTTGATATTTTATGTTTATAATTTAATTTATATCATAAATTATTAATAAAATAAAGTAATTCACTTTCAAACAATAATTTTTCAGGATTTCCATAATTTTCATTTCATTTTTTTTATTACCATTTTATTCAAGATTACTAACTGCGATTGGACGAGTTTTATTTTAAATGTGCGACAGAAAACTGCCAAATTAAGCCAATTTTATTTATATTTTGGACGATTACAAAACTGCTGCATAAGTTCGCAACATTGATTAATACTATTGCTTAATTGAATACAGTTGAATTTTTGGCTTTATTTCACACTTTCGTCGTTCCATTCCCCGTGGAAAGTGTGAATCCATCTTCATATAATAATGCTTCTGATTCTTTGTTAAACGGCGAGCGATCAAACCATCTCATGATCTCAGGTTTACAAAACAAATAATATTCATGTTTTAGAAAAATTGATAGGAGTAATTAATTTTACGAAAAAAAAAACTTGCATAATTTTCAATTATTTTCAATTGTATAGGGTTGTTCATTTAAAACGCTACAAACCCAATTTATGATTATTTAAATTGAACACTATATATACACAGTTCGGCAGAGTTCTGAATTTGGCCATTTAAGAAGATATTAAAAATTAATCTGCGGCAATTGATTCCTAGGACATACGTCAGCTTGCAATGAGATCAAGGACATTTTATTAAGAAAAACTAACTTGCATTATGCAACGCTTTGCGGAACGTAAAATAACGTTGGATGATCGATGAGTCACAGTGTAACAGAAGAAATAATTATGTAAGCCTACATTCGTATATGGGTTATTTAATAACTACTGCCGGCAAACTAGAATTAGTCATCAGGATTTTTCAAAACCAACGCCTCATGCAAAGCCCTCGCAGACTGGAAATTAGGTCAATCATTTTCATATAAATAGGTAGCCTTTCTTATCAGAAGGAAATTCGACAAGCACTTGCTACGGTGCACCTCCTGTCATCTAGTAAAGTACCTCTTCAGTTCCGAATGTAATTTAGTCTGTCCGACACGCGTTTCAATCTTCCTCGACGTGAAGTTTTCAAAACTCTATTTTTTTCCAATCAGTCAATTTTTCTAATTTAATTTAATTTAAATAAAGTGTACCAAAGAAGCATCCACGATCGGCGAGAATGACTTTCAATAGAATAAAATCAATATTGCCTAAAAAATTCAGCAACTAACAAAGTTTTATAGAAGTAAATTGACTTTTGTTGATCTTCCCTTCTCTCTTTCATATTCTGGTTTCAATTTTATGTTAATTGTTGAATTTTAAATAGTTATTTAATTTAATTCACGTGTTATTTTGGTTGTAATCTTTTTATTTTTGTACGAAAGTTTCCTTTATATTTGATTATATTTTGTAATCTAAAGCTTCGAAATATTATTTGAAAAATAATTTTCAATTGTTTTAAGTTGTTAAAAGGACAAGCCTACATTTTTTTAAATAATTTGAAATTTTGTAGAACGTAAACCTGCATAACTTTTAATATGTTTAATTGCATAACTATTAATATATTTCTTTTTTGATAAAATGTGTATAAATGGCGTTTTCATACTACTCAGTTTTCTTTGTCTTTTTTTTTGCTTTTTATGTTCACTTTCTCTTCCACCCTTTTCTGTCGGAAGGATACTTCCTTTACTTATTTATTTTATTTTCTTTTATTATGCTAAAAGAAGGTAGCCTGTATATTCATTTATATCTCTCTGTCTTTATTTATATTTAATAATATCCTTGACAATTAAATTTCTGTCTCTTGTTTGTAGTTTTCATATTTATTCAGATTCTTAAATTGTTTTACTACATTTGCGATATACTTCCAAATTTCTTTGTATTTTTTTTTCTTGCTTCTTGTTTTCAATTCTTGTTTTTCTTCCTTTTGTTGGGTGGATACTTGCTGTGTCTATTTTTTTTTTGTTATTCTTTTCTTTTATGGTAGACGCGAGCGGTTTACTTATTTCACTTATTTATTTCTTTCTTTTCACAATTTATTCTAATAGTGCAAAGTAAAATTTTGCGTGCTTACCATCTCTTCTTTCTTACTCTATTATCTTGTGTAGGTGTAAATACTTTTTTTTCTTTTATATTGCCCATAAGTATCTTACACAGGGTGCTTCATAACAAGTGAAAAGAAGATGAAATCTTATATACATAATTTCATTTTAAGTTAAAACGAAAGAATAAAAAAGCTTAGCTTCGGAGTTACCTGAATCGAAAATGACCAGAAAAAGTATTTAATTGGCCTTAGAATGAAAATATTAAATAAATCCGTAAAAATATAACACAAACTAAATGAAATTATAGAAATTGTTCAGAGTGTCCGCCTTGATGACGTATACAGCTTTCACATTGGATTATTAAAGAGTTGTAGACCTGCTGGAAAATCTGTCTGTTCTGGATATCTTGAACAGCATTAAAAATTAAAATACATAATTAAAAAAAAAAATTAACTCCTTTGATTTGTGGGTAACTTTTTTTTCATGGCATCTCCGTAACTATAAGAGATAGAAAAAAACTAATGGCCAAGTCTCGATCTCTTTTTTTGGAAATTAAGTCAACAGTGAAACAAAAATTGGCTATTTTCTTTTGTTTTCAAGTTATAGGCAAAAATTGCCATTTTCCACTTTTCGTTTTTCGGTCATATCTCGTTTATTTCTAAATATATTAAAAAACTGCTTGAACATTTTTAGGACACTTTTTGGAATACAATTCAGTGGTGTAGTTGATTTTTTAATATTTACTTAAATTTTGGAGTTGGAACGTAAAGTTACATTTAAAGTAGCAATAAGTCAAATCGATGTAAAAAATGACGAAGGCGATCAAAAATCCAGTCTGTAAGATATTAAAGGAAAAAGACCGACAGTTAATAATAAAAAATAGATAAAAAATAAAGTCAAAATCGAATATTAAATGAAAAGAAATTAATTTGTAAAATAAAATGAACTCCAATCTAGTAAATGAAAATAAAACAAAATAAAAAACGATCGACTAAGAGTAAACTAAAAAGAAAAAAAAAACTAAAAAAAGGACAAATGAAAAAAAAAACAAACGTTGCTCAATTGATTAAATTAAAAATTGAATGAAATAAAGTCGAATAAAGAATATTAAAAAAAGAACAAAAAGACGACGGGCGACGGAGAGAAGACGAAAATAAAAAATCTTCAAAGCCAGATCGAATCAGGAGCTTTTTGAACAAAAGAAAAAAACAGAAAATGCGAATGTAAAATCGAGTCAAGAAAAGAAAAAAGACGATCGGATCGGTTTATAATTTAACAAAAAGAAAACAGAAACACGAAATAAGGGCGAATGGAATCGTAGATAGCAATTTAATAAAATTTTATTAAATGTTTAATTACATTTGAAAGGGGGTGTGGAAATTTTTATTATCTTATAAGTGGTCAATGCTTAAAAAAATATACACGTGAATTTGTTTTTTTTCTTTTGGAAAAGGGCGCCAGTTTCTGGTTTGCATAAAGGTCCCGGCTATACTCTTCCTCAAAACCAGTTTTCATTGGATTAAAAGAATTTTATTTTTTTTTACTTTAAACACATACAGGGAGATTCAGGCAACACATTCGTTAGAAGTTTACGGACTTCCTCTTTGAATTTCTATTTCATATTTTGCGGTTATAAGTCAGCGATAATGATCTATTAAAATATAATATTTCCAACTTTCGAACACTTCCGCTTGTACCGGAAGTTGCTATCATCTTTCTTATTTTAAATAGAATACCCCATTTTTTATTGCATTCCTGAAATCTTCATGAAATTCTAAGAAGATTTTGTGTAACATATGATACAAGAAAAATTAGCCGTTATAGAGATATTTCCATTTTTTAAAGAAAGTTCAAAGTTGCAGTACCTTGTTTATGATGCTGCCATCTTTGTGTAACAAAAGCCAAAATTTCAATTTTTGGTCTGTAGTAAGCTCATAAGCTTTTATGTCATGCCTAATTTTACACAAAATCGTTTACAGGCTGCTTCAAAAGTAAGTTCTATTCGAACTGATTTCAACTGTCGAAAAGTCACGTTTTTTAAATAGAACACCCAGTAATTTTTGTGCTGTAAGAATCAGAATTGAATGTTCTTTCGAACTGTATTAGCATTCCCTATACCCATCTCTTACCTTTCTCTTTCTATTCATGATTTTCTCTTTGACACATCATTTTTTTCACTTTTCAGTATTATTCCTGAATGGTGTGCTATGAAAATTTAACAAACTGAGGTTTTTTAAATTAATTTCTGACTGTAATTTCAATTTCATTTTAAAAACCGACAAATAATATTTAAATACACATCTATCATCTGAACTTTTTATTTACATATGCCGCATGTATTAGAATTCTTGGTATGACTATTTACACATTTGCAAGGAGAAATTTACACTTACAATACAAAATTTTATGAAAACTAATAAATAAATCAGAACTATTAAAAATAATAAACAAATTGTTGGTCATAATATTGGCTCTAAGTTGTCCTCGGCTATTATTTATTAGTAATAACTTTCTACTGTATCTAAGTAATAACGCATTTTTCTCGATATAACAACTTTTTTTTATTAACTTCTTGAATTGTCGATTTTTTTATCATTAAATATCTTTAATATGTCTGTGTTTGATTACGCATTTTTTGGTTCTTCGTAGCGATTAAATTGTTTTTTTTAATTCCTACTAGACAGATGATTTCAAAATTATAATTTCTCTAGTTTTCACAGCCAACTATTTAAAAATAATACCGAGATGGAAAAAAATTACGTGTTAAAAAGAAATCATCGATAACGAGTGAACTATAAGAGATAGGTATAGGGAATGCTAATACAGACGAAAGAATATTTAATCCTGAGTCACATTGTATAAAAATATACTAGGCGTTCCATTTAAAAAATATGACTTCTCGACAGTTGAAATTAGTTCTAATAGAAGTTACTTTTCAACCAGACTGTAAGTAATCAAGTGCAAAACAGGACATGATCTGAAAGAATGTTACTGTAGCCTACTTCAGGCCAAAAATGGGCATCATGGTTTTTGTTGCACAAATATGGCAGTATCATAACCAAGGTTCTGCATGTCTGAGTTATTTTTAAAAAATTAAAATACCTCGGAAACGGTTAATTTTTCTTGTATGATATGTTGCACAAAATATTTTTAGATTTTTATGAAGATTTCAAAATTGCATTAAAAATTGGGGTAATCTATTTAAATTAAGAAAGTTGACAGCAACTTCCGGTATAAGCGGAAGTGTGCGAAATTTGAAAATATTATATTTTGATAGATCCATATCGTTAACTTATAACTGCAAAATATGAAACAGAAATTCAAAGGAGAAGTCCGGAAACTTTTAATGAAAGGGTTGCCTGAATCTCCCTGTATACATTTTCTTTGCTTGGTATTCAGAAAATGTTCCATACGAAAAGTGGAATAAATAATTTAATCCAACGCCTGTTTTTATTATGAAATCATAATAATGCCGATTTTGAATGTATTATGAGGTCTATAAAACACTAGAGGAATTATGAACTCATAATTAAACTGTTATTCAAATTCAGCATTATTATAACTTCATAATAAACAGACGTTGGATAAAACTATGTATTGCACTTGTGTCTTAACTATAAATAAGTCACTCAAGAAAATAGCCCACTGGAGCAAGCTCTCGTGGCTAAACATTCCTTTCGTGACTTATTTGCCTTATAATGATAAGATACTTGAATAATAAATAGCTATAATATGCATTACTTAATTATTTTTATGAGTCATTAACAGAATCATTCCCGATTTACTTTGAAATATTCTCTGAAAAATTTCGCTTATTTTCTTTTTTTTGCTAATTGATGCTTAAGTATTCCTGCAACATTGTATTGTAAATTATGCTCGACCTCGGGAAATACTTTTAACAATGACACATATTTTTGAAGTACAAACAGCGCAGCCAAAATTCGAATGATATAATAAGAGCGATCGTAATCAACAGCGTCCAATCAACTTCTAAAAGGTGAATCTCCCGCATCAATCAATGATTTAAAACGACACCGTGACATTGCTGCTCCAGTTTGCTAGAATACGAGTCATATTTATTTGTAAACATCAGTGACCTTAATTTTTTCAGTAGTGATATTATTTATCTATTTCACCTTGATAAGGTGATTTTGTTTTGTTTTATTTTTTTAAATACTGTATGTCATAAGTACCTACTTAAAACGCTTAGGTAATTCAAGGGCGTTTCTGGGCACATGTAAGATAAAACTATTTTACATATCAGGAGAGGTCTCGTGCTAAATAATCCCAAGTAGTAAATAGATTAAGGGGACGACAGAATTTACTCCCAAACGAACTTGGAGCTAAGCTCATTAAAACAACTCCGAGCGGCCACTTCTCACCACCGAACGCGAGCTCCTGCTTGTTTGCTAACAGGTAGGTCATTTACGACCTCCAAATTGCACCTAATAAATATTTACAAAGCCCCTCGAAATGAGACGTTACCAGAAACTGGGATTTCTGACGCCAGACAAAGGGACTTATTCCTAATTCGCGTCCTTTTGAGGTATGGCGAGGATGGCGTGAGTTTCTGCGATAAACTTGGCAGACACTTAAATACCGGACCATAAAGATAAAGGCGGGTGGTAATTATTTGAAAATATGAAATACAAGGCGGCTTTTATGCGTAGCGTTCTGGAAAGTTGTACAAATGTTTCCTGAAAGGGAAGAATTACGTGTAATACCTGCAATTGGCCGTAACTTTTGCTGAATAGTTTCTCAGGAATTACACTTTATGTTAAGCATCTTGTAAGTAAGCTATATCTTCCTCGAAACTCTTATTGCCTGCATAATCAAATTACCGGGTGTTTGTGAAATAAGTGCAGCAATTTAATCCTGTAATACTTCACCATAAATGCGAACGATCGAACTTACATGTCTTTAACAAAAGTTTTACACATTTCGAGAAAATCGCATGAGTTGAAAATCGGGCAAGAAATAATCGTCTATGTCTTTGAAGTAGGTCAAGAAAAGGAAATTTTATTGGAACAAAAGCAGTAGTGCAATCGAGCAATGAGTGACCTTTGCCAAAGTCGAGAGGCCAATAAAAGCATTGTTTTTAACGTCGCAATAAGCCGTACTACTGAGTGAAAGAATTTGCATTATTTTTTATGATTATGACACACAATTTAGTTTGTGAAAAGTAATTGAACGAGTTAAAACAAAAAAGATTACTTTCTACATAGTATTATTACTTATTAAAATGCCGCAATTCACGAACGGCCAGAGAGCAGCATTTCAGAGGAGTGTATTCATAATGTCGTCGACAGTACTTGCGTTAATCCTGACATGCACACGAACACAAGAATCATTTTTTCGCCGAGGTCGTTTGTCTGTCGCTAATGATGCACGCCACGTCGAACAATTGTTATAAACATTTCTAAATGTCCAATACGTTTATTTGAATGCGATCATGCACACAGTGAGTATGTCTTGCGTATTAGCCATTCTCGCGATGTTTGCTGTTTACGATCAGAAAAGCAAGTTTCTTTTTTGTTATTTCATGAGCACCGAATAAAGAACGAATAAAGGAATTTTGTTATACGAATTTCTTTTTGTATTTTTATCGTGTTGTTTGTGCTATCGGCGTATTTTGGTTAAAATTTTTGCAGTTATTTTGCAAACACCCTATATTTCTGATTCAAAAAAAGGCAAACTTAAAAAATTTATTTAGATATACAGACATTAAAAGTGATGTGTTATCTATGTATGTACGCTCCGTATTCTTCATCTCCATTATAACCGTAATGAGCCATTGCAAGTTCTTTTTCGTCATGGTTCAAATTGATGTTGTGGCTGTAGACTCCTCCCTGATTGTTGAACCTCCAGAAGGCATTGATAAGGAAAAGGATGATGGCCATTTTGCCGAAGAAAGCGGCTTTTATAAGCATAAATTTTAGCGAAGTCAAAACCATAGGAGTCATCATTGATGATATTAGGAAAGGTATAACCATGAACGGTAACATTTTGGTGAACATGTTTTCTTTCTCCTTCATTCCTTTGCCCTCAGAATGTATACCTGTAATGAAAAAAAAAAAGGAATGTACAAAGCAATTTAGGAAACAACACGATAAAGCGGAAGCGAATTAGTCATGTGTGTTATGTACATACATCAGATGTTATCTCTTGTTTTGATTTGATGTCTTGCCTAAACGGACCGAATGAATCACATTCCGTACAAGTGAGTAGCCTGAGGTATCGAGTACCTGTCTGTATAAGAAAATGAATCATTGAAGTTATTTACCGAGGAATCACTTTGAAATCTATTTTTAGTTTTGCAGATAGCTCGAAAAATACTTGTTAATCAAAAACGATAGTAAATTCTGTATACGTTATATAATATTTGCAGCTGACATAATATTTTTTAAACCTTTTGAGATTTCTAATAAGTAAAGCCCGGACTTTTAGGCGCTTAAAAAGACTGAATTAGGCAGGCAAATAGGCACTTAAAGTCTAAGAAATAGGCACTCTTTTAGGCGGCCTAAACAATTTTGACGTTTAATAGTTTGTCCTTTTCCATCGTTTTATAATTGTTTTGAAAACCAGTGTATTTGAAGAACATGCTGAAAGTAGTCTTATCTAATATGTAAAGCCTAGTTTAGATGCATCCGGATATGCAAAGTATTTAATATTTTTAATTTATTTAAAATTTCTGATTGGTTCTTACAAAGAAACCAACCGAATCAAAAACAATCCGTAATAAATATTTTGGTACCTGGAAATTCCATCCATTCCATTCCTGGACTAAGCTGTTTTACTTGTTTAATGCTTCGATAGGAATTTTTTTTTTAATTGCATGGATATTTCAGTGATGCACAATCAAAGTGGACACCTGTATAGAACATTTTTGTTGTGAACAGAACCTTGCTTAATTTTGTTATACAGGGTGCTACGTTTTGAAACGCAACACAGGAAATCCCATGTTAATTTAAAGGTGCTCGAATATTGGCTTCCCTAATTATTTTACAGCAAAATTCCATTTAGGATTTTTAAATTGCTCTTCAAGATGAATCTGTCTGTGAAGTTTAGGAACTTTTCGTTCGCTCGCTTTCAAGATATTTATAAAAGAGCAGAAACGAAATTCAATTTATACCAAACTATCAGCACGGCCTTGGTCAGTACATGTTTTGTGTGCTTTTTCTATCTTTTTCAAAAACGAAGTAGATTTATTAATTATCTGTTCAGTTTTCACTATTATTGATCAAAGCTGTGCTGATGGCTTCGTATAAATTGAATGTAGTTACAGAATATTTTTTTAAATACATATCTTAATACTCAGCGTATGAAAAATTCTCCAACTTCACAGACAGATTCACCTTGAAGAGTATTTTAGAAAATCTAAATAGAATTTTGCTGTTGCGTTTCAGAATGCAGCACCCTGTATAATATAAAAATGTAGATGTATTGTCAAATCTATCGAATCTTCGGTAATTATTTAGACGAGCTACTGCTGAACGTATCTGAAAATGAAATATTGGACGAGCATCGCTTCTGCAGCGAGTGATAGCGCTTTAAAATGTTTTGGAAATCAAGTAAATATTTTCACACACAGCAAACATAATTTCAAAAAATTAATTATACAGGCTGTTTCGTAACAGGTGAAGAGAAATGAAATTTCACATACGTAATCTCATTTTGACTTAAAATGAAAGAATAAGAAAATTTCAAATTTTGCTTAGTTTTGGAGCTACCTGAACTTCAAATTAGTTTTCCAGATAAAGTATTTTGTAGGTCTTAGAATGAAAACATTAAACAAAAACAAAAATATATATAAAAATTGTTCAAAATGTCCTCCATGATGACGTATACAGTTTTCACATCGGATTATTAAAGAGTTATAGTCTTGATAAAAATGAACAAAAAAATTGACATTACTTTGAATTGTGGGTAATTTTTTTCCAAGGCTAACCTTATTAGAACTAAATAAATGATTTCAGTTTATATTTTCAAAGTCAAAATAAGATTCTGTCCATGATAATTCATTTTTCGTTTCATCTGTTATCAAGCACTCTGTATAATTTTTTTCTGAATCGAACTTATTTTCTCCGCTTTAATTTTCCGTTCTCCGTTATATTTTTTTCTACCTTTGTATTCCTCTTTCATTGTTGGATTTTGTTTTTTTTTTAATTAATTATTCAATTAATTAAAAACGCTACCAACTTAATTCATTTCGATCATCTGGAATTGTAGCGTATCTTTAAAATTTAGTTAAAGTAAACGTCTGCCTTTGTTCATCTCTAACTTATTCATTTCAATGTTTGCTTGAATGTTCAATTCATTCATAACCTTATTTGAACTAAATAAATTATTTCTGTTTCTATTTTCAGATATCTCCGAAACTAAGCAAAATTTGAATTTTTTTAATCTTAATTTAAAATGAGATTTTGTACGTGCGAATTAATTTTGTTTCCGCCTGTTATGAAACACCCTGTACAAAAATGACCTAAAATAACCCATTTTAGGCATAAAATAGGTAACAAAAAATTTTGTAGGCACTTAAATTATAAAATTATAAGATTAGGCATTTAGGCACGAAAAAATATATGTCTCATTCTAATTAAAAATGTAATCAAAATGTTTAAGCCTTAATTGCCTAGGTTTTTTCTTAAATGAAATTTTAGGCAATTACTTAAAGATCCGAGGTCTACTAATAAGTATTTTTGGATTTAAATAGTAACATGGATATAAGTATTTTAATACTTAAGGAACGAAAAGATATTTAATAATGTTTAGTTATTTGTTAATTAATTGCAAAAGGAAAGAAACTGGCAAGTAATTTTCTTGTCAAATTTTATAACGTCTGTCAACTCTCAAGTCGAATGTTGACAGTTAACAATTAATCATTTTTACATTAATCATTATTAATTAATTAATCATTTTTACATTATTTCTATAATAAAATAGAGTAATAAATAAGGATTAGGTAGTAAGCTGTTAACGATTTTTATTAATAGTTCTAAAAGAAAACAGTATATATCTAAAATATAATTAACAAAACTTTTGTTATGTACGGGTTTGAGAACAAGAAAATTTAATAAAACGACTCTTTCAAAGACTACAGTTTTCCAGCTACTGAAGTTTACTAGTTTTCAAGAATTGTTTTATGTTATCTGACTTCCATTTCTATATGTTCTAGACCTAAGTATTTTTTTATTTTTCTGTTCATTTTATTTTTCTTTCATTTATTGCTGGTTCCATTTCTTGTAGATTTTTCAAAGCAAGATACTGTATATTTTCTGTATTTTTAAAAAATAAGGAAATATACAAAGCTATGGTGTAATGAAAAGGAATATAATAATACGTGATGTGATGAAGAACATTAAAGAAAATGAGGAGGTATTTAAAATCATAGAGTCTCTTCTCAGTTGAAATTGGAAAAGTATGCTGGCCATCGTTGGCCAAGCCAAACTAAATACACTG
Source organism: Prosopocoilus inquinatus (assembly GCA_036172665.1). Classification (NCBI taxonomy): domain Eukaryota; kingdom Metazoa; phylum Arthropoda; class Insecta; order Coleoptera; family Lucanidae; genus Prosopocoilus; species Prosopocoilus inquinatus. Next base: position 61,927,633 of record CM069871.1, read on the forward strand.
TAAGGTAAGGTTAAAATGAACTTCAAAGAGCAGACAAATTTCAATAGTTCACTGACTGACTGCGAGTGATGTAATGAGAATTTATAGTAAGGAGAAATTTTCTTATAATAATAATTTAATAATAATAATAATTTATTTGTCATAATGCTAGAACAAAAAAAAAGATTGTACAATGGCCGCTACATACAGTTAACAGTAAAATACAATACATTCATGGTTGTTTATAGTTTTAAAACTCTAAATTGGAAATTGTTACATTATTGTTCTACACTTCTTTTTATAAAATAACAGTGAAAATAAAACTGCGAGGAATACGAAAAAGGAGCAAAATTTCTCAGAAATACGTGTCTTTAAATGAGAAGTAAAAGCAGTAGTTTTGATTTTGATTTTTTGATTTTGATAAAACAGCTTTTCTATAACAGCTAATTCTGAATCTTGGTAGCTCACAGTTTGTTTTTGATTTTGATTAGTATTATATCATGTAATAATAATATTAGGTTGAAAAGATGTAAGAGAATTTTTTTAATATTCTTTTTTAGTGCATATTTAACATATTCGTTGCGAAATATAAATTGCACATTTTGATAGAAGAGATTCACTGTTCTGGAATGTTTTCAGTGTACTCTCATTTTAAACGTTCGTAAAAAGTAAAAGTAGGAGGTGTTGGAAAGGGCTTCAGCAGTCAACCGAAAATAGTTACGTTTATGACGATTTAATTTAGATAGACCTAGATTCGCCTCTAAAATAGTAAAATCGTAAAAATGTAGAAGCCAAATATAAAAATGTGCGGACGAGGGTTGGAAACCCAATTTTCATCACCTTCTTGTCCTCAATTTTTTTAAACAATCCCTACAAAGTTGAATCTTGATTTCTTTGTGAGTAGTGTTCTGGTTTGGTAAAACAAGCCAGAAAACGATTTTACAATTTGTTTACCACGGTTCCTCCAATGGTGTTTTACTTGTGTTTTTCGAATTATCGAAAATGCTTCCTCTCTGTATGGTTTTTGTTCTCCTTGGGCTTCAAAATAGAAACTTTACTTTAATATCTCAAAGAAAATGCCGCAATTTTTAAATATGATAGTATATTAAAAAAGGTAAGATTTAGTTTATAATGTAATTTAGGAAAATTTTGAATACAAAAATATATCAAACGAAAACGTGAAACTCAGTTTATATTTTAGAAAGATTTTAATAAAGAAAACATATATTAACAAAAACTTGAAATTTAGTTCCTATACACTTACCTAAAAATAAATAAATGCTAATTAATTTTCAACGAAACTGAAAGAATTAAATTTTTAAAATATTAACCAAAAACTGTACAAATAACCAAAAATAACTCCAGTTAACTAAATGAAATAAATATCAGTGACATTATAGCATAAAATAGAAACAAAACAATGAGGAACGAAGCGCGTACCTAATTAGGTCAAGAGTAAACTACACCAAAATGACGGCATATACGTCTCCTGTCCGAATTTTTACGCATTTTTCTCCCGCTCGGATTCTAACGTAAGTAGGTCAACAAATTTTGCATTTGCTATGCAAAAAAATCCCTTAATTGGGTGTATAGATTAAGTTCAATATTACACTTCCCTAACTTCCATCTCACCATACAGCGGATGCGTGCCGCGTGTAAAATTCTTAATGTAAATTATTTAATCGAAACATTCCATTTTTATAAAAACCTTGCATCTTTACGTTCTTGATATTCGATTCTTTAAGCAATAATGCGTTGTTGTCGAAATTGGAAAGAAGAGAAAAAAAAATATATGGAAAAAAAGAATTCAGAAAATACGAGCAAAAATGGAGACCGTACAGATTACTGTAATGGTATTTCTGGTTAGCCTTAAGTTTTATATTTATTATTTTCTACCTTATAAAAGTGTTATAGAATTTAATTATGCAATTTTTTTATCACCATAAATAGTTGAAAATTAATTAATTAATTTATATCGTTTCTATAGTTAAAAAAACAATTATAAATATATTGAACAGATAAAATAGCGACATCTTACTATCGCTTTTTGACCTGACATTGCAGTAGGGTGGACAAATTGAAGCGGGATTTGCTCCTAATAAGTTCCCCATGCAAGGCGGCCATGCTTGCTGTCAAAGCATAATGAAAGATTTTAGAAAAATTTTGTGCAAATCGTTCTTGATTGCAGCGAGAACCTCGAGCAGCCTCTGGACAGCTGTTTCAGCCCTGCTTGGGGCTTCTTCAGCAGAGACGTAGCTCGACATTCCCGCTGCAAACAAAAACGACTTGCCCAATTTATTCGAGGTTCTCGCTGCAATCAAGAACGATTTGCACAAAATTTTTCTAAAATCTTTCATTATGCTTTGACAGCAAGCATGGCCGCCTTGCATGGGGAACTTATTAGGAGCAAATCCCGCTTCAATTTGTCCACCCTACTGCAATGTCAGGTCAAAAAGCGATAGTAAGATGTCGCTATTTTATCTGTTCATCACTCTCATTTCGCAAATGCGAATAAATTGGGCAAGTCGTTTTTGTTTGCAGCGGGAATGTCGAGCTACGTCTCTGCTGAAGAAGCCCCAAGCAGGGCTGAAACAGCTGTCCAGAGGCTGCTCGAGGTTCTCGCTGCAATCAAGAACGATTAGCACAAAATTTTTCTAAAATATAAATATATTATTGAAGTTTGTTCTTGTCCGATGAAAATAGTAAGTACAAAGTTTTTTTAATCTCAAGCCGGACAGAAAAATGAAGGGAACACACTCAACGTTTCGCTATAGATTTATAGCTTCGTCAGGAGTGAAAAAACTAAAATACGAGTTGTTCGGAAAAAAGAGAAAAGTAACGAGAACTAAATTAAAGCTATTTTTTTTTTTATATAGTTAATTGATTGACAGATCTATATCTTGTTTAAAGAGTCCAGAAAACTACAAAATATGTCATTTAAATCTTCAAAGTCCGTACGTTTATTAATAGAATTTCGAGACATTTTAATTTTACACATTTCTATGAAACGTCTTTTAAAAATATTAGATTCACTGTACAAAATGTCAGTATTATCAAAATCAAAATTATGATTATTTACTAATGAATGCTCTACAAGCATTGAATGATTTTGATTATTTTTTTGAATATGATATTTATGTTGGTCTAAACGTTTTTTTTAAATTTTGGCTCGTTTCACCTATATAAACAGAATTACAATTTGATAATTTGATTTCATAAACCACGTTAGGTTGTTTTAATTTCGGTATTTTGGTTTTTAAATTCGAAAAAATTAAATTTAAATTATTCACAGATTTACTGGCTAAAATTAAATTATGTTTTTTGAAAATGTGTTTAAATGTATTGTGTAATGGTTCAATATAAGGCAAAGATATGTATTTATGATTCGAAGTTTGTCTAATGTTATTAGAGACATTTGAATTTTGTAAGTATTTAATACGATTTTTAATTACTGATTCAATAAGATCTATTGGATAAGAATTTTGAATAAGAGTTTTCTTTATTAAATTTAAGTTATCATAAATGAAAACTTTATCAGAAAGTAAAATAGCTCGATCAGTTAATGAAATAATAGTTGCAATTTTATAATTTTTAGGTGTGTACGAGTGAAAATTTATGTACCTACCTGACCAGATAGGTTTATGAAACCAATTAGTAATTAATTTATCATTCTGTCTGATAATATTTACATCAAGAAAACTCAATGAATTATTATTTTCTTTTTCTACTGTAAATTGTAATCTATTATGAAAAGAATTAAATTTATTTAAAACAAAATCTACCTTATCAGAAGGCAAAATCAATAAAATGTCATCTACATAACGAAAATATAACGTTAAATCGAATGATAAAGAGTTAGCTTTAATTTAGTTCTCGTTACTTTTCTCTTTATTCCGAACAACTCGTATTTTAGTTTAAAATCATGTTACCTTTTTTCGTTTCTCTTGACAACTTGTTTATTTACTTTTTTTCACTCCTGACGAAGCTTTAAATCTATAGCGAAACGTTGAGTGTGTTCCCTTCATTTTTCTGTCCGGTTTGAGATTAAAAAAACTTTGTACTTATAAATATATTGTATAACTTAAAGAAATTTAGTGATTTACTGATTTATCAATAATAAAAAATTGTGTACTTATAATTTGACTACTTTTAAATAACTACTAATCCTTTTCAGTGAAAGGAAATAAAATTTATTTTAACTCCGATGTATATTAATATGTATTATGTAAACATTGTGACTAATTGATAGTAACGAATGTAAACGACATGATTAATTCAAGTCAACCAATTTATAACGCGTTTTCATAAACGTAATAATTACTCACAATCAGTTATTAATTTTAAACAGCTGATAAAATGAATTGACTGGCAGTGTGGTGATAAGGAAGTTCACACAAAATACGATGATTAACGAACCGAACGAAAATATACAACTTGAAAAAAATTTGTCGCATCATATACACAACACGGTGCGTAAATTTATCTCGGCATTCGATTTAATATGATGTTACAGATTCCTATCGTATCGAAACTCCACCGAGATATAAACAGCTTTTGAAGGTAACGATGATTACTATTTCTTTAAATCAATTTATCAAGTTATTCTTGTTGATAATTTAGTTTACCTTTTGTTGTTGTCCCGTGTTTTATCTTCGCGCTTGTGTTCGTTATATTTTCACAAATTTTAACTTCACTGTTAATTACGTCCAAGTTTCTTGACTGCTTAATCACATTACACTTTATTATTGTGGTTGAACACACTAAGATGATGAGGGTCACACCCGTAAGCATATCTATGTATAACATAGATACCTCCGATATCATTAAGCTGCGTATGCCTCTTTCTTATATGGTTGATGATCGTCAATGAAATGAACTCGGAATAAAAAATGCGGCGTCTCGAAGCTCATGTTCGGGATGGCCTGATTTTCTTCGTTTCAGTGCGTGGCTAAAGCGGATTTAGATGATGATTTCTGAGGAATAAATGTGTACGAGCCCTAAATTACTGGTATTAACCATCGAGTGAATTGTTGGCGTTTTAAAGGCTTTAAGTTTGCAGAAAAAATTGCATGCATATAATTTATAACGGAGTTTCTGCAGTAGTTATATCGTTTAACTGCACTTTTCACCGTTTTCTTTACGACCAAGGTAATGATGAACGTAGAGACCCGTGTCTTGCGACGTAAGTGAACTGCAAGAAAACGGAAAAGCCGTAGATATGTTAAGTAGGTCAAAAGTAACAGTTCTTAACAGTAACAGTAACTTGCTGCAGTGAATCAGAGTTTATCGATTACATAATTATTAGAAAAGAGTTTTTATTTATGGCGGAAGTGCAGGGTCAGAATCACTAAGGTACCTTCAGTTCTGTGATAATTATACAGCGTAGAAACTAAGTAGCGGATAAAATCCATAACTCCGTTAATATTTGTAATAAAGCATAAAATCTAAAAGGGTATAGCGATTCAAATTACAGCGCATAAGAAGAAGTATATTTTGAGATATTTTCATGAATTTTTTTAAGTTATGACGTCATCAAGATTTTTTTTAAATGACAACCTATATTTTTTATTTTTTATTTCGGTGGGTTTTTTTAACCTACTTTCAACAGTATAAAATTTTGAATCGATTACATAACAAAAAATTCAAGAAAAACGGCCATAAAAGTTTAATTGTAAAGTTGAAGAAATTAACAGAACATCTAGTTAGCTAGGTGTAAAACAAACAACATTTGTTTGATTGACAAGAACTTGTAAATACCTATCACAATAAAGTGAGTATTTTTATTCCCTGTGGATAGTAGGAGTTACACTAATTATTAAAAACCTTTTACCAAAATGGTGTTGCTGACTGAAAAACAAAGAATTGAAGTTTTAATGATGATTGGGTATGGCGATCGAATTAGAACTCATCAAGAGGTGTGTCGACTTTTTATAGACCAATATCCTGATCAGCAAATAAGTCAATCCACAGTCAGCAGAATAGAAAATAAATTTCGAAATTACGGTATTGTGAAAGACCTTCCAAAAACTGGCCACCCTAAGACAAAATTAATTGACGATGTGCAGCTTGATATTTTACTAGAAATAGAAAATAATCCGCATTCGACTAGTCGAGACATTGCTTTAGAGCACAAACTGAGCCATACCTCGGTACTGAAACTTTTAAAAATGCAAAAGTTTCATCCGCATAAAGTAAAATTAGTCCACGAGTTAGCAGAAACTGACTATGATCATAGACAAGAATTTTGTGAAGAAATGTTGGAAATTTGCAATCGTGATCCAATGTTTTCGCAGCGTATAATTTTTTCTGATGAGGCAAGTTTTACTTTACATGGAACTGTTAACAGACATAATTGTCGATATTGGTCTAGGGAAAATCCCCACTGGATGCAAGAAGCTCATACTCAACATCCCTAGAAGCTCAACGTATGGACAGGAATTGTCGGTGACAGAATTTTAGGTCCATTCTTTATCGAAGGTAATTTAACTGGTGAGAAATATCTACACTTCTCACAATTCGAATTAGTACCTGAATTGGCGATATTATTTCCTAATGAAAATGACTGTGACGTACCAAACAATAACATTTGGATGCAACACGACGGTGCTCCGCCACACTACGCAGTTGATGTGCGACGTTATTTGGACGAGATGTTCCCAGGTAGATGGATAGGAAGAAGAGGTCCAATGGAATGGCCAGCTAGATCCCCTGATCTAACGCCATTAGACTTTTTTCTATGGGGGTACTTAAAAGCAAGGTGTATAAAAATAGACCTAACAACTTAGACGATCTTAAAGAAAGAATTCGACAGGAGTGTAGGTTAATAACACCTCAAACTATTCAAAATGTAATAAATGAATTTTATGAGCGTCTTGGGTATCGTCAGTTGGTGCATGGTCGTCAGTTTGAACATTTATTGTGATTTCAATGACTGTCAAAATCAAATTTTGTTTATTTACACCTTAATTTTGTTTCGTTTTAAACCTAGCTAACTAGATGTTCTGTTTATTTCTTCAACTTTACAATTAAACTTTTATGGCCGTTTTTCTTGAATTTTTTGTTATGTAATCGATCCAAAATTTTATACTTCTGAAAGCAGGTTAAAGAATTCCACCGAAATAAAAAATAAAAAGTATAGGTTGTCATTTAAAAAAAATCTCGATGACGTCATAACTTAAAAAAAAATCATGAAAATATCTCAAAATATACTTCTTCTTATGCGCTGTAATTTGAATCGCTGTACCCCTTTTAGATTTTTGCTTTATTACAAATATTAACGGAGTTATGGATTTTATCCGCTACTTAGTTTCCACGCTGTATATCAGGAAAATATATTTTGCGCGGTTCAAATTCTAATGAAGCGGGCAATATAAGATATTAGACTGTAGCGTGAAAACAAACGCGAGGACGGCGGAGACAATTAACGCCGCCACAGCAACGGTATTACTCAGTATAACAAAAAACAGAGCAATATTGCCGCAATAAAAAATTACAGTTATGCAATCAACTCTTCTTGTTTCAATGTGTACAGATTTTTAGAGTAATTAGTTGACCAGTTGTACTTCGATCTCCGGAGTATATCGCCACATTGCATCATACAGTAAGAACGCCGTAAATTATTTTCACCCGTTCATTTTTACGACGCTACTGAAACGATGACGTATACTTATTCTAATTCTATCCTTAGTGATAATGATAATAATTATTTTCATATTACAAATTTAATGGTTTTAATAATTGTTAGAAACAAAATCTTACGTTTTCGTCATGTTTAAATATCTTGTCCCATTTTTTCACTTACTTCAAGTTTTGTTTAGTTTTTTTTTTAATGGTTTTGTGACAGCTTACTTTAGATAATTCCATAATTATGTTAAAAACATTTGTCTCAAGAAAAGATTATACCCATACAAAGTCAAATTGTTTCGTGAACGTTCAGAGGATGATTTTGACCATCGTTTACTACTACTATTCTGTGAGGGATAGAGCGACGTCGAACTGTGGACTGACCTTGCTGATATGAAAACTTAACTCCTATGGATTATTTTCTATGAGGTTGCTTGAAAAGCAAAGTGTACGTGAGCAGACCCGTAGAAAAAAAAAAACAATTGTGGCTAAAAGGTGCGCATTCATAGTTATTTACGTGTCAAGCTTTGTAAATTAATCATTAAGGGCCAGCTGTAAGTTTGTGTGTCTAGTAAAGATTAATTGCAAAGCCTGCTGCGTAGAAGTTTTTTTTATACAAGCTCGTAAAATATTACAGGTCTATTCCAGTAATTTACCATTTATTTGGTTACCATAAACAACAAAATTGACCTGTCCGAGCGTTTTTCCGAGAACAAAATATTTTCGAAGATATCGAATTAGTTCTTTAATTTTCCTCCACACTGTATTTAGTTTTACATGCTTTTTTCTACGTTAGGGAAACGAATCAACACAATGTATAGTTATAAGGAAAAATAAATAAGTAGCCTTAAATTATACTTAATTTGCATTTATTCAGTTTGTTTGTTAGGGTTCTGAACTTTCTGGAATGTTTCTTTACATAATACAGGAAATGCATATATTTTGCTTACGATTAATTTGAGGAGATTAATTTCGTACAATACAGCGTGTCTCTAAACCTATGTCTTTAATTGCAAGATATTACTCAGATACTTAAAAATATTTTCCTTGAATTTCTCTTGGCCACTTTAATTATATTTTTTTTCCCGAATCGGAAACGGTTAGGTATACGCGTGTCTCTAAACCTATGTATTTAATTGAACCCACAAATAGTGGTCAAGGAAAGAAGCAAAATCTGTTATACAACCATTGGTTACATGGCAATAATAACGCAGATAAAAATTATTTTACTTTTTCGTAGAAATTGTTTGAGGGTCGCTGATTGCAGTTTAAATGTTATGGGGGACCATGGTTTTCAACTATTTTCCGGCGTTCGAGGCCATACAAAGTAATAAAAACGCAGACCATAACCTAATGCACAGATATAGTACTTAAGGCAGGTCAAGTATCGTGTTTTTTTGTTAATTTTAAAAGCAGATAAATTTTCCAACTAGGTAAGTTCTTAATAGTTTAAAATATTCTGGGCGTTTTGCATTAATTGATGATTAGTTTTGTGCTAATCCGTACTTTAACAGTTCAATTTAAAAAATTCAATCTAAACTTATTGTATTTGTACAGCAAAAATAAATTTTCTTTATTAAAACTTCGAATAAACAACGAAGTAAACGTCTGTGTAGGCGAGCTTTTATGTTTTTATGATTTAAGCCGACGCAGAAATTCAGGTTCAAGATTACCTTTTGAAAATATGTGCTTTTTGTTGGAATGTAAACAATTAATAAAATAGTTCGATTGAGAGCTAGAGAAGTTATTCAATCACTTATTTTGAACCAATAGATTTAGGCAATCTAATTTATTTAAATTTTTCATTGAATCATACTCCATTCTTGCTTTCCGTTTTTACAATAGGAATAGGTTCTGCTCTTGCAATACTTATTCTGCAGCTATTAGTATGATAATTAAAAAATAATTTCACGTATTTTCAACGGAGTTACAAAACTAGCGTACGAAGTTTAATTACTTCAGCAAAAATCTAACGAAGATTAGGTACTCGTTTTTAACATAATTGTTATTGTCTATTACAAAGAGATGCATAAACAAAAGTTCTTACTTACCGCATGTGGAAAATACAAATAAACATGCCGATGTCCGCAAGTCTGATTCATATTCGTATACAATAAGACCTTGACCGAGTTGTTTTAAATGTAAATAAAAAGTTTTATTGCGGTTTATAGCTTTTATCGAAATAAATTTCTGAAACAAGTCGCAAACCAGAGAGCAGAGGTTTCAAAACAAAGGGACTGCGCTCACTTGTGATAGGTCAGTTTTTCATTTTTGGGCAAAAAAATTCAGATTTGTAGAATTAATTTCTTATGTAATGCGGAACTTACGGTTTCATTTAAAGACAGAGTTTTTGAGACACTCTGTATACCAAGTATCGTCGGCCTAATCTGTAAACTGCGTATCTCCATTTTAATAAATTTTACAGGAGAACCAAAAAATGTTTTTAAACTATTTTATTTCTTATTTTCTAGCGTAATTTCTTAGCAAGCATTTGTTCACTTCCTTCTATTTTTTAGTTATCAAATTAAGTAAATCCTACTATTCAGTTGGGGATAAGATGGAATTGAGCAGTTTTCAAGTAAAACATGATGTTAAGAGAGTTATGCTGTTTATGGACTGGTAAGTCTTTCACAATTATTCTAGCAAAAACATAAACTTATTTCCGGAAATTGTGGAATTACACAGTTTACAGGTGAAACCGACGGTATATTAAACTAATAACAGTAATAAATTCATCGTTATAAAATTCGTAATTATTTTTGCACACTTTATAAAAATTCAATCAAAAAAGTGTCAAACGCACAGCGATACGTCACCTCAGCATTTAATTTAATTTTACGAAGCGACCGCGCAAAAATAATTGAATGATATTTTATAATAATTTTCATCGAAAGGCGCTTCAATTAATTTTTATATGTTTTATATGTGCTTCGCAAATATGTTTTATAATAACTGCTTCACTATTTGTATTTATTTATTGATATTTTATTTTTATTTATGTCGTAAAATTGGGGTGTAACGTATTAAGGGCCGGGCATATTGCCGGGAATAAAGAATTGCAGCAATAAAAAAAATGAGCAACATTTATTGCGGAACACTACCGTTTGGCAATATAAATTTCTGATGTAGACCACAGGAAAGAATCAGTAGGTATTAGCGCGCGCGTTCGGAACGTGCACGCAACTGTAAGAAATACTTTAATGTTATCTCGTGCTGAAGGTTTAAACAACGTTCTCTTTCGCGCATTGATATTTGAATCCCTCTTTCAGCTGTCGTTCTCGCAATTAATCTCATGCTTTCGTGCACACGACCAAGTGCTCTTGTGACGTTTTCCTTTCGTTGGACTTACTAAATTTATTTGTAGTGAAAAAACAATAAAAGTTATTAAATAGGTTCGTATGTAATCGTTTTCTCTTCAACACGCATTAATTAAGTTGAGGTTTTATCGTTGACACCAGGGCCGTAGCTAGAGGGGCGCCAAGGGAGGCTGAGCCTGCCCTAGAAAGTTTTAAGCCTACCCTACGATGACCCAACCTGACATGAAATGATACATACATTGTATCGTAAGTAAGAAATTTTTAATCTTTAACTGGACAGAATTATAACTGGAAAAGCACTCAAATTTCACTATCGATAGATATCCGGTTAAAGATCAAAAACTTTTAACTTACAATTTTCATCGGACAAGAGCCAACTTCATTTAAATTCTATTTATTCAAAATCTACCATCGCAGGATACTGTGAGAATCTAGGGAGAATTTGGTAGCAATATTTTCTTTTCATGACGAATTCATCTAGAACATTAACATCCTACACACTTGTTGTAAATGATTGTTTGGTTAATGACCTTTGAAAAAGAGCAAAAAAAAACAATGTTTTCCACTTATTAACACGAGTTTTTAGCTACCACTGTAATCTAAAAGTAATTTTCAGTTAGTAGGTTTTGACAATTCAAATCAGACTAACCGGTGCAGTGAAGTTTAAGCTTTTTAAGATATTTCCACTTTCATCTACAGAGTTGCTATGATCGACTCTTTGTACATAGTAGGCGTTGAAGATATGTTCTGTCTTTCTCAGAGTGTAAAACTAGTAAATTTGCGTTTGTTGATTGTCAGTTGTTTTCGTTTCTTTCCCTTGCTTTACAAGTGTTTGTTTAGCGGTTAAATTTTGTAAAACTCATGTTATTCTAGTGGATGTAATTGCGGTATGTGGGAAATCGATTAGTTGATGTTCGTTAATTGAACTTTTTGCGTGTGAGCAGACACATATTTCAAGTATTGAGATGAAAGTATTCATCGCTCCTTAATCTACTACAGTTATTAGATATTTATAACCTTGTCGTTTATTTCACACACTTAGCAATCTTATCACAAAATTTCTTCCTGTTGACTTTAATTTTTCAGTGGTCTTTTAATTTGTGAACAGATGTTATCTACTGAGTAATTTAAATGTCAAACATTATATAAAATTTGTTTCAAACAACAAAAACCGCAATTATTTTGAATGTTATTTTTTGTTGTTTTTTATTTATAAAATATTTTAAATCCGTAAAAAGCATAAAAAATTATTCAGCCTGTCCTACACTACGATAAGCCTCCCCTTAATATTTAGTCTGGCTACGGTCCTGGCTGACACGTTCATTATTTCTACATTCTATAAAGTTGGTATTTAAAAAATTACCAACAAATTCCCCAGGATTGCCGTTGCAATGCAAGAATAATAAATAAGTCTGTGCTATTTGCTGCAATGCAATGAAAATTATCACAACTGCCTCTAACACTAAAAAACTGCAAAAGAGAAAGGAAGGCGGTCAAAGACCTAGTAAAAAATGGAAAGAGAGCAATGTGGTTGGAGTTTGGAGAAAAAGTGAAGAAGGCGTAACCAAAAATTGTTTTATGGAGTGATGTTAAACTTAAGAAAAAACAAAGAAACCATACGAAGAAACATAAAAGACGAACAAGGGACAATATTAACAGAAGAACAAAAAAGTATGGAAAGATATACGTGTAAATAGCCGGAATTTTATTCCTAATGTATTTCCTTTACTTGTTAATTATTAAATGACCTTGTGATCATTTTTTAACCTCGCATAAAAAAATACGAGTCGCCAAATCAAATGAAATTATTTATCAACCTCCCGAGCAATCAACGAGCTTAAGGACATAACATCCCTTTGATAAGCACGTTTCTCTTGCGGATTGCGTGGGAAAGTAAACGTTTCACGCCCACTCAAAAATAGTAGTTCAGAAGGGACACGTCAGATGGTAGCAATCACGGGGTTAATTTTGATGTAATTTTGAGATAAAATTCGGGCTGTATATCCCCTCGGAGAAAAAGAAATGTGACAATTTTCGTGCATCACTCTTCAAGTATGGACTAGTTTTTGCTAACTCAACGTTTCGTTTAATTTTAACATTTTCATTGTTAAATTTTTTTATTTAAAACAAATTTAATTGGTATCGTGCTCTGTAACCAAGTGCTAGTAGTGTAAATTTAAAAAGGGCGGAGATCCAATCCTAGAACGATTTCAAAAAGGTCCTGCCGCGACGTTCTTGATTAGAACAAGATTATCTTCCCTCAAATATCAAATATCAGGTACAGTTCGATTTAATTGTAATGCTTATGAATTGATTGTACTCCACATCCGTTAAATTCTTAGTAGCAAAGTCTTTTCTTTAGTCTGTACGCAGTTCTAAAGCCTGGAAGAGAAGAACCTGAAAGCCTTTGGCCTCTTAAAGATTTTAATCAGTGTCTTAGTTCAAAGATACTGGTGGCAGCGAAAATACCGAAATTTCTTGTAATCCAAAATTCCTTTTGTTGCTCAAACACATATTACGCATTGTTAAAAAATTAATCATTTATTTGTCATCAATCGGCCCTCTACAGTAGCCGGTGTTGGAGCCAAGAATCATTTAAGAATTTTGACGATTGAAGGCTAGACGAAGAAATTAGGACGAGGACAGAAGCAACAGCTGGAAATTCTTTAATAGCATCAAGAGAACACATTTCTAGAAACACCAAAATCAACAAAACTACAAATCTTCAAAAAAATGGAGACACCAATACTTACGTATGGGTTCAAAGAGTGGACAACAACTCAAAGTCACGGAAGTAAGATACAAAAAGCACCGAAATGAGATTCCTCAGAAAGATTGAAAGAAAAACAAGATTGGATAGGGGAGAGAAAGATAATAACATTCGGGAAACACGCCAATAAAGTCAATACGATACGAAAGGAAAATCAGTTGAGGTGGTTTGGACACATACCAAGAATAAGACAAGAAAGACTAGTAAAAGAGTGTATGGGGCTATAAAGAACAGAAAGCGAAGTCCAGGAAGGCCACGAAGAAGATGGAGAGAAGAAGTAAGAGTAAGTAGAAAAGAATTTCGCTTTAAACTGCGGTAAATGGAAACCTAAGGAAAAATGAGGAATCTTATCGACATGACATTCCTGCTTTAACTACCCTGTATCTTGATGACAAAATTCCATAATTCCAAATCCAATGAGATGAAACGCTCTCTCATCCCTCATTATTCAAATAATGTCCTATTATTTACTTTCTAGTAAATTTCAGAGCAAAGTTTTAAAGGACAATATTCTGGGAGAACCTTAAAGTACATTTAATGGCTTATTTAAAACTTTAATTTTCGCAGTCATTTTCTTTTAAAACTTCAAGAGTTTTCTGGAAAATTCGCTTAATTTAAAGAGATTAACGACGACGGAAACAACATGACGTCCTTGTCATGACGCCACTCAATTTCTTTACGCAGTCAAAACGTTTTTAATCATTAATAATACATAAAACAAATTGCATCAATTTCGTAAAAAAAAAAACAGGGTCTAATCTCTCTTGTGTGTGTGGAAGACGTTTCATGCCGCGCCGATCTCGTCGGCTTTTATTGCGTTAAAAACGTAAAACGTCTTTTTTGCCCTCATTTCTTGGTCGCTAAAATTAATAATTGGATTCGTAAAACACAAATGGTCTCATGCTATTCGGTGCAGCGCAGGCAATTTTTTTTTGACTCCTTTCAAACTACTCCGGCCATGAAACATCGTAAAATTCTCGATGCATCGGCACTTCTCTTTATGGCTTTAAGTAAATAACATCGTCCGGAGGTCCTATTTTTAGAAACAGCTGCTTTTTAGCAAATACTCAGCATATCGCGTTTTAGATCGCAGTTATTCTCGATTGCACAATATCAAGAATTTGTGTGTGTTGGAAACGCGCCGGTCTCGTGGGTTTTTATTGTGTTAAAAACAGTTTCTTTTATGCCATCATCTCTTTGTGGCTAAAATTAATTGGATTCGTAAAATACACCTAGGCTTACCCATTTGGTGCAACGCAGACAATTATTTTTTACATTCGTTTGAAAATACTCCGGCCATAAAATAGCGTAAAATTCTGGATGTAACGACACTTCTCTATGGCTCTATCGTTCGGATGTTCTATTTTAAAGCTTTTTTTACGGTTAGGAAATTCGTTTTTCGAGAAACGTCCTGCATATCGTGTTTTAGATCACTTTCATTCTCAATTGCACGATATTAAGAAATTGCGCGTGTGGAAAACATTTCATACTGGGCGGGTCTCGTTGGCTTTTATTGCATTGAATATAGTTTTTTTTTTACCATCATGTCTTCGTCGCTAAAATTAATTATTGGATTCGTAAAACACAAATAATGGTTTCACGCTTTTGGTGCAACTCAGAGATCCTTTTTGCATTCGTTTCAAAACATTTCATGGAACATCGTAAAAATTTCGACGTATCGGCACTTTTCTTTATGGCCTTAAGTAAATAATATCTGCCAGAGTTCTATTTTTAGAGACAACTGTTTTTCAGGAAACGCCCAGCATATCAAATTTTTGATGGCATTTATTTTCGATTGCATTATATAAAGAAATTATGTGTGTTGGAAACGTTACGTACCGCGCCGGTCTTGTGGGCTTCTATTGCGTTAAAAACAGTTTTTTTTTGCCATCATCTCTTCGTGGCTAAAATTAATTGAACTCGTAAAATACACCGGGGCTTACCTATTTGGTGCAACGTAGACAATTTTTTTTACATACATTTTAAAATACTCCGGTCATAAAATATCGTAACATTCTCGATATACCGGCACTTCTTTATGGTTCTAAATAAATACCTAATATCGTTCGGAGATTCTATTTTAAAGTTTTGCTACGGTTCGGAAAACAGTGTTTCTTGAAACGCCCTCAAGAAAATAATTTTGGCAGCCATTTTTTTAAACAGCATGAATTTTCTGAAAAATTCACTTAATTTACTAACGACGAGTTGGCTATAACTGACAAATATTTATTTCCATTAAGGAAAGGACTGCTAACCGGAAGACAGAAAAATTCTGTCACATCCGGGAATCGAGCCCGAGACACGTCGGATACATGCCGACCTCTCTTCCGGCTGAGCTAACGTGACTTCGAAGTTCGAAGATTTTAAATGGGAACAGGTGGTGAATAAAATGAGATTTGTCGAAACCGGCAAGTAGAAAAATTTCACAAAGGGAAGGACATTGTTAGCGAAATAAATTCATTAAGAAAAGGACCATTAACAGGAAGACAGAAAAATTGTGGGAATCGACCAGGGAAAATTTACTTAATTTACAACTTTTGCACTTCTAGTTTGATTTGTTCTGTCGCTTCGTAATTATTGTAACGGGTATTTTATTACTAAATAAAAAAAGAAAATTTCCCTTAAGATTCCATTATTCGAGAAAATCCTTGAAAGACACATGTGCAGGTGTTTACACTGAGTGAAAAATCATTTTAATGTTTGATAATGTATGTAATGTATAATAATTAAAAGGAATTATATAAGTTTGAGATAGATTTGGGGATTCGCCAAGAAATTTCAAAGAATGATATGTCTTTCAATTTCATTCTCGAACGAACGATTTATATTTTAAAGTAGCCGAATTAACATTTTTTTAATTAAAGAATTAAAACTTTAAAATATATTTTAGTGAATTACCGAAATTATTTTAAATAATAGGTTGATGTATTATATTATAATAATCAGTATCAGTGTTTATCTTGATTGAAAGACCAATTCTGGATTTAAATTACGATTTTTAAAATAACAAGACAATTAAAAACATTTTATTGAAAAGGAAAACGTCTCATACAAATACCTATCAAATAAATAAATTACTGGCATATAACCCAATTATTCAGATTTCACATCAAAAATAATAAATAAATAAATAAAATATTTGTTCATCCATTCTCTGTTTACTCAAGCAGAAAATATAATAAGTCCTCGTACTATGACGTGGTCGTATAATATTTACCGTAAACAACCCCTGTATTATCAGTGGTGCCATACGCGCTATTAGTTAAACTACCCACATAACTACTGCCCACACTATACGAAGGTCCATTCAATTCCGGCTCTGCGTAAACGGGGGTGCTTCGAAGTATCTTAGTTGGTTGCGTTGGAGCCATCACGTCGTTCCTGTCCAAGAAGTGATGGTGTCCAAAATGAGGCGACGACGGCAGATAAGAAATTGGAACCGGATAAGCAGGTCTTCGGGCTTCTTGCAAACGTGCCAGAACAGTACTCAGGCCAACCACCAACAACAGGAAGCCTATGAAGCCATTGTTCACCGCAACGATGGTGACGAGGAGCAGCAGGGTAAACGCAATGCCAAGCTTGAAGAATATCGCTGGTAGAATAATGGCCAGTCGCTTGATGGTGTGATGTACAAAGGTTCTCCCTTAAATAATTAAAAAAAACGTTTTAGAAGTCGATGTTATTTGGTTTTATGTACGATGATGCATAATTAAAGTGATACTATTGGAGAATTTCGTGGCCCCTATAGCAATTGGGAAGTATCATTTTAAATGAGCATCATAGTACATTAAAAAAAATCAAAAGTAATGTCTCTTTTTTGTTCACTAAAATAAATAGATGGATAAAAAATAAGCAAAACTTGATTACCAAATTTTATTGGAGAGAACATTACTTTTAACATGTTCGATAAATCATAAGAAGAAGAATTAAGTGATTTTCTTTAGAAAAATTTAAATCGTAAAAGAGATGTATGTATGGACGAACAAATTCACGAGCAAGTCTTCGAGTAAAGCGGTGGTATTTAGCACACACATATAAAAATGTTCTTAATAAGCACCAAAAAAAAATTCTAATAGCTGTCTTGGTTTTAATACTACAATTTAGTAAAGCGAAACGTTTTAACGAAACCAAACCGAATTAAAACTGAGCAATCCAACTCGAAATTGTTCCAATTTCGAATTGGAACTCGGCCACAACTAAAACTGGTCGGCGGCTTTTAAAGCCACAATACGTCTTCGACTTTCACTGGACTGTATGTAACATGTACGAAAAAACTGGATTGTCTTTGGGCGGAATTAATTAAAGTTCAGAACGGTTTCCGTACGAGTAAAATTAACGGGATTGAGGATCGTGTAAAAATTGCGAGCCGGTTATTATTATTATTTATATCTCCATTCAGTATGAATAAATTAGTTCACCTCCTTGGTTTCTATACCCTTTTACAGCATAATAGTGTTGTTTTGAATAATAAACAATTAGAAGAAATTGAAACCTGATTATAAAAAAAATCTTATATACTTAAAGCAAGAACTGATGATTATAACTGCAGCTTTTGCTGTTTTGTTATTTAAATAATTTTGTAATGACTGTTATAATGAGACAATAAAAATTGAAAGTTTAAAAGTAATAATTACCTTTTATGCTAGCCACACATTTAGACGAACTATAGCAACGAATCTCCATCGTCTTAACAGTATTTGCAATTCAAGTAAGTTTGCTCATTTACGTACCTATATTATAGTCATTTAACATTAAATGCCAATTCCTCATTAATACTTGAAAAATAACAGATTGTATATCATTGTTATCTCGTATTATTTTAGTACAAAGTTTTTTTAATCTCAAACCCGACAGAAAAATGAAGGGAAAACACTCAACGTCAGGAGTGACGAAGGTATAAATCTATAGCGAAACGTTGAGTGTTTTCCCTTCATTTATCTGTCGGGTTTAAAAAAACTTTGTACTTACAATTTTCATCGGACAAGAACCAACTTCAAGTATTATTTTAGATTAACGTACTACTGTAAAACTCGTTATAGGTATCTAAGTAATCTAATATTGGCTAGTAAATTGAATTGGCTAGCAAAAAATTAAAATTTAAAATTAAAAAATTAAAGAAAAATTTTGTGCAAATCGTTTTTGATTGCAGTGAGAACCTCGAGCAGCCTCTGGACAGCTGTTTCAGCCCTGCTTGGGGCTTCTTCAGCAGAAACGTAGCTCGACATTCCCAAAATTCGACATTCTAAAATCTTTCATTATGCTTTGACAGCAAGCATGGCCGCCTTGCATGGGGGACTCATTAGGAGCAAATCCCGCTTCAATTTGTCTATCCTACTGCAATGTTAGGTCAAAAAGCGATAGTAAGATGTCGCTATTTTATATGTTCATCATTCTTACATCGCATTTGCGAATAAATTGGGCAAGTCGTTTTTGGTCTGCAGTGGGAATGTCGAGCTACGTTTCTGCTGAAGAAGCCCCAAGCAGGGCTGAAACAGCTGTCCAGAGGCTGCTCGAGGTTCTCACTGCAATCAAAAACGATTTGCACAAAATTTTTCTAAAATCTTTCATTATGCTTTGACAGCAAGCATGGCCGCCTTGCATGGGGGACTCATTAGGAGCAAATCCCGCTTCAATTTGTCTATCCTACTGCAATGTTAGGTCAAAAAGCGATAGTAAGATGTCGCTATTTTATATGTTCATTAAAAAATTAAAATTAAAAAACCAAGCAGCGAAGTTTTTTTTACATTATAAATGGGTATTTTATTTCACATGTTTCCGAACATGCAGGTTATGAAGAGATAAATGATGTCCTCCCTGTTTTCCCTGAAATTTCAATCAAACAAGTCTGATTATCAAGGTTAAGTATATGGAGGATGCTGTGCCGTATAAAGTGTCTTCACTGTCGCCAATCAACTCGATTAAAAATTCCTTTTTCGGTAACAGTATTTCCCTAGAATTCCCTAAATTGATTTGACAAATTTGAAGTATGAGGTTAAAGTTAAAAACACGATCACAAAAAAAGTAACAAAAATTATTCATTAGCGTACCTGCGCAGGCAAAGTTATAAAAAAAAAATTGCAATTAACTGTTAAAACAAGAAAAAATGAAACTATTAAAATCTAACCTAATCTTGCACTTTGCAGCAGTCAGAAGCAGTATTGCCTACTTACCAAATTTCCATTTCTTTTGGAGAAACAAATTACAAAATCGATTTATCTTGTGATGGCGCTTAACGCTCTCGTCGCTTGTTTTATGAATTATTTTTTGAAATTTGGAATTCGTTCTTCGTCCATTTTCGAATTTTATCTTGCGATCATCATTTGTCACTTTTTCCATATTTTTAAAAATGAAGTTGATTCTTGTCCGAAGTGTAAGTAAAATTTTTTCTTGATCTTGAACCTGACAGAATTATGATTGGAAATACACTATTAATCTACAGCGAAACGTTGAATGTATTTCAAGACTAAAAAAACTTTTTACTTAAAATATTCCTGTCATTTTCTTAATTTTTTTGGGCCCTGTTGCCGTTATTGTTTAAAAGAAGACATTATATTTTTGAATTAATAATTTGTTTTTCTCTTCGTTTTTGTATGATCTGAAATTATTTCGTTTCATTTTATATATCTTTCTGGTTTTTCGCGGTGAAATTTACGATCGTCGTTTGGTTTTCTCTTTTTTGTTGAAGTCTAATTAAAAAAACTTTGCATTTTTTTCTCCTCCGCGAATAATTAGGGGTCACTTGCTTTTTTCTACTTTCTTCCGAAATTTTCATTTCGAATTATTATTAACCTTGAATGTTAGATTCTTGTTATTATTATTTTTTTAATTTTAAATCTAAAATTCGTTTTGAGTTCGTGTGCATGATCGTTATTTGTTTTTCTCTTCAGGAGCGTTTTTATTTCTCATTTCTAATGGGTTGCTCGATTGTCAAAAATGTTTTTCGTTCATTTTTTAAATTGCCTCAAATTTTTCTGAAATCAAATAATTGTTATAATTTCTTTGGAAATTTTGATTTTTCCATTTCGATCGTGTTGTTGGGTCTTTAAAAAAAATCTTTTTCTGATTGTTTACTCTGCTCTGGCTTATTCTCGCAAAATGTAGCGATTGTCCTTTGTTGCCAAGAAGTTGAAAAATTCTCTAGATTTTAATGAGTTATTACAATTTTACCCTTTTTTCCTTTTGTTTGAAATTATCCCAAGATTTAGCGACTTTCTCCCTAAGTTGGCAACACTGAGTGAGCTACTAAAAAGCGATCCGGCCGCGGACGTTAAGTTTAACAAAACGAACGGACTGTGGAGTATCGTGCACTTTGTCACGTACTACGACGCTCAATTTAAATCATACTCCTGCATGTGAACCACGCCCTTAAGAACATTCAGCGTAAGGGTTACGAAACTGTCAAATGGTATCATTTATGGTGAGCGCCGTTGTACATGTTGCGTTCTCTGGGGCTCTTTGTTTTTGCCATATAAGAGACGGGGGTGCTCGTCCGAAATTCGGCTCGTTTTCTGCTCGCCGCCTGTTACTTCTCCAGTTACTTTACCTCCATGGTTGTGATTTTGCCGAGAAGTTTGTTACAATACGGCACTTGCAGTTTAAAATTATTTTTCTATTAAATGATGTTGTAAAGTTAACTGAAGCTTTTGGACTTCTTGCTGGACTTCCATTCAAAATTTTCTTTTCTACCTGCGAACAATTTCTTCCATCTCTTTTTCACTCATGAGAGTATTTTTCTTTAGGTCACTTCTTTTTTGCTTGGAGAGTTAATTAGAAATCACGTTTCATTTAATAGAAATAAAAAAAATAGTGTACCTACGAGGTTTTTTTTTGAGACGAGGAATATTGTGCATTGGGCCCGTGTGTAGTAGGCACTGGGCAACTATTTAGCCAGAAAAATTCTTTAAACTTTCATAAAACGCTGTTTTTTAAGGTATGTGTAAGAAGTCCTATCCTGTAGTATCGAAAATACCATCTTCTGAAGAAGTTATCCTGGTTGTTATCTGACAAATTCATCAGTACAAAATGGCTGTCTAGCAAAAGAATATTTTTGTTGCGTCTGTCTTAAGTATGCAATTAGTTAATGATTTGCTGCAAATTATGGCTTCTCAGAGTTCCATTTACACATGCTTTATTATAATTGATTATCTCTGCAAAATTCACATTATAGAACACGGATGGGCACTGGCGGGGAAGTGTACTTCCCCCATGTTAAACGTAGCAACAAAAAATTGAGAGTGGGAAGAGCGCATTCCAAGCTAGAGAGATTTTTGATTTCCCGGGTTTTTTCAATCTCGGGAATCGGGATTGTAAAAATCATGATGCCGGGATCCCGGGAAATTATACTTTTAACGATATATTATCATACATATATTTTTAGAAAAGTTGTCAACATTAGAAATGTTGCTTTTTTGATACATATCTCAGTCAGATTATGAATGTTTGGAAACACAATAAAAACAAAATTATTTTAAATCTTTTGTAACCTTTCTTCTGCTACTCCCTATCAGGTCAAGTAGAGATAAGTTTAACAATCACACACATTAACTAAGTATAGTAAGACGCAGTTTACAAGTCGTAGGTTTACATTTAAAATGCAGTATGAGAAGATAAATCGATGTACAATCCTGTACAAAAACTCGATGAATAAACGTTTATTGTCTATGGCGGTATTTTTACTAATTGGGCCACAAAGACGTCTCCAGTCAATTTATACAAATCTTAGAATTCATATCGACTAATATACCGGGTGTCCCGCGCCATGTGCTCAGCTGTCTACAATCTTTATTTATTAATCGATTAACCTCAATTTTTGAGACGATAAACTAAATAAAAAATGGAATTTTTCGACATACTGATAGTCATCATAGGACTTCCGGTTTCGCCGGAAGTGATATCCACTTTCTTCTTTTAAATGGAATAGCCTATATATTTTTACATATTTAAAATCTACGGAATATTATTATTGAGTCCGAATACGTATCAATTGTTAATTTTGGTTTCCATGACAACGAAAAAAAAACTTTTTTATTTTTTAGTATAGAAAGCTATGAATCGCATTTTTTCGATCTAATGCGATCAAGTGTTTCGAAAAAATCACTCCTTTGATGGCATTTTGATTTTTAACATTTTTACAGTATTTGAAATTTTCATTAGCTCTTAACTTATTTTTTCGATAGAACCTCATATGTTTCTTAGCTTAGTTCAACAGAACATTTTTTTCTGAGTACACTGATACCAAATACGTCATATTTTATTTGAAAGTCATTTGAAATAAAGGGAGTGTATAATTTCAATAAAGACATGCTTTATTTTTAATTATTTTCAAAGAAAATTTGACGTATTTGGTATCAGCGTACTTAGAAAAAAATGTTCTGTTGAACTAAGCTAAGAAACATATGAGGTTCTATCGAAAAAAATGAGTTAAGAGCTAATGTAAATTTCAAATACTACAAAAATGTTAAAAATCAAAATACCATCAAAGGAGTGATTTTTTCGAAACACTTGATCGCATTAGATCGAAAAAATGCGATTCATAGCTTTCTAGACTAAAAAATAGAAAAGTTTTTTTTTGTTGTCATGGAAACCAAAATTAACAATTGATACGTATTCGGATTCGTAATGATCCGTAGATTTTAAATATGTAAAAATATATAGGGTGTTTCATTTAAAATAAGAAAGTTGATATCACTTCCGGCGAAACCGGAAGTTCTATAACGACTATAAGTATGTCGGGAAATTCCATTTTTTTTTTAGTTTATTGTCTCCAAAATTCGGGTTAATCAATTAATAAATAAAGATTCTAGAAGGGTGAGCACATGGCGCGGGACACCCGGTATATTCCGTCATGTGTAATAGAAAGAGATGGAAACGAAAAATCTTTAACACTATTAACCAATCATATAACAAAATCTAGAAAATTACAATCAACAGTATTCACCTTTGATGTATCTCTTTCTAGGGCCCGCTATAATTACGGAATTCTTTTAAGGAAAACAATACGTTATTTGCAGTTAAACACTGAGTTTAATTGAATTTTTAGCCACCACTGTAACCTAAAAGTAATTTTCAGTTAGTTAGGTTGTGACAATTCAAATCAGACTAACCGATGTAGTCAACTGTTAACTTTTTAAGAAATTTCCACTTTCATCTAGAGAGTTGTTATAAATGACTCTTTGGACATAGTAGGCGTTGAAGATACGTTCTGTCTTTCTCAGAGTGCAAAATTAGTAAATTTCCGTTTACTGACTGTCAGTTGTATTATTCTTTATGTTTCCCTTGCTTTACAGGTGCGGTTAAATTTTTGCAAACTCATATTCCTCTAGCCGATGCAATTGCGGTATGTGGGAAATTGAATAGTTGATGCTCGTTAATTGAACTTTTTGCATGTGAGCAGAGACATATTTCAAGTGTTAAGATGAATATATTCATCGCTCATTAATCTACCATAATTATTAGGTATTCATAACCTTGTTGTTTATTTCACACACTTGGCAATTTTATCACAAAATTTCTAGCTGTTGAGTTTAATTCTTCAGCGGACTTTTAATTTGTGAACAGATATTAACTGAGAGGGTCATTCACGAAACAGGACTTACAAGTCGTTACCGACGCTGCAAATTGCAAATCCCTTGCAATCCAGTGACGTTGTCATGGTAACTACGCGGTCAAAATAGTTTCTGCGTGGTTTTTGCAAATCAGTCTGAAGGAGAAGAGCTAAATACAGGGTGTTCATGGGAAGCCGCTACAATAGCTAACTGTCTTACTTGTATTTTTATGAAGTAACTTAAATTAGGAAAGTTTTAGGACCTTTCCTCTTAGATTTTGTGGTACTTCCAAAAAACAAATGACAATCAGGTTTTCGAGATTTTCAATTGTTTTCAATTTTTATTAATGGAATGTTAGGTTTTTTATCATTGTATCACGTTCAGGATGTCAAATTAATTATGTTTCTAAAATATAATCTTCCAAAGCCTACTACTTTTATAAATGATTTAGTAACAAAATTTTGGTGTTCACGGGAAATGGCTGCAATAGTTAACTTTTTTATTTGAAGTTTCACGAAGTAGCTTAAATTAGAAAAGTTTCAGGACCTTCCATGCTCGATTTTATGGTACCTTCGTAAGAACAAATGACTATCAGGTTTTCGAGATTTTCAATTGTTTTCAACTTTTTTAAATAGAACGTTATGTTTTTTATGATGGCATCGCATTCAGGATGTAAAATTAAGTATGTCTGTGAAATAATATCTCTCAGAATAACAAAACATAATATTTCATAAATACTTCAGTCTTGATATTCGCGGGAAGAAGTGTATCGTTACAATAGTCTTTTTATTCACGAATACAATATGGTGTGCTTCGAAACAAGAGAATAAAGGAAGTTTGTTCAAACTGTCAGACCTTTGTGAACTGTTATGATTCAAATTTTGTTTAAATTTAGTTCAAACTAAAAGTCCTCGTGTCAAATGTTGAAAGGGCGACATGTTAAATGTCTAATACCATTATTTACCAAATAATTTATAAAATAGTATACTTAGGAGGGGAATAGTTTAAGGAAGTACTTAACTTGGCATCCTGAACACGATACGCTGATGAAAAATATAGGGTTCCATTTAAAAAAGTTGAAAACAATTGAAAATCTCGAAAACCTGATTGTCAATTGTTTTTCCGAAAGTACCATAAAAACGAGGAGGAAAGGTCCTAAAACTTTTCTAATTTAAGTTACTTCGTAAAAATACAAATAAGAAGGTTAGATATTGTAGCGGCTTCCCATGAACACTCTGTATAATGCAGCATCGACGTTAATAGGTTTCGAAAGCCTTGTTCTTCTTGTCACATCGTTTTCAATCAAACCTTTTACTATAAAATCGTAATTCTGTTTAGTTTTCTTTAAAAAATATTTTTGTATGTGTAAAAATGTTCATGCAAATTAACACTTACCATATTTACTAATGTTAATTATTATATATTATAAAAATACTTTTTAAATAAAATTAAATAGAGAATGGCCTACTTCTATATCATACAAATGTCGTTGCAGGACCTAAAGATCAGGTGCAATTTATAAATCGACGCCGACACTTTGCAAATCTTTTTGAAGAATTACCTTATCGGTGTTTACTTGTTCCCATGGTTACGCTAATAATGCTCTCATTTGGCTGAGAGTTTAATGAATTAAGTTACCTGAATTTGCAAATTGCAAACGGTTGCAGACGCTTATCATGTTTTGTGAATGACCTCCTGAGTAATTTAAATATCAAAAGCTAAACAAAATTTGTTTCAAACAACAAAAACTGCAATTATTTTGAATGTTATTAATTCATGCAATAGTAATTTATTTTTATTGGTTTTTTATTTATAAAATATTTTAAATCCGTAAAAATCATAAAGAAATTATAGAGCCTGTCCTACACTACGATAAGCCTCCCCTGAATATTTGGTCTGGCTATGACCTTGTTGGTTTTTCTATGTTCTGTTCATAAATCCTGCATGAATCGAATGCGTAATCCAAAAAAAAGAAAACAAGAATCAGTTTAAAGCACACCGAAACAATTGCACGTTTTCTTTTTGAAAAGGTCGATCGCACACCGAAACAATTGCACGTTTTCTTTTTGAAAAGGTCGATCTGATGAAAATTTTTACATGAAAGGAAAATATTATAAATATAACTAAAAAAGACTATTTTTTTGTTTATACACAATAAAAACTATAACAAGTATTAAAAACCATAATAATCCTCAAAAATCCTCACATTTACAAAATCCTACAAAAGACCGGCGGTCAAACGAAATCCTCACAAATTGCGTAATGACTCAAAAATTGGCAACACTGGTGATTTCATTTTAAAATTTCCGAATGTTCAGTATTATTTGTAGGATTAAACAGAAATAACATTAACAAATAACTGAAACAGTTTTCTTTGTCTGTTTGAATTGTTTCTTTCATAAATTCAAAAACGGGAAGTTGCAGCGTTATTTTCTTTTTTCCTGAAACTTTTCTCAAAACGAACCTGTACATGTAAAACTTATTTTTTTTTATTGTTTTAATAAGGACAATTTTATTTCTTTAAATTCTTGTGAAACATGTCAAACTAATTTTTGGTAGATATTTCTAAGGTTATTAGTTTATTAGTCCAACAGAGAGTTACAGAATTTTATTTTTATCTGATTTAAGTTCCAGTTTTTTAATTTTTTTGGTAATTGAAATAAAATGTTGAATACTAGAATACAAGAAACATTAACGTTAATAACTATTTTAAACTTTAAGCTATGTTAAACTCGGAATTTATTAGAATAATTTTTACTACATTTTATTTACTTTGATTATACACGATGACCTAACTTTATTTAGGCAGCAATAATCCGAACGAAGTCAGAGAGAAAATATTAATTATAAAGTTGTAGCGTCATCGCGTTATTTAATTACATTTTTTTTTAATTACTCTTCGATAATAACCTACATAGTTTTTATTTATTTATTTAAATTTTGATTTTAGTATATCCTGGTTTTACATCATAACACACACTAACGAAATACGAGCAGGATTTAGTAAGAGACTATCTATGCCATTAAAAAATAAAACAAAAATATAATGTTTAAATTAGGTTTTTTTTTCCTTACTTTGCAATCATTTCTTCTTATATCATTTTCAAGAAATTGCTTGTTCATTTCCATTTCTGCTGTAAGAATCCGAAGGTTTCAACCTGTATATTGTGAAAAATATTCAATTTCTTTCCTGTATCATGTAGACGATCAGAACTGTGAGATCTGCGCCGACAGTTACTTTTCACTGGAAAAATAATATGATTGCTTATCTTTCGCGTATTCAATGCTGTACAATATTTTATAAAATCCTTAAGTTACATTTTAAGTTTAATTTAGCACGTACTGTCGACTCAGCTTTCTCGGTCCCGGTCTGAGAGCGTGGGAAGTTTAGGAAAAAATAAGGCAAATTGACATTGTTACGCCATCTAGTTTTGAGAGCATCTAGAGTAGAAGCTTGACCCAGGTACGCGGGGGGAAGTTGCAAGATAATTCATAAAAAACGTTAGCATTTGATTTTTCAGTTAGTTAATCCGCGGACCTTCTTTCAGCTTTTGAAAAGCTCGTGTTTTTTCCTCGTAGCGGGCGATCTTGATTTTAACTTCAATTTTAATTTAATTTAAGATTTTCTCCAAGTTTGAAATTCGCGAATGGAAGGCAGAAGCTTTCCTCGGGTAGTGAAATCTGTGTACTTAAAACCGTCCGAACTAAGTATTTTATTTGCTTTATATAAAGTCATTGTGTTTCCTTAATTTTTGGATTACGAGAAGATCCTTCGATTCAGTTTGGTAAGCTAACAGACCGCTTAAAAACTAATTGCTGTAATTGAAAGTGCAATCATTGTCTCTCTCCCCCTTTTTGTTAATGTTATTTTTGTGGTAAAGTTTGTTTCTCACATCTACACGTCATTCGTTTTTTTTGTATTTTGTTTTGTTTTTTTGTCATTTTAGTTTTTGTTGTTTTTTCTTCTATTTTAATAAACTGGTTAAATTTATCAACTCTTTTATTCACTAATCTTAAGTTCATTCCTTTTACCTTCTCCAAGAAGCCCGAGGAGAACGTCTACATAGGAGAGAGACAACGACAGGAAAGAGATTTGACAATCTTCAGGGACAAAACGGCACTGTTTCGACTTTTTTCGGGTAAGACACCGTCGAAAGTACATTTTTGGCTCATTTCTCAAACTGTCGCTACCGAACAAGAAAATTGCTTTCCACAGTAGCCCGTTGGTCAAAAGAGCAGGTTGGGTTTTCTATGAGACGCGGGGGTGGTTTCGGGTTGTTGAGGGTGAAAGAGTTCCGAGTAAGTATAAGGCTGACCCCTCCCCCCCCTAAATTTTAAAGAAAAATAACCCGCGTCCGTTACACTGCGTACGTTCTGAAACGTATTACATTTTTTTAACTTTCTCTGTCAAATTTGTTAACACTGATTAAGAATGATGTATAAAGAGGATTTATTATCACAAAGAGATCGTACAGAAGCCAAAGAAAATTTAAAACGTTAGGAATTACTAGAAATTAAACCAAATGATTTTTTTAGAATACCGGATAATGTACAAGAATAAGGGCATTCAAGGAATATGATAACAAAAGAAATCCCAAAGTTGTAACAGTTACAACGGGCGCATACTAATTCGCTCCGGCGGTCAAATTTTAATCCCTTGTTTTAAAAGGGTAGTAGGTAAGTTCGCTCCAGATACTTTTTCGCGGAATTCAATATGCACGGTGAGGTGTATATATAGAGTATAAATTATGTTCATTATTGAATTCAGCCTCACATTTATTACTTTTGTTACCAGTGTCTATTTGTGTTCGATATGGATTCGATAGAAGTCTGAAATGTTGAGTGAAAAAGGCAAACCAATCTTAGTTGTTAATAATTATAAATATAATTTTCATAAACTACTTTCTGGGAATGTAAAACGCTGGCAGTGCATACAACGTGGATGTAAGTCTTATATTAAGAGTATAAGTTTATGTAACACTGTGATTGAATGTAATGAAAACCATAACCATCAGAGTAGTGATGTGTCTGTTCTAAACAGACAGAAATTGAGTAACTGTTTAAAAAGATGTGCCATGGATGATATATGTGAAAAACTTATGAAGCTTATACATAAAGAATTAAATAAGGAAAATATCGATACGTTAACTGTAAATGACGTGCAGCTCGTGAGGAAAAACATTTATAACGGCTGAAAGCAAGTTCTTCCGAAAATACCAAGTACCATTAAATGCAGTAAAGGTGTTAACACATCAAGATGAATTATTTTTACTAAATAATGACTCAGTGGCAAATTTTGTAACATTTTCATGTACCTCCAATCTATTTTTTTTTTTTGAGTCAATTACGAACAATTTATGTTGATGGGACATTTAAATGTTGTCCAAAATTTTTTTATCAGCTGTTCACTATTCACGGACTTGAAAATGGACATTATGTCCCTTTAGTTTTCTTTTTACTAGCAAATAAACAAGCAAGTACATATACTACTATGGCGTTCAGTTGTTTAAAAAACCAATGTTTAAAACTCAATATCAACTTTAGCCCTGAAATCTTTTACGTGGATTTTGAAAAGGCTATACACTCTGCTGTACGTCAAGTCTTTCCCTCCGCTGTGTTAAAAGGATGCAGATTTCATCTTGGGCAATCATGGTAAGTTTTAAAAAAATATCGTATGCAATTTAATACACTGTCCATCTCTGTATAGGTGGAGAAAAATACAAAAGCTTGGGTTGTCAACAGAATACAAGCAAGATATAGAAGTTGGAGAATACTTAAAATATGTATTTGGCCTTCCATTTTTGGATCCCTCCGAGGTGGTTGACTGTTTCGCGATCGATTTTGCAGAAATTTTATCCAATCGTGCTGTAATTCACGAGTTTGCCGATTACTTGGTGGACACTTATATTTCCGAAGATGCAGGTTTCCCACCGCATATGTGGGCTGAGAAAAGTTCGTCTCTTGAAAGAACAACGAATGCCTGTGAAAGTTTTCATGCAAAATTTAATTCGTTATTCTATAGTCACCCTCCTAATATATTTCAATTTTTAGAAAATTTGAAAAATATTCAAATTGATACCTACATTAAAATACGTAGCGTTAACGTGCAGAAAAAGGTATATCGTAAGGCTGTTCATTTACGTAAACAATTTGTTGAAAAATCTCATTATTAAACCAAAATGTGATAAGTAATTTTCAATTTGTAAAGTGTATGTCACACAGTTTTATGCAAAATACGCAATAATTTATATAACATGTAGGCATTATGTAATGTAATATAGAAACAATATATTGTTAGATAAGTAAGTGATTGACTTTTGCATTCTTATTCCTAGAATTCGCGGGAGCGAACTAGCATACAACCACCGGAGCGAACTAGCCTACGATTAACAGGGTTGTCTGATCACGGGAGCGAACTAGTGTGTACCGGTTACAACTGTAAGAGATCTCGGGATAATCTTTGACTCTGAGCGTACCTTCTTACAACACGTGCGTGTCACTGGCGAAGTCATCAAATAAAATGATAGATTTTATTATTAGAAGTTGTAGATCCGTCACTAATGAAAATGTCTTAAAAATACTTTACTCCTCTTTAATCTGGTCCAGATTGGAATATTCAGTGATTGCTTAGATTCCAATATTTAAATATTACTCTTCTATGTTAGAAAATATTCAAAGGGAATTCTTTAAGTATGTATGGTTCAAGAGATATTGTGAATATCCTGAAAGAGGGCTAGATCAGGAGCTTATAATATCAAAATTCAAAGTCTCATCTATCAGTCGCAGGAGGAAATGTATTGTTCATACCCTTTTATACAAATTAGTGCATAATCAGGTAGATTGCCCGTTCTTACCAAACAATAAATTAAACTTTCTAGTATCAAGGCTTGAAGCAAGATAATCTTACTTTTTATCTTTTTATATCAAAAACCAATATGTTATCGAGATCCCCAGTTCATATAATCTGTTCGGTCTATCATGAGTTACTTTTTACTCTGTACATACAATGTAAATATCCCTATGTTCAATTTTAGAAAAAAAAAGTCAATGTATTGCACGCTGTCTATGATGAAACAAGATGAGTTTCAATCAAGGAATACTTATTTTGTAAATAAGAACATTATAACTTATTTACACGTTTTCCTTCATGCTTTAAGCAATGATGTCAGACGACTAGCAAATCAGGAGCACAGAGGTAAACTATTTGCTATTACAGATTCTTTCAAATATTATCACATAAATTTAACAATAGACACAAGTTTCATGTCGAAACAAGCATAATCATGAATATAGATGGCAGAATTATAATTACATTGCTGCTAAGGCTTAAGGTATATTAGGTTCTTGGGAATGGGTGCTTTAGGATTGAACAATGTTTTCTGGACACTCGGTATAAAAGTTTAAAATTACCTTCTTCTACCAACTCATTTGAAAACAACTGGTTTTGTGTGCTGTTTAATTCTTCGGACTTCAACAAGTCGGCTGAAGCGAACACCACCCAAATCATCAAAACGAATTTTGCACACCCCATTTCTTTTTTTCTCTTTTCAAAGCAAAACTCGGCGAACGCGTCAAACGAACCGACTGATTAAAAAACCATCATCGGCTCATATATCATACCTCGCTAACTCCATAAACAATAGAGGCAAGAATTGACAATCTGATCACGTTGCCCCAACATACGAACGTGCCCCGGTTGAAAAATGAAAATTTTTCGATTTTGACGAGCCGCTTAGACGGTTACAGTTCGGGCGACATTAGAAATTAATGTGGTTAATTAGATGTAAGTATTTGATTCTGGAAATAATTGGGTGAAGCTGGCGCATGCTAAACGAACTGTATCTGATGGCTTACTTCTAAAAAAAAAATTCGGCGGGTTCGTTTTCTCGTTAATTAATGCGCCGCCGACCCGAATTAAAACGGCGCACGTTTTTTTTTCGAGGTGGGTACAAGTTAATGAAGTCGCGTTACGCCTATGCATTAACAAGCTTGTTTTTTGTTGACGAAAATGAAGACCTACCAAAAATTCAGAGCGTAAAAATTTCCTGTGGTATAATAATATTTTAACATTCTTAAGAAAAACATTATTATTTCTATTTGGTTGCACAAAATTATCAAATTTTCTCAGGTTATTTATGCCGGGTATTTTGGTGCCGCGGGGTAAAAATAAATCGGGTCTGTTGTACAAATTTACTATTTATTTTCTACTTTAATAAATTTACGTTGCCCTTGTCTTTACCATTTGCTGCGAATTTTGTGAAACCGATCCACTCTTCGCACAGAACCGTTCTCAGGGGACACATCCGAGTTGCAATTATCCGTGGTACAAATCCTGCACGACGTCGCATTGAAACTTTCTCGAATTCTATCGCAGATCTTGGTGCCCCGGAATTGACGTTCGCAACGTCTTTCCACCAAGGATCCTAAAATTAGTTAACTAGTCAAAATCCCGTTTTATTTTCTTAAATATTTTGAAAAGCTAGCGACATCCTGCGATTTCGCTTATTGGCCTTAGGTTTGACAAACTGAAGCCACTTTGCTACATAATAAGTCATCCCATACATGGCGGCCATGCTTGACGAAGTCCCAAATAGAGCTGAAACAGCTGTACAAAGGATACTCGAGGGATCCACTGCAATCAAAAACGATGTGCAATTTGCTTACTGTTTTGAAAAGTAAATCCTCTTTGGGTATCGTATAAACAGACTGGCGTGAAAGTATCCCCTTCCGGGCATTCAACACTGGTTATATTGATAGGTCTGGAACAGTTACTGGGGATGTACCCTCTGCAAGTCAAACATCTCAAACCGATGACTGTAATGAAAGAGACACTTTGTTTTACTGCTTCTAACTGAATCAACTTCTCTTCAAAATGATGTTAAAAAATATTTGGAATTAAAATTATTGGAAAGGAAACAAAATTCTTACCAATGCCAATCGTTAGAATTAGGACCAACAAATTTAAAGCTGCGAACATCTTATCTTTTTTTTTGCGTGGTAGCAGTCTCGTCACTAAAGTTTCAACATTTGGCAGACCCTGTTTCTGTCTGTACTCATCGCTACGTTACTTTTTTGTTGGCTATTGCTTTTATAGTTTACTTAAATATCAGCGGCAAAAAATGTTATCGCGCCAGCTTTGAATGCTTCTGTCGAATGAAGCACGCCGAAATTTTCAAAATGCTTTCCGATAATATCGATGACGAAATCAGATTTTTTCTAGCCGTTAACGCCGAGGGAAAATAAAACTTTACAGCAGAAAGTCCAAGAATATTAATTGATAAGAAATTTTCTTGAAATCTTTGACACTGCGACGATAAAGAAGTAAACTAAAAACGTTAAAGACGGAGTTTGTTTACACATGAAATAATTCCTCATACCTATTAACTATTTTTGGTGATTAGACTTAAGATGAAAATGCAAGAATTGTTGTTACAAATTTTTACAATGTGCATTTTTTATTTAATTTACAATAAAATTCGGCTTAAGGCCGTAACGCAATCAATCTTAACAATCCCATTTGATTACCTTTCATTGGAGATTGTTCTGCACTTTCCCACGTCGCCGTCGGCGTATGAAGACGTCGACACCACAGCGTCAACAGTCTCCTCGTAAAACGACATAGCAGATCTTCGAAAAAGCATCGTTCTTCTTAAACCAAGTCATCAAACGTAAACTCAAACAAGAAACTTGCAGTCAAAAACGAAAGGCTCATACCCCAAATCAAACTGGTGTCCGCAATTAAGAGTCACGCCCAAAATTGTACCTTCTGCCCAAATTAAAGCATGTGTCAAAAGCAAAAATCTTGTGCCCAAAATGAAAACTTGTATCCAAAGCAAGAAACTTGTGCCCAAAGTGAAAAGCCTGTAAAGGTAGGAAAATTCGTGAATAGTAATTCGGACAACAGATAAAGTAACAGTCGCAAACATACCTGCCTGGAACTCCACGGATGAGGCTTGAGACAAACTCTTAACGACCTTAATGATCCTGCAGCATCAAGTCAAACCCGATGAAACGTCGTACGACGAGAAAGAGTTCCACAAAGGTCCTCAACAATAACCAAAGTGTGATCGACACACACAGTTAAGGCGGCCACAAAGCGAAAATCGGGTAGCGCCCCCACAAACAATGCCACCAAGTGTTGGTGACATGCCTCCAAATATTCGAAAGGAGGGTCGCACGAATCAAAACCAACATGACATAAACAGCGGCCAACGTCCATCAGTCTGACATAAGACAACGCCAATAACGTCAAAGGCCAAGAGGGATAGCAATTAAACTGACCGTCGAAATGTTAACTCGCAAAAACCTGTAGTTCACATAAATTGATATAATAGAAAAACAGACGTCACCGGAAACTTTATAGGTGTCTGAACGCTCGGAATCAAAATAACAATTTCGCCACAGAACTCACGAGACAGAAAAGAAATTCGCTTGCAATCGTTTCAACAGATGATGCGGTCCTATCTAAAAAGAATAGAACCCCGAACGAATATTTATTTAAAACTACAAGGGAGTGTGGAGGCCTTTTACACTAATTCATGCCCGGAGTATTTCGAAACGAAAACCTAAACAAACGTTTAAAATAATAAAATAAAATGCAAAGCGTGAGATTATTTGCAATTCGCCTAATTAGCTACTCCAGCGACGACGAAAAGCGAACACAGAAAAACTGTCTGTAATCGCAATAAAGTTCCCGAGGCCCTGGGCGCAGAGAAAAGAATTTCTTAATATTGCGAAATCGGAAATAAATGCGAGTCGAATGGTATATACAGGTCGTTCCCTGAAAGAGGTTTTCACACCGTAGCAATATCTTATTTTAGTTTTAATAATTTAATAAAACTTTCGTAAGTAACTGGGGTTAGAAATGACAAAAGGAAATTAACACTTGTCGAGATCAAGCATTTTTCTTGGAATTTTCGACGAGAGTGAGAGAAGAACGTCATTTGTACGCTCAAATCTCTAGCCCTCCTTAAGACAAAAATTACTGCTACCTATATCTATAGTTATAAGACTTTTCGATGGTTCGGGGCAAAGTTAATATATGAGAAGTTATCTCATAAGCTTGGATTTACATGCATAAAGCCGAATGCCAGGTCGCGCTGGTGGGGGTGTCCGTACGGTCTCTCGTCACGTCAGACTAGACTGTTTCAATTTCGATTGGTCGCGATCCATGGCGCATGCACAACCGGTGCCATTGCCATAAAAACACAACTACTCTGATGATTTTAAATGGAGCTTCAGCTTGGACGAGTGACGTATTCCTGAGACCCATACGAAAAATGTCGAATCCGTCCGATATTGCATGAGGCAACTTCCCATATACTAACTTTGGGTACGGAGTGGGTGTAACGAATTTAAAAATCGAATCAAAGGAAAGCCACATCGTAATTGGAGCTAAAATAACTTTATTTCGATTTCCAAAGTACAGAATACAGTAGGTGTTACCGTAGTGGCAATTCTAACTTAAGTTTTAATAGATAAAATAGCGACATCTTACGATCGCTTTTTGACCTGACATTGCAGTAGGATAGACAAATTGAAGCGGGATTTGCTCCTAATAAGTCCCCCATGCAAGGCGGCCATGCTTGCTCTCAAAGCATAATAAAAGTTTTTAAAAAATTTTTGTGCAAATCGTTCTTGATTGCAGTGGAAACCTCGTGCAGTCTCTGTACAGCTGTTTCAGCCCTGCTTGGGGCTTCTTCAGCAGAGACGTAGCTCGACATTCCCACTGCAAACAAAAACGACTTGTCCAATTTATTCGCAATTGCGATGTAAGAGTGATGAATAGATAAAATAGTGACATCTTACAATCGCTTTTTGACCTGACATGCAGTGGGAATGTCGAGCTACGTCTCTGCTGAAGAAGCCCCAAGCAGGGCTGAAACAGCTATACAGAGGCTGCACGAGGTTTTCACTGCAATCAAGAACGATTTGCACAATTTTTTTTTTAAGTTTTAATGTGGACAATGCACGAATCTGCTCTCTACATTTTCCCTTAGCTTAGAAGCTTTTGAAAGGGTCCTAAAGTGACATTTTAATGTGTACAGTGCTATGTTTACTGTTAATGTTAAACGTTCAATACTCAAAATATTGTAGGTACTTATGAACGTTTAGACCAACGAATAATGGCTAACGACATTCATTATTACTTTCCTTAATCGGCTATAACATTATCAAGTTATATAGCTCAGATTCTACACAGAAATGCGGATTATACTCCTCATAAATACCTGTATTACGTTTTCGCATAGTATAAGATCAAATCGCTTGATGGCGCGCCTCAACTCATTAAACCTCTTCGTGTGTCTTATATCGCGTTTACACATTCGCGCTCGCATTTCATCTTGTTACTAGTCACACTCGCGAGTGGCATTCGTTCATTCAACTCCACAACGTGAACACATTCGCGCGGCTATGTTGAGGCTAGCGGACAAATTTGAGGAGGCGAATCTCGAGCGCGTACGTGTAGATACACGTGTTTCATATAAATTTTGCAGCGAATGTGTAATCATGAGCTTCCCTCGTGCGCTCGTCGCTACAAGGCTTTTGATTCGTCTCCAAAAGACCGTTTACAGTGCGAGCGCCACGAGTGACGATGAGGCGAATGCTTAGCGGACGATTACATATTCGCCTCGCTCAGTCATCTCGCGGTTCGCCTCGCCCTGCGTGCAAATATGTAAGGGGTCAGGGGTGGCCGAGGAAACCATCCTAATGTAAGAAATCCTCCGCTGCCTAGTCCCATTTCTCCAAAAAGTACTAAAAAGTAGCTCAATAAGAAACAACAAAAGGAAAGCGAAACCAGTGACATTAAATATAAAGAATAAAGCAATTCTAAAATAAAAGAAGAAAAATGATTCTTTGGGCGGAGTGTAAGAAAATTAATAGTTCAACGAATGTCTTAGAGGCGGCGACTGTTACACCCTAGTAAACCAGCCTTCAGTAAGAAGCCTTACTTTGACAAAAGGTAGGATTAATTTGTACCTCCTATTGTTTGATCTGTTGCATACTGTTTATCATTTAACATGCTTAATAAATTATTGACTCTGCTGCAGGTTCCTTGTTTTGGGGCATGCATATCTCTGCATTCTAAGTCACTTTCCACAGTTTTAGAGTGCAAGGACTTAGTCTGCTATCTATCTGAGCGGTTTGGTAGATTATTAGTGCTGACGACATTAATGAATAATATAGCCGGCAGCTATAGTTGTGACGGCCGTGAGTATTAGTAAATGCTATAAAATAAGCGCCACCTATTCTTAACCACATACGAGGTTAGGATCAAGATAAGACGAAAATGGAAGTGACTCAAATAGTGCAACAACATATTTAACTCAACTAAAGCGATAAATAAATAAACAAATAAAATAAACCGTGAAGCTTGCAAGCTTGCCAACAGAACTACTGCAATAACGCCGAATAAAGAAGAAAATCAAATATCAGTGTGTAATGCGCCTTAATCAAAATATGTGCAGAGAATTATACTAGATCAACAAATCTTAAATGCGGTACATTCATTGAAACAAATCTTGACATTAATTGGATACACATACAATGCAAAAGGCAACTAATTGACGAATCTAGCAATAAGTTTAACAAAAAGGTTAAATGAGCATTCAGTAAGTGAGGCGTCAAAACAAATACGCAAGATAAACGACGCGACGTGAAGCGTCTTAATCAAATCAACTTTAATAATTCACAACGCGAAAGTCCGGCAGAACGGCCTTAAGACAAAAAGGGTAGTTCCCACCTGATTACGTCTCTCGAAACGGTAGGTCTGGGAACACCTACAACCTGGACATATGGTGACGCACATATGCAAATGACGGCGGAACAAACATAAACGCCGAAGCCTGGTCCACACTATTCTTGTACTGCTACCCTATAAAGATCGTCACAGCCAACGTCGAACGAAAATGCTTGATACGCAAGCCCAAAACGCTAATACCGCCAAAGATGCCAAACGTACGTGTAAACACCAACACCAAGGAACTAATTGTAAAACTTGTAGCCGAAGTTAGAAGCCTGTCTGTCCTGCGTCTTCAGGAATCAGGCTGAGAAAACTTCTTGGGCCTTATTTTCGAATCGAAGGAACTAATTTCCAAGAGAACGTGACGTCAAAATGACGTAGACTGTCACATTAACCTACATAATTTAAGATTTAATTTTATGCAACAGAGTAATTTTAAACATAAAACCAGCTCAGGAATCACTTTGTACTGAAGATATCCATCACAAGTCTTTCACTTTTGATTTCTTTAATGATAATATTTCTTATTTTTCATTACCTTCTAGAACAATGTATAATTTTCGTAAAGCTAACTATTCAATTATTAATGAGGCAATATCTAACGTAGAGTGGCATACAATGCTAGATAGTCTACCTGTTGAGAGAGCAGTTGATGTGTTTTATGCTTACTTGAATAAAAACATTATTGATGAATTTATTCCTAAAATTAAAGTGCGTCAATCTGCATTTCCAGCCTGGTACAAAATTTCAACCATTAAAATGTATAAAGAGAAGCGTCGTGCTCATATGAAGTGGAAAAAGTTCAGCCAATTCGCGGATTATGAAGTCTTTGCCTTACTCAGACGACGATTAAAAGAATCAATTAAAACCGATCATAAACAATGGATGGACTCTGTGCAGAATAATTTAAAAAAAGATGTCAAATATTTTTGGTCTTACGTATCTTCTAAACGTTCACGATCTTCTCTACCTTCCCAAATGTCATATAATAATATTATAGCAGCAGACGAATCTTCAATTGCCAATTTCTTTAATACCTATTTTTCTTCCGTTTTTGAAAATGACATACCTTCTTCTAATTACGATACCGATTTAGATTTTAATTACGCTTACCGTGATGTTGTTGTCGTTAATGAATTAAACCTGTCCTCTATTAAAAATAAGATTTCTAAACTTAATGTGTATAAGGGGTCCGGTCCAGACAATATTCCTCCTTATTTTGTGAAATCTTGTATTGATAGCTTATCACTTCCACTTTTAATCTTGTACAATAAATCACTTCGTGAATGTACTTTCCCCGATATATGGAAAAATGCCTACATTACCCCCATTTACAAGGAAGGTCCTGTAACAGATGTTAGTAATTATAGACCGATATCTAAACTATCGATATTTGCAAAAATTTTCGAGTCGATTGTGAATGACATGATTTACGAATCTACTAAACAGTCATTGATTCCGCAGCAGCACGGCTTTTGCAAAGGGAGATCGTCAACCACCAATTTAATTTTATATAACG
The DNA here is from genome assembly GCA_036172665.1 of Prosopocoilus inquinatus. NCBI lineage: Eukaryota > Metazoa > Arthropoda > Insecta > Coleoptera > Lucanidae > Prosopocoilus > Prosopocoilus inquinatus. Next base: position 61,967,129 of record CM069871.1, read on the forward strand.
AATATCTTCATTCTATTCTAGATTCTTCTGGTCAAGTCGATGTTATTTATACCGATTTTCAAAAGGCATTTGATAAGATTAATCATCGCATTCTTCTGTAAAAGCTGGACTACTTGGGTTTTCATGGAAACCTTCTCCGTTGGATAAAATCATATCTGTATCATAGGACCCAAGCTGTGGTGATTAATGGATGTAAATCAAATCCTGTGAAAATTTTATCTGGAGTGCCGCAAGGCTCTCATCTAGGACCCACTTTATTTACACTTTTTATAAATGATATTGGAAATGTACTAAATTCCTGCAATTTCCTGCTTTATGCTGACGATCTTAAAATTTTTTTAGAGGTTAAATCTATTACCGACTGCGAAACTATGCAATTAAACATTAATAACCTTGCAGACTATTGCAGGAAAAACAAACTGTTTTTAAACATTACTAAATGTAAACATCTCACTGTCACTCGGAAAAAATATTTTATAGATTATACTTACAAAATTAATGACATACCCTTAACCAAAGTATCTCAAATTAAAGACCTTGGGGTTATTTTTGATTCCAAATTGAGTTTCTAATATCATATAGATTTAATAACCTGAAAAGCTTTCAAAATGTTCGGTTTTGTATGTAGAATCACCAAGCCTTTTACCGATTTACACTCCATTATACACCTTTATAAATCTCTCGTACTTAGTAATTTGCAGTATTGCTCCATTATCTGGACTCCTCAATATAATGTTTATATAAATAGATTAGAAAGTGTGCAAAAGAAATTTTTAAAATTTTTAGAATACAGGTTTTCTCATGAAAATCCAAGTCCCTCGTACACAATGTCATTGAGAAAATACAATCTTCTCTCTCTGGAACAGAGGCGCGTTGCTGCGGATATATTTATTTTTAAAGTAATAAATAATTACATCGATTGCCAAGAGCTGCTGTCAAGGTTAAATTTTTGCGTGCCGAGATGTGAATCTAGGTATCCGCTGACTTTTTATATTGACAGTCAAAGGACAAATATTGGTACAAATTCACCAATTTACAGATTATGTCATTCTTTCAATCGAGTTGCGAATGATGTAGACATTTTCCATGTCGGGCTGCCTAAATTGATCTCTAGTGTACACCAAATATTGAAACATACATAATTTCATTCATTCATTCATTCTTTCATTCATCCTTCTCTTGTACGTCAGCTTCATAACTACATGTGTATGGTTCATGATATCTATATGTTTTGTATTATGTATTTTGTTCTTTCGTGGGAACCGTTTTTGGGACATTGTCCTGTTGGTTTCCCGAATATAATAAAAATAAAAAAATAAAAATAAATAAATAAAAATAATCCGTAGGATAATTACGTCATTTTGACGTCACGTTTTCTTGGGAGTTTGTTCCCTCGATTCGAGAATAAGGCCCAAGGAGTTATGATCGTTCACACACCAACTTAACATTCGATATAACGTCGTATCCACAAAGGAAACCTCCGCGAGGTTCCTTTCGACAACGAAAACTGTGTCGCCCCGCAGGACGGCTTACGGGAAAGGGGCGTAATGCCCGCACAAACATCACCAGGTGTTGGGGATATCGCAGTAACGACTCTGACATGCGTCGCTGATTTTTAAAGGAAACCAAACATACCCGCGAACATTCAAAAAGGAGGGGTTGTACGAATCAAAACCAATCTGACATAGTTACGGCGAATGAATTAAATGCGAAAGGTGAGGCTAAATGTGACACCTGGCGAGGCGTTAACGCACAAAAAAAACTTAAAATCACATGCCGAACTATTAAAAAAAAAAACAGAAAGGGCGAGACGGAAATTTTATGGCCGTGAGAAAATCTGAAATATTTAATTCGCCATAGAATTCCACAAAGAAAAGAATTCTATTAAGTCAAATAAACGACGCTCACACTAGTTTAGAAAATATCCAACTCATTCTAAGGAAAGAAATAAAATCTTGTGGGATATGATTGCCCAAACACCAACGTAACATCTGACATTACGTCGTATCCACAAAGGAAACCTCCCCGACAACAAAAATTGTGTCGCCCCGAAGGACAGCACACGCGAACGGGGCCTAAGGCCCGTACAAACACCACCAGATGTTGGGGATATCGCAATAACGACCCTGAGATGCGTCGCAGATTTTTGAAGGAAACCGAACGTACCCGCGAACATTCAAAAAGGAAGGGTTGTACGAATGAAAACCAATCTGACATAGTTACGGCGAATGAAATAAAATGCGAAAGGTGAGGCTGAATGAGACACCTGGCGTGGCGTTAACACACAAAAAACGTAAAGTCACATGAGCTAAGCTAAAAAAAAAAACAGAAAGGGCGAGACGGAAATTTTATGGCCGTGAAAAAATCTGAAATAATTAATTCGCGATAGAATTTCACAAAGAAAAGAAATTTTGTTAAATCAAATAAACGACCCCCACACTCGTTTAGAAAGTATGAACTCATTATAATGAAAGAAATAAGATCTTATTGTTTATTTCTAATACGCAAAAACTGCAAAAAATTCGCATTAATTTATAGCGAGAATTATTTCGAAACGAAGCCTGAAGTGGTGGCAGCGTAATTATTAAATCCCCATTTGAGACAAATATATCATACTCTTATGGCGTCTACATACGTAGAGATCTCGCAACTTGAAAAGGACATGTCACGTGACCCAGGCTACGTAAGCAGTACAAGCAAATAAGCTCCGCCCATAGGTTCTTCTCGCGTTGTAAGAACTCTACCTATCAAATTTCATTTAAATCTGTGAATGCGGCTTGAAAACATTTCCTCGTTAGACAAATTAGAATTTTGTTTGTTGGCCTACTATATCGAGAAATATGCAGATACGTTTGTCTATCGCTCCTATTTAGTGCAAAAGTTATTTTAAACCTTATCATAATTTGTGAATTTTCGTATAGTTCTTGCTCGTGAGAATTGTAGAAATATATGAAATAAATAAAAAAATAGAAAATGAGCCAAAAACTTAATTTATTAACTTACTTGACGTTTCGCAAATGTGATAAAACAAATAATGCGAAACGCCAAGCAAGTTAATAAATTACATTTTTAGCTCGTTTTCTAAAGTCGTTTTTATTTGTTTCATATCTTTCTTATCATTTGTGCTTCAAATTAAATAAATTACACTGCTCGTGGAAAGCGTCAGTTAAGTTCACTAACGAAACTGCGTAAGTGTTTTTTGACTGTGTTGAAAATTGAAAAAACATGAACATCATGAAAATCGTATGTATGATTTTTATTTGTTTAAGGAGGTAAGTAAAACAGACGAGTTGAATTTTTATCACTTTTTAAAATAATTTCGTTCTAAATAATTATAGTTCTTTTAATAAAATGTAGGAGATGTAACGGTGATTCTACGAGACAAATGTTTGTGGACACATTTTGTTTGATTTATAGTGATATTCATTCACCTTGCCTTAAATCAAATGTTAAAAATACGACATTTCCAGGAAGTTACTTAAAATAAAATTACTTAATTAATAATGGCATATATCTCCACAATTTCAAACGCTAAACTGAATCCGTTCGAGAATTAGCGGATTCAGTTTTAATTTCCTCAGACGTAATGGGACACACGGTATATTGAGAAATTTGTTTATCTACCCTCGCTAATTAGACTCATTATTACTTTAAAACTTATCATTCGGGTTTCAATTAAAATTGTTCAGCTCAAGGCAAGCGTCACTTAAGTTTAATAGCAAAACTGTGTACATGCTTTTGACTCTGTTTAAATTGAAGAAGAAAAAAAAATGAATTGGTTGGTGAAAATCGTATTTGTGGTTTTTCCATTTTTAATTCAAGAAGGTAATGTATAGTGAATGAGTTGAATTTTCAGAATAATTTTCTTAAATAATTCCGTTCTAGTATTGATAGTTTTCTTTTTTATAGGCGATTTTTTAAAAATACAATGTTGGAGATGTATCGGTGACTCTACGAGTGGCTGTTTTAAAATGGAAAAGAGTCAGATGGAAAAGACCACCTGCGATAATGGGGTGTGCTATACTGGTATACAAGATGATGGTAAGTTTTAATGAAATAATCAATTGTGGTAGGTACAGTCGCGATTCGAGATGCCCGGCGCACAGTGGAGCAAAATGCACTTTTTCGTGCCAAAAATCTATAACTTAAAAAAAATTGCTTCATGAAATTGAAATTTGGCACAAATGACAAGAGATGTACGAAAAATAGAATTAAGGAGCAAATATACTATAAAGTTGTTGTACAGGGCGTTGAAAAAATCATTTTGTATTCCTTTCATTAGATTTGATTAGATCAAGTATAAAGTGCTTAGATATCACTTTTACGTAATTTAAATAAAAATTAAACAAAAATGGAGCAAAGAAATATAATTCTGATAATTTCAATTATAATGATCAAGGAAAACAGATAATAATTAATTTTAAAATAAATCAGATTCTCTTCCTCTGAAATAATTCTTTACCTGTATCATAGTTTTAGTTTTGGAGAAATATCTTTATCATTTATAAATCATCAATAAAAGATTATATTAATTAAATACGATTTATTATTTCATAGATTAGCAATTTTATACATAGAAATATTTTTAGAACAAAACAATATAGGGAATTTTAATCCGAAATTTTGCTCTTTACGGGGGGAAACAGGGTACGTCATTATTTGCTTTTTTTTCAACACAAGTTTTAACTGAAAAGACAAATTTGGAAAATATGAAAATGATTAAGTAAGCGTTTTTCTTCATCTTCAAGTGAAAAGTTTTCAACAACATACTTTTGTAATTAGGAAATTTGTTTTTCCACTTTCAGCAAATACAGTAAGATTAACAACCATTTTTAATTTTTAGTTCATGTATTTTGAGAATAATAGTTATTAATTATTATTATTTAATAACTTTTTCATTGGAATTATAGTTCACAAGTACTAAATAAATTGCAAGACTGTTTTTAATATTTGCCAAAAATGTTTGTACAACATAGCCAGGCCGTTTCAATTTGAAGTGTAATTAAAATCTCTTTAAGGAACTTAAATACATGATAACATGAAGGTGCAGTTAAATTTTAAGAAAAATAGTTCTTAGACATTTATTCCTTATGTAAATATAAAATTTAAGGTGCCGGCAAATGCCGATAATAACCAAAAATCTACATATTTATTGATCTGCATGCAAGAAAGAACCCTTAATGTAAAGGCTCGTACTTAAAAAGGGAATGAAATAAATTTCGGCTTACCGTTCCTATAATCTACTATAATTAAAGTATTTTTAAAAAGAACTATTAAATTTGTCAAAGTTATTCACGAAGATGATATTTTAAAGGAAACTAAAGCAAGTTAAAAAGTTTCATTTAATACCTTGACATGTTACATCTTTTTAAAGGGTTAAAAATCATAGAGAACAAATTCGTATTGGCTTAAATTATATATTTTTTAAATAAATTGGAATATTAAGTATGCGACTACAAATGTTATGTTAATAAATTATACAATTGAGGAAAAGTATTTTAGGCACGATTTATCTCCTAATGTCCCACTGTGCGGCGTGGCGCTAATATATATAAGTCATATGAGCTGAGCTATATAAAAAAAAAAAAAAAAAACAGAAAGAGACGGAAATTTTATGGCCGAGAGAAGATCTGAAGTAATTAATTCGCAATTAATTGAATTCTACGTAAGCTAATCGGATCCTTGTTGACTCTTGTGGTAAGGATTACAAAACTGCCTATCGGTCTCGATTCATTTGCTCGCGATTGTACACACCACGGAATTTTTTTGTACCTGAAACTGCCGATGGATTTAATTCGAGAACTAGCCCTAGCAAATTCTCTTCTCAGAATTGCGTATTTAAAAGTCTTTTTTTTTATAGGTTTGATTATCCGGAACTGTTACCCTGAAACAAAGGCGGCCGTTTTTTGTCAGAAACTTGTTAACTTTGGGGTTGAATGTATCTCATGCGATTCTAATTATTGCAATACCCAGAAGGTTAAACAAGGAAAATTGTCGAATTAAATTGCGTATAATATTTTATATTAAATAAAGAATATTTCAAGTTATATTTTCTTTTTTTTTTAACGATTTTGTTTATCTTTCCGTAGCTGCGTACTAACAGCGAAATGCAGAAAAGTTTTTGACAGTTTTAAAGATGTTCGCGTGCAGCTACAACGAAAAGAAGTTGTCTTCCCCTTCGGACCTTCATGAAATTTTACTGATGTACCTAATGTAAATATCGTTTATTTGTTTGATTAATTAATTCGTTCAACAGATTAAATCACTTATGCAGTTTTATTAAACGTTTATGTAAAGGATCGAATATTCAGTACGCAGAGATGCGTGTTTACAGAAAATTAAACGTTGCATTAAATAATATTAGAATGAATAAAAGGTTAGGGTCAAGTAGTTCTTCGAATTTTTTGCACGCGGCAAGCGACCCAGAGATTGAGATCGAGCATATGGAAGCCGCAATGTTACCTTTAATTGTGCACTATGTGATTTGATTTTTTATGCTTAGCAAATACAATGTCCCAAGTCACCCCTCTGGATATAAATCAGGGAGGAGAAAAGTGCATAAATACTATAGCAGCGGTGGAGATGTAGATTTCCCTAGTTTTTCGAGTCGAAGCCTCTTGACCTAATAATTACGCGTCGTGTTCCTGGTTGAAAGATTGTTTATTTTTTTTATTTTAATTTTTTTTTTCAGTCAGTACCCTCTGTAATTAATTTCGTGAATGAAGATACCAATTGTTACGGGCCCAGATTGCTTCAGCCACATGACACGCGTTACGTCACCTAAACCCGTCCATTTCTCTGCTAGTTTTTTTGTGCTAGATTCGACCAGAAATTTTGCTTTTTGGAAACCCATCACTCTTTGATAACTTAGGTTGATTACTTATTTGCTACATCTACTAAGCGACTTACACTCTGCATTTTACCCGCATCTTCGAGTTTTCGACCAAAACGTCGGTGTAAATTTTTTGTTTAACACGTGACCATGTTTCATCTTCAGTTTTGCCACCAATTTTCAACTGTTACGGTCGAAGTCACTTGTACTTGTGGTAAGTGTTTCTACCAGACAAATGGCAGCCCTGACTTCTCGACTCCGCGGGTTCATTTGGCCCTCCCTTCAGTGAAAAACTTTCTCTGCTAAGGGGCACACGTCCATTCGAGTTTGCTCGGTTAGAATCTAACAGGTGTTAAGCTATTTTGATTGACGTAACCTTCTTTCCCCAACGGCGAATGGTTTTCTTTGCTTGAGAAACACTTCTTTGATGTTGAGATCAGTCGTTTATTACCTATTTGTTTGGATTATTCCTAGGCTGACTTAGTGAGTTCTGAATACGAGCCGATTTTCGGACGTGTATTCCCTTCTTTTGTATGGCAACAATAAAGAGCATCAGAGAATACAACACGTGCGCGACAAAAGTCAGTTTATTATCCTGCACCAGTACACCAAAGTATTTCTGTTATCCTGCACTAGGGTACACCAAAGTATTTCTGTCTTGTTCTAACCTCATACATTAATAAGAGATGAAGAGACTTTGAGTGTGCACTAGTACAGGATAACAAACAGACCTAAAGTGCGCGATACTCCACAGTCCATTCATATTTATTAATGCTGTGAGTTGCTAAAATTACCACGTTACCTTACGGTAGATTTCCAATGTTTCCGGTAAGGTAACATTCATTTATTACCGTTTGTTACCTCTGTCGTCAAGGTAACGTAATTTCGAGTTATACACTTGCAAAATTCAAGTAAACCAATGAAAGAAATGGCCAAGCAAATATTTTTGATTATTTAGGAAAAACGTAAATACTAAAAAAAGGAAATAAATATTTCATAACTTAAAATGACTTTCATTTACACATGAATGTATTTAGTGGAAATACATAATATTAAATATTGTAAACCTTATTTTTAACAAAAGCCAAAGATATAATGCGTATTCGGTATCAAATTAATCAGAAAATTGAGTAAAAATCACATCTTTAGTTAAAAGTGTAACTGGTAACTCCGGCGCGAGATGTCGCCACTTGAGCTGTAATTGGTAATATTACGGTAATATTAAAAATAAATGACTAGTAATTTAACAACACTAGTATTGATGTACTAAAAATTCGCGATCGGATCGTTTTTCAGAAGGTTTGTTCGTATCACGTTCGTATGTGAACACCAATGTCGCCAACTTAAGAACAAAGTCATCACATATGAGGATAATTTCAAATAAACGATGCATTGCAAGAACTCGTTAAAATTTAGCGAGTTTTTCAACTTTTTTTTTCGAAAAAAATTAAATGTTTTATTTTAAAGTTTCAAGTTTCAAGTTTTTGATGTTGGTGATCATGTCGAGCCAAACCACCAAATGTTGGCAAAGTGCACGCTGATTCAGTCCATTGTTTCTGATCAATGTTGACAACCGTACTATTATAGTCGTATTCGTACGATTATTTAGCAGTATATTCAGTCGTGAACAAGCTAATCGAGACCGATTGACAGTTCTGTAACCCTTATTACCAGCGCCAATAAGGGCACAGTGAGTTTACAATGGTCTCGATTAGGATGATCGCGACTGTATGACTACGGTTTCAGCTTCAAAATCACATTAATGCACATACAGATAAAAAAAAAACATGGATTATTTTTTTAATAAAACATATTTTGGATTTTGAAAAAAAAATTTTTTTTAAAATCGTGTTCAAAATTTCTCAAGAAAAGTAGGAGTATTTAAAATAAACATGCAAAAACAGAACAGAAAAGCAATACGCAGAACAAAAGATAAGCGCATTTTGCGAAAATAAGACAGAAAAAGGGTAAACAATCAGAAACGAAAAAAAGTCAAGAACATTTTTGGAGACCCAGGAACAGGATCAAAGTGAAAAATTAAAATTTCCAAAGAAATTATAGATAAATATTTGAATCTGAAAAGTTATAAGTAATTTAGGAAGGAAGTAAGGAAAGAAACAAAAATTCTTGACAAAAGTAGGAAAAAGAAAAGACGATCGTGTGATGATTTCTTCTTTCCCCAACGCCGAATTGTTTTCTTCGCTTGAGAAACACTTCTTTAGTGTCAAGGTCAGTCGTTTGTTACCTATTTGTTTGGATTATTCCTAGGCTGACTTAGTGAGTTCATCTTTTTTTCGGAAATTTTACTTAAAAATTTTTCTGTCCTTCTAGACAAGTCGTATCCCGTTTCCGATAAAATAGTACTATTACACTTCCTGATCAGATAAATCACTAGGTATCAAACGATCGTCTCGAAAAGAAAGTTTATTTACTCGAAGCTGAATCTCAAACACTGGTCACGGCTCGTGTCTCCTCTGGAAGGCTGGTGTCATATTCCGAAGAGGACCCTTGAAGGAGATTCAGAATTTAACCGTCGACTAAGATATAAGGTAACCGATTACATCTTTCTTTTCGTCACTTCGATTGATCGTCGCAATACACATCTGGATTCGTTGTCTCTCAGGATACCTTTTTTCCTTTCAACCTACGTCTGTGCAACTTTGGTTGCCTAGTTTACGTCTTACCCTTGCGTCAGACAATTTAATTCAATCAATTCGATTTTCTTTTTTATTAAAGTCACTAAATAATTTTGCTAGATAACAGTTATAACTTTACTTCTTTTGTTAACATTTGAGTCAATTCAGTTACTAGATTTTTCCTGTTACATTGGTTATTGTGAGACCAAAGGTAATTTCCTAATGTACACACCATTTTGTATTTTGAGATATTTAAGATCAATTGTTGAAATACTTAGAGCCAGGGTTTAAGAATAACCTTTTATTTATTGCTTTTTGCTGTAATTTTTTTATTTTTTTTTGTTTTGGACACTTTCCGCCATTTTAAAACTGGAGTTAATTTTGGGTTGGAATTATAATTGATATAGTGGCCTGTATCCTCCAGTTGGCGTCTCCCGGCTAATTATTTTTAAATATACTGTTTTTTTTGTGGATTTCGTTTTTTACTCCACGCCCTCTCCGACTATAAAAAGTTGCCGTTGGTATTACGCTGTGTCCCTCCCCTGCCTCGCTCTATGCACACATGTTAAGGTTGTTTATTTACTTGATGTAACAATTTGGATGCCAACGGGTAACGACATATTCCTTTAAGAACGAAGATGTTTCTTCAAAATATATTTATCAGTTCATAAATATTTCAAGTAGAATATTTGAGTGCAACTTTATTGACGCTGGTTAATTTTTGATCCATCTCGATTTATTTGATCACATCCATACACCTATACTTGCATAGTTCTTGTTACACGAGTTGAATTTGTTTAGCGCTGTATAAAATCAGCAGAGCTTGTCTGCAAGGTGATCATCATAAAGTTCTGAGCAATTTGGTTCGCATTTTCTTTTTTCCTTTTCGCTTTCCAGCCTTCCTCCCATCATATAAGTTGACCACTAACTGACCTGCTTCCGCGATGAACATACGCATTCTCCTCGCCGCAAATCTCTTTTTATGTCGTGGACACGTAGTACTCGGTGAAGAAGTGCTCGATTACAACAGCCACGACGGTCTCGGCAAGAACACCGCGCTCGAAAAGAAAAATGACGATTTCGTCGTGACCCTCGACGACTTTTTCAAAGTGGATGTGATGCATAATAAAAACGCGCTGGAGATTTCGCTTAATACAACCGGTCGGGGTAGGAAGACGAAAATGTCGCAGATTATGCCGCATTTGCTGATTCCTGCTTTTGTTATGGCGGGGATCATGCCCTGGATTATTCCCGGCCTGAATATGGTAGTGATGTTTATTGGGATGGTGAATCAAATGGCGTTTACTTCGGCCTTGTTTATGTTGATTCGCAGTTACATTTTCGACGTTGTGCCCGAGGAGCATATTATTTATTTAAACCACGGATACAGAAATAAGAAGAAGCACGTTTCTGATTACAATCGATCCCAAAGGTGATGTGATTAGCGATTAGTAAACAACTTGAGCGTAAATTATTTTGCTTGTACAGAATTACTAGGTATATTAAATTATTATTAGAAATTATATGTTTTTAATCGTTTAATTCACTGCTTTCCTGTAAAAACAAAATAATTGTTTTCTTTAAGTTCGCACTCTCTTGATAAACACTTTTGATTTATACCTCGAAATATGTGACGATTTTTTTGTCATGGTGAATTCTTGAATGATTTTCTTCTCATTTTCAATTTCGAGGAATTCAAAATGTAGTAAAAAGTGAGACGTTTCTTTTGAAATAAGAAACTCGATTGCAATTTCTGGTATAACTAGAAATGCTCTGAAACAGCAGTTCAAATAAGTCTAAATTTTTAATGAACGGGTTAACTAACTTAACTTGTATATACAGCGTGTCTCTAAACCTATGTGTTTAATTGGAACCAAAAATAGTGGTCAAGAAAAAAAGCAAAATTTGTTATACAACTATTGGTCAGATAGCAATAATAACGCAGATGAAAATTATTTTACTTTTTCATAGAAATTATTTGGGGTCGCTGAATGCAGCCTAAATGTTCCGGCGGAGCTCGGTTTTCAACTATTCTGCGACGTTCGAGGCCATAAAAAGTCATAAAAACGTAGACCATGACCTAATGCACAGATATTGTACTTAAAGCAAGTCAAGTATAGTGTTTGTTAATCTTAAAAGCAGATAAATTTTGTAACTGTGTAAGTTCTTAATAGTTTAAAATATTCTGTGTGTGTTGCATTAATTGATGATTAATTTTGTGCTAATCCGTACTTTAACAGTTAAATTTAAAAAATTTAATCTAAAGGCGATCGAAAAAGTGGAAATCATATTAATTAGTAAATTGCCAATAATCAACTTACAATGTTGATTACTAAAGTTTATTGTATTTGTACAGCAAACATAAATTTGCTTCTTTATTAAAACTTCGAATAAATGACGAAATAAACGTCTGCATTAGGCGAGAGCTTTTATGTCTTTATGCTTTAAGCCGACGCAGAAATTTAGGTTCAATATTATCCTTATAAAAACATGTGTTTTATGTTGGAATGTAAACAATTAATAAAATAGTTCGATTAAGAGCTAGCCAAGTCATTCAATCACTTATTTTGAACCCATAGATTATTGTGTGTACAGACAACCTAATTTATTTAAACTTTTCATCGTACTCATACTCCAATTCTTGCTTTCTGTTTTTACAATAGGAATAGTTTCTAAAATAAAAAATAATTTCTCGCATTTTCAACGCAGGTACAAAACTAGCCTACGAAGATGTTTAATTTCTTCAGCAAAAATCTAATGAAGATTAGGTACTCATTTTTAACATAATTGTTATTGTCTATTACAAAGAAACAAACGTTCTTACTTATCGCATGTTGAAAATGCAAATAAACATGCCAATGTCTGCAAGTTAGATTCATATTCGTGTACAATAACACCTTGATCGAGTTCTTCTAAACGTAAATAAAAAGTTTTATTGCTTTCATCAGAATAAGTTGCTGAAACAAGTCGTAAATCAAGCAGAGGTTTCAAAACAAAGGGACTGCGCTCGCTTGTGAAGGTCAGTTTTTAATTGTTGGGCAACAAATTTTAGATTTGCAGAGTTAATCTCTTACAGAGATTTTGAGACACCCTGTATAATTTTTCTTTCCTTTTAAAAAATATTAAAGAGCAAATAATTATTCAAATATCTAATCTAATATTTTATTGTAATTATCTATTTGTTACGCTTATGATTAGAGAGCGGCCAGTTTAGGTTTTCGACGTCGAAAACAGGCAGTTTGCAGTTTGACATTTACAAGATTCCAAATTAGTGTGGATAGGTAACTATAATTACAATCTGTTTAAAATAATGCAGAAATTTGGAGCCATAAGTGGTCCCCATATGTGGAATGTAATGCTAAATTTTCTAAATGCAATTGCAATTTTTAGCTAAGAAAGACGCTGTTGAAAAGAGGGAAAGAATTAATAAATTTTGAGGTAGGTAAGTTTTTTATTACAATAGTCGAATTGCTGCAACAAAAAGCACGCTCAGTCAGTCCAGTAAGTCGTGTACTGACCTTTGAAATGCAAGCCAATAAAAGCATTTGTTTAGATGTTGTGATGAGCGGAGTAAAGAATTTGCCTGATTTTGTATTTTTTGTATTATGTCGCTCATAATTTATTACTTTGTATAACTCTTACTTGGTAACAATAGTTTAGTATTTGAACAATGGTTCAGATAGTCGGTTGCGTGCTTTATTGTTATTTTTTCAATTTCTTAATTAGTGAAAACATGTTAAGTAAAATATTTTAAAATTACTATGCTGATCGAATGTTTTGTCTGAAATGAATAGTTTAGTATTTGGAAAGTGATTGAGACAATCGTCTCGCCTAAACAAGGACCACGTTATTATTGTTACTACAGTGTTTATTATTTTTCTTAATTGAAGGTTAAAGGTTGTTATTATAAATACTGAAGTATCGAAAATAATTTTAGAAAAATTTTGTGCAAATCGTTTTTGATTGCAGTGAGAACCTCGAGCAGCCTCTGGACAGCTGTTTCAATTTGTCTATCCTACTGCAATGTCTGGTCAAAAAGCGATAGTAAGATGTCGCTATTTTATATGTTCATCATTCTTACATCGCAATTGCGAATAAATTTGGCAAGTCGTTTTTTGGTCTGCCGTGGGAATGTCGAGCTACGTCTCTGCTGAAGAAGCCCCAAGCAGGGCTGAAGCAGCTGTCCAGAGGCTGCTCGAGGTTCTCACTGCAATCAAAAACGATTTGCACAAAATTTTTGTAAAATCTTTCATTATTCTTTGACAGCAAGCATGGCCGCCTTGCATGGGGGACATATTAGGAGCAAATCCCGCTTCAATTTGTCTATCCTACTGCAATGTCTGGTCAAAAAGCGATAGTAAGATGTCGCTATTTTATATTTTTATCGAAAATAAGTTATAATATTTTCAAATTACCTCACCGCCGGTAATCAGAAAACTGGGCTTCATAAGTTAAGTTTTTTCTTGCTTTATGAGCGCCGCATAAGGAGCGAAATTTTTCCCTCTCCTATGAAACGATTTTCTTTAAAAGAATCTGTTTTCTCTCACAATAATGTCGCCGTGAAAATTATTTTAATATAATACATGGTTTGTGGTTGGAATGGCCCTTAGGTAAAACCTAAAGTTCTCCGCTTTCTACTTATGAAAAAGATAAGAACAGAGTACGGCAAATAATAAGAAAGGAAAAACTAGAATACAGTAAAATTGTTCCTTTTGTACATTGTTATGAGATAAGCAGTGGCCCAGGCGCATGATTTGCGCGCCTATGGCTTCTTAAATCAAGGGTGCCTCAAACCTCAGATCTCAAAAAAAAGTTTGATCATTTTACCTTTTCATTAAACATTATTTAAAATAATGTGTGATAGAATTGCAATCAAAATAATTAGAGCTGCAACACCAAATCTATGAAAACGATTGCCAACCGTCCCGCATTTTACAGTATTTCCCGGATTCAAAGCCTTTGTAGCGCATCCCAATTATTTCTTGCAATTGTCTACTTTTTTGTGTAATTTATTTGTAAACGCAAATCGGAATATTTGTGCGAAATCTCCTTTTATTCGTCCAACAACACTGACTACCACTCATCTATGACGCGGCTAGTACGTTATTGCCCTGCAAATCTAATTTTAAAAAAATTCTTAATAATGTTTAAAAAAGTCTGGATTTTTTTGTTCCGATTTTTCACAGACGACGTCCCAATTTGCGAAACTTAGAAGTCGGCAACCATACCCGAATGTACCTTGGTCACGACATTGGAATCTTGAAACATACCTTGGCCATGGCGTCGGAAACTTGAAATGTACCTCAGGCATACCATAAGTGCCATACTAATGGTGTTATCTGTTACTATTTTCAGGGAAGTGAAGTAAAGTTTGTAGGCGACCAGTTAATGGCAACGTTACCTTTCGAATTTTAATTAATTAAACAACAATTTGACAGTTGAGCGATAAGGAAATATTAAATTTATTGTTCGAAATTTGATAGACTCCAGGAGTACAGCTTAGAGTTGCCGACGCGTAATATTCTATTAATATATGGTTGGCGAGTACATTATTGCGTTGCAAATCTAACTTTTTTTAAACTACAGTAATCATTTATTTCCGTACAAAATAACATGAGAATATCAATAATAAAAAAAAAATTAGTACAAATAGATGTCGCTAAGTTTAAGGACTTGTCAGCGGCGAAACTCAGCGGGCATTAATCATATAAAATTTTATAGTCAGCATGAGGCTATGTGTGCTATAAGCCAAAAGAAAAGGAAACAATATAAACAAAGAAATTTAAAAAGTCAGGAGTTTTTGGACATGTGTCCATTTTCCAAGAACAATGTTCCGATTTTCGAAACTTAGAAGTTGGCAACCTTAAATCAGTAGTAACAACGTGCATATGGAATGCATTCTGTAAAGATACCGAAAATATTTAGAGGGGGTCTCAAAATTAGATTGCACCTGGGGCCTCTCAACTGCTATAAATCCGCCACTGCAGATAAGGCATAATACCAAATTGTCTTTTTTATTTCAAATCGAAAAAACAGTTAAACATAGAACTGAGAAAAAAAATCATAAAAGAAATGTAGTTATGAATTTTTCTATAAATTGAAATTTTTCTTCGAATAAATGACTGCGTTTACACGAACTTTTAAGGCTGGTGTTAATTGTTCCTTATTAGTAACAGCAACAGTAACGCCGGTTTTCGAGTCCTCTTTACACGTGCTACTCGATGGATGTTATCTAGATCCGTTTAGAACAGATGACTGCATTGTCAGTTATCAATGATTAAAACAGAAAGTACGCAACCACAACGAGCATACGTAACGAACAAAAATTAGGATCATTCATACAGACGATGATAGGCAAGCAATGTTAATTACGGACCTAAAATGTTTACACGAACTATAAAACAGGTGTTACTAACGCCACGCCTACAGTTCCCCGCGGATGTGGAGTTACTAAACCGGTGTTATAACAACGGTTGTTATGATCCGTTTATACGAATTTTTACGCCGATGGTATGTAACACCGGCATTAAAAGTTTATGTAGACGCAGTCTATATACTAAAATATTATATTATTATTACGTTATAATAAAAGGAACTTTTAGAACTGATACGGCGAAAAGAAAGAAGAAAAAAAAAACATTTTACATTGTTCGCACTCGCTCAAAAAATAGTAATTTAAGGAATTCCTCGGCGCTTGTAAATCACGCGTTTTTTTCACTTGAACGATTAAAAAAATGAAGGAAATTTTAACCTTGTACATAATTTGAGCATTCTGTTACACATTTGAATGTGTCTACGTGTTTAAAAAAAATGAAAAATATATGTGAAGTCGTCGCTTTTATAAATTCGTTTATGTAGTTATTTGAGGTGTAAAATGAATATTTTGATTAGAAAGAAGATTAAAAAAAAACTATTTCCTTTGTTGAACTCATTATTTAAGACTTAAGAAAAAGTAAACCAAATCAAATTATGAATGGTATCTTAGTTTCAAGAAATCGACGTAAAATGAGTAGATTTTGAAGCAATATGTTTCAATACTTCGCTGTTCATTTCTCATTACTTCAATTTAAGTAATTTTAACTAATGAATTCCGTCATGATTACGTATGCTATTTTCGTTTAGTCATTTCTGTTTTCAATGTCTATTGATATTGTAGCGTTCTTCACTGCTTGTATTTTCCTTATTTGGACTAATTTCCAGTTTTTCTTTCCGTCTTACTCACTGACATTCATTAATTATAATCTGAAACGTCCTGCATTTTGAATAACGCCGGCTTCAGGTAAGTGACGGTAAACAATGGATTTGGTTTCATTGTCACAGTAGCGACGAGTTAACAGTTTTGTGATTCTAATTACTTATTCTGCCTTTAATTTTTACGATTCTAATTGATAGAGCTTATAATAATAGTATATTTATTTAACATGAATGGTAACTATTAGGAAATAAAATAAAATAAAATTTCTACGGCCAGCAGAACAGTAAAGACCTACACAACGAAAAAGAGAAAATAATAACTAAAATAGTAAAGGAGACTGTGGTTTAAGAGATAATTGAAATTAACCTCCGCCCACAATAATTTTTATATCCGTAGATACTTGTTTCGGCAGCTAAGCTACCATCTTCAGTACGCCACCAACTTAAAACCACTAAGAAAATGTCTAAAAACAACCTAATCACACTGACAAAATCATAAAAACGTTAAAACTAACAACAATCTAATCATCCTAAAAGATATATATGTCTAAATATAAGTAAATATAAATTAATATGTAAAGATCTAGAATTAACCGTCAGAAAAGCCTTACAAATAAGTTGTAACCAAACAATACTGAAATACGGAAATAAATAGTCCAAAGACCCGAAAAAAGTTCTTATTCTAACGAATAAATAAGTGTATAATTCCTTGTTATTTGATACCTAAAAATCATGAAAATAAAATAAAATATATATATTATGTATAAATCGTCAAGAAACAACCTACAGATGAGAGCAAATCACACCCACACACCACAAGTTAAGAGCACCTTAGGAAAATTTTATCTCCGAGAATCGTCTCCTTATCCAATATCCAGTGCAAATGCGCTTACTTATATAAAGGGGTGTTAGAGACAGTTAAGTGCATTTGCACTGGATGTTTGATACGGGGAGGATTCTCCGAGATAAAACTTTCCTAAAGTGCTCTTAACTTGTGGTACGTGGGTGTGATTTGCTCTCATCTGTAGGTTGTTTTTTGCCGATTTATACATAATGTGTATATATATTTTAATTTATTTTATTTTCAGGATTTTTAGGTATAAAATAACAGGGAATTATATACTTATTTATTTGTTAGAATAAGAAGTTTTTTCGGGTCTTTGGACTAGATATTTTCGATTTCCGTGTTGTTTGGTTAGAACTTATTTGTAAGGTTTTTCTGACAGTTAATTTTAGATCTTTACATATTAATTTATATTTACTTACATTTAGACAGATATATGTTTTAGGATGATTAGATTGTTGTTAGTTTTAACATTTAGCTGCCGAAATACGTATCTACGGATATCAAAAATTATTGTGGGCGGAGGTTAATTTCAATTAAAATAATAACTAAATCAGTTATTATGATATTCCAAAAACGAAAACAACTAATATTCAAAATGCATGTATACAATTTACTAATATATTTCTTACTTCTGTTGGCTTGTTCTTACATATTGTGTATGGTACAGTAAGTCTCTCTGGTTCCCGAAAAGATTTTCTACAGGAGTCTGTTGGTCGAAAATTGTGAATAATCTTTTTGGAGCATGAAATTAAAAATAAAAATAAAGCAGATAAGCAGATAAGTTTCTCAGTGCATTCTTTTTTAAACAGTACAATGTATATGGAATTTTTGTCATCATTATCATAAGTAACATAAATTTCTTCCATACTTCTAGAAAAAATCAAATGTTTTGTTTTATTCTTATTTAGTTGTAATTTAATTGTACCCAACCATATGCTTGTTTGGCTGAGAACTTCGTTCGTTGCGGTTTCTAACTCACTTTAAGCATTTTTTGTCGTTAACAGCTTAATATCAAATGCGTGTGAGCGTACTTTGCGCTACCAAGAACAACTCAGGACCCAGCAATGATGCTTGAGGGACTCCGCAATCTACTTTTCGTGCTTTCAAGATTTGATTATGTATTATGGAATTTTAACGGTAAGGTAAAGCAAAAATTGACGTAATAAGCTAAATACATATACGTTTTGTTAGTTTCTACAGCTAAGAATATCAAAATTTTAAATTTCAAAATTGCTTTGATTTATTAATTGATTTTAAGCTTTGTATATGTATGTATGTATGTACGCAATAAAAAACCGTCTTGTTGGTTTCTTTGAAAAATATAAACTTATAGATAATACACAGCGTGGTTTTCGCTCGGGAAGATCCACTGTCACGGCTTTAAATAATATCTTGTCAAATATATATTATCTTGTTAATGAAAAAATGTTTGTAGCTAGCCTGAACTGTGACTTTTCTAAAGCGTTTGATCTCACATTCTATTACAAAAGTTACCTTTCTACGGTATTAAAGGGAACACGTTAGATTTATTAGAATCGTATTTAAGTAACAGGCGCCAATTTACTGAAATCATAAATAAAGAGAATGGGAAAGCTACTCGTTCAAGTACACTGGACATTAACAGGGGTGTGCCACAGGGTTCAGTCTTAGGCCCTATTCTTTTCTCAATCTTTATGAATGATCTCGCGGTTAATGTAGACAGTATGCTTACTTTGTATGCTGACGATACAAGTGCATGTGTATCAGCCGAAAATAAATCCTCCTTGAAAGCTAACGTGGAAAAAACATTGCAGGAAATTGTTGCATGGTTTACTGCTAACAGATTAAAAATTAACGTAAATAAAACAAATGTGGTAGTTTTTCCACTGCATAAATTTGACTCATTTTTAGTATCACATGAGAATCTTAAACTTAGGTCCTTACGTGCAAGTACCTTTCTGGGTTTGGTTGTCGACGGCGAGCCCTTGTTGGAAAGATCACTTTTATAAAATTAATACTAAATATAATAAAGCAATTTTTGTTATGAGACGGCTTAAACCTATCTGTAATCAGTGGTCACTATTATCAGTTTATCACGGATACTTTGAATCAATAGCCCGTTATGCTTTACTGTACTGGGGTAATCGCTTTAACTTAGATAAAGTTTTAAAGATGCAGAAACAGTGCATTCGCATTATAAAACAACTACCACCACGTGTCTCGTGCAGAGAGCATTTTAAAAGCTTACAAATACTAACTGTTATTAACTTGTTCATTTTCGAAAGCTCTGTGTACGTCTTTGATTTTCGTTCGAAGAACTCAGTTAACTCAGTGATATATGACTGCCCAACACGCAGCAAAAACCAAATAAGATTAACAGTACCACAATTTGCACTTTATGAAAAAAGTTTCTTAAATTTTAGCTTTAAAATCTTTAGGTAATTTGCGTCCCGTTATTTCTGGCGAAACAATACGTAAACGATTCTTTAAAAAATTGAAATTGTATCTCTATAATAATGTATTTTATTCAGTCAATGAATTCCTCTCAGATTAACGTCATCGCAGCGCTTCAATCAGTATTAACCATTAAATATAATCATTCCTTTTTTTTGCTTTCTATATTTTAAAATGTTTATGATTCTGTGATTAAGATGTTGTTATGTCTTATATCATTCTACATCACTGATGTTTTATGAATGATTAAACTACTACCACTACTATGTTTATCTAATTTCCATTTTAGCTTTTGGAATTTCATCTAAGTAGTTCTGGGCATGTTAAATTTTAAACATATTAGATAAGTATCTGAAATAAGTATGTACTTCAGTCAGTAGAAAAAAAATTAAAATAATTTTGACAAAACTCCTTTCAAAAAAAAGTCGGCTGCCATAATTTGCCATGAGTTTAAACTATACAAAATTACGCTAAACGCTGGCTACCGTGTAGTTAAAAACTGAACCCTGGCGTTCTATTTTCCTTTCTTACTCCTTTCTGTGCGTATGTATGCGTTCCTTACTTATATTTATGTCTATTCTGTTTGTAGGTCTTCCTTACTTTTATTTGTGTCTATTTTTAAATGTATTTTTCCTCTTACATCAATTACATTTTTTTATTGTATATTTCCATCAGTTTTCTTTTTTAGAAGCAATTTTCTTTAAGTTTATATGTACTCCTACCTACTAGGGATCTCATTTATTTTTAACTTACTTTTTTCATAAATACATAATTATTTTTAGTGCCCAGATAATAGAATGGTCATCATGGACTTCCTTGTTTCAATTTTCTTTGCTTTGGAGATTTATTATACCGAAAAATATTTTCTTTGAATTTCTTTTGGTCACTCTTGAAGCTGTAGACATTATGGTTTGCTACATATCGCCGGTCGCTGCCCTTATTGAGACGCCCGGTATGTGGATTCAACTGTCAGTTTTTCTTGTTTTGGGTGTTCTCTAATTTTAATTAGTATTAGACTATTTATCTGATTACGTTAATATTTATTCACGTTATAAGCGAATTCGGTGTTGCATAATGCATGTGTTTGTAATTTTACGCAAATGGAACGTAGATTAACACTGTTTGGAACCGGATTAGAATGCCTGGCGAGCGTAAAATCATTAGTTTAAAAGCAATTTGAATTTCACCCCCGCTATATTTCACACAGAAAACAAGGATTTTGTGTTTCTAACGTAAACAATACGTACTCAGCCTCAGTGTTATGACAAAACTGAACTTGAACTTGGTACAACGACCGTCGTCGTCGTCGTCGTCGTCGAGTTTACAGAGGAGGGACACAAACTTCGCATGTTTATTTTGCGTTAGAAACTCTTGGGGTGTTAAATTTGCGAGCCGAGCCGATCTTTTTATGGTTAAACACGTAAAACAAGGCCTTGTTGTTTTATAAAATAAATTTTATTTACCAACAAAGATAATATACATAATGTAAACTAGTTTTTCGAACTGGTAATAATACTCTTTGGTTTTCGCTTCATATGTTTTAATATTTTATCATAAATACCGGGTGTTTGTGAAATAAGGGCAAAAATCTAAACTGTAAATCATCGCAAATGGAAACGATTGTAAACTTACCTGTTCTTAACAAAAGTTTTGCACATGTCGAGAAAATCACACGAGTTAAAAATCGGGCAAGAAATAATCGCACGTCTATGTCTTTGAGGTAGGTCTAGAAAGGGAAGGATTTTATTGGAACAAAAAACAGAAGTGCAATTGAGTAGTGTGCCGAAGTCGAGAGGTCAATAAAAGTGTAGTTTTTAATGTCGCAATAAGTAGTATTACAGCTTAGCGAAAGAATTTGCTTAATTTTTTATGATTATGATACAATTTATTGCCCCGTATTCTTTGGGATCGGCAGTTTAGTTTGTGAAAAGTGATTATATCCTTCGAGCGTCACCACGAACATGTATGCGCGTGTAGCGCGCTCTTAAAACAGTGGCGAAACAAATAATAGACTCAGAGGGAGCCGCGCCATTCTGTGTATAATCGCGTCTGTGCCAATTCGGCTGTGATTTTGTAGCAGTCATTCTCAAGAGGGAATTAAAATCTTGGACAAGACCTCAACCTGCCTACTCCGCAGCGACGACTGATATCTTACCAATATCCAACCCTTAATGGCGCTTGCAATAAGAACATGTGTGTGCAATCAACTTTTTTAATCTAACAGTTTTTCAAACTTGGCGCCAAACTAAGTTGCCATGGCAACCTATTCTTTCGCACAGAGCTTCTCCGAGTCGCTATCGAAAGAAAGTTAACCAACAGGGTTCCATCAAAATCTGTTTTTGAACTGGATACGAAACGCTATTGGTTGATTTCGGTGTCGCCCAGCACTAACAGTGTCAAAATATTAGGTCTACCTGACTCTCATTAATTTGAATTTCAAATTTGGCGCCAAAAATCAGTTGCCGCGGCAACCTTTCATTATTTGAAGATTGCCAGTTTGGTTTCCCATTGAAATTAAGATCTATTTTTAACTCTGTCCGCGGCGATAAATGTTTCAAAGTTATCTCTCAATTCAAAATTGGCGCCGAAATCTGGTTGTCACGCCACCTATATTTAAGCAACTCAAGCTTGGTGACGAGAATGGTTGCCATGACAACCGCGACGATTTTCTTTAATCAAATAAACTTGCTCGTCAGGCGCCAAAATTTCGTTGTCATAGTGACTAGATTTACATTCTTTTTTTTTTTTGTAATCAAAGTTAAAGCTAATATGATTCACGAACGGCGAAAGAACAGCATTTCAGAGGAGTGTATTCATAATTCCGTAGACAGTATTTGCGCTAATCCTAACATGCATACGAATACAAGAATCAATTTTTCACCGAGCTAATGGATGCCACGTCGAACAATTGTTATAAACATTTCTAAATGTCCAATACGTTTATTTGAATGCCATCCTCCACACAGATAATATTCGGTGAGTGTGTCTTGCGTATTAGCAATTCTCGCGATGTTTGCTGTTTATGATCAGAGAAGCAAATTCCGTAAGTTTTTTGTTATTTCATGAGCGCCGAATAAGGGACGGATAAGGGAATTTTCTTTCTGTTATACGATTTTTTTTCGTGTTGTTTGTGGTGTCGGTGTACTGTGGTTAAAACTTTTGCACTTATTTCGCAAACACCCTGTAAAATAATTCGTAGTTTATCCATGACGTCAAACTGATTTATTTGTCTGGGTGAAGTAGGTATATGGACAGTTTGGCGACAGTTCAACTTATCAGAATTTCTTCTAATAATAACTAAACTTGCCCTCTGATTTTTAGTCGAAAAAAAATGTGTCTAAACGTTCGTATACCTACTTTACAATTAAACGTACTAAGTCTTAATTTTAACTAAACTTACTAACTTTACAAACAGAAACGGTAAAATTCTTAACATATCAACGAGCTTAACAATTAAAAACTTATTTGATATTCACGTATGGTAATAATACGTAGGAAAGTTCATTTTAGATTTAGCACAATCTTAAGTTCACATTTCATTCACGTTAGTCCTCTGACTTTAACTTCGTATTTCACGAGTGCATGTGAAGATCATGATAATAATTAAATCCGAGAACATTTGGAAAATCGTTAAAAATTAAGATCGTCAAAGTATCCTGGAAAATTAAAATTAAAATTGGTGACATGCATCTAGAGTTTCATTGAACAATGAGCCACACCACACGTTAGGATTTTGAGTTTAGGAGGTAAATCATAAAAAAAACAGCTTAAATTTTAAATAAGGTTGTAAAATTAAAAAATGCAAACTTTATGCAAATACATTAAAGATTATTGAGAACCGCGAGCAAATCATGTTCTACAATAACTGATGGTAAATTGTCTCAATAGGTACACACAATTCAAACTCAAGTGCATGCAAGTATTGCATGTAGTTCTTGTACATGGAGTGGAATCCAAGTCATGGATTACAGAATCATACTCTGCTCGTGTTTTTTTTTGGCATGCCCCTCGTATATACGAAAATAATGCCTTTCAACATTTGAGGTCAGAAAATCTTTTTTTTTTGGTAATTTTAAAAAAGTATATTTATTAAAAATCTCTCATATAAACTCGAGGTAATTTAACATGTAGTTATAAAATGTATAAATAAAGTGTGAAAAGTTTACGATGAGTACAAAGTGTTGTGCTTCTGAAAAAACGGGTTGATTTAAACTCCGGATTAAAAAAAAAGAGAAATGCAGCGATAATTTCTAAAAGTCGTTCGTGCGCACACATACATACATCAAATAGAAAAACCACCCTGAATAAATTGCCTTAATTAAGCGACAGTTACAAAATATAGGAATTTTATGTACAAAGTCTGCGAAAAACACATCCCATTAATCGAAAAAGCGCGGCAGACGCTTTGATAAAGTGTAACTAAACAAAATCCGTTTTACATCTCTCGCTCTCATATATTATAAAATCCAGCTCGTAAGCTATACATGTACAAAGTAACGTCAAACGATTTTGATATTTCCTGCTGGGGCGATTAGGGTAATGCATCGTTGTCGCTGTCCAATTCGCTCCAGTGGCCGGAGTCCATGATGTGCTTGAACAAATCCGGGGGCTGGTGCACGTCCGGTCATATTTCGAGGATCGTGTCCTGCTCCGCTAAACTGTCTGACAAAGAATGGCTGCTGCCCGGGATGGGCTCCGGGAGACCGTCGTCCAAAACTTCTGTGACTTCTTCGAATTTACTGCTGGAATAAGACGAAAATATCAAAACAGTCTGGAAACTTCTGTGACTTCTTCAAGCTGATTAAAATGGTAAGGAACTTATGAATGAGACTTCAAATCTACTTTTTATAATTAATTTAAAAAAAAGAACAACCTCATACAAAAATCAAAACGTGGTTGAAATAGTTCCACAATTTATCAAGAGATGCCAGTAATTGGTTTTGTTCGTTTCCTAATTTTTCCTTGTGTTACGTTACTCAATGTAACGTAGGGATGTGGAAATTTCAAAAAAATATCTTTTTTTGAAAGAAACGTGGAAATTTCAATATTTTTAAAGGAAAACGTTTCAACATAAAACGCAATGAAATTTCCAAGAAATTTCAGTGAAATGTTAAAAAAATTGAAACTTCAAAGAAAAAAAGAGTGTAAATAATAATGTACCACAACAATAATAAAAAAAATACGTAAGACTGTACAAGGTGGCCCAACGATGCGTATTTCTTCTGTGAGGCCTATAGGAAAAAGTATTAGGAAAAAAATCGATAAAGAATTTTATACTAGACAACACGCGGCACATTTTAAAATTATTTTAAACTATACAGAGTCATCAGAAAAATGGCGATTCAAGGACGTATTCTACAGAACAAAATAAAGAAAAAAGTTCATGTAAAGATGTATAGAGGATGTTCACGGGATGCTGCAATAACAGTTAACTCTCTTATTTGAATTTTTACGAAGTAACTTATATTAGAAATGTCTCATGAGCTGGCCTGCCCAATTTTATGGCAATATCGGAAAAGCAAATGACCCTGCATCCGAAAATTACGGAACAAATTACATTATAAACGAATGCAAACGTAATTACCCAGCTAACTCGTTTAAATGTAAAACTGGAATTGTGCGGCAAATGATGTTTTCAATTGTTTTAACTTTTTCTAATAAAACATATTTTTTTTTATCATCGCATCACGTTCAGAACGTCATGTTAATTACGTCTCTAAAATATTTTTCTTCCAAAGTCTAGTATTTTTTATTATTTGGCAAATAAATCTTGATGATCAAGGAAAATGTGTACATCAGCTACCTTTTTTTTATTTGAAATTCTACGAGGTAACTTAAAATTGGACAGTTTTAGAACCTTTTCCGCTTAGATTTTATGACAGTGTCGGAAAAACAAATGACTATGTTTGGTTTTCGAGATTTTCAATTATTTTCGTATTTTCTTACGAAATATTAGCTCTTTATCATTGCATTCCGTTTAGAATGTCTCATCAAATTCGTCTTTAAGAAAATATTTTCTAGCTATCGATAGGGTTTCCCGAGAACGCCCATCGTACATGTTTTAATAATTATTTTTTCAACATTTACTTTAGTTAATTAGTTAGTTTATTTTGTTCCGTTGTGTACAATAAATGTGTGGAACACGTCATTATAATAGTATGTATATATATATATATATATGTTAATATGTTAATATAATATATATATATATATATATATATATATATATGTTAATATAATATATATATATATATATATATATATATGTTAATCCGTAGGCTTCCGCGGGTGTTGAATGCTGTAGTATTCTTCCGGGTAGTCCTCCGCGTTGAGTTCTCTAAAGAACTATTTGTCTTCTGACAACGTTTCGGCAAGGTCTCACTTGCCATCTTCAGGTCTTCGCTGCTGCTTGCCTGCTTCTGCTCCTCGTCGTTACTCGAGTCACAGTGGCTTCTGGTCGCGCTGGTGGTGGTTTAAGTACCGTGTTGCGGTCACGCGTCGTTACGCTTGGTGGTTTTTCCGCTTGACTTCTTGTTGTTGGTTGATTGGGTCGTGCCTGTTGACTGCTTTCTCCTAATCCTGATGGTCCGGGGTTCGCTGGTTTCTGGCTTCGGGTTACTGGTCCTCGACGGTCGGTGGATTTTCGGATCACTGGCCTCCAGGTGGGTGGTAGTCGTAAGGCATCATCTCTGGTGTTTAAGTTCATCTGATGTTTCTCGATTTCTATCGCTTCTCGGATGATGCGTTTGGTCTTGTGTTCTACGCTGGCAATTGTTCTGGTGTTGTCGAAATCTATTTTGTGTGAAGTCGCTTTTACGTGTTGTGCCAATGATGATGTTTTCTCGTCCTTCTCGACGGCCTTTCGATGTTCTTCTCTCCTGACGCTTATTTTTCTATTTGTTTGGCCTATGTAGACCTTGTCGCAATCTTGACAGGGAATTCCGTACACGCCTTGGCTTTCCAGTTGTATTTTAGTTTTGACTGTTGGCAGGATGTTTCCAATTTTCTTGTCGGTGTTGAATGATGTCCGGATATTGTGTTTCTTGAGTATTCTGCTGATCTTCTCTGTTGTCCCTTTAACAAATGGTAGGCATGCTGTTCCTACTATATCTTTTTCCTCTTCCTGTGTCTTGGGTTTGCGTTGGTGTTCGGCTTTCCTGATTTGTTTGTCCTGATATCCATTTTTTATTAAAGATGAGCGGATTTTCTTCATTTCTTCTACCTTGTTTTCTGAGTCAGCCAATCTTTGAGACCGGGTGACGAGGGTCCTTACCACTGATTGCAATTGTGCTGGATGGTGATGTGATTGTGCGTTCAGGTACCGTTCCGTGTGGGTTGGTTTTCGGTATACGGAATGTCCAAGGCTTCCATCTGGTTTTTTCTTTATAAGTACATCGAGGAATGGAAGTTCGTTGTTTTCTTCGATTTCCATCGTGAACTTGATCTTCGGATGGATTTCATTTAGGTGTTGCAGAAATCTTCGTAGTTGTTCTTCTCCATGCTTCCATATTATGAAGGTGTCGTCCATATATCTGAGCCACAGGTGTGGTTTGTGACTTGCGGTATCGATGGCCCGTACTTCGAAATCCTCCATGAATAAGTTGGCGATTACAGGAGATAATGCTGATCCCATGGGTGATCCTTCTACTTGTTTATAACGTTGGTTCTTGAAGATGAAGTAGGTGTTCTTCAAGCAGTGCTTCACCAGGTCCATGGTGTCGTCTGGGATGTGGTGTTTTAGATGAATGATATCCACTGCTTCGTCTATTGGTATGTTGGTGAATAGTGAGACCACGTCGAAACTTACTAGCAGATCTCCTGGTTCTACGGTGAAGTCCTTTATACGCTCGATGAAGTGGCCTGCGTTCTTTACGTAGGATTCTGCTTCTTCGGCGTATGGCTGCAGTCGTTTGGCCAAGAATTTTGCTAGTGGTTGTAACTCTAAGTATGTCGTTGGATCTGTGGCGATGGTGTTGTACGCTGGGTCGTTTAGTAGGACCTCCATCTTCGTTTCGTAGTCGTTACGATCCATCACAACGGTGGCGTTTCCTTTGTCGGCTGGAAGTATGACGATTTGTTCATTTTTCTTCAGCGTGTGTAGAGCTTGTAGTTCTTCTCGAGATAGGTTCCTCTTTGGTGGTTTTGCTCGTCTTAGGATTTGGGATACATCTTGTCGTATTGTCTCCGCTGTGTCCTCCGGTAATCCGATGATGGATGCTTCCACACTGCATATTATGTTCTCCATTGGTATGCTGGCTGGTGCTACAGCGTAGTTGAAACCCTTGGCCAGTACACTTTTGCTGGCTTCGTCGAGTGGATAGCTTGATCCACCTTGGTCCACCGACCGTCGAGGACCAGTAACCCGAAGCCAGAAACCAGCGAACCCCGGACCATCAGGATTAGGAGAAAGCAGTCAACAGGCACGACCCAATCAACCAACAACAAGAAGTCAAGCGGAAAAACCACCAAGCTTAACGACGCGTGACCGCAACACGGTACTTAAACCACCACCAGCGCGACCAGAAGCCACTGTGACTCGAGTAACGACGAGGAGCAGAAGCAGGCAAGCAGCAGCGAAGACCTGAAGATGGCAAGTGAGACCTTGCCGAAACGTTGTCAGAAGACAAATAGTTCTTTAGAGAACTCAACGCGGAGGACTACCCGGAAGAATACTACAGCATATATATATATATATATATATAATTTGAAGAATGTGGTAGTAACGACCGACTAGTTGAAGAACAACTTGTATTACGTCAACATTGACCGAAACCCCCGTTATCTATAATACAAATATGTATACAGCGTGGAAACTAAGTAGCGGATAAAATCCATAACTCCGTTAATATTTGTAATAAAGCAAAAGTCTAAAAGGGGTATAGCGATTCAAATTACAGCGCATAAGAAGAAGTATATTTTGAGATATTTTCATGAATTTTTTTAAGTTATGACGTCATCAAGATTTTTTTTACATGACAACCTATATTTTTTATTTTTGATTTCGGTGGGTTTTTTTAACCTACTTTCAACAGTATAAAATTTTGAATCGATTACATAACAAAAAATTCAAGAAAAACGGCCATAAAAGTTTAATTGTAAAGTTGAAGAAATTAACAGAATATCTAGTTAGCTAGGTGTAAAACAAACAAAATTTGTTTGATTGACAAGAATTTGTAAATACCTATCACAATAAAGTGAGTATTTTTATTCCCTGTGGATAGTAGGAGTTACACTAATTATTAAAAACTTTTTACCAAAATGGTGTTGCTGACTGATAAACAAAGAATTGAAGTTCTAATGATGATTGGGTATGGCGATCGAATTAGAACTCATCAAGAGGTGTGGCGACTTTTTATAGACAAATATCCTAATCAGCAAATAAGTCAATCCACAGTCAGCAGAATAGAAAATAAATTTCGAAATTACGGTATTGTGAAAGACCTTCCAAAAACTGGCCACCCTAAGACAAAATTAATTGACGATGTGCAGCTTGATATTTTACTAGAAATAGAAAATAATCCGCATTCGACTAGTCGAGACATTGCTTTAGAGCACAAACTGAGCCATACCTCGGTACTGAAACTTTTAAAAATGCAAAAGTTTCATCCGTATAAAGTAAAATTAGTCCATGAGTTAGCAGAAACTGACTATGATCATAGACAAGAATTCTGTGAAGAAATATTGGAAATTTGCAATCGTGATCCAATGTTCTCGCAGCGTATAATTTTTTCTGATGAAGCAAGTTTTACTTTACATGGAACTGTTAACAGACATAACTGTCGATATTGGTCTAGGGAAAATCCCCACTGGATGCAAGAAGCTCATACTCAACATCCCCAGAAGCTCAACGTATGGACAGGAATTGTCGGTGACAGAATTTTAGGTCCATTCTTTATCGAAGGTAATTTAACTGGTGAGAAATATCTACACTTCTTACAATTCGAATTAGTACCTGCATTGGCGATATTATTTCCTAATGAAAATGACTGTGACGTACCAAACGATAACATTTGGATGCAACACGACGGTGCTCCGCCACACTACGCAGTTGATGTGCGACGTTATTTGGACGAGATGTTCCCAGGTAGATGGATAGGAAGAAGAGGTCCAATGGAATGGCCAGCTAGATCCCCTGATCTAACGCCATTAGACTTTTTTCTATGGGGGTACTTAAAAAGCAAGGTGTATAAAAATAGACCTAACAACTTAGACGATCTTAAAGAAAGAATTCGACAGGAGTGTAGGTTAATAACATCTCAAACTATTCAAAATGTAATAAATGAATTTTATGAGCGTCTTGGGTATTGTCAGTTGGTGCATGGTCGTCAGTTTGAACATTTATTGTGATTTCAATGACTGTCAAAATCAAATTTTGTTTATTTACACCTTAATTTTGTTTCGTTTTAAACCTAGCTAAGTAGATGTTCTGTTTATTTCTTCAACTTTACAATTAAACTTTTATGGCCGTTTTTCTTGAATTTTTTGTTATGTAATCGATCCAAAATTTTATACTGTTGAAAGCAGGTTAAAGAATCCCACCGAAATAAAAAATAAAAAATATAGGTTGTCATTTAAAAAAATCTTGATGACGTCATAACTTAAAAAAAATCATGAAAATATCTCAAAATATCTTATGCGCTGTAATTTGAATCGCTATACCCCTTTTAGATTTTTGCTTTATTACAAATATTAACGGAGTTATGGATTTTATCCGCTACTTAGTTTCCATGCTGTATATATATATTTAAACCGAAAGAGATTGTTTAACGAGGATAAACGGCTGATGGTTGGGCGTTGTTTAAGAAGAACTCCTTGTAATTTTTGTCGATATTTCGCAATTCAATTTATTGCTTCATCAGGACATTAATTAAAGAGTGATTAAGCTAGCCATTGAAGGTAAAAATATACAGCGATGCCGAATCATTAACATATGATAATGTATAATTGACAGTTACATAATAAAACAAATTAAAAACACATTAAAAATTAAAAGATAAAACATTTAGTGACTTAAGTCAATCAGGTACAAAGCAAGACGCTTTTTTTTATGTTGAGTTGACTATGAAATTTGCTATTTTAATGGTTAATTCTACAATTTTAAGAATGCCATTAAAACAAAACATGAACTAATATAATTACATGACACAGAAAAGGCATCATCTTACAATAGCAAAACAACTGGCCCCATATTTCTTCTTTTAGCTGAAAGAAGACAGAAGTTTCAGGTAGTATGTAACTGGGAGATCTCAATGTGTAACTATGAAATCTCTCACTTGGGGTGTACCTCAGGGCGGTGTATGTGGATTTTTACTTTACATTATTTACACTTCAAGATTTAGTAACTGCCTCCGACACTGCAAGCTACAGTCAGCTCTATTATTATTTCCAAGCTCAGAATATAGATCAGGTTAATATTGTTACGGTTAATTTTGGCGGTTAGCCGTAATAAGTGGCGAAGTCAAAATAGGGAATACATTTATTAAGTTAACAAATAATCAATTAATAAAAAGAACAACTACTTGTGACTTACATTATCTGCTAAAGACTTACACAATATACTACTGATTAATAATTAATACGAGCAACAAAGGTATTTTAAGCCTGCTTATGTCAGAATGTTTTGTACTTTCTCCCAAAGTTTCGGGAAGCTTTTGAGAAGCTTTTGGCGAATCCAGGAGTGTTCTCCAATTCTGGGGGTGATGCCATTCTGCGAAAGCTCTCCGGAAAGCGTTCACTGATATCAGTCATCTAAACTCGGAGCGAAATGTCAATTTAGATATACAGTCGATTGTTGATTTTTCAAGACGTCATGCTGTAGAAATATTAGTGGACTGTGTTTTAACCTAAAAGCAGTACCGTCTTTACGTATGGGCCTGTTGGGTCCGGATGCAGCACCCCGGGCTCGTGGGGGCCCCCGTTGACAAACTAAGTTAAGGGTAGAACAAAATCAATCTTGCGTGTACCAAAATCTTTTATGTACCAAAAACAAATACATTTACTAGAAAGCAAGAAAGTTAATTTAATTTTGTGGAAGCTTGTGTTTGTAATTTCCAAGCTTAAGAATTGGGCCCACTTAGTACCGACGCTTTTCACGGCGAATGTACTGTTCACTCCTTCCACCTTTGAGCGACTGCGATACTTCTAATTGTCATTGAATGGAGAGGGAAGGTATGCGAATTAGTTCAGGTTTCTTCTTCGATGACTAAACGATTTAAATGTATTTAATCGTCAAAACGGTTTTCGCGCATCCTAGAGATAACTCCCTTCCAAATCCTCCGGGCTGAGCTAGTACAGTCCGAGTATTAAATTTTCGTACTGAGCGCGGAACAAGTGGCCCGATTTCTTTTCCTTGGTAATTTCTGTACGTACCTACAATGATATTAGTATGAAAAATGATATTCTAAAAGAAATTAATTTTGAGGAAGTAGTAGATGACTTTACACATCAAACAGCCCATTTGTATTAAAATAGCCTTTTTTCATTGTTTTTTGCTTTTATGTTTTTTCCTTCATTTTTTCAAGTTCTTTTAGTTTTTATTTAGCTTCAATAGTGATCGAAGATTAGCTTCATTTTATTATTAAATAATTACGATTACGAGATGGCGCAACTGATTTTCTGATTTTTGTCATGCCAATACTTCACGCTCTCAATTAAAATCTCTGAGAGATTAATAGACAGTTTTTTTTTGTAAAGATGAAATTAGATTCAAATTATTTTCTCTATTCATTAAGAGATGGCGCACCTGATTCTTGAATCCTGTCACTCCTTTATATAGATTAAAAAAAAATTGAACTGCTTTTTAGTATTATTCTTCATATTTTCAAATTCTTTTAATTTTAACTCTGTATTCAATAATATTAGGTGCTTTCTTTCGCGTACGAAATCGTGATCCAAACGTGTTTTGATTCAAAAACAGACATTCTTTTCTTTGAATCTCTCTATTTTTAAAACTTATTTGGATTGACTTATGGTTATTTACAAATGAACTGTCAATCAAAAATTCAAGTCAGGTGTTTTGTTGTAACAACTACGAAATTCAGGTCCAAACTATTCGAAACACGATTCAAACTTTTAAGCGAAAGAAAGCACCTTAAGGACTAGGTCCATTGTATCATCAAATAATTATGATTACGAGATGGCGCAACTGATATTTGATTTGTGTGATGCCTTAATTTTATATTTTAAATTAAAATCTATGCGCAATTAGTAGGGTGGTTAACTTTCGCCCCTAGAACCAGAAGTGTCAGGAACCACCACATGATTTCAGACGGCACTGCCTAAA
Source organism: Prosopocoilus inquinatus (assembly GCA_036172665.1). Lineage (NCBI taxonomy): Eukaryota > Metazoa > Arthropoda > Insecta > Coleoptera > Lucanidae > Prosopocoilus > Prosopocoilus inquinatus. The sequence goes on from CM069871.1 coordinate 62,000,353, forward strand.
AGATTTTATTACAAGACAGCAATGGTGTTTAAAAATAGTAATTGCAATTGAATGTCATCGCCACACTCTTGCATGTTTTTTTTTTTTAATTTGAAGCGACGAATTAAATGTTTACATAAGTTTAAGTTCGTAAAGCTCAAACAATAGCCTTAGAATTAGGCCCGGTTTTTCCATCATAGTTTAACTTTAAGCTTCGTTTTATTCCCATGGTAACGATTGTAAGGACAATTGTTTCCGTAGGAATAAAACGGAGTTTAAAGTTAAACCCTAATTGAAAAACTGGCCCTTAATCTTCTATAATGCCTTTTAGAAATAAATACAAATCTTTTCTAAAACGAATTAAGGAATATATTGTCTTTTATTAATATTCTCAAAAATGTAAAATTATTCAAAAAGTGCCTCAAAATTCGTTTCTGAAATACTGAAATACTTAGTAGATATGAAAATAAAGTTCCGACTTTTATTTTGATTGTATTTGTATCTCTTTTGTTCTTTACAACACTCTTACCACTAGCAAACAAGAAATTCGTAACGCGTAAGATGACATTAGTAGACACAGTGTTCCATTAAAAAAAACTGAAATTTTAATTTCAATGTTCAAGAACTAATTGATCTACGCAATGCAGAATATTGTCAAATACTGTAATGATAAAACGATATAATAAATATTAATTTAAAACAAACAAATACCTAGCATAAATTAAAACAATAAAATTTGAAAGAAAAGAACCGAAGGTAATTAATTAAAGCGTTATTAAAACGCTAGCTCGATGATAATGAAAAATGACGCCGAAATTGAAAGAGTGATTAATTATGTACGATTAACTATTACAAGATGTCGCTGCCGTTCGCTGTTTTCGCTAGGATTAACAAATTGCTTTAATATAAATAGACGCCAGCTATTTTTCGCATTTATCACAGGATGTATCCGAGTTTGTTGGCTTAATTTTCAAGGCCCAGACGATTAATGCCTTTAGTAAAATTAATTTCACGATTTTGTTCAATTATCCAAACAAATAAGGATTAGTTTTTGAAGCTCCCAGATGTCACTAATTGCGAAAGCCTTTTTATTATTCGGATATGAAATTCGCTGAAGGTAAAAAACCTTGGGAAATACGTAATTCACTGAGGCGTTATTAAAATCCAGTTGGATAAATCCGATAATCCGGAGTAATTGCCGAATGGGTCGAGTGACCGACGCAAGATGTCGCTTGATCATTTGTTCTATTTTCATGGTAATTAACAAATTCCATTCTACTTTAAATCTGACGAAGGAATTACTACGTAATAATGAGTGCAGAAGTTAGAGTTTAAAAAAAATATTTGGAAGAATTTAAAAGAGGTTAAGGTAATTAATATTTTTTTAATAATATAATATAGTAAGTTATAATAACAGGCTGGTTATATTATCTAGGAATGCGCTGAAGTAATATAAACAAATTTGTCATATAATTACGAAAAAAAAAAGTAAGAAAAACCCCCACGATATTGAATTTCATCGGAAACAGTTTGGGTTTCCGATCCGAGCCAAAGGTGAGCGGTTCCCGGGCGGGATTTTATTTGTTATTCCTCATATCTCTGCACCTATAAATTATTCATCCTTCCAGATATTAGAAATATATATTCCCGCGGAGACCGGAGTAATAAAAGTGAGGAAAAAGTTAATGCGTCGAATTCGACTGCAGCTTTTCTGTGCTTTGTTTGACGCCCGGCAATAAAAACTTACTGAAATAAAACTGGAAAAGGAGGAGCGGATCTTTTATGATGAATTTGTGTTTATGGTTCGGTAAAGGATTCCTAAGTGCCCCCTAAATTACTTAGAAAAGTTTTTGATATCGTGTTTGATGTGCTTAACGCCGTGTTTGATGAATTAAGGAGTTTCTTATGGCAGGCGTTTGATAAAAACAGGTTTGCTGCAAAACGATAATAATTAACATAAAAGAAAATACCTTAAATAACCCAACTCAGCCCAATGCAAATGTAATAATGCAAATTGTAATTGTTTTATTTTAATTTATACGTAAGAAAACTATTCGGTGAAGATTTAACAAAAATTATAATCTTATAATCATAACAGAAGAAATAATTATCTAATATAATTATTACATTGCAAGGAAAGCCTTGATAGAAAATCTTGGACGTGATTACATAATAATAATCCTGCGCAGAGAAAAATGAATCATCGAGAGCTTCAAGAACACAGCGTTACATAAATCACTCACGCACACCGGAAAGTAGGTCAACTCCAGATATACATATATCGATAGATGTTCTGATTAAAGAGAGAGAGTTCATCGTTATCCTGATTATCAGGCCCAGGCGGAAGGTTTCGTCAAATATACGAGGAACTACCAATATGCTGAAACGATCATAGTCGGAAAAAGTTCTAATCTTTAACGCATCTGCCCTGTAAAAACAAAACAATAAATTAGTCGTAGCCCGAGAAGTCTATGCGACACGCAGTAACCACTACAGTTCTGGTCGACTGGATATAAAAACTTGTTTACATAATCGCTTCATTCCGAATTGAACTCGCATTCTTTTTGCAGTGACGGTGCTATAATTGATATGAATGAAATGTATTATGTCAGTCTTTTTAAAAGTTACATTAAAGAATTATAACGTTTCCATAATTATTAATTTGAAAGAAACTATAAAGGCAATTATGTATACACACGTAATTTACATCAAACGGTTGCTTCTGATGCAATGAGTGCGAGGGTGAGAGTGCCTCGGGCATAAAAGCCGTTCAGCGGCGTCGTTGAAATCTACGCCGCTGCTTTGTTTATCTTTATAATGGTTTTTCCCAGATATCCTAGGAATGTCCGATCCTTAGTAATAATGCTTCTTGAATCTGACATTTAAGTGTGTTTCATATTGATAAAAAAATGTACTAAAATGTACTAAATTTGATGTATTTTGATTATCTTATTCCGGCTACGCCCCGCAACGCCTAAAATACAGGGTGTTCATGGGAAGCCGCTACAATAGCTAACTTATTTATTTATATTCACGTAACTTAAATTATAAAATTTTTATGACCATTCCTCCTCGTTTTTATGGTACTTTCATAAAAACAAATGACGATCAGGTTTTCGAGATTTTCAATTGTTTTCAACTTTTTTAAATGGAATGTTAGGTTTTTTATCATCGCATCGTATTCAGGATGTCAAATTAATTATGTTTCTAAAATGTCATCTCCCAAAGCCTACATTTTATAAATGATTTAGTAACAAAATCATGGTGTTCACGGGAAATGGCTAGGATAGCTAACTTTTTCATTTAAAATTTTACGAAGTAGCTTAAATTAGAAAAGTTTCAGGACCTTCCCTGCTCGATTTTATGGTACCTTCGTAAGAACAAATGATTATCAGGTTTTCGAGATTTTCAATTGTTTTCAACTTCTTTAAATGAAACATTATGTTTTTTTTTATCATAGAATCGCGTTCAGGATGTCAAATTAAGTATGTCTGCAAAATATTATTTCTCAACACAGAATATTTCATAAATAATTCAGTCTCGATATGCGCGGGAAGAAGTGTATCATTACGACAGTCTTTTAATTCACGAATACAATATGGTGCGCGTTGAAACAAGAGAATAAAGGAAGTGTGTTCAAACTATCAAACCTTTGTGAACTGTCATTATTCAAAATTTGTTTAAATTTAGTTCAAACTCAAAACCCTTGTGCCAAATATTGAAAAATTAAAATGCCTAATACCATTATCTACTAAATAATTTATAAAATATTAGACATAGGAGGGAAATATTTTAGAGAAGTACTTAATTTCACATCCTAAACAGGATAGGCTGATAAAAAATATAATGTTACCTTTAAAAAAGTTGAAAACAATTGAAAATCTCGAAAATCTGATAGTCATTTGTTTTTCCGAGAGCACTACAAAATTGAGCTGGGAAGGTCCTGAAACTTTTCTAATTTAAGCTACTTCGTAAAAATACAAATAAGAAAGATAGCTATTGTAGCGGCTTCTCATGAACAACCTGTATACGTTACTTCTTGGTAAAAACTAGATTACGAAAAAGGTTACGTTACAATAATGTATTATTTAGCTACATAACGGTATAAAATCAAAATCAAATCATCATTGAATCAAAATATGATCAGGTTAATTATACAATCAAATAACAAAAAAATATTGTTACATATTTAACTTAACTTGGGAAACAATACTCTAAAGAAAATTTTGCACATACTGAAAATCACAAGGTTGATTCAAGAAATTCTATAATGCTGCAGTAAGACTTTTCTAGTAAACATAATTTTAACTTCCTTTTCAAGGTTGCCATACTGCCTTCTTTCCAATGATTCGGTGCTTTACTGTACAGAATTAGGCCGATAGAAATTGGATCAGACGTCTTCAGTCTATGAATTGGTACAGATAAATTTGTTCCTGATCTGATAAGATAATTATGCATTTCTGTGCGAATACAATATCTTTGTCTGTATTTCTTGATATGTAAAACTTGTTGCAGTATGTATGTGGACACCAAAGTTAAAATATGAAGTTTCCTAAAGAGGGGCCTGCAGCTTTCGTTATCAGGGACGCCTTCAACAGCTCGTATAGCTCTTTTTTGGAGTTTAAGTGCAATTTTCATGTTCGGGGCGTGGCCCCATAAAATAATCCCATAAGTCAACAGAGATTGAAACAGGGCAAAGTATGCGCTACGGGCAGCTTCTAAGTTGATAATTTGGTTAATGCGACTAATTGCATAAATTGCCTTAGGAAGATTATTCATTAAAGCAGATATGTTCTAGGTTAGCTTTGAATCAAGATGCAGACACAAAAACTTAGCACAGTTGTTAAGATTCTTCTTTTCTGTTAGTTGAAAATGACATTATTTTAGTCTTTATTTTATTTAAACATAATTTGTTAGCAGCGAACCATACAGCAGCATCATTCTGCGCTTGATTAAAATTTTGGTAAAGAAGTGATTCATTATTACTCGATGTTATTAATGTTATATCATCAGCGTACAGTACTGTTGAACAATTTAGATGAAAAGGTAAATCATAAATATAAAGTAGAAATAATAGCGGTCCTAACAGGGAGCCTTGAGAAATTCCGCAGGTTATGTCCATGGGTGCACTGTAGTTGTCATGATCTATAACTTGCTTTCTGTTGCATAATAACGTAGCGGTATCCCTCTGAAGCCATAAGCCTCCATTTTCTGCAGAAACAATTTATGATTCATCTCGTTAAACGCCTTACAGAGATCGCAGAATTGTGCTTTACACTCTTCATGGTTTTCAAATTTTTCATAGATATACATATGACAGCAAGGACAGAATAGCATGAACCGTACTCTTTTCTTTTCGGAAATCAAACTGTTGTTCGTTTAAGTAATTATGCTTCTGTAAAAAGTCAAATATTTGCTTCCGAATTATAGCTTGAAATATTTTTGAGAAGATTGGTACGTGGGCTGCTGGAAAATTTTCTGGAAGCTAGTAGGTCTATAATTGTTACTGAACTAATTTTGTTTGTACAGCATTTGAGAAAAAGTAATTTTGTGTAAACACGGAAATCTCGCGTGAAAATTTTCGTGCCATGATTTTTTACAATTTCAAATGTGATCTAACGCCGAAATAATGCCTCGATCAGCTTCATTTCGCTTTTGGAGATGAAGCACCATCAAAGAGCAGTGTTTATAATTGGTTTTCCGAATTCCAGCGTGGACGTACCTCTCTCAGTGACGAATTTCGTGAAGGTCGTCCATTAACATCTGTTGTTGCCATTAATGTAGATGCTGTGCGTGAAATGCTTGAGCGAGATCGAAATGTGACATACCGTGAGATTCAAGCATCCTTACGCATTGACATAAAACCAATATACCAGATTTTGCATGATCATGTGAACGTACGAAAGCTTTGCAGTCGTTGGATCCCACACAATTTAACAGAAGCGCAAAAGCAGGGTCATGTCAAATGGTGCGAAGAAATGCTCAAGAAATTCAGTGGAGGTCGTTCAAATTTAGTTTATAACATCGTTACCGGTGACGAAACGTGGATCTATTCGTACGAGCCAGAAAGTAAACAACAATCTACCGTTTGGGTATTTCAAAATGAACCAAAACCGACAAAAGTTGTCCGTTCACGCAGTGCTGCGAAGCAAATGATTGCTTGTTTCTTTGGTTTAGCTGGACATGTAGCAACCGTGGTTTTAGAGGATCGAAAAGCCGTGAATGTTGATTGGTATACTACAATTTGTTTGCCGGAAGTCATCGATCAAATAAGAAGAAACAATCGAAATCGACGACTTATTCTCCATCATGACAACGCCAGCTCTCACTCAGCCCGTCAAACAGTTGATTTCTTGTCCAACAAAATTGTTGAATTAATGACTCATTGTCCATATTCACCTGATTTATCACCTAATGATTTCTTTTTGTTCCCAAATATCAAAAATAAAATGCGTGGTGAGCGATTTTCGTCGGCTGAAACAGCGGTTGAAACATTCCGGACACTGGTTTCTGAGGTACCATCTTTAGAGTGGAAAACGTGCTTTAGAAATTGGTTCGAGCGTATGCAAAATTGTGTTGAGGTCAAAGGCGAATACTTCGAAAAACAATGATATCGTTTACCAAATTTCATATACGTTTTTTCATACCGTTTCCAGAAACTTTTCCAGCAGACGACGTAGTATAGAGATAGGTCTAAAATTATTTGGGTCTTGTTCCTCTCCTGTTTTGTATATTAGAATAACTTTATTTGGAAAAATACCAAGTTGTAAGCAGCTGTTAATAATATGAGTTAAAGGGTCACTTATTGCTTCAGCAACAAACTGTATAGTTTTTGTATCCAGTCCAAACTTATCTGTACTTTTCTTGGATTTCAATGATTTTATGAGTTCTATTATATCTGAATTCGATACAGGTGAAAAGAAAAATGAACTGCCGTTTACTGGAAGCTTTTTTAGAAAGTTTTCTGGTTTTTCTGATGCTTTTCGTTATGTTTTCCCCCAGGCTGTTTAGAAAATCTTTAAATTGGTTAACTGACGGTGTATTTTTATCTTCAGGTTTCTTCTTTCTAACCGTTTCTTGATTGATTATATTCGAAATAGTTTTTTGTTTGTTATCACAATTATTAATTCCATCAATATTTGAATAACGTTTGTCGCGTTGAGCATACTCTCCAGAAAAAGATCGTATTTCTGCTGGGGGTTTTGTGTCGTATACATTTTACTCAAATAGTTTTGTAGTAAGTGTGTTTTTAGCTTTTCTCGTGAATTTTCTTCTATACTCTTTATTTTTTAACTCTTCATTTAATACAACTATTTTAATTAATTGTGCATTATGATCGGATAGCAGCGGGTTAATTACACTAGCCTGCGAAGGTATTGCCGATGACATAAAACTAGGTGCATGTAGTAGATTTGGTGTTCCTGAGTTCGAGAAAAATTTAATAATTTTTTCATCACGCACCACTTTTTTTTTAAATAACAATATTTCAAAGTAGGTTTTTCGACCATAATTTTCGATAAGCCAACTGTTATTCACTTGTTTGCACATTTCCACTTGTTATTATTGACAGATTTGGGCTTAAGTGTTTATACGTTTCATGCTATGCAAAATATTAGTTTGTACTATACCGTGTGTTCCTGTTTAAGCAAATATTGAGAAACAATTAATGATAAGGTAACTGTTAGTAAAAGACGTTGTCTAAATGATTCTAACAGTTTTGCCCATTTGTGGTCGAACCCAAAAAAACATCAAAGTAGGTTTGCTATATCCAAAGTTCATTATAACCGGTAAATAAAAACGAAGTATGAATTTAGTAGGGTTATAACCGAGAGTTTTCTACAAACGGATTCACTATAGCCGACCGTCACTGTACAGGGCTTTTGAAAGGCAAACTACAATCGAACCTCCATAACTCAAATTTCAAGGGACCGGAAAATTACGAGTTATAGAGATTTCCAGTTAAAGAAATAGATAGCAGTTACATATAATGTGCAAGGACCATCACTAAATTTCGACTTTCAGAAAACGTCGATTTGTGAAGGTTCTAGTTAAAGAGGTGCGACCGTATATATTTTTGGAAGTAAAAAGAGAAACTTTTTTTAATTCGAGAAAATTTACTGAATTTTTAATCTAAAATGTCAAAGAAAATAGTTTTTAAAACTTTAACTGGACAGTTTTAAAATTGGACAAAAATCGATTTCACTTAGTATAACAAAGTTGATTCTCATTTCCAATCGTCACTTGTTTTTTTTTAGTAAATTCTAGCGGTTGCGGTAAATCTCTAAAACGTTTGCAATTAACATTTTTTTATATGTTTGATAATAAAGTGTACAAGTACCGTACAAAATGTAAACAAAAACTCTCTAAAAAGTTAATTTTTTTTTGGAATCCTGACGTGATAGAAAAAAAACTAATGACAGATTCTTTTTTATAATGTTGAAATCTTTGAAGAGCACATAGTCTTATCTCATCCGCAAAAAAGATATATTTTTTCGTAGGCTAGTGTTATTTGTGTCTGATATACCGGGCGGAAAGTTTCAAACCCGAACATAGCATAGTTCCATTGAGAACTACGTTTCTGTAGATTACTGCTTGCCATTTGAAGATACAAAAAATGTAATGGTATTAAATGAAAGATAAAATTAAGGCCAATGTTATCGTGTTAAAATTATTCCTATTGTGTTAATACTTAATACTTTTGAAATAGAAATTTAAATTTCAAATGAAAAATTTAGTCACCTTAGTATGTCAGATTTAAGTTTGCAATTCAATAACCAAAATTTTGTACAATACGCTTCTTATGCAAAATAAAATTCCATTCATCTGTGTAGCATACTGACGATGAAAAATTGTTTGAATTTATTTCTTTGCTCTTGCATTACTTGACAAAATACTTTCCTACTATTCTTGTTGATTTCAAAACAATGTTGATGGCAACTGAATTTGTGGAATTGATGTGTTTTTTTTTAATATTCTTTTCAGTTAATTAAATTTACTCTTGAATAGTATGAAATTTATTTAATTCTTAGTACAATTGAATTTTAAACTGATTTAGTATCGACGTGTGTCGGTATTGATTGCCCATGGCATCATTTCAAGTTTATTGGTAGTATCAGAAATAATAGTATTTTTGTATGCAACGACGTAGAATACAATTATCATTCTGATAAAGAAAGAATTATGGAAACTTAAACGACAAGAGTACCTACCTATTATTTGCTCTGTACAATAATTAATCGTACTTTTTGACTGACGTATAAATTATTTTCAACTAATTGAAAGTTGTAAATATGGATAAGAGCTTTTTCCAACAGTTTTATATAAGCATCTGAGGCCTGTCCAGGACTTCTGTAAGATGTAATAATGATAATATTGTACAGCTTTAAGAACACTGCACATATTTCGCAAACTTTTTCTTGAGAAAGATTGTTTATAAATTGAACCTCTTTGGAAAGTAAATTATGTTTTGTATAAATGCACACACCTCCATGAGAATATTGCGATCTATAAAAACAGCTCGAAAGTCTATAATTTTTCAAATTATATAAAGTGCAGTTGTTACTGTTGAGCCAATGTTCGGAAATGCAAATGATATCTAGGTCCAAATATTCAGCTAGAATCTCGAGTGCAGGAGTTTTATTAGTGATACACCGAAAATTTACATGCATAAGTTTGATTTCTGGGGAACAACAGAGGCTGTTGTTGGAACAGGCCTAATATAAGTTAAAACATTGAAAAATTACTGACCATGGGCGTAACTAAGTTGAGACAAATAGGACTCAGTTACCCACCCCTAGCTTACGGAGCGATAAGAAACTATTTCAATTCCCTATCTGTAGATACTTTGCCAAATAAGAAAAAAAGTTGAGTTGTTGAATAGAAGTCGAAAGCTGAAACAAATGGATACAATCGAGAAAAGATGAGAAAAATGAGGTGATGGTGGAAAAAGACGGAAAGAAAAGTGTAAAAGGTCAAGAGAAAAGAAAAGAAAGACGAGCAAAGACAAAACAAGCTAAAAAATTAATACAAGGAATCGGGTATTGCGCGAAATCCGAGAGACGCGGGTTCAAATCCCATGAGCGATAGAATTCTGTCGTCTTGTTAGTGTTTCCTTCCTTGCATTAAATTATTTAATTCATCATTACCATATTCTTCTCTTTAAATTTAAGATAAATAGAATTCACAGCAAAAAAAAAGAATATAATTGTTTTAAAAATGGATAAGAAGAAATGGAAGCAAGAAAAGATCAAGGAGGGAAAAGATGAGCGAAAGAAAATGCGCGATCCAGCAGTAAGTAAGACAAGATAAGACCTGTTGTACCAGTTCTGCAAACAATTCTTAAAGGTGAAAAATATTTAAACAAGATACAAAAAGTAATGTTACAGTGGCAGTTTCCTCAAGAAACGATATTCTAGAAATTCTTCCACCTGTATTCAAATTGGCTATCTCTTTCCTAAAGTTAAGTCATTAGGATTAGTTGGGCTTCCTTTTTCTAGTGTTTAAAATTTTTTATTTCTTCAAAATTTTTAATATTGATCTTTTGTTTCGATTTTTAATCATTTCTCATATTTTATTTTATTTTCTTCGGCTGGGTTCAATTTAGTTGGATTGGGTTAACCCGGAAACGTTTTTTTAAACATTATCTTTTGGATACTTTCTTAATTTTTAAGTTTAACATTTTATATTTCAATTTCGAATTTTCTTAAAATTTTTAATATTGGACTCACTTAGGTTCAGTTTAGTTGGTTTGGTTTAACCTTGAAATGTTTTTAATGATTAAAAGTGGGCTTAGTTCAGCAGGGTCGGGCTCGCTTAGTTTCGATTTAGTTAGGTTGATTTCACTTAATTTCGATTTAGTTCGGTTGACCCTTAAATATTTGTTTAATTTTTAAAGACATTTAAATTTTCTGATTTTATTTTTTTATTTATTTTTATAATTTATAAGATTTCTGCTTTCAATCTCCTGTAATCTTCGATTTTATATAATTATATAATAATTACTTACGTTTTCATCTATTGTAAAATTCTTTTCTTGGGTTGGCTTCACTTACGTTGAGTTCAATTGGCTTGGGTTGACCTTAATTTTTTCTTTTATTTCAAAATCTTGTGCTTCAATTCTTAACGATTTTTACTTTCTTCATTTTTACAATATCTAATTTTTAACATATTTTCTTTCGAACTTCTATAGTTTTTTTTAGAATTTTCTTAACATTTTCAATTTTTATCATTTTTTATTTTGATAAGATTTGATCTAATTTTGCTCTCCCCTGAACAAGATCCTGGCTAAGCACATGGTAGTGACCAAGGCGTATTTCGTCTTGAAAGCAATGCAATTCAATACAAAAAACCATACCTATTTCGATAAAACGTAGCCCGTATATAATTATTGTAAAGTGCTTGCTCGAAATACATTATCATTAAGCCGGGTACATACCTGCGAGCCGAGCGGCTCATGAGCCGCTCAACTCGCAGATGTGGACGAGGTTTCTTTTTAATAATCGCGTACAAACTTGCGAGCTGAGCGGCTCATGAGTCGCTCAGCTCGCAGGTGTGTACCCGGCTTTAGATCGAATTTTATTCTATTTGATTTTTCATTTTATTTTATGTTAATTTGACTTTGCCCGTGAACTTGCTTGCCGCCCCCCTAGAACGCTTCTGCGCCTAATTTGGGAACCTGTGAACTAAAGGGTCCTGGGTTTCAATGGTTCGCAATTTCATGTGATGTCTCCCACATGGCTTTTGGATGATAAGTGAGTTGCACTGTCTAATCTTTTGGTATATTCTTCGTCATAGCTGTTCTTCATTTTGGGCTTTCCACCAACCGTCGTAAACTTTTTTACAGTGTAAGGCTCAAAAAAATTTTCTATAGGACGTGCTCGGGGAATTTTCGGAGGATGTTACAGGTTAATTTCCTCGTTCTTTTAATAATCATATGTGGCATGTTACAGACGTTATCAATCTGCACACCGCCGTTTTCGTTTTTGGCGCGTTGATATGACGGTTTTTATTGGGTTCGGAAGTAATCTGCTCGGCCGACATTTTGGTCGTGTTGAAAACTTATTTCCGCTACTTCTTTTCGTAGAATTCGGTACGGCATAGCCGTGTGTGCCGTACTTCCGTGAATAGTCGCTGATTATTGCGAAATTCTAGTAGTTACAGTGAATTACTGGTAGTATTTGTGCCTTGTGAAATTGTTGAGTTGTCATAAACTGCTCTTTCCCATCGGATTTTCCGTTTCTGTAGTAAAATAGAAGAATTTATGGTGACATGGTCATTCTAAAGACCCACGCTTATATTAGATTTCCTTGTTCCTACAGAGGAATCCGGTTTCTGGTTCTACTTTTAGTCCGCATTCATTCTCGCTGTTTGAATCTGCTGTATTTTCTCCGGTTTGTTGGATACCTGTTTCGTCATCGAAGGCCACGTCGATTCAGCATATCGCCACGAGAGGCCGCTACGACGTCTGTCGCCCAAGGTTGGTAGAGCTGGTCTGTGTATTACATAAGGTTGCCTTGATTCAGAGGGGAGGGTTTGGGCATGTAACGCGTTACGTTACGTCACGTGATAAATTCCATTGGGCATATCAATTAAGTTTTTGCATTATTTGATCAAAAGGACCACATAATTGATTTTATTTGTATTAAATTACATTAACGTTAAGGAGACATAATGAACACTTTATTTACTTCATTGTGACGGATTGAAATTTCATGTGGTCACAAATTACTTTTGTGACGGAGTAAGGATCAAGCTACACATTTAAATGGAAACGTATTGTTTTTATTATGGTCAATAAATTAATGCACGTTACATTTAACGTGGGAATTTCGGCACTTGCTTTATATTTATTGACCCTTGTGTGTGCAGTAATTTTATTTACCATTTTAAAGCAAAGTTAAAGTAATTTTCGTTGAGAGATTATATAATACTGATTTACATTTACAATTAGTGAAGTTTAATAATAAAATAGGTAACGTTTGGTAGTAAAGTTAGTCGCAAGCTTTAAGGCCTTGTACGTACGAGATGTACAGGTTGGATTAATTTCGATGTCTCTTATAAGCATCTCCGTAACTATAAGTGATAGAAAAAAACTAGTGGTCTCGATCTCTTTTCTGAAGATTAAGTCAAAAGCGTAAACAAAAATTAACTGTCTTCTTTTGTTTTCAAGTTATGGGAAAAAATTAACATTTTCGACTTTTCGTTTCTCGGTCATATCTCGTTTATTTCCAGAGATATTAGAAAACTGTCTGATCATTATTAGGACACTTTTTGCAATACAATTAAGTGGTGTAGTGGCTTTTTTAATATTTACTTAAATTTTCAAGTTATAACACAAAGTTATATTTTTTTTAATAGAAATTATAGTAGGCAATGCCCTCACTAAATAGAAATTTTTTTTCTGTTTTCAAAAATATATACTTTGTTGGGTTTATTTCTTATAATTAATAGGTAAAACTGTCATTTTTATTATTATCCTTGCGTAAATATCCTAGTCTCAGTAGGCTGGGTTCAATACGGAGCCGATTTTTTATTTTATTAAATTTTAACGAGCTTTCAAATATTTTCAAAGTTTTGGCTGCGTAAATAAATTCGTGTTCGCGTTAATTTACAAATTTCCGTTTTATCGTTTTGAGCGACCGTTCTGATAAGAGTTCCTGTCTGACTATCTATTGAAAATGAGTTTATCATTCAATTTATAGAAAAATTGTTTTCAATCTTTAAACAGTCAAAATTGAACGAATACTCAACGTTTCACTATCGGTTTATAGCTTTGTTAGGAAGAAACGTTTAACGTTCCTGTAATTTTCAGAATATCTTTTTAAAATTGAAAACAATTTTTATACAATTTCCATCGGTCAAGAAACAACTTCATTAAAAAATTTATGATTGAAGTCGATTCTTGTGCGATGAAATATGTGAGAGAAAATAGTTTTTAAACTTTAAACCGGCCATTGTGAAATTGCAAGAACACTCTACGTTTCGCTAGCGCTTCATAGTTTCGTCAGGAGTGAAAAAATGTAAATAAACAAGTTGTCAAGAGAAGTGAAAAGATAACATGATTTTATAAAGGTAATAAAGGTAATAATAACTAAATTAAAATTAATTTAAGCCTTCTTTTTTTGTTTCTCTTGAGTTATATTTTATTAAAAACACGAAAAACAAAAACAAACACACAGATAGTAAAATATAAACAAAATCGGACATGTATCAAACTAAATTTGCGTGGATTCATATTTAATAAAAACAAGAAAGGTTTTGCCAGATCGGACGCGATGGGTGCTACATTTGTCAAACGGAATTTTGTAAAACAAAGTGAATATGAAATTCTTTACGCGGCCAAAACTGTCTAAAGGTTTGAAAATTCGTTAATATTTAATAAAAACAAAAAAAAAGTTGGCACTGCATTGAAGCCAGCCTACTCAGACTAGCATACGCAAGGCTAATAACAAAAATGGCATTTTTCCTATTAATTATAAGCAATAAACCCAACAAAGTATATATTTTTTAAAACAGAAAAAAGTCTCTATTTAATGAGGGCATTGCCTACTATGATTTATAATTAAAAAAATATAACTTTATGTTATAACTTGAAAATTTAAGTAAATATTAAAAAAGCAACTACACCACTTAATTGTATTGCAAAAAGTGTCCTAATAATGATCAAACAGTTTTCTAATATCTCTGGAAATAAACGAGATATGACCGAGAAACGAAAAGTCGAAAATGTTAATTTTTTCCCATAACTTGAAAACAAAAGAAGACAGTTAATTTTTGTTTACGCTTTTGACTTAATCTTCAGAAAAGAGATCGAGACCACTATTTTTTTTCGATCTCTTATAGTTACGGAGATGCACATAAGAGACATCGAAATTAATCCACCCTGTACACTTGCTTGCAATAAAATCGCGTACACCTTCAAAATCAAGTAGCCGAGTTTTTACCTATTTTTTGCTTTGTAAATGGGTATTTTGAGAATTTTGTCATGTTTTCAAACGTACAGGTTAGGAAAACAGATTGAAATGATTACTATTTTACCTGGTGTGAGTCAGACAGTATGATTTGTTCAATAAATATTACACCCTTCCATATATTTAACTGAAGTTTGTTCTTGTCCGATGAAAATAGTAAGTACAAAGTTTTTTTAATCTCAAACCGGACAGAAAAATTAAGGGAACACACTCAACGTTTCGCTATAGATTTATAGCTTCGTCAGGAGTGAAAAAAAGTAAATAAACAAGTTGTCAAGAGAAACAAGTCGTCAAGAGAAACGAAAAGGTAACATAATTTTAAACTAAAATACGAGTTGTTCGGAATAAAGAGAAAAGTAACGAGAACTAAATTAAAGCTATTTTTTTTTATATATAGTTAATTGATTGACAGATCTATATCTTGTTTAAAGAGTCCAGAAAACTACAAAATATGTCATTTAAATTTTCAAAGTCCGTACGTTTATTAATAGAATTTCGAGTCATTTTAATTTTACACATTTCTATGAAACGTCTTTTAAAAATATTAGATTCACTGTACAAAATGTCAGTATTATCAAAATCAAAATTATGATTATTTACTAATGAATGCTCTACAAGCATTGAATGATTTTGATTATTTTTTTGAATATGATATTTATGTTGGTCTAAACGTTTTTTTTTTTAATTTTGGCTCGTTCACCTATATAAACAAAATTACAATTTGAACATTTGATTTCATAAACCACGTTAGGTTGTTTTAATTTCGGTATTTTGGTTTTTAAATTCGAAAAAATTAAATTTAAATTATTCACAGATTTACTGGCTAAAATTAAATTATGTTTTTCGAAAATGTGTTTAAATGTATTGTGTAATGGTTCAATATAAGGCAAAGATATGTATTTATGATTCGAAGTTTGTCTAATGTTATTAGAGACATTTGAATTTTGTAATTATTTAATACGATTTTTAATTACTGATTCAATAAGATTTATTGGATAAGAATTTTGAATAAGAGTTTTCTTTATTAAATTTAAGTTATCATGAATGAAAACTTTATCAGAAAGTAAAATAGCTCGATCAGTTAATGAAATAATAGTTGCAATTTTATAATTTTTGGGTGTATACGAGTGAAAATTTATGTACCTACCTGACCAGGTAGGTTTATGAAATGTTCAAATTGTAATTCTGTTTATATAGGTGAAACAAGCCAAAATTTAAAAAAACGTTTAGACCAACATAAATATCATATTCAAAAAAATAATCAAAATCATTCAATGCTTGTAGAGCATTCATTAGTAAATAATCATAATTTTGATTTTGATAATAATGACATTTTGTACAGTGAATCTAATATTTTTAGAAGACGTTTCATAGAAATGTGTAAAATTAAAATGTCTCCAAATTCTATTAATAAACGTACGGACTTTGAAAATTTAAATGACATATTTTGTAGTTTTCTGGACTCTTTAAACAAGATATAGATCTGTCAATTAATTAATTATATATATAAAAAAAAAATTAGCTTTAATTTAGTTCTCGTTACTTTTCTCTTTATTCCGAACAACTCGTATTTTAGTTTAAAATCATGTTACCTTTTCGTTTCTCTTGACGACTTGTTTCTCTTGACAACTTGTTTATTTACTTTTTTTCACTCCTGACGAAGCTATAAATCTATAGCGAAACGTTGAGTGTGTTCCCTTCATTTTTCTGTCCGGTTTGAGATTAAAAAAACTTTGTACATATATTTAACGGCCCATAAATGTAATTTAATCGACATAGAATTGTCGATTGCTTATGTTCTACTATTAATATAATTTTTTAACACTTAACAAGACTCTCCAAAGTTGAATTTGTAATTTTGGACGTGTTGGTGACAAGAATATTTAAAAATTTATTAAAACATGGAATTCCTTGCGGTTTATATTGGATTCTCTCTTAATTCAGAAGGGCATTATCCGAATCGTGAATCGATATTTTCAGATATCTATCGCCAACCATCTTTTCCATTTGCAAATTTTTCTTCTTCCCACATATTATTTGTGCGTCATAGTGTTTTTATTTAAGCTATAATCGTTCGCGACTACTAAGAATCACTATTCATCTTCTAACTTACTCGTTTTCTGTCAGTCTGAATTTTAATTGTTTGACACTGACAACTGACAAATTAAATCTCAAGACCAACTTAATACAACGAAAAGCAGATGTACGCGATTTTTTTGCAAGCCATAGTATATGTATACATACGTATTGTTTGAATATACGTTTTAAGTAGGCGTTCTTGCTTTTATGGCGATGAACAATTATTTTGAATACCCGAGTGTTTGATTCTCCTGGGACATTTCGAAATTTTAGCGCAAGCTGCGATCCTTGGAGTTGGTTCACAGTGGGGTAACAACGAGCTGGGTTATTTCCTGGCGCTCTTTGAGCTTTGACCACGCTACCCCTTTCTCCTTTTAAAAAGCTGGCTCGGGACAGTTGATTGCATTCTTCAGCGCTAATTTGCTACCGGTTTCGTAAATCGTGCAGCAGATAAAGTATACCTTTTCAATTTCAAATTGGGACTAAACAGTTTCAAATTGGGATTAAACAATTTCAAATTGAAACTAATCAATTTCGAATTGGGTCTAAACAATTTAAAATTGAGACTAAACAAATTCAAATTGGAAATAAACAATTTCAAATTGGGAATAAACAAATTCAAATTGCTCCGTGCCACGTTTCAATTGAGGATGTTTTGAGACAGGCCACATTTGCCAGCAATCAGTTGATGAGATTTTCTCCGTTCAGTCTAATATTGAATCCAATTGATTCACGTGGTCCTGTCTAAACGCTGGTGTTGAAGAGACTTAACAATCCAAATTCCACAAATTTGAGTAGGTGAAGCCAATCATTACGCAGATAGAATATCGTTTACAAAAATTAGAAAATATAGTGGGACAAAATATTACTAAAAAAATGACTGTACCTAACTGTACAGGGTGGATTAATTTCTATGTCTCTTATGGGCATCTCTGTAACTATAAGAGATAGAAAAAAACTAGTGGCCAAGTCTCGATCTCTTTTTTGGAGATTAAGTCAATAGTGTAAACAAAAATTGGCTATCTTCTTTTGTTTTCAAGTTATAGGCAAAAATTGCCAATTTCGACTTTTCGTTTTTCGGTCATATCTCGTTTATTTCTAGAGATATTGAAAAACTGTTTGAACATTATTAGGACACTTTTTGAAATACAATTCAGTGGTGTAGTTGATTTTTTAATATTTACTTAAATTTTTGAGATATAACATAAAGTTTTGTTTTTTCTAATGGAATCATAATAGGCAATGCAATCATTAAATAGAGATTTTTTTTCTGTTTTCAAAAATATATATTTTGTTGGGTTTATTTTTTATAATTAATAGAGGAAACTGTCATTTTTGTTATTATCTTTAAGTACCTTATTCTCAGTAGGCTGGCTTCAATGCAGTGCCGACATTTTTTTATTTTTATTAAATATTAACGAACTTTCAAACCTTTAGACAGTTTTGCCCGCGTAAAGAATTTCATATTCACTTTATTTTACAAAATTCCGTTTGAGAAATGTGACCGATCTGTCTTTTGTTTTTATTAAATATTTAATGCAGCAAGTTTAGTTTGATGTATGTCCGATTTTGTTTATATTTTACTATTTGTGTGTTTGTTTTTGTTTTTTGTGTTTTTAATTAAATATAACTCAAGAGAAACAAAAAAAAGAAACGATAAGTTCGTTCTAATTTAGTTATTATTACCTTTATGTATATCCGGACAACTTGTATTTTAGTTTAAAATCATGTAACTTTCTCGTTTCTCTTGACAACTTGTTTATTTACACTTTTTCACTCCTGACGAAACTATAAAGCGATAGCGAAACGTAGTGTTTTTGCGATTTCACAGTGTCCCTTTTAAAGTTAAAAAAAAAAACTATTTTCTCTCACATATTTCGTCGGACAAGAATCGACTTCAATTATATATTTTTTAGAAAAATTTTGTGCAAATCGTTTTTGATTGCAGTGAGAACCTCGAGCAGCCTCTGGACAGCTGTTTCAGCCCTGCTTGGGGCTTCTTCAGCAGAAACGTAGCTCGACATTCCCACTGCAGACCAAAAACGACTTGCCCAATTTGTCTATCCTACTGCAATGTTAGGTCAAAAAGCGATAGTAAGATGTCGCTATTTTATATGTTCATCATTCTTACATCGCATTGCGAATAAATTGGGCAAGTCGTTTTTGGTCTGCAGTGGGAATGTCGAGCTACGTTTCTGCTGAAGAAGCCCCAAGCAGGGCTGAAACAGCTGTCCAGAGGCTGCTCGAGGTTCTCACTGCAATCAAAAACGATTTGCACAAAATTTTTCTAAAATCTTTCATTATGCTTTGATAGCAAGCATGGCCGCCTTGCATGGGGGACTCATTAGGAGCAAATCCCGCTTCAATTTGTCTATCCTACTGCAATGTTAGGTCAAACAGCGATAGTAAGATGTCGCTATTTTATATGTTTATATATTTTTTATTAAAGTCGTTTCTTGTCCCATGGAAATTGTATAAAATTTGTTTTCAACCTTTAAACGGACACAGAAAATTGCACGAACCTTCAACGTTTCTTCCTAGCGAAGCTATCAACCGATAATGATACGTTGAGTGTTCGTGCGATGTTGACCTTTCAAAAGATTGAGAACAATTTTTTTATAAATTTTCGGATATAACACGTTTTAATAATACATAGTTTAAAACATTCTTGTTAAAATTGTTCTGTGAAAGTGATGAATGATAAACTCATTTTCAATAGAAAGTCAGAGAGGAGCTCTTGTCAGAACGGTTGCTTAAAACGATAAAACGAAATTTTGCAAGTTAACGAGAATAGGAAATTATTTACGCAGTCAAAACTGAAAATATTTCAAAGCTCGTTAACTTTCTTTGCAAAACAAAAAATTCGCACCGTATTGAACCCAGCCTATTGAGACTAGGATATTAACGCAAGGATAATAATAAAAATGACAACTATTCCTATTAATTATAAAAAATAAACCCAACAAAGTATATAGTTTTGAAAACAGAAAAAAATCTCTATTTAATGAACGCATTGCCTACTATGATTTACATTTAAAAAAAACAAAACTTTATGTTATATCTCGAAAATTTAAGTAAATATTAAAAAATCAACTACACCACTGAATTGTATTCCAAAAAGTGTCCTAATAATGTTCAAACAGTTTTTCAATATCTCTAGAAATAAACGAGGTATGACCGAAAAACGAAAAGTCGAAATTGGCAATTTTTGCCTATAACTTGAACACAAAAGAAGATAGCCAATTTTTGTTTACACTATTGACTTAATCTCCAAAAAAGAGATCGAGACTTGGCCAATAGTTTTTTTCTATCTCTTATAGTTATGGAGATGCCCATAAGAGACATCGAAATTAATCCACTCTGTACATATAAGATTGGTTGCAAACATTTACAAATTCATGCGTTAAATATGGATAATGTAAAATTTTGATTTAGGCATATAATTATTAGTTAGTTAGTTACATTTCCTTTTGTTTTTATTACCTACCTACCTAACCTTGTATTATTTCTGAATTAAAATATTTTTTCCAATTTGAATTTGTTTAAACCCAATTTTAATTTGTTTAAACCTAATTTGAATTTGTTAATTCCCAATTTGAATTTGATTAGTTCCAATTTGAATTTGTTTATTCTCAATTCGAAATTGTTTAGTCCCAATTTAAATTTGTTTATTCCCAATTTGAATTTGTTTAGTCCCAATTTGAAATTGAAAAGGTATAGATACATTCAAGTGGTAGCAAGGTCTCTCTTTCGTCACTGCTGCCGCTGCAGAATTTTAGCCAGTAGTTCGTTTCTTTTCTATTTCTTCCTCTTTAATTTACTTAGCTTTTGGCTACAAACTATGTCAGCCAGCAAACTAAAACTTTAAACACTTATTGAGTCAGAACAGTCAGAATCTTCTTCCCTGCAAACATCTAATGCTACAAATTTACAGATAATACCATTCTCCATCACCAATGGTAAGTCGATTGTTTTGCTTTGTTTTTAATAGGAAAAAATAATACGATTAATTTTCCCAAAACTTTTGTTACGTACGTTGTGTTACATTACACTTTTTGGTATGCTTAAATATTTCCGCTTGCAATTTTACATTTAATTAAATGTGCTGCGCGTCGGTGGTCAAATATTAATTTTATTCTAGCAACTCATCCTAAAAATGCCAAAGCTGCAGTTTGCACGATACTAGGGGTACGTGATCTCACGGTGCGAAACTGCATCTCTCGCCATGATTCATCCCGAAGGGCCGACGAGGGCAATAGCTCGCAGAATTGCTGTGCGAGATAGGACTGGAAATATTCCCGGATAAAAATTTTGCATACATGCGAACACGTTCATGTGATTTTCGGTGGAATTTTTTAATTTTGGCCGGCCAGATATACGCGAATGAATGTACACGTTACGAGGGTTGTTGTAGTGATGGGTTGATTCGCGTTTCGAGGATAATTACGCTTTTTATTAAACTATTGGATGGCTGTGATTCTGGTCTGGCTGAATTTGGAACGGTTTCATTAAACAGTTCTCTGATTACTTGAAAATTGGATTTGTGTAACTTGCAGCTGATCGTAATTAATGAATTTTTAATCTCCCTGTGGAAATATGGAATTAATTAAAAATAGACACTTAGAAAAAAATAAATAAATAAAACGTAGATTATATATTTCAATTTACGAAGGTTGTTTAGTAAGTTCTGGCACAATTCGAAGATGGCTTAATCACCAAAATGGATATGAAAGATGTTTTCAAATAGGTGATCTTTCACTGATCAATAATGTGAAGGGTTGCAACGGAATGTAGCACGCCTTGCCATCTTTCATCGATCGTAAATGTGAAGGGGTGAATGACGCGCAACGGAATGTAGCGTGTCCTGCCTATAGTTACAATTTTATTTTCTGAAAGCTTTGTTACTTTTAAGTTAAATTTTACTTACTTTACTTTAATACTTTTACCTAACTTCCAATTTTACTAGTAGTTAAAGTTGAAATCACTCTCGTTACTTTTTTTCAGAAAATACTAAGATGTTGTCGTCTTTGTTACGCATCGAATTGCTCAAGCGTAAAACCAAATTTTCATAATATAGGGTCGTTGGGGGTAACAAAGCCGAATTAAAGTTTTACACTCCGCCGGATAATATGACATAAAAGGAAATTTTGTTGACGTAACGACGTCGTTTGATACCCGCCACATAACCTGCAGGATGTGGTCGTAAATCTTAATGGACATTAAAAAGTTGTTACACTGTGGGCTTTGCTTTATTATGCTCCATAAAAAAATCAAATATTTGCTCGAGCTTCGGCTTAAAATACCTCCTATCGCTTTACGTCCATCGGAAAAGTTTTTATATACATAT
Organism: Prosopocoilus inquinatus; assembly: GCA_036172665.1. Lineage (NCBI taxonomy): Eukaryota > Metazoa > Arthropoda > Insecta > Coleoptera > Lucanidae > Prosopocoilus > Prosopocoilus inquinatus. The sequence continues at coordinate 62,022,727 of CM069871.1, forward strand.
TTTTATATTTGGTTTAAATTTAATCTTTTAATATACCACCTCTTTTATAATTGAAAACTACTGCGTGGAAGTGGGAGCAACATTTATAAAAATGTCTTCCTTTTGCTTTAATATATTTCCGAAGTCACTTCGCAAAGCGTTTCAAATTAATTGCTCACTCTGAGACAATTCGTGAAATCTCTTAAATTAACAGCACAGTTAGTGAGTCGTTTTTTTGAGGGGCATTTCGTAGCGCAGAGAAAATTGCAGTAAAGACGAATTTATGCTGCAGCAGCTCAACATCTTGCGCATTCGGCGAAGATAACGGAAATGTGCAAGAATTTTTTTAATAACAAAGATATACAGCCATCGATTTTTTTTACTTTTCAGCTCGATTAATTATAGAGTAAATTAGAGGACAAGTTTCATACCACTTCTGGCACGGAACTGGTTGTTGAGAAGAAATAGAAATATACGTTGGTAAATATTTATGCGCAGGGAATGATGTTTGAAGATTATTTGGTTCTTGTTTACGTCAATTATGTTCTTTCTAGTTAATGCCAACAATTCAAAACGAGAATAAAGAAAAATCAAAATACTTCTACAAGTTTAATACAGAACATTTCCTTCTTATTAATAATTGTGCATACTTTATGTCTCCTAGCAGACTAATTATAATAATCGTTTTATTTCCATCGCGCAGGTGTAGTAGTTTTCATTATTTTGTTTCCATTTAATTAATACAAGTTTTTACGATAACAACGTCTAGATTCATTCTTTTAAAAATAAAGGGCATGGCGCCTAATAATGAAGGAACTTTCTGGATGTGTTGATGAACCTGTAGTATTTTGAGGATCTGAGACAACGGCTGAAGGGAAAACATCAAACATCATTTAGAATATTATCTTTAAAAGAAGAGGGGCACATGTATGCATACAAAATCAAGTTAAAACTAATTGGAAGTAAGAGACTAAATAATATACGGAGAAGAAAAAGAAAAGAAAAAATAGCCGAAGATGGAGTTAGAGAAAAGGAAAGTAATGCAAAATTACAATAGAACGAACCTATAGGGATTGGCTGGGGGTCGATAAACCTGTAGGGGTCTCTCTAAGTTACGAATTCTTGTCTAGTGGAAGTTTATCTGAATAATTTATTTTAAATACTAGATTATAACATTATAATAATCATCAAACTCTAATAACTTCAATAGTTCAAGTTTTTCATAAAATTTCTTATTGTAATGATTCATCAACATTAATTGGCAGGGGCTGCACGCACTGAAGCCCGACGCGTCACAATTCCGAAGCTTCTGCGACAGTCTATCTATTTCCAGGATGGAATTTTCTGGGTAATTCCACAGGCGGCGAGACGCTCTCGAACGTTCGACCGACGCGCCAATCATCCGGCGACGAAATTTTCCAGACTAGAAGCTCCGAGAAAGACAGCCCCACTATAAAAAGACGCGTGCGGAGAATGGAGTCAGTCACCAACAATTCGAAGTAGACTTTATAACTAGTTAATCGTTCGGCTTTTGTCAAAATAAATTAGTTTATAATTGTGTATTAAGTAAAATAGTGTTAATGTTAATGTCATTAATGAATTGGTTTTAGTTTCATCCAGTACTATTTTAAAACAAAATAAATCGAACCTTAAAAACATTACCATATCATAAGTGATCGCGTAAATGATGAGAGGCAAATAATTATTTCAGACCATAAAATCTAGTCCTCATACAACAGATGTTATTCTATAATAAGAGCTGATCGAATGTTTCTTTAAAATAAGACTTATTAAGGCGGTATTAAGGAAAACTAAACGTATTGTTTGTTTATACGTAAGATTTTTATTTTTTCTTTTTTCTAAATAAAGTTTCTAATATGTTTATTTTTATACATATCCGCAAATGTAGAAGTATTTACATATATGATTATAGATTTTAAGCAGATATTCGATAATCTTCATACTGACTGAACTATCGTAAGAAGAGAATCGGGTTAATAGGATAAAATGACTATTATACCGCCTGTTTCAAATTGGGCGTGCATTGAAGGAATCTCTTAAACCATAAAAGATACAAATATGGTTAAATGGAAGAAAAGTTGCACGAATCAATGTCTAATTCGCATACATTAACAGAATTTTTTTTTTATTTCTTCTCGAGATATTAATAAAAATGTAAAATAAATCGATTTTCTTTTTCTCTCTGTATCTCTTTTATTATACATAATTTGGAAATTCTGATTTAGATTTCTACAGGCACTTTTTGATTCTGCTTGGAATAGGAGTAATAGAATTGAAGTCAAACGTTTCGTCTTTTCAGGACCATCATCAGTTTCTATTTTTTAAATACAGCTTATGTCTTTTTATTGTTCTCTTCGATGGTATTTTTTCTCCTGATTGTAATGATATATCAGACTTAATAGTTGATATTAATTTGAAGCTTAAATAATTCAGATTTTATATGAAAATTATATTTAATACATAATTTCAAATTTTTAGTTAGTTTTCTTATTTTTTTTTTTTTCTAGGCGATATAATTTTTTCTGGTGATTACAGTGAATGATACCTTTTTTTCAAGTAAAGTTAGAACATGACAAAAAAAACTGATACATGTTTTTCTTAATAAGTAAATTTATTCCTAATCACTTTTTTTATTTGTTTAGTATCAGCAACTAACATTCAATTGTCGGAAGAGGAAAAATCAATAAATATTGACTAAATAATATTAGGTGGTTAATACAAAGCAAATAAACAGCAGTATAAGCATATTAAATTACAAGAACAAAATAAGTCAGTTGATTAAAAATTAAAGAAGAAGAACATGAATTTGGGAAATAAAGTGAAATAAATAAATTAAAGTAAATCCTCGAAATGTCCTCTACTGTTTTCAACACACATATTCGTTCTTAATCCTATGAGCTGTCTAGCCTGTCGAACATGAATTCACGAAATATTTCTGTAAGAATCTAATATTCGCCTTTTTAGTTCCTTCTTATTATTTATCTTAATCCTAGTCATTGTTTCAATGTCCAAAATATAAAGCCTATTTTATCCTGTTTAAATTATGGATGGTGGTCCCGATATTACGTGCCAAAACGATCGGTGAGACCAATTGTTTCCGGTATAAACTCACTCACTTACTCTCTTTCCAAATGGTTGAATATCGAGCTCAGTGCGCTTCCCAATCCTCAGGATAAATTTTCGGTAAAAAACTCAGTGGAGTTTATAAATAAGATTAAAAAATTTTTTTTACAAGAAGAGGAAATTATGGTCTCGTTTGATGTTCAATCCTTATTTTCTAGTGTGACCATATCTGAACTAAACTTATTTGCGGGAACTACTTACAGTGAATAATGTAGATAAAGATAAATGGAGGAATACGTCAGTCTCACATCTCTTTGCATGTCTCAGAATTGTTTTCAAATAAATGGTGAGTATTTTGAACAAGTTTAAAGGACCGCAATGGGTAACTGTTTGTCACCCCGTTTTTGGCCAATTTATTTATGAGTAAATTCGAAAATGGCGTAAGAAATAATGATCAGTATTTTCCAAGAATTTGGTTACGTTATATGGATGATATTTTTGCTATTTTTGATACCAAGAAGTGTGATTTGAACGATTTTATAGTAAAATTAAATTCAAAATTTGAAAGTATTAAATTTACATACGAAAAGGAAGAAAACGGTGCGATTTCCTTTTTAGACACTCGTATAATTAGAAACAGCAAAAATGAATTAGAAATCGACATTTATCGTAAAGATACAAATACAAGCCGGTTTATAATTAATGAATCTCAACATTCTGTACAACACAAACTCACGGCTCTAAATTTTTTAGTAAATAGATTACTCTCTTTTCCACTTACTAAACCCCGATATGATAAAGAACTTAATTATATTAAAAATATGTTGCGATTCATAACGGTTATACCCCCCAAATAGTAGATAATGTGATTAGGAAGATTAGCTATAGGAAACAGGTCCAAAATTCTAGCACTTTAATGGCAACTTCATCTCTAGGAAAATTTGTTAAAATGCCTTTCGATCCGTTTTGCACCAAAGGTTTAAAACATATTTTAAAAGCCTAAAACTTACGATTTGGTTTTTCAACTAACAATACCATAAAGAATTTATTAGGAAACCCGAAAGATAAAGTTGATGTCGAACAGAAATCTGGAATTTATGAAATTATGTGTAACGAATGTACTAGTAAATATATTGGACAAACAAAAAGAAATATATTAACACGTTTTAAAGAACATTTTAGTCACTACAGGTACAACAGGTTTGGGAAATCAAGTGTTGCATAACATATTTATAATACAGGACATGATATTATTAAGGATAATTTAAAAGTCATTAAGGAAGTTTCAAATAATAGAGAATTGCTTACGAAAGTATTTTTATTCGGAAAAATAAAAACAATTTAATGAATTCAGACAGCGGACAAATACCTAATTCCGTATTATTTGATTTACTCTAATTTGTAGGTTGTTATTTGATGGTTCGTATTTAAATATATATATATCTTAAGTCAAAAATTGGCCGCTAGATGTCGCACCTGTATGTCAGAAATCATCCGCTAGATGTCGCTACCTAAATCGTATATAAAGGGGTGTTAGAGACAGTTAAACGCATTTGCACTGGATATTTCATAAGGAGAGGACTCTCCGAGGTAAAATTTTCCTAAAGTGCTTTTAACTTGCGTTGTGTGGGTGTGATTTGCTCTCATCTACTGGTTGTTTTTTGACGATTTATACCTAATATATATATTTTAGTTTATTTTTCAGAATTTTTAGGTATCAAATAACAGGGATTTATATACTTATTTATTCGTTAGAATAAGAAGATTTTTCGGGGTCTTTGGACTATATATTTCCGCATTTCCGTGTTATTTGACACTTTCCGTGTTATTTGACACTGACGTCGCACACGCAGAAAAATCAAAATTGGATCACAAAGATGTGGACATCGCAGTGAGGAAATATGCAAATAATGATGGCTGAAGTAACAAATATGATTGCAATAGTTCAAGACAGAGATGTGGAAATTAAACGACTCCGAGAAGAAGCTCAGACTAACAGAAACAGTGACAAAAAATGTATACCGACTGGAAGTCTACTAATACCTTACACTGAAATATCTCACCAAATTCCTAATTTCAATCACGACAATGATTTGATTGATGTGAACGATTTTATAAAAAGAGTTGTTCGACTAAGACATATTTATTTAATAATCACGAAGCAACAAAATTTCACTTTTTGAATGTTTCTGAAATGAAAAAGCTAATTTTTTGTAAGCAGTAATGTATTAAATACAAAAGTAACAACGAAAACAATTTGGTAGCTCCGTTCAGGTCCGATAGTGAAGAAATAATATTTTACAGTTTAAAATTAAATCGTTAAAAAAACTTGCGCTTTTTATATGCACAGTGGCGAGACTTTATAAGCAAAAATCCAGATACCTAGCAGAAATAAAACAAAAGCAGCTCAGTCATCGTCCTAGTTGTCTCTTCCGATTCGGTGATATCGGATGTGGTTTCGTAGTTCTTAAATATTCGTTCAAATTTACAATAAATTAATTATTCAATTATTGCGGAAATAGCTGAAAAACTCGCGTAAAATAAGTGCTCGTGTGAAGCGTGCGGTGTTTTGTTCGATTTCGTCGGAAAAATCGCTGTACTATATTAAGTGAATTGGGAACAGCAAACCGGACATTGAAATTAATAAATAAATTTTTGCATTAAAGTATCTGTGATAGTCAAACTGTTTTAGTGTGTGCTAAAATGGGAGGTGGATTGAATAACGATCAGAGAAACTCCTCCGAGCAGTCTGCCTAAGGTAAGTGATTTTTTTTTCATTCGTAAAAATTGAAGATGCTTGCTTGATTAGTTCATTTAATTTAAATAATTGTAACAGCTATACATTACTAATTAATAATAATTAATCCCCGGGCGATTTTATTTAAATGCCATGCTGCATCTACTTTCCATGTGCTACTCGCTCCACAGAGAATAAGTAGAAACTCGCTCTTACGAGTGTGATTTAGTTTTCATAAAAAGCGATCGCTAAATTCGTCCTCCAAACAAATCAGCGGGCCAACGAAGTATTCAATGCTGCGCTTATCCACGTCCAAGAGAGGGAATAAAGCGGTCGACTGGTATTTTAGTTTGCTACACAATCTGATGAAGCGGTTCGAATTTATTCGAGTGCTCCGCTTCTTTAATAAAAATATTTGAATTCACGAAATACTAAGGATAATAACCGAGACATAAACAGATAAACTTTTGTCACATGAATTCAGAAACACGCACTTTAATCCCAGAACATTGCCACGAGCATAGAAACGTAACACTACGAATTCAGTATACTTCGATGTATTTTATCAAGTCGTAGTTTCACAATTTCGCGCTTCACAAAAGAAAGCAGCAGCCTACAAAAAAGATTACAACCTCTACGGATGATTTAGTGAATCCCTGTTAAAGAAAAGAGTGTGCTATTTACGGTTCTAGAAATGATAGAAAAATGTGGATCACGGATGAATACTATTGGTTCAAATTTCTAGATTTTGTTGTCTGATTGGCTAGTAATATTAAAGGATCTCTCTTTCTGTTACATACGATAGAGTATAAAATCTGAAAATTTCTCTAAATTAAATGGAGGCGCTTTTATGACCCATTTAGGATTTCTTTGTTAAGATACCGCTGTACCTTCTAATACCATATGCATTTAAATGTAAATCTACGACTTGATAAAGTACAACTTACTCTACCACTTTACTTTTTCTATCAAAACGTTTTCGTTTCATTTGTGCGCGGCAAGCAAAAAAAATTTGTTTTACATTGCAGTAAAACGTTTTGTCAGAAATCTTTTCGCTTCGTCAGTGTGGGGGCAGCCTAATGTTTGGTGATTTTTCCTGAAAAGAGGTTGTTTATTACTCTTCAGTTTAGTTTGAATTATTGCTTCCAATTTGATTTCAGGTAATTAATAAACACTTTCATTGTATCTTATGTTTCTTTATGATTGAAGAATTTTTTTCGGTTTTTCGATAAATGTATTCTTTCGTCCAATATTGCTCTTCCAACTTGTTATCGTTTACCATATCTGTACCAGTAATTAATTCTATACAGGCTGGTAATAAAAAACCTGTACAAAGTAGTACAAAGCAGTAGTGACAGTAAAGATCAAAACAAAAAAAAATTCTAATAAACTCATATCCAATACTCAATACAGGGCGTCCACGCTATGTCTTCACTCTTCTAGAATGTTTATTTTTTACATCAAATTCGGAATCGGTAAATTAAATAAATAGCTGAATTTTCCTAGGAGCCTGTATATTTTTACATATTTGGAATCTACAGATCATTGTGAGTCTGAATCCGTTTCACTTATTGTTTAGTAATTTCGGTTTCCATAACAATCAAAATATCTTTTTTGTTTCTTTGTTTTTAACTTTCATTATAAATAAAATAATAATAATATAAATAAATATAATAATACAAATCGTGTATTTTCTTTCTAATGCGATCAAGTAATTCGAGAAAGACTCTCCTTTGATTGCATCTTAGTTTTTAGCATTTTACAGCATATGAAATTTTTATTAGGTTGTAAGATGTTCCATTTGAACAAAATAAGTTAGGTATTATATATAAACGAGTGACAATGTTTAGTACCATTTGTGGACTTAATCATATTAAAAAAAAAATATTAAAGATAGTGAAGTGTTGAGAGCCATTGAGTACTAAAGAAATTAAAAAAAAAATTGCATTGTTATAGACAGTATCTTTCAAATTTATAACAAAAATATTCGTTTTTAGCTGCCAATGTCTTTGTAGAAGGCACTAGTCAGTAATATCTAAATATTTTTAGTATAATTAGTATTCACTTTTTCTTTTAACCTAACAGTGCGAGTCAAAATTAAAAACTAGGCTTTTTCATTCCTATACCAAAGCTGAGATACTAATCTAGCAAGTTATATTAGAACCATTTGTTGGTAAAAAAGCATTTTCGTAAGTGCAGTGCATTATTAAAATAACGCTACAGAAAAACTTTAAATAGTTTATTATAATTTAGGCTATAGCTAAGAAAATGAATTAAAAATTTGAAATTATGTATTTAATAAAATTTTCATATAAAAGCTGAATTATTTAAGCTTCAAATTAATATCAACTATTAAGTGTGACATATCATTACAATCAGGAGAAAAAATGCTATCGAATAGAATAATAAAAAGACATTAGTTGTATTTAAAAAATCGAAACTAATGCTGGTCGCGGTAAGACGAAACGTTTGACTTTTGACAATTCTGTTACTCCTATTCGAAGCAGAATCAAAAAGTGCCTGTAGGAAGTTAAATCAGAGTTTCAAAATTAAGTATAATAAAAGAGATACAGAGAGAAGAATAAAATCGATTTTTTTCACATTTTTTTATTAATAACTCAAGAAGAAATAAGAAAAAATCTCTCAATGGATACGAATTAGGCATTGATTCGTGCAACTTTTCTTCCATTTAACCGAATTTGTATCTCTTACGGTTTAGGAGATTCCTTCAGTGCACACTCAATTTGAAACAGCCGGTATCTAGGTATATTGAACTGGGTGTTAGCTTTCGAGATCGTTGGTAATAAATAGGTTAGTTAATGTTCGTTATTATTACGTTTATTTTGTTTAATGTATTAGAGACTGTGGCTTGTCTAACAATAAATTTGGATTTGACTCCTGACCACAATATGTTTTTTTAAAAACTAAATACGTATTTCAGCAGCTAGTCATCTTCTCCTGTGATTTAGTAGGATAGAAGTCGCAACTACTGAAGATGGCAGCATAGTTGCCGAAATACGTATTTAGTTTTAAAAAAAAACATATTGTGGTTAGGAGTCAAATCCAAATTTATTATTACGTTTATTATTATTTTGAATCAGTCAGTTGACGCAAAACCGACAAGTATTTTTTTTTTTTTTAAACATAATCTTGCTGTTTAATTAATAAATAATTTAACGCTAAGGAAATTTGTTCTTCATCTGAGAAGAAACCCAAAGCTCAAAGCGTTTCTAATCATTTGAAAACTTTTTGGGGAAATTTCACGGATGGATTCAGAAAGCCAAAACAAAAAAAAATACAAAAACATTAACCATTATGCAAACGAGCGCATCTCGTGCGGTGCGCTTTACCTTTCAAAACTCTCAATATCTCCGTGTAATAGTCTCTCTTTGCGTCTTCTCCGCCTTCGTCCTTTGAACGTGAGCACTAGATGAAAAACGGCGAGCGCAATGAGCTGGCCTCCCGCAACGTACGAAAGCCATAGATTATGGGGCCAGACGATGGGAACGGCCGCCAGAGGGCCATATATGAAGGTTTTCTTCCACTCCTCGAACCACTGCACTACCGCCCAACACCGAAATATCCTGTGCTGTTCGTTCCTGAAACGAATAAAACAAAAAGGACTCTCTGAAACACAAATGTAACGGATCCTTTTGGCTAGAGCTATCCGCGCTGAATAACACATGTACTATAACGATCTAAACGCCACGCCTCCGCGCCGCAACGTACATAGCGCAAATTATTCTGTAATTGCCAGATTTTGGTTTAATCTCGGCGAATTACATAAATAATTTGCCAGACTTTATTACTAAACCAATAAAATCATGACTGGAATTAGACGACGAAGCCCGACTAATACTCTTGCGTTAGTTGGCAGCAACATAAGCTCAAGCTACTCTAACGAAACTAATCAAACTCTGGAATATAATTAAAATCTTTATTGACTATGTGTGTGTACCTATTTATAAACACATTTCAAATTCATTTATATAATCGCACTCACAGGATAATAATACAAAGGCGGAATGTATTATTGATTTGCGTACGTCACCGCTTCGAATCCTGCGAAAGCCTCTCGACAGGACTCCCTTCGGCCTAGATCGACTAATAAGGAAAATGCCTTTTTTATGTATTTTTAAAATATCGGCCGTCGCTTCCGAACAAAAGTCTGTAATTTATGGCGCGAATGAAACAAGGAAAACATCACGGGAAATTTATTTCTAAAGGCACCATATGGGCTATCCATTATGACCTGTTATTCAAGTTTCAATTTTTTTACCGAACGTGTTAATGTACAGTGTGGTCCATTTTTGATGGTTTTACAGGGTTGTTCAGTCATTTCTAGGAATAGAAGAAAACCGTTTTCGCGACCCAATGCTACTTTTTCAAGAAAAACTCAGTGGAGAAAACAAAAGTTAGCTATCGATATGTTCGGGAAATATCGGCCGAAAACGATTTTTTCCGAAAAATTATTTTTCACAATATCTCAGTTGTTTAACAAGATATTTTGAAAATTTAAAAATTATTTTATTCAGAAATTAACACTGATTTTATTGACAGTATTATCTTTTGTAGAAATTGCACCGATTCTGCGAAACAGACTGTAACTTTTGAATTTTAAATGGAAACCGCAGTTGGCTATGACACAAATAAATTGCTTGTTTAATAAGGTTTTCAAAAATGTAAAGTTTCATATAATTATTTTTTAAAATAATAAAGATACTATTTATTTTTTGTTTTCCAGTAGCTAACAAGCCATCCATGACACCAAAAACAAAAAAAAAATAGTTCAATTGTTTTCCCTAAAAATCAATTATTGTTAAGTAAAACAGCTAATTTAATTCAATAAATAAATAGCTTCGAGGTAGATAGATCAGAGACTGACATAAAACCAAAAGTATGTAAAAATGAATTAACTCTATTTGAACATTTCTTTAATTATTAATGAGAATAGTTAAAAGATTTCTATAAATTTTAAATTGTATAAATTAGTGCATTTTTTTAAGGAATTATTGAAATGTCGGATATTTCTTAAGTTTAATAATGCTTTCAAGAACTTTTATGTATTAATAAATGTAATCGCGGATAGAAGTGAAATATCTAAGGAGTTTTGATAACATAAAATTTAAGATTTAATAATTTCAAAGGAACATATAATATGATTCTTCAAAACTGCATTGAGAGTTAATCCATATTTACATTACTTGTAGTTTTATGAGTTCTCCAATAGCATTAGATATTATTTGTTTCGTTAAATCTAATTACCTGTATTATTTATTCTAATAATAGATTTTTGAGGAAAACAGCTGAATTTTGTTTTGTTTCTATCGTCATAAATAGTTTGAAAGGTACTGCAAAATAATAAAAATTAGTATCTTTGTTATTTATAAAAATAATTATTTCAAACTTTATATATTGGAAAACCTCATTAAACAAGCAATTTATTTGTGTCATACCCAACTACGGTTTCCATTTAAAATTAAAAAGTTATAGTCTGTTTTGCAGAATTGGTGCAATTTCTGCAAAAGATAATAATGTCAGTGAAATCAACGTTAATTTCTGAATAAAATAGTTTTTGAATTTTCAAAATATCTTGTCAAACAACTGAGATATTGTGAAAAATAATTTTTCGGAAAAATTCGTTTTCGGCCGATATTTCCCGAAAATAACTGTGAAACCTTGTAAAACCATCAAAAATGGTCCACTCTGTACACTTTATATTTTTGAACGATTATAAAATAACAGTATAAATATGTAGAAGCTCGCGCTTGTCCATCCATAAATGTTTTATAGAGTTGAAAATTTAATAATTTCCGCAGCTTTGTCAAAAAACTTCTAAATTAAATAAAGAACATTGTTTATCCTTATTTTGAAAGTATATGGCAATATGAATTCAAATTTTTTAAATGAATATTGCTTTACGCGGATAAGAATGAATGCTTTACAGTTGCGGTTTTAAATTCTTTAAAACTGAACACACATTTTCCTCATTCTCGCGCGGTCTTTTTTATTTGTGACTTCTTTAAGTCAAACTTGCTATTTTTTAGGCTGCTTTACTATTTGAACGTAGGTTTTCTTGTTCTTCGTCAAATTGTTGTTGTTACGGTTGGAAAAACCGCTCTTCAAAAGTCGTACCTATGTTAAGTTTTCATTCGCATTTATTTTCGATGGCACAAGATTCTCGCCTTGCTTTTATTACAAAATAAATAAGGTTAAATAAGGTTTTTATCATCATATTCGTCGCAAAATAATTGTAGCACTTACAATACAAATTATATCCCATTGTTCGATTAAATTTTGTGGTGTAATACGTAGATTGGTTTTTTTTATACGCCTCAGAACGCTTCGGCAAAAAATCTTCTTACAAATGCCCGAATTAACATTTATTTGACTGTGAGTGGCAATTTTAACATATATTCAATTGTATCGCATTCTTCGATTAAACTTTGTGGTGCAATACGCAGGCTGTGTTTTTTTTTGTACGCCTCAAAAAGCTTCCGCAATAAATCTTATTAGAAATGGGCGAATTAATTTTTATTTACCGTTGAGTGGCAATTCTAAAATACATTAAATTGTATCCCATTGTTCGATTAAATTTTGTGGTGCAATTCGCCGAAGACTGTTTACTTGTTGTACGTTTCAGAACGCTTCGGCAATAAATCTTCTTACAAATGGGCTAACTAATTTTTATTTGACTGTGAGTGGCAATTCTAAAATACATTAAGCATTTAACGGATTTTTGGTCTTTTATTTTTATTTTTTCTAATTTTTGTTCAGGTTGAATAGAACATGGGTTAAGTTAAGGTTGAGATTGGTTGAGTTCCATTTGATGTGATTTTTAATTTTTAACAAATTTTATACAACATTTATAACAATTTCTTTTTGCAATTTTTAATATAAATTTGTGCCAAACGGAGTTAGGTTGAGATCAGTTGGGTTGGATTGACCTTCGTATTACATGGACGTTATTTGAGTTGATTATTTTAGCTTTCTTTTTAGTCTTTACTTATGTTAGATGAAGATAGGTTGGTGTCAGACGGGTTTGATCTCGAGATTTGTTGAACTTTAATTCATACGTTTTAACATTTTTTTGATTTGTTGACCTGAAGTTTAATTCATAAATTTTAACATTTCTTTACATTTTTTTAAAATATTTTTGACTGATTGAGTCCAGTTGACCTTGATATTTGTTGAGGTTTATTTTAATCAATGTATATATGTATTTTAATATCTTTCTTACTTTTAATTTTTTTTTATATTATTTTAAATTTTGAATTCCGATTGAATGGAATTAGGTTGAGTGCAGTTAGATTAGGTTGACTTTGAAAATCCTTGGTCATTTAATTTTTTTATTAATTTCTTTAATGTTTTTTGATTCTAAATTTTCTTGCGTGGGTGAATAGAATCGAGTTTAGTTTTTGGGTCGAATTTGGTTGACCCTGACATTGGTCGAAATTCGTTTTAATCACTTTTGTTTTTTTACATTTTTTTTGCTTTTAATTTTTTGCTTTAATTGAATAGTTCTGAGTGGGGTTCAGTTCAGTGGAGTAGGATTGACCTTGAAATTTGTTGAGAGTTTTTAACATTTTTTTACTTTTAATTTTTGAATGCCCAATTTGTATCACTAGACCAGAAACTGTACTTTTGCGATTATGAGCACGGTTTGTGCGAATACTCGCAAAAAAGTTTCTGGACGCGCAATGCACAACATTTTTTCGGACGACAAAATTTTTAAATTAAAACATTAATTTATTATTGTCAAAATAGCGACGGTTAGGACATTTAACTTTCTTGTGTTGGCGGTACAGTTCAACGCTGTAGTGATTTGAATTTAAGGATGCTTCTGTGCATTTACTTTATAGCTTACTTACGCTTGAATTACATGAATTGATTTACAAAAATAGAAAATGATTTTCGGTGTGTCAGTATTTTAATCACTTTCCTTTAAATTTTTATTTGCTCGGAGTTGGTTTTAGCGTTGATATGCACAATCTTTCGCAAGCGTCGCTCGTTTTCGGAGCTCTCATGGAAATTATATTGCATGTTTATTCTAAACGTCGAGAGCGTCTGCAGCTGCATTTTCTGAGCTTTAGTGGGAATTAAATTGATTGTTTATTTTGAACGTTGAGACGGGTCATAAAATTCGCCGACGCGCAACGTCTCAGTTTTTGTATTATATGCTTTCAGGGATTTACTTTTTTTGTTGGAAAGTTAAATTACGTTCACGCTTGACATTTGTTGCCATTGGTTGTTACTCACGTCATTATTTGCGCACTTGGCTTTTGCTGATGTCACGTTGTTTTCGATTCGTCCAAATCCAAACCTTTCCTTTCTTAGTTAGCAGGGGCTCGTCAGAAACTGAAAAGAGCGCGCTGTGGCTAATATTATTTCTCTCTCGTGTAAGTGATTTTGTATAATTTGCTTTTCGTTTTAAACGCCCAAAGTGCTCTCTAGTTACAGTTTTTGAAAGCAACTTAGTAAGGACAATCTTGGCTTTATGAATTTGTGGCATGCATGAAGCGTGCAGTTGTTCGTGACATCCCTAGGGCACGGTAGTGGTTGTGTTTGTGTGGGCTCGGCGGTGGCACAATTTTCTTTCATCGAACGCCGGTTGTCGGTTTTTATTTGGCGCCCTGGCGGACGGAAACTCTTCCTAGTTTTCTCAGCCTATCCTGGTTTCTACGGACGGGTATGTTACTAAGCTTCAATTTTGAGCACTAACGACGATATTGTGAGACAATCCTTGTTTGGGGGTGCAAATAGTACCTAGCGACTTTCTTCGAAGCGATTTTGACGAGTTCATTAATAATTTTATTGTTTTGGGCGAATAACGCCAGTAATAGTATTGCATCTAGTGAAAATGTGAATATGTAAAGCAAGTGACAAGTTGACAAGAAACAACCCTCGTGGGAAGTTTTCCCTTATTGAACGACAGTTGTCGGTTTTCATTTGGTGGCCTGGCGGACGGAAACTCTTCTGATTTGTCTCAGCCTGTCCCCGTTGATATGGACGGGTATATTACTAAGCTTTAATTTTGAGTATTAACGACGATCTTTTGTGACGATCCTTATTTAGGGGTGCAAATAGTATGTACCGACTTTCTTCGAAGCAACCCTTCAGACCGGAAATTTGATGTTGGCGTCTCCACACGTCAATGATTGCGATGATGGACAGATTGTCGACGAATCTGTCCACGAAGATGATTCAGGTTCTAACTGCGGATATGGCTTATGCCGATTTTGATGAATTAATTAATAATTTTAGCGTTTTTATTGCATTTAATAAAAATTTGAATGTAAAGCTAATGACGAATGCGCCATTTGCTTATTTTCCGTTAAATTTCTATTGTTGTCAATAGTTTGGTTTCATTAGTCACTAATTAAATAACACTAGCACTACATCTTGTTTCAAATTTTAAGGTGCGCGCACACACACTTCAGGTGTTTTAAGGTGTGCACATACAATTATTCTGAGATCATATTTTACTGACTTAAATTGAATTATTTATTTTGATACTCTCCTAATCTCTGGTTAAAATCTGGCTATGCAGTAAGTTATATTATTCCTTACCGCTGTGCGTTGAAATACTTGTTCCTTCCCGTTCATATCGTATGGTATACTCCGTTTACGATTTACGAGTTTCTTCTCTACTCCTTTTTGCGTTTTCCGTAATTCCTGGATTATTGGTTTTGAAGTTGTCTAGTTTTATGACCAGTTTGTGAAATGCACTGGTCATTTGTTTCGCTGTCAGATATTATTATTCATCACGAAGCAGATATTCTAAATTTTCTAAAGATTGCTGCTCTGTCTTGTATTCATTTCTCTATTTCGATCTCATTATAAACATCATAGCCTAATAGTTTTATTGGTTTGTATGCAAATTGTGCTTTCAGTACACATCTCAATTAATTGTTCTCGTGAACTAAAATGCTTAAAACATTTGTAAGTTAAGACTTTCTGAATTTATTTTATTTACCACTGCGGATGCAGCAGTAAGAATAACGAATGCAACAAAAAATAAATTATGGATTGGAATTCGTCGCGATGCGGTATATGAGAATAACGACGGCCATTTCGCAGTACGTTAGCCACGGGGTAGTCGGGGAGCGATTTTATATGCAGAAATAAAAAACAACAGGTTCGTGTAGTAAAAAGAAATCCTCTCGTAAAATAAACGAGCAAACCGCGAGTGACCGAGTTGGGAAACACACCATGCGGGAATATAAAACGTAACGAACAGGAGGAGAATCAATGCCATTTGTGTAGTCTTAAGCATCTTCCTTCGGAGAAGCGGTCGGAAATTTCGTAATTGTTTTGCACACTCAAGAAACTAAAAATATAAACAGTTTAAACAGCGACATCCTACGATCGCTTTTCGACCTGACATTGCAATGTCGCTATTTTATCTGTTCATCACTATTACATCGCAATTGCGAATAAATTGGGCAAGTCGTTTTTGTTTGCAGTGGAAATTTCGAGCTATGTACGTTTTTGCTGACGAAGCCCAAAACAGAGCTGAAGCAGCCGTACAGAGGCTGCTCGAGGTTTTCACTGCAATCAAAAACAGTTTTCCTGGAGATAAATGATCAACGTTTATAAATAATGCTCTTAAATAATTCATTATTTACAAAACAACGTTTTCTATCAAAACTACATCTGCATTATTATCAAAACTTAACGATATTCATATTAATGTTAAGAACATCTCTCTTGACATTTCCATTTTTTTCAGGCCTGTCCCAACTTCACAATCTTCAATGAATCGATATTAATGTTTAATGCCTTTGTAAACTTCTGAAAATCAGAATCAACAAAATTTATTTCTTTTCTTTATTAACAAAGCCTACAAACAAGTAGATGGCTTAGTCATGGATTGTAGTTTGCCTCGCTTGTTAGCTAATCTAAGTATACCGATATTTATTGATAAAGGGCCTATGGGTCCTTTTCTACTGCGAAATTACAATGATACGAAAAGTTTTAAAAACAATAGTTATTACCATTTCTCAAAGTTTTTCTTAAAGTTGTTTTGGTGTTTCCATATTTTCTTTGAGTATTTCCGAAGGTAAATTTTGTATTTTTTTTAAACCTGGGTTCATGTCGGCCACTCTTTTTTTCTTTCTTTTGACCTTGGAAGATCAATATGACACCATGTATTAAATTATTTTCATTATTTACATTTATACAACTCATGTTGTAGAAAAAGGAGCTAATGAAGCAAACTTTAGAATACATTTGTAAAACCTGAGGAATATAGGAAAAAATGAACTTTAGTCTTTAAAGCTTTGATGATCAGTATCCATGTATCAAGTTTTAAATCGCATTTATCCTCGTTACGCAATATTAAGAAATTATTTGTGTGTTAAAACACTTCTTGCAGTATCTATTTCGTTGGATTTTATTGTGATAAGAATAGTTTATTTTATCACCTTCGTCGTCGCAGAATTAATTAAATTCATAAACAGGGAAAAGAATTCGGGCCACTTGTTCGTCGAACTGTATGAAAATTTAGTACTCGTACTGTATCAGCCTCGCCTACAATAATTTCTGCGAAGCGCGATGCCTCCCATTCAATAATAATTCGATGCATCAACCTAGCGGAAAATCGGTAGGCGTAAATAGTACATTCGACGTAAACGCTAAGTGGTCTGAATTCTTTTCCCTGTTCATAAACAATAAATGGTCTCACGCCCGGCTTTATGATCGTGAGAGCGTCTTAGACAATTGTTTTGCTTTCGTTTTAAAATACTCCGGCTTTAAAACAACATAAAATCCTCTGGTTGCAGCATATCTTAAATAAACGATATCGTCTTCAGTTTCTATTTTTAGAAAGCATTGCCTCATCTTTGGCAAGCGTCTGCATGTGTACTTCGAGTTTTTCGTGAGATTAGAGTGTTTGTTTGTATTAAAACGGTAAGACAGTCATAAAATTTCTGCCGCCGCCTCAATTCTTGTCTGCGTTGTCGAAGCGTATTAATTACAGTTTTTGGGAGGTGTTACTCCGACGAATGGGTTGGAATACCTTTTTCCTTGACCTTAAACTTTATTGGATCTTCTTTAGGTCAGGTTATGCTCGGTTGGTTCCTGCTGATGTCACGATGTTTCGAATTCGTGCAAACCCTTCCTTCGAACATTAGGGGGCACGGTTAGTTTTGCCTTATTAGCTTGCAACGTACTTAAAGCAAGTTTAGCGGTATCCCCAGTGTCCCATTCTTGTTGGTAGTGGCGCTGCCTCACATTTCGCGTCGTGGCCGTCGTGATTTCGGTTCACAATTTTGGATGGGTTAAGGTGACCTACTTGGGGGTTTCCTCAGATAACGATGTTTCATCGACTTTTACGTGGCCTTGGAGGATCGAAAGCTCCTCAGGGCTTATGTCGGCATACGGCATTTTGGCACATGCTCTTTCATTTTGGGATAAGACTCCTTGCTGATGTCGGTTGCGGTCTTGCTGTTTAAGCTGTTTGAACAACCGTTGGCTTTAGGCTGATTGTGACGATCCCTCTGGGGGAGCAGCGCAGCGTGGTGTGGACCCGGCTTCGACGAAGTAGTCTCGCGCCGAAGTCATTTTCGTTTGGCGTCTTCATACGTCAATGTTGATGAAGAACCGGACCGACTGTATGTGATCATTAACAGGTGGGAGACATCCGTATTTGCGGCTACGGCCTCACGCCGAATTTTGCGAAGCATTATTATTTTCATTGGTATTGCTTTGGGAGTTTGAATTTCAGCGAAGCTTCCGAACCGGAGTCATTTTCGTTTAGTATCTTCAAGGGTGTACCAGACTGAGAGTGTGCGATGACTAACAGGTGGAAGGCACCTGTCTTTGCGGCTCGGCCTTATGCCGTATTTTACGAATCGTTATTGCTTCGATTTTTTGGCTTTGGGCGCTTCACGCCAGTAATATTTGATTTCATGTGTTGATTGATGTGCAGCTTTTGACGGATCCGTCAGTTGTTAATTTGGATTTACATTAATGATAGTTAATCGTTAATTTCGCTTGTATCTAATATTTACGTGCAATTTGAATTTCTTTTAATGATGATTTCATGTAAATTTCCGTATAGTTTGTTTGAGAATATTTTAAGGAGCGCATACACGTGGTGGCGTTAAGCCCAGGACACACTGCAGTTTTGATTTGACGTATCTTTCGCTTCTATTTTGGCAACTTTTTTTAGGACATTAAACTTTTGCATAAATATTGACTACCCGTATGTGAAATTAAATATTGTTGCACAAGTTGAGTCATTTCCTTTTCTTTCAATCTTCTCCTCGTCTCAAGTTAAGATTAAGTGACGCTAATTTATTTTCGTGGTTATGTAACACTCGCATCCGTCACAACTGAAGCTGCTGGCTGTCCTGCATGTTAATTTCCTCAGCCAAATCTTGTTTCTACGTAAGGTTGGTAGCATGGTGTCCAGGAGTATAACGTAAAAGTATTAGTTCGTAGCTTTTTACCCAAATCGTGTAAGAGTCGAGTCGTTCAAGGTTCAATAAACACTATAAACAAAATTAATTCAAACGGAAAAGAAATGGTACTTTGTACATTTGAAGTTTTTTTTGTCCTTACGTGTATTGGTACGTCCACGCAAGATACCTCCCAGCTGCTGTTATTATCTTGTCCGCTTATTCATCCAGCTTTCAATTAAGGTCAATTAATCTAGGTTTGCATACATAACTATTCTTCTAAGAGGTCAGTCGTGAGAGGAATGAACCTGTTCTGTGAAACGTTTGCGTTAATTGAAAGGCGCTCCGAAATTGAGTGGAAAAATCGGTCCTTTTGATAAATTGTGACGCATTCTTAATTTATTACTGCAATTTCTAATGTGAAATAATAACTTTTTGTGTAGAATTCCGGTTTCTCCCAATAGATTCCCCGAATTAACTTTGGAAGAAAAGGATACTAACCTGGCAACGTATATTGAACTAGACTTATTTTAACATCCAGGAAAGATTCTGGATATTCTTGAGACAATCTCCACAAGAAGAAGCTTCATAAATTATTGATTCGAAGTCCTTATTATTAGATGACCTACATAGTTCCTAGAATTATATCTTTTCGATATTTTCGAAATTGCATTTTATTTTTATATTTTCCACTTGATTTTATTCTTATTGGCTGCTGTTGAAATATGAGTTCGGACGCTTTCGGAGATACCTCGCAATTGGATCATTTAACCCAAATCATCGGTATCACATCAGACACAATAAAGTTTTTCGATTTTTATTTACAATAAATCCGTCTACTTTTAAGATGTTATGGTAATAATAAAAATATTTTCGAGGCATATAGAAAAAAATATATTATTTCGGACATGAAAACATTAGGCATAACGGTGGCACGGACGCGGGTTATTTTCTTTTACAGAATTTAGGGGTGGTCAGCTTCAACACTTACGCGAAACTTTTTCACCCTGAACAACACGAAACCACCCCCGGCGCTCTATACAAAACCCAACCTGCTCTTTTGACCAACGAGCAACTGTTGGAAAGCAATTTTTTTGTTCGGTAGCTGGTTTGAGATAAAATCCAAAAATATACTCTCAACGGTGTCTTCCTCGAAAAATCGAACAGTTCCGTTTTAGACTCCTGAAGATTGTCTAATTTCTTTCCTGTCGTTGTCTCTTTCCTTCCGAGGATGTCCTCCTCGGAAATTTTGATGAGGGTAAACAAGTTAGTTTAAGAAATTTGCAAATAAAAGAGATTGGTAAGTTTAATAAGTCCATTAAAAGAAAACTAAAAAAATAATACAAGAACAAAAATGAAGTTACCAAAATAACAACCAACGTGTAGATACAAGGAAACAGAATTTTACAAAAAATTATGTAAAGGTAAGAGACAAGGATTGCACTATCGATTGTAGTGATTAGTTTTTAAGCGGTATGTTAGCTAACCAAATTGAATCGAAAGTTCTTCTCATAATCCAAAAATTAAGGAAACACAATGATCTTATAGAAAACAAACGAAAAGCTCTGTTAGGAACGGTTTTAAATACACAAATGTTCACTTCACGAGGAAAGCTTTTGCCTTCCGTTCGCGAATTTCAAACTTAGAGAATATTATTAATTTTAATGAAATAAAACTTAAACTGAAGTTCAACTTAGAATCGCCCGGCACGTGGAAGAGACGCTAGCTTTTTCTGAAGCTGATTTAATAAACTGCCCGTTAAATCAAATGTTGACGTTTTTTTATGAATTACCTCGCGATTTCCCCTCCGTTTACCTGTGACGAGCTTCTACCCTGGATGCTTCCAAAAACTGGATGGCGTAAGGATGTCATTTTTAGCATGGATATAGTAGTAAAGGATACGGTATATCTATCTATTTCACTTGATACAATGTCAATGTGTTTAACCTCTCTTTCTTGCTTATTATTCATATGTGAATACGAAGTTTGAAATATCAAGATGGAGGTATAACCTCCAGCACGAAAATTCGGTGCAACTTTTCAAGCGGCAATTTTCCAGTAGGGCAAAACGAACTTTTTCAGCACATGGTCGGCACTCGGCATCGAAATTAATAATATTATTTATTGCACCCATCAGAGTGTCGCATTGAAACCTGTTTTCTGATATTTTTAGGGCCAGTAATGTATATAAGAGAAGAGCAGGTACCTAAACTTGTATTTTAGCAATCAATTAGCAATCTCTAATTTGCCCATGTTCAATTATTGAATATTTAGAGTGTGAATATTATCAAATCTTATTGTCCGGGAGTTAGTAGACTTTTTTGACAAAGTTAATCGTCACTGTTCTCGGGTAATTCTTGAGGAGTCTTAACAAATAAAACTTTTCTCCGAATCTAGATTCGAATCTGTCCACGATAGCTACTTTCCATTTCAAATTGTGACGCCTCAGGTCTTAAATCCTGGAGCCGCTCAAAGTTAGTTGTTCAATGTAAAACTGTTTTGAGAAACGGAATACAGTACTTGAAGTCCCTGAAGAGTTTGGAGCAGCTCCTTTGTGTAAAAGGAAAAAATCTGATGTATATCGTTCCTACGGATTCTGACCTGTGAACCCGGTTATCAAGAGCGAGCGAACGGTTGGTCCCTGGGTTCGCAGAAGGAACGGTTAAGAACATCTGCACTCTAAAGTTAATCTACTTTCAATGACTGACATATATTTTTGTATAGTAAAAAGGTCGTGAAGGGCTAATGCATATAAATTCATTAAAAATATTGCTACACATAAATTCGTTGAAGCCTAGAGAGAAAATGGCTTTTCAGATTCAATACAAACACCCTGCTTAAGTTTGCAAGACGTCCTTTATTTTAAAGGACGCCCCCATTTTTAAACTCAAAAATGAATCTAGTCCCATATTTTAATATCAAGACTAGAGGACAATACTAGCTATTTTTATTCTTGTTCATAATTAAATAACTAAGTACTTACTATTGGCTTCAATTAACGACTGCGATACATTCCATATTAAAATCGCTCTTTATTGCATACAAAATAAAGTTAAAAGCAGCATTTAGGTACCTACGGAACCCTCAGTGCTCGAGTCTGATTTGCATTTAACCAGGTTTTTATTAATGTCGTTACCGATACCACAAAAGAGAATTTTATTGAAAACAACGATGTCTCTTATTTTCATCCTTGGTTCTTAATTTTATTTTATCAAACTCTCTAAAATATAAAACGGGGAACTGGAAACCCTAACCTCACTTTATGCAAACGTCCAAGCATTAAACGCTAAAACTTCCTAATTTCTCGCACACACACGTTAGGGATTGCTAAAATACAAGAATACCCGTTTTTATAAAATTTATTGAATTATTTGACCTTATAAAAATGTCCACGTGAAACTGCAATTTTATTATTTACGCTACCTAAACATAACTAGGTGCTTTCTTTCGCTTAAAAGTTTGAATCGTGTTTCGAATAGTTTGGACCTGAATTTCGTAGTTATTGCAACAAACCACTTGAATTTTTGATTGACAGTTCATTTGTAAATAACCACAATTCAATCCAAACAAGTTTTAAAAATAGAGAAATTCAAAGAAAAGAATGTCTGTTTTTGAATCAAAACACGTTTGGATCACGACTTTGTGAGCGAAAGAAAGCACCTAATAATCACGCTGGCCGTGTGACCCGTGTATGGCCACTGCCGCTGGTGCGCGATAAATATGTATAAGATACAACCTTCTGTTTTTGCAAGCGAGAAAGAGGGGAAATGCATCGAAATCATATCGAGTGAAATGGAGAGATGTGCGGTATTCTGTGATATGTAAAGAGCGGATTCTATGCTAAATGCATATTGCATGCATATTTTGCATATTTGAGCATTTTGCATATTTCTTAAAAACGTGCATATATATGCATATTTGAAAGAATTTGTGTCGAAGTGAGTAAATTTTTTCCTGAATTCTTAATTCGTCAGAACATGTTGTTGCATTAATTAGGGTCTAGTTTGCACCCTTCTTGGGCTTAAGCAGGCAGAATTTTCCAAGTAGTGAATTAGGGATTTCCAAGTAAAATGCGTTCAATTAAATCCGTTATCGAGATGGCTTGGAACTTGCTTTTATTTTATACCGGCACGTCGTAGCTTAGTACGTATATTGAAGAACTGCGAACTGTCAACGGTGTTTACTGTCAAAGGTTTTGTTTACATTTTCGAGGTATTGTGTTCCGTTATTTGTATTGTCGCTTTAATTCCATTAAAAAACAGTTCTTTTGGCTTATGTCAAATGCAAATTTTACGAAGTCGCGTTAACTTAAGCCACATGATTATAATAAACATAACCCAACTTTTTATACCCATTTATGATTTTCTATAAATTGAATAAGAGAATGCAATTAACGAAAACATTTATTTTTTACAAAAGGTGCTTAAAATGCCCACCACCTACTTCATAACATTTTAAAACTCTACGTTTAAGGGAACTCACGACTACATTTTCTAACAAGTTCGGATTTTGATTAATTTCTTCAAATTTTTGCCTTATTCGGTGCTGTAGTTCTTCTAGATTGTTCATAGGGGTTGCAAATATTGAATTTTTAAGGTAAGGCCATAAAAAAATAATCACAAGGTGTTAAATCGCACGACCTCGGAGGAAATGGTGTTGGAGTGTTGCGACTTATAATTCGGTCATCATAAAATTCATGAAGCATGGCCAATGTTTCTGCTGTACAGTGGGGTGTTGCACCATCTTGTTGAAAGTAACCACCTTCTAACTCATCGTCGTGAACGTTCTCCAAAAATTCATTTAAAATTTCATTTCGGTATCTTGTTGCATTAAGCGTACCTAAAAATTAACATGCGAATATAAGTTTAAAGATTATTTTTATGATTTATATATTTATAAACACCTTCAAAGAAAATTAAGAAAATTGGTCCAATTAATCGTCTGCCACTTATAGCGGCCCATACACCAAGTTTTTCAGGATGCAATGGACGTTCAACAAACATATGAGGATTATCTGAATTCCAAGATCTCATATTCTGCGAATTTACATATCCAGACAAGTAGAACCACGATTCATCAGTAAAGAAAGTCATCCGTAGGATATCGTCATCATTATTTAAAGTGTTTATAAACCATTGGCAAAATTCTAACCTCTGCGGTATATCAATGTCTTTCAATTCGTGAACTGCTGTTAGTCGATAAGGATATAAATGTAAATCCTTTCTTAACATCGTATGAGATGTTCCAACTGAAACTTTCATTTGTTGCGCTAATTGTTGAACAGTTGTTTTTGGGTTATTTTGCATGATTTCTCGTCCATCATCGATAACCTGTTGACTTCGTTTAAGAGGACGACCAGAACCTTCCTTTCTTAAAACACCTCCAGTTTCACGAAATAGCGTAACACATCGATCCAGCGTAGCATTAAAATGGTTGTAGTCAATAATCAACTCCGGAAATTTAGCTCTGAACTCTTCTAAACAATCTGGTCTAGAATATACCCAATTGCCGTCAATTTTACATCCATTTCGAAAATACGATTCTAACATAAACACTCTATGTTCAGTAGTAAACATTTCTCGGCAGTTTAGTTCCCAAAAGAACTGTTTTTTTTAAAGGAATTAAAGCAACAACACAAATAACGGAACACAATACTTCGAAAATGTAAACAAAACCTTTGACAGTAAACACCGCTGACAGTTCGCAGTTATTCAATATACGTACTAAGCTACGACATGCCGGTATAAAATAAAAGCAAGTTCCAAGCCATCTCGATAATGGATTTAATTGAACGCATTTTACTTTCTTAACGATGCGGTGGGGCGTTCATGTTTGCAATATTGTTTCATCACTTCTTCACGGATTATTAGTCGGTTATTGCTGCGAACGTTTAGTTCTTCCGTAAAAGTATTTTTGTTTGGTGAGAAGTGCAATATGCCGAAAGACAATTCGAGCCTGGTTAATTCCTGGATCAGAAGCTATCCCGAGCTTGCTTACACCAATGGAAGCGTATTCTGTAAAGCCTGTAGTAAAATGGTAAGTTTTAAGTTTGTTTTCTTCCTCCTTAGGTAAATATTTGCTTGGTTCTTGAATATTGAAAGTTCAGACAGTTTAAAAAAATTCAACTTCTTGTTGTAGATACCAACCCAACGAAAATTTTCGGTCACACAACATGTCGGGACAGAACTACACAAGTCAAAATGCAAGAAGATGAATGAATCGAAAACATTTCAATTACCCTTAGACGGTGGACCGTCGTTGATGACTTCATCTAATGAAGAATTTAATACTGATTTATGCGAGGCGATGATTTGTGCAAACATACCTTTGAAAAAACTGCAAAATTCTATTTTTAAAAGTTTTTTGGAAAAATATACCAAGAAAAATGTTCCCGATGAAGGTACGTTAAGAAAAAATTACGTGCCTCGCATCTACAACGATACTCTAAAAGAAGTCAAGAAAATCGTAGAAAATCAATATATTTATTTTATTGTGGATGAAACTACTGATTCTTGTGGGCGTTACATTGTAAATTTGTTAATAGGGTCTTTGCGGGAAGATAAACCTAGTGAATCTTATTTAATAGCCTGTACACAGTTAGACAAAACTAATCATTTAAGTATTTTAAGATCTGTTAATGAATGTTTTATGAAATTTTTCTCACCTAATGTAGTTCCTACTGAAAAAATTTTACTTATGGTATCAGATGCTGCCCCTTACATGGTTAAAGCCGGGCAGCAATTTAAAACAATTTATAAAAATTTAGTTCACGTGAGTTGTTTAGCTCATGGATGTAACAGAGTAGCTGAAGATATTAGATGTGAATTTTCTGATGTAAATCTACTAATTAGTACCATTAAAAAAATATTTGTCAAAAGTCCCCTACGAGTTCAGTTGTACAGGGAAAAATTGCCGAATGTATCTTTACCTCCCGAACCAGTGTTGACTAGGTGGGGAACTTGGTTGGAAGCGGCAATGTTTTATGCTGAACATTTTGTAGCAATTAAGGAATTGGTTGTAGAGTTTAATGCCCAAGATAGTGCTGCTATTGCAAAGGCACAAAATATTGTAACAAAAACTTCATTGGCAAATCAACTCAGCTTCATCAAAATGCATTACAGTTTTGTAATACAAACTATAAACAATTTAGAAAAACCGAAAATGTCTTTAATAGAATCCGTTAAAATTGTTAAAGAATTTAAAGAGAATATTTCAAAAGTTCCAGGTAAAATCGGCAGTTCAGTAAATAAAAAATGTTTATCTGTTTTAGATAAAAATAGCGGCTTCAAAACCCTTGAGTCACTTTAAATATGCCCCAAATACCTCCGTGGATGTTGAGAGGAGTTTTTCAATTTATAAAAATATTTTGTCAGATAAAAGGCAAAATTTCCTGGTAGAGAACTTGGAAAAACACATTGTTGTAAATTATAATCGAAGATTTTTTTAGTCGTTATAATATTTACTTAATAATGTACATACATAATATACATACTTCCTTCATATAAGCGTTTACAAATAAATGTAAATAAATTGTATAAAATATAATGTTTTTTATTTGAATAAGAATGCCCATAAAACACAGTAGACCAGTTATTGCATTATTTGAAGTGTTCGGCCTATCTTGCACATATTTCGTCATTTTTAGTGCATATATATGTATGCACATAATAACATTCATCATTTTTTAGTGCATATATATGCGCATATTTCATTAAAATTACTCGCATATAAATCCGCTCTCTAGTGATATGTTTTCCAAATAAGCGACGTACGTTTACATGGAGACGGCGTATCTTTACTTATATATCTATGATTTTTAGTTGTTTTTTCCTGAACCTTCCACGCCTCGGACCGGAGCTTGGGATGCTGATTCCACAGAACGTTCCAGATTAAGCAGAAAATAAGATAGAGGATTTTATAAAATGTCGTTTAGCATTGAGTACGCGAAACATAAGAAATAATATTACTTTTTCCGGTGGAAAGGACTATTGAAGCAGACCCCTCAGTACTTGTCTACTTGATGCAAAAATGAAATTAATTATTTTTACATTATACGAATTGAAGTTTTCGAATTCTTACAACGGCAAGCTTATTATCAGTTGGAACATTCCTGAGCATAACTCAGCGATGGCCGTTGACGTCAGTTTTTTGCCGGGATTAAGTTTTTCCCAAAGTCCGCGGAAAATTTCGATGCGGTCGAATATTCAGTTACCGCGCTCGCCGGACGGAATCTCGTTGCGGGAACAAGAAGTTAAACAAGTTTCGGGCGCAGAGATTGCGGCTTTACATTGTTTTGCAGCGACTTTAAAAGTTCGCTTTTGATGCACAAAGCCCTCCGCGAAATCTCCTCGAGACGTCGTATTTATAAATAAATAGTGAGGCGGGACGGTTTTAGCCGGGGCTTTGTTAAGATCGTGATGGACGAAGGCATTCACAATTTAAACGTAATAAGATTACCTGGAAAAGTAAACAGCGCACGGAGTTATTTTGTCAGTTGTGGAACGTAAGAAACAGAATTCATAAAAAAATACAGAAAATTGAAAGGAAACAAAATGATACAGAGTTTTTAGTCTATCGCAAGAAAAGCGATCGACTTGTCTCATTTACATTCAAAAATTAAAGTAAATAAGATGTTTTTAAATAACTAAAAACTCTCTCTTTCTCTCGGTAATTGAAATCATAATATACATAAATGCTTTTATTTAATAATGAAATCCCGACAATAATTTCACTATCGATAGTGAAACCCTTTACTTACAATTTTCATTGGACAAGAGTCGACTTCAATTAATAATCTTTTTGTCTGTCGAGCTTGCAAATTACCATAATTATTGCGAACGTAATTAAAGAGGCGCCAGAGTAGCTATTTAATTTCGCTAATGTTCTCCTCGTTGACATAAAATTTAATTGTCTGTGAAGCGAATATGATGACTAATAAAATTGAGTCGGGATTGCTTAAAACTGTCCTACGAGTGCTATAGGACTCGAATATTAATTAAAATTCAACTTCATAAATCGCTGGAAAAAAAAACAGTGCGAATAGTTTAGACGATTCGATAAGAGTTCTGTTAGAAGTGGAAAAATAAATTTATTACTTGAAGTGTTACATTGTTACGAATTCGGGGTTCGCAAATAATAATCGTCACTTGACTTAAAAAACTTTAATTAAACACTAGTTTATTACAGTTCAAATTACATAACAATAACGTACAAGACTTACTTCAATAAATAACACTTTAATACTTCACCGTTTATTTCGCACTTTCGCTCATTAAATGTTACTGTTTTAAATTGTGCGCCGTCCACTCTTATATTTCCATGCTGCTGTTACTGAAAACACCTAAAAAGCCATGGAACTAACTCGAAGTCTCTCGAATATTCCAGATAGTAGGTGGCGTGCCTTCCGGAGAACGAGTTAACACTCCATCGAGCCACAAAAAGTATTGGTTGGCTAATAGATGGCGTCACTTATCTGAATAATAAATATACCTGGTTGTAACAATATATTCGATGTTTTAACTTAATCGCTAAATGACGTTTTCGTTTCTTTCGTTCTTGTACGATTTTATAAAAAAACAAATAAACATTTTTTTCGTTCTTGTACGGTTATATTAACCAAGAGATAAGTTATTGTCAGGGAAGAAAAGGCGGCCAACTTACTTAATTGAATTAAAGTTCTTTTGAAATCTGAATATTATGCTTTTTTAACAAAAAATGTTCTTAAATACATAAAAATGTAGGTGTTGTAGTTGTATAATTTTGTAGAAATTAATTAATGTATAAATTCCATTTAGTTAATAAATTTATATATCTCGGGCGGGCCGTGTTTATTTTGTCTGCGATAACCAAACCAGCAACACTTGAGTAATATGACACCGAAGAAAAAAAAGGTCCGATAGGGCAGGCAGTCTCGGGCTATATTCGGGGGGGGGGTGAAAGCAACTCACGGAAGGTGCTGGTAAATCGAATTGTTCGTGTGTTAATGAAATGCAGTGAGATGTGATTAAGGAGTTGATTCAGAACATAGGTTGTTGAGGATGAGTAATATTCTGAGATTATGTTACACGAGGGATAGATCTGTATTCGCCTAATGATTGGTAGAGTAGATTATCCTGAGTAATGTTCTGAGGTTGTGATACTGAGGGATAGATCTGTATTCGCCAAATGATTGGTAGAGTAGATTATCCTAGTAATGTTCTGAGGGATAGATCTTTATTCGCCGAAATTGTCGGTAGAGTAGATTATCGCCTCCACCTGCATACGGCATTGTTCTGTATCCGCCAGTTGCTTGGATTAAGGGTAGTTAATGTCGGAAACACAGCTAGCTGTATACCTGACCAAGTAGATTGCATTGTGCTTCCCAATAAAGGTCATGACTTGGTGCACAGCCGTGCTCGGTCGAAGTGCTGGAGGCACTTGAAGGAGGCGGTTCCACCAATGATCCTGAGGGCATATGCTCAGGAGGCAAGGTATGCTAATATTCACCTGGGGCTTATCCTTATGCATGCGAAGTACGAAGATGAACATTGGTGGATACCTTCGCCGTGAGTTTCTTCCCCAACAGGGAGCTACAGCTTCTAGATTCACCGCTGGAGGGGGAAGGGGGCAGAGGAGCCCCTGGTGAGTAGATAACAGTTGTTATTGTTGAACATCGGACGTAAACACTGCATGGTTGTTACATGTAAACCACACGAACGGCTGCTTTAACGGGATGCTTACCACCCCTCTGCATATTGAAGGGAGACAGACAGATGTGAGGGAGGACTAACGATACTGGTGAGTTGTTTGACGTACAATATCTCTGATTTATACACAAACACGTTATTATTGATGTTATTGCTAAATGTTTAATAACAAAAAAAACGCGCCTACATAGGTAAGTAAAAACATTTACGTTTCCTGCACAAATAAAATTATTATGTTATGGGCTCATTTTAATTTAGATGCGTTCCTCATTCTGAATACGGCCATGCCCATTGGTTTTTACAGCTATTTCATAAGAATTTTAACTTTTTCGGAACCGTTCGTTTTCTAAGTACTTAGGTCAGTTTCCGTATAATACTGTTCCTACTGAATAAAACTTTAATTTGAGTATTCGCCGAAGCATTCATGGAAAAAAAAATTTATTAGCCATTTCAGGTTGTCATTGTTGCCAACACAATTCCATATTTTGACGGTCGATTTTGGATATCCTTTTCTAGTGGATTATACTTTAGCAACAGACTTGTTTGAGCTCCACTTCCCCTCATTTGCTCTTGGATCTCGTAATAATCTGGTTCTTGTACTAGACGGTTGTGTTACATTATCGCTCCGGCCGAATTTGTTGTAGGCCTTTAACCTTTTTCGTTTATTTTCGAGGTTATTCGATCCGATTCCTGTTTGTAATTTTTTTGGCATACTTTTCGGATTGATTTTTTTTTTATCTGTGGTGTTTACCCAACGGGGTCCTAAGTCGTAGACTTGTCAGTGTAGACTTGAAGTGTATTTTGGTGTTCGTAAAATGTTCCATGGTTTTGTTTCTTCCAAACCTCCTCGCCATTGAAGGGGAAGCAGTGTCGAATTTTCTCACCAACACTGAAGGATACCGGAACCCTGGTTCCGAAGATTATTTGTACTCGACATGCTGTTCTGTGCGATCATCGTAACGCAGTCAATGTCACCCCGAGGTGAACCTAATGTTTACCGTTGTTATCGTTGATGATCGTTGCGAATTGTACGTGGACTGCTGGAAAATTTTCTGGAATTTAGTAGGTCTAGAATTGTTAGCGTTTATCAACTGTCATATTTGAAAAATTTGACGTTTTTCGCCTTTAATTCTATTAACAGTTCCTATCCAAGTGAACTAGTTTTGTTTGTATAGCATTTGAGAAAAAGTAATTTTGTCTAAGCATGGAAATCTCGCGTGAAAATTTTCGTGCCATGATTTTTTACGATTTTAAATGTGGTCTAACGCCGAAACAATGCCTCGATCGGCTTTATTTGACTTTTGGAGATGAAGCACCATCAAAGAGCAGTGTTTATAATTAGTTTGCCGAAATCCAGCGTGGACGTACCTCTCTCAGTGATGAATTTCGTGAAGGTCGTCCATCAACATCTGTTGTTGTCACTAATGTAGATGCTGTGCGTGAAATGCTTGAGCGAGATCGACATGTGACATACCGTGAGATTCAAGCATCCTTACGCATTGACATGAAAGCAATACACCAGATTTTGCATGATCATTTGAACGTACGAAAGCTTTGCAGTCGTTGGATCCCACACAATTTAACGGAAGCGCAAAAGCAGGGTCGTGTCAAATGGTGCGAAGAAATGCTCAAGAAATTCAATGGAGGTCTTTCAAATTTAGTTTATAACATCGTTACTGGTAACGAAACGTGGATCTATTCGTACGAGCCTGAAAGTAAACAACAATCTACCGTTTGGGTATTTCAAAATGAACCAAAACTAACAAAAGTTGTCCGTTCACGCAGTGCTGCGAAGCAAATGATTGCTTGTTTCTTTGGTTTAACTGGACATGTAGCAACCGTGGCTTTAGAGGATCGAAAAACCGTGAATGCTGTTTGGTATACTACAATTTGTTTGCCGGAAGTCATCGATCAAATAAGAAGAAACAATCGAAATCGACGAATTATTCTCCCGTCAAACAGTTGATTTTTTGTCCAACAAATATGTTGAATTAATGACTCATTGTCCATATTCACCTGATTTATCACCTAATGATTTCTTTTTGTTCCCAAATATCAAAAATAAAATGCGTAGTGAGCGATTTTCGTCGGCTGAAGCAGTGGTTGAAACATTCCGGACACTGGTTTCTGAAGTACCATCTTTAGAGTGGAAAATGTTCTTTAGAAATTGGTTCAAGCGTATGCAAAAGTGCATTGACGTGAAAGGCGAATACTTCGAAAAACAATGATACCGTTTACCAAATTTCATATGCGTTTTTTCATACCGTTTCCAGAAACTTTTCCAGCAGCCTACGTATATTGTGGAATACTACCAAATTCAAGTCAAATTTGTTGCAATCTACTTTTGATTCAGTTGCCAAATTTAAGAGACACGTTCGTTGCAATTTACTATTACCTTCATTTCACAATTGCTTGCGCCAATTTAGTTCAAATATTTATTCCTTGCTTGCCTCTGAGATAAATTGAAAATTTTAAATTTAACTTTCGTACTTTCGAACTGTCAGATACTTGTGTGAGACGAAGGAAATTTCCCAAGTACGTACCAAATTACGTTTTTGAAATATTTTAAGATACTTTTAAATTCTGAGTATAACCGATATCAAAGCTAATGTTTACGATTTTATTGTTAGTTAATTTCTACTCATTACTGAATTGTTGTTTTTGACATGTCCAATAAACTTTGATACTTGAGATGAACGTTCCTATAAATGACTTCTTGGAAGCTAAAGAAATATTTATCATATTTTCCAGTATTTCCGTCACATACATTGTTAGATACATTCCCCATTCCGTTGATAAATTCACTTTCGAGGCCCCGGTCTGTCATTTGAATCCATCCACGTCCATTTGTTTTTATAGCCATCTCACGAGAATTTTAACTTTTCCCGTTCGCCTTCTAAGTACTTAGGTCAGTTTCCGTGTAATCAATCCACCTGTTCCTACTGAATGATTTGCTAACTTCAATTCGAGAGTTATGTCGAGATATTCGCCGAAACACTTTTGTAAATAATTTTATGTGTTAGCTATTTCTGGTTGTCATCGTTGCCAATACAAATCAATATTTTGACGGTCGATCTCAGATATCCATTTCTAGTGGATTATACTCCACCAACCTGGCTCTTCTACTAGAAGCTTGTGTCACATTGTTGTTCCGGCCGAGTTTGCTGAAAGTCTTTAGTTGGTTAACCTAACCTTTTTGGTGACACAAGCCTGAATCGAAGCGAATCTTCTTTTCCCTTCAGTGCTGTTACTCTCAGTTGTTTTCGAGGTCTTTACATCCGACTCCAATTTTTAATTTCTGCCACATTATTCGGATTGCTTTGGTAAGTTATTTTGTCTCTTTTCTGGAATTATACGTAGGGTTTCTTCGTTCACTTGTAGGCAATTCCCCTGCCCTTTAAACGGCTTTTTTAATTGATCCGTTCCGTATTAGCGGACTAGTTAGCAGGTGACATGTAAGATCTGCGGCCCTCCAAGTTCACTGGCCGATTCTATCGGCCAGAAGACCTGTTCGAATCCAGGTATTTCTCAGCTACAGGCTCGCCCCGTAGAAAACTTGAGTTTATACTGGCTGTCCTTGCTGCTCGTTCCGAAGATTGTTTGTACCCACCGTGTGCTGCTCAGTTCGGTCAGCGTGTTGCAGTTAAGGTTACCGCGAGATGAACTCCATTCAACCTTATCGTTTTTACTGTTGATGGTACTTGAGTTGCCAAATTTAATTGGTTGCTTATTTTTGAGGTAACTGAAAATTTTATATTTAACTTTCATAATTTTGAACAGTCGGGTACCTGTATGAGACGAAGGAAATTTAACAAGTACGTACCGAATTACGTTTGTGAAATATTTTAAGATATTTTTGAATTTTGAGCATAACCTGTATCAAACTTTGAAGTCAACGTTCACGATATTATTGTTATTTAATTTCTGCTCATTACTGAATTGTTGTCTTCGACACGTCCAATTTTTCAAGACTGAAGTCATTTATGGTTAGACGATACCTTTGTTGTATTTACTCTACTTGTTGCCTAGCGGAATCTATTTTAAATATACTTTTACTGCCACCTGATGTTGGTTTTTCTCTTATTTTTGGAATTCTATTTATTATTTTTTATCCACGACCCCTCTCCGAATTTACGAGCTGGTATTACGCGGTGTCCACCTGTGACGCCGACAATTCATCAACGGGGAATTCGGTCTAAGATATTGTCGCGAAGAGCCTTCTACTCACAGACAACTGAATTGCAAAAATATACCTCTTTATTACCTCTTGATTTCAGCTTTCTTCTAAATCAGCGATGCTCTCAGCCGCTCCGAAAGCGTTTCTCCCGCTCTTCTTTGTTTCGGGGAAACGAGAATTAATTCACAAAGAAGCGCGCGGCAAAAAAAATACTTAACGCAACGGTCGCAATTGTAACGTCCAGCGTGGTATGGATATACTTCCCCGCTACTAGGTTTGCTTGTTCTAAATTAATCTCGGGGGATCGGTGTTTTTCTGCCAGTTCGGAATTTTTTTTTCGACTCAGACGCAGACGATGCAGGGGTTCGTGTGAGATGGACGTACTTCGACTCTGTTATATGGTGCTCAGTGGCCTTGAGGTCTTCCGCTGTGGCTTGTTGACGTGGCTTCTCCGGGGAGTTTGATTAACCGGCTCTGGTGGCGACAGAAATTGAATGTGAATTAAGGGCCGACGGTGACGTAATTGAAGGTCCAGAGCTGATGGTAACGTCTATCGGGGTTGGAAGACGGCACTGCCTCTTCAGAGCTGACGATGACGTCTATCGGGGGTGGAAAAAAGCACTGCCTCTTCAGGATAAATCGTATCAACGACTAAGATCCAGTGCCAACAGCGGCGGCATCCGTCCGGATGGGAGACCGCGACGCACAGTGTTTCCAAAGTTGAAAAACGTGCGAAAAATGAGAATTTTCAACTTTCTCACAGCAAGCTGAAATTTTGTTACAATAATGTCTATAGTATGTATTACATGCAGTATAATTATTACTTATCAAATATTTCATGGTTCTTCACAATTGCTTTTTGAATTTGTAAAAAAAACGAGAATTTAAAACCCACGAAGTTCGCCCGAAAAACTCTTTACTTTCAAACCTCATACCGCAATTACTGTGAAATATATATAAAAACAAATTACACAGAATTATTCTTCAGTATTTTAGCTTTGATTTACTGAAATTCAACGTATAATTTAAATGTTTCGCCACTCATAAAAGCCATACTAATAATACTCCTTTCTGAGAGTTCCGCTTCACTATAAACAGCAATATAATTATGAAGTATACAAGATTATACATTTAAACTTGAATTAAAACATCCGTATTAATGTTTTCTAAGTATCCATATTTTAATTTCTTGCCAATATCTGCCGGTTAGTAAATTCTGTTCAGTAATATACCGGGTGAATTTTTAATTTTTTAGTACGAGTCAACGAAATATTTCGAGAAGTACCTACGCATTGCATAAAAAATGTTTTTACGTAAATTCTTAGTATTTTCGAAGGAGACACAAATCTCATCAAAATTAACCCCCTCAATCCCCGCCGATGTGAGGGCGGGGGTAATTTTGAAATTTTAGATCGAACTATTATGTTTTTGCATATTCGTAATCTACAGGAAAAAACGGTTTTGAAATATTTGAATTCACAAAAAATATGAATTCCTATTTACAATTTAAATATGTTTAATATAATTCTCTTCGCAGTAATAATGTCAAATCTTTACCTAATCTGCTTCCCGGATTACATTAAGAAAAGATAATATTAATCTTGTATAAGTAATTCAAAATTTTATAAGATTAAATGTTCTGCAGAACTCACAAATGAGCTTAATTACTTGTACAGAATTCCAATTATCCTGCTTAATCAGTAATTATACCTAATAATATTTTTAATCGAATTCGCAATTTTCTTCGTATTCTGTTTACCTGATATGCATATAAAATTGAAGAAATATACAATTCCTATCAGTTTACCACACAAATTTGTAAGGTGTGTTTGTGATTTGGAAAATATTGTGCGAAATGTCTGAGAGAAAGATTACTCGGCTAGTGCTTCATAATATTATAAGGGAGCATGCCCAAAAAAATGTAGAAGAGAAGAAAAACAGTGTTATTGCTTTTTTAACACAAACATTTTCTCTCGAGGAGGACGAGAACGTAGTTGAAACATTAAAACACTTTATTCGAACCAATTTCTTTGCACCTTATTTCCACCGCTGGCAAGCAAGTGATATAAACCGAACGAACGAAACGTTTATAAAGAAGTATAGTGAGTGGTTATCCCAGGAAATTACCTTTCCTGAAATAGTACGCCATCACCAATCAGGTCCCAGTACTTCTCGTACTTCTAAGAGGAAGAAAACTGAAGAGATACGGAAAAATTATTCAGTTGCAGAATTATCATTTGCTGCTGCTATGAAACTTCGGGAGGTAAGACCTTCAAGTTTAGTATCTGAAGATACGCCAGGAAAGAAAAAAAGCAAAGAAGCCAGATATTCAACATGAACCACTGTCTTCAGAAGAAGGTCTTTCTGTATTGATCGGTTTAAATTTAAACACCCATCAGTATAATGGATTACGAAGCGTTGCTCGGCAGAAGAATTGTGATTTGTATCCACCATATAAGCAAGTCCTGGCAGCTAAAAAAACTTTTTATCCGGAAAATGTTAGCATTACCGAAGTTAAATGCGAAGTTCAATTGCAAGCTCTGCTAAATAAGACAACAGATAGCATACTTAGATCAGTGGAAGCAACATTAGACGATCAAACTCAGTACACTCTTTACTGTAAGTGGGGATTCGATGGTGCATCAGGATTTTCATCATATAAGCAAAAATTTTCGGAGAAAACGTTGTCAGATGAAAGTATTTTTGTTACTTCCCTAGTTCCTTTAAGATTAATTGAGAACAGTAAGCAAATATTACTATGGAAAAATCCCAAACCATCATCTACAAGATTTTGCAGACCTATCAGATTGCAATGGATTCACGAAACAGACCTTATTTCCAAAGAAGAAGAATTACACATTAAAACTCAAATTGACAATTTGGAGCCATATATTACCAGTACCAACAACGTTTCTGTAACCTACACTCTCATGTTAACAATGGTAGATGGAAAAATTTGTAATGCGCTGGCTGATGCTTCTGGTATGCGGTGCTATGTATGCCGATGCACAATTTCCGAAACAAATAATCTCGATTTGGTTAGGAATAAGCCAGAAAGCCAAGAAATGTACCGTCTTGGGTTATCTGTTTTACACGCATACATTAGCTTCTTCGAATGTTTACTTCATATATCATACAGGTTGGACATCAAATCTTGGAAGATACCGAAGGCTTTGAGTGCTGCAGTACAAAGCCGAAAAAAAGAAATTCAAGATAAGTTTCGTGAACGGATGGGTTTAATTGTGGACGTTCCTAAACCTGGTTACGGAACAAGTAATGATGGAAACACAGCTAGGCGATTTTTTGCAAACCCGAAGATTTCTGCTGAAATAACACAAATCGACGAAAGTTTAATAAGAAGATTTGCTATTATTTTAAAAGTAATTAATAGCAGAAGTGAAATCAAAGTAGAAAAATTTGAAAAATTCTGTTTCGATACCGCTGAGAAATACGTGTCCCTGTATGCCTGGTACTACATGCCTATTTCGGTACATAAAATTTTAATCCACGGAACTTCCGTAATAAGCCATGCTTGCGTTCCTATCGGAGAATTATCTGAAGAGGCGCAAGAAGCACGAAACAAAGATATTCGACGATATAGGGAACATCATACTCGAAAGGTTTCCAGAATAAAAACGAATGAAGATTTATTTCATCGATTGATTTTAACTTCGGATCCCTATCTGAGCACTTTAGGTTTAAGAGATGTAAAAAAACGTACATCCGATCCGGAAGTTAACCAATTATTGTATGTCAGTGCCGAAGATGAAAGTTATGTATCCGAAAATGAATCTATAGAACAAGAAACGTCAGAATTTGATGATTCCGATGAAGAAGCGTAATACTTCCGTTCTTCGCATCATATATGTAATAGCGATAAGTATTATTATAGGTGTACCGTTAGGTTTTAAGTACTTTAAATAAATTTGTAATAATGTACATTGCTACACAAATTGACTGGTACTGATTTTTTTACCTAATACACATTCCTTTTCGAAACTAATACTACTAAAATGCGGATCTAAAACATCAACATTTTAATATATAAATTCTTCTTCTTTATTGCAAGATGTGCATGTTTCCAAATTTTGACCACCGAAAACTATACGGTTCCAGAGATATTCATTTTTCGTACGAATATTGGATTTGGAAACACTGTGTGACGCTTCTTGATGGGTAATCGTAGTAACGACTGAAATTCTATTTAAACGGATTTCTTTTCAAAACTTTGCTTGCTTAACTAGGTCGCGAAATAGCCCTGAGTGTGCGCAATACTTGTAATTCTCTCGTTCCAGTTTCATAACCCGCGCGTCGATTGTCGCCGAGTTCTAAGGTTTCATAACTGGAATGTGATTGCGTACTTATTATGCGTAAAGTTTAAGTGCGTTAATCATTTCCGTAATTTTTAAATTGTTTCATAAAAACTCTAATTGTTATAATATGTACACCATCTTCTACGTGTAAATAGCAACTGATCTCGTGTGTACGTGTGAATTGCGACGCGAATTTAAATAAATAAAATACCAATCTTACATAATTTTCTTTTCATTACCGTACATTCCACACTTAGACATAAGCGTTTGAATTATTGCCAGGCACGTTAAGATAAAGCACGCTTAATTCTTTGGTAACTTGCATATTTTATGCGAAGCCAAATGTGCCACGTTCGCAAAATTCTTTAAGCACGAACCTTGTTCATTAATTTATTTAATGAGACTTATCCCTCAATAATATCCGAAAGAAATTTCTGAACTCTTTCTCTTGGACATTCGGCCGCTTATCCTCTCTGCAAGTTCTTTACTTTACGTCGCTGTAGCGACTGTACTGGTCTATTTTTCATCTTATTAAGTCTACAACATTTAGGTATTTGCGGTACCATAGGATAAGTTTGTGTTTGGGTGCTTATACTTCTTCGGCCTCAGTCCATGCAGTAATGTGGTAATCGCTTCTTTCATCTCCCCGTTTGTTGTAAAGCATTTTCCATCTAAGGAGTTCTTCAGCTTCGTGAAAAGATGAAAGGCGTTCGGGATTGATGCAGCTGTGATGCCCTCGTCTTAGCTTTTGATAAATTTAATACGTTCTTATTTTTGGCCACGGTGAACACACGTGCATGAACGGTTTAAAATGTGAGAACACACTTCCATTTTTACAAATTAAATAAATTAATTATAACATGTAATTTTCAATTTTTATTAAAAATAAGGCCGGCGGCCAAAGGGTTATGTTACGGTCGTTTTTCGTAAGTTTATTTTCCTTGTAAATTTTTCAATTTTTGTAAGTTGACATGAGTGAGTTTAATTTGATTCTAATATCGGCGCGTACGCTGCACTAAGATTGGTTTTGTTCGCCTTTTCTCTTTCTCCTGTACTAACTCTCACTCGAGCCGGTTGCGTGAGCATTGTCGCCTTAAGTGTTTTCAGTTTTGCTTAGGAGCCTTATTGCTCCTATTTTCTGCAAACCGCCTCCGTTATGGGAATCTCTTTCCATTAATTTTGTTGGGCCAGTGTTTCCGACAAGCCGTTTATACGGTGAGCTTTCTTCACATGTTATCATGGCGACACTTAGTGCATGTCGTATTTTTTCCAGGCTTTCACAAATAGTTTTTTTTTTGCCGCTGGCGTTTATCGTTAGCTATCGTTACTAGTGTCCAATATTTGAATACCCCTTTGAGGAGTAATAATTACTCCAAGCTTTCTTATCCAAACCAATCACTTTACAGTTCACAAAAAAGACTTTAAATAAATATATATTTTTAAATAAATCAAAGTGCTGTTTTTTGTCGTATGAGAAATGTCTCTTTTGATAACCATCAACGGTATAAACTTGATATTGAAGATTTATGAAGTTTTTATATCTAAAATAATATTTAAGATAAAAGCCCTGCGACGCAATCTTGAAATCACACCCTTATTTTCGCCTTTTCATAGAATTATCTGTATCAGTAACAAAATTGTTAACCTTTTCAGCTCACTCAAGATAATCTCGTTTCGTTCCTTACTCTCTTTCGATTTTCGCCCCCCAACTTGATAAGAGCTTTTCATAATTTGTCGGCGGCGATATTTTCTGTCTTTGTTCCTCCTGAAAGGGAAAACGTTCCTTTTTGTGTGCAAACGTTTTTCAAGTTGCGCGTTATCTTTTCAAAGCGAACAGGTAATTCCTCTGCCTTTGAATCCTTTTTTTTTTCTCCATCATCGCGCGCGCGTACACACACATAAACGAGGGTTCGCTTCTCACCCTCCGAATAAAATTCATAAAATTAATTACGAAATCTCGCATGGCTGCAGAGCAGCACCGAAACTTCGGGGCTCGTAAATTTAAAACACAGTCGAAATCCGCGCGCGGTTATCGCACGAATCCGACGTTATACAACGCAGCGCCGGTGATAATGTTTTTTTAATACTTTTTCGCGCAGATAAAGCGTCTCCTACTTTTACAACGGTAATACATTAGCGGCGGGGCTTTAAAATAAAGTTCAGCGTCCTCCTCAATACGTTATCCCCTTACTCGCAGATGGTTATTTACTCGCGGCTTTTCCGACGCAAATGTGCCTCAAACTTTGCAGATCTGATAAACTGCGTGACCTCAGGGGTTGAATAACAAATCATATAAATTGCGGAATACCGGCTGGTATTAATTTGCTTTAATTCTCTGTGTAAATACCCGTCTTTCATTTTTAGAACGGTCAAAAGCCAACATTTATGTTCAATACAAAGCGATGTCAATAAATATTTTGCCTACGGATCTTTCAAAACGACTATGACTTTTGAAGAATGTTAGTTTATTAATTAGCAACCAATGAATACGAGAAGAGTTGACGACTTTTGTCAGTACACAGCATGAAAAAATTCTAATATTGTCGTTTTACTGTACACAAAGTTTCCAGTGTCTAACCTTGTTTCGTTCAAAATTGTTTTTAATTTAAAGCTTTAGTGGTATTGGCATTGAATCAAAAATTCGTTTCAAAAAGAGTTCGATGCTGTAAGAAATTGATAATGATATGATTGATGTATTAAGTTGTTACGGTTTGAAAAACCGCTTTTTTGGGGTCAGCCTGTATATACGCAAATTATTTCTGACGAGTGCAAAAACGCGACTTATCACTCGCGTATTCTCTGTTTGTTATTCCGCCTCACATTTAAACCAACGCTGTTGACATATAATCCAATCATCTTATCTTACGTGTCTGCGGCATGGAAATCAAAGAAGTTGCGAAAAGTATCAATTTGTCGTTTATGCGCATGATTTATGACTTCAATAGTAAATGTGAACACCTGCTTGCAGAAATAAACGCACATCGCATTTGTGATCCACTTACCGCCTCTTGTTGTCAGGACGAATAGCACTCAAATTGCTTAAAACGCACGTGTGGTTATGTAAGATCAAAAGTTACCGCCAAGTCGTAAGCGTCAAACATCTGCGGCTCTGTTTACGCAGTCTAAACGTTTATTTCCCCTTTAAGTGCTCACCCACAGAATATTTGAAACTTGCTGTGTTTATATTCGTCGGTTTGTTTGCATTCCAAATTTTATTGCGGTCCTGCGAATTTCATTTTTTTTGAACGACGGAGAGAATAAATAGCGTTCACCTTTGGCATTTCATGTCACTGGTCGTCATTACGTCAGCTTTTATTCTGTTGACTCTTGATGCTGTCACGATGATTTCGATTCGTGCAAACCCTTCCGTACTTTGATTGGAGTACGGCCAGTTTTGGCTTTATTAATTTGTCACGTACCTGGGGTACGCAATCGTCTTGTGGTGTCTCCAGCGCCTGGTTTGTATTTGCAAGGGCTTTGCCCTGTCTCGCGGCGCGGCGGCGGCGGTTCGTCTGACGGACCGCACACAATTTTGGTTAATGTGAGGAACCTCAGGTAGGTTTCCCCATTTTGTTTGGTTTTGATACGGCGTCTGGAGGACTGAAACTCATACGAGTTGTCTCAGCTTCGTCCCCGTTCTTAAGATCAGGTATGGTTCTGGCTCTTTTTCGCGCAAATTACTATTGTCGAACTTCTCTCCCCTTGCAGGCTTTTAGTCCCCGTTGTAAAGGACATTCTTTATTGTGGGGTACGACTTATTTTTACTTGACGGTTTATTTTGCGTACGGCTATTGTTGCCTTCGATCCTGGTGGATAAGCTTGTTGGGCAAGCGTGAATGTGACGACTCGTCTGGGGGAGCAGAGTAGCGTAGATGTGGACCCGGCTTTCTTCGAATTAGTCTTTGAACCGGAATCTTTTTGGTTTGGCGTTTTCATAATCACTAAGAAAGAGAAATGGACTGACCGTACGACGATCTCGCTACGAAGATACACGTATGAGTGGAAAATACCCCTTACTTACGGCTACGGCTTTAGGCCAACTTTTGCGTAATCCATACCTGCTAAAGTTATCGTTTTGGGGCTTCACGCCACATACATATATTCAAATTCACATATTAATGTTTTCAAGGCTTTTGATGGATCCGCAATTGATTAATTCGAGTATTTTAAAGCTGATTTGAAGATTGATTTTGTTTGCAACTAATTGTTCACGTATAGTCTGGTTAACATTTTAAATTTAGGTTTAACGTAATATTCTCATAGTTTTGTTTATTGCTATCTTAAGGTGCATACACGCTTGGTGCCGTTAAGCCCGTCATACACTGTACTTTTTTTAAACATTCCATAAACTTCGCCTACATTTGATTGTAGTTTATGAAATTAAAATTGTTGCATAAATTGAATCATTTTCTTTGATCTTCTCCTCATCTTCGGTTAAGACTAGGTGGTGCTAATTTATTTTCGCGTTTAATTCACACCCACGCCCGTCACGACTGAAGCTGCTTGCTATACTAAAAGTTAATTTCCTCAGAACAAATCTTGTTTCTACTTAGGTAACTCACAAAGTGATTCTACCCTTTTATATTGGTACGCTTATCGAGGTGATCCCCTAGGTAACCTGCGCTAACAGGGTAACGCCTCCACTAGGTCACGTGAATGGAGGGGTGGCGTAGGGTTTGCAGAGTGTAGAGCTTTCAACAAAAATGTTTTACAAAAGCTGACCTTTTATTAATATTAAGTTTAAATTGTTGGGGGTTTTTCGTGGTTCAAAAATGGGGTGGTTGCGGTCCTGGTCGCCCGAGCGGCAGTTGCGGCTAGCGTCGGCCTGGCTGGGTGGCGACGTAATTTGTGTCTGTGCTGTAGCAGCGATACCAAGGTTGTTCTTGTTGCGTCGTCTACTGCATTATCGGTGATCAGTGGCGAATGACTACGGTCGATCTTTTGATCCTGGGCGAAGTAGCGTGTCCTTGATGTAGCAAGCCAGGGTGCGATAGTGGCTTCAGCTGAGCCGGGACTGTGTTTGACCGGGGTTGAAGTTAGCAGCTTTTGGTTGAA
Source organism: Prosopocoilus inquinatus (assembly GCA_036172665.1). Lineage (NCBI taxonomy): Eukaryota > Metazoa > Arthropoda > Insecta > Coleoptera > Lucanidae > Prosopocoilus > Prosopocoilus inquinatus. The sequence goes on from CM069871.1 coordinate 62,066,160, forward strand.
GTGGCCGTGGGGTGGCAGAAAGGCGTCCTACAATCGGTCTCAGGATGATGGTGATCGCGGGAAGAGCGTCCTTGGTGGCTAGGATGGTTGTGGGCGGCTTCTCTTTTTACATTTGTGACTAGTGCCCACCGAGTCAAGCTGCGCACGACTGCCATCCAAATTTTAACCCGCACTTTTTATACGCAATTTTGTTTATTCGATCATTGCGTTATTCGTAATATGCCCTGTGTTCTTAGTGTCACTTGATGCAATGGCTTGCCCCGCTTGCGACTCTACCGATGTTTTATTATGAAATATGAACTGTGTTATATCGGGTTACCTCACTTATTGTTATTACATTCCGACACTGTTGAAATTGCCCTCGATTTCACAAGCCCGTGCTTTAATAATTTATTTTTATTATTTTTTACGAAAGACTCTCGTCGTGACAATATCAAGGAATTAAAAAGTTGTTTAGGGCTTTTAACTTCAGACGAGAGCCTTCGCCGAAACCGACTCAGCAAAGCCTACCAAAGGAGGGCTACATTTTGAAGTGGAAAGCAGCTCAATCTCTCGGACTTACAGATTGAGCTACTTCCCACTTAAACCTCGGCCTATATTTTTAGTAGGCATTGGTCGAACTGGAACGGTTCCGGCTCAATTTGACATCGCTGGAAAAGAGTCTTGGGTATGTTCACGTTTTGCGGCAGCAACGAAAACAGTTGTGATCAACAAAAATGTTGATTTAGTTGTCCGTGAGATAGTACTCAACATTCGAAATAGTAAAAAATCTCCGTTCATTAGGTGCTTAGAATGTTCATTGCAGAAGAAAAACGCATCAGACAAGTCATCGCTGTTTGTGGCAAAAGAAAAGTGAACACAAATCTGGAAATATGAAATTTGCGTCAGTGTGTAAGAATTCAGATTTATATCTGCACGAGTATCGAATTCATTAATTATTCCAGTCTGAAACAAAAGCTTTCGTTCAGTCTTGCGACGCCAGCTTATATAAATAACATTTCAGATTCTTATAAGAATCCTTGTGATATACTCATGTACTAGACGTAACATAACTGTTAACTTAATAAGACAAAATTCCATCTTTCGCTGCTTGCAGTTTCTATAAGGAGGAAAAAGTAATGTCAGCCTTTCTCTCGAGTATTTTCGTGCCGCGTAAGTTAGGAACGGCTAAGAACGTCGGGGAAAGGTCTAGTTACGATAATGAATAGACCATTCATCCGCTTCTGAAATGCGGGTGGCCTACTTACCAGGATGAAATGAACAACTTCAGTTCTTTGCAAGGCAGATTCTATGTTCAATTTTATGAAAATTTCAGATTTCGTTTAATACGTTAAAAATCACTAAAAACACTCTTTTCAATAAACTTTGATACTCGAAATGAACGTTTTTATAAACGATTTCTTCGAAGCTAGTAAGTGAAAGAAATACTTATATCTAATATCTTCTATTAGTATTTCCCTTATATACCGTGTTACGGGTTCATTTTTAATTTACAAGCATTCCCCATTCTGTTGCTAAATTCATTTTTCAGACCCCCGACTCATATCTGAATCCGGCCATGCCCATTAGTTTTTATAGCCATCTCATGAGACTTAATTTTTTCGTTTTTCGAACTGTTCGCCTTCTAAGTACTTACGTCAGTTTCCTTGTAATCAACTGTTCCTACTGAATGATTTGCAAACTTCATTTTGAGCGTTTCGTTGAGGTATTCGCCAAAGCATTCCTTATTTGCCATTTTTCGTTGTCATTGTCGCCAACACATTTCGATATTTTGCGTCCGATCTTAGATATCCATTTCTAGTAGATTAGACTTTAGCAACAGAGTTTACCCTCGCGTAGTTCATTTGTTCCTCGGTCTAATAAAAACCTGGCTCTTGTACTAGAAGTTTGTGTCACATTGTTGCTCCGGCCGAATTTACTGAAGGGCTTTAGTTGGTTAATGTGACCTCTTTGGTTACACAGGCCTGTATCGAAGCGAATCTTCTTTTTCCTTTGGAGCTGTTACTCTCAGTTGTTTTCGAACCCATACGATCCGATTCCCGTTTGCAATTTTGCCATATTATTCGGATTGATTGGTAAGTTATTTTGTCTCTTTTCTGGGTTTTCTGGTACATATGGTTTCTTCGTTCACTTGTAGACACTTTTCGCTCTACTTCAACGGCATTTTTGTTTATCCGTTCCTTATTTAGGACAAGTTACCAGGCGTCACGTAAGCTCTAAGGCCGCTCAAGTTCACCGGCCTATTTCATTGTTCAACCCCAGGAAACTCTCAGCTGCAGGCACGCTCTGCAGAAAATTCGGGTGTATAAAGGCTGTTCTTGCTGCTCGTTCCGAAGATTATTTGTACAAGCCGTGCTGCTCAGTTCGGTTAGCGTGACGCAGTTAACGTTACCGCGAGGTGAACTCTATCTGTAACGCCGTTATTGTTGATGGGCTTTGCGAATTGTATATTCCGGAATACTTTTAATTTTCATTCAGTTGCCAAATTTAAGAGACACGTTTGTTGCAACTTATTATTAACTTCGTTTTACAATTGCTTACGTCAATTTAATTCAAATATTTATTCTTTGCTTACTTTTGAGATGATTGAAAATTTTAGAAGTTTCATAAATTTGAAATGTCAAATACCGTGTGTTGCTCAGTTCGGTCAGCGTGATGCAGTTAAAGTTATCGCGAGGTAAACTCCATTCGACCTTATCGTTATTACTGTTGATCGTCCTTGAGTTGCCAAATTTAATTCAAATATTTGCTCTTTGCTTACTTTTGAGGTATTTGAAAATTTTAAGTTTAATTTTCAAAATTTTGAAATGTCAGATACTTGTGAGACGAAGGAAACTTCCCAAGTACGTACCGATTTATGTTTTTCAAATATTTTAAGATATGTTTGAATTTTGAGCATAACCTATATCAAACTTTGAAGTCAACGTTCACGATATTATTGTTATTTAATTTCTGCTCATTACTGAATTGTTGTCTTCGACCCATCCACCCTTTTATAACTGAAGTTGTTTGTGGTTGGTTATAATCGATAGCGGTATCTATTTTAGATATACGACTGTCACCTGACGTTGGTTTTCTTTCTTATTTTGGGAATTTTTTCTTTTTGTCCACGACCCTCTCCGAATTTACGAGCCGACCGCTGGTATTAAACGGTGTAAGATCTGCTCATTCTATTTACATGTATATGCACATCATCATCTACGTGTAATTAACAACTGACCACGTGTGTAGGCAAAACAATTTGCCCCAACGTGGTTTACACATACCAACTTCTATTACATAAAGTATTTATTTATATCAACAACTCTCCCTTTCGTGAAAATGATATTTTGATTGCGGTAGGTGAGTTAAATTAAATGGTTTTATTTTTCTTTCGAAATCATTGCTGCGAGCTCAAAAACCATCTGTACTAGTTGAAACTAAACTCGTCCGGCCGTTATAAACAAGCAAGTCACAACACAAAACTTGTATAACGATTGCGAATTCATTTTCCTTTATTTTTCCGTGCCAAAGTTTGTTCTGCCTCCAACCGGCAAACAATCCAACTAAGAACAAGCGGACGACTTCTTGCTCCGAGACAAACATCTCGTTTGCATTGAGTAGTTCGCTTCCGGCTCCTCCGACTTGTTACAACTTCTAATTGCGGGATTAATGAACCGTCTCACCACCTGACTCACATGAGACGTTCGCCGATTCAATTTGCGAAGCGGGCGCAGGATGTTTCCGGGGCGCGATTTAAAATCCGGATCACGACGTTCTACGCCATTTGAATAATTAAGAAATCGGTTTTCGAAGCAGCGCCCGGTGAAATAATTCCGCGTAGGTAGCCTGCATAATGCAAATTGAGCGCGCGCTCGTTCCGCCACTGTATTTATTTCCTGGCAGAGCTTTAATCATGGAAAACTTTTTCGGTTTATTTTGCCAAGGTGGCCGACTTTCGGTTAGGTAGTAAAGAATTTAATCTTTTCGAGGAATATAAATGTGTACATCGCATGCTAAACTTAGATTATTTAAATATAGTCAGCTGCAGAGATAAAATTGTCATACTAGTAATATCTTTTGAAAAACTTGCCGAATTTCTTTTTCTTCTGAACTTCTTGAATTATTCACAATCGCTGAATCGAAATAATTTCTATACGGAGTATGTTACGTGTAAATTCTTGGTTACTTTTAACAACCACGTGTGGTACAGATCTGCTGTTGTAATGTGATAATATTGTTTCCCGTTTGAGATCAAAGGCTCGCGCTTGTCTAGTTGATCACGCTATCTATTTCTGTGTTCTGATTGGTCGCCATTTTGGGCTGTTTGTTACTCGCGTCCGGCATCCTCACGTACAGCGTCACTTTGCGTTTGGACATTGCAAGGTGCATTTGTGTGTGTGATCCCGAGAATTGTTGCGTAATTTTGATGCAGAATTCTAAATAAACACAATGTTACTAGAATCTTTTGATGCCTTGAGTGACGTTCGATTTGCTGAAAGCAAATTATACCGCCTGTGTCTGAATAAAAGGTTATGAGATGACGATGCTAGCGTTACCCATGCTTATATTTGATTTCTTTGTTTCAACGGAGGAATTCGCTTCTACTCCTACTTCTTCTTTGCCCCGCCTTATCGCTACCCTGTTGTCTTTGGATAAAATCCTACTACCGAGGGCGCAAGCGGTTTGAATTACGCATCGGAATTCCGTTGCGTGTGAACAACGTATAGGATCAGCGTGCTTTCTTAAGGTCAATAGAACACGACAGTTGCTAACATCAATGCAACTGAAGTACGACTATTCCACGAGTGGCGGTGCTGCTTGTTGACGTTTTGAGAGCTGGATAACCACAACTTTGTCCGAATTCCGCACGAAACCGTAACGTACCTGGATTATTTATTCTACTTAATTATATTATCCTAAGTTCGCTCGTAACATAAATATACTGGCACATGTCTGTATTTTCAGTTAACGTTTCCACGTATCGTTCAAGTTGAGAATAAGTTAATTTAGACTCACATTTTGTGCGGACCAGTACTGGATATGTTCGAACCACGCTTATTTATTTAAGTGGAAGGCATTAGTAAAGTCCACCGGTAATTTTGTTAGATTATTTTTATCGGACGGGTCACAGTTTTACTGTTTTATTAATTTTGTATCATTGTGTTAAACATACGTCTTTTAAGTATATTGTGGTGTTTGTTGTTTCGATTTACTGCTTTGAAAATCCGAGTGTCGAGTTGCTCCTAAAAGTTTTCCGAATTCTGGCGTTCGCTGTGAACGTTGGGAGTCGGTTTTACAATGATGTAGTAATCAGCTGGGGTCCTACTTCCCCGGCTTTGGTGCCCTTGAATTTGATTTGACCTAACCCTTTTTCTACCTGATTACTAGCTCAGGACAGCTGACAGACTCTTTCAGCGCTAACTTGCCACCGTTTTTACAAAGTAATCAGGAGGTAACGTAATTTAATTTTGGTGGTAGCAGGTAATTTATGCCAAAACAGCAAAACTTCCCCGACCTACTGCACAGTCAAAGTAGATTAAATGTTCCTTATTAAAGCAAGTAAGGTTTGAGTTAGAAACTGTACCAAACACTTGAGAGCGGCTGACTACTTATGATCTATAGTCTACGTTTTTTTATATAGACGGAAAACGCGAAGTTGTAAAAGAATGTGACTCTCCTATTAGTCAGCCATTGGTGTTCTTCTCTATATTTTATTAAATCAGCAACTAACGCAGCAGTAACGATTGGATCAACTTAAATTTTTTTTGTCGTCTGCTAATTGTGTAACACGTTTTAACAATCTGTAAATTTCCGCTTGTCAATAAAAAATAGAGTAAAGGCATTGTACATCTGAAGATACATGAAAAAAAGAAGAAAGCTCGTAACTATAAAGTCCCGTCACATCAAGTAAATCTTGGAGGTATAAACGCATGTCTCTTCTTGGAGCATTTTATTAAGCAAGAAGACAATCCGTCTAATTAGCATATATTAAAGTAACCACGTATGTACAAGGGCTCTAAGGAAAGACCTGCACTACATATCCGAGGGTGACATAACTTTATGATCACATGTTTCTTTTAATCTTTCCTTCAGTATAGTAATAATTATATTAAATTCGGATAAAATGATATGTAAATATATACCTGACACACATGTGGAGGAATAATGTGACGGCCCATGTAACTTCCAACCAGAAGATGAGACCGGATGCGGCTCTGAAACAAACGACAGATTTTAATGCAGACTCCGGTTCACGCATTCCATTCGGAAAGCAATAGTGCGTTATCCGTCAGAACACTTTGTATGAAAATTCCGTATTCGGAGCGTGTCGTCGCAGCCGAATCGCCAGAAATGAGCGTTTTATTAATATTTTCCGAGAGTTTTATTGTTGAACTTAGTTAATCGAATCGTGTGGCACAGTTTGTAAGCGTCGGACTCTGAATATATATTACCTTCAATGAAGAGCAGGGCTGAATTTTGTCTTCGCGTGCCCTCCAGGATGTATCGTCCTTAGTAGTCTCCAAGATTACGCCTGATATATGATTAGGATTTACTAGGGAATACGCGCTAAGGCGGATGAAATTTTCCTTTCAGCGACCCGCTTATAAAACAATTTGGAAGAGGCTTTTTGGTAATATTATTCCATAGAAGCAGCAGTTCTCAACCAATGGCGTACTAAAGAAAATTGGCCGATCATGAAAAGTGAAGATAATTTTCAAATACTATAAGTTAAACAAAAAATTGCAAAACACTGATTACTACATTATATTTTTTAATTTATACGTATCTTCTCGCATCTTTATCGGTTGTTATAAATTCTGATGCTACCTTTTCTGTTAATTTACTAGCGAATTCCATTTTGCCTAAAATATATCGATTTTATTCTCCGGACTAGCTACCCACCCCATAAGTACGAACTGGCATTTGGTCACTATTGGTGACCTAGACCAAAGAAAGGCGCTGTAGAATTTTAATTTTTGTGGTGCACGTGCAAGGTTAAGAATCTCTACCTTAAGGGGTCGCTTCCCCGTTGCTGTACAAAGAAGAAGTTTACTTTTTCATTTTGTTTCGCTTTTGAGGGAAAACGCGCAAAGGTCGACGACTTCCACTTTGGTGTTTAATCTTGCGTATGTTTATGCGTGCCGCACCCCCTTTCTCGACGGAAGTTATCGCGCGCATATTCGCATATAGGACGTGCAAAATGAGAGAGGGCGCTGACTCTTAATACTGCAAGAAGTCATAACGCTGCGAGTTAATAAAATGAAGATTTACTCTGCGGAAAGCGAAAGGACGCTTTTCGCTTGCTTGAGGTATGCGCATACATATGGTTATTTTACATACTAACATGGGAATTTCGCTGTAATATGTACAGAAAATTTTTGCTACATGCGCGTGTCTACTGAATGAAAATAACCCTCCGGCTGGAATAAATATTCTATATTCACCAATAACACGGCGGATCCAGAAATATACATTTAAAACGGCTCACTCTTTTTTTGCGTATATTTCTTGTTAACATTTATTATTATATTTGCGTTTCTGTTATTTCTATTATGTTTTGAAATACAACATAATTTGAATTAACTCATTACCGAAATTGGAAAAATTCCAAACTGGCTTGAGTATCTGTTAATAATACAAATACATGTAAAACGAGGGGTTATATTGTATCTGAATATTCCCATTTGTTTAAACTGTATAAATATTTGAATTTATTTTTAAATTTTTTTTGATGAGTACAGGGTGTGTGCAAGTAAAAAAACCTCAGTGTAAGTACGCCAAATGCTACCTTCTGCGGGTATTTTTTGGTGGCTACCGTATCATAGCCAAGAAATTTCGGATGGACCGCTTGTTTGGCACTGCTGAAATGTGCGAGAAAGATAGAAAGGACAACTTCGCCCTCCTGTCGGTATGAACACGCCCGCCGATACCGCACTCGATCTTCAACGCAGCGTTTCGCAATAATAATCACTGATATCATTTACTAATTATTTTATTTAACATTTTAATTCACTGAGCGAATTAATATTATATTTATTTGTTTTACGATATCAACTATCGATGAAAATTTATGCACCAATTAGGCAAGCGCATTAAAATGTTCTTCCTTCACCCTTTTACGTAAATGAACTTTTGCTCTAATCTCGCTGCTAGCTATGAAAGTACTTACACTCCATGGAAAAAAGTAAATGTAAAATTTTTATAAGTCTATTAAAGATAATATGGAATGAAAAATTACAATTTGTTTGTACCTCGTTTTTAATTTGCTCGGCAATTACGAACCGCAGCTTCTTGAATTGCACTAGATTTCAATTTAAAATACTTAAACTTGTAATTACTTGCAGTGAAGTTAATTTAAATTGTAAAACATTTTGACTGACCAGCTGATCGGAGCGGCGCTGAGTTACGTCGTTCCTCCTCGAGATCCAGTAAGACACTGATCCTGGCCTACTTCGGCTGCGAGTGGTAATTGAAGAGGCGCCCGCGTTCCACTTTTAGCTATGCCAGCAGTTCTCAAACGGTTTAGTGAAAATCTGCCACTGCATTTTTCTAAAAAACTATTACATTTATGTGAAGAACATATAAGTTCAATCGTTGCCATCTATGGTGATATATTGCAGGTTTAAATATTTGCACACATTTGAATTTAGCGTGAAATTTATTAAATGCGTAAACCTATCTAATATCTTCCAACGCGACGCTCATCAATTCTATTTTAAAGTCAATTTCATTTTTGTGTTTTCAGAGAGGCCGCAGTCTCACTCTGTTTTAATAAACGCCGCAATAGTTTTCATAAAAATCGGCAAACATTTCACCGGAAACGTGTTTATTTTGTTTGTAGATTAAACGTATGCACTCAATTGCCGCATCTTTGCAAAAATCGTGTGCTTCCTAGGTATGTCAGAGCTATTCCAGACTGCTCATTACTTACTGACTTTGTTTTCCCTTTAATTTGGTGCACCCTATAAAGCGGACATTTTGTTTGCGTTTTATCTGTTTGATGGCGTAGCCTCTTGATTTCCAGTCGGCTGCTCTAATGCTTCATCGCCGCTAGACCTTCGTTACTTTTTGCATACCACAATAAATTGAAAATAGTTTTTTTCGTCGCAATTCTGTTTAGTAAAGCAAGGTTTTATTTAGTTTTTTGTCAAATTATATGGCTTCATATTGCCAAAGATTGCACGCACCATTATTTCGTGAGAATGCTGCGATTTGTTTATTCTCATATTGTTAAACGAGTCTACATTTGTTGGAAATCCTAGACAACGCCTTAGGTTTTCACTGCAATCAAAAACGAATTGCAGCAAATTTTTTAAATATTTTTAACGTTTATTGCTACCTTGTCGCCATCGTAAGCAGTTTCCTCATGACCTCTGATCTATTCTCGTACTTGGCAAAGCTTATGTGTCAGCCGCAATTTCATTAGTACAACTCTTTCCGTCTCGTTTTAATGTAACGAGGGAACGTTCCTTTCTATCTTACCGCAGCTCGAACTGTCGATCAGTCTGTTAACGCTCTTGAGTGAGTGAGTCAAAAGTGATTTCGTGTTTCGAGTTACTTAATTGCAATTTTTATCATCACCTGGGGTGAGATAAGTGCTTCACGGGGTTAACTGCCGTTTATGACCTGACCCACCTCGTTTATGAAGTCGCTCTTTCAAGCGATTTTTCCTCAGCCTTGGTGTCGCTAATTATATTTTGGCCCCGTTTCTCTGTTTGTTGCGCCTGTAAATGGCGTATACTTTTATCCGTTGCATGCGTACGGACAAGTTAACAGACTTCAGTTAAGCTCTAAGGCCTCATAATTCACCGGCTTATTCCATCAATCAAAAGACCTGTCTGTTCGACCCTAACCAATTCTCAACCATAGATCTGTGTTTCTCCCGAACGAGGGTTATATGTAACCACCGTTCTGTTCAGTTCAGATGGTGTGAAAAAACTTTAAAGATGTGACGGAAAAAGGCGCCACCCAGGGATGGCTACCCAACGCAAGTGGACGGCAGGGAAGGTGTGTTCTTGGCCGTTCTTGCCAAGGGCAACTAAAAATGAACAAAGCTCGTTATGGCCAAAAAGCAGTTTTTTCACCCAGGCAATCGCCACAAAAGGGTTACAGAATAAAGCAAACATCCAGAAGGGGTGATCGGCCGTTTCCTAATTTGAGAAAGTAAATAAAACAACGCCCAAAATAGGGTAAATGTTGCTTCTGCGAGAGTACTCTGGCGTCTGCGCACAATAGTATAACATTTATTAACATGTATGAAATTTTAACATTCACAAAATAAACAAAATAGCGCGTGACGAGTGAAGCGTGACAACGCGATAAACTATTAAAAATTTCTGCCCTGAAGGAATAAGGTCGCCACCGTAAAAATTCGAAAATTCAAAAGCCGCGCTCTTCGGTAGAAGGGCACGTCAACCACTTGCCAAAGCGACGTTCCGAAGCGACGTTCCACGCAACACTAAACCGGGAGTCGACCGGAGAGAAGAAAAGAAAATATTGGAACAATTTTACGTGGTTGGAAAATTCCACTCGACACAGCGTATGCCGCCTGCGATGTTTTCAGGACGAAAGATAACGAGCCTTCCCCTCTCGGGCGTTGGTTTGTTCTTGAATCGTCAACGTCGGATTCATATATAACGCCACCAAAAGAGAAAACTAAAACGTGGTGAAGAAATGGCGCACGTACAACAGAGACGGGATCTACAAAAAATTGCTCATATGTCAGCAAACCAAAGGGCTCAAGGAATCACACGTCGCGTCGGCAGATTTGCAACAGCGGCCTCAAAAGCAAACGGGGAAAATTCCCTCGAGGTTCCAAAGCCCGAAAAAAGCGGGGGTACACACCAACTTTTATCACAGCAAACAAAATCGACCTCGAGTCAGCGTGTGTTACCAAGTGACCCGAATAACCTTCGCGCGCGCCGAAACGTATCACAAACTGCCTCAAAACGGAGAGTGGTACGCAATCTCACGGCGAAAACATAAGTCACACCGAAGATAGCAATTACACTCCACCAGCACAAAAAAACCGTAACATAATTCTATGTGCACCATCAGCAATGCGGTACCAGTTGGCAACCCTTGTCATCCAACATAGTAATCCCCGTTATACTATTATTAGTTTTCGATCATTCATAAATTGTCAGAGTTAAAAGAGTGTATTATCCTTGCGTGCACATTTCGAAATTTAAATGACTCCACACTTAAATTCACTTCGTACGATGCAGTCCTGAGGCATAGTTGATCATTTTGATGTGACTATAAGTTACAAAAATATTTTTTTAAACGCTGTTCTAATATGCAAAGTTAGAAACTGCAAGTACAAAGTGACGTGTCTGCTGTAATCCTGGGGCCCTATGAAAATCTATGCTGATGCGAATTTCATTCCGGTGATGAACACACAGTGGAGTAATTCCGTGACTGCAATGATAGTTGTACAATAAGATCATCCGTCGTGTAAGCAGCGCAAATACCGAGGATAAGCCGAACTAAACAAACAGGAGCAGCAGCGATCCGGAATAATTTTCTGTGCAAATAAAGAAAACGTACCGCATTACGCCCCGGCGCGACTTGGCATTCTGAAATAACTCGTGAAATAACTCGTCGCGACGCGTGCGAACGCAAAACCTCAGATATTCTTCGCCGGCGCTAACGTGTTCTCCGAATGTTTTACACGCTCGTAATTCGGCCGTTCCGCTTTTATCGCTGGACGGGAACGGGGAAATACGCCTAGAAAATTACGAGTCACTTCACACCGGACACGGCACTCTCCTTACAACCGGGTTATTAGCCGTTAAAGTGCTCTTTCTCGGAGATATTGCGGTTTAAAGCGTGACCATATACAACCGGGACGGTGGCACGTTTCTACCACTCTTACTTGTTTATGGGATGCTGCTATTCCCGGCTCTGGTCAGGGCAGTAAAAGATAAGTCGCAAAAATTGCATTTGCCCCGAACTAAAGCATAGCGAAATTAGATTTTCGCGGTCTATAGCACAACTGAAATGAAGATTTATTTGGTTGTAAAATTCTCTGCTCGGATAAAAATCCTGGGAAGCTAGTTTGTGTGCTTTGAGGTTAACTAGAAATTGGAAAATCTTGTGAATGAGTGTACATATACTGAGAAAAACAACAAATTTTAGAGTGTCAACTTTTTGTGCGTTGGCTTATGTTAACTGAACATCTTAGAGAAACGGTTGAAATAACACTAAAAGAATGTTAAACCGGTAAACAGATTGAACTGCATTACCGGTCCGCGGCCCAGATGGAACGGCGATAGTGCAGACGCAATAAATTTCGACAAATTTTCAATAGATCCTGAAGAGGAAAAAAAGAGGAGGAATTTTACTGTATTAAATGTATCAAGCTGAAAGTGAATTTTATTGAGTGACGAACAATAACCGGACTTGGAATCAAGAAATCACAGTACAGTTTGGATAAAATAAAATTAAATAAAAAAATTTAAACTTGTTAACGAACTGTGGCTTGGCGCAAGCCGTCACCTTATTATTTTAAAATTGAAAATTATGCCTTTAGCACTTTAACAAATTAATAAACCAAAACATTTTTAAAAACGGGATTCGGGGTTCAATGCGGGCAAGTATTCATTTGGTGCAAACCCAAAGCATCCTTGAGCATTTGTGCATAAGCGAAAGTTGAATTCACACAAGACGTGCGAACCTGGCGTGCTGATTTGACTATCGCAAATTCCAGGGTTCTCACGTGTATAACGCCAATAAGTCTTTTGGTCATTTAAAGAAAATAATTGGAGGGTTTCCATCTCTTCAGAACCCAAACCATCGAGCAGCAACAACAACAAAAAGAGCTATATGTGAAGAACTGATTTAATTTACTTGCCTTTTTGCCGCTTTTGCACTTGTAAATTAATCAATTTCATTTTTAAAATTGTTTAAAATTTAGGATTACAACAAATAAAAGAATTTTAAACGTGCATCAAGTAGATACATATTAAATAAAAGTATTGTTACGGTTTGAAAAACCGCTTTGCAAGAAACAGCCGGTAAATCGAGTACTAAATCGCATTTATCCTCGCTGCGCAATATGAAGAAATTCTTTAAATTATTTCTTCGGATTTTATTGCGATAAAAATAGGTTTTATTATCATCTTTGGCGTTGTAGAAGTAATTAAACTCGTAAATCACAAATGGTCTCACGCCCTGCTTTATGATCGTAAGAGCATCGCAGACAATTATTATGCTTTCGTTTTAAAATACTCCGGCCTTAAAACATCGTAAAATTCTCTTTGTTCTCTTTGTGCTAGCATATCCTTGGTTGCATACATAAACAGTATCGTCTGGAGTTTCGATTTTTATATAGGATGCCTAATCTTTTGCAAGCGTGTGTGGGTGTACTTCGAGTTTCCCCTGGGATTAGAACTTTTGTTTACATTAAAATGGCTAGTCAGTCATAAAATTTCTACCGCTCGTTCTTTCAGCGGTATCGGAACCTGAGAAGTCTTTACGAGTTGCTATTACGACGGATAGATTAAATGGTCATTGAAGCCTCGCTCGGGTCAGAACGCGAACGTTTCCGAAAAAGAAACGTGTACGTTCAAATACAGGGGCCGTTAAACGGGCAGATAAAGGGGGCCGAAAAAAGAAAGCCTGAAAGGGAAAGAAATTTACACGATAGGAGCGTTCAAGGCGATTCATCACACACGAAGATTAACTCACCTATTCGCAAAGCTCTACTTCGGGAACAGGCGTGGAGAATGCCGGGGCATTGAACATCTCGTGAACAGCAGGTTAATCCAGCCTAGGCCGGTTGAATTCACACCACCACTAACTGGGGGCAAAACACACTTTTTCGAAACGGGTTCAAAACCCACACTTAACGCGTACTGTCACTACGTGGGTAATAGCGGGAATAACGCTTCGATTTCACTCGGAATATCGCGTGAAAAGAAAAGGAGTACGGGAAAAAGAAGAGGCGAGATATGAACGCCAACCACCGCAGATTCTTAAGTCAGCAACAACCAATGGACTCCAAACACCAGGGGTCAATGCCGACACCGACACGCCGTGTGAACTTTCCACGATTGCAACCTAGTGCACCACATTACGCCACTCTTAAAAATTCTAAATGAAAAAGCAAATTTGCCGTAAATTAACTTTCAAAACTCATTTTCCTCAAACTAATTTTCACAAGGAAATTCGCTATACAAAGGAGACAATGAAAGCACACAAACGAAACGCAAAGAGTTACACTCAGGGCGGTTAATCGAAAGAAATTCATTATACAGGGTGTCTCGGGGTCGGGCAGAAATTGAACGGCAACAAACCATATGGTGGTATGTTTCTATTTATATATCTATTTCGAATTTAAAGATTGTTGTAATGTATATCGTAATGCTTCACGTGAAATGATTCTTTTAGGTTTCATCGTGCGATGGTAAATGACATATTATTATGTTGCCTATAAAGCAAGTGACAAATTCGCCAGTCATTGAACCCTTTTGAACGTGTCATTTTTTAAATATTTTGATAATACCAAAACCAGTCGCAGTGTTTTAAATTTTAAGGGTGCGCACGCACTATATTAATCTTAAGAGTAAACACACACTATGACGTGGTGGTCATTATTTGCTGTTATCAAAGTTGTTACATAAATTGAGTCATTTCTATTTTCTTTGATTCTCTCCTCATCTCCAGTTAAGAATATGTAGCGCTCATTTATTTTCGCATTTATGTAATACCCACACGCGTCACGACTAATGTTACTGGCTGTGCTCCAAGTTAATTTTCTGTGCACAAATCTTGTTTCTACCCACGGTAGAGCATTCACATTGTACCTGCCCGCTTTCCGCCTTGTCGCCCACGCTTCGTTCTCTATCGAGTCAAGAAAAATGTGACTCTGGAGCTGAACGGTCGCGTCGATTTTTTGCTTTGGTCCGAACGGTTTAGGGATCACTTATTGTTTTAATCTTAAGCAACACACGAACATGGTCCCTTCAAAACTATTACTTCGTTGTGTTTTTGAGGCCATTCGTTTCGATTTCCGCTTGTAATTTTGTAAATTGGTGGGATTGTTTTGGTAAGTTAGTTTTTCTTTTGTTTGGAATTTTCACTTAGGTGTTTCTTCGTTCGCTTGTAGGTAATTACCGTTTCCTTGCAAACGGCGTTTATTATTATTTCGTCTCTTGTTTATGGACAAGTTATCAAACTCCATATAAGCCCCAAGGTAACACACAGGCCTATACTACTGTTCAAAGGGTCTATTCAATCCCAGGCAATTCTAAGTTATAGAATTACCCTGCAGAATTGATTGACCCCTCTATCTGTCCCGAACATGAGATGAACGTAACAGTCGCTCTGTGCAGCTCGTCCATCGACGTTACTCCGAGGTAAACCCCATTTTTTTTTATTTTTGTTATTGTTTTGTGAATTGTTTATTGCGGAATATTTTTAATTTATATTCAGTTTTCAAATTTAATTCACATTGATTGCAAATTTTATTTAAATTCGAATTTACAATTTCTTACTTTAATTGAAAACAATTCAATTAACATTTTAGTCATTACTCTTTGTTTGCATCGGAAATATTTAGTTGGACATTTTGAATTTAACTTTCGTAACTTTGGATTGGCAGATACTTGCGTGAAACGAAGGAAATTTCCCGAATACGTACCGATTATTGTTTCTGAAACATTATAGACACTTTTGAAATTTGATCATAACCGACATCAAATTTTGGGTTTAACTATCACGATAAAATTACTATTTGATTTCTTGCACATTTTTGAATTATTGATGGCACCGTTAATATTGGTTTTCTTTATCTAAAATCCCTCTTTAATAGAAATTTCGTTAATTTTGGTATGTAAATACCCTGAAAAGTCAATGCAGCTGCAATATTCACGAGTTTGCAAAATTGTTGCAGATAATAAGTTTAATTTGCAAACTCCTCTCTTTTCAATTAATTTCAAGACAAAAAAGAAACTCCAAACAAAAACGAGTTAATCCAAGAAAAATAGACTTTCAATTAAACTCGATTTAACAACTTTCTGTCTTGCGCCTCTCCCATAATTGCTCGTTTATGAAAATGAAATAAATTAAATCTGCGGATTTGTCTTAAGGCCCGGTCAGAAAAGTCGAAAGGGGAAGAAACTTGGTTTAATTTCGCCCAGCAGGATTAATTGCATCGCAGCCGGCCCGAGGAACTTAAAAATTTATAAATTTCCCAGGCCTTAAGACATTCGAGAATCGTTCGTTTGCATTATTCCCCCGACCTGAGAGCCGCGAAATAATTCATTAATTACGCCTGAAACTCCCGGAATTATTTTTCTTCCTGAAATACATTCCAGGAACCTCATCGTTTTCTCATCGATTGGGCGATAAGTTCAGCAGGAGAGAAAAAATTAAAGGTGGGCGGTTATTATAATTATTAATCGGCGGTCCTTGAATTTAATGAAGCGTAAATTCAAAAATTTGCGCGTTCAAAGAGGAGAGCTGTCATGCCGGTGGAGTGTAATTTACGGTTTACCTCCGCACCGTGATACAGACACGAGTGGAAACATTTTAATTTACGTTCGCAAAATCACAAAAGCGGAACGAGTGCGTTTATAATATTCAATACAGCCGAATTTTATGTCGTTTTGTTAATTAGCATCGTCCGGTCAAATGCGCCTCTCACAATAGAATAACGACCATTTTATGCAGACCGGAAAATACCGAAATGGAGCCCTGTTAAGCTGGAGGTTTGTTTCCGGAAAAAATAATAATTTACGTTGGCCAGTCATTAAATTTTAACCAGCAGCTGTGTAGGTAATAACCCGCAGTTCTTTTTGCAATGTGTGTAATGTGGATATTTTTTTTAACATTTACGTATATGCAAAACCAAAAACTACAAATGAAAAAGTTAATTTATACCTACCTATCTATAAAATTAAAATCCTAACACAAATGATATATTTTTAATTTAACTACTTAATTAACACTGGGAATCCTTAAATTATAAAATACAGTGGTAGCGCCTCCATTAGGTCACATGAGTGGAGGGTTGGCGTAGGGTTTGCAGACGGTAGAGCTTTAATATTCACTTTTGATAAAGCAAATAATTATAAGTAGAAAGTTTTTTTAATCTCAAACCGGACAGAAAAATGAAGGGAAACACACTCAACGTTTCGCTATAGATTTATTTTATTTTACTTTTTTTTTTCACTCCTGACGAAGCTATAAATCTATAGCGAAACGTTGAGTGTGTTTCCCTTCATTTTTCTGTCCGGTTTGAGATTAAAAAAACTTTCTACTTACTATTTTCATCGGACAAGAACAAACTTCAATCAAATAATTATATTTGCGAAACGTCAAGTAAGTCAATAAATTACTCTTTTAGTTCGTTTTAAAAAGTTTCTTTTATTTGTTTCATATTCTCTTTAAATTGTTGGGGATTTCTCGTAGTCCAAAATGGGTGGTTGCTGTCCTGGTCGTCCGTGCGGCGGCTACGGTTAGCGTTGGCCTAGCCGGGTGGCAACGTACTTTGCGTCCGGGCTGTAGTTGCGATGTCAAGGTCGGGCTTGTTGCGTCGTTTGCGGCGTTCTCGGCGATCAGTGGTGGATGACTACGGTCGATCGTTAGGTCCTGGACGATGTGGCGTGCCCTTGATGCGGTAAGCAAGGGTGCGGTAGTGGCTTCAGCTGGGCAGGCTGGTTCGGCTTGCCGGGACTGTGGTTGACTGGAGTTGAAGTTGGCAGCTTCTAGCTGGGGTTGACAGGGGATGACAGAGACGCGTTCTATAATAGACCTCAGGATGATGGTGATCGTGAGAACAGCGTCCTTGGTGGCTCGTATGGTTCCGGACGGCTCCCTCTCTTACAGATGACACTGATGCCCTCCGGAGTCGCTCCTGGCTCGACTACCCTACCATCCAAATTTTAACCTGCACTTTTTATAGGCAATTTTTGTTTATTCGCGCTTTGCGTTATTCTTAATATGCCCTGTTTTCTTTGTATCACTTGATGTAATTACATGTCCCAGTTGCCGCGATTCTTCCGTTGTTTTATTATGAAATATGAACCGTGTTACATCGGGTTACCTTACTTATTGTTATTACATTGCGACACAGTTGAAATTACCCTCGATTTCACAAGCCCGTCCTTTAATAATTTATTTTTATTATTTTTTTACGAAAAACTCCCATCGTAGCAATATTTTAATAGGTAAATGAGAGGATGATTTACTTTTTCGCATTTGCACTCAGTCGTATTTCAAATGAAGATTATTTTCTGGAATTATTATTGCGTTTCGTGACATGTAAACATCTTGGCTTGACTTTTGTTTTATAGAAAACTTGCTTGTGTTCAATGTTCTTCAAATGTGAGTGTCCGAGAAGAAAGCAGAGGAGAAATGACACACGTCTAATAAAATATTATCCAACTGCATTTTTTTAATAATAAAAAAACGTTCGTCAATGTTCAGCGTTATGGAATTTTACAACGCACACTCTCACCTCATTTACATATTCCAATTCCGTCTTTCCTCTCGAAAGAAAGTTGCATTAAACTTTGCTAATATTATCCGGAGCTGAAGTCTTCAAATTAAAACTGAAGCTGCTGAAAAAGTTCCCAATTTGATTAAACAAATGATTCATCCGAACACCCCCGCTGAATAACGAAAAGCGCGTAAGCAGCTTAACGTGTTTCGCTCTAACTGTGCAAATATTTATTTGGACTTTTATTTCGAATTTGCCAATAAAAACTTCGATATTAATATATTCCTGTATTTAAACTGCATAATAAATTGGCTGGGGAGATAATTCAATGTATTTTTGTGATACTGCCATGCAGCGTACGATATATTTTAATATTATTGTTTTTAATCTCGAAAACATTTCCAATTTTATGCGGAATTTGAAAATTGTGTATTTTATATTTCGAATAAAAATTCGTGCGTCTGTCAACAAACATAAATTGGAAGAGAGATATGACGTAACTGAATGTGCTTCCTTTGTATCGCAAAATGTCAAGGAAATGTGAGTAAGATGTCATGTTACACATGTTTTCTTTTAATCAAAACTTACAAAAGTCTTCTTTTATAATTATTATTTCAAGTTTACTGAGTACTTTAGAAGTAGTATTATAAATAATTATTTCATCTTTCATCGTGGTTAATATGAATACCTTCTGAGAGTTTCGTGTTACAATATAATATGTTATGGTGGCCTTCGTATTATTCGCAACAAATTATAATTTGCTAGTTTTGTAGTAACCTAGATCCACTTTTCCGGGAATCAGTGCTCTAAAATTGATGGTATGGTGTAATGTATAAATGAATAAAAAGTTTATAAATCGTTTCGTTAAAAACGGAACATAAGCATCGTCGTTTAAGTGCCCCTCAAACAAATGCAGTCCAGTTCCAACAATAATTTCCATAAATTAAATAAAGACCATCCATTTTCGTTCTAGTACTTATAGAGTGGATTTTCCGTTAGGAGAATTTAAGTACCTCTCTAAAAACCTCTAAAACTCTGCTCACGAGGAGTAAAATTTGACAACCATATTAGCCAATCAGGTCTTTCTTTTAATAGAAGAACAGCGAACGTACAAAGGTTTTCCCTAAAATCGATTTTGAGTTGTTGGATTCATTTAGCTATGCTTATACGAACTACTTTTCATGCAACCCTCGTAGTTAAATTGAATTAAAAATATGTGAGAGAGGAGGTTAAATAAAATTATCACTTACAAGGGCTCGTCTTGCTCAAACCTATGTCCCTGAAATTTACGGCTAGAGCGAGCAAAGTATTTGATTTTACGTTCAAAGATCTCTGGTTCTTCTTAAAACAAAAGTTACGTAACAATTATTTCCAACCCTTTTCTTCTCAATCTTTTTCCCATAATTTTAATCATAATCATTTTGTATTTAGGGCCCAAATTGTGATTCACTTGCTTGCGTTTCTGATTTGAATTTAGCCCGTTTCTAAATGGACTGAAATTTTAGCTCTTGACCATCTTACACAATATTTTTCGGCATGGATGAAATAAAATAAGTGTTACAGAGTATTTCTCGTGTATTCTGTTGTCTGGACGATTGTGTCTTTAATATAAAGTGTTTAAGATTAGTCGACGAGTATTATTTACGAACCCCGGAGTCGGAACAATGTATTAATAATTAAGCAATTAATATTACGTATTAATAATTAAGCAAATTAAATTTAAAATAGAAATAAATTACTTTCAGAATGAGATTCAGCATATAGAAGTTCTTAAGTTTAATCCACGAGATTACAAAGCATCTAAATCAAGCGAGGTTTTAAAAAATTACAATAAATTTGAGAAATTTCTAACAAGCTTAAAACATTTTAAACAAGTTATTCCAAGTGCAAGAAAATTAATTTACACAAATGTTCGAAATTCACACACAAGTTCAAAATGCTTTTTGTAAAGAGAAGATATATTTTTATATAAAAATTAAAGTTTTAGTTATTTAAAGATTATGGAATAAATTTGACAACACGTTTATCAAGATGTGATGTAAGACGTGGGGACGGGGGTGGAAAAGAGGGACAGAAATCAGATACCCACTTTTCAACCCCTTCTTGTCTCCAAATCATTTAGCAGTCTATACAAAGTTGAATCTCTATTTTCTCTTCTTGGTAGCGTTCTGGTTTTCGGGTAAAAAGTCAGAAATCGATTTCCAAGTCTTTTTCCACGGATTGCACGAATGCCGTCTAGTTATGCGTGTTTTCAGAATTGTCGAAATCGTTTCATTCCTTATCTCTTTCTCAGTTTAGTTAAAATTCCTTCCTTATTATAATCGTTTAGAATAATAATCCGAATCTTTAAATAACCAATGATACGATAATTTCCCGCCGTTGCTTCCGCAGTCGAGTAGGCTTCCATTCGTGCACATTTGTTTTGTTGACCGTTGTGACTGACGAAGTGAATTGGGTGTGTGAAGCGAAGTTTTGGTTAAATTTGCTTACCTTAACATTTTGTGGATATGCACTCGCTCTGTTAGATAGTTCCCCGATGTTGGAAGGTCCGTTGTTTTTACTGATTCTATGAACGTGGAATTAACATTCTTTTCGAAGCAAGGTAAGCTATTTTGTTCTTGCATTTTGTTACCTGTCTATTCCCTACGTGCGTTTATTGTTCGCGTTCGTTAACTTTATTTCAGTTAATTTTATTTCGTTGGTTTGTTGTCAGTTTGTCGCCGGGTGCGTGCCCCCGACTTAACCTCGTTAGCTACGTCTGAGTTCTGGGAGCCCCCCCTCCCCCAATGTATCTTCGCTGGAAAGTAATAAAATGTATTGCCGGACCGATCTAAATTCGTCGCAGCCACGCACTGTCATCTTGCCCTGGTGGAAATCTTGAGTAAGAACGTTCTTAATTTTCCCTAGTTTTGCGTGACGTCATTACAAGAAGGGCAGAATTGAACTGGGCTGCAGAATTTGTCGTCAATGAAACCGGCGGAGAGGGACGTGCTATTTGTTGGGCAACGTGGCCAGGGGAGGATTATTTTTTTTTCTCTTCCGTTGTTTGAGTCATATTTACACGTTTTTGTTTACTTGTTTCGTTTGCTTTTACAATTTTTTTTATACCTGGATTAGTAGTTACTGTTTTAATTGTTAGCTCTTTCAGGGTGCTAAAGGAAATTTATGAAGATTTCGTGTGACGCGCTTCCCGTTTAACGTTTCTTTGTTGTTGATATTATTATTTGATGTTGGTATTTGTAAGCTGACACAAGAATACTCACGTATTCACAAGTTTTTGGGTTGAACTAGAGTTTATTTGCTGAATAACCACTCTGGTTGGGACGTATATCTTTGGGGACGGGTTTCAAATTAAATATGCATTTTCTTTGTTTTCATTTTGGGTTCCGTTTATTCTTTTGCTCGATATTTGAGGGTACACCAACGAAGAAGCGGGTCCTTTCGGGGATGAACAGGGGTACAATTTACCAGCTGTGTATTTTCGATACTTCTATATTGCATAACCTCCGCTGGGTGGCGCCCTTAACTGTAACAATGTTTTCCCAGGCCGTCTCCATTGAGTGGGCATTGTTACACAACTTTTTTTACATCATAGTATTCGAGGGAACAACCAATTCTGCTTCGGGGATGAGGTAGGTTACGGATTGGTGCAGGTTCATTAATTTCTTTCTTTTATTTGGTTTTTGTTACATAACGTGACAACAAAATGTATTCAAATGTAAAAGCCTGACAACAAAAGGTATTCAAATATAATAGCCTGACAACAAAATACAGCTAGTTATTACTATTGTGACAAATAAAATTAACCGATAAGTGTAAGAATTTAACAATTAATTAGAAATATGAAAGAAAGAAGGAAAGATCGACAAGAATCAGTTTGCTTCCAAAAACCTTTGTTAGCTGCTAAATTTTAAGCAACAATGATTTTATTTTAGTTAAACTCTCTCTCCCCAGTCATGGATGCTTCTTAGTTACACTTTATTTAAATTGAATTAGGAAAATTGACTGATTGAGAAAAAATTTGAATTTTGAAAACTTCACGGTGAGGAAAATTGAGACGCTATTACGCGGTTGTTAACAAAACAAAATCATGTTCGGAACTGGCGCGAGCTTTCTTCTCTTGTGGTATTTATTATGTTCCAGGGTGGCTAAAACTGGCCAGGGATTTCGTGGAATTCCTTCGCACTAGCAGCTACATTACGGCAACGCACGGAGCCTTCCTCTGACATTGCTGATTCGATGATATTTTCCAATCTGCAAAACAGTGAATAATGCAAATTTGTTCTTTTTTTTAACAAATTAAGTGGCGACATCCTGGTGTACAGAGAATGCTCGAGGGATCCAATGCAATAAAAAACGATTTGCAACAAAATTTTTAAAACTTTTTCTAATATGATGTCCTACTATGACCTCAGGGCAAGCTGATCTCATTGCAAACTGACTAATGCTTTCGTTATATAAGCTCGTAGCTGCATGTGTTTCATTTTGTGTTTTCAGTTGAGTTATATTTCGACCTGATTTCTAATTTATTAAGTTATCTTACCTAAATAAAGTGTGCCGAATCACAAAAAGAATAATGATAGGAATCTGAATTCTTGATATTACGAATTTTTTTGTGCTTTTCGACGGTTTTGGATCAACTTCATTGTCCTGGGAGTCATGAGTACTTAAAAGGTCCCCTTTCACCTACGGATGAAATTATAGAATTTCCAAGATCTTGTTTTCTTAGGAAAATGCTTAGTGTTGCCGCGCGTTCGTGACTCTTTGCATGAATCACTCTGCTTCTGGCGATCGGTTTTGCAGCGCTTTTAGAGAATTCTACCTTTTACGTTAGTCCACTAACTCATCCATATTCTATAATTTTCTCGCGATAATGAATTCAATAAATTAATCCTGTACAAAGATGTCAGTTCGTTACAGTATGAAACAGACGCCGAAAGCTTTTTTTTTTCTTTTCGTTAAATCTCTCTTTACGTTTAATACAATTAATTATCCTGATCCCAATGAAACCGTCTGTAAATTGCGACGTTTCTTGCTCCAATCCAATTAGATATTGTGCCGTGTCACTTACGTGCCTGAAAATTTTCCAATTTTCTCGGCATTATGCAAATCGGTTTAAAGAAACGAAGGTTCTGTACACGTAATAGCCGCTCGGTGCTTGCAAGCCACTTTATTACGTTTATAATTTTGATCTCGCATCCAAAGGCTCACCTACAAAAGAGATTATGTTTGCTATCGAGCGCTTTAGCGTAAGGACACAATTTGCAAAATTGGATGGAATAAAATTAACGGCCCCGCGGACGTAACGAGTATGTTTGGGGATGCTGCTGGTCAATCCATTAGGAATTTCCACGCTCTGAAGTGTAGGAGTTGATTAAGGTGATAAATCTGAAAGCTGTGGGGGTGGTGTTTTTTGCAGTTAGTGGATAATGAAGTTGCACGTCTGAACTAAAACCCTTCGGTTCAGTAATGTGCGGTAAATAAATATGAGGAAAGGCTCATGAATGCATTTCATAATTTTCTTCGTATCTCAAGAATTTCATAAAAGAAATATAAAATTGTCCAATATGTGGGTCCTAATATAAATTTTTAATATAATTATACGGATCCTTTCAGCAGGGGTACTTTTTTTTATATAAAGAGACGTTGTCGCAGTCTTACGTAAGTTCATTTACAAGCGGCGCTTTTATGAAGCGAATTCTTGCATTCCTTCTTTGTAGCAAAACGTTTTAATGAGACAAAAATATGTATATCTCGGATACTTCAGCAGTCTCCCTTATTAAATCAGCGGGAGTTATTGTCTCGAACGGGCGCCCTCTTTTGTTTGCATGAATTTATTCAGCGGCCCTGTTTTCTTAATAAAAATTTTACGTGCTTTGCAGTAATAGAAGTAACGAAACGCGGAGATGAAGAGTGGAAGGTGTATTTTTGCCGGTAGCTTTTTATGTACGTACAACATACAGGTATATTGAATTTGCTTCGCTTTTGTAAATGCGACGAGTAAATGTGCTGGAATTTTGAAACAAATTTATAAAATGATTTTGTAAGCGATGTTACAAAACCGATTGTCTCACAGTCTAAATTTGGAAAATTTAAAATAAATTTGATGTTGAAAAGGGTCACTTTATATGTATATTGAATAGTATTAGTTTCGTATTACGCACATTATAATTAACGATGCAAGAGTGTCATTCCAACGTTTCAAACATCATTCATTTACAAAATAAAATCGTATTATTCGTAATTTGAAATTGATTACTCTCGTTAATACCTTGTTAAATATATAATATAAATATAAATTAATATAAATTAGCTGGCAAGTTGCAACCTCTTGCCACCACGGGTTTGATTCTTATGACGACAAGGATACGCACAGCGCTGTTTGAAGCCAAGATCGTGGTAGAAAACGGAGGAGGGCCTGCGCCAATCCGGAACTTACCGTATGCTCGGAACTGAGTCGGTCGGGACCTCGAGGATAATGATGTTAAACAATGTTACGTAACTATGCCCACTCAGTGGAGAGGGTGTGGGAAGACTCAAAAGTTGTTATCGGCAAGGGCCTTACCCAGCAGTGGTTATGTAACTCAAGTGTAAAAAGGTTACACGGGCAAGAGGGTGTATTCTAATTCGTCCGTAGAATATCCAAAGCCGTAGGACTCGTATTCGAGCGCAAAATCTCACCCCTTAACGACGTAAAGTACCCGCAGCAATATTCCCTTGACCATGACATACAAAGAAAGGAAAAGAGTCACTTCGGTCGTAAATCGGAGGTTTAATTATTATAAGTATTTTTAGCACTTTCGTACAACTCAATATTAGGTACACATACGCCTGGATACGGGACGAGCAACAATCATGCCTTAAATAAATTCATATACAAAGCCCAATTCGTGGACAGAAAAAGCGCCTTTACGGGAGTACTCACGCGTCAGCTTACAGCAAAACATAATAATCGACCTCAAAACTACATTAAAGCGCCAAAACAAAATAAAGTGAAAATTTTAAAAATTCACTGTAAATTTTTTTCCAAAGTAGAAAAGAAAATGAAAACTTGTTCAAAAATTCCAACAATGTTTAACGTTCTGTAGGATCCCTCAACAGTGATAGCAAAATTTAAATTCGTCCCAAACAAAAGAGAATACAAGGGCCAGAAGGGCAGTGCACCAACGAAGGTTTCGGGAGGGGGAAGAAAAATTTTCCACATAGCGACGACGTAACACAAAAGCGTCGCTCCGCAACAATGGTGACGAGTAAAGGAAAAAATAAGTAAGTGAAACGACCTTAAGATGCCTCCGAAGCGGTGTCGATGACTCAGCGACGGTCCTGTCCAAGGCGTCCGGGCGATAACGGCCCTTTTCGACGGGACAGAAGATGGCGGCTGTCGGGCTCGTCTCGGTTGTGCAAGTCAAAGGGCGATCGGTCGATATTACAAAGGATTCGTCACTGCCAAGCCTACTCCCAGTCGCAACGGGGATAAAGGAAAATGTGAAACTGCCCCCTGCTTAGCACTAGCACTGTAATAACGGGAAACGAGAAGGGAACAATTAACGAAACAATGACCACGACTTCGCCAAAGAATTAACTTACCCTGCGTTGCACGTAGGTACAGACGAGATATCAAAATCCTTGTCAAATCCGCAGAACGCGATCCCCGCTTACATCTTGGGGAAAAATAATGATGGGCGAAAAATCCACAAAAATGCGGGCCGACTCACAGGAAAATTCTTGGTAAAAGGTTCCGAAACAGCCACACCCAAGTGGTTAGCGAAAATTGCCGTCGTCTCTACCGATCGCGTGCCCACCTGTGTTCCTCCCACCAAACACCGCAATGCAACAGATTAGACGCTACAAAATGAAGCATCATGCGACATTTAAACGTCGGAAACTCAAAAGTGCGGGGAAAAGAAAGGAAACCATCACCAAACTTGATTACACGAAACTTAAGGTAACAAAATTTGCGCTGCATTATATTAGCTGTAGTCCCAAGCAGCTTAGCGAACAAGGGCGTGCTGCACAAGGTGTTAAAAAAGGCTGCAAGACGAACTAGGACCCAGTTGTGAATGACAATATAACAAATCGAAATGAAAATGAAAAATCGAGTCGGTGTCCCAATATGTCTTGGATTCGCAATATTTGTATGCAATAAAACAAGGAGATTTAAATTATCTAAATTCACTACTATACATGGAAGTCGTACATCAATAACACAAATCACTAAAACATTATTAAGTCTACAAAATTTTACATTTTTAACTGCTTATAATAAACAAGCTTAAATTAACCAACAACAATCACATTTGAATTTACATTATTAATTTTTTTTTATTACATTTAATTATTATCGAAAGCAAAAAAGTAGTATTTAACTGTATGTTTTAAAAACTACTTTACAAGCGACAGTTAAAAGTTTTAAGAGTTCAGGTTTGACATTAGTATATAGTATATATAAGTATTTAAAAAGTGCAGTTTTCGGGATAGAAAAATTACAGGAAACTGTAATTGTCTGCTATTTTTGCTTTCGACTGTATATTAACATATAATATTAAATTCTCAGTAAAAATTGGTAACTTCGCTTCAAGTAATTAACCGCCGCCGTCGTACTAATTTATAAATTCACTCAATCAAGGTTTGTATACAATTAACGAGAACCTGAATGGGAACGCAAACGCAAAGCAGAATGGGAACGCGAACGCAAATCAGAACGTGTTGAGCATGCATTACGCCGTTCGCGTAATTCACGTAAATTTTACATATTGTTAATTACTTAGTTTTTTTTTGTGAATGTGATGGAAGAGAGATGGAATAGGACATAATGATCTACATCATCTACTATTGGCCATTTGTACCAAATGCTTAAGGCGAGCCTAGATTTAAGTCGTACTTATAATACAAGATTTTAATTACACAAGAACGGAAAGTGTCAGATTATCACGTTTGAAAAATTATATTTTAAATTCGTTTTTACTTTTGGATATACACAATATTTAACACGCGTATTTTTAGGTTCACTTAGTATTTCACAAGTACGGTCAACGACGCAGACTTAATTTGTGTAGTATGAATTACTGACGTCTACGTAGCTCGCAGTTCAAAGTTTTTTTCGGTCGAAGAACCTACAAAAATTAGCGTTTTAATAGAGGGAATTCCTACACTGTAGCAAGTTTCCTCAGATCGTAGTGGGGCCCTCAAGCATCCCCTGTATAGCGCTATTCCGGCCCTAATTGGGGCCTCTTCAGCAGAAGAAAAGAAAAAAGAAATTTTAGTACAATATAAGATCAAATTCCTGGCCGCCTGAGGGCGCGCCTTAAGCAGAGCGAATTCCATTCTGACAAATGAAATCCAAGTCGTTTGAACTTACTTACAATGCTTCATACACCAGCAGATCGTGTTTCATTTAGAACAATTAAAGCTATCGCTCATTAAATGTGTTTTCGATGAGACGCTGACTATATTGATATGAAAATAGATGGAGGTGCACCTAAAAAAGAACAATTTATTTCTTTTTAGAATGCAACTTTTTGTTTAACAATCGTTTTGTATGGTATGGTAAAGGTTTGGCCTTATCATATTGTGACATGGTGAAGCCGCCCTTGTATCGTAACACGGCGGAGGCCCCGTTTCTTCCTGGATCGCAATACTATCCTTAGCGATGGACGCTTAAATTTAAAGGAGGTCAGGCTTCTAACTGGTCAATCATGAAACGCTAAAGTTCGTCAGATAAAGGCGGTAATTCGCGAGTTCTCAAAACTAATACGAAGAAGTACGAGTATATTTTAATAAGAAAAAAAACTAAGCATATAAAATAATGAAGGAAAACAAACCCCTGACTGGCAGAATGTCTCACACATTAGGTCTCTGCACAAAAATTACAGTTTTTCATGTTACCTGGCACAAATTCCAAGTTTGCAGAGTGAAGTGTAAATTACTGCAAGTGTCTTTTTAAATAAATGTCAGCGCCACGCTCGACCAGACGTTGAATTTTTATTCCGCCTTTGTTCGTAAAAATGGCAGCGACCTTCGACGCAAGAACGGTAAACAAACGCTCGGCAACCCCAAAGAAATGATGCAACCAAATACGTAATCCTGCATACTTGTAACGGGTTTCAAAATAATCGGAATATACCCTGCAATTAGAGAAGTAAAGAAAATGTAACCTTGTGCCCACGAGCATGATCGTACCAAATACCTTCAGATTATACGAATCTTTCCAGCCGTTGGCAACGGATGCTTGAAAAACACTTCAAAAGACACGTAGAGCTCAATTCATTTCAGTCAAACTGCTTAGATGTATCTTATAGCATAAATTCTCGCAGTCAACGAAATACGTGTTTGCTTTGTCATTTCGCAATGCAACGTGTGTCTATTATTATAAACATGACGAATATGACGAAGGAATTTTTTTCAAATTGTTAGAATTTGGATTTAGGTTAAAGTTCTCAGCATTTAATTTACCTGTTCGGAATAAAATCCCAAATCAAAATGAGTCATATCAATTAATATGAATTTTAAGAGTAAAACTAATATCGGTTTTTTAATTCGTTGGTAAAATTAATTATACTGGCGTTGCAACAGTGTGTTGTCGGGCAATATCTCGATAACTGATGAAGATACAAAAAAAAATTTCAAGACATATCGGTTTTAAATTTCAGAGATCGACAACATAAAATTATTTTCATGTGTACAGGGTGAATTAAAAGAGTGGTGCTGGATGCAACTTTTTTATATTAAACGGCACAGCCCGTATAAAATTTTAGACATTTTTTTGTAAACCATAGTTAGAGATAAAACAGTGACATCCTACGATCGCTTTTTGACCTGACATTGCAGTAGGATAGACAAATTGAAGCGGATTTGCTCCTAATAAGTCCCCCATGCAAGGCGGCCATGCTTGCTGTCAAAGCATAATGAAAGTTTTTAGAAAAATTTTGTGCAAATCGTTTTTGATTGCAGTGAAAACCTCGAGCAGCCTCTAGACAGCTGTTTCACTGCAATCAAAAACGATTTGCAACAAAATTTACATAATTAGAGAGAAGTAAGTCGAACAGCTGTTTTCTTAACAGCAATGCACGTCGGCAACTCGATTCAAAACATCGGTCACTTAAACTGTTCTCCTTCTTTTGCAGTAGGTTCGACGATCTCGGAGGGGAAGTAAACTGGAACCGTTAATCGAGGTATTTTTTGGCTGTAACGTCTTCTAATTATTCAACAGCCGAGGAACTAGGAATATTAAAATCAAGGCAGGGCGTGGCAGGACAGAAAAGCGCATCACCACCCACCCTTACTACTCCCTTCCGCCTATCTCCTGTACGACTTTCCTATCACTGGTTATAATATATGCCCAAATCTAACCGTTCTGAAGATATTTAACATTTTATCTAAAATCTGTCTTTTGCTGCCATTATTTTATTTATATTTAATTTTAAGAGAACAAATTTTGGTTCAGAGGCAGTTGATACTAAAAATGCGTTTACTGTTACAGGATGATCAAGATAATAAGCAAAACATCAGAAATTTCAAGATGATGATTTAGATCTTAAATTATTCATTTAATGTTTTTTATGCTTTTATTCTTGTGAAAAGATCTGTAATGTTTTTTGAGAGCCTTAGAACCATTTGAGTAATTTCTTTTGAAACAAATAATTGTTTAAAGTAGGTGTGAGAAACAGGCAAAATAATTATTATACAAGTATTCGTTTTAAAATATTCTCTTGATAATATTTTTACAATAATTTCCCTAAAAACTAGTGCTGTAAGAGGATACAATGCATTTAATTCAATTATTAACTCTTTGTTTAACTCGAAGTATATTTTTGGATATTAAATTGTATTTTCTTAATTCAACTCTTGAACTTGAGCAAGCGTTTAAAAAATAACAATCTTAAATGCGTTTGATATCATAAAATTTTATTTAGCTTGATATAGATAAGTAAAAAAGTCATACTTTCATTTAACGTATTTCGTACAGTGAAGTCAACGTACATAAACGATTTTAAATTAAATTTTAGCTTAAATGTAATGAGAACACAACTACTGTTAATAAAAATCACATTTCCAAAACTGTATATCTTGTTTCTTGAAAATATTTGACGACCTAACCTTGCCGAATTCGCTTTCAAAGCAAAAATGGTAAGCCAATCGAAAAACAGAACACGGACAAACGTGGTTACATTAGACCAATGAAAAGTCTTGTTTTCAAACGGCACGGTAACGTCACCTCCAGGCAATGTTGCTAAGTTTACAAGCAAATCAAACGCATATGCACAGTTGCAGAAACGTACCAACAAAATAAAGTGTAACATTACGATATACTAAAATACATGTCAAATGCAAAACAAATGATTGTGTTCGAGACGCACCAATAAGATGGAAGTCGTAGTCAGCGTTAGCCAATTAGCATCAAGAATTAGAAAAGTTATCGTTACATTAAGATCACGTGATTCTTTTTCACTTCGAAACTAATCAGGGCACTGTATCTTCAAAGATGACGAACAAAAACAGGGTTACCAACTTCTCTATTCAAGAATTTTGAATGGTAATACTCCACTTCGAATTAGCCATTACCTTTTTAATTTCTTCTTTTTTTTTGATTAGCAGAGGAATGCTAAAATTTTCACATTTTGCATTAACTTTTCAACATCTCTTGTGTTTACCTTTCTGGTCGCATTTTTCGACTTTTCGTGAATGTTTCATGCATGTTTCGGTTACCTATTTTCGAGACGTCTTTCGGTTAAATCTCAAATGTGCTCGTTCGGTTGAAACTGGTGAGTTAAGCGCCCTCTCTTAAAGGTAGTGAAAATTAGGTTAATAATTGATAAAGATTAATAATTGAGAAGCACTTAATTACTAAGGCAAGGCAACTAGGAATTAAAGCGATGAAAGTCCCATTGTTTATCTGGGAGTAGTTTATTTAACAACGACGTTGGTGCGATTCAGCCTCAGGTAATTGAATGAGTTCATTAATTTTGTAGGTGATATGGAATTGGATATTCATAGAAACTTTAAAAAATGTAACCTTCATTTCGAAAGTAATAAAAAATAAACCGAAAATTCGAAAACAAGCTTTCAGAAATCGGAGTGCGTCCGGGTTAAAGCAACCCTACTTTATACGCACGTGCTTTAAAAGTTTTGAGAGATCTGAATATTTTGCCCCAGAAGTATAACAGTTGTACCAAAGAGCAAAAAGTTGCAAGTATCCTTAGGCCGTTCAACGAGTTGATTTTAAACCCTTCCTTCCCCACATAAAAATTTCCGGTTCGCCTTTTTTTTTGTTTACTAAATTCTATTGAATCATCGGCGTATTTTGAGAGAGCAGCAGCTTTTGTGTGTAGAAAACTTCAAAAGAATTTCGAACTCTAATTAGCGTTCGGCGCAGTGTTGATTTTTCCTCCGCCAGAAAAATTTTCTGGAGCCACTCCGTGATACATCCGGCGGAAAATAATCGGCGTTCCGCCTCTAATAAACAGCGCGTTTTTCAGAACTCGGGAAAAAGCACAACGCACCTGAAGGGAAACTAATCTACTAGCGCTCCGATAATTTAATCTGGTTTACGGCGCAACTTTTCGCGTCTGAATTTTCCGTCCGGGGAAAAACAGAGCTTAATTAGCTTTCGTGTTTTACAACTAGCCGGTCGACGGCGTTTAACCGAAAACAAAATAAAACGGTACAGTGTGGAAAGTTCCTTGTCACTATATCGTTTATCTAAATATTACATGAAACAGTGTAGTGTAACTTAAAGCCATTTAGGTCGCAGTGTAATAGGATATTGCGCATGACTTTTTGTTTTGGTTAAATTAAAGCAGTTTCAGAACGTAGCGCCATCTATTTATAAATTTTGTAGTAATTAAACTTTTTTCTACAGAATATTGTATTGTAATGTTGTGTAAAGCACTTGCAAACATAGACTGGAAATACCTCTGCAGTTTTAAAGATGTCAATTCAGCATGCCAAGCTTTTTACAGCAAATTTAATGAAATACTTCATATGTATGTTCCAGTTGCTATCAAAAAGCATTACCGTTTTCCTAAGTGATATTCTCGTTGCCTTAAAACACTTATTAAACAAAAAGAAGCGGTGTGGAAAAAACTTAGGAGATATAAACTTAATGCTGACTTGCTCAGTTTTAAACGGATTAGAAGAGAAATAAAAGCTCAAATCTAAATTGATTACAATGCTTATATACACAGAACACAAAACTCTGTTATTGACGATAGCAAAAATTTCTGGACTTACGTTAAATCCAAAAACAACAAAACCAAATTTCCTAACACTTTACTTATTGAAGATAAAATAACTACGTCTTTCTGTGAAATAGTTGAAGCTTTTGCAGAATACTTTAGTAGCATTTTTCAAGCTAGCAATGATAGTTCCAAGACTGATTACAGTTCTCATCATGTCCTGCCTACTGTTAACATGCCCCTGAACCTTACAGTTTTTGAAGTCTCGGAGAAGGATGTTTGTATGACAATAAAAAAACTGAAAAATAATTTTACCTCAAGATTAGATGGTCTCCATCATTTTTTGTTAAAGATTGTACTCCTGTGCTAGCGGCTCCGCTAAGTTATTTATTTAATATGTCTTTAAAAACGTCCAGTTTTCCTAAGGTATGGAAATGTGCGAAAGTTACTCCAATTCTTAAAAAAGGTAAATTGATTCCGTAAAAAATTATAGATTGGTAGCGGTACTGAATAATTTTGCCAAAGTATTTGAAATATTGATTTATAAAAATATGTAGAAAGTTCTCAAAACTAATTTTATTAGTGATAATCAACATGGATTCATGAGTGGAAGATCTGCAGCTTCTAATTTGTGTAATTTTGGGCAGTTTGTATCTAATACCTTAGATAAATCAGAGTAAGTTGATGTAATCTATACAGATTTCGAAAAAGCTTTTGATAGAGTGAACCACAAGCTATTACTTCATAAGCTTTCACTTATCGGTTTCTGTCGCAATGTAGTTGATTTTTTTAATTCCTACTTGTCTATGAGAAAATCCACCGTAGTCTACCGAAGTGTTGAGTCAAGACCTTATTTTTCGACGTCGGGTGTACCCCAAGGGTCTAATTTGGGTCCTCTTTTATTTTCCATTTATATTAATGATCTGACAGGAGTTATTAAATGTCATAATTTATTATTTTCGGATGACGTTAATTTTTTTTTGTAAAATCAAAGATATCAGTTATTGTCAATTGTTACAACAACAGTTAGATCATCTGATTGAGTGGTGTACAATAAATAAACTAAATTTAAATGTGGATAAATTCACACAACAACATTCTCGTCATACTTAAAACAGTCCCTAATCCAATTATTCCGGTGTTCTCTTCAACTACAATTTCATATTTAAGAACTGCACTGCCTGTTTTAGCGATGAAATTATGTATATTATCTAACCGAATACATTAAAGTTCATTAGGTTTGAAGGATATTTATTATCTGCAGTGGCGTAACTGTGGCGCAAAGTAGAGGACCGTTTGACTTTATGTGATGTTGCGGTTTGAAGAACCACTTTCCAAAAGTCAACTGTATTTCCGACGTCATATTCGACGCAAAATAATCGTATACGTATAACACAAATTGTGCCATGCCTCGAAACAGTTTTGTGGTGCAATTCGCAGACTGTTTTTATCCTGTGACCAGCAGAAAATTTGACACATATTGATTTTATTATTATTGATTTCTCAGAAAAATTTATTCTTTATGAAAGCCCCAGCATCTTCCCAGACTCATGATTCAAGTATCAAAGTTTGAATATCTCTTGTCATCTACCGATGAAATCAAGATATTTGAAATCGACATAAGAGTAAAGTACCTTTGTTTTTCAAGATACGCAATAATATTATTTGAGAAGGTTAACTATTTTCCATGAACACAGAGATTTTCTTACTAAATCATTTACAAAATAGTACGCATAATTAATTTGACATCTTGAATGCGATGCGAAGATAAAAAACATAATATTCCATTAGAAAAATTGAAAATCTCGAAAACCTGATTATCATTTGTTTTTTTGAAAGTACCATAAAATCGAAGAGGAAAGATCCTAAAGCTTTCCTAATTTAAGTTAAATCGTAAAAATACAAATAAGAAAGATAGCTACTGTAACGGCTTCCCATGAACACCCTGTATATTTCTAACTTTCTGACAACTAGGACAACTAGAAGAGTTGAGTCAAGACCTTATTTTTCGACGTCGGGTGTACCCCAAGGGTCTAATTTGGGTCCTCTTTTATTTTACATTTATATTAATGATCTAACAGGAGTTATTAAATGTCATAATTTATTATTTGCGGATTACGTTAAATTTTTTTGTAAAATCAAATATATCTGTGATTGTCAATTTTTACAACAACAGTTAGATCATCTGTTGAGTGGTGAACAATAAATAAACTAAATTTAAATGTGGATAAATGTAAGGTTGTTACATATACTAGAAAAACAAATTTAGTTGAGTATGATTACCGGATTGGATCTTCTGTGGTGGAGAGAAATGAAAAGATTAGAGACTTAGGAGTAACTTTTGACACCCGATTCACTTTTGAAGCACATTCGAGAAATTACTAACAAAGGTTTACGAATGTTAGGATTTTTTATACGCAGTACTCGAGAATTAATAATAATAATAATAATAATGTTTGTACTGAAAACACATCTATATTTTTAGTGTTTTTTTACCCCAGCTTTCTTTTAGTTTCCAGATTATAAAAGTGGAAATTAAATTCTGCGCAGTGATTCGTATCTTAGGCGATATAAACCTGCGGGCTTTAATCTTGCTATTTAAGTAACGTAAACTCCTGGACAAAATCGTTATTTTGAATCAAAAAGTGTTACAGTTTTCTATATTTACTTTCTTTGAATTCGAACTCCTCTTTATTATAATCTATTTTATCAGGGGCATTTTTTTCCACCACGCAATTTATCACTCTTGGATTTTTGATTATGAGAGATCTTTCCAATATCAACAATTGAGGTGGTTTCCTTTAATTGCCATCTGCCACTCATCTGATTATCGTTTAATGTATATATTTAAATCGTTTGGGGGATAAATAAAGTTGCAAGTGGCAATGAAGATAGTTTACTACGTTTGGAAAGTATATACAGGGTGTTACAGAATCCCGATGAATTAGGAAAACAGCATTTTGTGTGTCTTACCAAAAAAACAACACTAACAAAAGTGTTGTAGGTTTGGATTCTACACAGTTTAAAATTATATTGAACTATACTACAGGGTGTCTCAAAACCTCTGTCTTTAAATGAAACTGTAAGTTCGCCGTTACATGAGAGATTGATTCTCCAAATCTGAGATTTTTTTGCCCAAAAATGAAATACTGACCTATCACAAGAGAGCGCAGTCCCTTTGTTTTGAAATCTCTGCTTGGTTTACGAATTGTTTCTGCAATTTATTCCGATAAAAGGAATAAATCGTAATTAAACTTTTTATTTACGTTTAGAAGAATTCGGTCAAGGTCTTGTATCTTGTATTGTATAGAATATGAATCCGACTTGCGCACATCGGCATGTTTATTTGTATTTTCAACATGCGTTAAGTAAGAATATTTGTTTACGCACTTCTTGTAATAGACAGTAACAATTATGTTAAAAACGAGTACATAGTCTTCGTTAGATTTTACCTGAAGAAATTAAACATCTTAGTACGCTAGTTTTGTAACTGCGCTGAAAATTCGTAAAAATATTTTTTAATTATTGCAATAGCTGCACAATAAGTATTACAAGAGCAGAAACTATGTCTATTGTAAAAAAGGAAAGCAAGAATTGGAGTATGATACGATGAAAAAATTAAATAAATTAGATTGCCTGTACACACAATAATCTATGAGTTCAAAATAAGTGATTGAATAACTTCGCCAGCTCTCAATCGAACTATTTTATTAATTGTTCACATTCCAACACAAAACACATGTTTCTACAAGGATAATCTTGAACCTGAATTTCTGCGTCGGCTTAAACCATAAAGACATAAAAGCTCTCGCCTAGTGCAGACATTTATTTCGTCGTTTATTCGAAGTTTTAATAAAGAAACAAATTTATTTTTGCTTTACAAATACAATAAACTGTAGTAATCAACATTGTAAGTTAATTATTGGCAATTTCCAAATTAATATGATGTAAGAATTTCCAATTTTTCGATCGCCTTTAGATAGATTTTCTTAAATTTAACTGTTAAAGTACGGATTAGCACAAAACTAATCATCAATTAATGCAACACCCACGGAATATTTTAAACTATTAAGAACTTACTTAGTTACAAAATTTATCTGCTTTTAAAATTAACAAAAAACACGATACTTGACCTGCCTTAAGTACAGTATCTGTGCATTAGGTCATGGTCTGCGTTTTTATGACTTTTTATGGCCTCGAACGTCTGAGAATAGTTGAAAACCAAGCTCCGTCGGAACATTTGAGCTGCATTCAGCGACCATCAAAGAATTTCTATGAAAAAGTCAAATAATCTTTATTTGCGTTATTATTGCTATCTGACCAATAGTTGTATAACAAAGTTTGCTTCTTTTCTTGACCACTATTTGTGGTTTCTATTAAAGGCAAACGTTTAGAGACATACTGTATATTAAATTCTGGATTCTGGGTAATATATATATCCTTTTTAATTAAAAAAAAAACACAGTCAAAAATATTATTCAATTATAATATAGTTCGTAGTTAATTACTAAGGTAAATTAAAGTTTCAGTACTCGTCCTAAAACGTGTTTCAATTCGCTCTTTGTGAACGTTTTTTACGTTACGTTTTTTATTAACATCGAAATCGTCGAATGCAAAAAAAGTCCTATATTTTTTAAAAACTTGCAAATGGGAAGTACTATGTGAATTTTCAGCTTGATAAAATGTGTTTATTTGAAAATAGTGAATACGTTATGCCGTCCTAAAAAATCACCGTGCTGCATTATTTAATTACGTGTGACGTTTCTAGTGGAATCGTTTGTGTTTGCAAAATGGTAGATAATTACCAGCGGCCCTGCAGTTTTGCTTGCGTAATTCAAAATCCATTAATTTTTTTTTGGGTTTACTTGTATATCCAAAGATAAGTCATTTGTGTGGATTGCAGTATAACGCACTTCACGTTGTTCCTTTAATAAGAATACGAAAGACAAAATGTATGGTAAATATATTTTTCTTGCAATCTTGATCGTAATGGTCGCCGATGGACTTAATATTAGTCGTGAAAGGGTAAGTTATTTAAAAAAATGGCGACGAAAAATTTTTCATTGCTTTTGCAGCTAAACGTATTCAGTGGGTTCAAAGATTTTGAAGGATTACCGGTAAGTTCATTCTGTAAGCGCTCTGAATATGTATTTTCAGATAACACAGATAACTATTTCTGTGAAATTAGAAAAATATCTGTAACATGTACTTTTAAGAATAAAATTTCCTACTTCCTTAAATAATTTTTCTACGACTTACATATTTTTACTTAATGTGCTCTAAAACTCTTGTAAACTGCGATCGGTAATCCATACTCGAATATATATTATATATTATTATAATTTATGTATAGATTATATATTGAATATTTAAATATTCAAATAATGAAAAAATAAAACAACACCCCTTATGGTTTGAACTTCGTGATGCATAATAGAGGATTGTGTAGGTCTTATACAGGGTGTTCTTTTACTGTGCAAATATTTAAACCTGTAATGCATCACCATAAATGGCAACGATTGAACTCATATTCCTTAACAGAAAGTTAATAATTTTCGAGAAAGATGCTTAGGCAGATTTTTGCCAAACCGTTTGAGAAGTGCTGGCATAACTAAGGAGTGTAGGTGGCTAAGCTTTCGAGCACGCGGCTGTCTGTTTGAATGACGACGCGTGCTCGAAAGCTTATAGCTTAATTAAGCTAAGCTTAAATAGGTTAATCGGTCAGTGTTTAACGCGGTTTAACCTTGTGCATGCACCCTGTCGTGAACGAACGTATGTTTGATTCGTATGACGCATATTAACAAATCATAATGGCTTTTGTAAACAGGTAAAAAGACCTGCCGGAAGTCTCACAGCCATTTGGCAAATTTTTGCATGCGGAAGGAAACGAATTTCGAAAACTTTCGGTTTACGTGAGTTCATATTCATTTTCACAAAATATTAAAAAAGAATCGATCTTACAAATTAAAGATTCAATTAATTCGATTACGAAATCTTCGGGTCAATCAACATTTTAAACCTGCCTGGATTTATTAAAACAAATGCAACCTCACTCCAAGTAAGTAATTGCATTTTCAAGTATTTTTTCAAATTATAGACCGACGATTATAATTGCAAGACGAAAAATACGCCTTAAAATTGGGGATGAGTTAAATAATCACATCGTCGTCATCCATCGTGTTATTTTTCACAAGTAATAAATAAATTGCGTTTCCATTTCTTAAGTGTGTTTTTACAACACCGGCCGCCTCTTCGATTGATGCGCTTAAGGTAGGATGGTATTTAAATAAATGTAACATTAATTTCCTCAGTGAATTAAAATTTTAAATAAAGTAATAACTAAACGATATCATCGATACTTTTTTATTTGCACACAGTAAAAGAACACCCTGTATAACGTTTACCGAACTAAAGTGTGAAACGAAATATATAATTGTTTGAATAATAGTGTATTAAAAAGCAAGTTTCACAAGACATTTTATTTTAGCGCGCGCGTCAGGTTAGAAAATGAGCAAATGGACAAGTGCATTAGTGTGTTCTACACTATTTTTTCCATTTTGGTTCTTCGATGAAAAATAAGTTAGTAGCTGGCGCTTAAAATAATTGCAAATAACGATTAGCAAGTTGTGTTTATAATTACATACCGGGTGTTTGTGAAATATGTACAGAATTTAAATCTGTAACACATCACCATAAATGGGAACGATTGAACTTACGTGTCCTTAACAAAAGGTTTGCACATTTCTAGAAAATTGCAGTCGAAAATCGGGCAAGAAATAATCGTACGTCTATGACTTTGAGGTAAGTCAAGAAAAGGAAATTTTATTGGAATAAAAAACAGAAGTGCGATTAAGCAGTAACCTTTCCCGAAGTCGAAAGGGCAATAAAAGCGTTGTTTTAACGTCGCAATAAGTCAAATTATAGCTGCGCGAAAGAATTTGCTTCATTTTTTCTGATTACGACACATAATTTATTGCTCCGTATTCTTTGGGATCAACAGTTTAATTTGTAAAAAAGTGATTGAACGAGTTAGAGCTAAATATGATTACTACCTACATAGTATTATTAATTATTAAAGTGCCGCAATTCGCGAACGGCGAGAGAGCAGAATTTCAGAGGAGTGTATTCATAATGCCATCGACAGTATTTGCGCTAATCCTGACATGCACACGAACGCAAGAATCACTTTTTCGCCGAACCCGGTTGTCTGTCGCTAATGATGGACGCCACGTCGAACAATTGTTATAAACATTTCTAATGTCTAATAGTGAGCGTTTGTTTGAATGTTATCCTCCACACAGATGATATTTGGTGAGTGTGTCTTACATATTAGTCATTCCCGCGATGTTTACTGTCTACGATCAGAGAAGCAAGTTACGTAAGTTTTTCTTTGTTATTTCATGAGTGCCGAATATTGGACAGATAAGGGAATTTTCTTTTTGTTAAACGAATAATTTTTTTTGTATTTTTATCGTGTTGTCTGTGCTCTTGGTGTACTGTGGTTAAAAATTTTGCACTTGTTTTGCAAACACTCTGAATTTTGTGAGCTTATAAGAATTTAATAAAACATTTTTTGTTATTTGACAAGTTCATTACAAGAGCCTAACAATTTATATTTTTCATTCCAGCTTACAGTAAAACCTATTGTGAATTCTACACGAAAACTTGTGGATGATATAGTACGTATTCAATCAAATTTTTTATCATTTTAATTTCATTATTGTTTTCATTGGTTGCAGATACGTGTGGTAGATGGACAGGAATAGTTTAGTTGCAAGCAGCAGAAAGCTGAAGCACTCCATTTTCCGAAAATGAATGGCACTTGATTGTATTTGTACAACTATTTTCAATCGTGTGAATAGCATTAGGCAAATATTAAAAATAAAATGTGATGTTCAAATTACGTCTCATCATATTATTATCAACTTTTTCGGTGTCAGCCGAATCTGTACTAGTAAGCTAGTAATTCGCTGACCAATTAATTAGTGTTTAATTGTGTAAATTGCGAGCATGGAATGAACATACATTGCAGGGATATTGGGCTATAATTAACGTTTTAATTAATTAACCCTGCGCAAATTATAGTGTCGGTAATCTCTGTAAAGTATTAGTTATCATTTGGTAGTAACATTAACAATTTTTTAATGACGTGGGGTTTTAGTGTGAAACATTTGAAATCGAGTAAGATTGAAACGTTTTTGAATTTTCTAGCATCACGAATTCAAGAGCGCAAACATTTTATTACTTAATTATGACTTGTCCTCGCAATGGTTAACTTCTCTCTAGAGGTATTCTTTTTCCGTCCCCCCGTTTATTTTCATTTTTGCTATTATATAAAATAAATAAACGGGCAATTTATTAACAAGATAATTCTCATGTTATAAAAGTAAGAACCGTACATTTACGGCCATTAAGCGGTGGTCCAATGTCGGGCGATAATGCTCGGACCGTATATTAATTAGGTTTCGGTGTAAAACGGCGCAATTTTACACGCGTCTCACATTCACAAATCCACATAAGAATTAATGTGTACACACAACCACATTCTCGTCATACTTAAAACAGTCCCTAATCCAATTATTCCGGTGTTCTCTTCATCTACAATTTCATATTTAAGTACTGCACTGCCTGTTTTAGCGATGAAATTATGTATATTATCTAACCGAATACATTAAACTTCATTAGGTTTGAAGGAGATTTATTATCTGCAGTGGTGTAACTGTTGCGCAAAGTAGAGGGCCGTTTGACTTTATGTGATATTGCGGTTTGAGGGACCACTTTCTAAAAGTCAACTTTATTTCCGACGTCATATTCGACGCAAAATAATCGTATACGTATAACACATGCCTCGAAACAGTTTTGTGGTGCAATTCGCAAACTGTTTTTATCCTGTGACCAGCAGAAAATTTGACACATATTGATTTTATTATTATTGATTTCTCAGAAAAATTTATTCTTTATGAAAGCTCCAGCATCTTCCCAGACTCATGATTCAAGTATCAAAGTTTGAGTATCTCTTGTCATCTACCGATGAAATCAAGATATTTGAAATCGACATAAGAGTAAAGTACCTTTATTTTTCAAGATGCGGAATAATAGTATTTGAAAAGGTTAGCCATTTCCCATGAACACAGAGATTTTCTTACTAAATCATTTACAAAATAGTACGCTTTGGGAGATGATACTTTAAAGGCATAATTAATTTGACATCTTGAACGCGATGCGATGATAAAAAACCTAATATTCCATTAAAAAAAATTGAAAATCTCGAAAACCTGATTATCATTTATTTTTTTGAAAGTACCATAAAATCGAAGAGGAAAGAAAGATCCCAAAACTTTCCTAATTTAGGTTGAATCGTAAAAATACAAATAAGAAAGGTAGCTACTGTAACGGCTTCCCATGAACACCCTGTATATTTCTAACTTTCTGCCAACTTTCTGAATATCTTATGGCACTCCAGCAATAATCTTATGATATTCGCTGTGTCGGCATTTTTAATTGCCTTAAGTAAACTTTGATCGCCGCGGAGTTTCTATTTTTAGCATTTATTGCGCACAATCTTTTCGTGGAAATCAAATTGAATGTTTATTCTGCGAGATTGGTCGTAAAAATCGGCGACGTCTCAGTTTTTGTGATATATGGTTCTGCGATTTACATTTTTTTTGTCTACTTGTTATTCCGATGGAAAGATAAATTGCGTTCACATTTGACTTGTCATGCCATTGGTTGTTATTTACGTCATCTAGCACGGTTGGCTTCTGCTGATGTCAAAATGGTTTTGATTCGTCCAAGTCCCTCCTTCTTTATGGACGAAACCAAGTAAAGGCTTTATTAATTTGTGGCGTGCCTGAAACATGCAGTTTGTTACGGGCCCAGATTACTTCAGCTTCATGACACTGATCGCGCTGTGTCACCTAAACACGTCCATTTCTCTGCTAGTTTTTTTGTGCTACAATCGACCAGAAATTTTGCTTTTCGCTCTCTGATTACTCAGGTTGGCTTCTAACGTATTTGCTGCTTCTACTGAGCGAGTTACATTCTCCATTTTACCCGCGTCATCGAGTTTTCGACCAAAACGTCTCTGTAAATTTTTTGTTTAACGCGTGACCATGTTTTATCT
Organism: Prosopocoilus inquinatus; assembly: GCA_036172665.1. Classification (NCBI taxonomy): domain Eukaryota; kingdom Metazoa; phylum Arthropoda; class Insecta; order Coleoptera; family Lucanidae; genus Prosopocoilus; species Prosopocoilus inquinatus. The sequence continues at coordinate 62,108,887 of CM069871.1, forward strand.
TCAGTTTTGCCACCAATTTTCAACTCTGTTATGGTCGAAGTCGCTTATATTTGTGGTAAATATTTCTACTAGACAGATGGCAGCCCTGACTTCCTCTCGACTCCGCGCGTCCATTTGGCCTTCGTTTCATTGTAAAACTTTCTTTGCTAAGAAGCACACGTCCGTTCAAGTTTGTTCGTTTAGAAGCTAACAGGTGTTAACCTATTTTTATTGACCTATCCTTCTTTCTCCAAGGACGAATTGTTTTCTTCGCGTTGAGAAATACTTAATTGGTGTCAGGGTCAGACGTTTGTTACTGACTTGTTTGATTTTTCCTTAGGCTGACTTGGTAAGTTTATTCTCTTTTTTTCGGATTTTTTTTTCCGATTACGTCAGTACTGTTAGTGATCTGTTAAACCTCTGGGTATCAAACGGTCGTCCCGGCAGGAAACTTTATTTACTCGAAACTGAATCTCGAACGCCGTAACGCCTTGTGTCTCCTCCGGAAGGCTGGTGTCGTATTCCGAAAAGGATTCTCGAAGGAGTTTCAGGATTTAATCGTCGAGTACCACCATAGGTTCTGTCGTATAAGGTTCCCGGTTACATCTTTCTTTTCCTTACTTCAGTTGATCGTCGCAACACACTCGTCGTCGTCGTCTCGCAGGATACCTTTCGTCCTTTCAACTTACGTCCGTGCAACTTTCCCTAGTTTATGTCTCGCCCTTGAGTCAGACAATTTAAATCAATCTATTCGATTTTTTTTATTAAAGTCACTAAATAATTTTGCTTCATAACAATTGTCAATGATAATTTTACTTCTTTTGTTAACGTTTGAGTCAATTCACTTACTATTTTTATCCTGTAACATTGGTTATTGTGAAACAAAAGGAAATTTCCTAACATACACACCATTTTTTATGTTGAAATATTTAAGATCAATTGATGGAGTACTTAGAGCTAAACTTTTACGTTAGCGTTTTATTTGTTGTTTTGTGCGTAATTTTTTTTTGCGTCATTGAATTTTTGTCTTGGACATATTCCGCCATTTTGAAACTGGAGTTAATTTTGGGTTGGAATTATAGTCGATACCCGTAGTCTGTATCCTCCAGTTCGCACCTCCCGGTTAATTATTTTTAAATATACTGTTTTTTTTTGTGAATTTCCTCTTTTACTCTACGCCCTCTCCGACAACAAAAAGCTGCCGTTAGTATCACTCTGTGTCCCTCAGTAACGTCAACAATTCAACTACTGGGAATCCAGTGTACGCAGGTAAGAACTACTCTGCCTCGCTCTATTTGCACATGTTAAGATTGTATAATTATTTGATGTAACAATTTGGATCCCAACACAAGTAACAAGTTGTTGTTGTGATGTTCCCAGAGATGGATGTGTTTGAGGGGAGCTCGACTCCTTTTTCGTAGTGCGTCCGTCTAGAGGGCGGCGCATAGTTTGCTATTGTTGTCGTGAAACCTAGATTTTTGTCAGTTTTTACACGGGTGCCCCGGAGGACGGAAACTCATTGGAGTTTTCTCAGCCTTGTCGCTGATATTATGGACAGGTATGTTTGCGATTGACGCTCCCTTTGCCGCGCAAATTATTATAACGGCTTAAGTTTCGTACTGCTTTAAGTTTTACTTTTAGCTTCGGCTTATTTTACGACGTACTACATCTCTCGAAGTTTCAGACCTTTCGTACAGAATTGTTGTACAAGTCTGAGGTTTGAGCTGTGATGATACTTCTGTGGTGTCGAAGCAGCTTGCGAGCCGAAAATTTGGCGTCTCCACACGCTAACAGATGCAAGAATGGATCGACTGACCAAGGATGTCTCCACAGTAATGATTCAGGTGGAAGATTCCGATTAATTAAAGGCAAGCAAGAACTTATATTCTTTTCGTGCTATAAACTGTGAATAATCGAAAATGTAACACTTAATTATTAAATAAATATAAAAATTTCCTTGGCGTGATTTAATCAATCTAGATCACAGGAATGCGTTCATAAATGCAGAGTGTGGAGTAGAGTGTTACTGTGATCTGCATTTAGGAAGTTTAGCTTGACTGGAAATAGAGCAGAGTAATTATTTAGCTTAACAGTATGTGCGCTATGCACAGGACTTATTATTTTAACACCAGCATTTATGAACAGTTTAAATATTTAACTTTGAGTTAACTCTGTGTACTTTATGAACGTGGCCCTGAGGCTAATAACAGCTAATTCGTCGAGACTGTTGTGAATGCGTGGTAAATTTCTAAACGATTAGAAGCGCGCTTCGGGTAGTGTATGTTTTTGTTTTGTTCATATTATAATTGTTACATGAATGTGGGTGCGGGTAAGTACGGCAAGATGTATCAACCCCCGTACAATGTTTTAGTTTGTTGATTTTAAAAATACTTCTTAAGTTATAATACTTGTTTACTGGAATATGGTCAGTTCAGGGCAAGAATTTATTTTCTCAGGTCGGCACTAAAATACGTGTAGTTTAAGGATATGGATTGAAAATATGTGAAGATCGTGTAGTTTCTTGTTTCGCTTTTTCAACAAAGTTTGAAGTTCATAAATTCAGTCAATAAAGTTCTGAATATTAAAGGTTGGTAATATAACGATAATCAAATTTGTAGATGTTAAAAATTTGAAAAGTCATTCATGTGACCAGTTTCGGTTTTACTCTAAACCTTGCTAAGTGCCTCTGATACATGTATCTGAACTTGACAACCATTTTAACTCCAACCTTATGGTTGTCAATTTTATATGTATACGACTCTGTGACCATGGGCGTAATCAGACTTTTTTCTAAACTCGGACATATTTTAAAAATTATTAATATTAGTTAATAATTATTAGATGTTTAATGGTAGACATTTGAAAAGTGAGTTATCTTTAATATAAACTTTATAATGACTATCATTTTTTTTCCATTTAGAATGTCAACGAATAATAATAATAATAATAATAATATTTATTGATGATAAAAATTCCAAAGGAATTTTCACACGTCAAAGAAAAGTATACAAACAATAAGGAAGATAATATTACAAAGGCGTACAAGGCATAGTAAAGTCACACTTAATGCATACTAACGGCCGCAACATACACAATAAAGAAAATTTGAGGGGTAGTTGGTAACTAGTGACCAGCCTGCTGGGAAGTACAAGTTGACGGAATTAAATCAATGAAATCATTATTCAAAAATTCTTGAATATTGTAGAATGCTTTTTGCAAGAGATATTTTTTTATGGTGGTTTTAAAGTGCAGGGTTGTAAGATTTTGAATATTGCGTGGTAAAACGTTAAAAAATTTAATACCAAAATAATTAACACCATCTCTCGACCTCTGTGTTCGACTGTGCCCGGGCTTGTCCATACCTTGTTACGCCCATATCTGTGGCTCTGATGAAGATCTGGATCTGAAAACTGATTAGCTGAATGACTTCTTTTACGTTTTCGTTACACTATTAAGCATGAATATAGATACCTTTTGTGCAACTTGAACTTTAGTATCCCTGTATTGGCTGCTGAAGAACCTAATTACCCTACTTAAGTAGAAAAACTTGTTCGGACTATATTATTTGTACAAAAAAGTCTGTACCACCTAGTATATAAACTCTGAAGTGAACTTGTTCTTTTCTATTAATTGATATGATACACTTAACTCTAACATAAGAATATTTTGGAAAAAGCTGCACGAAAAGACTTAAGTATTTGATACGATCTTAGACTTGAGTGTCACCTAAAAAAAGTGTTACAGTTGCTTTTCCAACCTCGTTAATTTCACCCACGATAATTCACATACTGTATTTCGTCAAGCTTAATATCATCTATTACATTTTTACTCTAAGAATCGCACGTTCTTAACTCGCAATCGTGCATGTTCATTCACAGAATGTTTTCCCAATTTACGATTGGCTGATTTCGCACGTGGTACCTTCGTTTGCGCTCCTAGCATCAGCCATTACATCTTCCTGATATTGCTCGGGCGAATAGTCAAAGAGTGCGGTTGTGTTTTCTTTCGTTTATGATAATTTAAGTATGGGGAATTATTTATTCGTGTGAAACCATTCTTATGATGCGAGTGCATTTTCTTAATTATTAAGGAACCTGTGGAAGTTACATACAGGTTAGCATTAAGTCATCGCTAATATTTCGTTCTTTCACTCTCTCTCAGGCTTTTATCGTCCTCTCAAGCTTTTATCGTCCCCTATTCTTTTGATCTGTATGGTTTGTTTACTTGGTACTTCAACAGCGCGAGATTAATTACTGTTGCCAACTTGTTACGGCGATGGAGGATTTTCGTATCGATTCCCCATGCGATCGATTCGGCATTTTGTTTATGTTTCTCACGCCTCGGAGTTACGGCTTAATTGCATTTCTAGTTTACACGTCTTCACACTCTTCCCGTGGGATAGTTTTTGGGTATGTATCTCGCAGTTGGTGAGCCTGCCTTCGAGATTGTTCGATGGCGTTTTAATTTTGGGTGTGGAGCGTGGTCCTAGCGCGTCTGCACGCATTTTTTCCTGGGTGTGTCGAGAAGTCACACCTGTTTGGGTCTCCCTGCTTTGGTTTTCGTGAATTTAATATGTTAAAGTTTGCAAAAGGATCTGTGACCACAGGTGAAAAGTTGTATGGCTATTTTGTTCCGCCCTTCGCTGATGCAGATGTGATTTTTGACTTCTCAACCCCTGCACGTGGAGCCTTTCCTTTTTTCTTTGGTGCTCGTAATAAGTTATCCTTTAGTTCTTTGCTCTAATATTTGGGGCTTTTGTTTTGCGTTGTGTTCTAATTCGTCTCGTACCTTTTTATTCAGCAAGCAGTGCGGGGTGAAGCCTGGACTCGCCCATAGAAGCCACGGCACTTCCATCGTACAAAACGACGCCAGGCTCTGCCTGTCGTTCTCCTAAATGCCGAACGTGCTAGAAGACCGGTGTGTGAGACGCAAAACATCTCTCCCCTCTTCGTCGACGCCTCAGCGTACCTGCAGGTGTTCGTCTTTCGACGACTTACAAAAGAGACTGGGAGATATTTGGTATCGTACTATTTTGATTTTCTTTTCCTACTTCCGCCGCTTCTTCGGATTCCGCGTTACGCAACTGGATCTCCGTTTCTGCAAACCAAACACTGGGTTTGGTGTAATTTGTCACTTAAATATTTGCTACCTTTTTTTTAGTCTCCCTAAAATTCTTGCCTAGCTTTTGTCTTATTTTTTTAAAGTCAGTTAACCTTTTTATTTTTTTTTGTTTTTATGAGAAAAAGAAAATTATCGCGTAACCTTTTGGTCCAAAAGTGTGCGGTTTGTACTCGTCTTTCTCATGTATATATATGTTTGATTTATGTTGGAACGTTTTGAGGCGTTCATTACTTATTTAACTTATGTGTTAATTGCCGACGGCACTAATTTTACCGATTTTTTTCGAGAGTACCTGTACATGTATTTTATGGAGCGTTACCTTTTTATACGTAAATATTTAACATACACTCTTAATTATTTTGTGTCTGGGTTTCTTTTGATTTGGAGGGATTTTGGGTTCAGTCAGAAATTACCCCGCCCCTTCTGGCGAGTTATTTAGCATCGAATTTTTACCGGATGAATATTTTGGACCTTCTGCTAGCGCCGGTCCATATGTTTGAGAAACGTTGTCTAAAAGCTAGGTGGCGCTCTTACCCTTCTCAGCATGTAGGAAGTCCCCCCCCCCCCCCCCCAAATATCTCTGACGGACCACCGCATCCACGACCGTCTTCACTGAGCTACTGAAACAGCAAGCGTTTCCTTTGGTTGAGATCTTCACAGGTAGGTCCGACCAACTGCGTCAAATCCCAAAATTGATTAACCCGCGCACAGGCAGTTGTTACGGGCAATATTTATTACGCGCGTAACATTTGTGGCCTGCTGAAGATATGTTGACGAACATGTTGCCGAGCAGGTTGCCCAACAAGGTGCTTAGTGAGTGGCCTGCTTCAATTTGAGATGACGTCATAGCGCTCTCGCAGAGTGACGCCATAGTAGACAATACAGAGCCTGTCCCAGAAAGTCTGTACCCGATTATTTGCTACATAACGATTGTGGATTTAATTTTAAGCTCATTCGTTATTAACAGTGAGTCACTGTTGGGTTAATCGAGGCCCTCGAATAGCAATTTACAATACAATAATAAATAACTATATATGCACCACATTCCTAGAGCAATAAATTGCCCATATGTCACCGAATTTACTCTAAAACGAACAGCTTCCAATCTTACCTGGAACTGGCGACAAGTCTGCGCCGGATCTTTTACCAGCTTTTCCCCTCGGCTAGCTACAGCGAGAATGGGGGTTGGTAATATTATGATGGTAATGTATTCGGGCGCCAGTACGGACTCAACCCAAGCTGATTGCATAAAAACACCTCGTCAGCGTCCCCAAACTGACTTTTAGTGATTACAGAAGGTCCCAAACAAAACTTGAGGCTACGCGTATCTCACTCGTAGGCGAAGGTAAAATAGGAACGAGACACATAAATCTACAAAATTCGGGTTTTATTTAGCTATAACAAAAACGCAATACAGACACTATGCACGGTATCAGTAGATAAAAGGAAAGTAAACAATAAATCGTACGTTACGTACGTTACGTATGATTCCTGCTACTTAGACCATACGTATAACGTATCGATAATTTGAGTTCAGCCGAAATTCGCTCTCCGTAAAGGGCATACATTCATCGAAACGCGATATCAAAATCATTGAGTGAAAAACATATGATTGTCTCACGAAACTGAATGTCAAACGTGTCGATGCGGTGGTCAGGTTATATCCCCGGTGCGGAGAAAGCAGGGCAGCATCACCTGATGGTATGTTCGAGAGCGGAAGAGTTTCGACGTGAGCCCAGGAGATGGCGGGGCCGTCTCGGTGTGAACTCAACTCGAATACATAATACGATTTAGCTACCAGGGGATAGTATCGTAAGCCTAAAAAGAAAAGAAAGGAAGCTGTTAGTGTCCATAATGGACACACGTAACTCGCTCAATTTACCTGAGTTTACTGACTGCTCAGGCTTCGAATGAGGCTTTAAACTACCCCAAAACTCGCTGCTGGTGTAAGGGAAGATTCCGGCGGAGCCGTAGATAAGTTCTTCTGCTAAGTTCGAGCAAGAACTACGTTAAATTCACAACCACACAATAACACACCTTTAGCCGGTGAGAGCAAAAAACGAATGAAAAGTAAGGGCGAAATGTGTTGCAAAGCTAAAAATACCGGCCAATTAGCTGAAGGGTCGAATGCCTCGATAACCAATGAAATTGCCCGTGACCACATTTGGTTAGATCATTTTAACTTGCATCGTAAGTGCGGAGAAAGCAACGGCATACAGTATCACCAGATAAATACGAAACTCGGTGGATGATGAGTTGTTGCCATGTTTTGAAATATAGCAAATTTTATAGTTTCTTTGTTGAATTTATGCAGCCCACCATCCTTTTACATAATTATAAAAATGACACGTTATCGAGGCGATCCATTAGCAATTAAACAAATTATCATCAAAGATCGACCCACGACATATATTTCCACTCGAGCTAGGGAATTCCGCATGTAACTACGCACTTTTTTTGCGCTACTTTCCGTCCCTGACGTAATTTTGCTAAAGTTTTCTGACAATTGAAAGGAGTAGGTAGCAAATAATCTAAAATGATTTAATATATTTCGCTTAGAGAGTTACTAACATTAAGACGACGGAGTATACAAACATCGTTACCTTTTGCTACCTCTTGAGATAACAACGGCCTATCAGAACATCAAATCCTGTTAGTGCATGTATGCTAACAAGGAATATGATTATCTGAAGAGGATATGATGGAATAACTCGTAATTGCAAAGATCGAGCTTGTAAATTATGTCAAGCATTGCAGATATAGCGAACGCAAACTTGTGTTATGCCAGCGCCGGTTTCGAAATTTAATTTTTCGCAGACTTCTGATTTTCCTGGCGCGTTTCCTTGCGCTTTGTAGTGGCAATTACTTCAATATATACTCAGGTCTTAGTATCCTGAGCTAATTACGTCGACTTTAATTAAGGGAAACAAGGGCAGAAACTGCGAGTAGTGTTTCGTTTTAATTATTCAGTCTCATGCGGGAATATTTACGTTTAATCCCGTCCGTATGTATTCCTTCGTATTCGCTTGATTCTCGAAAATATCGTAAATTATTTTTCCGGAAAAATTGACGACGTTATCGCCTGAAGTTCTGAATTACAGGAGCAAGCTCACCATGGAGATCTGTGTGCATACGATTTCGCCGATTTACTTTACTGTGTTAGAACGGTGTCGCAATAAATTACGAGCAACTTCTACATTTACGAGGCTTTGATAGAGCTCGCAGCTGCCGTTTCTGCACTTCTAATATTCCTCCGAGTTGAAGTTTTCGCCGAAGAAGTTTCCGCAACGTATTATTAAAAAAGAAAAAAAAAGAACGGAACAGATCTGCCGTTCACAGTCGAACAGTTTTCTTAGCGCAATAAACGACATAATGGAAACTTAATTCAGCGCATTCCCCCCTTAGAAATCATTTATCAAACTCTCGCTGATGATTATGTAACAACAACCGCGTGAAAGCTGTTTTGAAAGCGTCTTAAGTATTTAATGGAAGAGATTGCTGAAATTAACGTTTCCTTTATTTCCATCGATTGTGTAGCTGAGGCAACTTTCGTAGGGAAAGACAACGAGGAGCAAAAATTCAATCTCGAAACAATTTCGAACTTCCATGTTTAAAATTAAATTACGCTAAGTAATATGTCTCCCGCGCGCTCTTCGCGAGCACCTTTCCAAAAATAACTGCAACGTTTAATATCTTTGAAATATCCGAGGGGGCACGATGAATTCTGGAAGTTCGTCTTCGCAGGGGCGCCTCGACGTTAATTTCGCTGCAACACTGCACACTAAATAATAATTTGCGTTACGACTTTAAACTTATGAGCATACGAGAAGAGTGCAGCTGCTACGTCTGATACAGCTGCTACTTCTTGAAGCACTCCGCAGTAATTTAATCTACTTCCAAGAAATTCGAAAATATCAACAGTGTTATTAAAAAATATATATTTCTAATACATTAAACAGTTTCAAGCTTTATCTTCAATTTTCTTTAAATTATTGTTTCAGACATTTTCACATTATCTGTGAGATAAGCAAGTAAGGCAATCGACGAGTACGTTTCGTACAAAGAATACGCTCGGGAGTTAGCTATTTGTCTTCATAATTCTCTTAATACCACTCCATCTTTCAAGTAAAATGAAGGTGATATTTTTTAATAACAAAAAAATAGTATTTAAACTTTGAAACGGGCACTGTAAAAACTCAATTAACACTCTACGTTTCGCTATCGCTTGATGAAGCTATCAAACCATAGCTAAACGTACACTGTTAATTGCGATTTTACAGTGTCAGTTTCAAAGTTTAAATACCATTTTCCTACATACTTCAGCGGGCAAAAGTTGCCTTCAGTTTAATCATAAGGTAAAACCTGATACCTTTCGTGTAAAGATATTGGTCAGCGTCTCGTTGAAAAATAATTAATGAGATAGCGCGTTAATTGTTTTGAATGAATGCGATCTGCTGTTGCAGCATTGCAAGTAAGTTCAACAACTTGAATTTCATTTGTCAGGATGAAATCCCTCATCTAAGACGTTAACTTTGCCTAGGTTCCAGACACCGAAAAGCGAAACGAACGTCGGTAATTCATGTGGGCGGTTTCCGCAGCAATTCAGCCGGTGTCGCTGACCGTACTTGCGAAATGCTAGACTAAACAGTTTTATCAATTTAAACCAAAAATATGTCTGTTGAATTTTCTGTAAAATCGAAAGCAAAAGCGAATTTAGAATTTATCATCTGAATTTATTTTCACTGATTATCTCATCCTTAGGTGTGACAGAAATTTTGAGTTAGCAGGCAGGTCTAGGCGAGGGGTGTTTAATAGCAATAAAAATGTACTTTATCTTTTATTGAAGTTGACTTCTCCCCGATAAGAGAAAGTTGACATAGTAGGGTGTAAATTGCAGATTAGACCTGCAAAATTAATAGTTCATTTATTCCTCCTGATATTCTAACGCAAGCATTGGTAACGTTCCTAACACTTTTAATATTACTCTCATTAGATTTCGATGGTAATAGGTATTAATAAGAGGATATTTCAATGTAGGTATTTTGACTTTCGATGTGAATGATGCGAAAGTCTTCAACCGTTTATTGAATTGGTGCAGTCAATTCAATCGATATACATTTAATGACAAAACGCGTTAATTATTTTGAATGAAATACGATCTGCCGGTGTAGCATTGTAAGTAAGTAAGTTCATCCAACTTGGATTTCATTTGTCAGCATGAGATTCCCTCTACTAAAACGTTAATTTTGCTATGTTCCTTTGACCGAAAGAATGTACAATCCAACGCAGATGTCGACAATTCAAGCTAGACAGTATTCGCGACGATTAAGCCATACTTATAAAATGCTAACTAAGCAATTTTGTCATTAAACCTAAAAATACGCGGTGTGACCATCGCAGTCAGATGTTAGCATTGAAACGACCTTTGACGAATACGTCGAATTTACGGTGAATTTTATCCCACCCTTACTGCAGCGCTAAGACCTTCGAGCAGAAACGTCATAATGGTGACCCGGAGGAAAGTGGAAACTTCACAGCATGCAATCGTTTACGAGCGTACATCTCCCGGGATGGGAAAGAAAAGCAATTAGCAAACGTAGAAGTGAAAACAGAAATCGAGAATAGGAACGCAACCAGAACCGGATTCCTTTGTCAAAGCAAAGATATCAATTACAAAAATAGCCCACGCTAACATTAATTATTTCTGTGTAATGCGTGCACTATATTATAGTATTTTGCAACTCAGTTGTGCACAAATTCATAATAGAAACAGAACTGTATTTACCTTAGCTTGCCTAACGATAGTTCAGGTCAGTTCAGTTTAACCCAAAGTGAACTGATCTTAAGTGATCGATTTAATAGTAAATAAAACATGCGAGATGTGATTGCTGTATTTTAATCTTCAGATGAAGATATTATTTTTGCATCACTTTACAGTGAGTTAAGCAAAAACAAAAGTTTGTTTAGACGAGTAATGTAATTGACAAACAGTTGAAATAACATCCCCTCTACTAGTGAACCAACTGACCCAAACTGACCTAGAATTTTCGAGGTGTAGTAACAGTAAGGCGGGAAGTGTTTTAGATCACTTTGGGTTAGATCATGTAGCCAAATAAAACAGACAAATTTTTGAATAAGTGATCCAGGGTAAAAGTGAACTGATCTGACGTGCAAATAAAAGACAACTAATGTCACCAGCTTACTAAATCAAGCACATACAGTACATGGTTGCCGAAATTCAACTAGAAGTTAACAATTCTAAAGATGTTTAGCTCACAAGACGTAATAATTCTAAAGATATTTAGCTTACAAGACGTAACAATTCTGAATATGTTTAGCTTACCACTTGTGAAAATGTGAGTATTTAGGAACAAACAGTAAGAGGAATACATTCATCAACTAACTTAGTGATTTTACGATAAAAAGCCTCACAGGTTAAGTTAACATCCTTAAAATCGTTGAGGAAAGTCAATATTTGATAATTCATTATACGATTTATGTAAATCGTCTTTTGCAAAATCACGGAATTTGCTAGATTTATTCCCCAGTCGAATATTTTTTGATTTACGCTGAGCGGTATGTGAAGAGATGGATGAAGAAGAGTTACTTTAAATAGAGGACTTTCTGCTTTATCAATTACGATGCCGTAATATTAGAAAGTATAAGATCTAACAATTTTCCACTTGAGACACTGACTATTTTGATGCGTCTATCTATGGACCCGAACTTTTAGAAATATACTTTGTCAGGTCTTGCACGGATAATTTAAAAAGGGATATTTACAAATCAATGCATTTATTATTAATTCTTTATTAGTGAGTGATTATTCATTATTCATTCATTATTAGTGAGCGAATATTCATTATTCATTCGGGCACTTAATTAGTGATTAGTAGAAATGAGTACGTCGCAGTGAGTTACTGAATCGACAGTGTGTTGGTCTCGGACGAAGAGACAAAGTACAGGCTGTTCTTTTACTATGTGCAAATATTTAAATCTATAATGCATCACCATAAATGGCAACGATTGAATTCATATGTCCTTAACAGAAAGTTAATAATTTTCGAGAAAAATGCATTGGCACATTTTCGCCAAACCGTTTGAGAACTACTGCCATAATAAGGAGTGTAGGTGGCGCACGTGGTTGCCTATGTGAACGACGACACGAAATAGGTTAATAGGTCAGTTGGTCAGCTGTGGTCGGTCAGTGTTTAACGTGGTTGTGCATGAACCCTGTCGTGAACGAACATATGTTTGATTCGTATGATGCGTATTAACAGATCGTAATGGCTTTTGCAAACAGATAAAAAGATCTGTTGGAAGTCTTACAGTCATTTGGCAAATTTCTGCATGCGGAAGGAAACGAATTTTGAAAACTTTCGGTTTACGTGAGTTCTTATTCATCTTCACGAAATATTAAAAAAGAATCGATCTTACAATTTACGAATTCAATTAATTCGATTACGAAATCTTCCAGTCAATCGACATTTTAAACCCGCCTGGATTTATTAAAACAAATGTAACCTCACTCCAAGTAAGTAATTACATTTTTAAGTATTTTCAAATTATAGGCCGACGATTATAATTACTGGACGAAAAATGTGCCTTAAAATTGCGGATGAGTTAAATAATCACATCACCGTCATCCATCGTTTTATTTTTCACAAGTAATAAATAAATTGCGTTTCCATTTCTTAAGTGTGTTTTTACAACGCCGGCCGGTTCTTCGATTGACGCGCTTAAGGCAGGGCAGTATTTAAATAAATATAACATTAATTCCCTCAGTGAATTAAAATTTTAAATAAAATAATTACTATACAATATCGGTGATGATTATTACGAAACGTTACGAAATTGGTTTGAATGCGAAACTTAGCGCGGTGTCGTTGTCGACTATAGGAAGGCGTTGCAACCTTGCCAGTATTTCTCTCTCGCACATATCAACGGTTCCAAACAAGTGGAACCTCCGAAATTTTTTGGCTATAATATGATAACCACCGGAAAATAAAATGCGCACAGAAGGTATTATTTCATGTACTTATACTGAAGTTTTTTTTATTTTTTTACACAGTAAAAGAACATCCTGTGTATTGACGCCAATATAAAAACATAATTATTTTTGTGTACGGTTTTGCCAAGCAAGCGAGTAATAATTATATTTTCGAAGAAGCAACAATGAGTTGAAGAAATCAATGTGACAATTATGAAAGACAATTTAATCCATACTAATTTTCAGTATAATTTTAATTATATTTTCAAATTAATTAGTTTTTAATAAATTTCAGAAAACCGCAATTTCTGAAAATTATGAAAAAGTGATGCATCAGTTTTATGCAAATGATATTTAATTCAGTTTGCTGAAAGTTTCTTTTAATGAAAAAAAAAAAATTCCTATATGTGCATGCATAATGTATGCATATTGCAATTTATTCCTCTACCTCCATAGTCTGCAAAACAGAGCAATTATTTTCGGATGCGGCTCTACCAACTTTTGCGTTTTATTGCCTCAGTCATTGGTTTAGAATAAAATTTAAAGCAAACAACACCACCTGCCGTTGTTTTTATAATCTCAGGACTTTTCCCATCGATTTCCATTTGCATTCCAATGACTAAATGCTGCGGAAGAGATACGTTTGTTGATTGCATTAAATTCCATTTCATTATTAGCACAGGAAATACATAAAATATGGGAACGTTTCGGCAAATGTTTGTCTTTCATTTGTATTTTAACGCAGTGTGCACTAAACAGACTACTATATTATATTAACAATTACAAATGAATTGCACTTTTCAAATTATTTATTTATAACTTTAAGTATTTAAGATGACAACTCATACGTAAAATCGATTATAACGTGTGACAATAAGCACAGTATACCAGTAGCTTACACTGTTTGCCCTGAGAGTATTTGCATCTTGTTTTAATTTGATGTAATAAAACGAGATGAAGATACTTTCATTGCAAGTGAATCGAAAAGGCTACCATAAGATACCCATCAATTTTTTTTTCATCATTTAAGAAACTTGCGAATCAGACAGACATGGCTAATGAAATCCATTACCTTTGTTGAGAAAAGATGAAAAAAAAATTCTCACCATTTTGGGTTGATGTTTTTTTTTATTTTATTCGAGTTCACTTTTTTGTACATCAAATAAAATTGGAACATGCTAGATTTTTATAACAGGTAGGTTCAATTCAACATCCTTAGAGCTAAATTTAAATATATAGTATTATATAGTATATAGTACTATATAGTATATATATTTTAATTTCTTCAACCTTATGTTGAGGTACGATGTAGATAATCAATCAAACACGCGAGATTAAAATATTAGATATAATCGTACTAGAAACAAAAAGGCAATACACATGAGAAACACATACACTGTGGTTACGGCAGTTCTTACGTCAACTGGTAACGCGGTCAGTCTGTTTGTACCGGCTGCTGCTGCTACTGCGGAAAAAGAAAAAAAAAGGTCGCATGCCGATATCCAGTAGGTAGTCGTGGGTGGAATGTTGACAGTTCTTACCCCCGACCCAGGGTGGCGACACGAAGACTCGAAACCCTAGACTACTTTCTAACACTTCCCCTCGAGTCAAGGGGCGACTCGTTCAGGCACAAGAGGATATCCCAAACCGCAAGATTTTAGGCACCGTTCATGCTTTGGTCTCGGTAACCCCTTCGTTAGGAAATCGGCCACCTGGTCTTCTGTGGACGTGTGAGATATCTTCAGCTCTTTGCTCCTCAACACATCACGGATGAAGTGGTGGCGAATATCGATATGTTTACTCCTTGCGTGGAAGGTAGGGTTCTCTGCCAACTTCATAGCGCTGCGATTATCACAATGAACCGTGATGTCGCCCAACTTTCCAAACCCGATTTCATTCAGGAGTCTCCGTAGATAAATGCACTCTTTGGCACACTCCGCCATTGCCATATACTCCGCCTCCGTTGTGGAAAGCGCTACTGTCCTTTGCTTCCTGGCATCCCATGATATCGCAGATCCATTCAGCAGAAAGACAAATCCGGAGTAAGAGCGTCTATCTTCGACACTGCTTCCCCAATCTGCGTCGGCGAACCCCTTCACAGGACCAGAACTGGATCCAAAAATCAGACCAGAATCCATCGTGCCCTTCAAATATCGAAGCACACGTTTGGCGGCTTGCCAGTGTTCAGCGCCGTAGCAATCTCTGAATTGCCCCAGGTAACTGGATGCGAAGCTGATGTCTGGCCGTGTTGCCGTCGACAAGTACGTCAGGGCACCGACAACCTCTCGATAGGGCAGTTGCAAGTCTTTGTCGCTTGGGAAGTCATTCTTCTTCAATTTCACGCTTCCGTCGATTGGCGTAGCTACGGGCTTTGAATCTGTCATCCCGAAGCGTGACAATAAATCCTTTATGTAGCCTCGTTGGTGCATCGCGATCTGATTATTGTTTCGCGTGAACTCCATACCAAGGCAATAACTCACATCCCCAAGGTCTTTTATTTCAAAACGACCTGACAACTCTCGTCCAAGGGCGTCGATCTTCCTCTTTATACGCGAGGCCACAAGTATGTCATCAACATACACAGCGATTAAAACCAGATCTTCCCCTGAACCAATACGGTATAGACATGGATCTGAATGGGTTGGAACGGCTCCGCAGTCCTTCAGAACTTTATCCAGCTTGGCGTACCAACTCCTGCCAGCCTGCTTCAGCCCGTAAAGCGATTTGTTGAGCAGACAAACTTTATCGCCTGAACTAATTTCTGACAGCATTTTCTTCGCTTTCGTTCCGATGACACCTGCTTCCTCGCTATCGACAATTCTCTCCAGAATCTGGCGTAAATTTTTCGGAGGTTCCATGAAGATCTGCTCTTGCAAATCGCCGTGTAAGTAGGCAGTCGTGACATCGAACTGCCTTATTTTCATTCCGCTTCCGGCTGCAAGAGACGTCATCAATCTAATGGAGCTCAGACGGGCTACCGGGGCGAACGTATCGGTGAAATGGATTCCCGGTTGCTGGCTGAACCCTTGAGCCACCAGACGAGCCTTTCTTCTTTCTAGAGTTCCGTCCGACTTGAATTTGTTCCGAAGCACCACGCGACTCCCGATGATCTTGACGCCTTCCGGTCGATCCACCAAGGTCCACGTATCGTTCCTCAGGATGGACTTTATCTCCTCGTCGATGGCCTTGCGCCAATCGCCAGAGTCGGAACCCGACATAGCTTGCTTCATGGGAATTTCGGCCAAACATGTTTGTTCGTCCATGGCGACGGCAGCATCCTGACCATTCTGGTGATACGCCTTGCGCGGTCTTCCTCTTGCGCCAGTTCTAACCAGCCTCGGTCTCCCACGCCCTCTCGTGGCATTATCTGGGACACGATCCTCCTGTTCCTGTGGCTCATCGCCTCCATCGAGGTCGTCCGGTTCAGGGTCCCGAATTTCAGTCGAATGCAGTTCGACGTCCGCGTAGCCTTCATCGCTATGAGAATTTGGGGTATCTCCTTCTTCAACACTCCCGATTTTGTCAGACCACTCCTCGGGTACGAAGTCGCTGAAGGTTTTGACATTTTTCCCGTCCTCGCTAACGAACTGAACATCCCGGCTGATGACAACCCTTTTGTTCTCCGTTGACCAAATTCGGTAAACTTTATTCTCCTCTGCATATCCCAAAAATATGCCCTCCTTGCCACGAGGATCAAATTTCCCCTTTCCCGGTTGTCTGTCAAGGAAAAATACTTGACTACCGAACACTCTAAAGTGGCTCACGTCGGGCACCTTCCCTGTCCATATCTCATACGGCGTTTGTCCATCAAGACTCTTCGTCGGTAGACGATTCCGAACGTAGTTCGCCGTATTGATTGCCTCTGCCCAAAACGACGCCGGCAATCCGGATTCCGACAACAGGCACCTGGCGGTATCGAGAAGAGTCCTGTTTTTTCTCTCTGCTACGCCGTTCTGCTCGGGGTTGTGGGGGATCGTTAGCCTTCTTGTGATGCCTCGCTTCTTCAAGAAGTCGTTAAACTCGTGGCTCGTATACTCTCTCCCGTTGTCTGATTGTATACATTTGACGCTGGTACCCTGTTGATTCTCGACAAGTGCGATGTACTCCGATGTCATCTTGAATACGTCGGCCTTAGACCTTAAAAATCTGACCTCGCACCATCTTGATCTGTCGTCGATGAACTCCACGAAGTACTTTGCGTGACCCAGCGACTCGACTCTCATTGGTCCGCACACGTCTGAGTGTATTAAGTCGGGCGTGTTTGTCTGTCTAATCGACTTCTTTGGGAATGGGTTGCGAGTCATCTTGCACTGCAAGCAAACGGTGCAGCTCAACTCGCCTGCGGGATCTTCGTGACGAATTCCCCGTACAACTCCACTCCGTTCGGCAGCAAGAATGTCCTTCACGCTCATGTGTCCCATCCGTCTGTGCCATAACTCGAGCGTCGCATGGCTTGTTTTTAACGCGGATTCCGCGGAACGAGCGTCTTGTTCGAATTCGCGCGCGTAATACAGATCTCCGATTCTCTCCGCGTGTAATTTCACATCTCCCTTCGAGTCTAGAACAACGGCACCATTCTTTCTGAAAAGAATTTCAAAACCGCGGTCCGTAATCTTTCCGACCGATAATAAATTCGTCCTGAGATCCGGAACGTGCAACGCGTTGTTAAGCAAGACGTTTTTCTTTTCGCCGAACACGTTTGCTTCAAACTGCACTGTTCCCGTAGCGGTTATTTCGGTGGACGCATTATTCGCGAGATTTAGAGTACCGCGTTCGGAATTCACAACTTCACGAAAAACTTCAAGTTCGTTGCATAAGTGCGACGTCGCGCCACTGTCGAGACACCACTTACGTTCGCGGTCGCGTAAACTGTTTTTCGAGATCTCGAAAGTGTTCAAACACACGTTTTCGGCACACTTCGCGGTTGCTCTACTGTTTTTATTGTGACACTCAGAAGCTTTGTGGCCCACCTGCTTGCATTTGAAGCAGCGATATTTAAAGTCTTTCCCCTTGGAATGATCTGCGCCGTTGTGTTTGATTGCTTCCGGCTTTTCCTTTCGATCACGCCATCCGAAGGGTTTTCTCGCGAACATGGCATCGGACGCTGCACCGTTCGCATCGTTTTCCGCGCATCGCTTTCTTCGACAATTTTTATACGAAGTGCCTCGGGCGTCGGCAGTGTATCGCGCGACTCGATAGCGCACCTAAAGTTTTCAAATTTGGCTGGCAGACTATACAGCAACATAATTGCCAATAAATCAGCGTTAATTTCGACGTCCATGTCCGCTAATTTATCCACCGTATCAAAGAAACTTCTTAGGTGTTCGCGCACGTCGCCATTATCAGCCATTTTTCGCAACGTTAAGTTTTTTAAAAGCGTTGCCTTTCTCGCTGGTCCTGTCGATTGATAAATGGACTCAAGCTTTAACCACGTTTCTCGTGCCGTCGTACAGTTTTTAATCTGCTTCAGTTCGCTAGGACAAATCGACAGTATTATGTCCGACATTGCCTTACCATCGTTTTTCGCCCAAGCTTCTACACCTGCAGCATTCGCATCGTCGGCCCCCGCTTGAGGTTTCACCGTTGTTCCGTTCACGTAACCCCACAAATCGTTTTTTATCAAGATTGCTTTCATTTGCAGCTTCCAAGTATCGAAATTGTTTTTGTTTAAGAGTTCGATTCTTGCAAAATTTGTGGCACTCATTTTGATTCAATTAGAACGAGTTGAGTCTACACGTGTCACGCACAATGGCTTCGACGCTTCCCTTTTGGCTTAGATACTTCACTTTTGGCTTCGATGCTTCACTTCACACACTGAACACAGCGAATCTGGGCCCATAACCTGTTGAGGTACGATGTAGATAATCAATCAAACACGCGAGATTAAAATATTAGATATAATCGTACTAGAAACAAAAAGGCAATACACATGAGAAACACACATGTGGTTACGGCAGTTCTTACGTCAACTGGTAACGCGGTCAGTCTGTTTGTACCGGCTGCTGCTGCTACTGCGGAAAAAGAAAAAAAAAGGTCGCATGCCGATATCCAGTAGGTAGTCGTGGGTGGAATGTTGACAGTTCTTACCCCCGACCCAGGGTGGCGACACGAAGACTCGAAACCCTAGACTACTTTCTAACACCTTACAAAAAGTCATTTCAAAATTCCATGATTTTCAAATAATAAAAATATTTTCAGCGTGAAGCGAACGTCGCCGACGATTTCGCACAAACAAAGTAAATTCGTCTCACTTTGAAATGTATTCGATACAGAAACGAAAAGCCTCCGGGTTATTTCGTGTAAAGCTTCGAGCATCCACTTTGATGAAAGTATTTAGTATAGATGGGAAACATCTGTAAAGGTTCGGAGACGGATTGCGGGGGTCGTTTAATATAAATGCAGTAAACAACGTAACCGAGTGTCCCAAAAGTTCGGAGCTTAAATGTAAATGCGTCATTAGCATTCAATCCGGGATGAGAGAGGAGTTTGTCACCTCGCTCCTAAGGACGTCGTAACCGTGCGACTTATATCACAAGTTTTATAATTACTTCGTCAAACTTTACCTTTGGACAATCAAATCCCTGCGTCGGGGACGTTAAAGGGTCATTTACATGACGCGTCCTACTCACGGGACGCGGGTTTGTCACGTTTGTCGACAGAAACTTAAGACGCTTAATTTAATCTCTTTCGGTAATTTGGATGGAATTTAGAAAGGCTGCGTACTTTTTCATTTTATTTTATTCTAACTGCATACAAAGTGAATTACTCTAAAAACAGCTGTAGGAATTTAGATTGAAGGTAAAAATAATTTGCACTATAACTTCCTCTTTTGCCTCCTGACGTGAACATTTTTTCAACATCAAACGCTTTTGAAATTGTTTAACAGTTAAGTATGTCATTTATAAAAGAAGCAAAAGAGGCGACTTTATAAAGAGATAATCATATAAAACTTGATATTGAAAAATTATTGCCTAAATTCGTTATTTACTTCTGGAGTTACACAAAATTTAACGCGCGTTAATTTGTCTATCATGAAATACCGTCGTTTGCTCAGCTCGCATATCGAACTTCTTTTTGCCAATGGAACTTACGCAAAACTAATATTTTAATAGAGGGAATTCCTTGCTGACAAATGAAAACCAAGTCGTCTGAACGTACCATTAGGTGTAAAGAAAAAAACAGACTCCTAAGGGAATTTTTGCATTATTTTGGTTTTGTAAAACCAGATTCAGTACATTTCTTGACAAATATTTGTGACAATCAAGTAACATTAGTTTGTTAAGAAGCATTGGCAAATCAAAGTCAGACATACAATAGCGAAAAAAATCGTTTACTTTTCTTTGCATCCGATGGTACTTAAAATGCTATTTCATTCACAACAATTAACAAGCTCGCTCATTAAATGTGTTTGACGAGACGCTGACGACTTTGGTACATCGATCTTTTTCAGATCCTGTACGGATAGTTTAAAAAGGAAAATTTGTAAATCATTTCATTTATTATTCCTTATTCATTTATAAGTTATTATAAGTAATGAGTTCGGTTCAGTACGTCGCAGTGAATTGTTTGACCTCGGATGAAGAGCCAAAATTTGACACTGACGGTAATGTAACAAACTCTGATTACTTTATACGCGATAATGTTATGATAAACGAGCGAATGCTCTAACACTGGTCAACACAATTTTTGCATAGTCGGAAAAAGTAGGTAGTATTACGTAACTGAATCCCCTAAACACGATGGTGACCTTGAAACTGACGTAAGACTTCCAGTTGTTGAGATATAAAAACAGTCACGATACGTATATTCTTGCATATAGAACAGACGGCTTAATTGCTGCGGAAATTGTCTAGTATGCAACTACCCACGTCTGCTTAGATCGCAGATCAAGGTTCTTTTTGGAAAACTTAAGCAAAATTAAGGTTTTAATAGAAGGAATTTCATGCTGACATATGATACCGAAGTTGTTTGAACTTATTTGAGAATGCTCCACCAAATAATTTTGTCCTAAGAACACGCGCGTTAAATTTTGTGTTGTCCCAAAAATAAAAAGCTAATTTAGATAATAATTTTTCAAACGTGACAACAATAAAAGTGCAGTAGCTTAAATGAGTCACAATGGAAAGAAACCGTAAAACTGTGCATGATCTGAAAGAAAGTTACTGTAGCCTCATTACATGTTGAACAAAAGATTTTTAGAATTTTATGAAGATTTCAAAATTACATTCAAAAATGGGGTATTCCATTTAAAATAAGAAAGTTGACAGCAACTTCCGGTATAAGCGGAAGTGTACGAAAATTGAAAATATTATATTTTGATAAATCCTTGTCGTTAATTTATAACTGCAAAATATGAAATAGAAATTCAAAGGAGATGTCCGTAAATTTTAATGAATGCGTTGCCTGAATCTCCCTGTATAGGATGTGACATTTGAAATAAAAAAAGTTGCGTTCAGTACCACTGTTTTGATTCACCCTATAAAGGTGAACATAATTTTATGTTGTAGACCTCTGAATTTTAATTTTGAGTCCTAATTAAGTGTAAAAATTTTTAACAAAGCTTCTTTAATGCATTTTAGTACCAAAATTTTTCTTTAAAAAGATACGAGCTGTTAATGAAAACATTTCCGTTTCCATTTGTGACTATAACTTAGATCAATTGCTTTGTTTTGGCCTAAAGAAGGCGTTGATAAAAAAACATTTAAACCTAATTATGATATTCACCCAGTATGCAAATACAGATAAAGCAGTTATGAAATCTATTAAACCGTGCAGATTTCTTCGATTCGTGTCGTAAGCGTTCGTGATTGGAATGGGAGTTTTCGACAGAAACTTTTGGAAGCCACGAAAACCTGAATTTATATGGTTCTTCCGATCACCAGTGATTCGTTTGGCTTATTATGCATTACGTTTTTCAAGGAAAATTCTTAGATATTAATTACTGGGTTAGGGTGCGGGCAGCTTGTTAACGATTCGTCTGCTCCTTGGGTGGTCGGTCTTGTATAACATTGGTAGCAGTTCTATTGTAAAAATTAATTTTGAAATTATGTTGAGGCTAGCAGAAACATTTAAACTAAAAGTGCATTTTTAGTTAGTTGGACGAACAACCTCGCTCCGACATTTTGAGGGAAAGACATTCCTTTTTATTTTTTGAACGAGTACTCGGTATACTTAAGATAGTCTTCCTTTCAATGTTAATTATCGATGTATATACTCGTATTTTGTAAGACAAAATCTTTCATTTCTTACTTTTAATATTTTTATTTTGAAATTAAGATTAAGATTTCCCTCAATCAATCGAAATAATGGAAGGGCTTTAATTAAATGATTTTTGAAAATAAGAGGTAGCAAAAACGAAGGGGTTCCTAGCAACACAAAACATCATGACGCTAATTAAGAAGTCTTGTAGTAAAACCACTTACATTAAGTAATAACCTGTTGAGTGGTGGTGAAACGCTACGTCAACTCCAACTCCGCACAGCACTGCAACAAAAACATGCATGTCAGTGGAGGATTACACGATGAACTATATAGAACAAAAAAAAGAGTGCCATTAATCCGCAGAAACGTTTCTGGCGCCGCGATTGCAATTGAATTTCAATTACATTTTCTTTTCGGCGAAGTGCACGATTCATTTCAGGTCATTAGACGAGGCGATCGATCGTTCGTCGGTGGAGTTTTATAAAACTCCCGAACAGAACGTGCCATCAAATTATCACCGACGTTGATAAGAGTGCTGGACCGAAATTTACGCACATCTGTCTTTGGCAAAACCGATCGCGAACGACACCAGTACGTTTGTCACAGTCAGGTCGCTGACGTTCGCTAAACGTGTTTCCAATAATACGTGAACGTTGATTCCACTTCGTCGTCATTAGCATTTTCGAGTCGGGAACTTCGGATGCGGGATCGTTACAAATTGGCTTCTCGATTTTTATAGCTAACAAGAAATTCTGAATTTACTAGTCTGACATATTTGCATTTGCTTCAAACTTATCAGCTGCCAGGATTACCATCCATCCTACTTTGCGCAGGATAATCCTCCATTAATCAAACATTTCCGTTTTAAAATCTTATTTTATTCACTTCAGACTGATTTAATATTTTCTTTGAAACTACGTTATTTTCCACTTAAACATTACCCGAAGTTTTATTCATAATAAAGACGGAAATGATCAAAATTCGGTTTTCATTTTTGGAAGAACACACAATTTTACGCCCGTGCTTTTAAGCATAATTAAGAAAATTGCATAGTGAGTGCCGCGGAAATTGCCTAGAATGATCTATCTATTTCTGTTTAGCTTGCAGAACAAGACCTTTTCGGCCTTTACAAATATTATACAAAATTTATGTTTTAATAAAGGAAATTCCATGCTGACAAATAACACCAAGTCAATCGCATTTACTTCAGAAATGCAACATAAGCGAGTCATATTACATAAAACAGCTTGCAGTTTGGCGAGGCGTTGACAATTTTGGTACGTTGATCGTTTGGTGGATCTTTAGAATAATACGAAAAAAGCACTTTGTGACATGCTGCACAGGTAGTACATATAAAAAAGTAAAACTTGTAATTAAAAAAGCAGTTAGTTCAGCAGAGTTCAGACAAAGTAGGAACAATGACACCTCCGCAAGGAACTGTCACTTTTAAAGACCTACTCCACCTCTTTCTCTCTACCGTATTGTTTAAGACCCGTATGACATCTTGCAAGATTTGATATAAAATTGTAAAAAATCTTTTACAAAGTGAGACACAAGGCTAGATGGATGCATCTCTGTCACTTTCCACAAGAAATTGTAACAAATCTTTAAAGGTGTCACACGGATCTAAAGTCAGGGATTGCCGATCCTTTCTATCGACTCTTAGAAGATAAAAACCTCCATCCTACCTCAATTGAAGCTTCATTGTTACTATAACTCTTTGCACGGTTCTTTTTTTTTTAAACGTAAAACCCTTCGATTTGGACAAACATTTTTGCATCGCAAATATAAATCTAGAGTCGTTCAAAGCGCCATCTGTTGTCCAAAAGTGAAAAATATTTTGTTCGAATTTCCTGTGACGTCATCGACAAAAGTCCTGCCTTCTCCTGACTTTGCAATGGTTTGTATAAAATAATGCCTGACCGTAGAGGAGTCAAGGTTGGTAAAACTCTTATTGCATATAGCAGGTTGTCTCGTTGCCATTTAAATGCGTAGTTTGATCCTTACGCCTCCCCCGCAAAAGTAACTCGTGATGTCACGTGAAACTTCCGTTACAGTGAAGCAAATAGGTTAATCTAATTTACTAAAAATGGAATCAATTCTGTAGTTGTGTTACTCAAATAATGTAAAAACCTGATTAATATTCCTAAGGAAATTTATCACGTGACGTGACGTAATGAGTTTCGTACTCAAACCCCTCCTCTCTGGATTAAGGCAACCTTCTAATACACAGTACAGCTCTACCAACCTTGAGAGGAGTTATTTGGAGAGAGAGAAAGAGAGAGACCAATTTTTATCGAATTTTTAGTAACAGCACTTCAATTTCCCGTTGACGTTTTCAGTCAGACCCGCCGCAGATCCTGCAAGGCACACGGATACCTGGCCAGAGGGACGCCTTTAATTCCAAGACGAAATTGAAAATCTAATATCAAGTTGCGATGGAATTATGAGATTGTGCGCAGAGCGCCATCTCTTGTTACAAAATGAAAACTCCAACAATTTCTCCGTAATTTAAGGAAATTGAAAGTTGAAATTAAATGCCTCACAACGTTCAAGTACGTCTTTGCCAAAAGATGAAAGTTGTGATAGGAATCATTCTAAACGCAAGGCGCTGCATAAAAAATTCATATTATATTTAATATACTAAAATTTATATTATATTTAATATATTAATAGTTGAAAATACATATATCCTAGAATTCCTGGCTTCCGGTTGGAACCGCGTCTCTCCTCGGATTTCTTCTACTGCCGACGCCTACAGCAACAGCAGTACCATCACCAGCACCATCACCAGCAGCAGCAGCCCTGAGGAAGTTCTTCTGCCATGGAGAACGAAACGTCGGCAGTAGAAGAAATCCGAGGAGAGACACGGTTCCAACCGGAAGTCAGGAATTCAACGATGGACGACAGCCGCGAAAGCCTTCAAGTTAAAGTACACAGATCTTATTCAATAGATTCAGAATCGAAGACCTACAACTAATCCTTATAGGTTGATCGACCCCCACAACTGTCTCCTATAGGTCCACGGATCCTCTTCAGCTTTCATTTACCTGTTTGAGGTCAAAATCGATCCCGTCGGGGACCTCTAGTCTGAGTTTTAACTTTACAAAAACGAACCGTATAGTCGTCAGAATGCTAGACTTCAACGATCAGGTTCCTTTCTTCATCAGAATACAAATACTTATTTACTTTAAACGCATGAGAACCCCGGAATTCACGATAGCCAAATCATCACTCCAGGTTAGCACCTCTTGTGGGAGTTTGACTTTCATTTTACGCACAACTGTGTAATGATGCTCTGAGTCTGCACCTGTTGCACCAATTAGACACCTGCCCGCAATGAACTCGGGATTCTGTTTCAAAATTGCCTGTTTAAATAATTCGTTTAAATGCTGAAGGCAAAAATTTCTATTTTTAAAATAATAGCAATGAGTGATGGCTTGCGTCAAGTCACGCGCTTGTTATCATAATTAAGTTTTTTGATTTAACTTTCTTTATCCAGTCTGGATGATGATAATGATGAAGTTGATGTCCTGGTCCCACATCCGGACATTGTTGTCTGTCTCATAATAAAATCAACTTTCAACTATAAACATTTACTACAATATTTTACAAATGCTGAAGGAAAAAATTACTATTTTTAAAATAAAAACAGTATTGTCGGCTTGCGCCAAGCCACGCGCTTGTTATCATGATTAAGTTTGTTGATTTATCTTTGTTTATCCAGTCTGGATGATGATAATGATAAAGTTGATGTCCTGGTCCCACATCCGGACATTGTTGTCTGTCTCATAATAAAATCAACTTTCAACTATAAACATTTACTACAATATTTTACAAATGCTGAAGGAAAGAATTACTATTTTTAAAATAAAAACAGTATTGACGGCTTGCGCCAAGCCACGCGCTTGTTATCATGATTAAGTTTGTTGATTTATCTTTGTTTATCCAGTCTGGATGTTGATAATGATAAAGTTGATGTCCTGGTCCCAACTCCGGACATTGTTGTCTGTCTCATAATAAAATCAACTTTCAACTATAAACATTTACTACAATATTTTACAAATGCTGAAGGAAAAAATTTCTATTTTTAAAATAAAAACAGTATTGACGGCTTGCGCCAAGCCACGCGCTTGGTATCATGATTAAGTTTGTTGATTTATCTTTGTTTATCCAGTCTGGATGATGATAATGATAAAGTTGATGTCCTGGTCCCAACTCCGGACATTGTTGTCTGCCTCAAAATAAAATCCCTTTTCAACTTTAAACATTTATTAGAACTAATCAATATTTCACAATACTTTTACTTATTAAAGAGCTGTTTTGTTGTTGTTTACAAATATTTAGAAAATTTTAATAAATGAATATGTAAGAACACATTGTTGATTAGTTCACAAATCAATCTGCTTGTCTTAATATTTTTCTAATGTTAAAAATAAATGAATTCAATCAATACATTGTTTGAAAAATCGTAACCTAAATGTTTGTTTCGAACTTTAACTACTTTTTAAACAATATGACGTTTTGACCGGGATCGGGAGCAGACAAGACATTTGTGTCAGGTTATGCAAGACATTTTTACTCTGGTCAGGAGAGCAGACAAGGCGCTTGTCGCCGGTTATACAAGACACTTGCATAGGAGGACGGGAGTGTTAGCAGAACTCTTGCTAAAGGATGATCCAAAACACTTACATCGGGCTTAGCTGTAGGATTTCAACTGAATATCTCTTCTGAGCCGCGACTCACTTTTATACCATTTGGTCAGCAGTAGGAGCAGCGCCCCTCTTCTCAATCCTCTAGTAAATGCTTATTCCTCAACCTAACTTTAATAATAAAATTTATATGAAGGCACTCCATTACAACATGTTGGAGAAAATATAACGTTTCTTTCTTTCTCGTGACAATAATAGTAATTGTTATTGTTTTAAAGTTGAACATACTGTATATTCATTGTTCGTATAACAACAGGAAGAAAAAAAGTTCTTAAGTTTAATCCAACTTACAATTTGACCGCTTCTCATCATAAGCATTCAAAAATTCATCCGAATCCACCTCACCAAATCAATTACAAGCTGCCAAACGTAATGCCCAATTAATCATTCACCCTTAGCGTCCGTGTTTCCTGCCAACAACAACGATGTCAATACTAAACATCATACTTGTCGTTCTGGATTCAGATCAACATCATTTATGGTGGCAGTTAATTGCGACGCGAGGCTGATTAATAATGCGGACGCGCCGCCGCCGCCGCTGGCGATTTCGCGCTTTCGGCCTGCACGAGCGAAAGCTCTCGGCTGCAACTTAAAAATTTAATTAGAACCATGTTAATTCGTCAGTCGTAAGCGCATTATGTTATAATATAATTCGATATTGCACATGCGGCAGCAGCGCTCCGAATATAATTGCATTCGCATCAAAATTACTGCGGAACATATTCCATTACGATTATTGTTGCTTGCTGCGCGAATTGATATGTACGAATATGGACCGGCTCGATTGCGGTATTTGACGGTTTTAGTTGCGTATATCTTAATTTAGCGCGCGTGTTTTTAGGTTTAATTAACAAAATTACATAGTGAACATTTCGCAAGTACATTTTCTAGCATGATTTACCTACTTCTGCTTAGGTTGCGGGTCAAAGTCCATTTCAGCCTATGAAAATGTACAAAATTTGCGTTTTAATAGAGGGAATTATATGCTGACAAACGACAAGAACTTGAACATATAAAATAGCGACATCTTACTATCGCTTTTTGACCTAACATTGCAGTAGGATAGACAAATTGAAGCGGGATTTGCTCCTAATGAGTCTCCCATGCAAGGCGGCCATGCTTGCTGTCAAAGCATAATGAAAGATTTTAGAAAAATTTTGTGCAAATCGTTTTTGATTACAGTGAGAACCTCGAGCAGCCTCTGGACAGCTGTTTCAGCCCTGCTTGGGGCTTCTTCAGCAGAAACGTAGCTCGACATTCCCGCTGCTACGTTTCTGCTGAAGAAGCCCCAAGCAGGGCTGAAACAGCTGTCCAGAGGCTGCTCGAGGTTCTCACTGCAATCAAAAACGATTTGCACAAAATTTTTCTATAATATGACAAGAACTTGATTGAACATGCTCGAGGAATGCAACATAAACGAGTCATATTACATAAAGCAAATAACGTGTTTGCAGTTTGGCGAGGCACTAACAATTTTGGTACGTTGGTCTTTGAACTCGGAGCCTTAGAATAGTACGGAAAAAGCATTTTATATCATCCTGCATGGGTAGTATATAAAGGAAAACTCGTAACTCAAAAGGAGTTCAGTGAGTTAGTTGAAGTTCAGACAGTTTTTAGTTTATTAAACTAACGTTTCTTTTTTCGTAACAATACTGATAACTAAAAATCTAAAAAAAAGTTACGTAAATTACGGGCAATTCATTCAAATTTAAATCTCAAAATAATGGTTCCCAAAAAGAGAGAAGTCATTGAATTTTAATAATTAATTATTAATTGTGTGAAACAGTCAGAATGTTCCTAGGTAGACATTTATGACTTGTGAGTTGATAGGTAAGAAGTTAATTTGTGCAGAAATACAGAAAAGCACAGAAACACAAAAGAAGAACATATTCTGTAAATCTGGAGGGCCAAGAGAAGAAAATATAGTACGAAGTTCCACTGTTTTGAAAAATGTGTCCTTTCGAGGAAGTTTCAAGCACAGGCGACTTCGAGGAAGTTTCAAGCACAGGCGGCAGGATATGTTTAAGGATGAAAGATTTCGATTCCTAAATCTTTTGTTACGTTTTTCTTTTATGATGAAGGAGTGAGTCTCTAATCTTCGATGCAAGTTCGGCCTTTTGCCATGAGATCGCGGAAGAAGTTCCGTTTTAAGGCAGGATTGCGTCGTGCTGTGTGGGCACGCGACGGTGTCTTGCTTAGCGGCACTTGATTTTCGCGCATCGACTTGTGGTGACCGGTCATTTTGTTTGCTGCGTTAGAAGCTAGAGTGGACCCCATTTTTTTTCGAGTTTTATCACCTCAAGAGAGTTTTCCCCGCTTGCTTTTGGGGCCGCTGTTGCGAATCTGTCGACGAATGTATCTGCGTGGCTTATTGATCCTTCAATGAGGTGAGTTTTGTTTCTTTTCCTTCTCCGACTGCTGTACGAGCGCCATTTGCTAGCCACGGTTTCATTCTATTCGTGGCGTTTTATTATTTTGATGTTGTTTCCCCTTTCTAAAGCGACTTGTATGGGGCCTATCTACTACCCCCGTTCGTGAGGAACTAATTTGATGTTGTTACCTTTTTCTAAAGCTGCTTATATGGGTCCTATCTGTTACTACCTGTTCGTAAGGACGCCTGTTGAATCAAGCCGGTGATTTTTTTCCCTCTCACTGGCCAACTCCCGTCTTCGGCGTTGCGCGAAACATTGCATTGACTCGAACAGCGCGGCTTGTGAATCGGTTTTATTTTTTTTGCGTCTCTAGAGACATCTTTAGAGATATCCCACGCCGTCTCCACTAAGTGGACACCGTTACGCAACTCTGATTTTCCATCTCGTTTTCAAAAGGACGACCGACCTGACTTCTGGGCCGAGGTAAGTTGTGGAATTGGCGCAGGCCCTCTCAGTCTCCAGAGCGGGTCAAACGCGCCGAACTCTCGTTTCAGGTTGTCGAACACAGAACGCTCTTGGATGGTAGAATACTTGGCACGCAGAGTTGCAAATAAGTAAAATCTTGCGCTTCAAGTACGGGAGTGAAAAGAAATTAAAACATTACATATCACTGCGCGGCGTGTGTGATTCATTAGGCTGACATTCACAAAGAACTTTTGAACGTTATTGGGTGGTAGCCTACTTGGCACGCAGAGTTGCAAAGAAGAAAAATCTTGCGCTTCAAGTACGCGAGTCAAGAGAAATCAAAACAATGCAAATCATTGGGCGGTGTACTTGATTCATTAGGCTGACATTTACACAGAACTTTTTAACGCTGTTGGTACGCAGAGTTGCTAGTGCAAGGAAAAAAAATCTTGCGCTATAAGTACGCAAGTCAAAACGTACATCCAGAAATAATTGCAATTTTAATAAATTAAATAATAAATTAATAAGGGGCCGAGTAAGCGTGACAAAAAATGTATCAGAAGTAGAATATGTGATTAAATTAACTAGGTTGCAAGAAGACGAGCAGCTGTAATTTGTTTTGTGGCCAGTTATCATCCAACAACTTTTAAAACATGTTTTTTGTTGAAGCAACTTCGATAATTTAAATGAAATTTAAACATTATTTCATCTTTTCCGGCGTGAAACATAACATGAACACCCTGAATATCTGTTTGTCAGCTAGAATTTTCCACTAGTTGCGGTTAAACATTCCGACTGTAGTGTAAATAGGTTCCCTGCAATCCACGAATATTAAATTTTCATGCAAATAAAACACAAAAAGGTAATACCTCGGAGCGTATTGGGATCAGTCGATGAAATTTTACGTTCTGCACGTTAGTTCCGGTCGAGTGACCGGAAAATAGATGCTTGCGCTCTGCACAAGAGCACGAGATGAAAGGTGTAAAACAAATAATACTGGACGTTTTATCGCGTGCATGACGATTTGTCTCTGCAAAGCCGTCACGAGAAACATAAATTCTTGAATGATAGATAGATACATCGGCTGCACATGTTGACGCAAAATATTTACGGAAAAGAGGAAAAGTAAATAAGGCCGTCGGAAAATACGTTCGGGCTATTAATAATCCGCCTGCTCGGAAAATCGATGGCATTATCATATGCAATCGGATTTCCCAGGCGAGAAAAACAACGTACTTCTTACGCCTCAGCAGCTCCTCGTCCGTGCTAATTCGAAAATATGATGGTTGCATGTTTAACAAGAAGAGGAGAGCCGAAGTGACATGAAATATGGATGAAGAATTACCGTGCTCAAGTGAGTGATGGACGCGTTATTTCGCCGGCAAGTGCAGCGTTTCCGGTTAGTTCTCAATTTTTTCCGTTGCACGTAAACATACTTTGTTGGGAAAAATCAGCCAAAAACATACTTGTTAATTTAGAACACCCAGTTTGCAGAAAATTGAAACAAATTTGCATAATTTGCTTACAACAATATATTCTTAAAATTAAAAAGAGCCTAATTTCGGTTTTTCTTTTATTCCAAGAACTAATTTTCTGACTTTATACAATATCTTGTCTTCTTTTCTCAACGAATTCTTTTGACCTTCAGAAAAGCCAAATGTTAAATAAGATTTCAGTCAACCTGAATGTGGGCGTTATTGGGGAAAATGTAATTGTCCACATACAAGAGCGTTTCGGCGAAAGTTGTGCCCGTCGTTTACTTTGCTGACAAACTTCAGGTCCCTTGACATTCGTGAGTGGCCGCCAAAGAAGGCCCACCCCTCCTCTCGCATGGGAATATCCTTTAATACGAAAACAATAACGTTTCAACGAGCGTTATTTGTCTTTCGTACGTGTCTTTGTTGGGGCGAAAGTTGCGTCGTAAAAAAAGCTTAAAAGAAAC
Source organism: Prosopocoilus inquinatus (assembly GCA_036172665.1). Classification (NCBI taxonomy): domain Eukaryota; kingdom Metazoa; phylum Arthropoda; class Insecta; order Coleoptera; family Lucanidae; genus Prosopocoilus; species Prosopocoilus inquinatus. The sequence continues at coordinate 62,140,669 of CM069871.1, forward strand.
CTTATGTATATTCGAATTATTTGACAACTTTGACCTTTGATATTATTGTTTCGTTTTATTGCGAGATAGGGTTTTTGTGACGTTGAGATGCAGGCGTGCAGTTAATCGCTTGTGTGAAATTCTCTTGAGCTGTAACGGTTTGAGAAACCGCTTTCAAAAGTCACTCTGTCATCAAGTATTTTTTTGTGTCGCATGGCGCAATATTCGGATAGTAACATAGGTGTGATACGAACGTCACAATCACAATGAAAATGAAACTGACGGAGAAAAAGTGGCATTGGATAAATTTTTTGATATGCAAGTGATCCACAATGTTTGCCTAGGAAAAGTGAATATAAAAGTAGTTTTGTTTTATAACATGACGCAGTGTACCTAATTATCATTATTACTAGTGTACGGGAAAACTAAATTTTCTAAGGTTACAACTGCGGGTGATGTTAGAAGCTCAATAATAACGTGGGATAATATAAATTTTCGCCTCATTGATTATTACTTCATTTATCTGTCTGAATTGGCCCACGTGGTTACAGACTTCGTAAAGGCACGACGACTTTCATTCAATTCGACCAAAGGGCGACACTTCTTTTTGCTCTTCGCACTTGGGGTGCTTGATTCTTTATATTTTCTGTAGGCGGCACGCGTCTTTTATACTACGAATTAACTTATTGTTGGATCCTGTTTTATAAACACTTTTTTAGCCATCGTTTACTTTCATAGTAAGTATTCCCAAAGCAATTGTTGGGGGTTAACGTTAATTTGTTTAATAAATGAAATTGGCGTCCTGTTTATTGAATTTTGAAAACGTGGTAGTTGATCGAGTTTTTAGGACAAAAAAGATTCTAAATCATTCAGCTGACCAGTTTCGGTTTTATTTCAAAACCTTCATCAGAGCCTAAAAGGTATACAATGCGATTCTATCAACTAACAATTAACAACTAACAACAACAACTAACAATGAGATTATTTTTAACAATTAACAATAAATGATTAAGGATAAAACAAAGTTAAAAGTAACGTTAGAAAACGTACGCCAAATGACAGACTGAAGCTGGTTTATACTCAGCAACGCGACAAGTTAACCAACTTACAGGTTAGAGTGAAATTCCCCAAGTATTGGCCAACCTAAGAAAATTAACTTACAAACGATAGACAGTGTGATGTTTGATAAGGTTATGGTAATTGATACTTAAATTTTGTGTATCTGTTCTTAAATTTATAGAATTTTTATTATTCTTTATATGAATCATTTCAGAGATTAATCTTTTATTAAAGACCGGTTCATAATCTAAAATCTTAACATTATCAAAATCGAACGTATGTCCTGTGGAAAAGTGGTGTGCAGATAGAGTAGTTTTTTCGGATTTTGATTGTTGAGATGGATTACAATCATATTTATGATTTCTCATTGTATGGTACAGTTTCTGTTTAGTTTGGCCAATATAAGAGGAATCACACCCCACACAATCTATTTTATAAACATAGTTACATTGATCAAGCAAAGGGGTTTTTGATTAAGTTTTGAACATAAGCTGTTGATTGATTTTAAGGAATAAAAAGCTATTTTTGTTTAATTATTGTTTAAGATTCTGGCAATGTTATAAGATAAATTAGGCAAAAAAGGAATTTTGAAATATTTGACTTGATTTTGAGACTCTATTGTTTTTGATTGTGAAGTATTGGGTCTGTCACTCAATAGATGGGTAATGAGTTTTTTTGGATAGCCATTTTGTATAGCCAGTTTTTGAATGATAGTAAAATTCTTTTTTCACAAATTGGGATCAGAAAGATCCATGATCTTGTGTTTTCAGGACCTTAAAACTGCCAGTTTTTAGTTTAAAGGGTGTACAAAATGGTAATTAATTATTCTGCCAGCATGGGTACGCTTTATGAACCAATCAGTGATAAGCTTACCATTGTCACATCTCTCAAGCAACACATCCAAGAAGGGAAGTTTTTTTATTATTTTCTATTTCAATAGTAAATTTTAATTCATCACAAAACTCGTTAAACTTTCACAAAATTAAACCCACAGTATCACTAGGAATGCTAGTAACGATATCATCGACATAACAATATAAAAAGGGGATAGGATACGGTAAGTTGTGTACAACGGAATTGAGCAGTTTGTTCGTAACTATGTTGGCTAATGGGGGAAGCTGGGTTGCCCATGGCGGTACCAAAAATTTGTCTGTAAAATTTAGTATCAAAAATGAAATAGCTGCTGTCAAACAAGAACTCGACCATGTTGATAAAAACTGCCCTAGGTATGATTGTGTGTATTTGTATTTGGTCCCAATTATTATTCAGAATTTTGAGTACCAATTGTTCTGAGATGTTGGTGAATAACGAAGTTACATCTAACGAAATTAAAATATAGTTATGAGGAATTGTTATGTTTTTTATTTTTTGTACAAAGGTAAAAGAATCTTTTTTAATTGTTAGTTGATAGAATCTCATTGTATACCTTTTAGGCTCTGATGAAGGTTTTGAAATAAAACCGAAACTGGTCAGCTGAATGATTTAGAATCTTTCTTGTCCTAAAAACCCAATCAGCTACCACGTTTTCAAAAGTTAATTTGTTATAAAACTGTTAATTTGCTATTGAAGATTGGTTCTCAAAATATTTGCTACACTTGAGTTTTTAAAATCTCATTTGGTATATTGTCATTAAGTACTTCAGTTGAATCGTTTATTTGAACAATTTTAAACGATAATAGGTGATTTCTGTCGCTTAAAAGTTTCAATCGTGTTTCGAATAGTTTAGATCTAAATTTCGTAGTTGTTGCAACAAAACACACGACTTGAATTTTTGATTGACAGTTCGTTTGTAAATAACCACAATTCAATCCAAACAAATTTTAAAAATAGAGAGATTCAAGGAAAAGAATGTCTGTTTCTGAATCAAAACACGTTTGGATCACGATTTTGTGAACGAAAAAAGCACCTAATGTGTACTTTTTAGCCTTTTGGAAAGTGGGTATGGGATTTCCTTCAGATAAATTTAGCAAAATTCGGATGAAAATTAAACAGCCAATGTAAGTTGAAATTTCGAAAAGCTTCATTAAAATAATGATGGCGGTGACAGTAATGTATTACCGATACTACTCGATTTTTGGAGGCCCAAAAGTTTTACGGCACGAACATGCCGAAGGTGAATAATTTAAAATTTGGCACAACGGTTTTAACAAGTTGAGAAAAATTCAAACTCAATTGTTAAAAAAAGCGCTACCTGTATTGACCAGGGTTTAAATGACTTCTTGGCGTAAGGTTTCGTAGCCACGTTCCAATTGATTTACGCAAAAACTTTCAAACCATTGAGTGCCTCATTGCTATCTATAAGAGACCTCTATGTTAGTTCATGATCAAAATTTTAAATCAAGGAATTTGACCTCCGGATTACTGTTTATACCTTGAGTTGGAGGAAGTAATGACGCGCAATAAACTGATTATCACAAAGAAAAGAACAGAAGTTGGCTTATGAAGAAACAAAGAACAAGCTCATCTTGACGAAAAGAAGTTGGTTCCGGGAACATTCACCGGAACAAACTAACCTTGAAGGAAAGAAGAAGAAAAAAGATGACTAAGAACCACTGAAAGGATTGGAAAAAGCGGTACGGGTTATTATTGCAACGAAGAGGCGAGATATTATAAAAACAACATCTTGGCGGTTCAACGTATTTGCCGGCTTCGCGCGATTAGCAATATTGAACAATCGGCGAGTCAGAGAAGTAGTTCATTCGTGGAAGCGGCGTTACTCACAGTATTGTACTGGTTAAATGGATGTCCGCCCAGATATATGCGCGAGAAACCTCCATATCAGTAGCGGTCGGGCGCCGCGTGATTTTAAATACATATTTGTATGATAATTTATTATATTTTACATATTCAAAAGCAGCGAAGAGTTATTGTTATCTATTGGAATTTGCAATTGTGAATATTCTGAGGATATCTAACTGCACGAAAGCCCGAGTAGTCATATATGATGAGATATGAGCGCGGGTAACAACGTAATGCAAGTTCCGTACTGGGGCTGCTGCTGTCCACAACCGGTTGATTCCAGTTCACTTTCTTAGATCCTCCGTTTGCTATGAACGTACGAAGGATATAAGAAGAGCTGAGTATATCGTAAAGAATTAATAGATTTTGAAAATACAACTCCATCTCATAGAAGAAAAAAACACTTATCATGAAGGAAAGAAGAAAAAACTAATCAAGCAGGAGGTCAGAAGATCTTGAAAATGAGAAAGGAGCAGGGACTAACCATCAAGATCAATCCACTCTAAACGGAAGATCAGCACAAATCTGTGGGTGTTGACTGGGCAAAGTTGGGCGGCGGTGGTTTGAGTCGTAATCTTGAAAGAAGATCGAACCTTCATATGAAAGAACCTTGACCTGTTACGGTTTGAGAAACCGAAATTCGAAATTCACTCTATCATCAAGTCCTTTTTTTGTGTCGCATAGCGCAATACCCCAGATAGCAACATAGCTGTGATGTGAACGTCTAGGGACGTAGTTTTTCACTTGCATGTATTACGTTGCAATAATTACCTTTAAAAAGAGCGTACGATATGTCATGTCACAAAATTGACAGATACGTATCAGATTTTGCTAATAAAATTCTTTCATATGAAATAGAGATAACTTTCAAAGTTCTTGCCAAATTAACTTGGAAATTAGATTATACAGGTCAGTTAAGTAATTTTCTTGATAATATCACATTGACTAATTTTCTAAATTTTGAAAATCAAAAAAATGAAAGGTATTTTAATAAAATTCGGTTAACACAGATTAAAAAGTTAGATAATCTTATTTCTATTAGAGATAAAAATTTTTACATTAAATTTGATCAAAATATAATAAATAAGTGGCTTGTAAATTATATAAAAACTGAGATTCCGTCAAATTTAAAATACATTTTCGCTTTAGGCAAAAAATTTTCATTACCTTATTTTCATAAACAACAAGTAGATTTCTTAAAAGTATTAAGTAGCTTAGAGTTTGGTATTAAATCTTTAGATTCACCTTCAAAAATACAAATAAGAAATAAATTTTGTTCTATAATTTTTTAAATTATATTAGAAATATTGATAAAACTTTTGAAAAATCAAAGTATAAGATTCTTATTAGAGATCTTTTGTCTTGTAAAAAATTTCTTAAAGATAATCCTAATATTATTGTTACTACAGCTGATAAAAGCAATGTAACTGTTTTAATTGATCAAACTGATTATTTTTCAAAAGTTCAAACTATGTTGTCTGATAATAATACATATGTAGAATTAGCTAACGATCCCACCGAATCTTATCAACGTAAAACTTTCAGTATTATTAATAAGATAGAGAAATCCGTTGAAATTAGTAATATTGTTGCTAAATCTCTTAAAGTACAACATCCCATATTTCCTAAATTATACTGCATTCCAAAAATTCATAAACCTAATACACCTCTTCGTCCTATAGTTTCCACTATTGGTTCTTCTCCATATTTCTTATCTAAATTTATTTCAAAAATCATTACTCAGGTTACTAGTAAATCAGAATATTTTATAAAAAATTCTTTTGAACTCGTAGAAAAATTAAAACAAATAACTGTACCAAATAATTGCATTATAATTTCTTTAGATGTTATTTCTTTATTTACTAACATTCCTAAAGATTTAGCTTTAAAAAGTATAAATGATAGGTGGTTAGAGATTAAAGATTTTACTGATATTTCCAAAGGTAACTTTTTAGAAATAGTTGATTTATGTTTTGAAACATCTTATTTTGCTTTCAATGATAAATTTTTTAAACAGATTTTTGGTACAGCTCCTTTATCTCCGGCTTTAGCTGAAATTGTTATGCAAGAACCAGAAAAATCTGTTATTAACTCTTTATCATTCGATTTAACGTTATATTTTCGTTATGTAGATGACATTTTATTGATTTTGCCTTCTGATAAGGTAGATTTTGTTTTAAATAAATTTAATTCTTTTCATAATAGATTACAATTTACAGTAGAAAAAGAAAATAATAATTCATTGAGTTTTCTTGATGTAAATATTATCAGACAGAATGATAAATTAATTACTAATTGGTTTCATAAACCTACCTGGTCAGGTAGGTACATAAATTTTCACTCATTCACACCCAAAAATTATAAAATTGCAACTATTATTTCATTAACTGATCGAGCTATTTTACTTTCTGATAAAGTTTTCATTTATGATAACTTAAATTTAATAAAGAAAACTCTTATTCAATATTCTTATCCAATAAATCTTATTGAATCAGTAATTAAAAATCGTATTAAATACTTACAAAATTCAAATGTCTCTAATGACATTAGACAAACTTCGAATCATAAATACATATCTTTGCCTTATATTGAACCATTACACAATACATTTAAACACATTTTCAAAAAACATAATTTAATTTTAGCCAGTAAATCTGTGAATAATTTAAATTTAATTTTTTCAAATTTAAAAACCAAAATACCGAAATTAAAACAACCTAACGTGGTTTATGAAATCAAATGTTCAAATTGTAATTCTGTTTATATAGGTGAAACGAGCCAAAATTTAAAAAAAAACGTTTAGACCAATATAAATATCATATTCAAAAAAATAATCAAAATCATTCAATGCTTGTAGAGCATTCATTAGTAAATAATCATAATTTTGATTTTGATAATACTGACATTTTGTACAGTGAATCTAATATTTTTAAAAGACGTTTCATAGAAATGTGTAAAATTAAAATGTCTCGAAATTCTATTAATAAACGTACGGACTTTGAAAATTTAAATGACATATTTTGTAGTTTTCTGGACTCTTTAAACAAGATATAGATCAAGATATAGATCTGTCAATTAATTAATTATATATATATATTAAAAAAAAAAAATCTTTAATTAGTTCTCGTTACTTTTATTCCGAACAACCCGTAGTTTAGTTTAAAAATCATGTTACCTTTTCGTTTCTCTTGACGACTTGTTTCTCTTGACAACTTGTTTATTTACTTTTTTTCACTCCTGACGAAGCTATAAATCTATAGCGAAACGTTGAGTGTGTTTCCCTTCATTTTTCTGTCCGGTTTGAGATTAAAAAAACTTTGTACTTACTATTTTCATCGGACAAGAACAAACTTCAATTAAATTTTATTACCATCTTTGCGTCCCACTTTTTCGATTTAATTTTGTGGTGCAAGCCGCAGACTGTTTTTTATACATCCTTCGACACTCCGGCAATAAATTCTTTTACGGTTTCGCTTTTTGGCGTTATAATTGCCTTACGTTAAACTTTTATCGGCCCGGAGCCTATATTTTTTTGCGTTAATTTTACAATTATTATTCGCAAGCGTCCAGAGCTGCAATTCATCATATTTCGTGGAAATTAAATTGAATGTTTATTTTGAACTGCGACACTGGTTGTAAATTCGGCGTCGTTTCAGTTGTTGTGTCATCTTGTACCCGCGATGTACGTTTTTTTGTACAACGGACTTAAATTATTTTCACACTTGAAATTTAATTTATTTTCACACTTGAAATTCAACGCCTTTGGTTTCTTTGGACATCATCTTTTATATACGATTGGCTTTGGTTTATGTCACGATGGTTTTGATTCGTCCGAATCTTTGGTTTCTATGGATATCATCTTATATATACGATTGGCTTTGGTTTATGTCACGATGGTTTTGATTCGTCCGTATCCTTCGTTTCGTATTTCGGGGCGAAGCCAAATTTGGTTTTATTAATTTGTGACGAGTATTTAGCTTTGAGTCGTCGTTGTGATATCCCCAGGACACGATGATGTGTTTCTTATGGGCTCTGCGGCCCCTTAGCTGCCTACATTCCGTGCTGAAGACATGCTCGTTCTGCTACCGGCGGGACCTCAAGGAGTTTTCCTGCAATTGTATGACTTCGGTCGGTGTTAATCTGGTGCCCTGGTGGATCAAGAACTCGTTAGAATTTGTCGCAGCTTCTCCACTTTATTACGGTCCAAGCTTTCAGTTTTGGCTGAACATTAAGTACAAGTTTCAGTTTTGGTTGAGCGTTAGTACAAGTTTTGAGTACTATTTTAAGTACCTTTTGCCGACGACTTTCTGTGACTATCCTTTTTGGGGAGCAGACATTTCATATCGGCTTTCCTGAAGTAACCATTTCGTGCGGGCTTTTTTCGAAGTAACCTTTCGAACCGGTTTTGGTTTGGCGTCTTTACACGTCAGCAGTTGCGGTGATTGACCGAGTGAACGTAGAACTGTCCACGAAATTATTCAGGTGGGAGGTTCCCGTTTATTTCTGCTGCGGGCTTAGACCGATTCTGTAGTAGTATGATGAACTTTAGCATTTTAGGCGATTAATGTCATGATCAGAATTTAATTGTGTAGATTTACAATTCAGTTGTCGATTCTATAAAGCCAGTGGTGGATCCGCCATTAGTTATTTCGATTTACAGGCTTGTCAATATTTTAGTCTCAATAATTAATTACAGGTCATTAAGTAATGCAGGTGCTTTTATGTTAACATTAAAACCCTTCTGATGTCTGGATTTCTGTTCACGTAAATTATGTGTTTACCTGAAGCGACTATTTCTGACGTTAAACTGTTATATAAACTGAGTCATTTCCTTTTATCCTCCTTAAGATTAGGTGGTGCTCATTTATTTTCTCGCGATTAAGTAAATTCTCACGTCCGTCACAACTAAACTGCTGGCAGTGCTGTAAATCAGTTTAATCAGCACAATTTTGTTTCCACTCAGGTAAATAGCGGAGCGTAAGAAATTGAGAGTAGAAGAAAGAATAAAAAGGAAATGTTGGTCATCAAGGAAAGAGATTCAGAAGGAAAAATTCGATGTCTTCGAAGATGAAACTTGTCACTTCCGCCTAGCTCTGGATACTGGAATAGCTTGAATCATGTAGGCCATGGTGGGAGTGAAGAGAAAGCTTACAACTTGTGTAGGAAAACTGAAAGTCACTTTTTGTACCACACCTATGACATCTTGCCGCCTAGGCTCGTTAATATACAGGCAATTTTGAATAGTTCGTAGAAGATTAAAGAGAGAAATACTGAAGATCGAAAACGCTGGTCTGTAAATTTTGTTTTGTTCGTAGTGTTACCTAGTTACCTTTTCTCATTTTGCAGGACCGCTGTTCCAGAAACAATTGACTGAATATCGGAAAATTGTCTCTCAAACCCCATTCATCACGTACATACTTTAAGAATGCAAAAAACTGTGAGCAGGTTTTTACAAAATCAAAAAAGTTTGAATAGTAAGTTGATTCAAGAAAAAACCGTTTTTGGATCCACCAGCTCAAGATGGACTAAATGATCTACTGTTGGGCGAAGCTTTCTGAACCCTGCCTGGTTGTCGGCAAGTGTGCTGATGGATTCCATGATCCACATTAAGGGATAAGTCATCATGCTTTTCAGGATCTTGCTAGTACTATAAGTCTAAGCTTAGCCCTATTTTTGGACGATGGAAGCGTTTTGTTAGCATGGACTTGTTTCAGAGTGTTTCGCGTAAATTAAATTCGTAAAAGTTTCACGTCATACTTTTCCTCCTGTCGCCGTTTAAATATAAAGGATTAATCTTGTCAGTCTTGTCCATCTTTTCCTTTATATTTCAATTTGAGGCAATTATCGAACAATCTTCCTTTGATTTTCAATTGCATCTAAAGTGCTGCAAGTTTATCTCTTTTTTAAAATTGTTCCTGTTCTCTTATTTTAACATTTTTATACTTAGTCGTCTGATGTAATAGTATTACTTTATTTATCTTTAATCTTTTTAATTTTTTAAGGCATCCTCATTATTTCTACGTCACAACACACCAGGTGCGGAATGAATTTTGTTTAAATGAGTTTAGAAAACGTTTAATTGTTGAAACGCTTCTATTCTGAGGTATTAATTCCATTAGAAATTCGAATATTTCTGATACTCTATACACCAATACCAAGAGTATCCTTGACTGTCGTATATAAACTGTTTAATAAACGAAATGATGTTGCCTGGAAGGTTTTGATATTATGTGTACCTTGTTTTATTAAACATTAATAATTCAGGAAATTTGAAGTAGAGCAGCCTTCATTTACATTACATCACGTCGAAGTCTTCCGATAGAATGTTTGGACAATTCGACCTGAGGGAAATTTCTGCAATGGAAGTTCTTAAGTTAACATAATTTTTTTCATCAATTAGAGTTTAAACTCTTAAAATATTTTTCTTTCGTAAGATTGCAATCGCCTTCAAAATTTTTTTTATGTGTGTTAATGAAACGCCAGATTTATAATGAATATATTTAATTAATTTTATTCTATGAAATTAAAAAAAAAAATCGGAGCGCAAGTTGAATGAAAAAAAAACTAAAGAAAGAAGACGAACCTGTGAATCTCTGACTGAAAACATGGATGGCACGTTATTAGCTTAATCGCTCAAGATTTTAGTTAAAATTAGTTAATGCTTCGGGTAATTTGAAAACAGTGTAGCACAGCGCTGGCGAAATTGTATTCTGTGTAATGAACACAAACGTGAAGGACATTAATACAGTGTCGTGTTTGCGGTGACGTGATGAAGGTGAGGAATGGAAGAATTAAATTTGCAATAGTTCTGTTGAAAATTAGTGAGTCTATTGCCTGTGTCTGTAGAATAAACGGATTTACAGTTTGTTATTGGCAAGACTTTAAATTTCATTTTACAAAACGAGCAATACATTAATTACAAATTCATTAATTTGCTTAATTTAAACGTCACAAACATTTTAATACTATAGTTTTGTATCTGATTTTGTCCGTACAGGGCAATTCGGAATAAGTGTCCGCACAGTGTCCTTGAAAAAACAAAGCAAATAACTGTGGACATGGGGTCTAACTTGTGTAGTTTTTGAGATGAAATGGATTAAAAAATCACCTGTAAACTTGTTGGTGGTGACTGTTTCAGTTGAATGCGTCACAACAACAGACTTTCGAGGAAAAAACACAAAACACGAACATTTAACCTTGAACTGAAACCGTAAAACGATTTGTTTACGACTCTCTGAGGAAAGATTGCATAATTCGAACAATGAACTTGATTTTTTTATGATGTAAGTAGGGATACAGTAATAATTTTGTCAGGTGGAATCGTGTTTGTGTCAACGTGCGTGTCAAATCACAGAAATTTAGTGAAATTCGGGCATGTTAAGATTACTTGTCCTATTAAAATCATATGCTGTTAATCCCAACCGCGGCCCTTTAGGATTTTCTTTAACTGAACGTATGTGTTACCACAGTGTTTTACGTATTTGCAGTTGCTTCATGTGCAAGATAATTAATCGAATTAAAATAAAGCGAATCATATTTAATCAAACATTACAAATGAACAATCAGTTTATGAAGACCCCAGTTGAGGAAATTATTTTTGCTGGAGCAAAAGAAATCAGAACAATGCAAATTACTGCCCGGCGTACGTGATTCATTAGGCTGACATTCACACAGAACATTTGAACGCTCTTGGGTGGTAAAATACTTGGCACGCAGAGTTACTCGTGCAAAGAAGAAAAATCTTGCGCTTGAAGTACGCGAGTTAAAACGTGCATCCAGAAGTAATTGCAGTTTAAATAAATTTAAATAGTAAATTAAATTTGTCCGAATAAGCTAGCACTCAGACGCGTTGTGTATGGCGGCCTATTCACGAATCTTGGGAATAAGAAACACATAACCGGGTCACATCGAATATCTATTACATAAACCTCAAGTCACATCACATAGCATTTAATTTTTGTTGAGAGAGTGACACAGTTGCTAAAAGATAAACAGTGAGTCAATCCGATGTTAAAAACACATTACGCATCGCATTCCAATAGTCATCGGTGCTTCTCAAACGGTTTCCATTTGAGGCACAAAAGACGTTGACTTTCGAAATGTCTGCGATAAATTCGTTCTTATGATTGAACTGATCGAACTGACACTTACGGATGGCAGACAATAATTAATAAATTTCAGTTTGAAAAATATTGGTTCATATTAGCCATATAGCTAAGGTAAAAATAGGAAACGAATTTATCTTAAAAAAAAAAACTAATTTTTTTGTCAGTCGTAGATGACACTACCCAGCAAAAGTTTAAGCATCGTTAAATTTACATATAAAATAGCGACATCTTACTATCGCTTTTTGACCTAACATTGCAGAGGATAGACAAATTGAAGCGGGATTTGCTCCTAATGAGTCCCCCATGCAAGGCGGCCATGCTTGCTGTCAAAGCATAATGAAAGATTTTAGAAAAATTTTGTGCAAATCGTTTTTGATTGCAGTGAGAACCTCGAGCAGCCTCTGGACAGCTGTTTCAGCCCTGCTTGGGGCTTCTTCAGCAGAAACGTAGCTCGACATTCCCACTGCAGACCAAAAACGACTTGCCCAATTTATTCGCAAATGCGATGTAAGAATGATGAACATATAAAATAGCGACATCTTACTATCGCTTTTTGACCTAACATTGCAGTAGGATAGACAAATTGAAGCGGGATTTGCTCCTAATGAGTCCCCCATGCAAGGCGGCCATGCTTGCTGTCAAAGCATAATGAAAGATTTTAGAAAAATTTTGTGCAAATCGTTTTTAAATTTACGTCTAGAAAAGTGTTCACGTTTTTTTTTTGGCGACGACAGTGAATTCAAGAGGGTGCTATTTTTATCTTCTGGAATTTTTGTGTTTTTACCATGACGATATTAGACTGATTGATGAAAAATCACGTATAAGCGTGCTCAACATTTAACGCTTCCGTTTAGATCCGCGCGCCGAGTCGGTCTACCGCTGTCTCAAAGTGGTTTCAGCCGGAAAACTTTTCCGAAACCGCCGATTGATTATATTTATTACCTTTTACAAATCATCACAGAGAATATAGTTTATTGACTATTACTTTTATTATTAATTTTAACGAATGAACAAGTATTATTTCGTTTATTAATTCAGGTCCTCTAAAATAATAAATAACGAAATTAATAAACAATAATAATTACTTAATAACAAAATCCGAAAACTAATATTGGTTGCAGTGATATGCATTAAACGTCATCTCAAGTAAAATTCTTAATAAAAAAAAATATCTGACTTATCTAACTAAGCGTGTCATATTACAGCGCCATCTGTTGTGGTAAAGCGAAAGCTAGTTTAATTTAATAAATGTCTGTTTTACGGTTTCGCCACTACGTTCTCAAATTTTATATTTAATCGAAAAAAATAAATTGAAGATCTTATAGGCCCCATGGGCATTATTTCCAAGAGCGCCATCTTTTCACCAAAAATAAAAGCTGTTGTCCCGAAATAACGAATTTAATCGAACATCAATAATACGATTTCGTCTCGGTATTCACAGTAGAAGCAACTCTTTTTTTCTAATCGAAAATTTAAAATTAATGCACGCAAGAGCCGTTCGGAACGCCATCTGCTGCCTAGGAGTGAAATCGAGTTTCCTATAACCGCATCTTTGGATGAATTTCAAAAATAAATTACAGAATTATTCCAGGCGCTATCTTTTGTCCAAAAAATATAAATAAACGCATTATAATGAAGTGTTCGAAGTGTCATCTATTATCTCACAATGGAAACTAATTTAATCCAATATTAGTATAGTTTCGACTTCGTTTGCTCAGTAAAAACAATTATATATTTTTTTTTCATTAAATCATCATCGGTCATGTCAAACTGTGCGAAACGCCACCTATTATTCCAAAATGGAAACTAATTTCAATAATACGGTTTCTTTCGTATTTTGTGATATGACCTTGTAGTAAATACGTCCCTAACAGGTCAGTTATTTTGAATCAGCCTGTACAGTTGAAGTGCAATATTTTATCGTATCATGTCTAAAATATTTATGTATAATACATTTATCGGATAGGTTTTGTAACAATTACATTTTCTTATCCTGTTTTTTTTTCTGGCTACACATTTTCTCAGTGCGAACATTCAAGCCGATAGTCATCGCTTTCGTATTCTCTTCAGACCAACCCAGATAAATCTTCGAGGGACACCTAGCAATCATACATAGATCCTCGAATATCGCACCGGAGATTTGGAAATCCGGGGACTATAAAAAGGATAAGAAACAAGTTAGCTGTGATTGAGTTTCGTCCTCCACGCCGCCGTCGGCATAACTCCGGGATGAGAAGCGCTCTTCTGCGGGCAAAAACTGCGAAATATAACGACGCTCGGCGCTATTTTATTCGGGCCTTCGCTTGAAAAATGTCGGCGCGAGAACTTTTCGAAGGAGACCGATTGAGTGCCGCGAATTTATAAGGGCCGCAATAAATTGTGCGTTCGGGATTCTCGAATTAGACGATTTGTTTTTTATGCACACAGTGAAAAATTAGTGTGGAAAATTGCATCGAAAGAAAAGTTAGACGTAGAAAAATACATCAAACGCAATTATATCTCTAAAATTTAAAAGCCAGAACTACTTAAAAATCCGAACGACAAAGACACTCACTTATAATCAAGAAATGCATTTATTCTTTTTGCAAAAACCTGAAACATATATGTAAATTTTTAATTTTCAAAAGTTACAACACAAACTATCACTGGCTAACTCTTACAGTCACTGCTCACTGGCTTACTGCTACTTCTTTTACTACTGCCTATTACTATCAATTCTTTATTAGGTAATTTTTGGGTAGTTCACTTCTTCATTGTTACCTTCTGTACTCGATTTCCTACCCTATTTATTTATAAATTCTACGTCACAATCGGTTTATGTCCGAGTGGCCTGGGGTCCGGTCCAAAGCTCAAAGTTCTCGGGTGTGAGCATCAGTTAACCCTTGATAAATTTGTTTCTGGAAAACGCTCTAATTGCCTCATTCCTAATTGGTACGTGTAACCACACACGCCTACACTCTGCAAAGTTTGCACTTTTATCCAACGCAGAACTGGAGCGTGTATAACGCGGTTAACCTACTGAAGCAGTTAATGGATGCTGATGCACTATAATTTTGTAATGCATATAATTGAAATAATTTCGAAATGAATTTTTGGGTTTGGGACCTTATTAAAATCTGGACCAGTTATTCAAAACCCGCCCAGACGTATCCGGACTGCCGTAAAACCCGTACATCTGAACGTATGGCAACCCCTACTCTAGTGCCATGGTTTAATAAATAAGCAAAAAAAACTCAGTTTGTCTGCAGTTGCAAGTAGTGCTCAGGAAATAAAATATGCCTTAATTATTCAGTATGCGTTTCTCTTTTTTATAAAGTTATTTTGAATTTGTTTTGCAATTACACTTGTGTAATTAATTTCCTAGACACACCGAGAATTTAATTTCATTATTAATTTAAAAAATGTTTTTTTTCGATCTCCTCAAGTTGCTTTTTGTTATTTATTTTACTTTATTTCATTTTCCTGGTTATTTAAGCAGCAATGGAAGCTTGAAATAGTTTGAGGTTAAGTTCCTTTCCGGTCGACCAGTCGATCGTATTTTGGTTTTCATTTATTTCAATATTTTATTGGACCTAATTGAAATTCAATATTATTTTAAAACTTGTGGTGTTTTTTGTTTCTTAATTACTTCAAGTTGCTTCGTCTTTCTTATCTGATTTTATTTATTTTTTATTAAATCACTAACGAAAGCCTGAACTATTTTGAGATTAAGTGTATTCAATTGCTTAACTTGTTTCTTTTAATTTATTTTCTAGCTCGTTTATTTTCGAAAATCAATTATTATTTTAAAAATTAACTTTCGGTTTCTAGTAGATGTTCAAATCAATTATATTTTATTTTCTGTTTTATTTTAACTGCTTAAGTGAAAGGTCAGTTAAGTGGTTAGACTAAACCGCGAGATCACTTTTCCCAATCGCTGATTGGTTAGGTGATTTGATTTGGCAGTACACCTGACGATTTCATGCAGTTTGACCATTGACTTATAGCTCAACCTTTAATAATCAAAATGAGGTACTTTGAGGTTAAGTAAACTTCTTCTCATTTCTTTAAAGCCTTTTTCCTTTGCTTCATAATTTCTAGATAATCGATCGTATTTTGTTTTTCTTTGGTTACTAATTTTCCGATGCGTTAATTTCCACCTCCACCTTCACTTTTTTAAATGTTTGGTTATTTTCTATTTTCAGTAAAAACCAGAAAGCCACTTTTTAGTGTAGAATAAAATACGTAATTTTATTTCCGCCGACACTTTTTGAAACTGATTTAAATGTCAATTTTTTAGTTTTTAACATTGGTGTACTCACTTACTAGTTTACATAATCTCAAATGTCTTTTTTAATGAACGTATTCGACAAAAATAAGATTGGAACTAAGCTAGGTTCAAATCTAAAAAATATTTTGATTTAAACTTATTATACAGCGTAGAGCAATTCATATTATAACTGAGGCTTGATCGGCGCTCTAACAGAGCAGGTTTTATAAATCCCTTTACGAAAACAATCTGTAATAGTAGAGCACAAGGAAATTGAGGGTATTAAGGAAAATATATCCGGATATAAAGCAGACATTTGAAGAAGTAGGAGGAATTGTGAGCTTACGCAATTTATTCTAAAGGAGACTTTAAAATAAAAGTCGCATTCTGATATATAAATAACTACGTTTTCGCATCTCCTTTAGTTCAATTATTAAATCGGGCCTAAGATATTTCGTGACTAATGAAATGGCGTCCTGAGTGTTAAATTTTGAAAGTAGAGTTGATTGGGTTTAGGACAAAAAAACAAGTTTAATCACTCAGCTGACAGTTTCGGTTTTCTTTAAAGCCTTTCTGAGGACCTGCTAGATGTTACAAATAAGCTATATCTAAACATTACAAATTTAGAAAAAGTTTTACCTCTGACTAAAGTGTGTAAAGCAACCCATAGTGGTCGGAGTTGAAAAATTGAAACCGCAACCGGAAAAGAGAATGACTAATATAACAATTAACTTAACTTTAAAAACTTGTGATTTGTCACAATTTAAAACAAAGTTAAAATAAAGTTGGAGACGTGCTCCAAATGAAAGAATGAAACTGGTTTTTACTGAGCAAAAAGACAAGTTAGCCAACTTAAAAAACCTCGAGTGCAATTACCCAAGTGGTGGCCAATCTATACAAATGAACACACTCTGAGGAAGACTTTAAATAAAACCGGAACCCAGCTCTAGTTTAAAAAAAATTGCCAATTAACATTGTTATATGTTATATCATAAAGCCTTTTCAACTTACGCACATGCCGATGGTGCGCTATCACCGGAATGAAGTTACATTATCTCCTGTTAAAGTTACGAAAACGCTTGCAAGTAAGCGCTGAGGAAAACAATCGGCTATCCCGAGCAAGGACTCAGGTAGAGATGGACGGGGTTAGAGTTCAAGGGCGCCGAGGAGAATACCTCCTGGTGATGTTATGCCAGTACGGAACCACCTCCCCCACAGCATACGCCAAAATTTGGGAAAATTTCCAGGAGAATAATCCACTCTTGCATCCAAAATAATTGTTCGTAGCAGCAAAACAACAGGTCGTACTTAAAACCACTACGATATAATATTAAACTTCACCAAATATGAAACGATACTCTGTTGTTTTCAACTAAAACGTAACTTAAATTACCCAAAGCAATACCCAAATCACACACAAGTGCAGTAATATCTGCGCAATTATGCGAACATGCATTAATCAAATAACGATAATAAGATAATATAT
This sequence comes from Prosopocoilus inquinatus, assembly GCA_036172665.1. Taxonomy (NCBI): domain Eukaryota; kingdom Metazoa; phylum Arthropoda; class Insecta; order Coleoptera; family Lucanidae; genus Prosopocoilus; species Prosopocoilus inquinatus. The sequence continues at coordinate 62,158,289 of CM069871.1, forward strand.
TACGTTTGTTCCTGTACAGGAGTTTGTTGCCGCACACCTGTCAGTTATGTCTAAACGTCAATAGTAGTGGTGACACCTCGAAACGGTTCGTCGAGCTGTCGATGCGACGCCTGTGTCGTTGATATTCCAGAAGGACACTGAATTGCTGAGTGCCTCCAGTTGACTATCGTTAAATATTCGGAAGCCGTCGAAACAGGTGGACGACAATCGGAAAAGAAACGTCGAAGAAAAGAAGAAACGGAAGGCGGAGATAAAAAGCGAATTTCTTCATTGAAACAAAGAAATCGAATATAAGCACGGGTCATTCTTATGGTGCGGCGTTAGGAAGACGGAGATAAAAAGCGGATTCCTCTGTTGAAACAAAGAAATCGAATATCAGCATGGGTCACTCTAATGGCGTCATTTCTGTTTATAACAGAAACGGGTGATCGACTCGGTAGTTTTGCTAACCAACAAATGAAAGGGTACACGAAGCACAAAGGATTCCAGTTATACTGTGTTTAAAAATAGAGTCTTGGCAAACAAATAGCAACCGTTCCGGATAAACGCTCGCATATCTGTGGGTCGTGATGACGAAATTCCGAATAACGCTGGAGCTAATTGCCAGAAGCAAACGCTCTAACGGAAAAGGTGTCGGCCAATCAGAGTACAGTAATAAATAACGTGACTTCTAGGACACAATAAAAGTCGTGATATCTAGGCGCCAAACCGCTGAAATAGCAGTGTGGCAACCTGTCAGCAACTAAATCGTGCCACATATGATTGCTAAAAATAACCAGGGAATTAAACTGAAGCAGGCGTTTAAGACTGGCTATCGCCAATCGTCGGTTAAAGTCGTAGATGGTTTCTAAAATGTTTATCTACCCTTTTTACTTGACTTGAATTTTCCCAATTAAGTTAGTGTTTAATTAAAGTTTTGAAATCAAGTGAAAATAATTATTTGTGATTCCCCAATAATTATCTTAACGTTAACGTGATTTGAAATTACAAAAAATAGTTTTTATTATTGATCAGAGATGGCGCTCGGAATAATCTCTGCGCAACTTATTTTTAGATTTTCAATTTACTTTTGAAATTAAAGTCGCCTTGAGGTTAAAAGGCATAGGAATACTGATGAGAACGTCAGCGGAAAAGAAAAATACCGTTACGAGAAATTCGGATAAAGTTCTTCTCGTTTTTGGTCAAGAGATGGCGGTTTCGATGGTTCCTTGATTTTTAAATAAATAAAATAATTTTTACTTTCAGACAACAATTGGAATGACCCTTATGTACCCGTACGTGCATAGATTTCACATATTTTTGATGTAATAAAAAAATTATAAACACGAAATCTTATTTTTGATATTCGATTCGATTAGTTTTCACTTTGGGATAATAGATGGCACTTCACGCAAGTCAATATTAAAGTCAATATGATGCGCTTCAATGCCATAGGCCAATATTTTAATCAATCTGGACTGGACAATAAGATTCATTATATAAATAAGTAAAATGTTATTTTTTTAATTTTTTTTAATTTTTTTTATTATACAGGATGTTAGATAATTGATTGGGAACTTTTATACAGCATGTTGGGGACACTAACAGCCCGTACGTGCTTTAAGTACGCTTTAACTGTAGTTCTGTTTCTGCGGTAACTTATCGGAGCTATTAAAACCGATGCGCTTGCACTTCTTAGCATAGATTTGCGCTGATTCATGCGTTCGGGCAAATCGAATACTTACTCTAATGGGCGCTTGTGTGATAAATACGTCAGTGGTTCCAAACAATTGGTATTTTTCGAAATTTAAAAAAAATGGGCAGAACGGACATTATGTGTGTGACTTTTGTACTTCATTTTGTAACCAGAATCTACAGTTTTAATTTCTCTAGGCAATTACCAAACACCCTGTATAATTACTTTTAGTTCTTATTCTAACGTGGTTGTAGTAACAATTAAGTTTAAAATAAGGAAGGTAGGGAGGAAAGTTTCTTTTCATTTAAGGGGTCTATGCTTTAAAAAGGTCGGGAATCCCTGATTTAAATGCAAAATTATTTAGGTTGGATTGGGTTGTCCCGCCTTACCCAAATTAAAATCCAGTCACTTTAGCCACGGGTCATTAAGAATAAGAATCTCAATGTGTCGAAGGTACTATAACCCTAAGCGATAATTTATATATTTATTTTTTTTTGTTTATTGGTTTACTCTAGATCTGGATTAACTACCAAAACTAGGTTGTAGTACAATGTATACTTTATACCTCCCCGATGAAAATTCGAATTAGTTATCCGAAGTTCCTTTTACTGTTCTAGATACGTACTTGATTAACGTGAAGCGTTTTCTTTTCTAAAATAATCTGAAATATGGTCCAAAATAAAGAAAATTCAACTTCAATATTTTTTAAATGTCGACATTAAAATCTTGAAAGGAAGCCTTAATTAGAGAAATAATTTTTTTGGCGTTGAGTAAAATATAACTCGCAGGCTGTTCATGTAGAATGATTTATGCGCCCTCCGTGCGTAATTTGAAAACCTTTTCAAATGTGTATAAGTGTTACTCACCGCGTTATTTGCCCTCGAAAGTGCAAAGTTTTACATAACCACCAAGAACACCAACGCGACGCACGGGAAAACACCTCTCAGCACACTCGGATATAATTTTCACAGAAAAGAAGGGGGATCCACAAGGACAAAAGATGACGCGAAGGCTCGTTTTTCACGCCTTCGTCTTAACCGATCTAATTCTATGGCCTGCTTGAGTTACTGACGCGGCCCTAAATTACCGATTTTATACGGGTCACTGTCATAGTAGGTACTGAAGAAGAAACCCAAAAGCAACGTAAAGAGCTCACTTGCCGCTTCAGGATCGTATCGTTTAGTTAAGGTTTAGATAAATGAATGCTTTTCTAGATTCCGGTTGTTTTAGTCGACATACAAACACTCAACAATTCACTTTTTTAGGTCTGCACACCTTTCCAATGCAGATTTAATTGAATATCCCTTTAATCCTAAAATAAGTTGCTTCCATGTAAAAATGCGTCTCCTATAAATCCGTAGGTATACGAAAGAAAATAAACCGACAAGAAAAAGAAAAGAAAAAATCTTCCCGGAGACATCGCTTGAAAGCTTATAATAAATTATCCTTTTACTTTCCCTAATGGCATACGGACATTAAAGAGACATGACTTTATCATATCCAAATTCAGGAATTCGGTAGTGTTGAAGAATATGGCGTATCACAAGTATAAATCAGACTGAATAAGATATTACTTGATCTTAGAAAGACTGTCGTTAGTCACCTGGTACACTTTAAACTTTAACATTGAGCAGATTCTCCAGGGAAATGAACTTGCATTCAAACTTCCGAGCTGCTTTTCACTTCGTTATCCTTTCTTTTCATGTTATCGCTCCTGTCGGTTTAATCAATCGATAATTGTGAGAGTAGCAAATATATACTTCCCAAGAGAAACACATACATTACTTCTTACAGCTAAATTAATTTTTATTACTGTTTATAGGGAGCGTTATGTACTTATGATTTATTAAGGTTTTTAATAAGTAGAAATTGCTTACATAGCAATTCAGTTTTCAGAACAAACTGTAAAAGTGCTTATAACTCTAAGTAATAAAACATTTACTCTCTAGATAGGACGCAGCAGTCATTGTTATAAAGCACATATAGAATAATCCAATTATTATTATTATGCATAAAAAATTATAAAGTGTTGTACATAATGAATTGTTTATTAAATTATCTATTATTATCTATAAAGCACTAACAAGATAATTAAAGTAAAATAATAATAACTTTTTAATTTTTTGGTAGTTCTTGCTCGTGAAAATTGCAGAAAATATGAAAAAATAAAAAAGCTTTTTAAAACGAGCTAAAAGAGTAATTTATTGACGTTTCGCAAATATAATTATTTGCTTTATCAAAAGTGAATAACGGAAAATATAAACAATTTAGCCTACTAAATTTTTTTAAATTAATTGTGAAGAGATTGCTAGAAGTAAAAAAAAATTATCAGCAAAGATATAACTTGTAACCAAGGATATCATTATTGATGCGGCCAGGATCGTTTTAACATATACTCAAGTATTTACTGCAAGAGTTAGGGAAATTCTGGTAAAACCTAACTAGAGTATGCAAATAAATTGTTGTATCAAAAATTACAACAATTCTAACAATAATAAAACAATCAAATAATAATATAGTTTTTCTAATAAATAAAGTGGGAAGTTTCCGAATATTATTTCACATTTAATGAACTTTTAATGAAAACTACAAAATATATCGTTCAAATTTGCAAAATCTGCTTTTTTATTAATTGAATTATTACACATTTCAATAAATCTACGTTTAAACGTGTTAGACTCTTGATAAAGAATTTTAGCATTTTCAAAATCAAAAATATGTTTAGTTAAAAGTGAATGTTCTACTAACATTGAATGACTCTCATTCTTTTTTTTTTTTTGATATAATATTTATGCTGATCTAACCTTTTTTTAAAATTTTGGCTAATTTCACCTACATATATAAGCTAAGTTACAACTTTGACAATTTACCTGATAAACTACATTTGCAGTTTGAAATTTAGGTGTTTTTGTTTTTAAATTATTAAAAATAATGTTAAAATTATCAGAGGATTTACTGGCTAAATGTAAATAAATTTTTTTGAAAAAATGTTTATAAGAATCATGTAAAGGTTCTATATAAGGTAATGATATGTATTTATTTCCTGATTTTTTTTTGTTAATTGTTAGATACATTAACATTTTTTAAATGCTTTAAACGATTATTTATTACTGAGTCAATAAGCTTCTCAGAGTAAGAATTTTGAATAAGAATTTCTTTAATTAAATTTAAATTTTCAGTTACTGCACGGTCAGTTAAACTAATAATAGTTGAAATTTTGTGACTTTTTGGTTGATAGGAATTAAAGTTAATTTATCTACCTGACCATGTAGGTTTAGGATATCAATTTGTTATTAAATTACCATTTTGTCTGATAATATTTACATCTAAAAAACTAATGGAGTTATCATTTTCTTTTTCTGCAGTAAATTATAACCTATTATGAAAAGAATTAAATTTATTTAAAATATAATCAACTTTATCATGAGGTAAAATTAATAAAATATCGTCAACATATCTATAATATAAAGTTAAATCAAAAGGTAACGAATTAATGATACTTTTTTCTAATTTTTGCATAACAATTTCAACTAAAGCAGGAGAAAGAGGTGATCCCATTGCTGTACGAAAAGTTTGTTTATTAAAATTATTATATGAAATGTCAGTATATTCTTTAATTTCTAACCATCTATCTTTAATACTTTGTAAAGCAAGATCTTTTGGAATATTAGTGAACAAAGAAACGACATCAAGAGAAAGAAGAATCTTATCATTTGGTACAACAATGTTTTTAATTTTTTTAACCAATTCAAAAGAATTTTTTTACAAAAAATTCAGATTTACATGTAACATTGTTGATAATTTTAGAAATAAATTTTGACAAAAAATATAGAGGAGAACCAATAGTGGAAACAGTAGGTCTGAGAGGAACGTTTGGTTTATGAGTTTTAGAAATACAATATAGTTTTGGAAAAATAGGATTCTATACTTTTAGAGACTTTGCAACATTATCACTAATTTCTAAAGATTTTTGTAATTTATTGATCACAGCTAGAGTTTTTCTTTGATCATTTTGTGTAAGATCGTGATTGATTTCTAAATATGTGGTACTATCAGTCAACATGGTATTAACTTTAGGAAAATAATTTTCTTTATTTAATAAAACAGTAACGTTAGTTTTATCTGATGTTGTTACTATAATATTAGGATTTGTTTTAAGAAATGCTTTACATTGTAAAAGATCAAGAATTAAAATCTTATATTTTGATTTGTGAAAAGCCTGATCAATACTTTTAATATATTTTAAAAAATCATTACAAAATTTGTTTCTAATTTGAATTTTCGAAGTTGAATCTAAAGATTTAATATCTAATTCTAAACTGATTAAAACTTTAAGAAAATCAACTTGTTTACGGTCAAAAGTTGGAAATGAAAATTCTTTTCCCAAAGCAAAAATATATTTTAAGTGTTGAGGAATTTCAATATCTGAAAAATTTTTCAGCCATTTATTTATTATATTATCGTCAATTTTTATATGAAAGCTATCATCTGTACAGGTAACTAAATTATTTAGTTTTTTAAGTTGTGTATTTTGAATTTTATTAAACAAACGTCCAGTTTTAATTTTTTCAAAATTGAGAAAATTATTAATAGTATCAGCGTTAACAAAATTACTCAACTTTCCTATATTAAAATCTAATAACCAAAATAAGCTTTTAAGCTTCTTAATAGTCTCGTTAATTTCAAAAATTAAGATTTTATATCCGAAATTGGAAACATACCTGTCAATTTTTTGACATGACAAATCGTTGAATCTTCTTAAAGGATGCCTTATGTGATTAGGTAAAATTCCTTCTTGCTTGCATCGCAATAAAAACAATTCTACGATTCTTCATGCTCGTAATTTTCCTTATAGTATTAGAAACTAATTTAAACAGTCTCTTCATATATTGCCCGTAGGATTCTTCAATTGAATCATAAAAACCTAAACTTCTGTCTTCAATAGTTAATTTTTGAGCCTGGCCGCAGGATATTCTTGGTTACCACTAACAATCTCTTCACAATTAATTTAAAAAAATTTAGTAATGTAAATTGTTTATTTTGTCCGTTAATCACTTTTGATAAAGCAAATAAGGAATTATATTTGCGAAACGTCAAGTAAGTCAATAAATTAACCTTTTAGCTCGTTTTAAAAAGCTTTTTTATTTTATTTTTTCATATTCTTAATAACTTTTTAATAAATGTTTATGTCTTATATATATATATCTTTGTGAGTAGCGTATTCCGATCTAGTTCAAAAGCCAGAGGTCGATTTCCAAACCGATTTCCAAACCGATTTCCACGGCTTGCTCGAAGGCACTTACTTTAATTTTTAGAGTAATTGAAATCGGTCGGCTCCTCCTGGTCTCTTTCTCGACTTACTTAAGAATCCTTCCTTGTTTTCAAATTCAAATAAAAAAAACTGATTATTAAATAACAAAATATATTCAAATTTAAGAGATTTTTTTGTTGTACAATAACAAGAGATTACAACTAAAACAATAAGTGAACTCAATTAAATCGATTAATTATTTAAAATTTAACAATTACCACAAAACAGGATCTAGAATATGAAAATTCAACAAAATCAATGCATTTCTAAAAATATTTGTTAGAAACTGAAATTCTGAGCAAGAATGAATTTATTTCATCTAAGTTCACTTTCGCTAAACGTGGACACTTCCAGGTACACTTTAATTGAAGTTATCTTAGGAAAATTAACTGACAGAAATAATTTTGAATTTTGAAAGAAAACTAGAGCGAAGAAAATTCAGACACGTGTACAACCGACGACTTTTTAGACGGAACTGCCCCCGAACTTTCTTCTTTTTTCCTATTTATTACGATTTGGTGACGTGCTAAAGCTAGCCCCTGGACTTTCGAAGAAGTAGCTTTCACCGGAAGCTGCATTCATGCAACGCATAGGGCTTTTTAATGAGTCACCGTTGATTCACTTTCTGAAAGCAGTGTAGTGCAAGCTTGTTCTTGTTTTAAATATAACACCCTAGTATGACTAATGCTTTCGTTGCATACGCTGCATGTTTTTAATTTTATACTTTCATGAGTCATACATTGACCTGGTTTCCAATTTAGTAAAGTATTTTAATTAAATAGAGTGCACTGAATTGAACAAAATAATAATTAATTTTTACATATTGCTATGTATTGGCCTGGCTGGTAACTCCTTTTGTTGTTTTTATTGCTACTCAGGGTTTTGGATTCTGAAGGGATGGAAACTCTCCAACTTTTATTGTAGATGACCAAAACACTTATTGGCTTTATACACGTGAGAACCCCGGAATTCACGATAGTCACATCGTAATTCCAGGTTAGCACCTCTTGCGTGAATTTAACTTTCGTTGCGCACAAATGTTTAATGGTGCTCTGCAATGCTATGTTTGCACCTGTTGCACCAATTAAACACCTGCCCGCAATGAACTTAGGATTCCGTTTTTAAATTGCCTGATTTAATAATTTGTTTCTGTGCTGAAGGCATAATTTTCCATTTCATAACAATAACAAGGAGTGATGGCTTGCGCTAAGCCACCGCTTATTACCATGATTAGATTTTTTTTATTTAATTTTTATTTTAACCAATCTGTATTGTGATGAACCTCAGTAAAAGTTTAAAACGGTTTCAACTAAAATGTTTTTTTTTCTGCCGTAGGTGGTTTTGTTAGGCTCAAATGTCGAGCCGTCAACAGGTGCCTGGGTTTGTTTGTGAATTCAACCAAAATACTCTGTGACCTCTAACCGCTAACTTTTTTTTTGTACAATAACAAGAGATTACATTTAAAACAATAAGTGATTTCAATTAAATCACAATTAATTATTTAAAATTTAACAGTTGCCAGAAAACAGAATCTAGAATATGAAAGAGAAAAGGAAAGTTTTTCAATGCATTTCTAAAAATATTTGTTAGAAACTGAGCCATAATGAATTTATTTTATCTAAACTCACCTACGCTGAACGTGAACTGCCTGCAATGAACTCAGGATCCCGCTTTTAAATTGCTTGATTTAATTATTTATTTATGTGCTGAAGGCATAATTTTCCATTTTATAATAATAACTAGGAGTGACGACTTGCGCCAAGCCATTGCTTATTACCATGATTAGATTTTTTTAATTTAATTTTAATTTTATCCAATATGTATTGTGATTCCTGGTTCCAAATCCGATTTCCAATAAAATTTACTTTCAACTGAATACATTTATTATAATAAATTCCACTATTAATAATTTACAATGTTTCCAGTTTGTTTAAGATTTTTCTTCCCTCTTCGGGATCGAATGAAAATCTGCTTAAATTTATCGCGTTCTCGTCTTTCAAAGCATCGTACCGTACGCTACCGTATCGTACCCACACTAGTTCTCTCCCACTATAGCCGTTCTAACTGAGTAGCGCACCGTTTATAGGCAGGGATATTTTGTAACCTTAATAAATTAAAACTCCATTATTGGTAACTGTTATACAGGGAAATAGACTTTTAGAATAATGTATAAATGAAGTTCACAGTAATTAGGCAACAAAATAGTTGCTATAAACCTATTTTGTAAGAACCGTGTTAGAGCAATATTAACATGACTTATTTATTAAACAGATTTGTAATGTTTCCAGAAACGCTTATACAGCATAGAAAGTAGTGCAAGAAAGCTGCTCTATAGACACTTCTACATCATTATTTTGCTTTATTACTTGTGCCCATTTTGGATATTTAAATGCTTTATTAACATCGAGAAAATATTTGTAAGACCAAATAATGAAGCTTTAAGTTTTAAAGAGTTACTGTACAAACACTTATTTATGAGAATTTAATAAAGCATTTACTTGGGTTGTTTGATGTATTTCTTTTCCGTTAAAAAGAGTGCATTAACGAATTCAAGTCGACACTCTTTCAGGCTTCTCCATAAATAACATTGTATAATTTAATTCCTAATAAAAGAATTGCTATGACTCCTGCATATTTTAATATCATATCTTCTCGTTCCGCAGCCAGGTACTTCAACGGCATCGATTTCCTATTTTCCTTACGCGGCATACGATACTTCGAAACCGAGCTTTGTATTGAAAATTTATAGCGCAGAAGATGGATGGGAGGGAATCCGCTTAAAAAATAACGATTGGTTTCAGTTTCAGTCGCTTTATTTTCTTCTAATGTAACCGGATACGGTTCTCTAATGCAATTTTAATGCCGACTTCAATTTCATCAGATTTTATTTTTAATGCACAGTCTCGACCAATAAATTTTGGTCGCCATTGATTGTCAAAGATTGAAACCCGACTTGTATTTTACTTAAAATAAGGATATCTATGTCATCATTTTGAATACTGCGAATAATTTCTTATTAATTCAAGTTATTTTCGACCTTTTTTTTTGGTAAATCATAGGATATTATTTATCTGAAAATTTTTAATTTCTGGAATTCAAACTGACGCACAGTGCGTTGAGCTATGGACAAAAATCGAAAATACAATATTTTTTTTAAGGGACAAAAGATTTCATTACTCGACAATTAATATCTAAATCGTAAATAAAATCCCTATTTCTTTGATTTCTCTTTTTTTTATAACTATTTATGATATAGTTTTTGAAAGTTCAGGGATCCTTTGCCATACTGACATTTACGATTCTATTACACAAAATTAATTACCTTACACAATCAACTGAAAAAAAATCTAAATAATTTTGACTATTAATCCTAACAATCGAGTCTTCTAGTACAGATATGAATAATTTCAAATTAATATGTGAGGATATTTTAACATTAAAACTGCAAATAAAAATTATCTTATTTCAAGAATTAAAAGTAAAGTTTAATCGAATATTACAAAAATACGTAAAAATACGTATCGAATATTTTTTTTAAATCTGATTCCTTCATCCACGTGTTTTACGAAAATAAGAAATTCTCCTGCTACTACCTGCTAATACGCTGGTAATTCAACGACAAATTTGTTTTAGCAACGTTTCTCATATCACCAATAGACAAATTTTTGACAAGTGAATTTCCTATCAAGGAAACATCAAAATCGATACAATCAAACGTATAAGACACATTTTAAAACATTTAAATATATCAAAATGTCTGGATAGGTAAACAGAGAATTAATTCAAGCTTGTTCTTATTTTTACGTGAATTGTAGTAGATTTTGGATGCAATGTTTTCGAAATCGAATTTTATTCACAATGCGTTACCATATTTTTTTAGAAATGCAATTTAATTTAGTATAAAGTTTGTTTAGTTTGGTGAAGAAAGACCTACGGAGCTTCCTGCATCGAGTGGAGGCGAAGAACCATCTTTTAAGAAAATAAACAAGAAGGAAAGGGCACAATTACGTTTCTCTATTAAATCTCGAGGAAATATTGCCATTTATGAGTGATCCGAGAACATAAGTTCGCTACTAAAACTGCTTAGCGCTGAAATGAATTATAGGTATGCATAATTACTATTAAACAAAAAATTTTTTATCTAATGAAAATTTAACTTTATTAATCCTTAATTTATTTTCAATATCTAATCGATATCCAACGCTAAAGATTTGTTAATGAAAATGTTTTAGCCTCTAGTGTTACTTATTTTTTTTAATTCGACAAAATACTATTGAATATTAAAAAACGTAAGGCACGTGTTTGCAAAAATCAGCTAAAAATCATTAGCCGATATTCAACAGTTCCCAAGATATCGATTAAATGTTGAAAATAAATGGAAGGATTAGTGGAGTTAAATTTTCATTAGATATAAATAATTATTGGAAATTTTTTGCTTGAACTTTAGCAATTAATAAATTTCAGTTGTAAGAACTGCTTGTAATGAACTTACGTTCTCGGATTACCTATAAATGCCAATACTTTAATGAAATCTAATCTAATTTTTTCAGAAGTTGGATTATACTTTAGCTATTTAATTGTGTCAAAATATATAGGGCGTTCCATTTAATTTTCTTATAAAATTTAAACTTTTAAATTTCAATTGTTTCTATGCAAACATACAGCCGTACGCACCGTAAGTGCTACAATTTGACATTTCTGTGAGTCTTGTAGCATAAGGTCTTAGGGTGAAGATTGTCTGTAGTTGGTGCATTTTAGTTGCGCATAACTGTACATCAAAAATGTTACGTTTACTCATAGGGAATATTCCACACGATATTTATAATTAGTTACATTTAGTCTACATTTTAGCTCTTTAATTCAATGGAAGAGCTGTAGATTTCGATTTAGGGCTACAGTTGTAAGTTTGTAAGAGCTTTATCGAAATCGGTATATTCCATAAAGTATAAGTTTGGTAGATGACTCACTTATGGAACCTGCTGTACATGTGAAAATAATTTTCTGATATAGAGCTAATTACAGACAATAACTTTTGTATAAGACATTTTCTTTTATAATTAATAGTTAAGATACTGTTGAAGAAATCAATACTAATGACACACCCGGTATATTCTAGTGATACTATTCTATTTTCAATTACTGCAACTGTTTATAATATGTATATTTGCAAGACCAAAAAATAAGAGAAAGAAGAATTATGATTTTTGTCCATTTACACCTATCATTCGACGCACTGTGTGACGTCTTGATTGACAGTGGCGATCAAAATTTAATGTTCGTGACAGTACTTACCAATAAATTTTACAAAAATATAAATGATTATTTTTAATTTAGTAATAATTTCAAGCTGCATTTTAGTAAGTTTAAAGTCAAAACAAAGTTACTGTGTGTATTTGATGTGGCGCCCACTACTTTAGAAAATAAATAAATGTGTAGCGTCAGAACGGATATTAGTCCGGCTCTGTATTGTATTTCTTATAAACAGTGAAATCACTTCAGGGCAGTTTCACACCGTTCCTATTGGCCCAATCTTCGTACTAACCCACATGGGAAGGATTTTCCGACTTTCAATTCAGATTATCTCAGGCTTAGAAACGGAGCACGGAAACGTGGGACAAAAATTAAAGTCCGGAATGAACTAGGAGCGGTCCACGTTTCCAACCGATTCCGTTTATCACTACCCCAATCGAGCACGGTCGGGGGGACACATCTAAATCCTAGGAAAGGGAATCGAGCAATCAGTCTCGTCTCCTTCATTGTCAGCTCCGTCTGTCATCACGTTTTAATTTTTCCGGTTCATTTCCGTCACCGTTTAAGCAAGCAACTTGCTGAGGGCGATTATTAATGTGAATTTTAAGCTGCTCGTCAGAGGCGGCGGGCGCGGGTTTGAATTTAATTTAATGAGGGCTGTTTATTTTGCGGAAAAACAAGAGGAACGATGACTTCTTGTGTCTTGTTATTCTTTGGACTTGTTATTCCGAAATTTATTAATGGCCGGAAGTTGTTTTCTTACTATTACACGCGTTCTGTTTTGTAAAAGCAACGCCCTTAATTAATTTTCTGACAGAAAGATTCTGAAACAAGCGGATGGTGCTGTGACTTTTCCGTTTATTTGAACAGTGTAGTTTTTATAACGATTAGTCACGTGCCGGATTGTTGAAAATCAAAATCCGCCGATGTATATACGAATATCCTTATACGTATCTTTGGTATCTAAATCCACGAATACTGACACGGATCTTACACTTTGGAGGCACCAAATAAGTTAAACAGAACCGCCTCAAAATTAACAAACAAATGCCTAAGTTTGCGTGCCAAAAAAATGAAGAAAACTAACTTACCAAACATCTATACAAAAGTACACCACAAAAGCAGAAATTGGATCGATTGGCCCAAAATAAAACTTGGAATATGTAGAGTTGAAGCAAACAAAACAAATACTTTGACTGGGTTCACGTTCTTGAAAAAAGTTTAAGGTTAACCAGCTGCTAGGTAGACATCGATAGAGCCAATGAACCTGACCTTTCCAGACAATAGCGAAAACCATATTACAACAACGGAATTCGTAACGCGCGACGTAGAACGGCTTCCAGAAAAGTAACCTTCCGACTTAAAAATAATATATATAAACAAGTTAATTTTTGGGTAGTTCTTGCTCATGAGAATTGCAGAGAATATGAAAGAAATAAAAAAAAAACTTTTTAAAACGAGCTAAAAAGGTCAATTTATTAACTTACTTGACGTTTCGCAAATCAAATTATTTGCTTTATCAAAAGTGAATAACGGAAAATATAAACAATTTAGCCTACTAATAATAATAATATAAACAAGGGTTACCATTAAGGCCGATTAAAAATCGAAGTAAAATTGGTAGTAACGGAAAAATCATGAACTGCTTAAGTAGGTGACGTTAAAAAACAAAGATTATTTTGTAAAAATCTCATAGAATCCGTTAAAACAAGATTTGGAAATACTTTCAACAAAATACAGAGCCTCAGCGGAATCGACTGTAAGTACTTAAAGAGAGATAGTTTCGAAAAAAATGAAGATTTCGTCAGAAGACGCTAAGAGGCGATAGGCAAATATTACGGTGAATTTTTTGTAATCAAGTTTGGTGTTGGTTTTCTTTCTTTCCCCCGCGTTTTTGAGTCTCCGACGCGTTTAGATGTGGCCTGTTGTTTCATTTTGTAGCGGCTATGAGTTCACGTTGGGATCTTGGTGGGAGAAAGCGCAAGTGGACATGCGTCGGGAGGACGATTATCGCTAACGACTTGGGTGTGGCTGCTTCGAAATCTTTTGTTACGAATTTTTGTGGATTTCTTTTCGTCCATCGTTATTTTCCCCCAAGAATTGAGCGGGGATCGCATATTGTGGATTTGGCAGCGATATTCTGTCATTCGTTTGTTAATTGTTCCCTTCTTGTTTCCCGTTATTATAGTGCTAGTTTCAGGCAAGTGGGTCGCTACACACTTGGTTTGGCAGTGACGAGCCCGATAGCCGCCATCTTCTGTCCCGTCGAAGGGGAATTGAACATCCTAGGCAGGACCGTCGCTGAGTCGTCGTCGCGGCGGCGGAGGCATTTTGAGGACGTTTTATTTTGTTTCTTTTGTTCTTCTTCTCTTTTTTGTCACTACTCTTGCGGGGTGAGGTCATCGTTATACGTCGCCGTTGCGCCCCCCCCCCCCCCCCCGAGCCATAGTTGGTGCAGTGCGCATATTTTGTTACGTCGGCCCTTCTGGACCTTGTATTCTATTTTTTTTTTGTTTGGGAACGAATTTAACTTTTGCTATCAATGGTATCAACAGAGAGGCACCTTCAGATCATTAAGCATTGTTGAAACTTTTTCTTTTTCGACACTGTTTTAAATTTAAATTTTGCTTTTACATTTGAGACTCCTTCAGAGCGTTAAACTTTGTCGTAATTTGTTTTTGTGTTGGACAAGATTTCAATGTTTCTTGTGTATTTTGGAAAAGAGTTTTAAAGTGAATTATTTTGTTTATGCTTTGGTGTAAGCTGACGCATGAGTACTCCCGTAAAGGCGCTTTTTCTGTACACGAGTTGGACTTTGTTTATAAATTTATTTAAGGCATGGCCGTTGCTCGCCCCGTATCCGGGCGTAGTTTTACGTAATTTTGATTTGTACGATTTGTTCGAACGTGCTATCGAAACTATATTAATTAAAGTTACGATTTACGACAGAGGTGACTTTCCTTTTGTTGTGTTCGTTATGTATGCTATCGTTATGGGAACTTTGTTGCGGAGGTTTTATATTGTAACGTTGGCTTATTGGTAATCTGGTTTTTACCAAGAAGTAACGTATTAGGGGTTGCGTAGCTGAATTAATATAGGACAAAAAATATCAAGTACATTTATTTAAAAAGTATAAGATACACTTACATGTCAGAAACACTATTACGGACGACATACATAGTTCTCGCACTGTAATCAGTATATCGATGACTTCTCTCTTGTTATCGGAAAATCTCTCGGTATATATGCCTGGAGTTGACCTACTTTCTGCTGCGTGGGCGATCGACGTGTAGCTCTGTGTTCTTGAAGCTTTCGATGATTCATTATGTGCAAAGTTACCGATCAAAGTTTCTGTTTACACTGTATGGATCTCAAATAATTATTTAGATAATTATTTCTTCTGTTACAATATCTTACATCTTTAAAGGGTGGGACGAACGATGCAGCGTTTTAAATTGCAATGAGTTCGTAATAATCCGTTTCATATCCGCTGAAAAGACACAGATACAGGCGCGAATGCGAATATTTTTTCTTTGCGAATATCCGGAATGTCATTAAATTTGCATTATTCTTGTTTAATTCTCCGAATATTTGTTTGTAAAAGTGTGAGTATCGTACTCATACTAGATTGTCAACGTAGTCTTTTTGCGTCTTTATTAGGTCACGATAAGACTTACGGTTTGTAGGGGCGTAGGTAGAGCTTTTAAAGCAATTTGACCAGAAAATATGCGTCTTTGTTTGATTTAGATTGATCACTGGTGGTCGGAGGTTTTCTCTGTCAGTTCTGGTTGCTGGGAACGTCGCAATTAATATTTTTGAGATGCATTGAATGAGGTGGACGATGGATCGGGCCGAACGATTACTTGGATTGCTACTGGCGACGGCTTTCGGCTTCGACGGTGACCGAGGCCGGCAATTACATCTAGCGGCGACAACAATGCAGACCAGGGGCAATGACCGTGGTGTCCATCAGGGGTGGAAACGGCACGTCCTTAAATTGAACTAGTGATTTACTTAAGGACTAACTAATGTTCCGAATTCGGCTCGGCCTATTATATGGGTTTTATTGAAAAAAAAAAATACTCCGAGCCAAGCGAGTCTTTTGCACTTAGCACATATTTTATTTTTATAATTAAATATAACGGTGTTGTTGCATACCCCTCGCCCCTTATTTTTTCACTTACGGGGGGGGGGATAGTAAAATGTTATTATTTAAATTAACGACAACTGAAAGGAGCAAGTGTACAAGTATTATACAGAATATAAAAGAAATAGAAAACAAAGAAAAATAAAAATTACAGGAAAACATCTATCATTTTTCTCCATAATATTAGATACCTGCAAATAGGGATGCAATGTAATGTTATTGAAAAATGAGGGGATTTTACGTTCACAAAACAAAAGCATGATTTTAATTGCCACTTTAGCGGAACCCACCCTATTACGACCAGCTAGTTCGAGTCGAAACGTACAAAACGTCATTCCCTTGAAATTAGATCAAGTCTAGACAGCAGAATCAAGCCGATCAAAAATGTAATAAAATTTTGGAAGAGAATATTATTTTCCATCAAAATTATATCAGAATATAAACGCAAGGAATACTAAATGTAACTTTCCAATTTGAAAGAAGCAATCCTCGGAGAGATCCTAAATGGAAAATATCTGTTTAAATTGATTCCCTCGATTTTTTTGCCGTCAACGTCTTTAGATACGGTCTATTCGAATGTATGGTATTAACAAAAATAAAATGCTGAAATGACGAGACGTCTTTTACGTCTTGCCTGCCTCTCGCATTTTCGGAATTGAAGAAGCCGCGAGAAACACGTTGGCGGCACGTTATTTATTTTACGTGCCGTAACTTCGATAAAATCACGGCGCGAAGTGGGTTAAAATATAAAATTCTCTGTCAGATTACGCGTCTCTGTAATAAGTGCGGCGGTAACAGCTGGAGGCGGTGATTGCTGATTGAGAATTCTGGGCGCGTCCCTCCCGGCGCGAAATATCGCCGCTATACAACACGGTGACAAGGGCCGGTTAAATTTAAAACGAAGAAGGCACGCCACCAATGTGTTCTCCACCGAAACGTTCTCGTCTACCAAATTCCTTTTATCCTTGGACGTGAGCTGCGAAGCATTAGTGCGAGCTTCCCCATAAATGCTCCTCTTTTTTGATAATTTTTTTTTTTTTAAAGAAACGCGCGAAAAGTTTCCCTTTATAAATCACCAACGTGCAACCTCGCATTATACAAGGTGTTTCCTAAGTACGGTCTGTAACTTCAGAGTGTAATTCCTTGCGTTATTTTAATTAAAAAAAATTATATAAACGTGTGTCCGGAAACGCTTATATTCCAAGATACAGGGTGTAAAAGTAAAGTTTTTTATTGTTTTTATTATTTTTTAATATTCCTAACAATACATAACAAGAAATATCTCTTGCACTTTCTGCAACAATAATTACAAAATAATATTAATAAAAATATTCAATTTCTACACTAATGGCCGGTTTCACAAAGCTTCGTTAAATATTTAAGTTCCGATTAACTCTGTAACGAATGATTAAATAGGAAAACTGAATTTAACGATGATTAAATTAACGATGATTACTAAACGGCTCGCTCTCTAATCGGTTGTCAAATAGTCTTAATGCTCCGTTAAGTGTTTCACAAAGCTGAATTAAGAGATAACGCTTCGTTTACTTCTGTCTAATCAGGCGTTAGATTAATCGATAGAATTCCAGCGATTAAAAAGTAACGAGTGAATTTTCCATAGTTATTATAAAGCCTTTTTGATATAAAAATTCCACATATATATCTAAAAAATAATTATAATTTTATTTAAAAATGTAACGTACCTTAAATCTGAAAAGTAATGACATTTCTGTACTTTTTACTCACTTGGTTTATTGATTAATTTTTACGACACTATTTCGGAAATTATTTTCAATAACAAACAATTCAAAATTATTTCAAAATGTCTGCAACCTCAGTTTCTTCTCTGACGAAAAAGAAATTCCTCCTTAAGGTAGGATTTATTTTATAAGAGACAGAAATAATCCTTTTAATGATTTGGATGACAATGAATTTAACGTTTCGCTTTTCCAAAGAAGTTATGGAACTCTTGGTCCCACACTGCAACAAGCAAAAATAAATTTATTTTATGGTACAAATCAGTTGCTGATAAACTTACGTTATTATCCTCTGAAATATTTCAACAGCTGATTCCTGATACTTTCAGACACCAACGATACGTAGAATAATTCATCGTGTCACTCATCTTATTGCAAGGCAAAGCAAACAGTTAATTAAAAAATGTTAAAATTATTTCACCTGGTGGTAATCCCGCTGAGATGTACCACAACAGAAAATGTGTCTTTGCCGTATATGTTCAAGTAATTCAACTGCACTAAAATTTCCCTCCTCCCTTTCTTTTTTCCTTTTTCATTTTTAAAAGTCATTAACTGTACTAATGCGAAGAATTTAAGATGTATTTATTTATTTTGAGTTTCTAACCTCACACTACCTGACTCCAGGCCTGACATCATGCCTGACAGATTACTTTAAAGCGGTGTGAAAGTGGCAATTTTTCGATGTTGCCAAACGTAAACTCCAATTAGTTAATCAGAGATTAACATAATAGTTTTTTGTTTTGTGAAACAGCATCCAATTTTTAACACTGATTAAACTTAACGGTTGATTAGTTAATCAACGCTTAAACAAAGTTTTCTGAAACCCGCCCTAACTATAGCAATTGTTGAAAATGACGACCTTCTGATAAAACGCACGATTCCAATTTCCATTAAATCTCAAATAAAAAATGGTATTCTTCAATATTGTCATCTTTCAAGTAGCGAACTAATTACACAATATGTATACAGGGTCACAACTAATTAGAAGCCACCATAGGGATCACGCAAACTGTAAGCGATACAAAGACGATTAATTTACAAAAATATTGTGTTAACATATTAATTGTAATGACCGTTGAAATAAATAAGTGATCTGTAATATAAATAAAAATAAAAGTGTTGATAGTAGAATCTTCCTTGAATCTTCTTTTCTGCATTTTTATATCTACTGCTACTGAACAAAAATATTCAATATATTGCTGCATTTTTGAGACAATTAAAACGTGAAAAACCTTCTCAATATCGAAACTCTCAAACATCTTGTTTATTTATTAGCGTACAATTATAAAATTCGGTAATTTTATAAAAATTTTGTGCAAATCGTTTTTGATTGCAGTGAGAACCTCGAGCAGCCTCTGGACAGCTGTTTCAGCCCTGCTTGGGGCTTCTTCAGCAGAAACGTAGCTCGACATTCCCACTGCAGACCAAAAACGACTTGCCCAATTTATTCGCAAATGCGATGTAAGAATGATGAACATATAAAATAGCGACATCTTACTATCGCTTTTTGACCTAACATTGCAGTAGGATAGACAAATTGAAGCGGGATTTGCTCCTAATGAGTCCCCCATGCAAGGCGGCCATGCTTGCTATCAAAGCATAATGAAAGATTTTAGAAAAATTTTTTGCAAATCGTTTTTGATTGCAGTGAGAACCTCGAGCAGCCTCTGGACAGCTGTTTCAGCCCTGCTTGGAGCTACGTTTCTGCTGAAGAAGCCCCAAGCAGGGCTAAAACAGCTGTCCAGAGGCTGCTCGAGGTTCTCACTGCAATCAAAAACGATTTGCACAAAATTTTTCTAAAATCTTTCATTATGCTTTGATAGCAAGCATGGCCGCCTTGCATGGGGGACTCATTAGGAGCAAATCCCGCTTCAATTTGTCTATCCTGCTGCAATGTTAGGTCAAAAAGCGATAGTAAGATGTCGCTATTTTATATGTTCGGTAATTTTATAGTTAATTCGGTAGATAACCTAGCACCCCCAGAAGAAATGGGTTAGGATTGACACTTTCGTGGATACGAATTGAACTATTTTCGGTTGATTGAATATATTTCCAAAATGAATCGAGATAGATTTTTACACATTTTTGTAGAAACCAAAATAGCGCCGTCTTTATATCTCTTATAGTTTACGAGATTCATATGGTGGGCTTTTATTTAGTTGTAACCCTGTAGACACATATTTCAAAATAACAGAGAGGATTGGGATTTGTTGAAATATGTGGGGTGTTTCATTATGAAGAAAAAATGCTCATCCTGTGTTTACAAAACGCTACTCCTGAACTGTAGCAGCATGAATGAAATCTATATTAAAATTCATATAAGATCGTTTTTTTTTAATAATTAAAATAAATTACATTAATAAACTAACCCTGTACGGCAATGATACTTCAGGCACTTGCTTGTAATAAGCATAAGTTATAAACATTTTATAGCGTTGTCTACGGGTTACTCATGTATTATAATAAAATAAATAGTAAATATGAAAAAAATAATTTTTAACATAGAGAATAGATCCAGAGGATTGTGCGTGATAAGCAAATGTAGACAGGATACGAGAGAAAAACACTTCAAATAGAATTGAAAATGTAGTTTTTATTTATTTTAACATTTCGCTGAACTGATTGTTCGTTTTATCAAAAGTGAATGATAATTGATAAAGCAAACAATGAGTTCAGCCAAACGTCAACGTAAATAAAAATTATATTTTAAGCTTAGTCTAAAAAGTCACATCCTATCCACCTAAAGAACGATTATTAAATTATGACAGAGGTAAGTGATATCTTGAAATGTGAGTAATCACTTTGAGGTTTGTAATTCTGGCGAGTGCTCATTTAAACAAAGCAAAATAAATTAAACAGAGAAAACGATAAGTACTATTGCGGGCTTAAAATTTCGCAAGATTTTTTGTCAAGTAGTCTGATTTTGTGGAAATTTTAAGCATTTTCCACTGGCCGCACTAGAATACACTGAATGTATTTCCTTTTCGGTTCAGCTTTGTGAAACAAAACGAGATGGTATTAGTTTTGTCAAGGAAGCTTTCTCTTCACATTTGACACTAATGACATAACTTTGGAAAGTCATTTGATTTTCAGATTGTCTGGTTATATTTTAAATACTGGATAAAAGTAAGGCAAGTATTAGAAGTAATAGAATTTAATAGGAAAATAAAAGAAACACCAGCAAAATCTTTTTCTACTTCGGAAAGTATGTGATTTTAAAATTTAAAATCTGCCATTCAAAATGATGTAAATAGTTCTGACAAGTCATTAAAAATCGTAATCAAAAGGAAAAACTCAATCGCGGAAAACTTTAAGGTCGCAATGGTACCTGAATTCTTTAGCCTAAAAAGATTTATTAAGAAGAGTTCGCCCATTAGACCTGACCGTAACAAGACCGTATCCGGACCGACACAGTCAAGAAACGCCCGTATCGGCTTCGACAGGCTTCAGACCGTGCGTTACCCCATTTAAATATATGGAAAGAATGTTTTTTTGACTGTGCCGGTCCGGATACGGTCCTATTACGGTCCTATTACGGTACTATTACGGTCAGGTCTAAGGTTTTCTCGGTCTAGGTTTTCTCGTCGTAACTCATAGCAGAATGCGCAGTAGTCTACGGTTCGTAGATTGGAGGTTCGTTTACGTTTGCCACGTGCTTGGAGAGGTTAAGCTCAGAGTGAGAGAGGAATATCGTGATAAATATATCTACTGCGTGATGTAAAATGCGTAAAAATAAAGTAATAATGGAAACACACTGGAATTATTTTATGTTTTCACCAGATAGAAGCAAGTAAGATAATTTACAGAGCTGGCGCGAAAGTAAAATCGAATCGCGACGGAATGCGCAGTGGATCTTTTTCGGAAACGAGATCAAAGGTACCGACACGAAGTGAAACGACTGTGTAGACTGCGGCCCAACGACGCAGCAAACCTACAAATTTAACTACCAACGTTTCAGACTGAGTTAGCCTACTTTAACCTAGCCTACTTTAACCTATCCTAACAGCGGTACGAGGTAAGAGCCAAAATTTCTCGGCCTGTCATAGATCCACGTATACCAGTGGGTCTAAATTTTTATAACACTTTAGGTGTGTTCCTCTTACCGCAAAACTCACTTCATCTCAGATAAACGTCATTTCCGTTCGCGCGAATAAGTAAGTTTGAATGAGTATTTCAACCTGGCAACTAATAGGAGAGCACGAGTGACAAGGTGGGAGATCGAAATCACAGTTCAAACTTACTTGTTCAAGCCAACGGAAATGACGTTTATCTGAGTTGAGATGAGATTTGTGCCAAAAGGAACACGCCTATTGTTACAAGTTTTATTAGCTTCGGCGAAAGTAAAATTGGACTTTATGTCAATTAGTTTTATTATAACTGGCACTCGTTCATCACGATACCAGAAGTCCCGAAAATTGAGAATCGAGCTGTTATAAAATTCCTTACTCTAGAAGGTCTTTCTCCTAAAGTACCGAAGACCGTCTAGGTGGGGTATACAGGAAAAATTTCCCGTCTTATTTTGTGGTAACGAGATTAGTCAAAACGGTTTCGAATATGACAGGAATCCTTGAAAGATGACGTAAGAACACGAAGGGCGGTGGAAGTGGTGACGAACAACAAAATTGCTCTTGTTGAAGATATCGTACTAAGCGATCGACGTTTGAAAGTTAAAGAAATATCAAAAATATCGGGGCTTTCAGATACAAGCGTTCGCCGTATCCTCCTCGGTCATTTGGGCATGAATAAAGTTGGTGCAAAGTGGTTTATCAAACATCTTCTTTCAGCAGTTCAGCGTTAGCGTCGTGTTGAATGTGCTCTAGCCTCTTTAGAGCTCCGTGGAGAAAATCCTGTGGACGTGTTCAAGACAATTGTCATAGGGGATGAAACTGTTGTTCTTTATTAACATTCTGTGTGAAAAGGGAGTTGATGGAATGGAGATGAAAAAGAGAAGCATCGCCAAGAAAGTTCGGTTTCTGTCAATTGACAAAAAAGGTGATGGCCACAATATTCTGAAATTTTGAAGATACTCTACCCATAGACATTAAAGAATGTAACACCAAAGTTAACGGGTCATATTTTGCAATACTACTACCTAAATTATTATAAAACATACGCGAGGAAAGACGTAGGAAAGCGACTGGAACCATATATTTGCTGCCTGACAATGCACCCGTGCACACTACTGGAATTACACAAGCCACATTTCGTGACTGCGGTTTCAAAAAACTCGATCATCCTCTGTGTAGTCAAGATATGACCCTCAGTGTCTATTACCTGTTTGGAAATTTGAAAAAGAAACTTCGTGGGCGCTATTTTAGTGACAACGTAGAGTTGAAGGCTGCAGTTTCGGCACATTTTGATAGTGATGTGACGAGTCGAGTAGACTCGCTGACAGACTCGATTCTCAAAAGTACTCATTGTACTCGAGTAACCAATCAGCAGTACTCGAGTCAACTCGAGTTCGATTCAAGTACTCGAGTACCGACTTTAGAATTAAATAGCGCTGCAACGAGTCGAGTAGACTCGTTGTCACACTGGATTTTCAAAGGTACTCGCTCTGTTCGATTCACTTCACAGTACTTCCTCGTTAATGGTTAACAATTGAATGAATACCGAGTTTCGTTTCGTTTCCTTGATATCGACGGCGGCGGCGGCAACTTGACGGCGGTCAACGGATTCGTTTACATTCAGAAGTGTCGAAGCAAACGATAAGTCTGTCGACAGTCAATGCGTCAGGCAAAACATACTTACTTCAGTGTTATTTTATTCTTGTATAACGTGAAGTAAAGGCATAAATAAATGTGTTTTCGTTCTGAATTGCTGAAGAATTTTCTCAGAACTGCTGCTTTTTGTTAGCCGTCGAAACCGACAGGAAGCAGAATGCTTTCAGCAGCTCTAAGGAAGTTCTTTTGCAATGAAGAGCGAAACCTCGGCACAGGAAGATATCGTGATACGGTTGCAAATGGAAGCCAATTCAATAAATCATTTGGATTTCTGAACGTCGGTTCCAAATGGAAGCCGTTTCAATAACTCCTTTGTGTTTCCGATCGTTATTTGTCTTATTTTTTTAAATAAATTCTGGTTTCAATAAATAATATAAATCTCTAAAACTTATATTTTACATATTTTGATATAAATCTAGTGTGTAGATAACGTTAAAAATATAAACAAAACACTGCACCTTCAAATTTTTAACTATAGACTTTACCATGAGTAAAACAAATTGAGTCGTGACTACTCATACTTTCTGGTTTAGTTAAATGTTCGAATCTTTTGATTTAGACTCGAGTCGACACTCGCTCCTGTTATAAAAATACTCAAATTTATTATATTCTTTAAAACAATTCGAGTTTATTCAGGTACTCGAGTACTTTTGATTTGAACTTTTGACTCGAGTAGACTTGAGTATTCGAGTATTTTGATCCGAATTCGAGTCTATCGACTCGAGTCAAAACTCGATTCTTTTATAAAAGTATTCAAGTCGACTCGATTCTTAAAAACACCGACTCGTCGCATCACTGCACAAAGAATATTTTTTAGGGGAATCGAAGTGTTGTTAAAACAATATAATAAGTACATTGGTGTCAGGGCGGACTACATTGAAAAATAAAATTTAGTTGTGAATCTGCGCCGTTTCTTTCATAGTCAGGCCGAGAAATTTTGGCGCTTACCTCGTTTGAAAAGCCAGCCAAAAAAGTAATTTTTGTTTTCTTTATTAGACTTCTTTATTTTATACTTTTTGGGTATCTGGGATTTTTTTTCTTCTCTTTCTTTTTTAAGAGGAAAAAAGGTTGTAGTGTATAGTTTTAGCATAGAGATAGTTAGCGTTGATGAAAAAAACATTCGATGTACAAAAATAATAATAAATAATTGACATTAAAAATTGCCCTTTAAAATACACATTTTCCGAAGAAAATACTCACCAGACTACATACTGCGAGTACAAATAAATAAAAGATAGCTTATAGGCTTATAGTATGTACCTACCAACGAAGTATACGATAGCTATTCAGTTCTCTAAAGCATCAAAGACTTATACACTGTTGAGTAGCCTAAAACGTCTTTTTTAAGCAATACCCAAATTTAAGATTTTCTTAAGTGTTTGGTGCAAATGTCTATTAGTTGCACAACGATTCCACTAAACGTGTCGCCACACAAGTTCTCTAACATTCAAGAGCACATCTTAGATTTTGGTGCTTATAATTGTACAGGAACACACCGACAGGTTATTGTGGTGCGGTAAGACGATGAATTTTCCGCTCGGATGACTCGTGGAAGAAATTTTTAATAAAAGTTATACGTATAATACGACGAGGTATTTAAGCTCCGCTTTATTAAAAAAAAATTGCCGCGCTTAACGTCGGAGCAACTAAACGTAAACGCCTCGGCCGACAAATTGATTCGGCTTATTAGGGCCGTACACAAACCGTAATGAAAAATTTAGAGCGCTCATACATATAAATGAGAATTTTTCCAATAAAATCAAGTTATACCAACAGCATTCACTTCAGCGAGGCGTTAAAGTAGCGCCCGCATTTTCAAGCAAATATTCGGACCGGTAAGACGCGACGAATTTACATATTATATTGAAGCGAGGAGAATAATGAATAAGTGCCACCACCGTAGTTGCCAGAGTTAAGATGAAAATTTTATGCATGTAAAGGTATGCACATTTATTAATATTTCAGTGGTAAAATGCATCAATCGTTCCTAGACATTCATTAAGCTGGAGACATTTTTATGCTAATCATTGAAATGAGAGGCTACTTGTTCCTTCTATAAATCAAATGCGCCGATATCAGGATGCAAAATTGCATTTTTAAAATCTATTCGACAATTACAACTCAAAATCGAAAACGTTCCGTTCATCGACCGTGTTGAAATTCATCCACACACAAAGCCATGGCTGCATGCCAGATTATGGACAGCGAAAATAGAAAATCTTCAAAAAATTTATAATACGCTTCAGTGAGAACCGCAAAGTCAGTTTATTTCCACGATCATAAGCAACACGCCGCAGAACATAACACGTCTTTCTTAAGTATCGCGCACTTGGTGAAATATGATATTAAGTACAGTCTTTCTCAGTTTAATTCGTTGAGCGTATGAAAAGCTGACAAGACAGTCATTCTCATATGGAACTATCCATTTGCTCTCGTAGAAATGCTTGAAAAACAACGCCAAATTAGAAACGCTCCAGCTAGAGTTTCCAGTTTTTAATTGGTTGAATGGAAGTGCAGTTTGGTTCCAACATTTGAATTTGACTTTGAAGATAAGCAGGTTAGGTAATATTTTCAATTTAACACTGACTGGACTTTTTTGCTCAAATTTGACTGATTCTGCCAGACTCTAACTAGAGCCCAAAATAAAGTCTCTAGATAACTAAAATACCGCCATTGCTTAAACCAATGTAAATTTAAAATTGACTCAAAATGCCGCATAAAATGCGCGTAACTATGGATGTTATAATGCCGTGGATTACAAACTGTTAATAATCAAAACACCCGTACTTGTATGTATCTATTTATTGACTGGCTCGTTTAAATATAAAACTAACTCTAATAGGTGGATTTACGAGTAAAAAACCTAAAAGAAATTCAATAAAACATTTTACAAAATTAACATTATATTTCAATGGAAACGCAGTTTTAAACGTCGCCAGGTTCGTTCAATTTTGACAGATTAATTAAAAAAAGAACTTGCTAACCTGCACATTTATAACAGATCAAATAGCGACATCTTACTATCGCTTTTGGACCTGACATTGGAGTAGGATAGACAAATTGAAGCGGGATTTGCTCCTAATAAGCCCCCATGCAAGGCGGCCATGTTTGCTGTCAAAGCATAATGAATATTAATATTTAAGCGAAAATAGAAAATCTTCTTCAAACAATTTATAATACGCTTCAGTGAGAACGGCAAAGTCAGTTTATTTCCACGATCATAAGCAACACGCCGCAGAACATAACACGTCTTTCTTAAGTATCGCGCACTTGGTGAAATATGATATTAAGTACAGTCTTTAAGTTTAATTTGTTGCGCGTATGAAAAGCTGACAAGACAGTCATTCTCATATGGAACTATCCATTTGCTCTCGTAGAAAAGCTTGAAAAACAACGCCAAATTAGAAACGCTCCAGCTAGAATTTCCAGTTTTTAATTGGTTGAATGGAAGTGCAGTTTGGTTCCAACATTTGAATTTGACTTTGAAGATAAGCAGGTTAGGTAATATTTTCAATTTAACACTGACTGGACTTTTTTGCTCAAATTTGACTGATTCTGCCAGACTCTAACTAGAGCCCAAAATAAAGTCTCTAGATAACTAAAATACCGCCATTGCTTAAACCAATGTAAATTTAAAATTGACTCAAAATGGCGCATAAAATGCGCATAACTATGGATGTTATAATGCCGTGCATTACAAACTGTTAATAATCAAAAAACAAACCCGAATAAAAACACTCTGTAAAAACTTAACCGTAATTTAATAACGCTTACAAACTAATTTATTTGTAACAATTTATTTACACACTAAATCTAACTTCGACGGTCGCTAGTTAGAACTCGATTGACTCCTGAGTCCACCCCGGGCGATTTTATATCCTTTGCTGCCCTCTCGACTTTTCTAACGCTGGAAGATTCGAGTTTGTTCCATCGCCGGAAAAGTCTAGTCTGTTCGATGTAGACCCCGGTGGCGTGGCAGCCAATGACGCATAACGAACCGACTTCTTGACGCCTTGAGCTTGACGCAGTAAACCGGGTGGCGCGCCACAATATAAAATGAACTCTAATAGGTGGATTTACGAGTAAAAAACCCAAAAGAAATTCAATAAAACATTTTACAAAATTAACATTATATTACAATGGAAACGCAGTTTTAAACGTCGCCAGGTTCGTTCTGTTTTGACAGATTAATAAAAAAAAAACTTGCTAACCTGCACATTTATAGATTATAAAAACTGATCAGAAAAAAGTGTTTAATTGTTTAGAAGTCCTCAAAGTATAAGAAATGAGACACGAATCAATAGTGGCTGTGCGGCTGAAGTTTATTTATTTACCCGAAGTTATTAACCTGAAATTGGCACGATCTTTGTGAGATTGATCTGAGGAATAATTTATTTTTAGCACTAAAATACTACTTAATAAATACAGGCACATTTTCAAGTAATCAATTTGTTATTAACTTTTATTTTGTATAAATTTTCTTTAAATGAAAAGGCAATCGCGTGTTCTCCTTTGCAAAAACTTAAGCTTCCTTAGGCCCCGTTTTACAATAGGCATTTACGGAAACTCCAATCCGATTAACCCGATCATTATTTCTCTCACTCTTACATGCACTATGTCTCTATGTGTTCTCTCTCACATTTCTTCTCGGATTAATCGGATTAGAGTTTCCGTAAACGCCTAATAACGGTTTAACTTCGAGCCGAAGCTTAAATCCTTCATAATTGTTGAAATAATCTTTGGGAAGAGTTTAAGCCTCAGCTCAAAGTTGAGCCGCATTTGTAAAACTGGACCTTAAAAGTAAGAGAAACGTACAAACCAAATATTCTTAAATGTGAATCATGTAATTATGAAATAAGTTTCATAAAAAATTACTGACTTCATAAACGAGTCTTTCAACTCAATTCTGACTTGCGACGACATTTGGCAATGACGTTTCATTTAAAATAACCAAATATAACCATTTTGTTTGTAAGAAGAATACATTTTTCATTAAAAATAATCCAAAATTCATTGAAATTTAACAGTAAATCAGTTAAACCTTAAAAATAGAGCATTTTGTATAAATAAATGCATAACTTTCTTATTTATAGGTACGTAAATAATTTTAAATTTTGGCGCGCTTATTTTAACTCAAAATGGCGTATTTGCGGTACTTTAGCTATTTAGGGCATTTACGCCAAACTAGAAACCTTTTAATTAGAGTCTGAAAATACCGCCATATTATACCACAACAATTAGCTGCGATTGGGAGGAAAGAAATATAGGCGTTACCTTCTCGTCTGTTACGTTTGACAATTGTCAAGTTTCGATTTATGATGTAACATGGCCGCGCCAATCAAAACTTAGCTACGAATTGTCCAAACTCTTATTATAGGGAGAAAGTTTTATTTGTGAAGGCGTCTCGCGAGGCAGCGAGGGGACGTAGCATTGACGTTTATAAAAACATTTAACATTTGAATTGCTCAGTTAGTTTTACGTGGACTCAAAATCTTAAGAAAACACACGACTTATCTCGCTTCGGACGATTCTAAATTGATGTCAAGATGGAATTTTCTTTTAAATTCAGTAATTTTTCCCCAAGCTCGGTAAGCGTGACGGAAGGAAAACGATTTTCCCGCGGTGTGTGTATAATTATCTAAGCCGAAAAGCCGGACAATATTCTTGTCATTTTTTTTTAAATCATTGTATTCCATGAAAATTTGAATGCGGAATGATTAAATTAAAAAATGATTAAAAAAACTAATCACTGCAAACAATAAAAATATCTTAGAAAAATTTTGTGCAAATCGTTTTTGATTGCAGTGAGAACCTCGAGTAGCCTCTGGACAGCTGTTTCAGCCCTGCTTGGGGCTTCTTCAGCAGAAACGTAGCTCGACATTCCCACTGCAGACCAAAAACGACTTGCCCAATTTATTCGCAATTGCGATGTAAGAATATATGTTAATAAAAATATCCTTGCCTCTCTCCATTTATATTATTATGTATTGTAAGTTTTTTTTTCTACGTTAAACTTTCTGCAATTGTAGAAGATTTATTTTGTAAACTGTCTACCAAGACGATGGCTTGGTCTTTTTATTTTTCTTTAATAAATTGCCAGTCTCTTTTGTTTTAGTAACTTTAAGTACCTTCAAAACCTTAAATCAGTGAATCGAGCAAAAACCCTCATAAAGAAAGAAACGACGAGGGAGAAGAATTTAACAATCTTTAGGTAAATAAGGCCTTGTTCTGACGTTCCGAGGGAAACACCTTTGAGAGAGCATTTTCGGCTATAAAACTTAAACTACAAGCAGCTTCTCAATATTTTCCAGTGTAATGATCATGATTTCTTACTTTTGAGATTTCTACCGAAGACATATTTTCACAAAGATAACAAATTTTTGTTTTCTTATATTATTCTAATTCGATATGTGTTACGATGTGTAAAATTTGTTTGAATTCTATGTTATCTCACAGAAGTACTTGTTTACAAATAAAGTAATTTTTAGCATTCGGAAATAATTCAGTTTTAGATAATTATGGAAGAAAGAGTAGGTTGGTGAGTTATCTGAAAAACGGGGGTAGTTCCGTTGTTTACTAGACTGACCACCCCTAAATTATTAGTTAAATATTTAATTATTAGTTAAATAACCCGCGCTCGTAGTAATGAAGTATAATTTCACACGTAGATGAAATTAACAGCAATGAAATTTCTTCCGTAGTACTCACGTTTGATGGAAATTGACGAAAAACTTTATCTTTGACAGTTGAAATAGAAATACAGACGCCGATAGAACAAAGTGTTAGGCCACAGAATGAAAGAGGAATGATAAAGAGGAAATAGTATTTGACGGTAAAAATGGCAAATATTTTTGTTCTTTTTTACTTATGAATAAAATTCAAATGTTTTTTTTTATACGTGAAATTGTAAGAATCCAGATTCTTAGGATCAATATTTTTATTCTTAACTCGCATACTTTATTAATATCGAACTCATATCATGACTCACGAAAAATACAAAACACGTTTAGCGTTATGCAACGAAAGCATTCGTCAACCTTCCAATGTATAGGTACCGAAAAATTAGATCAAGGGCATTAATATCGCTGGGACATCGGTGATAAAAGAAATAATTATGTAAGGACTTCATGATTCCTGCAAAAGAACCTTAATCGAACCTTGGTACTAGAAAAAATAGAATAAGTCATCAAGTTTTTTTCTCAATATCAACGCCTAATGCAAAGTAGACTAAAGTAGGTCATCCAAGAGAAATAAATAGGTAGCTTTTCTAATCAGAGAGGACTTTGTCAAGACAGAAAACGATTTGGAAATCGATGCTACTTATAAAGAAATCGAAATTCAACATCATACGAATTGCTGAAAGAATTGGGGACAAAAGGAGATGAAAAGTGAGTTTTCAAACCCCGTCCAGACGTGATCTAAAAAATCATCAACTAAGTAGTCAGACATCGATTGAATTAATACGACTTCCAGCGGCCTCTTATAATATTTGAGTTATTACTGTTCCTTGGTTTCAGCGAAATTAATTAAACCAAATAAATTAAATTTTAGAAGCCTCGATCGCCTACACACACAAACACACACGTTATTGTTTCATTTCAAAATTCCAGCGTTCCGCGTACAGACAAAATTTTGAGGCGCCTTAATTAAAACAGCATGAAATTTAATTATCATTTGTTCGTTATTATTTGTTAAATTATTATGCGGGGCTTTTGTTACTGTAAGGAAGGTTTAGTGAATTTAATTAATAATTTCGAGACGTCCGCCCTCTCGCTTTGGTTAAATACAAGAGGAGGAAATTGGAAAGTGGACCGACCGGACGACACTCAATGCGACAATTAATCGATCGGATTGGTTAATTTCCGGTTTTCTCGCCCTATAAACCACGACGATAACGAAATTAGGCTTCTTTATAGGCGGACAGTAAAATTTATTGTTGTTCTTTGTTTGATGGGTGAGCAGCCCCATACCATTTCCACAGTTTGGAGTGATATAAGTTAAGGATGCATGGATTATTGCTTGTGGATTTCTGATTGTTGTTTACAAATGCAAGGACCTGGGGACCGTAGACTAATTTTGTCCTAAAATGTCATTCTGATTTAACAGTTGGTTTTTACCGAAAATTGAAATTTGTTTTACGTAATTCACTTCTTTTGGTGATCAACATTAGTATTATAAAAGATTGAAAGCGTGTTTAGAATGTGAGATGTTTCAAGGCAAAAGGGGTAATTAATACTGAATTATTTTTTTGTTTCCAAAGAAGGAAAGCCAGGAAACAAAATATGTACTAAATAATTCATTTTAAGTGAAGTTGAATTTAGGAAGATTGGTTACAAAGTATTAAAGATATGATTAATAACGGAAACGCGTGGGTGTTAGGTAGGTATACACCGCTAATCCTTTAATCACGGGAACGAGGAATCTCTGGGTGAAAAGTGATACTCCCGGCGAATCACCGGCATTTCACCATTACCTAATACTTCAAAGCCGCGTAAACATATTAATTATTTACAGGCTTCCACGTGCAACGTTTTTGTGTAATTCCGACGTTCAATTATTCAGATGAACTAAAAGCCAGTCGTTTTCTAAGCACTCGTATTTGGATTTAGCAAAAACCATGGTGACGCAGTTTTGGTGTTACTAAGCCACAATAAGTAATGTAGTGTTGCTGATAACAATGAATTAAAAGTGCTGTATTCAGGAACTTAAATGTATTCAATGAAGAACAACCAAAATTTCCAAAAAAGTTTTCAAGTCCTATTCAGCAAATTAGTAAATTAAAAATAATTATTTTGATTCTTACAATTGTCATAATTATTATTATTGTTTCCACAATGCATTACTTTAACCTTTAGTGACTTATGCGCCGATGCCCAAGGGCTAATGGATCTGTATAATTTATGATTTGAAAAGTATTTAATGATTTCTCTCAACTGACTTGATTCTAGGTTAGATGACGAATTGTTTAGGCTAAACTTGCTAAAAATTAAAATGAATCCATGAATCTTAATTCGATCTATTCAATATCATCCATTCTCAATACTTCATACCTTCATACCGCAAAAAAATACATTATTTTGTCCTTTATTAGTAATTAACTTTAATTGACTCTTACTCTTGCCCTCTCCTAGATTCTTTATAAAAAAAAGATGACAGTCATAAGAACTTAATTTATCGAATAAAATTGGAACAAACAATGTTTGTTTGTATTTCAAATTACAGCTTCTACAAGCAGCACCTCTACATTTTCTAGTATAATGATCATAACCCCTTACTTTTAAGTTTTTTATAATGTACATATTTTCATAAAGAAAACAGATTTTTGTTTTCTTATATTATTCTAATTCGATGGTCGTTGCGATACATAAAATTTGTTTGGATTGTATGTTATCTCACAGAAGTACTTGTTTACAAATAAAGCAATTTTGAACATCCGCAAATAATTCAATTTTAGATCATTTTACAAAATTCTTCTATACCACTCAATTTTTGTATTTTTCTTTTTTCCTGCAGTAAAGCGTTCTCTAGCCAAAAACAAAAGCTGTCTTACGGCACTTTGCCGAGAAGCTTTAAATTAAAAGTGCCATTGGATGCACCACATTTGTACATGCATGGCCTTGCAGAATAAATAAGCAAATAGCTACACAGGCGAAGCTTGTAATTGACTATTAATGTCAGGCGAAGAGCAATTTTCTTAAGGTACAACCGAGTGCAGCATTTCCACTCGACGAGATTTATATTCTCGTCCCTTTTGTTCCAGGCTTGGCTGTTCATTTTAAAAAGCTCTTCGCCGTTAGTATTTCGCCAGAGGCTGAGTTTAAACTCCATTCAACTTGCATCTAGAAAAGAAGAAGACACTTTTCGTTTTGCTCCTGTTGCATCATAACACGCAGATCAGTAAATTAGGAGGCCGTCTCTGTCGCCATCAAATACGAGTTCCCAACTCTGAGAATTCGCCGTAATTGTTCCACTTTGGCCCGTTAAATTTAAAGTGGCCGTAATAAGTTCAGACTTAACAGCTTTGATTCGGAAATGAGTCTTTGTCGTAAAGAGGAACGGTTGATTTTTCTTTGTCTCGGAGTTCTGCGGAGTGAATTAAAGTTTCGCACGCAGGTCCTATCTCTTTTGTATTATCCCGGAGCAGTTTCTTCTTCTTCTTCTCGGAATGTAAACTCAGTTTGAATAATTTTACTCGTCTGTATTTTTAAAGGCGAAGGGACCGTTTTTGTTGCTCTAGCCATTAAATTTCCAGAGCTACATAATGAAAGAGTATAGTTCTTTGTGTAGTTTTAATACGATTGCAGCTCTTAAAACATTTTAAGAAAATAAAGCGGGGGTAATAATTTTGTTTGTCACATAATAACTTTTTTTTCATTGTTTTGTTAAATGTTTAAGTGAAATAAAACCTAACGAAAAATAAACACTGAAAAGAAATAAGACTAAACAGGATATTTTCTTCAGAGATATAAGTAGTTAGAGAGCGATATAAAATAGTAAAATAGAAGAGAACAATTAAAAATAAAAATATTTAGTAACTATAAAACCTAAAGATAATATGTCTACATATTTTTTATTTTTTATATACATACGTATATTTTATTTTATATTTATATATTATTTTTTAATATTGGAAATATAAATACGACGAGTCGTAGTCGTAGTGGCATATCGTAGTTGTCATTGTTTCCTAAGCGACGATAGTAATTTGTCACTAATTAATAGTTTTTGCTCACAAATACATTACACATGTAATAAGAGTTTTAGTATACTAAATACAGAAGCTTTACCTAAAGTCTAAGTGTTTTATTAGGCTGTTCCGCCCCGTTGAAATTCAACAGGTTATGGGCCCAGTATTGCGAAGTGTGTAAGCCGTGAGTAAAAAGTTGACCCTGTATTACCCAGAAGTTGAAGATGAGTGCACGTAATTTAGTAAGAATTGAACTGCTAGGAAAAAATAATTACGACACTTGGAAGCTGCAGATGCAAGCGATTTTGATAAAGAACGACTTGTGGAATTACGTGAGCGGAGCAGCTGTAAAACCAGAAATGGGTACAAGTAGTGGTGAACTGACGCAAAGTTGGATAAGAAATGACCAAAAGGCCAAATCCGACATTATCCTATCTGTCAGCCCGAGCGAATTGAAACAAATTAAAAATAGCGAAACATCCCTGATTTATGGCTGAGACTACAAGAAATCTATCAGTCTACGGGACCTGCTCGAAAGGCGACGTTGTTGAAGAGATTGACGCTGTGCAAAATGACCGATGGTGACGATATACACGAACATTTGCGTGGATTCTTTGACACAGTGGATAAACTGAATGAAATGGCAATTGAAATCAACCCGGATTTATTGACAATCATGCTGTTGTATAGTTTACCCGCAAAATTCGAAAATTTCCGGTGCGCAATTGAATCTCGTGACATTTTGCCCACACCCGAAGCTCTTCGAATTAAAATAATAGAAGAATCGGAAGCTCGCAAGAATGATACACGTCATGAAACATCGGATGCTATGCTGACAAACAAAAATCACGGAATACGATATCCGAAAAGGAAACCGGGAATTGTCAAAGTTGAAAATCCGGAAATGTCAAAGAATTAACTCCAAAATTCTGTGTTATAAGTGCAAATTATTAGGACTTAAAGCGAGAAACTGTCATTCGAAATTCAAAAAGGAGACTGTCCAGTGCGTTAAAAATGCTTGTTTAAGCACGGCTGAAGTATTGAGTGCGAATGCGAAATTAAGTTCTAGCCAAAATTGGTGCCTTGACAGTGGCACGACGTCGCATCTATGCGATGAACTTAACAAGTTTATTGAAATTAGTGATTCGAAGTGTGAGATATTGAACTTGGCAAACTACGCTTCGATTCCAATCAAGGGTGAAGGAAAAGTGAAGTTTGTAGCAGACATTTTTGGAGACAAGACAAATGTTTCACTGAACAAGACATTGCACGTTCCAGATCTCAGAACGAATTTGTTGTCTGTAGGAAAAATTACAGACAGTGGACATGTTGTTCGTTTCGAAAACGAAAAAGCCTTTGTGTTAGACGCAAAAGACCATGTGATACTTTATGCCGATCGGATCGGGGACTTGTATTACGTGCGCGAGTACAAAGAAAATGCTAATAACGTGGCATCTGTGAAATCGAATCATATGACATTTGAAATGTGGCATAAGCGTATAGGTCACGCCAATGCTAAGGACATTCTAGATGCTAAACGAAAAGGAGCCATAGAGGGAATTAAGTTTGAAACTCCCGTAAGTAAATTAACTTGTGACATTTGCTTGAAAGGAAAGATGTGTCGAACACCGTTTCCGAAAAAGTCATGTAGGGAACCTGGAATCGCCGATTTGATTCACACCGATGTATGTGGGCCAATGAGGAAGCAATCTCTTGGTGGTGCAAGGTATTTCGCTATATTCGTGGATGACAAGTCAAGGTGGTGCGAAGTAAGATTTTTAAAATCTAAGGCCGAAGTTTTTCAGGCGACTAAAGACTGCATAGCGCTTATCGAGAAGCAAACCGGCAGGTGAATTAAATGTATTCAGTCCGACAACGGAAAATAATATTTGAATCGAGAATTCCACGAGTACCTGAAAGGTCGATGCATCGCCAGACGTTTAACAATTCCTTATAATCCCGAGCAAAATGGAGTCGCCGAAAGAAAAAATAGAACCCTTCTTGATATGGCTAGATGCCTTATGTTAGAATCAGGCTTGCCACCCACATTCTGGGCGGAAGCGAATTTTATTCGCAATCGTCTACCCTCCAGAAGTCTGGATGGAAGAACAGCTTTTGAAGAATGGACAGGAAAAATTCCTGACGTGAGTAATCTCAAAGTGTTCGGTAGCAAAGTCTTCTTCCTGAATAGGGAGCCTGGAAAGAGCAAATTCGATCCAAGAAGTCAACAGGGAATTTTCTTAGGATATTCTGAAGAAAGTAAAGGTCTTCGAGTTTGGTCAGTCAAGAAAAGAAATGTCTTTATTACTGGTGACATCAAGTTTGTGGACGAGGGAAAATTTTGTTCCAGTGAGTGCAGTCGAACTCGGCATGAGGCTGTACAAGATAACAAGGTGCAAGATGACATGTTGCAAGTGACAGATAAAAATCACGATTCAGATTATAGCCGTTCCTTTGCAAATATTGAAGTGAATTCAAAAGTTGAAGAGGAAGGAGCGAATAATGATGAAAATAAAACAGGCTGTAACGAGGAAGAAGCCATCGAAGCAGATGATGAAGTTGGTGTGGACAATGTAAGAAGAGGACGTGGTCGACCAACCATTGTTCGAACAGGTTTGAGGGAAAGACCACGGAAGATGTATCAGCCCAAGACGGAGCAAGCTGCAGCGACTGAAGAAAGAGAGCAGTTATTTCTTTCCGAAGTTCGTTCGAAGTGGAGTAACTGCAACTAATTCTGATCCATGTGTGTACCGACTTGGTTCAGGAGACAACTTAACTTTGATCGTGGTGTATGTAGACGACATCTTGGTAGCATCAAGAAATCAAAAAATGATTGACAAAGTTGGAGAATATTTATCCAGTCGATTTGAAATGAAGGATTTAGGTTCAATCAGCTACTATCTAGGGATCGAGTTTACCAGAAGCGGCGATTGTATAACACTTCATCAGAGAGGTTACATCAAGGATATTCTTAATAGATTTGGAATGGCTGAATGCAAATCAGTGGCTGTCCCAACTGTTAGTGGCCTGAAACTGAAGAAAACCCTGAAGCAAGAGCATAATGTTCCATACCGTGAATTTGTGGGTGCTCTCAATTATTTGGTCTTAGCTACAAGACCGGATATTAGTTATGTCGGAAGTTATTTGGACAATTCAATAATAATTACGGTCCTGAACACTGGCAGGCTGCAAAGAGGATACTACGATATTTGAAAGGAACAGTTGATCTCGGTTTGTCGTATGGTCACAGGACAGATTACAGATCTGCACGAGGATACGTTGATGCAGACTGGGGAAGCTGTGTGGAAGACAGACGGTCTTACACTGGATATATGTTTTTAATGAATGGTAATGAAAGCGTCAAGGAGGCTTTGTATTTGGAACAATAATTTCGTGAATTAGGTTTTGATCATCTGGCAGACATCACCATCTTTTGTGATAATCACAGTGCTCTCAAACTGACAGAAAATCGTACTTTTCACGCAAGAAGCAAACATATAGATCTGAGTCATCACTTTATCAGAGATGCTTTGAAGAGCAAGAAGATCAAAATCGATTATGTTCCCACTGAGAAACAGATAGCAGACATGTTGACTAAAAGTCTGACAAGAAAGAAGCACGAATGGTGTGGGCTACGAATAAAATCATAAACTACACGACCTTCAACTCGAGGGGAAGTGTTGGAAATATAAATGTGACGAGTCGTAGTCGTAGTGGCATATCGTAGTTGTCATTGTTTCCTAAGCGACGATAGTAATTTGTCACTAATTAATAGTTTTTGCTCACAAATACATTACACATGTAATAAGAGTTTTAGTTCGCTTAATACAGAAGCTTTACCTAAAGTCTAAGTGTTTTATTAGGCTGTTCCGCCCCGTTGAAATTCAACATTTAATAAGTAAGTATAAGTTTTAATAAGTAAATGGTGCACCTTAGTAATCCAATATAATGATTCAGAAATGTCATTCGATTAGTTAGTTATCAATATTGTTAAAATTGTCTGTAAACGAACGTTAGTTTT
Organism: Prosopocoilus inquinatus; assembly: GCA_036172665.1. NCBI lineage: Eukaryota > Metazoa > Arthropoda > Insecta > Coleoptera > Lucanidae > Prosopocoilus > Prosopocoilus inquinatus. The sequence goes on from CM069871.1 coordinate 62,196,860, forward strand.
CTATGAATTTTCGTGGAAAACTTTACTTAATTTACTCTCGATGTGAAATAAAAAAAGAATGTATGTTGGAGAAACGAAAACTTGAAGGCAATAATCTCGATTTATAGCTGCGATCCTCGGGGAAATGTCGAAACACACGAGCGCTCTAAAAATCGAACTTATCAGAAGTTCCTATTTAATCTAGAACTAAACTCAATTACCTCAACCGACCGACAGATAAGAGGTTCTCCCAATGATAGATAATAAGAAGCGAGTGAATTAACGAATATTTCCTGGAAATTTATTTCCGGGGAAATTTTTTTTATTGGCGCTGTCGTTCATTCAGATCCGTTCGGTGATTTAGTGCGGTTCGTTTCGGCGGTTTAGCAATCGGCGTTTAGTGGCAGTTTCAGGTTCTTCCGGCCGGACGAACGCGAATGGACGGGAAGGGATGAACAAGAGCCCGTGTTAAATCACTGAACATCGCGATTAAGTCCATAAATCAGTGTTACTGCGGCGGCGTTGCGAATTTTTATTGGACGTGCGTCTCGCCTTTTTCGCTTTTCTGGCTTTTTGCTCTTGTCCCTCGCATTGAAATAAGATTTATCTCCTTAAGTAATCGGTCGCCTTGGGTCTAATATAAAAATGGTTAATGCAAATGATTAGAATTTTTACTCATTATTGAGGTCATTTATCAGAAATTTCAATCGATCCAGAATTGTAATGAATATCTCCATGACTTTCACTTTTCAGGATCGATGGTTACGGACGGAGTTTACTCACAATCAGTACGGATGCGAAAGTTCCGGGTTCTATGCCCGGCGCCTCCACAAAGATGTTACGTCAATTTTGGGGTTGAAGGGTGCACTGGACACTAGGGCTTCTAGAACTGTCGAACTGTCACTCAGAAAATACTAGTATTTATATGATGAGTGCCCTCATTTCAGCGGAGTATAAGTATGGAATATCATTATTATGTGCGATTTAGCTTATGTGTACAGTAGGTGTACGTTTCTGCGTGTATGACTTGTATGAGTCATTACTCCTCTTTCTTACAATAAGTATGTGAGAAGAAGGAAAAAAATGTGTACCTACCGGTTTTACTTTAAGTCTTACTCATCTTATAATGTAATGCTAGTTCGTTCGCACTTCATAAAAAAAAGCCTGTCCAAACACCTACGAGGAACAGCCCGTCATAAACTACGTAAACTTGTGTTTCACCAGGGCACCAATCAACAACCCGCCGTAGCCGTAGAGATGCAAGGAACTTCCTTGTCATAAGCGATACGAAAATTATGCCTGGTCTGCCCCAGACAACGTACCAACGTGGTGCCTTAAAGTACCAATGTGGTGCCTTAGAGAAATCGAGATGACATTTTTGGAAAGAACACGCGCTCAAGTTAATAAAGCCACCAATTGGCTTCGGCCCAATACCTCCAAGGAAGAAGTTCGATCAAACTTAATCGCTTAGTTGACGTAATCCGTAAGCAACCCGTTTTAATCTGACATAAAATAGAGATTATTTCTGCGTGGGTCAGATGTGCATGAATGTAAATACCGTCAGTATTAAGAACGTTCATATAAATATCAAATAAACTGTGAACTAAAGCAAAAACTAGGCTGCATGTCTGGACGTTTTACAGTCCTGTCTCGACTCCGACAACTTTAAACAAACTGCAAGATTCTCATGAAAATATGAAAAAAAGTGCAGATGAACTAATGTTGCGTAGTGTCATGGTGGACTAAATGCACGTGAAGCAAAGTGCTCTTGACCAATCCTGCAGAAAATGCAAAAACACAGCCCAAACTGGGTTAAAATGTGTTATATTTTCATGTTCAGTTATCGTAGCTATTTGTTGGCTAACACTTAAATCGTTCAACGTTATTACTCATAGGAATAACAATCTAATGGAACGCGCATTGCCGTCTACGCCTGTTGACATCGTCAGTTAAGCAACTTACATGGCTTCTAAGGACAAGAGTGAGGGAAACTACTTGTAGCCGGATGTTTGGTAAAGTAGGTTGGTATTTCTCGTAACGCATTTTTTTGTAGGAATTGATGGTTACGCGCCTTTAGATGTCGTGTTGGTTGCCTAGCTTACGTTGCCAACACAGTTGCCGTGTAACTTGCATACGGCCGCGCGCTCCTTATGCTGTCTACTCTTTATATTATTACTCCTGGTGGCAAGCTTGCGTTGTTCATCAACAGCTTTCCCAAACCTAGCTCTGCTGGAAGTGGGAGCGGGTTCTAAAAGAAGTTAAGCAAGGGCGTCAGAAAATAAGTCCAAGGAACCAACAGCGCGCGAAGGTGTTCTTTAGTATCCTGGATATTGTCATGCTAATGGTACTTCCACCATATTACGTTAGGGGCGTAGGGGTTGTGGGGTGCGTAGGTAGAGCTTGTTAAACCAAGTGGTTTACAAAAATATATCTTTTATTAAATTCTAATTATTTTAAATGCTCGGAGGGTCTCAGGATTATGCCAGTCCGTCTTGCCGTTCGCCCTTGGCGCACATGAATCACGTTCCGGCGTTGTTGATGCTGAGGTTCATACTCCGGAATTGTTTTAGGAGTTGATTCGACTTGATCGACGGCTTCTCAGGGTGTTTGCTGCGGCGGCAAGGATCTGTTGAGACGGAGATGATGCTGACGTTGTGGTAGGGTGGCTTGGTCCCCCAGGGCGACGGAGTCGATATTGAGTCCAGGTCACCGTGGGAGCGAGGGCGCCTCTGGGTGTGAATCGGCACTATCCTCTTAGCCAACGACGGTTGCCTGATGAGACGGGACTGAATGGCGTCGGCGTTAAGGTCCAGGGCGTCGGCGACGATCTTCGTGGAAAGACTACGTCCTTGTTTTGAGTCGTACCAGAACTGCCATCCCAAATTCGGTCCAACCTATTTATACTGATTTATTTACCAAACTGCATACTTGACCTGGCCAATTAATAATTACTCGAGTTTTGCGACATGCTTACTTGGCGTGCTCCGATTACATGGTTCACGCGATGCCTTCTGCTGAGCTTTGAGTTTCGAAATGGAATACGATTTCAAGTCGATTACACATTACGTTTAAGTGTTAAAGGGTTTTAGAGAAAAACTAATCATGCCTTTTTATAGAACATCTAATCGTGACAATATATCTGCTCTTTCGCGCGTGCAGAGCAGGAGTTAAACAATAACGATATTTCTGATAATATCTATTTAAATAAATTGTCACAAATACGTAAAGTCTCAGCAAAGGCCAAATGGCTCGTGACAAATGTCCAACTACATTAGTTAAATCTTAAATAGGCCACCAGTACGTTAACGCGATTAGTCAGATCAGATCTGACTGTGCAAGCGGACTTTTGTCCTAAACGGCTGAACGGATGATTTTACAAATTAAATAAAGAAATTAAATACTAATAGTCGTGCACTGTAACGTGCGTATAATACCCAAAAGAACTGAAAATGAAGTAGACCAAAAGTATACTTCACAGGTTAGGTTAGCCAATGTCTAGTCAGCCATTGTGCCTCTGGCGCAATTTCAGCGTAATTTCACATCGAGATCGTGCGAACGGTTTTCCTCCTCGGTAATTAGGTCGCTCCTCGTTAATGAGCAGGGCTTCGATAATAAACCCATAGGAAGGACAGTAAAATAAATAATCCGGTGGAAAAGTTCGGCCAGGAAGGAAATACGTCCGAAACGTAAATCTTACAATAAAAATTCAGCAATGAAATGATTCTAAATAAGAGAGAAAAAGAGAGACAGATATAATGTCAAACAGTGCCGTAAATAACTGAGTTGACTTAAATAGATCCTTCGATTAAAATGCTACGTAATTGCACTTTCCAAGATGCACGATAAGTCGAATAAATTCCAGTCAAAGTAGATTGAATCTTGCTCTCAATAATATATGTAGTTTGCGCAAACACGTCGATATGCTATCGTTATAAAATAGAAAATGCAATTACTGCTTGCGGCCGAACAAGGGAAGCACCAAATTCAAAAATTGTTTAAATTTAAGCATATATTGTTCTTCAAATTGTATGCTTTTCCCTTCCATTTTGAATTATTAACTACCTTTTCTAATTTATATGGATGCGTATATAACGTATGGCGCATTTGCGTAAACTCTATATTATAGCATAAATTCACACAACGGTACATACCCCATGTTACTTGTACGATGTCTACAACGGTAGTGAAGAGAATATAGCCTAGTATATGCGGGTTTTCGGCCACAACTCGTTTATTGTCTGGCTAACATCGCGAAGCGAGTGTCACAAAGCACTTTATTATAAAGAGCTGCTAAGCATATGACACCGGGAACGAAAACAGAAAAAACAAGAAAAAGTAGAAAAAAATGTGATGTTTATATATTTATCATATAAAACGAAATACACATTATTTCATCAAAACAGAAGTATTCATATCATTCACAAACTACGAATGAAACTGTCTAACTTTGTATTTTTAATCCACTCCACTAATTTACTTTCAACTTGAATCCATATAATAGCGAGACCTCATACCAGTTTCCACACTTTTAGCTTTAATGCATCCTGCGCAGTGTTATGTTACCGTATGCATATTTACGACGGAAAATATTTTGTCAGGGGATCGCCTGTAATATGTAAACGGCTCATATTTACATACTTTCAACTAGGGAATACTTGTTATATTTAAAATTGAAAACCGATTTATGTCACATAATTTGCTGCGATATGCAACGGGCGTGTTATCTCACTTTATTAAAATCGCTCTGTCATTGTGGTCTTTGTTTTCAGAAACCTTTTACAAAAAGCAAGTATTTTGTATATTACAGCTGTAATTTATAATTTCTGCATATAACTTAAATTTCTATATTATTTGTGATGAACAGATAAAACAGCGACATCTTACGATCGCTTTTTGACCTGACATTGCAGTAGGATAGACAAATTGAAGTGGATTTCAAATTCGAAGTTTTCACAGCAATCAAAACTATTTGCAACAATTTTTTTTAAATAATTTGTATAAAAAAATTCCTGATAAATTTTATAAATCTATCATATCTGACATACTTTAGAATCTTCACAACATATTTTTTCTTAAAGACACCCATAATTATCGCAAACATTCTTTCTCTCTTAGAAATTGACCATTAATCTACAAACATAAAAACAAAATATCGACAGACGGACTGCGAAAGCAAAAAAATAAACATTCGAGCTTTACATTTTTTTTTAATTATTAAGATTGTTGTGGTTTGAAGAACTGCTTCCCTAAAGTCACCTACTGAGTTGTTGCATCATATTTTTATTTACGATCTTGCAATGATTGACGGCAGACGTGAGTTTGGTGTGTGTATGGCGTCATGGCGCCCATTATATTTTCACGTCTGCTTTTATTGCATTGAAAATAAGTTTTTGTCATCGTCTTCGATGTGAAATAATTGGATTCTTATAACACAAATGGTCCCACGCCTCGCATTAGCTTTATGATACAATTCGCAGACTGATCTTTTTTTGCGTAAATAAATAAATTTTCGTGTGATTATCGCTCTTTCAGCATTTTTTTTTTCGTTGCCTTAAATAATCTTTTCCGAAGCGTCGACAGCGAAGTTTTCGACTTTTGGGTGAGAACCTGATTGAACGTTTCTCTTTCTAATCGTCGACAAGGGCCTTAAAATACGGCTTCTCGACGTTCCATTTTTTTGTGCTATATGATTCTGCGAGTGAGATTTTTTCTACACGTGTTATTTCGACGGTAAGATTAAATTGCGTTCACATTTGACATTTCATGCCATTGGTCCTCTTTATGTCAGCTTATACCCGGTTGTCTTTTCCTGATGTCACGATGATTTGGATTTGTGCAAACTCTTCCTTCTTACGTTAGGGTTAAGGCCAGGTTTTGCTTTATTAATTTGCATCGTGCCTACAGCATGCAAATTATTATTATTTTTGGATTTGAATTTATGAATCTACAATCAAACTCTGTTTATTTTTAACTAACTAATATGGATATTAATCTTCTCTTCACAGAGTAAACGCTGAATCAATCTTTGTTGTTATTTAGGAAATTCCAACGCAAGCATTAAGTTCAGACGCTAAAAATTAACTAACTTTACACTTTTTTGCCCACTTTTCTTTTGGTGTTGCCAAATTCAAAACAATCTTTCTTTGTTTATCGGGTATGCAATAATCTAGTCTAGTTTTCTACTCCCATGCGTGAAGTGGTAATATCGCAGTACGCGAAGCACAAAATGCAATTGCAGTTAAAATGGAATTTATTTTAGGCATTTCTGCCATAAGAGCCAATCACTTTTTGGCGCAGGTAAACATTTAAATAGATTGCCTTGCTTGTTTTTTGTTAGAATAACGAAATGTATGGTTTTTTGACCTGTTACAAGTTTTGAATACGTGACTTAAAAAATATGTATATATAATTTTAAATCGCAAAAGAAGCATAAGTGTATGCCGCTTGTGCGAAGCCTTTTTTTGCACTCGTGTGGTTGCGACATGAGACGTAAGTATGCGAGTGTCGCAACACAACTCCATAGTTATGTAAAAAAATCAGCTTCACTCACTTGTAGCCAATAGTAATTTGTTTTTTTTTAACACAATTTCATTATCGTCAACGTTTTCAATTTTATTGACGCCTTGTGTTGCTACGTATCTCAGCAGAAGCAAGATTTGGTAGTTTAAGTCGTAACGGATGTAGATGTTAATGAACGACGCGACAAAAGTGAGCGATACCTAATCTTAACCCAAGACGAGGAGAGGATAAAGGAAAAGGGAAACAACTCAATTTATGCAACAATAATTTAATTTCGTCATAGGTAATGAACAACGGCCGAGTGTGTGGCGGGTTTAACGCCACAAACTGTGTATCATACTTAACAACGTCAACCACAACTTTACGAAAATTTGCAAACATTAAAATGAAATGCATAAATCAATATTACAAACGCAATCAACAAGTCAACATTAACAAAATAAACTCAAATTTTACTATTGGCGTGAAGCGCAATCCTGTAATATTTCACTAATACATTTGACATGAAGCGTCCAAGCAACATTAACATTAACAAAAATTTTGTGCAAATCGTTTTTGTTGATTAACATTAACATTGTTCTATAGTCTTCCTCGTAGATGTACGAAGACGTCGACCACAGTATCTTCAAAAGACGACATCACGAAACGTCGAGAAAGCATTGTTCTCCAAGGCGATCGTCAGACTTAAACCACAGCAAGACACTAGTAGCCAAAACGTAGAATCGAACTCCAACATTAAAACTCCATAGTAAAACTAACAACCAACATACAAAACCTGCGCGGAATTTCGCGAATGAAGCCTGAGATTAACTCTTAACGAGCGTAAAGATCCTCCAGCACCAAAACGGACCTGACGAAACGGCGTACGACGAAGAAGCCTTCCACAAAGGTCCTCAACCAAACCAGACCAACGCCCCCACAAAAACATCACCAGGTACAGAGGATATCGCTAACACGTCTGACGCTCTGAAGCGCACCACGGATTAATAAAGGGAAACCAAACCTGCCCCTCAATATTCAAAAAATAGGGTTTGCACGAATCAAAATAATATGTCGACAACAAGTACCAACGAGTGTCAGTATCACGTCAATAAAAGCCAATCGCAATCACGTTAAAGGCCCAAAGTAACGATAATTAGGCCATCCGCCGAAATGTTTACTCGCAAAAACTTGAAGTTCGCATAAACTGATAGAATAAAAAAACAAAAGACACGGAAATTTTATGGCTGTGTGGAAACCTGAAATAATAATTTCGCAATGGAAAGTCCCACAAACCAAATAAAATACGTTTGCATTCATTTCAGAAAGGTGATGCAATCCTATTTAAAGAAATAGAATCTGTAAACGATAATGTTCATTTGAAAACCACAAAAAAGTACTGAGGCCTCAATAATTTCGCACTAATTCAAGGCCGGATAATTTTGAAACGGTTCATCATTCAGAAATTCCGAGTTTTTATTTTTATCAAGTACTTACAAGCTTTATTCTAATGAATTGTGAGAAGAGTTTATTTCCAGCTGAAGTTAATATGGTACATTGAAAATAAATTTACAAAACAAGGTAAGTAAAAAATAAACAAACAAGAATACAAAGAAATATACTTAAATATCTTGTTGTAAATTTGTTTGTTATAATTTTTTTAAATTAAAGTCGATTTTTTTTAAATAAAAAAATAAGCAAACAGTTAACAGTTTTCAAAAACAAAGATAGTCGCCTACATGTTCAAACTAATTATATTTTGTTATTCAAATAGGGTTTGTCATTTATTTACGCTCATCAAGTTTAACGTAGGCAGAATATTTTAATTAAACCTAGTAAACAAACTGTACTCGCATTTTTCCGAAAATAAACACAAAAAGGAGAATAATTAATTGTTCGCTCGTTCGTGAAACGCGCGGGAGCTTTGAAGCAGGCCCGTAACGGACAATTCATCACGTAAATTATAATTTCAGCGTTCATTATCAACTCTTTCCGCCCGCCCATTGATCGAATTAAAACCAAACAGAGAACTACTTAACGAAAATAATGAAGATAACGCGCGATGAAAGTTTGCAGTCGCGTTAAGTTTTAACTTGCCCGAATTCAATTAGCCAGGTAATTTCTTGTCCCGAAAAGATGTTCCGCGTTAAACGCTCAACGGCGCGTAATTACTTCCTAATTTAATTAACGTGTGCTTAAAACAATTAAAAGTTTAATACACTCGGGCCCGGAGAAGAAATTAGTATCGTCATAATTCGCCTATTGTTTGGAGTTAATTTGAATTTTATTTCCAAAGAAGTCTTAGAAATTTAACCGCCTTAATTCAAAATAAGGGATCCCTCCGCAATTAGATGTTTCACGACTTATTTCATGGGGCAATAAGCAATCATAAAACACTTCGCCATAGTATTAAGCATAAAGAAACAGACAACCATTGAAAATTATTTAAAATTTAAATTTATCTCAATTATTTTTGATTCAATACTTAACTGAAAGTACCGTTACGATCAAATCACCCGCGAGATAATTAAAAACTTTCCTCTGGAAGCAATCAAATGTTCAATTGATTAATGCAGTACTCAAGTTCAAATATTTCTGCATGGAATATCGTAGTATTGACTTAAAGTTGAACTGGCGTTGTACAATTGGTCCGTATTCACACCTTATTAGCAATTCATTGATGAGTAGCAAATATTTGCTTTAATTAACATACTGCTACCATCATCATCGCATCGGTAGAATCAAGATTTGTGTTGAAAGAAATTAACTTGCAGCACAGCCAGCAGCTTCAGTCATGACCAGCGTGGGTATTACTTAAACACATAAATAAATCTTAACCGGAGACGAAAGGATGAAAGGAAATTACTCAATTTATGTAACAATTTAATGTTGTAAAAATATAAATAAAATCAGAACTACAGTGTGTACCGGCCTTAACACTAGAAGAGTGTGTGCGTATTTTAAAAAAAATTCACTAATCAATAACTATGAGAAATTTACACTTAGCGGAATTAAAATTTATGTTAAAATAGTTGCAAATTAAAATCTCAAAATAATGACAAATTTATGTATTCAAAATAAACTCAAATTACGTTTTTGAAATGAATGTAGACGTACTTTTTATGGTTCGGGGATATTCCATTGCGAAATTATTATTTCATTCACATAGCCATAAAATTTCCGTTCTGCCTCTTATGTTTTTTTTTATTAGATCACTGTTTTATACTTTTGGGAGTAAATATCTCGATGGATAGTCTAACCGGCCTCACTTTTGGGCGTTAACGTAATCGGCTTTTGCTCTTGTCTCAAAATTATGACAAATTTGTATATTCAAAACAAAGTCAAATTAACTAAACAAAAACAACCTCATACTTCTAGAACAAACCTGTGAGCCAGGACCGAAACTTGAAATTGTACAAACGTCGTAAAATAAGACGAAGCTTAAAGCAAAACTTAATACTATACAAAAAAGTAAGCCGTCGTAAAGGCCTGTAAGGGAAGAAAGGTCGACAATAATAATTGTCGTGAAAAAGAGAGTATCAATCGCTAATATATCTATCCTTAACAACGGGGCGAGGCTGAGACAACTCGAAAGAGTTTCCATCCTCCAAGGCATCATGTAATAACCGTTAAAATGTCGTGCACTTGAGGTTCCTCGACAATACGTCACCAAGAAGGACACATTGCAAAAAATGTGGTAGAACCGCCTCAAACACTAACACCGGGCCCCGGGGACACAATCACAACGACTGCGTGAACCAGGCACGTTACAAATTAATAAATCCAAACATGGCCTTCCCCCAAATGAAGAAAGGAAGGACTGGTAGAACGAATCGAAAACATCGTGACATCAAATCCCAGTAATTTTATTATAAATTCATTTAACTACGACTACAATACAAGGTCATAAGAAATGATATATAATATTAAATATATTATGACGCGGTAGGAAAAATCTCCTTACTATGTCCGATAATGTCCACATCCTTGTTGATCAGTGACAATATTAATGTTATTATTGAGAAATTGGTTTTTAAACTTTAAACGGAAAGTGTAAAATCGGAAGGAACTCTCAACGTTTCACTGTCGACGAAGCTATCAAGCGATAGTGAAAGGTTGAGTGTTCATTCCGATTTAACAGTGTCCGTTTAAAGTTTAAAAATTAATTTCTCACAAATTTCATCGCATCGGATAAGAATCGACTTCAATTATTATTATTATTACCTACCTATTAAAGCTTGTACTGAAACAATCGATAAGCAATAGTAATAAAAATAGTTCATATTTCGAAATAAAACGGAACTTAAAGGCTATAAATTTAATGGTTTCAGATATTCGAAGCTTTAAAAAGAGAAACACGTGGTCTGGACGGTAAAGCAGCGTAGCTCTTAAAGGAATCAGAAGAAGCAATAACGAGAGAGAGGTTTAGATTAATTCGTAAAATCTGGGCAAGTTAAGGAATGCCCCAAGAATTCACAAAAGATTTCAGAAACATAACAATATTCCACACCGGTTACAAGATTCTTTCTGATATCTTCTTGCAGCTTCGTTTCAGGAAAGAGTCATATACTGTTGGTAATATTTTCATTCTAAACAAGCAAGAAAGAAGGTGAAAACATTTAAAATGTGCCTGTGATAGTAAATTAATGTGATAAAGATGCCTATTTTAGGAGCAAAGGGTAAATTTAAAATAGAATATCAGTCCTCTGAAAGCCATTCAGGACTTCGACAAGGCGATTCCATGTTTCCGCTATCGTTCAATCTTATGGAATGGATTATAAGAAAGCAAATGTGCTAATATATGTATAGGTCTTTCCAGTAATATAAAGTGGAAAATTACTTAAGCAACGGCAGCTAAAATTAAAAAAAAATTCTGAATGACTGACTATGAAAAATGCAGGACCTCTATATGATGCAAGAAAGAAAAATGACAGAAAAAAGAACAGCTAATCAAATAACTTTCGTTATGTGACGTCTGTAAAGAATAGAAAACATCAACCTATAGGAACAAGACATGGAATATGAGCAGCCATGGGGCTGAAGCCCTCACACGAAAAATACATCAATGTTTCCTGGGGATACCGCAAGATGATTCTGCGTGCTCTTAGCACGTCGCAAACTAATAAAGCAAAAACTGCCGGCGCCATCTTCCGAAATGACAAGCACTCACATGAATTAAAAACATCATCGTAGCATCAGGACCCAATCGCTTAAAAGCTGACGTAAAGAAGGACCAATGCATTAAAAGACGAGTGGTGTGAACACAATTTAATTTTTCCCTTGAAATAACAACACGCAAAAAAGTAATCAGGACCTAATAACGCAAAAAAAGGAGACGACGCGACGCCGCTGGTTGTCTAGACCTTTTAATATAAACAAGTGATCTATTCCCACAGAAAACTCGAAGTGCACTTGCAGACGCTTGCAAAAGGTGATGCAATTATTTCTAAAAATAAAAATCCGGACGATATTTTTAACTAACGGCCATTAATGACCTGCCGACCGACGGAATCAAACAATGGTATATGGCCGGTGTATTCTGAAATGTTTGCAAAAAAATTGTCTGTTCGCGAGTCGCACTACAAGCTGAAACGAGATGTGAGATAATTTGCGTTAAAAATCTCCAATTATTTTGCGACGGCGACGATGACAAAGAACTTATTTTTAAAACAATAAAAGCAAACACGACAGGCGCGGCATGTAACGTTTCCCACACAATTCAAGACTCCGGTTATTTATTACAACAACGGTGCCAAATGCGACAAAAACTCGTTATACAGGATGTTTCCTTAAAAGCGGTTTTTCAACCAATAGCAAATGAATCTTTGAAAGTTTTTATATTTTTGATTGAAATTAGAAATTCATACCTGTTCAGGTGATAGCAAGGTTAACACCATAACGAATGGCTTCGGTGTCGTCGGCCAGCTACAATGGGACGGGGTGGGAGTTATCAAACCGAACGCGAAAATTACCTCAAAGGGCGCCATTTAATTTTTTTAATACTAGGAACCGCGGAAAAATCAAGAAAACGCGTTTCATCCAAAATATTTTACAAACTTTATTTCTATTACTTCAATTAACAAGAACCGCACTCCAAATCAGACTTTAAAATAATTAACAGTCAGTTGAGCGAATTTTAGATTCGATAATCAGACAAGAAAAGCTTCGCTAAGCTAAAATTTACTATAGCTATCAAAACACCTGGAGGTGAATGGGAATCAACAAAAACTAAACACCAAGAAAGCAAATAAACGGCACCCAGGACGAAAAAGTTAGTTCTAAACGAAAAGGTAACGTTCAAGTAAATTCAAAATTCACCACGACCCTCCGGTGTATACGTTCAGATCTGAATCAAAATTTGACGTTCCAACAATCAATAAACAACTTAACCAAAAATTAATACCGACAGTCCTCACGAGACTCGCATACATTATATTACAGCGGGTTTGGCCAGTTACGCAAATATGCGACAATTGCGTATGAAATCTCAGTTATAAATCAGCAAAAAAAAAATGCTAAACAAAGTAAAAAAAGTAAATAAAAAAGATCGGACCCGTCCTGGGACAACGTCGCGTCGGTCCAGACGGCGGTCGAAAGTCTGTTAACTCAGCAACCTCCTCGTCCTTCGTGTTCAGTTCCTCGTCAAACAACAACGGAGGTGTGCAGCTCCTCCGAAGGTCAGGAACACAGGGGTAACGTTCGACAGAAAGACCGGAAAGGGGCGAAAAGGCGGACCACGCCTCACCGGAGGTGAAGGCCATGGCTTGTTTGCAAAAGGTGCAAGAACGCCGGCAGATATAAGCCTAGTAGGTAGACGAAGAAAACATCGTAACACACGAACCGGTTTAAACCTTAAGAATTTTAACTCACTTGAACGTTATATCAAACACGAGCAGGCTAAAAAATGCGTAAATTCGCAGCTTATCACCAGGAATGACCAGGTAGAATAATTCGTTGTAAATTCGAGTCGGGGTAACGGGTTGAAAAAGGCAAAAAGGAGAAAAGAAAAGGACCGAACAGAGCAAACCAAGCCGACAGAACGTGACATCAACTTTATCCAATCAGAAGTGAATGTCACGGGTTACAATCGCCTCCGCTAAGCGGTCGCAATATTTCACAATTTGCCGCGTTGGCGCCACCCGGAGTAATGCGAGTTTAAATCAATTCGAGAAACGTGTTTCTAATTTGAAATGCATTATTCAAACAACTGAATAAAAAGCGAAAAAAATAAGCGATCCGGGAGTTCATCGATTAATTAAATTTATTTCCAGGCTTGAACGGCCGTAAAACATGTTTCGCTTGCTCGGCACGGCGACGCGCCTTTTTCCAGCACGCTAAAAAATAGCTGGGAGCTAAACTCGGAGTGTCTCTTGTTATATAGGGTGTCCCAAGGCAAGAAAAGAATTTAGACCTGTAACAAAGTGTAATACGTTTGTGCATAAATAAGTTCTTTTATGCATATTGTATAAGCAGATGGTTAAATAATAATGCAAACTTCTCACAAAATAACTACTGCAAAAATGAAACATACTCACAATCTGATATTTTACAACTCAGATGTGTGATACTTCGCGTTGTGTTTATCAAAGTTGTCTCAACTGTTTAAAGAGTAAACTTGATCAATAAAATATTAAAGTTTCTCATCTTATAATCATTAAAAACTATATCTATGAAAATATTTGAGCGTATCCCTTTATTAGAACTACTAACTACTTCTCTAGAAGTAATACTTCTTCTCTTGCTTTTCGCTTTATTTAACCGCTACGAAACTCACTAAATTTAATAGTTAGTTAGCATGTCAAAGATGATCACGATGACGGCGAAAACTCGCGATGCAACGAGATGAAACTTCATATAATTTTAAGTACACTTGAGCACTCGCCGGAGAAAATTAGTTTCGTAGAAGTGGCGCCGCGACTTCAAAGGGAATCGCACTTATATTAGTAAATTACAGCGCGAAACACGTTCTGTTTCTAAACAAGTGAGTAAGCGTCTTCGCTTCTTTCCATTTCTAAATAGAAATATCAAAAATTCATAACCGTTGCACAGACCATCGTCTCGGAAGTGGAACGCCTAAGAACTTTACGATTCTAGATGCGCCCTTATTCATCATCGTTATAGGGTCATAAAGCGCAGTTAACACCCCCTTGCGCACATACATATTTGTCGAGTGCCTAAGTTTATTTATGCATGTCGTATATGTATGTAGTGTGTACGTATGTATGTCTGCTAAAATATACATGATATGCGTATTGCATAGGGAAGAGTGTGGTGACGTTTGAAATTCCACCGCCTGAAAAGTATTAATGCAAATGTATTCCGGTTCCTACACTTTGTGGTTGGCACCCCGATTAGAATATTTAAACAAAATAGTTCGCGGATCGAATGAGCGGAGGACGGCGCGGCGCACAGATCGTGCGCGCTTCAAACGCCGAGACGCTGATGATGGCGGGCAGAAGTGTGAAACGAAATTTTCCGAATTTACCTCGGGCGTCGTAAAATTAACTTAGCTTAATGTTATACGGACTTAGCCGACATCAAATTCCCCCAGTTCCAACTCGGAGCTTCCAGCAGATAATCGTATAATTTACTCTTCCAATTCCGAACTTTAACAAGTCGGGAGAGCTTGTATTTTTCAGGCTGAAGTTTATGTACCACATGTTGTCTTTCGTTAGCGTTAAACACTGTGTCGCATTTATTGTCTTTGAGTGCGGTTGTTCGCTCGCGTTAAGGTCGTTATAAACCGCAGGAAAATTACAAAATTGCTAGAGCGTTTTCACCTGAAGCTGCAGTACTTTCAGCCTAACATTCAGTACTTAAAATTAATTACATAACATAATTTCTTTTTTAATATCTGAGAATGTTTTCTGTATTTGAAAAAATTATAGGAAGGTATTGATAAGCTCTTAGCCCTGCGTTTCCCAAACTTTCGGTTTCGTAACCCCCGACAATTAATGACCAGAGGTATACACTGTAACCACAAAAAACCAAAAACCCATTAAAAACCGAAAATCTTCTAGAACCTTAATCGTTACTGAAACCGAAATTAATTTGCCTGAAGTAGCCGAAATCGAAATTGAAACCTTTATTAATTTTTCGGTTATAAGTGCCCGTTAGGAACGTGTTCACTAAGGTTATTCAAGTGCGAATTTGCAAGAAATAAATTTATTCCAAAAATCTTCCTCCTTTCAGTCCAAAATGGAAATTATGATTCACTTCTTATACAGGGTTAGTTAAAAGTATGGAGACGGCAGCTAATATTCATTTTAGGAAATTATATCCTTCATGAAAGTTTTTTGGGAAATTTTTATCTACAGTTGAGAATACTTGAATAATTTTTTTCTTCAATTGTTTTTGAGTTGCACCTACCTGTGTAATTTTTTAAATGGAAACTTGTTTATTTTAGTCTACCATTCAATAGAGTATTTTTTTCTCTTTACAGTAGCAGTTTTGTTTTTTCAGAATTGAGGGATTTTTGAGGAAAAAAAACAACGGTTCAGTTATTCATTTCCGGTAGTGCATGCTTATTAGCGCCACACAATACGCTGCAGTAAATTGCACCAATGAATTTGACATAAACAATAACCACTGATAAAGTTACTCGCTCGAATTTGTTTATCGCTTACTTAGATGTATCTGACCTGGAGCTAATAAGAATGCACTGCGGGAAATGAATACTCGAACCGTTGTTTTTTTTTGGAAACCCTTGAATTCTGAAAAAAAAACAGGAATGCTATTGGAAAGAGAAAAAAATACTCTATTGAATGGTAGATTAAAATTAACAAGTTTCCATTTAAAAAATTACACAGGAAGGTGCAACTCAAAAACAATTGAAGAAAAAAATTATTCAAGTATTCTCAACCGTAGATAAAAATTTCCCAAAAGACTTTCATACAGGAAATAATTTCCTAAAATAAATATTAACGGCAATAATTGGCCGTCTCCATACTTTTAACTAACCCTGTACATGCATACACAAATTCGATGTCCCAAAGAATGAATTGCGTGTTATACATGTTTTCCGCAGAAAGCCATAAACAAAAACATTTTAGAATTTTGTTTCAAGGCAAATGAAGTATTTCTTTCTATTCCGCAAGGGTTCAGTGCCCTTGTGACGCAATACAGCTGTACCAGTGCCCATCAACCAATTAATATCTAAATACCTCAACGCATTTTATCGTAAAAACTATGCATACTAGACTCTTTATGCATAAAGCCTTTTTGTTTTGTTTCTTTTTTCGTGTACAACCTATAGCTAACGGATCGGACACTTTTTTGAATCACTCAGTACACTAACATAACGACATCTCAGGTATTTTCTGAAGTAAAGGATGGGTGTTTAAGTTTGAAGAATGCTTATTGTTTGAGTTGGATTGGACTTGCTTCAATTGGACTTAATTCAAACTAAATTTTGATTCTCAATTTTTCAGTTTTAAAATTCAATTCATACTTTTATTTTTACTTTCTTGCTTGGGTTGGTCGAAGCTTGGTTGAGTTTTGTTGAGCTGTTGGGTTTGATGTGTGGTGGAATTAATTTTTGCTTGTTTTGAATTTTATTGCTCACTTCTTTTTGCTATTGTTGAGCAAAGCTGGAGCGAATTTAATTGCACTGAGTTGACCTTAAAATTTGTTAAAACCAATTTTTATTCAAATTTATTTTCTCGATTTTAATATATTTTTTTTTTTTAATATTTTAATTTTTTAGTTTGGTTTATATCGAGTTTGGTTGATACTAATTTCATGAGTTTTCAATTGTTAAAGTTACTTATAATTTTTTCGGTTATTAAACTTAGTTGTTTAAATTTTAAGTTTTGTTGTGTTGAGTTTTTATATATATTTTTCTTATTTTTTTGCTATTGTTGATAAAGTTGGGATGGGTTTATTTGGATTGAGTTGACCTTGAGATTTGTTGGACGTAATTTTTATTGTGACTTATTTTAAAAATTTTAATAGTCTTTCGTTTTAATTTTGTTTTTAATATTTAGATTTTAATTTTTTATTTTATTTTTGGGTTTGACTGACTTTGAGCTGAGTTGGACTTAATTTCAATTAATTTTATTTTTAGGATTATTTTTTCCTTGGGATACATCGAGTTCTATTAATTTCATAAATTTATGAATTTTCAGTTTTTAAAGTTTTTAAGTTTTTTCAGTTATTTATTTTTGAGTTCTTAATTTCTCTTTTTGTTTTCACTTTTTCCTTGGGTTGGCTTGAAGTTAGTTGTTTATTTTGTATTTCTACTTGTGTTGGTTAGAGTTAAACTAACTAAGTTCAGTTCAATTTGATTAGCCTTGAGATCTGTCGTTAATTTCAGTTCAGTTTGAATTTTTTGTAATTTTTGTTTTATTTTTTCTTCATTATTCTTTTATTTGAGTCAAGGTGAAAAAAGGTCTGGACACGAAAACTAATTAAGTTATAATTTTTTTAATTTTCTTTTTATTTTCTTTTGAGGTTTCAAGTTTTGTTTTGTCTTGCCCGGCTTCTAGAGGTTTGTTAAATTTTTATTCTTTTTGCATGTATTAGGCACATTTAAATTGAATTTAATTGAGTTTGGTTGACCCTGAGATGAGTTGGATTTAATTTCAATTTTTGCTTACGCCTAGTTAACATATCATTTTTAAAGTTTTAACATTTCAAGTGAGTTTTTAATTTATCC
Source organism: Prosopocoilus inquinatus (assembly GCA_036172665.1). NCBI lineage: Eukaryota > Metazoa > Arthropoda > Insecta > Coleoptera > Lucanidae > Prosopocoilus > Prosopocoilus inquinatus. The sequence goes on from CM069871.1 coordinate 62,214,993, forward strand.
ATGGATTGGCTTGAAAAATGTAATGTTTAGAAATAATAGCATGATTAAATGTTCACAATTTTAAAATATGTAATTATTTTGTGATGGAGAAAGGAGAGTGGAATAATTGAGATAAGGTCGACGTTTCGCTTTTTTTTAGCTTTTTTTCTGTGTTTGTAGAAGCTGTCAATCGTACAGCGAAACATTATTTCAAGTCTCCGCTACAAAATAATTATATACTGGGTGTCTCATAACCTACGGAGGAGATTAAAAGGGTAGCTAGAGGAGATAAATTTAAAGAGTTTTTCTTAATAAATTTTTGATAAAAACGCAATAACTAAAAAATTATAAGAGTTTAAAGCGAAATTAATTAACAAGCAAAAGTTACTTCCTGTAGTAATATTTTATGCTTTAAAATCAAATTTGAGGCATTTATGAGTGAATTGAACACTGTTTTACAATAAACAACTATTTTAAAAAATGTAGTCACGTTAAAGTTATGGCTTTTTCATTTCTTCTTCTAATGCCCAAAAACGAGTTTTAATGTCGTTATGTACAGCCTACTGATTAAAAACAAAACTAGGAAACGGATTAACATGGACATTTTATGAATGGTGGTTTTGATAAATTTAGAATTTATTTAATAATAAAGTTGCATTTTGTGAAATAATGTTTATTAATTAAGAAGCTACAGGTGTAAATTAAAGAAGAAATTAAGAAAATTAAGCTGCTGTAACTTTCTTATTATTGGGTTTCGGTAAAGAACGAATTAAGAAAAAAGCTTTATTTTGTTGTCCCACAGCTGCCCTTTTAATCTCATTCGTAGGTTATGAGACACCCAGTATTTCATAATCTTAAGAATTTCATTATGTTTGAACTTTGAATTTTGCTCTATTATTAACTGTTGTAATTCTGTTTCCGTTGTTATTCCGCATACTTTCTGCTTTTGTTCCCATGTATTACCAATTCTTCCAATCAGATCTCCCATAACCATACTTTTTCCTTCAGTATCAATTAGATTTCCTATATCTTTGTAAAATTTATCTTTTTCTTCTTCTTTTTAAGTCTTCGTTGGATCTGTATGCTGGTGTTACGTTTCCGTACTTTTGCTGTTCTTCCAACTGTATTTTGACCAACAAATATCCTTTCATTTATATATTTTTATTTCTCCCACTGTACACATGTACCCATTCATTCTTTATTAATAATGCCCTCCTACTCTTGCATTTTCTGTATCTTCTTCTCCACTCCATATTATCCTATGCATTCTTTTAAAGCCGCTCCCCTTTCTTTTACTGTTAGTAATTCCCATATATTCTATGTAACCTTTTTCCGTATCCTACATTAAATCCACTTCTGTATCTTTCAAGCCCCGTGTATTCCAGGTTGCTATCTGATTATTCTCGTATCGTCTTTTATTTCCTCTTTATTCCCTTTATTTGTTTCTGGGCTTTCATTTATTATTTTAGTTTTTCTTTTTTTAATTTATTTGTTATGTTTCTGTTCATAGTCCTATTCTTAGCCTTAATCCTTCCCACGTATTCGTCTATCCATATGTTGTTGTTTCGAATTCTTCCATACAGATCTCCTACAACTCTACTTTCTCCTTCAGTGACGTCTATTAGTTTTCCTTCCGTAAAATTTATTCAGCGTAATAATCTTTTAACTCTACGTTTATCACAATACTCACAACGCATTTATAAATCTTACAAAAACATATATTTTTGTCTGCATACCAATCTTCTGCAATAGATAATTATTATTATTATATTAATAATTGCAGTAAATTATTGCTTCGTTAGAAGAAAATTTCTTATACTTAAGTGATTTCTTTAGTTTGAAGGAGCCAAACCTGATAAATAAGGAGGGTGGTCAATTAAGTTGAAGTAAATTTCATCAATTATTTGCAATGCAACTATAGAGTTGTGGTGAGCAGGTGCATTTGCCTTGATGGAAAAGTACGCCTTTGGAATATTTATTCTCCATGGCGTTTCTCCATAAATTTTTCCCGAAGTTTTATCATAGAAAAATAAGTTCCCGTTATAATTTTATCTTGTTCTAAGCCGTCCGTCATAATTATTCTGTCCTTGCTCCAAAAACCTACCTTGCAAGATCCCTTTTTGGATAGGATTTTTTTTCAAGCAGGGCAAGTCGTGTACACTTCCATTCTCCTGATTGATATTTAGTTTCTGGTTTGTAGTGATAGATCCATATTTCGTCTTTAATTACGATAAAATCCAAAAACTTCTTCAGAAAGGAGGCAAAACAACATCGAAATTGTCACCCTGAGAAATTCTTCGATCTATTAAATTATTATATAATTATTAAATAAACATTTTTTGGAACGTCGCTTATTTTTCAATTTTGTTTTCTCCCCTCCTATCCCCATAAATTTGCAAATATGATTAACCATTACACAACTTCATCAAGTGAGATTTTCGCCTAACATATTTTCTTCGAAGCCTCGAAATAGAAAATTGGCTGAACTGTCAACTCAAAATTAGATGGCATAAAAATTATAAACGATGCATTCGGGTGAACAAGTCTTCGTTATTAATCTGCTTTTTCATATTAACGTGCATTTATCTTGACGAATAAAAAACAGTTTTTCGCACAATTTATCTTCTGAGGGCTTGAGTTCTCAGAGTAAAACCCGGGAATGAGCCAACAAACCATTTTACGTGCATTACGATAATATCAAATTCCGAGTCAGTGTTTCAAGAAGCTGGAGTTCATTGCAAAGTTTGGCTGAGCTGTCCTATCACATCCACCGCATAATTTGAATTTAGCGTCTTCGGACTTCCATCTATTCAAGCTAGACGGGTAACAATTTCCTAATTCCGGGACATCCCTCATTACACATGTCTTAAAGTATTGAGCTTCTTGGACTAATAAATATAAAGCTGAAAGATCTAACTATCCAATTTTGCACAGATGAAAATAAAAGGTAAAAAAAATTGCACCAATAAAAACGTGGTACCGAGAACTTTTCCATTCCGGAGAAATCCAAGTCTTCTCTTCACTAATTAATTTCGGCAGTCGGTTTTATTTTCCTACTTGTTCGTAATGTTTACGTAAATTATTCTTCCATTTCTTTTCCTTTCATCTATCTTTTAATTTCATCCATAAAAACTCCAAATTCCCTCCAACTTTCCTTCGGCTCATTAAGTATTCTCCTGGCATCAGTTGATTTCTCGAACTTTCAATGCTTTTATTCAGCTTCGTTGATTGTTTTTTTTTTTTAATTCACTCATGAATCCAAATACCATGACGCGACAGTAAATTCCAGTTATCCACTTCGACTCAATCAATAGAATTTCTGAGGCATCTGTGTTCTGGATCATTTTTGATGTGTCTTTGTTAAAATTAGATCAAATTAACCTCCGCCAACCAAGTGAAAATTTATGCGTCCATGTAAATTAACGAAATCACATTCATATTGATTTAGATTCGCGGGGGACACTAAATATCCACCTAATTTAGCAGTTCGGGGCATAATTCCGAGCAGTATCGGTTTATGTTTCAATTTTAGCCAGCGGGCCTGCGGTCTACCGAAATACGCCGCAGAGATGCTATTTGATTCGACGTTATTATCAGGCGACTGCTGGAAATTTATTGTTGTTAGCACTCATGATGGTCTTCTGCAACGTATGAAGTTTGCACGCTTATGAGCACCAATATTTGCTTGTGAACAACTTTGCCGAGTTATTAGACCGACACGTTGCTAAATAGAAATGCATTTCTGCACATACTCATTTGTATGCAGAGCGGTTGAGTTGAAAATGTACGGAGCGTAGTTGTTTTTGGGCAAATTAACAGTGTGGTGCTTTGTACTGTCGTACCTGAATCTCTGATACATGAGCTGGTCGGATATGCATTCATTTTGAGGCCACTACATTGATCATACATCTTGAATAAAACATGAGATATGTTTTGATGGAAATAAGTAGTACAGGGGTTTAATTGTCTCGTATGTAAATTCTATACAATTGCACTATACGTACATCATAAAAGAGTCTAGTGCCAGATGAGTAAAGTAAATATATCTTTATTCAAGTTGACGTACACTTCTACAAAGTTAACAAAAGTTGCTTATCTGTTACTTTACCACCATTATATATCATGTTTAAAGACACTTTCTACCCAATTGATCCAATTTTCTGAATTCAATATTAATCTTGTGTATACATGCTTTTGTATTTGCGTGTGGAAAGGATAATTTTTTTAATGGCCATTCCTTTAAGGTGCTTTCCTATTTAACTATTATATTGAATAGATAGAACATTCTTAGAAGTAACAATTTTTAACCTTAGTTCTCTTAAATAAGTGCAGTATCACCTTTCTCTCGTTCGGCGCGTTTGACCCGCTTAGGAGAAGTGAAAGGATCTGCGCCAATTCCGCAACTTACCTCGGCTCAGAAGTCAGATCGGTCGGTCTTTCGAAAACGAGATGGAAAATGAGAGTTGCTTAATGGTGCCCATTCAGTGGAAACAGCGTAGGATATCTCTAAATATGATACGGAAAAGAGCGCCACCCAGCGATGGTTACGCAACACAAAGATGTCAAAAACAAGGTGTGGTCTTAGACGTTCTCGTCAAGGGCAAACCCCTTGGACCCACTTCCTCGACCTCTCTTCCAAAAGGTAGACCAACCGAAGGTTATTGAATAGAAAACGAATAAATGAAAAAAGTTTGTTACGGTCAAGAAGCAATTTATTCGATCAGGCAAAGTTCACAAAACCACACAGGCGCCCTGAAGGGATGTTCGGCCGAGTTTTATTTATCAAGATAGCAGTAAGTAGAAATACAAAGCCCAAAATAGGGCAATCTTTGCTTCTAGAAGAGTACTCTGGCATCTGCGTAAAACATCATAACTAGAAACCGGATTTATAAGTTTTTACAAGTTTTTTACGCTAACATACCTAAACTTGGCGTTTTGTATTTATATGTTTGTCGATTAGAGAAGCCCAAAAATGGTAGTTTTATTTCGCATATAACTTAATATTTTAGACTTTTAGCGCATATTTATTTATTTATCCATATATTGATATAAATAACATTATAATTCCATATACGGTCAATATTCAAGTCTGCAGCTTTTCCAAGAAGTAATTTATTCTCCTCAACGTCTGGCCACTTTATTTTACTCCGTGAATGTGTGTGACTAGTGACTAGTGTATTTATCAACGCGAATTAGTTGTTATTTTCTTATTTAATTTAAAGACGAAATAAATTCAGTGCTTATCTTTTCAAAATGCCGAAAGTAGCATCCTCTTGATCTATTGAAAAAATGGATTAAAGCATCTAAACATCTAACTACAGATGGAAAAGTTAATTTTTGCAACGCATGCTCAAAACAGGTAGACACCTTACAAATTCTCTTAAAAATCACATTTCCATTTTGACAATATTTTAAGGTGTCATCGTCAGACCAAAAGTACCAGATTGATCAACATTTGGCTACAAACCTCCATAAGGAGTCGGAGAAAAGATGTATCTAACTTTAAGCAGTCTTTTATTTCTTCAACAGCCAGTAACTCACAGGGCAGTACACAGGAAATGAATTCTTTTTAGACTTGTGCAGTGCTATGGCAGAGTCAAACTTTCCTTGGCATAAACTTGAGCAACCAAGTTTTCGAACTTTTTTGGAAAAATACTGCAATCGTCATATTCCAAATGAATCGACTTTGCGGAAAAACTATCTAAGTATATGCTACCAGCAACGGATGAAGAAAATAAGAGAGAAGCTTAGCGACAACAATATTAATATAGTAGTTGATGAAACGACAGATGCCTGCGGTCGTTATGTAGCAAATATGTTAGCAGTAGTATTAAGCAGCACAGTTGCACCAATATCTTATTTAGTAAATAGTACAGTTTTGGAAAAAACAAATCATTCAACGATCGCACGTTTTATTAACGACAGCTTGACACTTTTATATGCACCTAATCAAGTTAAATCGGAAAATATATTACTAATGGTGTCTGATGCAGCAGCCTACATGATAAAAGCAGGACAGGCTTTACATATGTTTTACCCAAATTTGATGCTCTTCACTGGTATGGCTCACGCAATGAATAGGCTCGCTGAATTGGTGTGACTAGAATACCCAACAGTAAATAAGTTGATCAATAACGGAAAAAAGGCATTTCTTAAAGCCCCACTGCGTATACAACACTATAAAGAATTAGCTGCTGACCTGCCATTACCACCAAAACCAATAATTACGAGATGGGGTACGTGGCTTGAAGCAGCAAATTTTTACGCAGATAACTTTAAACAATTAAAGGAAATTTTCTTAGAATTGGATGATTCCAATTCAGCGGCTTTAAGAATTTGTAGGGAATGCATGTCGAACACAAACATCGGGAATCAATTAGCATTCATTAAAACTCATTTTTCCGTTTTAATATCCACCATTAAAAAGTTGGAATCATCCCAGACGGTTCTATTAGATTCTTTTGAAGTGGTCGATGATGCAATTGAAAGTGTAAAATCAATTCCAGGGGAGATAGGAGAAAAGTTAATGGCAAAATTAGACAAGGTTCTATTACGTAATCCTGACTACAATAAAATGAGGAAAATCTGTTTAGTTTTAAAAGGTCAAAGTGAAGAGGATTTGGACATGGACCCCAAAGATGTAGCATCCATGAAATTTGCGCCCATTACTTCATGCGATGTCGAGCGTTCGTTTTCCTCTTATAAAAATATTTTGTCAGACAGACGACAAAATTTTACCCCAAATAATTTAAATCAACTGTTGATTATATTTTGTAATCCTACTATTTAAGTGTTAAGTGTTAAAATTACTTATATGAAACAATTTATGTTTTTATTATTCTAAAGTATAAGTAAAATAAAATTTTTTTCGCATATAATATCCATATTTTGATCTATTTTAATCGCATAAAAAAAACTTATTTTCCACTTTTTTAGCACATATAAATCCGGTCTTTAATCATAACATATAACAGATGCATATAACATTGCGAAAACGCAAAAAACTTCTTACTTCCGCTCTGAAGAAGCCTCAATTTAGGTAAAAACGATAAAAAGTAAATAACAAAGTGTAAATGGGACTTCAACAACGGTGAAACTACTCGGAGATCTCCAAAAGAAATTATGTAATCAATCAAACGGTGGAGGTCCAACATAGTGAGGTTGCAACCGCAAAAGAAATAGATCCGTAGGTTTACAACCGTGCCGCACGAGTCTACGCCAGACCCCGCGTAACGCCGAAGACTGGACTTAACCAGTGAGAGGAAAAAAGGCAGAAATGTTTCGAGCTTATGTGGTTGTCGAAAAAAACGGTTTTTCATAATCCAGGACGTTCGAGTTTTTCCTTCCTAGGGCTTTGGCTGTGTCGACGTCAGGAGCAAAAAAAAACGAGCCAAAACGGCTGAGCTACGGCTTCCTAAGGAAAGGCGGTAGTAGATAGGCCCCCAAATTAATAAAACGCCATGAACGAAACGAAAACGTGGTCAGCAAATGGCGCTCGTACAAGAGAAGGCGAGAAAAAACTCACCTTAAGGAAAGTCTATGAGAACCATCGGAAGTCGACAAATCCGCTAACAGCGGCCTCAAAAACAAATGGGAAAAATTTCCTTGCGGTGCAAAAACCCAAAAAAGCGGGTGTACTTAAACTTCCAATGAAATACAAAAATTGACCAGAACCGTAAGCGACGTGCGTAAAACAAGTGAAGTCAGTGCGCGCCCACCCAAATGTTCCGCGATCTTACGGCCAACGACCGAATTCGCAACAGAAATAGAAGACACACTCCCTCAACACAAAAAGAAAAGTGTAACAGCAGGTAGAACGACTGCTTGTTAATTAATTTCGCCTTTGGATTTTTTTTTATAAATAATATTTAAAAAACCTTAAATTTTATTTCCCTAAGCCAACCTTTGTTATTTACGTTTGTTTGTTACCGTCAAAAAGTAATTTATTGGATCAGGCAGCAATTGGAAGCATAGGGTAGAAGCGTGTTGCAGGTACGCGGAATAAAGTCGCCAGGTAGTTCATAAAAACCATAAACTTTTGAGTTAGTAGTTAGTTATTCTTGAATCTGACTCAGCTTAAAGAAAAAAGCTCGCGTCTCTTCTCGGCAATTCTAAGTTAAAATTCAAATTCAATTTTCTTTATTATTTAAATGTATTAAATTTCCTCAAGTTTAAATAATCTACACGTCATTGATTTTTATTTTATCTTTTTATTCTTTTCTATTAATAGATATGTTAAAATTATCTTTATTATTTGTTAAAATTATCATTCTCTGTAATTTTACTAATTTTAAGTTCACTTACTACCTTAATCAAGAATTTCGGAGAGGAAATTCTCATAAGGAGAGAGACAACGAGAGCGAAAAATTTGACAATCTTCAGGCAACTAACGGCACTGTTTCGACTTTGCAAGGAAAACATCGATGCGAGAGTATTTTTGGCTTTATCAACTCAAAACTAGCTACCAAGAAAAAGAAATTGCTTTCCAACGTTGGCTCGTGGGTTAAAAGAGAAGGTTGGGATTCCTTTAAAAAGGGGATGGTTTTCCGTGTTGGTTAAGGTAAAAGAATTTCGGGTGAGTATTGAGGCTGACCAACCCTAAATTTGGCAGAATAATAAACCGCGTCCGTTACAAATCTAAGAGCCGTTTTCATAATATGACTCTAAATTTAAAGTTACTTTATAAAAAATTACATTTGTTTCCCTTTTCTTAAAGTGACTTTAAATTAAAGCTTCCTTAAAATCTGTTTATGAAAACGTAAGCTATCATTATTTAAAATTATTTAGAATTGGTTTCAACAGCCCTGACAGATCAAATCAAGTTTTTATTAAGACATGCGACATCACATTTTCGTCTTCGTTTCACTAATGATAAATTAATCCTGACGACGACTCGTGATTAATTTAAAAATGTGATAAATAACTTTAAGTCCCGTCATTTGGAGCCAAAAAGGGGTCTAGCAGGAAACACAAAATTTTCACTTTGCTATCTCGTATCGTAGCCGCTCGCGCCGCCGTATTGGAAAAATGGCGCTCAAAAACAATTTTTGGGGAATATCTTCTTTCGGATTCATTTTACGATGAAAATATTTATATAATAAATTAAACTAGAAAAAATTTCCTATAACTTATGTCAATATACTTTTTCTGTAAAGTGAGTAGTTTCGACTTACGGGCGCTCCGCAAACCAACACCGGCATTGACGAAAAATATTTTACAATGCGCAATGGAAATCCACTCTAGTCCTCTCAGGCAAAAAGGAGTATTCCTCCTTGGCGTTGTTGTCCCTTTTTGGACTATTGTTAGTCGTTGAAACTGACTGTTTTGCTATTTCTTTGACTGCTCTCTAATCCCTTCCCCCACCTCATCTGTTCTAGCCTTGATAATTCTTTTCATATTTCTGCTTAAAATTTTCTTTCAATTTCCTTCTTCCCACTTTTTACTCTATTTTTATATTCTTGCTATTATGAATGTTCGTGCGGTAGAAAGGTGAAGGTGTGGCTAAGGTCACTTGACTGTCGAGCACTTACCGTGTATTGGATATCAGATAGTCTAGCGGGCACTGGACATTCAGAAAAGGGAAGGTTTTACATCAACCAACGTTTTTATAAAAATGTTTTGTTTGCGCAGACAGTCTTTTATGAGTGCAACTCATAGAAATTTAATGTAAATGTTTTCGATAAATTTTCGAAAAAGTTCGAAAATCGAGGTTTTCGGTGGCCCCTCCGGTTCCAGGAACGGACTCAGACCCGACATTTGGCGGACGTAAAGCCCCATGTGGCCTTCGTCCATACTCCGAATTTCGTCTCGATCGGACGAAAGACAAGGGCGCTGGAATTTTTTAAAAGTCGAAAATCGGCCATTTTTGAAAAAGGGGTACAAAATCTTTTTCTCCGGGCATAAGAACGCCAAACCGACGTCACCATCGCTTCTTGGATCTTTTCGACGATACTCTAGAGAACAGCTCGTTCGATACGACCGCGTTTAAGGGGCGTAAAAAATTCGCGATGAGTACTCTGCAAAGTCACACCGCCGCAGTAATCCGCCCCCGACACCGCCATTCGATGCGCGATCGCCTCGAAATCGGGGCCAAAAATAGTCCGAAGAATAAGTCTAGAATGTGTATTTACGGATTTCTATAGAAATTTGTCTACCTCCCGCCATGTATAAAAAACGCACAAGAGCAGGCAAAAAAGGGTATTTCTCCGAGGGCATTTCGACGCAAAAATAAAAAATCCGAAAACCACAAAAGATGCGTATCAGAATTTCTCATAGCTGTTACTCGGATCATTTAAGAAAAAGTCCTTAGTTTTACCGTGGTTACCCCGAAAGTGCACTTTCTGCTTGTAACTTTATGAGTATATCTCATGTACAAATTGAAAGTACAATTATTTTTAATTTCTGTTAGATAGAATTTTAAAATCCTATCTGAAACCAAAAATTCACGTGAATTTAAATTTTTATCGTTGAACGATCCCATAAGAAAAATACCCACATTATTCACGAAAAAATAACCAGAGAAGGGCACATCGAATTAAAACCAGATTTAGCTCACAGCCGAGAGGAGCGCACGCGGAAATCCACTGTTTTATGTATGACACCTAATTTGCGTTTTAAAATCGCACAGCGAACCGAGCCCAGTGTCCGAAACACCGTCACACTACATCCGGACATTAACTACCCTCGTCCGGGCACGGCTGCCCATCAATCATTAGATTTATATCTTCTCTTCTGCGCAATTTACGATGATTTGTCCGGGAATGGATCGCGGGTGTAATTTATAAGGAACGCAGATTGGATACTGGACGAGGCGATATCGAAGGGATGCGGATGGTTTGAATTTTCGGTTTACGCCGAGCCGGCCGAGGAAGAAATAAATGAATCCTCCGAAATTCGCGCGCGTTATTTTAATAGCTCCACCTGGTTTTTCCGGAAAGCAAATACTAGTGGATTCATCATTCGTTAAAACGATGAAAGCGGGGCGCAATTTATTTCCTCGCAATTTGTAGTTCCAAATGTACCAGGATGTAAGAGGGTGATAGATGCGCGGGGAGATAGGAAGAAGACGTGAAGCGAAGGACTGAAAATATGTGAGTGGACGTCAGTCGCCCGGAATAAAGCGATCCCCGGAGGCTTTCCGGGGGCGCCCGCCCGATCGTTTCAAGCGACAGTCCGACTGAAATAATTATTACAGACCAGAAGCGCAGACGCTGCAATTTTCGAGTTAATGTAAATAATTCCGTGAAGATGTTGTTGCGGGCCAACTAATTTCCCCAGAGATATAATTATCGTTTATTTATGAGTAATTTATGCTACACTGTCCTGTTTTCAGCTAATACAAATTCCGTCGTATCGTTTTTATTTTTGGTCACAACAAGCGAACAAATACGTACAGGGTGCATAAATAGTATTGCACCAAATGAGAGTATATAGAAACGGTTTAACATTTAGATTTAACGTTTGGTGGGGTTAAATAACACATAAATACCTATATTTTGATATGAGTTTCATTTGATTTGTGCAACTGGTGTTTGTCAGAGGCAGCCATCTTGATTTTTTTTTTAATGGCAGCCTAGGTTTAGTTTGGAATCATTTGGCAGGTAATTGACAGATAATATAAACACACTTGTTTCCATAGAAACCAAACCGTATTTTACATATGACTTAACAACGTGAGGAAATTGTTTTGCTTTTGATAAGTAAAGAATTTTAGAAAATACATATTAAAATTGATAACAATCAATAGAAAACACAGAAATATTTCCTTTGAATTAAATTTTGTAAAAGTTGTATTAATCAACACTAACTTATTTACCATATTGGCCAAGGTTAGCTATTCACCGACTTTCGTGATGTTCCCTCTTCTTCCTAGAGATGTAACTTTTCACAACTTTTCAAGATCGGTCAGACATTTTTCGAAATTTTACATCTCTGCTCCTTCTCCGGCAGGTTGCTTATATATCCTGTGTTACGGTGTGTTTTCTGTGATCATGTTTCTCTCCGACGCTCAGCTGTCGCCTGTTCTTCCATTTTGCAGCGGCTACGAGTTCGCCATATGCGGTCTTGGTGGGAGGCAGCGCAGGTGGACACGCGTCGGGAGGACGAGTTCAATTATCGCTAACGACTTGGGTGTGGCCTTTTCGAAACCTTTTGTTACGAATTTTCTGTGCTTCGGCTCGCATTTTTGTGGATTTCTTTTCGTCCGTCGTTATTTTCACTCAAGAGTTACGCGGGGATCGCATACTGCAAATTTGGGGGCGATTTTTGGTATCTCATCTACACCTACGGTTAACGTAGGGTAAGTTTTTTTGGCGACCTCGTACTCATTCTTTTTCCGTCTTGTTTCCCGTTATTATAGTGCTAATCCCAGGGAAGGGGACCGCTACATACTTAATTTGGCAGTGACAAAACTTTTTTAATATCGACCGTTCGTTCGTCGTTCGATTTGCTTCAGCGAGATGAGCCCGACAGCCGCCGATCTTCTGTCTCGTCGAAAAGGTGCCGTTATCGCCCGAACGTCTTAGGCAGGACCGTCAGTGAGTTGTCGACGCCGCAGCGGAGGCATTTTAAGGTCGTTTTATTTTGCTTTTTTTTGTTTTGCCTTCTTTTCTCATCACTACTCTTGCGGGGTGACGTCATCGTTTTACGCCGCCGCTGAGTGGAAAATTGCCCCCACCTCCCGGAGCCTTGATTGGCGCAACTGCCCATACTTTGTTACGTCGTCGGCCCTTCTGGCCATTGTATTCTGTTTTTTTTTTGTTTGGGGGCATGATTTAACTTTTGCTATCACGTTGGAGAGGCTTCTTCAGAGTATTAAACCTTGCTGGAACTTTTCCTTTTTGGACGTTGTTTTAAATTTAAATTTTGCTATTACGATTGAGAGGCTCCTTCACAGCGCTAAACTTTGTCGTAACTTGTTCTTGTGTTGGACATGATTTTAATGTTTTTTTAGTGAATTTTGGAAAAGAGTTTAAAGTGAATTACTTCTTTTAGGCTTTGGTGGAAGCTGACGCGTGAATACTCCCGAAAGGCGCTTTTTCTGTTCAAGAGTTGAACTCTGTATATGAAGACATGGTCTTTTGCATGCGTGGGAGATTTTAAGTATCATTGGACGGTGATGTTTTAACTTTTCCCTCTCCTTTTACGCGATCAACCTTCTTCTCCCTTGTGGTTTTGGGCCAGTTGGTATAAGACTGCGACGTCCCGTCAGATTGGAAGAAAACACCGTTAGAACCCTGTCCATTGCCTTTCATTGTACGCTCTACACGTTCGTACCTGACAATTACATTGAGGGTAAGATGAATTTTCTCTTATTTCTCTTTGTTTAGTTTTATCGCATTGATAAGTCTAGCTTCAAGTGGTGGGCCCCTTTCCTTCCTGCCGCCACCTATCCAAGTCAACGGGAACCCGATTTCAGCGAAACTTATGCGCTCTGTCGATTAGTTGCAAGCCGCCATTTTCACCGGAGATTGATGCCGCTCTCGTCTCGAGGAATTTTTCGCCGATTCTACGAGGACAGTGAATATAGAGAGATACTTCGCCTCCTTCTCTTCGTCGATGCTGTCCAGGAATTTTTATTTTTGTTTTATTTCCGTCCCTTGCCAGACTCTATCCGAACCTGCTCTATTCGAATCACTTGAACGAACGTGAATGAACGTGCGAACAATTTTTGGGACAGTAGGCGTCCCGTATTTGTTTATCAAGTTAATGTTGTAATTTACAAAATTTTGTTGCAAATCATTTTTGACTGCAGTAAATTCCTCAAGCAGCCTCTGTACAGCTGTTTGAGCTTGATCAGCAGAAGCGTAGATCGAGAGTTCCACTGTAAACCAAAACGATTCGACCAAAGTTAATCGCGATTAAACTTGGTCGAATCGTTTTGTAGACGCGAGCGTTGTATCCTATCTACGCAGCAAACCCAATTTATGTTACTATTTTACTTCACAAGAAAAAAAAATGGATTGCGACTGCGTCAGTATCAGATATTATTTTTCGTGTTGCAATCTTATTTACGGTTTGGCTCATTTTCCCCATCCATTAGCCATTAGGTCGCTCTCTTTTTGTGATCTTTTGTAAATAGAAACCGTAAACCCGTTCGAGGAGATTTTCTTTCTTTATTCTTACACACGTTTCGACCCCCCTTACGTAACGAATTAGTTAGAGTGGGACTATGAGTATCCCCTTCTGACGATGAATTTCCAAAGTCGACGGTGCAACGACTCCTTTTTTGTATCCAACTGGTTCCTATGCAGAGAATACTCTCCCCACAACCGTTTCCACTGAGTCTAAACATTTTACCTTTTCAAATTATACCTAAAAGATTTTTAAATTATTTTAAAATATAGATGTAAAATATTTAGCTATTCTTAACTACCGGTACTTATTGTATATAGAAACAGACACAAAACGGTAAATGTATGCAAAAGAGATGAAGCGGTCTTAGCTCCTTGCTGGGGTGTGGCGCTGTTCCGATTGTCACGTGATGCTATTCCGTTTGCATTTCAGCCTTGCCACTTATTCTCTTTGAATTTGTATGATCTCAGTTTGATTCAATAACCGGTACGATATTATCCATCTTTTCATATTAATTCATTCAATATTTTATACGCTTTCTATAATAATAATGTCAATAGAGCGAAAGCTTAGCAGGTTTTCATTAAAAAGGGAATTTTAAAACGAAAGCTCCGATGACTTGAATAAAACTAAATAACAATAACAGAAATTGAACACTACTTACTTATTTAATAAGAGAACCAAAGCGCAAGTTATACGATCACGAAAACGATGTAATAGTTCTGTTATTAAATTATTTATTCCGTAATATAGATGTGTTGAAAACTGTTCCAGAAAAAGTTAAACGGATAATATTTCAAATACACACGTAGTGTTCGTCTTTTACGTCTTCTGTGCTAGACGATTAAAATAATGCACACACATTTTAAAAATATTACCTCCGTGATTATGAAACAACTTTATGTTGTTTAAAACTATATAAAATACCAATTTCCTTTAATAATTAATAATTTCATAACAACTTCTCAGAGATAACTTTAAATACTCCATACTTATTATTATTATTATTTTGTGTAATATTAATTTTTTACTTCCTCATTTTTTCGCTGACCTGCAGCAGCTGCATTCACTCCTAGAAAAACAAAAAATTAAAGCAACGTCTTGTGAAACGAGCACATAAATTAACATTGTTAAAGAAAATCTCGGCCGGCTTTGTGCGGGATCGCTCTTTTGTTGCGGAAGACGTAAATCATTAATAAGGACGGCGAGCGTCCTCCTCGGCTTGTTTGTGTTGTGCATGCACCACGCAAGCCGCTGATATGATAAGAATGTATTGTAAAGATGCCGACCCCTTATTACCCCGGAAGGAATTAATGTGATGTATTGTGCGTAAATCAATTTTTCCGTCTCGCAAGGAAGCAATTTCCAACATCGGAACACGTTATTAATGGCAAATATTAATTTGGGAATATTAAATTTTGAGTACGCTTCGCCTCGCAAATATTTATGGCCCAACAACGTCAACGAAATGTAATTAGCATGGTCGAAAATGAAAGTCAACCGGAACACAAGAAAAATTATCTAGGAAAAAAAATTGTGATTGAGTACCAAGAGAGAGTACACAAATTTGGCATCAAGTTTAGCTTTTGCGGTTCGTTTTAATTTATACGTTAATATGCACAACGAAAAAAGTCTGGACTCAGTGGAGACGGTTGCGGGGAGAATATGCCCTGCACAGGAACCAGTTGGAAACAAAAGAAAAGGGCGCCAACTGGTAATGGTCGATGCACCGTCGTACTTTGGGAATCCCGGCGAGGAGCGAATCCCAGGGATACTTACAGCCCAATTCCAATTGAACTCATGACAGAAGAAGGGTCTAAGGGTATATATAAAAAAAATCGTCGATTAGGTTCACGGTCTTTACAGGGCGACAGAATGGCTAGCGAGGCGGAAGCCTAAAATTGCAACGCTGCAATAAACTCTGATACCGTCACAATTGCACAATTGCATTTTTTTGAATTATGGAAAATAGTAATATGAAACTAATTCGCCATGTGCGAAAGGCCCAACGCACAGTGGAGCAAAACGCACTTTATCGTGCCAAAAATTTATAACTTAAAAAAAAAATTGCTTCATGAAATTGAAATTTGGCACAAATGACAAGAGATTTACGAAAAATAGAATTAAGGAGCAAACATACTATAAAGTTGATGTACAGGGCGTTGAAAAAAACATTTTATATTTGTTTCATTAGATTTGATTAGATCAAGAATAAAAGTTCTTAGATATCACTTTCACGTAATTTAAATAAAAAATTAAAAAGGAGCAAAGAAATATAATTCCGATAATATCAATTATAATGATCAAGGAAAACCGATAATAATTCATTTTAAAATAAATCAGATTCTTTTCCTCTGAAATAATTTTTTACCTGTAACATAATTTTAGTTTTGGAGAAATATCACCGTCATTCATAAATCATCAATAAAAGATTCTATTAATTAAATATGAATTATGATTTCATCGATTAGCAATTTTATATATTAAAATTAGTTATACTTTTAGAACAAAACAATATAGGGAATTTTAATCCGAACTTTTGCTCTTTATGGGGGGAAGTAGGGTACGTCACTTTTTGCCTTTTTTCCAGCGCCCTGTATATATGATATTCTAAAAACATTTTTCCTTTTTTCTTTTCATTTATTGAAGTTTATAGTTCAAAATGTTCATTAAAAAAGTAAAATAAATTGCAAAATACGCCATTTGATTTAAGAAGTTATAATGCGAGGATGAATTAAATCATAAATTTATTACCTCTATAATTTATTTGTTTGCGAATTTGTTAAAAATGGAAACTAAAACATCACTAAAAAGGATGCTGGTGTCATTACGCGCGTTGGTAAAGAGAGAAGGTCAGTAAAACTTATTTAAAAAGTTTTAACTAAAAAGACAAATTTGAAAAATTTGAGAATGATTAAATAAGTGTTTTTCTTCATGTTCAAGTGAAAAGTTTTCAACAACTTATTCTTGTAATTGGGAAATTTGTTTTTCCACTTTCAGCAAATACAGTAGATTAACAGCCATTTTTATTTTTTAGTTCATGTATTTTGAGAATAATATTTATTAATAAATATTATTTAACAACTTTTCAATGAAAAGATAGTTCACAAGTACTAAACAAACTGCAAAACTGTTTTTGATATTTGCCAAAAATGTTTGTACAACATGGCCAGGCCATCTCAATTTGAAGTGTAATTAAAATTTCCTAAATTTGAACGACTTAAATACATGATAACAAGAAAAGGTGAAAGAAGGTGCAGCTAAATTTTAAGAAAAACAGTTCGTAGACATTTATTCCTTATGTAAATATAAAATTTAAGGTGCCGGCAAATGCCGATAATAACCAAAAGTCTACATATTTATTGATTTGCATGCAAAAAAGAACCATCAATGTAAAGGCTCGTACTTAAAAAGAGAATGAAATAAATTTCGACTTACCATTCCTATAATCTAATATAAGTGAATAAGTGAAGTATTTTTAAAAAGAACTATTAAATTTGTCAAAGTTATTCACGCAGATGATATTTTAAAGGTAACAAAAACAGGTTTAAAAATGTCATTTAATACCTTGGCATGTTACATTTTTTGAAAGGGCTAAAAATCATGGAAAACAAATTCGTTTTGGCTTAAATTTTATTTTTTTAAATAAATTGGAATATTAAGTATGCGACTGCAAATGTTATGTTAACAAATTATACAATTGATGAAAAGTACTTTTGGGACGATTTATCTCTTACTCCAACTGTGCAACGCTCGCGTTTACAAAATCTTGCGGTCGTACAAAATTAAATAAGAAAAATCTTGCCACAAAAAGCGACACACAACTAGCAACAAATATATCAGAAAAGTTTTCAAAAATTTGATCCAAAACTATTAAAATTTAAATCTAATAAGGTGCAATTAATTTGGTTACCAAAACTGTCAACACGATGTTAAAATAATTTCTCGCTGTTGTCGTTGTCGAAGGCTCCTCTCTTTTGTCTGCCAGCAACGAGAGTGTAGTTGTGTTCGCGTCTGTACGTAGTGAGTTTAGGAGTGTTTTGAAAGCGAAGTTACTGTTAGGAACTACCACCCTACCGTTCTGTACGGATGTACTCGCTCCGTTAGTTGTTCCCTTGAGTGTTTGTGGAACCGTTTTCTACGAGTTTGGTGGACGTGAAAAACCCTTTTCTGGCTTGCTTTACCCGAGCAAGGTAAGCACCATTTTATTTTTCCATCTTGTTACCTGCTTGTTTTCCACGTGCGTTTATTGCTTGCGTTCGTTAATTCCTCACTTACCTCCTTTATGGCAAGTAGTCTGGGGTAGATTTTCACCGGCAATTCGACGCCGGGTGTAAGTCTCCCTCCAACTTCGTGAGCGACGGCTGAACTCCGAGAGCCGTCACTTCATCTACGTGCCTTCGCTGAGAGGAAAAAAGCATTGCCGCCTCCGTTTTCGGACAGTCGCAGACCCTATACTGACATTTCGTTCCAAAGGAAATCTTAAGTAAGAATATTCCAATTTCATCATCGTCAACCCCCTGAGCGTCCATATTGTCAATGAGGGCGTTTGACCTGAGCCGCGGGAGGTTCGGCAACGAATTCAGCAGGAATGGGCACTTCAGGGGAGTTTTGTGGTGTTCGTCATATTTTAACTGTTTGTCCTATTTTTATTATTGTTTTTCATTTTTCATTATATCTTTACATTGTTCATGTTAATTGTCTTGATGGTTGGCTCTTACAGAGCGCGTAGCTTTGGAGAGTTTCTCCGTTTTGCCTCTGATCGTTCGCATATTTTAGCCATTTCGGCCTGTGCGTTTACTACCTTAACGTTTTTCTTACATTATTTTGATGCCTGTGACTGTAACCAAACACGAGAATACTCACGTGGTGAGATTTCAAAGAACGTTATTGGGATCTTCTTTTCGGAGAGAAACAGAGATATATTTTCCCGGCTGTGTATTACCGACACTTTTGGAATTGCGTAACCACTGTGGGTGGCGTCCTTAATCGTAACACCTTTTGAATTCCCCCACACTGTCTCCACTGAGTGGGCATCGTTGCGGAGCTCTTGCTCTCCAAATCGTGGTCTCCGAGGGAACGACCGACCGACTGCTTCAGAGATACGGTAGGTTACGGTTGGCGCAGGCCCATTCTTTTTTCTTTTGTGAATCAAAACGTGCTAAGCGCTCCTTTTGTAAGATTCGTGACAGAATAAGAACCTTAACTCACCTGAAGGTTATATTAAACACGAGCAGGCTGTAAAAAGCGCGGAAATTCGCAGCTCATCAGCGGGAATGACCAAGTAGGTCCGGCTAGGACCGCAACTTCTATTCCACCTTCCCGAGGGGAATATTTCAAAAGGTCACCAAACACTCACACAACACAAAACGTGTGGTCATCCCGCTATCTAATTCTAGAATAATTCGTTGTGGACTCGATTCGGGGTAACGGGTTGAAAAAGGCAAAAGTTAAAAAAGAAAAGGACTGAAGAGAATAAACCAATCCGAGAGAACGAGTCATCAACTTTATCCAATCAGAATTGAATATCAGGGGTTGCGATCCCTCCCACGAAGCAGTCGCAATATTTTACAATCCGTCACAAGCGAGAAGCAAGAACGAAATTGTCGTACTGGCGCCACCCGGAAATATTTCATAAACCATAAACTTCCGAACTTGCGATTCTAAATAAATTCGAGAAACGCGTTTCTAATTTCAAAAGCATTCTTCGAAGATCAGAATAACAAGGCGATATACCTTTTTCCAACACGCTAAAAATAGCACGATGATAACAAACGGAGCTAAAATCAGAGCCTCTTGTTATACACTGTGTCCCAAGGCAAGAAAAGAATTTAGACTTGTAACAAAGGCTACCAAAAAATTAAGAACGTAACAGTATTCATTGTGAATAGGAATTCAGTTGACTATCTTCCTAATCTGGTGATAGCATTGAGCTATTAAGTAGAGTCTAATATGAAATTCAGCCAATAATTTCAGTTCTTTTTCCGGCAATGTTCTATGAGTCATCTTTTTCGTTTTTTTGTAATATATTTGGGTCGGATGACATAATCTACATTATACAAATGCAAAATGCAATTCAATTAACTTTATACATTTATTTAACTAGAATTAATTAGAATTTAACTGTAGAATGTTATTTAACTGTTGGTATGTAGGAATATGTTTTGAAAATAATTCTAAACGAAGCACAATAAGATATTCCGTCCTTTACTTTTTCTTCAATTACATAAATGGATTAATCACACGTCGCTGACGTTATCGGATCAGAGACTCGAGAGAAAACAAAGAGATTTTCACGGGGAAACTCGACGGAAATGGGACGTAAAAATACAACATTTCGTTCAAATATTACAGAAGAACGATAAAACGCGGGATTATTTTAACACCGCGCAATGTGTGTCCGACGATTATGGACCTCAATTGAACGAATGCCGTAAATTGCTGTTGTAGCGCATTTACAGAATAAACACGCAATTTGGTACCAGACGGCGCTGTTATGCGACAGGAAAATCACCGTTGTTTCCTGAAGGATATCGCGTTTTACATTTTTGATGCTGACGCACAAAAATTATGTTTTTTTACAGCGTGAACGCAAACATAAATTCCGGGGGGAAAAATGCTTCGCAATATAGATTGAGAAGGTTCAATAGAGAGGGGGCTTTAAAATATTGAAGCCTTGCAATATACATTCCAAACACACCACCCTTATCAATCAGAATGTCCAAACATTTGAAGTCGGGTGCTACCCAACCTGCCGACCGGTTTTAACGTATTGCTCTTTAATATTCATTGGACACGGCATTATATACAATAACATGGTAGACGTAACTGACTTTTAAGACTTATACAATAAATTTAATAACATGGAAAAATAATTAAAATTTTGATACATATACACTATACACATATATTATGTAACTAATACATAAAAAAATAATTGATTCGATGAGGAATTGACAATTATTCCTAGTTTTGGAATAGATAAAGTATATCGCATAAAGATGACAATTTGAATTCTGCTTAAGATAGCAGATTCATTATACAGCATGTAATCAAATAAGTTTCACATATTAAAACTAAGTTCTTCATCACTTAAGAAAGTGATTTATGCAAATATGAATTTTATTGGTGAAAAATTAAAGAAATTAAAACCCCCCCAGAGCCCGGAGACTTTTTGTTTGAAAATCTCTGACCGGCCATCTATCAGTGTCTAAAAGCGCATCATAAAACGTCGTAAAACAATAAAGCGTCATCGAATTGAAGAGCACTGGGTTAAAATCTTCGCTTATGTAAGAAATTCCGTTTTCTAAAATTATTTTACTAATTCATACGTATTCATCTTGTACTTTATTTGCTGGTCGTCAATAAACTGCATTGTTATTTCTTTATTGCGCAAAATGTTTAAAAATGCCTTTTCTTTCTGCATTTCGGAAAATCGTTGTTAAATACAGTCATCGCTTTTTTATTTTGTGGAACCAAAACAATAAAGTGTCATCGAACTCCTAAACGAAGGAAAAGTATTCATTAGTGGAAATCAAAGCGACTAATAATTTTTTTAAATCATTTTAATACGCGAAATTAGCACTGTAAATCATGTGTACTATTGATTTACAAAGACCAGGATGTAAAGATCTAATTATTGTCAATTATCTAATGAAACAAATTTAATTCTGATCAACGCAAGCAGATTTAAATTGATCTCCTTTAATCATAATGCACGCACGGGCCACGACCGAGAGGTTGTGAATTTGAACTTTCGACTTTAATGGGTCGGTGATTCTATTTTATTGTGTTCCCATAAAGCTTTTAAAATGCGATCAAGCAAGTGACCTTGAATTTTGCTGTAATTTTGTTTTATAACGTTGTTTTTGTGTACGGCCGACCAGAAGTTCTCAAACAAAAGAGTCAATACTCCTCCACTAGGTAATTTTTTTTATTTTTGTGCTAGACCTTTGGTAGTTACACCATTAATTTTCTTACATGATGAGGAACTTGCGGTATTAATATGTGAAACTAACTTGATTACAGCCTGTATATAGGATGTTCCGTTTGAAATATTTTCATTCATTTTTACTTCTAGATTAGGAAACTTCAAGAACAGGTAATCCATGCAGCGCAAACCTTTTTCCAAATACTGTATTTTCTGAAACTGTCGCATTTGAGAATTTTCTGAAACGTCCGCAAATGTCGGCAAATTCTATTTGCCGGTTGATCCCAGAGACGTGCTCGTTTACGTAGCAATTTTCGTGTCTTTACCCCTGAAACGCACTTAAATTCCACTTGTTTATTCATCGATTCCTCCGATACGTTTATTTACACTGGCATTTTTTATTCAGCCTACTACCGAAAGAGGAAATGTCGAAAATCTTTCGCGAGAAACTTTACACAAGAAAAAATGTTTGCCAAGAGGAGAGCATCACTTATGTATTTGCAAAAAATATTCATATTTCATTTAAAAAATGGAAATGTGTTTTATTGTAAAAAATACTTTACAACAACAACAAAATATATTTTTTATATATTGTTACTGAACAGATAAAACAGCCACATCCTACGATCGCTTTTTGACCTGACATTGCGGTAGGATAGACAAATTGAAGCGGATTTGCTCCTTTTTTTACTGCAATCAAAAACGATTTGCAACAAAATTTTTATATTGTTACTGTTTGAAGAACCGCTTTCCAAAAGTCACCCTGTATATTAGGTTTTATATCGCGCATATTTCCAACGTCGCAATAATTGACCGGAGACATGAGCGTGGTGTACGTTATACAGGCTGTTCTTTAACTGTTTGCAAATAAAAGAACCTCAGTATAAGTACATGAAATGCTACCTTCTGTGCACATTTTCCGGTGGTTACCATACTATAGCCAAACAATTTCGGAGGTTCCACTTGTTTGGAACTGTTGATACATGCGAGAGAGAAATACTAACTAGGTCGCAACGCCTTCCTACAGTCGACACCGACACCGCGCTGAGTTCCGCATTTAAACCCATTTCGTAGCGTTTCGTAATAATAATCAATAATCACTGATATCGTTTAGTAATTATTTTATTTAAAATTTTAATTCACTGAGGAAATTAATGTTATATTTATTTAAATACTTGGAGTGAGGTTACATTTTTTTAATAAATTCAGGCGGGTTTAAACTGGTGATTGACCCGAAGATTTCGTAATCGAATTAATTGGATCTGTAATTCTTTTTTAACACTTCGTGAAGGTGAATATGAACTCACGTAAACCGAAAGTTTTCAAAATTAGTTTCCTTTCGCATGCAGAAATTTGCCAAATGGCTGTGAGAGTTCGGGCAGGTCTTTTTATCTGTTTGCAAAAGCCATTACGAATACGCATCATACGAATCAAACATATGTTCGTTCACGACAGGCTTCATGCATAAGGTTAAACACTGACCGACTGACCTATTTTCGTGTCATCGTTCAAACAGGCAACCGCTCTCGCTTAGCCAGACTAGACTCCTTACTTATACCAGCAGTTCTCAAACGGTTTGGCGAAAATCTTCCAATACATTTTTCTCGAAAATTATTAACTTTCTGTTAAGGACAAGTTAAGTTAAGCAGTTCAATCGTTGCCATTTATGGTGATGCATTACAGATTTAAATATTTGCACACAGTAAAAGAACAGCTTGTATTGTAGCGTCTGTTTATAACAAAAAGAATCCCACGCCACGTCTCGATTTAGTTTTGTGGTGCAATTCGCTGTACATTTCAGACTAGCCCGGCTGTAAATCGTCCTACGATTTTGTTGTTTCAGCATTTTTAATTGCCATAAGTAAACTTTTACCAGCCCGGAATCTTTATTTTTAGCATTTATTGCATCTTTTTTACACGCTGCGTTTCTGAGTTTTGCGTGAGAACCAGATTGAATGTTTATTTTCGACGGCAAGACCGGCCCTAAAATCCGGCGACATCTCAGTTTTTGTGTTATATGATTCTGCGAGTTAGTTTTTTTTTACGCGTATTATTTCAACGGAAACATTAAATTGCGTTCACATTTGACATTTCATATCATTGGTTCTCTTTACGTCGGCTTATACCCAGTTGGATTTTGTTGATAATAATAATAATAATACAATTATTCGTCCATAAAAATCAAACACACATATGGGACATGTCAACATTAACAAATAAAAATCACGTACAAATTGTAATATACATTAAAAAACATTGCCGAGATATTCCATTGATGAGTAGTAAGCTTTATTTAGTAAAAAAAATCTTCAATCCTTTTTTTAGATGAATTTATGTGTGCAAGATTTCTAAGGTGAAGACTTATTATATACTTTATATCATGTTGATGTGTATAAAGAGTGCATAAAAAGTATCACATTTGTAAATCCTTATATGAATGTTGTCATTGCCGATTTAAAAAAATGAAAATATTTTATCCTTTTTTGTGTTACGTAAGTACTTTACGTTAAGGGCAACCAGTTCAGGATAGGCGATCTTAAACGTTCCGGCTGAATACTGTTTTGTATGCTAAAATACCTAAATATTAACAGTTTCAATAAACAAGACAACCGCCACTAATTAAAATAAAATATTTGCTTTCTTAGATATGCACGGTGTTGCACTGATGATGCATCAAACTTGGAAGACCTTTTGGGGCACTTCTGGAACAAATGTTTATAACTTTAGAATTTTAATAATTGGAGCAAGTGCCAGAGAAATATATCGATTATATTGAAGAAGGTTAAGGTAGGTTAAAAATTCAATTCGTCTTCATTTTTTATCGTTTGCAGTAATTACTTTTCAAGTTGTATTGCACTGACCAAACGAAGTATAATTGATCTCCTGGTATCCAAATTTGTAGGGAACACAATGGTTTTATAAAAAAAAGAAAGATCAGAATATTTTTCGAACCGTTTAGATAAACAGATGTACAGACATACACACACGCTCCGCGGGAAAGCATTTACCCTTCGCTGCGCCTATCAAACTTGGCAAAAAATTACTGAATTGAATTAAGTGAAACTGAATCTTGATTTCAATTTAGAACAGTCCGGAACGAGATAAATCGCCTGCCTTCTTAAGCTTTTCGAGTACACGTAAAAACTAATTGACCAATTCAAATGTTAATTATTTTATCAAATACGTTCTTAATCCCCCCCGTCTCGCTGGACGCTTTTATATACTTTTGCCCGCTAGTTGGCGAGGTGATTTCCTTTGACGAGCAAGTGTGAGTCCCATATGAGAACCGCATCGTCAGCGTTTCATGTCTGCAACAGGAAATGAAACATAAGGACTGTATTTTTATATCATATTTCAAGTTCGCAATACTTAAGAAAGATATATCGGGTGTCCCACGCCATGTGCTCACCCTTCTGGAATCTTTATTTATTACTCGATTAACCTGAATTCTGGAGACAATAAATTAAACAAAAAATGGAATTTTTTGACATATTGCTAGTGGTCATAGGACTTCCGGTTTCGCCGGAAGTGACATCAACTTTCTTCTTTTAAATGGAACACCCTATATATTTTTACATATTTACGGATTATGACAACGAAAAAAAAACTTTTTTATCTTTCAATCTAGAAAGCTATGAATCGCATTTTTTCGATATAATGCGATCAAGTGTTTCGAGAAAATCACTCCTTTGATTGTATTTTGCTTACTAACATTTTTTCAGCATTTTCATTAGGTCATAACTCATTTTTTTAATAGAAACTCATACGTTTCTTAGCTTAGTTCAACAGAACATTTCTTTCTGAGTAGGTTGGTACCAAATACATCATATTTTCTTTGAAAGTCATTTGAAATAAAGGGAGTGTAAAATTTCAATAAGACATGCGCTTTTTTAAATTAATTTTGAAAGAACATATGACGTATTTGGTATCGCCGTAGTCAGAAAAAAATGTTCTATTGAACTAAGTTAAGAAACATATGAGGTTCTATCGAAAAAAATGAGTTAAGACCTAATGAAAATTTCAGGTACTGTAAAAATGTTAAAAATCAAAATACCATCAAAGAAGTGATTTTCTCGAAACACTTGATCGCATTATATTTTATTAAATTTATATTTTTTTTATCTTTAAGAATTTGAAATCCTTACAATAGTGAAATGTATTATCACGGACCGAGACTACTTCAGCTGCATGACACTGGTCGCGCTATGTGACCTAAACCCGTTCATTTCTTTTGTGCTACATTTGACCAAAAATTTTGCTTTTTGGAAACCTATCGCTCTTTGATTACTTAGGTTGATTACTTATTTGCTGCATCTACTAAGCGACTTACACTCTGCATTTTACCCGCATCTTCGAGTTTTCGACCAAAACGTCGGTGTAAATTTTTTGTTTAACACGTGACCATGTTTCATCTTCAGTTTTGCCACCAATTTTCAACTCTGTTACGGTCGAAGTCACTTGTACTTGTGGTAAGTGTTTCTACCAGACGAATGGCAGCCCTGACTTCTCGACTCCGCGGGTTCATTTGGCCCTCCCTTCAGTGAAAAATTTTCTCTGCTAAGGGGCACACGTCCATTCGAGTTTGCTCGTTTAGAAGCTAACAGGTGTTAACCTATTTTGATTGACTTAACCTTCTTTCCCCAAGGAGAATTGTTTTCTTCGCTTAAGAAACTCTTCTTTGGTGTCAAGGTCAGTCGTTTGTTCCTGATGTTTTTTGAATTCTCCTTAGGCTGACTTGGTGAGTTCATTCTCTTTTCCTTTTGGAAATTTTACTTAAAATTTTTCATGTCCTTGTAGACAAGTCGCATCCCGTTCTCGATTACTTCCGCACTATTACACTTCCTGATCTGTTATATCACTAGGTATCAAACGGTCGTCCCTATAAAGAAATTTATTTGCTTGAAGCTGAATCTCGAACATCGTTCACGCCTCGTGAATCCCCCGGAAGGCTGGTGTCGTATTCCGAAGAGGACTCTCAAAGGAACTTAGGGATTTAACCGTAGACTACAACCATATGTTCTGTCGTTTAAGGTAACCGCTTACTTCTTTCTGTTCGTCATTTCGGTTGATCGTCGCAACACACATCCGGACTCGTCGTCTCGCAGGATACCTTCTGTCCTTTCAACTTACGTCTGTGCAACTTTGGTTGCTTAGTTTAGTCTCACCCTCACGTCAGACAATTTAATTGAATCAATTCGATTTTTTTTATTAAAGTTACTAAATAAATTCGCTTGATAGCAATTGTCAATGGTAACTTTACTTCTTTTGTTAACGTTTGAGTTAATTAAGTTACTAGATCTTTCCTGTTACATTGGTTATTGTGAGAAAAAAGGAAATTCGCTAACGTGCACACCATTTTGTATTTTGAAATATTTAAGATCAATTGATGATGATACTTAGAGCCAAACTTTAACCCGGCATTAGTCGCTATATGAGAGTTTCACAAAATTTATTTTCTTTAATTATTTCGGTTTTCCAATTATATTTCAGGTTTCTTTCTTTTTTTAAATTGTCTATATATTTTAATACTTTTTGCAAAAAGAACGTTTGTATTCTGTGAAAATAATATTTGGCAAACATCAAGAGTTAAGAAGTTGGGATATTGCGCCTTTTATTCCAAAAATTATAAAAAACTATAACCTTACTAGTTATTCAACACACACATATTTATTAAAAAGAAAATTTCTTCAACTGCAAGAGGAAAGATGAAAACTGTGTACAATGTAATTAACAATAATTGTAGGTTTGCATTTGAAGTATTTCAAATATTTATTATTAAAATATCGATAACTTCCTTGCAGCGTGGTGCATTAATTTATTACTTATTTAGGAGTTATTTATTGTGTTTTATTACTTCTTATATCACTTTATATCTAAATATTCTAGATGCAAACCTTTAGTCATTGTTAACACACTGTATTTGGTCTTATTTTTTAAAATAAATAAAGTAGCTGATTAACTGTTTATTTTACGTTACTTTTATTTATAATTGAAGTTTGTTCTTGTCCGATGAAAATTGTAACTACAAAGTTTTTTTAATCTCGAACCGGACAGAAATATGAAGGGAAAACACTCAACGTTTCGCTATAGATTTATAGCTTCGTCAGGAGTGAAAAAAAAATAATAACTAAAGTAATAAATATTATTACGATTTTCACTTTGTAAGTTTATATGTAAAAAATATACGAAAAAAAAGGTAAATTTGATGTGTGAGAGATACTCTCACGCGCAACCAATGGCGTCATATTCAACCTAGGGACTAACGCCTGGTTAACGTTAACGTTTCATTTGTTGCTTTTTGCCGTAAATTTTTTTATTCCGTCATTGAATTGTTGTCTTGGACAAATTCCGCCATTTTAAAACTGGAGTTAATTTTGGTTTGGAAATATTGTCGATACCGTAGTCTGTATCCTCCAGTTGGCGCCTCTCGGTTAATTATCTCTAAATATACTGTTTTTTGTGAATTTCTTCTTTTACTCCACACCTTCTCCGACAATAAAAAGCTGCCGTTCGTATCACGCTGTGTCCCTTGGTACGACAACAATTCAACTACTGGGAATCCTGTGTACGCAAGTAAGAACTACCCTGTCTCGTACTCTGTATATGTACACATGTTAAGATTGTTTATTTACTTGATGTAACAATTTGGACCCCAACGGGTAGCAGTATATGTACTAGTGCTGGCAACCAAATCGGTTTTTTGGATAACCGGTTAATCGGTTTTGGATTATCCGAGGTTTTAAACAAAACCAAAAACCGGTTATCCGGATAACCGGTTATCCGAATAATCGGTTATTCGAATATCCAATTATTTGGATAATCGGATATTCAAATATATAATTATTAGGATAATCGGATCTTCGAATATCCAA
Source organism: Prosopocoilus inquinatus (assembly GCA_036172665.1). Taxonomy (NCBI): domain Eukaryota; kingdom Metazoa; phylum Arthropoda; class Insecta; order Coleoptera; family Lucanidae; genus Prosopocoilus; species Prosopocoilus inquinatus. Next base: position 62,243,847 of record CM069871.1, read on the forward strand.
TTATTTGCATAACCGGATATTCGAATAATATCGGTTTTTGGATAATCGGATACTCAAATAACCGGTTATTCGAATGATGAAAAATATTCAAATATCCCAACTACTTGAAATTCAAATAAATGTATATACAATAACGTATTTATTTCTTTCACCCATTTAAAGATAATCATAGGAATTTGAGGCAGCAAATTTAAAACTCAAATAAAATTGAAAATGAGTAAATGTGGGAAGTATTAAGAAAATGAAGGTAAATTTTATCTGTTATGTTCACTACGTAAAAAAAAATGTAAGTGGTCAAGTGGTACACTACTGTCGAAAACTTTTAAGACGAAAAGCAGTATATCTGTTGGAAATTGAGCCTTATTGAAATAGCCCGTCTGAATTTAGAACCTTCTGCATTCGTGTCTCCCCGTTTCTCTCTCCCTCTCTTGACCAGGGGATGAGCAGGGTCATAAAATTAATTATTAATAAAATTAATTCAGGTTAGTTATATTTTGTGAAGTCATGTTTAGTTTGTTAATTGTTTTTAGTTTAATGTTAATAAAAAGGAAAATACTTTTTATGTTTTATGTGTTGCAATTAAAAATTTCCAACGCTAAATTAGAGCAAACTATTATACAGAGTCAAACAAAACGAGTTAAATAAACCAAAATTATTTTATTATCCTACTTTTTTTTTTTTTAAATATTTGCATTACTTTTATAATTTGTTGAATATTGTTCATTAGAAAGAACAAGAATAATTGACGTTTATCTATTTATCCAAAAAAAAAAAAAAACGAAAACTATTATTAGTGAGTTTGTGTCACGTTTTAGATGTGTGAGTCCTTATAAATTAGAAATGTAGTTAATACTTTAAAATGGACAAGAGAAGCACAAAATTGAAATGTTTGAAAACATTTTCATCTGATTAAAAATTAGGAACATTAGAGTTAAAATTCAGTCGAGTCTGTTTTTTATGAATCATTTTTTGTTAATACGTAATTAACCGATTCTCGGATAATCCAAAAGCTGCTTTTTTGATTACAGATTTCGCGAATATCCAAATAATCGGCTTTCAAGCAGACAGTTTTTCAAATATCCGAATAATCCGTTTTTGGATATTCGAATAGTCAGTTTTTCGAATATCCATAATCGGTTTTTGGATACTTGAATGTCCGAATAATCGGATTTTGGATATTCGAATAGTCGGTTTTAACCATTATTTGGATAACTGGTTTTATCCAAAACCGGTTTTTAAAGAAACCGATTATTCGGTTTCAATTTTTTCCGGTTTTTGCCAGCACTAATATGTACCAGTTTTATGATATCTACTGTCTCTATGGTATCAACACCGCCTATTTTAGCAACGAAAGATCATGAACTATTAGAGTACCTGACATGTGCACACAATAATGACTGTTTTATGCGATCACTATTAGAAGTTTAACATTTCAAATGAGGATAAAATTACAACACCAACCTGGCTAGCTTCCGCAATACATCGTCGTATTTACACGTAAATACAGCGTGCCAGCGGCGTTTTACCGATCACTTGATTTGTTGTGGTGGGTCGAGGGTTGGTTCCAATTGCGGCATATTTCATGATAATCAGCGTCGTTAATTTAACGCTTTTTAATGACCGTTTCGTAGTTCGTGCAGATACTAACGCTATGACATCGCAGTATATTATTATACCATGTAGATAGTGTACACGTACAATGTTGTAATTGTACGGAACATTTGGTTAATCGATCTTGTGGAAGTTCACGTACATACGTTGAGATTAGCACTGGGAGTAATTAATTGAGGACAGGTTTTTGGGCAGTGTATCATTGAGGGAGAAATTAATAAAGCAGGTGTCACGTAAAAAGTCTTAGCTATTTGTTAAAAAACTATGGATTTAAGACGAACTATCCAAATAATTCAAAGGTAAACAGAAATTGAAAAAAAGGGTAAACGCTATTATAAAAAATTACAGATAATAATGCAAGGAGAAGCTTGACAGAAGAAATTAATTAATGATTTAATTAAATATAAGTTGATGTGATATGTGAAATGAGACGTAAGCTGTGATGAAGCCATTTCTAGTGTAGCTATTACAGGGAAGCTCCTGCACTGTCAATGAAGAAATATATTGGCATGAGTTCATTACAATGTTGAAACCATTTAGAGTAAATTGAAGGAATTCTCAAGAGTGCATTAGGTTCGTTATAATTCATTCAACACTCGGCCAGAATTTAAAAGACGAGGCGGCTACTTACGTATGCGGCCGGCAAGACGGAACTGTTCAGATATTTACGTATTAATGAAAGGCGTTCTCGCACTTATGATGAAATTTCGCCTTCGCGAAAAAGTATTTTATTTTACCCGGTGCAGTGCTCCCGAAATAAATAACTCCGAAGTGTTCCGCGGAGGCAGTTAAAAGTTGCACTGTTTATCCCCAGAAGCCTTCGCCGCGCCCTTATTTAAGGACGGGCTCGATAAATTTCAGCTTAAAGTGCTTTCGGAATTAGGTTTGCGTTTCCGGACACGTCCGCTCCGCGCGCTCGGCTTGCAATTTTCCCGGGCGAATTTTTAAAAAGTTACGTGGAATTTTAGCATTTCCATGTGGCGTGAGATCGTGAGATGCACGGGCATTTTTCGATTTCAATTCGCGATGAAAACATTTCAAAGCCAATCCGGAACTACTTCCGATTGATTATCAATATTGAAAACTCCACAGAATTTTCCCAGCCGGAATTAAATGTATGTTTGCTTTGCGAAACGTAGCACGTTCAGAACGGAGAACAGGTATTCACGAGATCAATTTTATATACAGGATGATTCAGAATAAGTTCCCAACTCGAACGTAGCACGTTCAGAACGGAGAACAGGTATTCACGAGACCAATTTTATATACAGGTTGATTCAGAATAAGTTCCCAACTCGTTAACTACACATAGTCCTTGAAGAAAACAAAGCAAATAACAATAGACATCGGGGGATCTAACTTTGTGTAGTTTTTGAGATAAAATGGATTAAAAATTCACATGTAAACTTGTTGGTGGTCACTGGAATAACAACAGCAACAGACTTTCAAGGAATAAAACACAAAACACGAACATTTAACCTTGAGCTGGAAATTTAAAACGATTTGTGTACGACTCTCTGAGAAAAGATTGCATAATGCGAACAATAAACTTTATCTTTTTATGATGTAAGTAGGGATACAATAATTTTGTCAGTGGAATCGTTTTCGTGTCAACGTGCGTATCAGTTTACAGAAATTTAGTAAAATTCGTGCTTTTTAAGATTACGTCCTATGAAGAATTGAATGATGTGCTCTTAATGCCAATCGCGGCCCTTCGGGATTTTTTAATTAAACGTATGTACTACCACAGATATATACTTACAATTGCCTCATGTGCGAGATAATCGAATTAATCGAATTATAGTGAAGCGAATCATGTTTAATTAAACATTACAAATGAAAAATTCACTTTATGGACACCCCAATTGAGGAAATTGCATTTTTGCTGGAGCAAAAAAAATCAAAACAATGCAAATTACAATCCAACGTACGAGATTCATTAGGCTGACATTCACACAGAATTTTTGAACGCCCTTGGGTGGTAGCATTCTTTGTTACGGTAGATTTCTTCCTTCTCGCACCGCGCTTGTGGCCACCCTTGTTAGGGATCGCTCGGTGTTCCTCGAGGCCGCGGTTAAGTGGGCGAATGGAATGCCGGGAGACCATGCATACTTGAGTCGACATTGATTCATTCACTCGCTGGTATCTGTTGCGTGCGGTTGAGTTTTGATTAGCGACGTTTGGTTGTGAGGCAATCGCTGTTGGCGGATTTTCGTCCAGCACTATTTTGCTCCAGTAGATTCCTGGTGTCATCGTTTTGGCGTTTTGCGAGTTGAGTTTTAGTGTGTTGCACCATCAAGCGTGGGTGAGTTTTTCTCGTACGACCTCGTAGCCATTTTGTGCTAATTTTTTCCGTTTTCGTTTTTCCGTTTTATACTGCAACTAACAGCAGGTACTAGCTCTCCAGAAAGAGCAGCAGATGCTATTTACCCTGCGTAAGAACCTGGTAGGGAGGTCATCATCCCCCTTGGCTCCGATTGGCGTAACAGTAGGCTGCAAAGATTTTGAGATCGACCTCGACCGGCGTCGACAGCCGCCATTTTTGCCGTCGACAAGAGCCGGTGCCAACGAGCTTCTTGGCCAGCCCAAATTTCTGATTTTCTAACTCACGCCTTCGGGTTACGCAATCGTCAAGTGAAATTCTCCCCCCCCCCCTCCAGAATTCCGAAGCCATTGTGTCGCATGGCACACATACATTCTACGTCGGCCCTTGCTGTGTTGATAATTTCAATTTTGATTTGTTTAATTGTTTTTTAAGAGAATCCTCCACAGTAACATCCACTTTTTTTGGTACTGCAGTAAAATGTTTTCCCCTTGTTGTGCTCTGTAAAAGGGTTTAATGCGTTTTCGGGTTTTGATTTAAGCGATATTTGTGTTGATTTATTGTAAGCGACGCGTGAATCCTCCGTATGGGCGCTTTTTCGGTCCTCGGTTAGGGCTTGTTTGAATTTTATTAAGGCATGACTTTGCGCGTCCCCTATCTGGGCGCAGATGCTTATTTTGTTACGTATGTATAATCAACCAGAGCAGAATTACTGAAAAATTTAACGCTGTCCTATGACTTAAAACACGTAATTAAGAACCATACCCGTTCAACAATCAACACTAGTACGTGTATCGATAACATATTTACCAATGTCAGGAAATATAATCGATGCAGATATGTCTGACCATAGCGCATTATTCTTCAATTATGAAGTTACATCGAAATTAAATAAAAAATGCATCCGGAAAAGAGTTATTACTAAGAAAAAGATGGATCGTTTTCTTACTTTGCTCTCAGAGGAATCATGGGATGATGTATATACAGGTGATAAACAAGTACGAATCCTTTTCCAAATTTTAATGGTGTGCTTGGAATCTGCTTTTCCAATTATTTCCGTAAAACAGTCCACAAAACAGCAAACCTGTATTGCGTCAGAAGAACTATTACAAGTAAAATCTACACTAGGCCTAATTGAGGACGCTTATAAGTTATATGGTGGAAATGAATTAAAGACCATCCACAACAACTACAGAAACTTTTACCTTGGTTATGCAAGAGAAGAAAGGAGGCAAAGTAATCTTTATAAGATCCAGTTTTCCAATTGTAAACAAAAAAACCTTATGGGACATCATAAAACAAGAAACCTCATCAGTTTCAGAAGTTGGAAACAACCTATCTGGGGAGGAGTTGACCGATTTTGTCTGTGGGATTGCTGAGAACATTTTAAAAGAATTGCCACCAAGCAGAGAGGAACCGGAATCACTTTTAAAGAAGGTCTCCGGTTGCAGCCGCTCATGTTTCTTAAACCCAGTCACTAGACAAGAAATTAAATCAATTATACAAAGATTAAAACCAAAACCTTCAACAGACATATATGGAGTAAGCATAACACTCTTTAAGAATGCTTCGGAATTTTTAACAGAACCTTTAGCTGATATAATCAATGCCGGTTTTCAGGAAGGTACGGTTCCTGATGGAATGAAGGTTGCTAAAGTCACAACAGTTTTCAAGAAAGGAGACCGCTGTTCGACAAACAATTACCGACCCATCTCTGTATTGCCTGTAACGTCTAAAATATTTGAAAATGCATTATATACTCGCCTAAGAGCATTTTTTATTAAGAATAAAATGTTAGACGAATCTCAATTTGGCTTTAAAATACTGAAGCCGCGGTACTGTCCCTGCTCAACTACATTTGGGAAACTTTTGAAGAACGTTGCGACTTTGACGCTATAATCTTAACAAAAGCATTTGACTGTATGCATCACAAGATACTACTTACGAAGCTAGAGCATTACGGGATTAGAAGTACCACTCTCAAATTAATTGAGTCCTATTTTACTAAAAGAAGACAGTCTGTTTAATTAAATGGGCAGCTCAGTAAGGTACAAAATATTTCTAACGGAATAGCACAAGACTCGCTCATTGGGCCGCTTCTGTTCATCATCTTTACTAACGACCTCCCGGAACAATTAACGGCACATACAGTCATGTTCACCGCCGATGCAACAATATGTTGTAAAGATACCAGTACTGAATATTTGCTGATAAGCATGAATAAAGCAAACAAATTGGCCACCGAATGGTTCCGTACGAATAAGCTGGAGCCAAATGAAGAAAAGAAAGTGCAAATCTCTTTCACGACCAAAAGAAGCATAACCACTGTTAATACTAACTCCACTAAATTATTAGGGATTACTCTGGACACTCGATTGACTTGGAGGACCCATATACAAGAAATTCTGAACAAGCTTGCTTCTATGACGTATGCCATCCGCCGAATTAAGCAGGTAATAAACAAGGAAGCAGCTATAACAACCTATTTCGCCCTGTTTCGTTCCCGTGTGTGCTATGGAATTCAAATTTGGAGCGAGTCGGCACACGCTGATAATATACTCGTTAGCCAAAAAAACGCTATCCGTATAATTGAGGGTGTTCCTAGGCGAATCCACTGCAAACCATTATTCCCCAAGCTGAAAATAATGACTATGATTTCTGCATATCTCTATCGCTAGCTTCAAAGAGCACGAAGAGAAGCGGACGATCTTCAGAAAAGGCGAGATATGATGGACACCGTCCTAAGGTCCGGACACTCGATTCACATCCCCCGTCGAAGAATTAACACAACGGGTGCTCAGTGTAGACATATTTACTTATATAACAAGCTCCCCAAGCCTCGGACGGAAATGACGCTGAAATAATTCAAATTTACAATCAAATACTTTTCCTTAGATAATCCATTTTATACAGTCAATGAATTTATCTCGAACTTTTAGTTTTTCTTTTTTCTTGTGTCTTGTGTCCTAGGGTGTTGGAACCTCCGCGGATGTAACAGAATACACTCTCTCAGCCACGTATTCCCATTATCGTCGAGTTACGTAACCACTGCTGGGTGGTACCCTTTCCGACAACAACTTTAAGATTTCCCACGACCGTCTCCCTGAGTGTGCACTGTTACGTAACCCTATTCACTCACTATCACAGTCTTCGAGGGTCCGACCGACTCGGTTCTACAAAGGTAAGTCTTCGAACTGGCACAGGCCTTCCTCCGTTTTCTTCATGGACCGGATCTAAACAGCACTGTGTGCTTCCTTGTCACTTTTTTGCAGTGATAAGTGTTTGTAAAAATGTAGCAGCCTGGCTCGCAGAGTTGCTCATGCAAAGAAGAAAAAATCTTGCGCTTCAAATATGCGAGTCAAAACGCGCATTCAGAAGTAATTGCAGCTTTAATAAATTAAATAGTAAGTTAAATTTGGCCGAATAAGCTAGCCCTAAAACGTGTTGTGTGTAGCGGCCTATTCATCAATCATGTAAATAAGCGCAAAACAAAAAGTTTACATCAAATATCTGTTACAAAACCCGTAAGTTACATCACATAACATTTACTTTTTATTGACACAGTGACAGAGTTTCTAATAGTGCTGGCAAAAACCGGAAAAAATTGAAACCGAATAATCGGTTTCTTTAAAAACCGGTTTTGGATAAAACCGGTTATCCAAATAATGGTTAAAACCGACTATTCGAATATCCAAAAATCGATTATTCGGATATTCGAAAAACTATCTACTTGAATATATTCAAAAGCCGACTATTCGGATATTCGCGAAATCTGTAATCAAAAAAATAGCTTTTGGATTACCCGAAAATCTGATTAATAAAAAACAGACTCGACTGAATTTTAACTCTAAACGCCAATTTTACAATGGCGAGATATTTTTAAAATATAAAACGAATCATAAATTACGTATTACGTTACAGTTTATTGTACAGAAGGAAATACGATGTACTAGTGGTTTAAAAGTTTGTTATTTCCAAGGCAAGAGCGCCACTAATGTTCCTGGTTTTTATTCAGATGAAGATGTTTTCATACATTTCAATTTTGTGCTTCTCTTATCCATTTTAAAGTATTAATTATATTTCTAATTTATCACACATCTAAAACGTGACACACACTCACTAATAATAGTTTTCGTTTTTTGTTAAATACTAGATATATGTCAATTATTCTTGTTCTATCTAATGAACAACATTCAACAAATTGTAAAAGTAATGCAAATATTTTGTGCTGTAAAAATTCATTACGGTGCCGAACAACATCTGTACCATAACAAACTTTTATTGAATTCTCCGAAAGACGGTTGGGTACGGTCGAAAAGGCTACTCACAACAAAAACTAAAATTACTTTAATTCTTCTTCTTCGACTTCTAATAAGTTTTATTTTTTCATATTTTTAATATTTACTCATTTTAAATTTTATTTGAGTTTTAAATTTGCTGCCTCAAATTCCTAAGATTATCTTTAAATGGATGAAAAAAATAAATACGTTATTGTGTATACAGTTATTTGAATATCAAGTAGTTGGGCTATTTGAATATTTTTCATTATTCGAATAACCGGTCATTCGAGTATCCGATTATCCAAAAACCGATATTATTCGAATATCCGGGTATCCAAATAATTGGATATTCGAATATCCGATTATCCAAATAATTGGATATTCGAATAACCGATTATCCGGATAACCGGTTTTCGGTTTTGTTTAAAATCTTGGATAATCCAAAACCGATTAACCGGTTATCCAAAAAACCGATTTGGTTGCCAGCACTAGTTTCTAAGACATAAAGAGTTAGTCAACCCGATTTTAAAAACATATTACGCATCGCATTCCAATAGTCATCTGTGGTACTTAAACGGTTTCCATTTGGGGCACAAAAGACATTGATTTTCGAAATGTCTCCGAAAAAAAATATTTTACAATTTGACCTTAGTAAATACGCCCCTAACGGGACGGACACATGAATCACACTATACTATCGAACTTATTTACTAAATTAAATTAAATACATAATGAAAATAAGTAGATTTTTAAAATCCTTCTTTTAAAAGTATTGACTCTCAAAAATGTAAACATTGCACCGTACGTGTTTAAATTGTAGTTAACAGATTGAAATAACTGATACTCAATACATTTTATCGGTCGGCGTCCAATCTAACCAACCTCGTTGGCTCGAAGTTAAGAGCCCTCGAACCGAATCTTACAGTTAACTTGTTGAGGCAACTTGACGTGTCGTAATTGCAGTTAATTACAACGAATCGCCTAGCAAACTTTGGCCGCACGGGCACAAGTTTCTGCGAGATCTCGTCCTATAAGTAATAAGTAGATCTCCAGAAACTTTTGCCTGCCGGCGAAATAAAACACGGCCGGGGAAAAAACCGGCGGAAAGCGTCGCCGGGAACAATGCTTTATTATTTAGGAGACGGATGATTTTTTTTTATTTACGCTCATGAGCTCTACGTAAAATGTCGCCATAAATTGTTTGGGGGTGACGTTTCTTACATTTCCTCTGACGGTGAAAATTTTTCTTTGTTAACAAACGGAATCATACGCGAATTTATTTAGGAAGTAAAATATGACGCACAAGGAAAATGTGGTTGTATAGAGCGAATTATTTTATACTTCTAAACCCCGAATTATTCACTTTTTTCACTAAAATCTTAATTTGTAACAGACGCGAGTTATCTTTCTACTAGGTTTAGGGATGGTCAGCCTCAATACTCTTTCACCCTGAACAACACGATACCATAACCACCACCACCACCCGTTTTATAGAAAACCAAACCTGATTTTTTGACCAAAAAGCCACTCTGGAAAGCATTTTTCTTGTTCGGTAGCTAGTTTTTGTTAGAAGCTAAAAATATGCTTTCAACGGTGTATTCCTCGAAAAGTCGAAATAGTGCCGTTTTAGTTACCTCAAGATCGTCAGATTTTTCCCTTTCGTTGTCTATCTGCTTGCGAGTTGTCGTCTCCGAAATTCTTGATGAAGGTAAAGAGTGAACCTTAGAATTAGTAAATGAAAGAGAATGGTAAGTATTGAATTCAATGCGGAAATTTTCATCGCGACGACCGGAATTGGCAGAGAAATTTATCTCTAATAATCTACTCAAATAAACTCAACGGTTTATTTAAGTTTTGATCGACATTTTTGATTTAATTTACATCATTTTAGGTGTATTGGTATCTGATTTTGTCATTTTCTATATTTAGGTCGCATTTGAAACAAGTGCCCCTATTCTACGAAACTGTCTACTTACATATGTATGTATTTGTATCTAACAACAGTGACATACTCTCTGTTCCGTTACTATTATTAAATATTTTAGTAGAGGTATTTTAGGTTAGCTTTCCCGATTCACGTAGTAATAGACGTAGTTCGGCGCATAAATAAAATTCCCGCGGATTCAGAGAGCCTTCGAAATGCATGTCTTTTATGCAATCCTAGTTCCAAACTTCACAATAAAACTTTGCAGACTCTATGAACTGCATGAAAGGGGCTTTCAGCTTAAAAGACTTTGCGATAGCCTAATATATAAAATGTAAATCTCCAAAGAATTCTGATGGTGTTGTATTTACGTACGACACCTTTTCTCGCAGCAAGCAGTACCTTTCGGACAAATCCCCCGCAACACATTTGATTATGGCTGAGGAGTTTTCAGAGTTCTGCACGACCATCGACGCATTCCATTGTTGGTTTAAACAAAAACAATTACTAAATTTGTTTGTAAAATTAGTTTGCGCCCGGTGAGTTTCACAGCCGGATGATATAACACAATTTTGACATAGTTTATGAAATTTAGCGGCGTATGAAATGCAAATCGAAATAAAATTCTGGGCTGAGAGCGGCGCGGCGGGGGGGCATTGCGTTATTTGCTCGAGCTGTGTTGACTCGTTCGGTGTTTACGAGTCGGTTTTAATTAATTTTAAATTTAATTTGGCGCACCCAAGTGTTTTTGTCTATTGATTTATATCATTTACGCTTCGAAATATGTTTTTAATTTAAAGAAACAATCGATGTGTTTACTTATTTTTTCAATCGGCTTCGAGTGGCTGTCAGAAACTCGATGGTTTTATCAAACAACCGCAAGCAAAATTTGATAATTAATTTTTTGCTTTATTAGGTATTTTTCTGAATAGGATTTGCAATTTTACTTTCGTTATAGAAATCCACTCATTTTATTTTCGTTGAATTAAACATGTTAAAACGCGTTTTATTTTACTCCGGGTGACGCCGTTCTGTCTATGTTTTTTAGGGCTGTTTCAATTTGTTTTTACGATCTTTTTCGCTCGAGCTTCGGACGTTTCCTTAACCTTTGGCCTCTCCTTTTATTGGTTTTCAATTACGTCACGTTTGCGTTTGGTTGACTGGTCATTTTAGACCCTTTTCTTTTCGTTTGATTCTCTTTTTCCCCTTCTCCTCCTGATCACCTTAGCAACGGGTCATTCCTAATGGAGAATTCAGGTGATTCACTTGATAGTGTATGAGCTGCTGTTTTGTGTTTTGGATAATTTTCCCGGGACGAACGAAATAATACCCTGCGGCTGCTTTGCCGGCTTTAACGGTTTCACCTGATAGTAAGTAGCGTCTGCACGCTCTTTTGGCCAGTCTGGTGGCTATTTTCTCCAGATAAGAACTTCGTTGCCGGCCAATCTGATTTGTATTCTACATTTCCTTTATTCTCCCCTTTTGGGCTCTACCCAACAGTGTCTTTATCAAGCGGATTTTACATCCTGCGGTTGGTTTTCCTCGTTGGTTGCTCCCCTTGCGACTTTACCTACTTGCGGCTAGTTACGCCGCAAACAATTGAAATCGCCTTCGACATCGTGTTCTTTACTTCCGCAAGGATCTATAGCACCGTGTCTTACAATGCCGAACCCTACGGGTGTCAGATAACAAGATTCGTCGGACATACAGGTCGGACTTTTACGATATCTTGCTACTGTTGACTTTTTTTCTCCCATGAACAACCCTTCTAGGATTTTAAATTCTCGTTTATGTATAGCACGACCGGGGTTTCAAAGGTTTGGAATTTTGTAATTACTATTATCCCCCTTTTGGACCTTTGGTAACCCGTATATTTAATTTGTTTTATCTTTAACTTTAATTAAGTTTTATGACACCCTTTTTCCGGCCTTCCACTTGGTGATTTTAACTTTTGCTTCTGCGCTTCCTCCTTGGTGCATTTATCTCTAAATTTAGTCACTTGTTTATTTCAATTTTTGCGCTTGTTTTATGTATATCTGAATTTGGTGTAAATAAAGCCTACTAGAACTTGAATGTAGCCGCGATTTCTTAATTTTCCCGTGTTTTCCTAAAAAAAATGAGTGGCACCCTTGTATTAATTTTTCGCGTTGGTTTGATTGGAATCCCGCATATAAAGAGGCGAAGTCAGTCTAAGTTTTTCTTACATTTAACCTCAACAACAATAAACAACAATAAATATGGCGGGAAAAACCGTGAAACGACTCGGGTCGACAATCTCCAAGGAACTTATGTAGACAAGTAGGAAATCCACGTGTTTTCTATCTCTTTCCAAAGAACTCGGAAATAGGCTTCGCAATGAAAGCGGATCTATTGTCAATCAGAAAAGAAAAAACCGTAGTAACATGCTTGCGCTTTATGGTTTTCACATACTTCAGATCACACAAATCTTACAACCAATTGGCATGAGATGTTTGCAAAACACATCAAAAGACACATAGAGCTCAATTCATTCCAGGTCAAGCTGTTTAGACGAATCTTGCAGCTGTAGTTTACACGGTTTCTCAAAATTAACGAAAATTAGATGTTAGAAAAATTTTGTGCAAATCGTTTTTGATTGCAGTGAGAACCTCGAGCAGCCTCTGGACAGCTGTTTCAGCCCTGCTTGGGGCTTCTTCAGCAGAAACGTAGCTCGACATTCCCACTGCAGACCAAAAACGACTTGCCCAATTTATTCGCAATTGCGATGTAAGAAAGATGAACATATAAAATAGCGACATCTTACTATCGCTTTTTGACCTAACATTGCAGTAGGATAGACAAACTGAAGCGGGATTTGCTCCTAATGAGTCCCCCATGCAAGGCGGCCATGCTTGCTGTCAAAGCATAATGAAAGATTTTAGAAAAATTTTTTGCAAATCGTTTTTGATTGCAGTGAGAACCTCGAGCAGCCTCTGGACAGCTGTTTCAGCCCTGCTTGGGGCTTCTTCAGCAGAAACGTAGCTCGACATTTTATATGTTCATCTTTCTTACATCGCAATTGCGAATAAATTGGGCAAGTCGTTTTTGGTCTGCAGTGGGAATGTCGAGCTACGTTTCTGCTGAAGAAGCCCCAAGCAGGGCTGAAACAGCTGTCCAGAGACTGCTCGAGGTTCTCACTGCAATCAAAAACGATTTGCACAAAATTTTTCTAAAATCTTTCATTATGCTTTGACAGCAAGCATGGCCGCCTTGCATGGGGGACTCATTAGGAGCAAATCCCGCTTCAGTTTGTCTATCCTACTGCAATGTTAGGTCAAAAAGCGATAGTAAGATGTCGCTATTTTATATGAAAATTAGATGCTTGAAAAACACATCAAATGACACGTGGAGCTCAATTCATGCCCATCAAACTGTTTAGACGTATCTTATAGCGCCAGTTTACGGGGGTTCTCAAAATTAGAAAAAAATTAGATGTTCAAAAAACACATCAAATGACACGTAGAGCTCAATTCTCAATTAATGAAGTTATGTGTTGCAAAGAGATAGCAAAAGGACGTGGTTACAACAGGCCAATGATAAACCAATATTTCAAACGGCGTGTCAGCGTTAATTCCGGGAGACGCTGCCAAGTTCATGAACTAACCAAACGCGTACGGGTAGTTGCCGAAACGAAGCAACAAATTGGACTTAACACTTTTTCAATCAATATTCATTCAATATTTATTTCTATTGCTTGGTATTCTAATTATCTGCTTTGTTGCTATGGTCTAGATTCAATGACCGATCTTCCTCTTAGTTTCTAAGTGTAACGGACGCGGGTTATTTCTCTAATAATTTAAAGGTTTAGTCACCCGAAACTCTTTTGCTCTGATCGACAAAAAAAACACTCCCGTTTTACAGATAACCTAACCTGCTCGTTTGACAAACGAGACACCGCTGTAAAGCGATTCTTCTTGTTCAGTAGCTAGTTTGAGTTGACAAAATATTTTTCTATAATTGCAGTAACGTTAAACGTAGGAAAATAAAACTTTACGAAACATTACAAAAAAAGAGGGAGATAGACAAATATTTTTGGTGTAGTAATGATTAGTTTTCAAGCTTTCTTGATTCGACCTACCAATCGTAATCTATTAAATGTTCTCGTAAACCGTGATTTATAGGTCACAATGATTTCATATACTATAAAAACAAATGTTCAGACTATCGTTCAGAACTGTTTAAATACACCTAAAAAACGCCCTGCGTGGGAAAGCTTTTGCTTTCTGTTCCCGAATATCATACTTTGGGAAAAATTACAGAATTTAAATAAAAGAAAATTGAATATGGGGATTTAACTCAGAATCGTTCGGAACGGGAAAAGTCGCGTGCTATTTTCTTAAGCTTATTCAGAGACCACGTAATAATTGCCGCTAATTCAAATGTTAATTGTTTTTATCAACTTTCAAGCTGTATCTCCCCGCCCTCCCCTTGGACGCTTTTACCAACATACCACCGTTCGTTAGGTGGCGCGATGTTATTGCTTGGGTTTTTTTCTCAAAGGTTGCCACGCGCGTTTGCTACACTACATGAGAATCGCACTGTCAGATTTCCTTTGCTTAAGAGAAAAATGAAACATAAAATCTGAGATAACATCGTGTTTCATCGAATACACGAAAGTAAAGAAAAATATATTCTTTTTCTTGTGGAAAGAAACCGTCGTTGTTATTCTCACCTTGTGGCTTATTACCTAGAGATTAAATGAAATTAAGTATTTTTCCTTTATACACACTGGAATTTCCAATTCTTATAGTAGAATTTATCTAATTTATCATACCATGTGACCACTATTCTTTCTTTTATGTCGCCGCCTGTGATTCTCTTTCACCCCAAAGGTTCTCAAAATATCAGTTGTTCTATTTCTTTTAGAAATTAGGTTCTCAGAATAGTTCTATTTAAGATTTTTTTGACTTTTCTGAGAATTTTTGTTTATCTGATAGTAGTAATTAACATTACGCAGATATTATTTCAAAGTTATGGCATTCTTTAACTACTTAAAGATTGTGCTACAATAGACATTAAAATCATATAATTAAATTAAAAATTTTGATTTTCAAATAGCAAACCAAATCAGCAAGATTTATACAGTTTGCTGCAGCGAAAACAAAAAAGAAACTTCAAGTAGTCAATTAAATGCCCGATTTGTTACCCTTTAGAAATCCGATGCTAATTTCGCCGCCCAACTGATGTGCCCCCGCCGTAAAGCCGAATTTTCCGTCGTAAAACTTTTAATTAAGAAACTTTGATTTCGACATGACTAAATAAAAACTTTCCCCAACTATTCCAAAGATAAAGTTTCCCCGCTTTTATTACGGAGGGACATAAAAAAAAATTTATATCGCAGAGGCGGCGAAGCCGCCTGATATTACCCTCAGGACTATCTCTTGCTGGGAATATTTCTGCTTTCAGTTAAGACAACATGCCGCTATTACTTTTCTTTGGTGTAAGTACGTACAGGGAGATTTACAATTTAATATACGAGTGCGAATGTTGAAGCCATTTCAAGTGGTCCTTTTCTCTTTAATATATTTTTATTAAAATTTTTATTAGAAAAACTATTTTAAATTTAAATCTGAGAAGCGTATCTCGTCTATTTCGTGCGTAAGTATTTTCTATAGTATCCATTTTCAAATTGGTTTTTAAAGTAAGACGGTAGTAATTTTTTAAATTATTCAGGTGTTCTACAAAATGTCACTCCTTCTTTAACTCTATTTTTATAATAACAATACAGCAAGGAGCCCCGACCGCTGGAGTCCGCGTATACACATTGGTATGTTATTTAATTATTAATTAAAAAAATACTTATGGCTTATGTACACATTTAGGGTTTACGTCACTTGATTATGGTTACAGTAAAGAATTCTATTTTATTCAACTTTTTATTTTCTTTCTGGAAACCTAATCCTAAAGAACAGAAATAGAACACGTTTGTAAAGTTTAATTTTGTTACGTGGTAACGAAAGGAGATCCGTTGAAAGTGGGACTGCGCCAACCGAAACTTACCATGCTTCTGGAAGCAGAGTCGGTCGTTCCCTCGGAGACTATGGTAAGAAGAGGAGCTCCGTAACTGTGCCCGCTTAATAGAGGCGGTGCGGCGTGGGGCAATTTAAAAGGTATTACAATTAAGGGCGCTACCAAGATACCCACAAATATGGGATACATGGCCGAGAATATATATCCCTGTATGTCTCCTGAAGGTACAACTCACCAGGACCATTTTTCCGTTAGTATACCCCAAATCAAATTGATAGGTAAACAAGAAAAAGGAAAACCCAATGGTGATCCCTGAGATACCTCCCAAAAATATATAAATATACATACCAAAAAGAAAAACATTATTACACTATTCGGCCCAAAAATATAAAGTTTATTGAAACACACAAGTACATATTGCTATGCAGTAGGCCTGGCTGATAGCTTTTTTTGCTGTTATTTTTTCAACTCAGGGTTTGGTCTCTGAAGGGCTGAAAACCCTCCAACTCTTGCTGTAGATGACCAAAAAATTTATTTACTTTACACGCGTGAGAATCCGGAATTCACGTTAACCTCATCACTGCAGGTTAGCACCTGTTGTGTGAGTTTGACTTGCGTTTTACGCACAACTGTCTAATGATGCTCTGAGTTTGTACTTGTTGCACCAATTAAACACCTGCCTGCAATGAACTCGGGATTCCGTTTTAAAATTTCTTACTTAAATAATTAGCTTAAATGCTGAAGGAGAAAAATTCTATTTTTAAAATAATAACAGTGAGTACGGCTTGCGCCAAGCCACACGCTTGTTATCATGATTAATTCTTTTTTATTTAACTTTGTTTTATCCACTCTGGATGATGATAATGGTGCTGTTGATGACCTGGTCCCAACTCCGAATATTATTGTCTTTCTCACAATGAAATCCACTTTCAACTTTAAACATTTTACTTTTAGAGAGATGTTTTCCCTTTGAGATTCACTTAAAATCCGTCTGCTCAAGCCCGCGTCGTCGTTTTTTAAGGCTCCTTTCTCCACCACCAGTTTTACCCCACTCAGACGCTCCATCACGAATCGCGCGCTTCTAGGGACAATTCTGGACTGCAAAATTAGAAAGCCTAACTTGTCAAAACAATCTAAATTTCAGTTGGTACTAACTGTGACATTCGATAGTTATGTTGTTGTTTACAAACATTTAGAAAATTTTCAATAAATGAACACGTAAGTATACATTTTTGAATAGTTTACAATTCAATCTGCTTCAATGTTAAAAACAAATTCACACAACCAAAACATTGTTTAAAGAATTCCTAACCTAACTCAAATGTTTGTCCTAGACTTAACTATTGTTAACAATAAATTGAAATTAAATATTTCACCTGTCTTACTATAAATAAATCAAAATCTAATTTCTAAACCTAAACACAATTAATGTTTCAACTAAAACTGATTTTTTCTCCGCAGGTCACTTTGTTCCGCTTAAACGTCGAGCCATCAAAAGGTTTTCTGAGCAACTCGTTCACCGGTAAGTTCATTTGGATTTCGGCTTCCTTTTGTTTGTTTAAAGCACAGACTAATTGTCTGTTTTTTTAGGCTCTAATTGTTTTTCACTTCCGGAACCAAATTCATCCCGCACTTACACACATTCGGCGTCTAAGTGTCCTTTGAGAGTTGCAGATAACCTAAATTCAAGAGTTCCAGTTCACTAAACCGTTCGCCTAACAGTCTCAAGTATTTTAAATTAAACGTTCATTAAATAAATTAAACATAACATAGTTCTTATCTTTTATTAAACTCAAGTTTCATACCAGGTTTTCTATTGAACTAAATATAACAGCATTGTAAAATATGTATGTGCGCAACCCCGAATAGAATTAACGACCTTAAACCTAAGAAACTTATTCAAATTTACATCGCCCAAACCAAAAAGCATTAGCGCATCGACGTGAGTACTCGCGTCTTGTTTACAGATTGAGCATCTAAACAAATACCAAAAAGCAAAAGCAAAAGCCGAAATGGCTAAGAAAAGCAAAACAAACAAAAGCAAAAAAGGAGAAACACTCCAAAATTTGGTAAAATTTTGCTCTCTGAATGAGCCAATCACATTAAGAATTAATATGAGAAATGTAAAAACAAAATTTAAGGAAACATAGCGGACAAAACGGTACAAACATGTCTCTACGAATGTTAAAAAAACCAAAACTCCCCTGACTACGTTTCGCGACAAGCTAAGCGTCCTCCTCCTCCACTGGCAAGATGCACGCTCGTGGAATGACGTCGCGCACTCGTATCCGAAGAGCAAGAAAGAAAAATTGGAAAAATCTTCCTCAATTCCCTCCAGGTCGGAACGTGGATGGAACGGCTGCAACAGCCCGTACACGGTTGAATCTTTTTCTCCCAGAAAAAAGCACGTGAAAAACGTGTCGTCTCTCGAAGTTCAAAACGACGCTCACACTCACGGCGTGGCAATGACCCTGCGCCGATTCGGCTGGTGAAAATCTGCCCCTGACTACTTGCTCGCTAAGGAACAATAAGCCAGGAAAGGGTTCACAAGTTCGACAAATCCGAATAAACGGTCCTCAACTTGTCGGGACAAGAATTAGCGAAATGAATGAATCCGTGCAGCACGGTAGGGTCACTGATCCAAAGGCAAAATTGTTTCAAAAACACCCCAATCTCACAACGTTTCTGAGATGTGAAAAACACCTGCACAGCGCGCTTGCCATTGAGTTTAAATCTCATTGCCTAGTCTATAGTTTGCTTAAAATAATTAAGTTATAAGGTTTTTGTATGGAAATTTGGGGTTATGTTGTCCAATGGTGTAAGTTTTGTATTCATTTTTGGACATAAAAGGTCTGAAATGCTATAGCGGCAGCATTTCTTGGGCTATAGTCAGTTTAGTTCTACAAGATTGTAAAAACTTTAAAATATTAATATTTAATTTAGTAACCTGTATATAATTTTGTAAAAATTGATTTTTTGGGTAAAGAACAGACTGGCTTCGATATAATTTGAATAGGGGAATTCTGCCTAGTCATTTACGTCGGGTCCGTTGCGAACACTAAACAGCTAAACGCCATCTCCTTGTAATTTGGAATAACAACGATTCGGTGTTTATGCTGTAATGTTATTTAAGAACTCACTTGCAAGTAAACCGATCTTATTCGATTCGGTATTTTTGCTGCAATGTTGTTTCAGGACAGGACACACATCCTAGTAAACCGACCTTATTCGAACAAGAATAATTAAATTGTCAATAAGATCGATAACTTTTCTGGGAACAATTACATAACATTGCATGCTGGAATAATAACGATTCGGCTCCTGCTGTAATATATTTCGCTTTGGTATTCGAGATTGTTCAACTTAAGTTTTAGTATACCTTGATAAGCATTATTGTAGCCCATTCTCCTTGTTGTGAACTCTGAAACGAGGCTTCTTCCGTTTTGGGTCATTATCATCGACATAAGCATACACGTCATGACATGTATCTTATTGAGGTTGTAAAGTACGTACGGACGGAGTTTGGAAACCCACTTTTCATTCCATTTCGTCCCCAATTTTTTTAAATAATCCGTACAATGAAATCTCGATTTCTTTGTTCGAAGCGCGACTGGTTTGGTAGAACAAGCCAGAAGTCGGTTTGTTTTCAGAAGTTGCCAGAATGGCGTTTATCCTGTATTTTCAGATTGTCGAAAAGGCTTGGCCCTTTTCTCTCTCTCTCTTTCTCTGGTTTTGCTCTCATTGAACTTCAAATAAATCAATATTAAATTATTAAATCAACTTTACTTGCGAGAATATCTCAAATAAAAATGTCCAGATTTTAAATATAACAATATATTTAACAAAAACATTTGTTTAGAAAACATTTTCGAAAAAAAAATAAATACAAAAATATGTATATTATACGAAACATGAAATTCAGTATACAATTTAGAAAGATTAATAGAAATATATATGTATAATCAAAATTAGTTCTAATACAATTACAAAAAAGAATTAGTTTTAATATGAACATTTTTCGACAAAAGGAAAAGAATGAAATTAGTAAAACATCCAGAAATTTTACAAATACCCAAAAATAACTCAAGTTAACAAAATAAATAAATCTCAATGAAATTATAGCGGAAAAAAACAATGTTGTGTTAGAAAATTGCTTTCCTTTTAATTTAAATTTAAATTAAATTAGTAAAATAGGTTACAGATAAATAGATTACCAGAAAAAATAAACACCCGTGAAGTGGTAACTTCTTCGCGAAATTAATTTCAAATTGAGGAAATCAAATGATTGAAAAAAATTAAAACTTCAACGAAGAACAAAGTTCGTACGTAATTAGGTCACGAGTAAACTGCACCAGAATCATCGTATTACGTCTCCTGCTGGGGCTTTTATGGATTTCCATCCCCCTAGAATTCTTACTTAAAAGGGAAATCATAAGTTGTATTTGCAATGCAAAAAATATCCTTAATTGAATGCAACAATTAGGTGCAATATTGCACCCGATCTCATTCTTCTCAGGCCGCGCGCCACACGACGTACCGTGTGCAAAGGAAATTTGAGGAAATGCTGCCTTCGTTACTCGCGTTGACTGTGACTTAATTTATAATGAATTTTTGTAACAGAAGAAGTAATTTAATCGCAGCATTTATTTTTTTTACAAAAACTCAGTATATACCCAATATTCGATCTTTTACAAGGCTATGTATTTGTTATGCGAAATCAAAGTTACGCTGTCGATAATGCAGAAATACCTGTGCATATTGTTACAGCAGTGATGCGCAAATAGATCTATTTTTAGTACGGGTCACCCCATCTTACGTCACAGAATGTTATCGCATTTTTTCGTTGGTTCATGATGATTGTAGTAACTTCCAGAATATAGGGATCTGCTATAAAAGCCCGGCTCACCACTTGAGTTAGTTATAAGTCAGCAAGCGAAGTGTTCATACCTCGACAAGTGTTGCAGCTCAATACTATTGTGTTTTTAATTGTGTAAAGCCACAGTTTGTAGCTAAAGTATTCTGAAATTTAACAACTATAATTTGTGAACCTCCAAATTCGTAACAGTATAATAATCTGTTTCGTATTAAATCTTTCTCTTACTTACTATTTTTTGTTTCATATGCTAATTTGGTCATTTTTGTACAAGAAAAACCCATTTCAATTTTCATTTTAAAAAGTCAATTTCATCTTTTGTTTGCGAATGCTAACAACATTTATTAACCTTATCTGTACATGAACCCCGTACAGTGTCGGTTCTTGTTGAAAATTTGTCACAGTAAAATAATTTTAGGCCTGAAATTAAATTCATTTTATTTTGAAAAACGAATTTGTATGCCAGAACCCAGCAATGTGCACAGAGTTATAATATAAATAATAATGAGCTGATTTATGGCAGGCTAGTTCAATATCCTAATAGTTATGTTGAGACGATTGCTAACGAAAGAAAAATTTTACTTTAATAAAATCATTGAAGTTTGTTCTTGTCCGATGAAAATTGTAAGTACAAAGTTTTTTTAATCTCAAACCGGACAGAAAAATGAAGAGAACACACTCAACGTTTCGCTATAGATTTATAGCTTCGTCTCCTGACGAAGCTATAAATCTGTAGCGAAACGTTGAGTGTATTCTCTTCATTTTTCTGTCCGGTTTGAGATTAAAAAAACTTTGTATTTAATAAAATCAGAAAGCAAGGGCAATATTTTGATTTTTTACCAAGTTAGCATTCATCTTCATCATTCTTTAAACTGTTATCACGCCAGAGTTCTCTTTTCTATGAAAAACCGAATCCGAAGTGGCCTGGAAGTGAATAAACCCCTTTAGTTTTTAAACCGGTCGACGGGAAACACAATTCCTTTGACTGATGAAACTTCCCCGCGATAGATCAAGACTCGCCCGAGGAGAACTCCCGAAAAGTATTTAACAAATGTCTTGTCATTTGAGTTTCGACAGGTTGATTGATTAAGTTCTCGCCTGTGTGGGAGAATTATTCCGTCAGACTCCCTGATCGGAAGGTGTTCCTGTACGCCGACGTTCACATCACCCACCATTATCAGCCAATTAGGAGCAGCCCTATTTGCCCTAATTGATGTTAATGGGGCCGTAAATTGCAGCTTATAATTTATTAATAATCAATTTGAAATTGTTCGAATTCGTATAATTAATGTAGCTGGTTTATGGCTAGTACAATGCCATTGAATTTCAAAGCTGGAGGTGCAATTAAGTTAAGCTCTCGTGATCAAACAAAATCAAATAAAATTGTATAGAGTGAAATCGAATGTATACGTGTAAAAGTGAGATAGCAGCGCGAAAAGGATAAGCGGGGGAATAATCGAACCAGGCTAATATTCATACATAATAAAAAAAGAAATTATATTTGTACCGCTGGTCCAAATTATGTTCTGTTTGTTAAGTTAATTGTTAATAATGTCAATTTCATTAGTTCATAAATTAATAAAGCATATTTGATACATTTATGAAAATAAATTTCTTGTGGCAATTACGTACTCATTCACTGAAATTTTTTTACCGCTTTATCTGCCCTATAATAATGTTACAGCAGTGATGCGCAAATAGATCTACTTTTAGTACGAGTCATCCCATCTTACGGTACAGAGTGTTATCGGAATTTCTCGTTGCTTCACGATGATTCTAGTAATTTCCAGAACACAGGAATCTACTAAAAAAGCCGTGCCGGTCCGCCAGTGGCGCAGTGATAAGTTAGCAAGCAGTGTTCATACATGGAATAGTAGAAAGTACATTCTGTAGAAATGTTATTTGATAGACGAGTATTGCAGCTCATTACTATTGTGTTTTTAATTATGCAAAGCGACAGTTTGTAACTACAGTGTTCTGAAATTTAACAAGTATAATTTGTGAACCCCAAATTCCTAACAATAATAAGTCAATTAAGAACTAAATAACAATTTTGGTTTCATTGTATGTACAGTTTCTTGGCTTGATGATTTACTATGATTTTGGACGTAGCTTTAATGAAAATTTACAAAACTTATTAGTGACGTGTACACCGAAGCTCGTTAAGCATTAAACAACCGAGAATAACATAATTCCCCAAAGGCCGAAAGTATCCGGACATTTCTGCCGCCCGCTTTCGGGGTAGATTGATGATACAAACACGGAGAGACACGGAGACCGTTCTGCGATCCATTAGGACCACGGCGGCGCATAAGGGGCGGGAGAGTGTCTGACAAAAAAAATATTGCCTCAACTCTTTTACACACGGGCGGGCGCACTGTCACAAGTTTTAATGGTAACACAAAAAAAGTGATGTTTTAGAATTTTAACGAGCCCCTCATCCGAACTTTTTAATTTATGATTTTGGTTGCACGTAGCAATGCGTTTCAAAGTTGAAAATGTGTTATTTAAAAAAAAAATGAATTTTCAGTAAACTCGGTATCCGTAAATTAGCAAAAATAAAAATGAAACTTTCCAGAAAAAAAAAGCTTGAAAGAAAAACAGATGACTTTATGCAATTCGTTTGTTGCGTGTGTTTTCATGAAATCCGGAAACTCCGGGGTTTTAGTTTTTTTTCTGTATTTACGGAAAATTCACATTGTGAAATAGTGACAATCTCCCAAGTGTTTGAGGAAAGAATATTGCCCCGGATTTGTTCCGTCTTTCCTGGAAATCTCTTCGATTTTTTAATGTGATTTAAAGTATACTTGGAAATCATAACGGAGCATTCAACAAAGAATCCTCTACTGTACAAGGTGGCTTCTATCTTTATTCAGCGTGTATTAATGTCTTCGGATAAATGTAAAAAATTAGTTCCGGATTTGTCCGGGATTCCAGATTAACGCAACTCGTCAGAAATTCTCCCCAGGTTTCCGTGGTAATTTAAGGCGTAGTTTCAAATTGTAAATTGGATTATCACTGAAAATTCGGAAGTGCTTTACCAAGGTCACACTTTTCTCTCGTAGTTTAGAGAGTTTGTTTTTTTTGAAACCTGGAGAATGTCACTCCGGATTTCCCCGGGCTTACAACTTATAGTTTAAATGTTTAAAAGTGCTTTTCCAAGGTTACCACTCTTGTGATGTGAAACTGGAAAGTCTGAAATAGCTTTCTTTTATTATTTGAGAATAACTACTCCCATAACATAATAATTCGTACTGTTTTGTTAAATTTTCTAGAGAGTTCAAGATCGCACATCTTTTCTATTTGAAACTAAAGTTCTAGAAATTGGAAAAATTGAGAATTGAGTGCCCAGGAAATAATCGAAAGAGAGAAAGAGAGAGAGAGAATTATTAAAGAGAGAGATTTAGAATTGTGAGCAAATTTGCAATTGAAAATTCTGTTTTCCGTGATCGTACAGTCATTTTTTTTAGAAAAGCTTTTGGAATGCAAAAAAAAGTGAAACTGAAAAGCTTTTAAAATGCAAAAAAAGTCAACTAACCGATGAACTTTTCTTTTTCTTTTGATTTTACTTTATTTGAATTTTTCATTGAGGTAATTTTTTCAATTGGCCGATTTTTTTTCTATTTGATAATGTAACGAATAACAAAATAATTGGTAGCGAATTTTTTCTACTATCTGTGATATTGATTTATCATTTTTTATTAACTATTTACAGTTATATATTTTTGATTTTAAAGTTAAAATGTATTCGCATTAAATTAAATTTTTCATCTTTACTTTAATTGGTACTTACACCATCTGTAGCCGATCATCTTTTGTTTCTCGATAATCGCTTCTCGAAATGTAGAATCTTATTTTGTTTTATTTTTGTTTTTTTTTGTCTTCAGTTGGTTTAAACTAAATAACTATGGGCGAATGTCTTTTGTTTCTCGATAATAAATCCCTTCTTCGATTTTCCCAATTTTATTGGAAATTTCGGTATCGACTGGCCCATCGTTTTTTGTTTTTTTTTTACGTATTTTTTTAAGTATTTTCGCATTTTCTTTACTTTTTTTATGACGACAATCGTGTCCCGATCTTCAATTATTTTTCTAATTACTTCCACTGCTAGGTGTTAGATATTGATTCTTCTTATCGAGTGAGCGATCGTCTTATGTTTTTCAACAAGTACATTTAATAGGATTTTTTACTTTTTTGACCTTAGCATTCGATTTTTTTTTTTTAGTTTAATTATGTTTGGAATTTCCTCTATTATTTGTTTTATTCGACTCTCCTTTTTCTAGAGAAGATAAAATGTCTTTGCATTTGAGATTTGTTTAATGTCTTTTGTTTAAAAATATTAATTTTACAGAACAGTAATTCGAGATTGCCTATATTGGAAAAATTAAGACGAAGAATAAATTGTAAGCAACTCAAACAAAAAAAAAGTTATTAATGTTAATTGCAAATGGTGTTTTACTACAAACAAATACTTTCTAACAAAAATAGAATCCAAAATAAAGAATAAAAACTTCCATATGCTGAGTAAATCTGGGGACACAATGTATAATACAAGGTATCAATACTAATCTTAAACTTACTAAATTTGAAAAAAGAAAGAGTAAGTAAGAAAAGGATTGGATTCAAATTAGATAGATTCTTCTCACATAACGGAAAGGTAATAATAATAATAATAATAATATCTATTTGATCGTTACGAGAAAAAAATATAAAACTAAAGGTAGACATAAAAATAAATAATAATAAAGTAACGATCAAGTAATCCGAATCAGCTTTACACGTGGGAAAAGCTTCGCTTGAAGTTGTTTCTTCCGCGAGAGCAAACGGAGAGTTCCATATGAGAATTGCGTTGTCAGCTTTTCATATGCGCAACAGAAAATGAAACTTAAAGACTGTACTTAATATCGATCCATTCACCAAGTGCGCGATATTTAAGAGAAATATATTATTTTCTATGGCGTTGTCGAGGAAATAAACTGGCGTTGCAGTTCTCACTTAAGCTTATCATCGATTTGAGAGATTAAATGAAATAGAATGACATAGAAGAAATAAGTTGTCTTAGAAATCTTTATGCAGAAGCCGAAAGACAAAGGGGAAAATAAAAATACAAGCCACAATAAAAAAATTATAATATGACACAAATCATAAATAAAAGATCATGCAGTCGAAGAATGACAAAAATTAACGGATGTTATTGAAAACAAAGAAAACAAAAGAAGAGTGGAAAACCTGGAAATAAAGAAAGCCAACAGAAAAAACGAAGAAAAAATATTTAAAAAATAAGGAACTATAAATAAATACGCAAAAA
This sequence comes from Prosopocoilus inquinatus, assembly GCA_036172665.1. Lineage (NCBI taxonomy): Eukaryota > Metazoa > Arthropoda > Insecta > Coleoptera > Lucanidae > Prosopocoilus > Prosopocoilus inquinatus. Next base: position 62,270,154 of record CM069871.1, read on the forward strand.
TATAAGTTTCCGATGTAATAAAAAAACAATTATAAATACGAGCAACGGCAATACTTCCCAATCTAGACATTCCAGTAAAAGTATCAAGACGATTATGGCCTGAAGGGGGTATTTCGAAGGGTTAACCTCAAATGAGTAGTAATAAGTAAAACTTCTTAAAAAATAATTACTTAATCCCATATAAGAGTTGATGGCTAATAGTATTTCTAAACTATCAGATGTGGCTTGTAGAATTATGATCTAAATATTATTAAGCGGGGCACAGATATGAACTGAAGCATAGATACGAAGTTGAAGTCACAACGAAAAGTGCTCACAATTTCTTTGAAAACGTATGAGACAATTTAGTTTGAAATATATAAGAAAAATTTTATTTCTTTTCCTCAGAGGAACGCGACTCCTGGATTGAGCAAAGTGACATTTGGGGAAGAAATGGAATTACACCGGGAATAATGCTATTTTTAGCTCTCTGGAAAACGCTATGATAATGAACGTATTCAAATTTTCTTCGTTTTCTGTAATATTTATATTTAGGAAATATTGAAATTGAATTACTTTTTCATTTCATTTATTCCCACAAGCATTAATTTTATAAATTATTTCCTAACTAATTTTCTTTCCAAATGAGTTCTCAACTCAAGGCACTCTCGACAGTTTTCTCTTTTCGGTTAAATCAATTTTCAGCTTTCGCACACAAGCCGAATTACTTCCCCCAGAAGCGACCTGGATTAAGAGAATTTCGTGCGAGTAAACAACGACAAGGCGACTACGCACAGGTCGATTTTGTTTGGACAGAATCCTCGGAAGTGACGCTCCAACGGAACCTAATCAGACTTCTCAGAAATTTGTCGCGTTTCTTCGGAGGCGACTCTTCAAATATTTGTTCGCCTAGGGGGTCCCAACACTGGGCTGCAGGTAAAACAAAAATGTATCCTACAACAAAGTTTAGCAACTAAATGCTAAAGTTGAATATAAGAAGGAATTATTTCTGTTATATCAAATTTTTAGTTAGTTAAAATAAATTGAAAATAAATTGGAATTGTATGGCATGTATGTGGTATACAACGTAGAAGACTGCATCAAAATAATTTTTCAGTGGACATTAATCATCAGATATTAAATATAGTTTTCGTTTTGTTCCTTTCAGCGCTAACAATAAATAATCATGAAAATGCGGAAAGCTGATTTTTCAAAAGCTCGTCTCGGTATAATTCAGAGTTTAGCGCGAGCTTAAAGCTCGCGACGTAACTTCCTCGCGCGACTGACTGAGCTATTCTCATAAGCTGGCTGAATAAAAATTTACGAGGAAGCCCGGAAAATTCTCTTATTTATCGTGGCTCGATTATTTGCGCCCGGCTTGTCCTCCGCAGAAAGCCAGCGAAATTTTAAATTAAAGCCGTTCCGAAGATGCGCGCATTCGGAACGTACAATGAGCGTGCTGATTAAAATTTAGATTTGCGCGGAACTCTCCCAGCCGAGCAGTTCGACGATCCTGTCAGGAAAGTGTGAAACTTATGTCAAATTTCTTTCTCTGGAAAAAAAATGTGTTTGGCAAATTGCATTATCAACACGTAGCAAATAATTCATATAGGAAAAATATCTTGATAAAACAGGTTTAATGAAACCAAACTCATTGGTAATTGAAGACTGTTGTTACGTCTACACACAATTATTATTGCGTTCAAACCACGTAAACGATAGTATACAAATAATGAGTAGACACACCGCGTAATAACAGCGGCCAGCTCATAAATTCGAAGAGGGGGTCGTGGAGAAAAAAAATAAGGAAAATTCCAATTTAAAATTGGTTCCGGTAGGCACCAAACGAAGTAAACACATCAAAGGTATCGATGTATCGATTAGATCCAACCATAAATAACTTCAATCTTAATTATCTCAGAGACAAGCAAAAAAAAGCAATGATGAAATTGAATCACTCGTAAATTGTCTTAAATTCCTGGCATTTGTGAAACGAAATTAATAAAAAAGAATTTTAACAAACACACAATTTGACAGTTGAAGGGAAGCAATGTTTCGCAATATTACGATTCGCAACGGTCATCCGCGATAAAGGCGGGGTGATGTTGACGTCGTTACGTGATCGCACAGAATAGCACGACGGATGCAGATGATCCTTCAAGCAAGCACCAAGGACAGCCAAATAACTAAACCAAGTCTTCTGAAGGCCGGTGGACTTGAGGACCTTAGTGCTGATGAAAAGCCTGGTACTTGTCCGTAGATCAGAACGCATCGACAAAAATCGTCGTTTAAAAGGGCAGCGAAAACTGCCAAGCCAGCCAAAAAAAATTATAAACCATAGTCGGAAAACCACCCTTCACAATAACTAACCCCCATGCAAGGCGGCCATGCTTGCTGTCAAAACAAGCATGGCCGCCTTGCATGGGGGACTCATTAGGAGCAAATCCCGCTTCAATTTGTCTATCCTACTGCAATGTTAGGTCAAAAAGCGATAGTAAGATGTCGCTATTTTATATGTTCATCATTCTTACATCGCATTTGCGAATAAATTGGGCAAGTCGTTTTTGGTCTGCAGTGGGAATGTCGAGCTACGTTTCTGCTGAAGAAGCCCCAAGCAGGGCTGAAACAGCTGTCCAGAGGCTGCTCGAGGTTCTCACTGCAATCAAAAACGATTTGCACAAAATTTTTCGAAAATCTTTTTGTGGTTGTTGAATTGAAATTAATTGCTTTGAGGCGGATTATGGGAAAACTCCTAGCTGACGAAGCTGTTTTGTTGTTTGGCAACACGTTAATACACGGTAGGTGGATGATTATACATTCAACCCTACTCCGACCGCCCGCGCCGTTTAACTAAGTAAGTTAAAAATCGCCATTTTGTCTTTAAGATTGTTATCTAAATTTTCCTTTTTTCGTTTCTTAAGAGCGTATTTTTTCGCTCCCCGCTAGTCTCTTTGGGACCCTGTCCAAGTTTGTTTGTGGAAAATTATCTTCTCCCTTGGGAAGACTTCTGGAATCGTGTTGGATTGGCGATTATATCTCCGATTTGGCTGCCGATTGTCCTTAAGAAAACTTCTCTCTCTCTCTCTCTATTAGAGTATGCCGCTAGAGGTTGCCCCACGTAGATGCGCAGCGGTAACATCAGTTGATGCAGCATTGACAGAGGGAGGAGAGGGCGCCACACGGAACCGATTCAGCGTTGTCAACAGTTTGTGAACGTTGGATTCCAACTAAGTCAATTGCACATTTGTTTTATTTTCTTTTTTGTCCTTCTTTTCTCTTTTTTTTACTACATCGCCAGTTATTTCATGCGTAAATTTATATCGGAATTGTGTAACATTTGTATAATGTTTTTGTTGAAGGGAAGTTCATGCCTACATTTATCTCGAAGTTGTTTAATTTATTGATGAAGGAAAGTTCGTGCGTACCTTTATTTCTGAGTTGTGTAATTTTTCATTGCAGAAAAATTCACGCCGTAGTAGTCACTTAGTTTATGTATGTTAGCCGAAGCCGGTTTCTATTTTTTTTTCTTACCGTCGTCGCGAATTTGTAGATTCAGCCGGCAGTGTACGGCTTTTGCCCTGCACAATAATTCGATGGCCATCCGAATGTTTTGCGGCGCTATATGAATTTTTTTCATTCGCGAGCGGATCCGATTTTACCCGCGTATTAATTGGTCGAGGTACAGTTGCTTGATTGTTGGTGTGGGCCTCAATGATCATCAACATTATCTAACCCTTTAGCTACCAGGGAAACCCCGGTAACATTGTCCCGAACGACCAATAAAATGTATTATTTATCTGGCGATATTCTGTTGTTGATTTTATTTTGGCGCATCACCATATATCCTTTCCCGGTTCTTCCTGTGGACAAAGTCCAGCAGATGGAGTACCAGAATTTAAGAGAGGGTGGCGCTATATGACAACCGACCCGTTCCGACTGATTATATTAGCCAGGATCTGACACTCCGTCTTGGGATTCGCCGCTGCCCTGGTTCATCTCTCAGGTGGATTTCAATTGTTGTTGCGGATTTTAGATATAACTTGGTCACGGGGAATTTGTTTTTCTCTTGCCTAAATGACGGCGTATTAATTGACGCCCAGCACTCAAAGTACAGAATGACACGGATTTTGAAGGGAAAGAAATTTCGCTTCTAATCAGACTTGCGTCACCAGAAGAAGATTATGTTAACCAGTTAACACATCAATGGCCTCCATAGAATTTGGCCCGAGCGAAAAGGTAACGCAATCGTCTAGTACAAGTGTTAGATTGTCACTGGTTAAGAATAAAACGAGACGCGTGGGGTAAAAGGAAGGTCAGGGGAAATTGCTTCTAAAAATTGATTAGAAATGAGTATCTACAATCAACCAACAATATATTGAACTGTATTGGCAACTATGACAACCAAAAATGGCTAACATATAAAAAAGTTATGTACAAAAATGCTTTGGCAAAAATCTCTACTAATAATGCTCGAACTGAAGTTTGTAACTCATTCGATAGGGACAGTGGATTATACGGAAACTGACCTAAGAACTTAGAAAGCGAACGGTCTCTCAAAGGTTAAAATTATCTTGAGCGACTGTAAAAACTAATGGGCCGGATTCAGGTGACAGTCCGGGACGTCAGAAATGAATCTAGCAAAGTATTCCAAAAACTGAAAACAAAATTTGGGATACTTAATGGAAAAAGAAAGTAATAGGAGTATTACACAGTGTATGGCTGTGTGGTCTCATCCATATGCATGTGATATTAAATCATATGGTACCACCAGCTTGTGTGTATGCACCAGACTGTGGCAGCACTAGCTTGAGTAGCTGGCACTAGATTATATGACAGTACTAGCAGATGTGTGTGAGAACAGCACTGACAAAGTCCGGTCAGACGACTTGGATGGCGCTTTTTACGCCCTGTCCAATCAGTGATGAACGTAACAAAGTCATATTCGCTGAGAGTGGTTTTCTTTTTACGTTTACCCAGTGGTTGTCGTAACGACCAGGCAAGAGTTGGAGATAACGAAGGACTAAAAGATCGCAAACCGTTTCAGATCCTTCTACAACTACAGATTTGTTTCCTATTCGATTGATGTAGCGATGTATTATGTATTAAATACAGTGGCGATCAAGCTAACCGGGGCAGATTGACAGTTCTGCAACCCTTACTACCAGCGTTAATAAGGGCGCAGTTGGCGATTTCGATTAGGCTGATCGCGGCTATACACACCAATGCAATACTACAACGCATCGCTGCGTTAATAAATTAGAAAAAGGCCCAAAATTTCGTTAATCTATTAAATTCATATTTATTAGGAGTAATTGTTTAAATATTTTTTCACGTAAATCCCAGAATTCCAGCCTCTAAACATGTAAGTTAGAACGTAGCCCATGAAGAAAGTCGGGGATTTAATTCTGAATTGGTTTAGACGTTTTTTTTTAGAATCAGAACCTAGTTTACAAACTTCGTCCGTATTTCGATAATTTGCTAATTCTTTCAGTAATTTCGTTAAACCTCATTAAGATGTTTTCTGTACCTGATCCGCGTTCTCCACAATTCAATTTCCTCCGCTCGCACTCCAATTTTCGCAGCAATTTCCAGTTAAATAACTATTCAAATTACTCGCTTTTGTGCAGCTGCATTTTCTCTCGTCCGAATGCCCGTACGTACCCCCGGATCGAATTATCGAGAAAACTCTACTAAATGTAAATTCGTCTCAGAAGCGCTGAAAACCGTACACCTGAAAGGAAGTCGCGTTCGAGCCCAAAACAAACGGCGAATAGAAACGATAAAAATGCACGTTTTCTATTTATTTTATTTCCCCCTCTGGTGTGGCGGTTTCATCGATATTTTATTCGTGTGCAGGTGGATTAATTGAAAACTTGATTAAAAACGTTGTGCATTCATTCAATAGTGGCGGGTCTAAATAAATAAACATATAAATTATCGCTTTTTGTTGAAAGGTTTTGAATATTAAATTAATTCACTTTATCCAAAAATTGCGTCACATCTTTTCCAATTAGCTTTAAAAAAAGGGAAATTTACATACGCACTCACTTTTGGTGATTACATGTAAAATAATATCTCAAATTAATTGTCACTTTGTTTCACACGTTTCACACGTTGAAGTGAGATATGATACAAAAGTCTATATTCCAATACTTATAGTTATCGAGACACACAGATGCGTTCATTTTTTTATTAAACGATTACGTAGACGACTTAACAGGACAAATGTTGCAACTGGAACAATATCCCCCATTGAATCCTGTTAGACTGAAGTTTCAGTAATGCCCAACTGTAAATAAATCGGGTGAATCGCCATCCTAATGAAATATCTGAAATTTCTGTCAAAGCAGGACCGAGATGCATATTTAAACCGAAACGTACTTACGCGTACAAAGTTCGCCTTTGAAGTAGAAATTACATTCGATTCTATACTTACAAGACTTTAAAGTTTACCTTTGAAGTATTAATTAAGCGATGCATGAATCGCGCATTAAAAAAAAAAAGTCGCCGTATTGATGGATAGTTTATGTTTCTGGTGTAATATTATTACGCAATTTAGATAATTAAAGCAAGGTCCTCATGATTTAAATTGAATTGAATTCAATTCAATTCCTTATTAGTACACCGGCATCAACATGAACAGCATCGTACATCGAAAAAAGAAGGGGGTAGGTATTAAAGTCAGATTTTTTTTGTTATAGTGTTAAGAAAAATGTTGTGCAAATCGTTTTTGATTGCAGTGAAAACCTCGAGCAGCCACTGGACAGCTGTTTCAGCCCTGCTTGGGGCTTCTTCAGCAGAGACGTAGCTCGACATTCCCACCGCAGACCAAAAACGACTTGCCCAATTTATTCGCAATTGCGATGTAAGAATGATGAACAGATAAAATAGCGACATCTTATTATCGCTTTTTGACCTAACATTGCAGTAGGATAGACAAATTGAAGCGGGATTTGCTCCTAATAAGTCCCCCATGCAAGGCGGCCATGCTTGCTGTCAAAGCATAATGCGGTGGGAATGTCGAGCTACGTCTCTGCTGAAGAAGCCCCAAGCAGGGCTGAAACAGCTGTCCAGAGGCTGCTCGAGGTTTTCACTGCAATCAAAAACGATTTGCACAAAATTTTTCTAAAAACTTTCATTATGCTTTGACAGCAAGCATGGCCGCCTTGCATGGGGGACTTATTAGGAGCAAATCCCGCTTCAATTTGTCTGTCCTACTGCAAAAAGCGATAGTAAGATGTCGCTATTTTATCTATAGTGTTAAGGTTTGGAAAATCCTATGTATTGAGTTTGCATCAAATTTATTTCCGATCGTGCAATGATTAACTGTGTGGCATGTGAACGGCACATCTACTTGTATTGCGTTATCGTCGTCGAAGTAAAATTTGATTTTTGTATCACAAATGGTCTCACGCCTAAATCTAACTTTGTGGTGCAGTTCACAGACAGTTTTTTTCTGCATACATCTTTGAATACACCGGCCGTAAAATATCCTACAAATTTCGTTGTTCGGCATTTCTTTTATTGTCTTAAGTAAACAATATCGCCCGGAGTGTCTAATTTTAACGTAAATTGCACATTCTTTCGCAAACATTCACAATTGCGTTTCTTCTTTTGTCGTGGGAAATTAAATTGAATGTTTATTTTAAAACGTCTAGATGATCATTAAATACCGGACGTTTAGGTTGTAAAAAAGTTGAAAAACGCGTGTGCCTGATTTGGGTGACTTAATTATGATATCAGGTGCTTACTTTCTCGTGATAGGTTATTGAAAAGGTCTAGTAGTGTTTAAATAAAACATTAAAATTAAAATCATTATCCGGAATTTTGTATAAAATTAAAATTAAAGTGATCATCATCATTTTATACGAAATTCTGGATAAAGATTTTAATTTTAATGTTTTATTTAACAAAAAATATTTACTGCAATGTTAGGTCAAAAAGCGATAGTAAGATGTCGCTATTTTATATGTTTTATTTAATATTACTGGACCTTTCTAAGAACGTACTACTAGAAAATAAATACCTAGTATCATAATTAAGTCATCCAAATCAGGTACTATGCCCGCCACAAAAATCTGGGACAACTCTCTAAATGCATTATTGAGTTATTTTATTAGTTTGAATGCAGCTTTAAGCCATTCATAAGCCCTTTTAGAGCTTGTTTCTATGCTTATGTAAAAACACTTCGTTATATTTACAGTAGGACATATTACACGTTCCAGATTTTTTTGGTGGCATATAACATGTGTTTTTCGACTCTTGCACGACCTAACCATCCGGTCTTTAATGATAATAAATTTCTGGCGACGTCACATTTTTTTTGGTATGAGGTCCGGCAAATTACAATTTTTGAACGTTTATTATTTCGAAGAAAAAATTGACACTTTACCTTTTATGCAATTGGTCTTCTTTACATCAGCTTAAACTCTGTTGGCTCTTGCTGATATCACGCTGCTTTCAAACCCTTCCTTCATACATTAGAAGTAAGCAGGGTTGACACTTCTAGTACAATTGTATTTTTCTAGTACATTTGGAAAAAAAAACAACCAGTTCGCCTTTACAGAAGACCCATAATCAGGAGAGAATTTTTAAAATTTTAGAGCAACTTGTACACAAACACACACCAACCACGGGTCGTGCATAACATATTTGGATAGGCGGCAGACATATTCCCAAAGCGCTTACTTTGTCTAACACACACGAACAGAAAACAAACAATACACGGCGAACGTCGGCCGCCTACCTAAATTAGCATGCACAAGCCGTCGCTGATACACATTATTAAAATTTACATTTAGTCGACGTCAGACCTCCGTTGCAATAATTGTTCATTCCTTTCAATGCGATTTAAATTATTTTAAGATAAATTACAGACGCAGTAACACTAACAATTACAATATAATCTGATTCTGCACTGTAATGGATTTTTGCTAGGAGAAAATATTTTATTGTAGTTTTCTTTTAATTTTTTTGTAATTAGCATGTGGTATTGTTAAAAGGCAATATGTCAAGTCAAATCTTTGAAACGGATAAAAAACAAAGAAGGAAATGACTCGAAAACTTGAAATCACAATAGAAAAAACTTCTGTTTTTTTCATATTCTCACCTTAAATAAATCTATCTATCTAATATTTCGTTCTGCCTAGTACGATTTTGTTAATAGCTGTAGTAGATTTCTGAAAAATAAAATTGGCAATCCTGGGGGTAAGGCCAGTTTTAGCTTTATTAATTTGCGACGCATCTGGAACATTGTCAGTCGTCTTGTAGAGTCCCCAGCGCCTGGCTGGTGTTTGAGGGGGCTTTCCCCCTTTTGCGCGATATGTCCGCCTGAAGAACGGTACACATTATTGTTGGTTCTTGTTGAGGAAATCTCGGTGGAGGTGGAGGTTTCCTTAGGACACGACTTGTTATCGGCTATTGCGTGGCCCTGGAGGACTAAAAACTCAACCGAGTTGTCTCAGCCTCTTCTCCGATGTTAAGGACAGTATGTTTGTGATTGATGCTCTCTTTTGACGCAAATTACTATCGTCGAACTTTTATTCCTTTACAGACTTTAATTGTTGGGCACGGCTTATTTTTATGTACGGCTACTCTTTACGAACGATTTCATTTTACAACAGCCAATTTTTACGTAGCTTAAATCCTGTGTACGTTTTATCTTTTATTTTTTACTTTTACTAATTCGACGATCAGTTTGGGGGGAGCAGATGTGGAGCCGGGTTTCGTCGAGCTAGCCGTAGGTTTTGGTGTTGACGTCTTGACACGTCGACGTAGTTGAAAATGGATAATGGTCAGAGAATCTCCAAGAAGATTACTCAAATGGGAGATTCTAATTATACTGCGATTACGACCTTATGCCGATTTTGTTTGCGGTAGTAAGCAACGTTATAGTTTTGGACGCTTAACGCCAGTATTGTTGTTGACATTTAGTAAAATTTTAAACATGTAAAGCACAGGATGACGATGATCAACCATTCGTTAAGTTTATTTGAATTGAATGAGTCATATTTATTAACATTTTTGATATTAGTAATATAGTTTCAATAGCGTTTAAAGTTTTTAAACACACTTTAACGATACCTTGCGTTGTTATTAAAATTATTGCGCAAATCGAGTAATTTCCTTTGATTCTCTCCTCATCTCCGACTATGGTTAGGTGGTGCTCATTTATTTTCGCGTTTAATTAACACCCACACCCGTCACGACTGAAACCGCTGGCTGTGCTGCAAGTTTATTTCCTCAGCACAAATTTTATTACTATTCAAGTAGGTAGCAATAGAGTTTTCAGGATTCAATAATAACGTGCGTTCAAATACTTTGATGCTTGGAGTTGGTTTTGGTTCGGCAAACATGTTCATGTGCATCCGCTACCTAGTCCAAGGGTGGCCAACTTCTAAATATACAGGATGGAATTGTATTCTTAACAAATGCGTTATGATTTACTAACTAAAATTTTGGCATTTCCGGAACTCTTTTTCCAGAAACGGTAATAAAATGTGACCCATTAAATACTTATTGCTGAATACTAAAAGGAGCTACGGCAATTTGTTTCTGTGAATTACTTCGAGATCTACACGTTGATCGCCCACTTGTTGCCCATTCCCATCTAGTCATAATCTTCTGATATATACATTTACGTTTTAAAGTCAAAGCAAATACATTGTCGCGGTAAGAAGAATAAATTCCTTAATGAATATCCAAATGGTAGAAACTCTAATCAGACATGTAACCAGGTTACTTGGGAGCAATACTGTTCTAATGGCCAGGTATGAACAATGACTGAGTGAAGCTGTTGCTAGAAGTAACCAATTTTATGAAGAATGAGCCCCAAGACCCCTTACTTTTGTTTATTGCGTACCGAAAAAAGTATGGGGTGAGGTTTGTTATACAATTTTACAAAGAATGGCCCAGTTTACTTGAGAGCGGTACTGTTTTACTAGCAAGTGAAGAACAGTTTTAAAATAATGACCAAGTAAGCTGTTGCTAGAAGTAACCGAGTCAATGTAGAATGAGCGCCAAAACTCTTTTTTTGTTCGTTCCTTACCGCAAAAGTGTGGGGTGGGTTTAACAGTTAATCTCAATTTATTTTAATATTTATTTTTGTTCACGTGTAAGTAATAAGTAAAGATATACCTTGTTTCTTCTCATATCTTTAGTCAAGGCCATCTCCAAACGTGAGAATTTTTTAAGGGCTGTTTATTAACCACACAAATCATTTAAAGTATTTCTTTATCTGTATACTCAACAAAAAAAGAAGCATAATGTAACTTTTAAGTACAACTCTCGCCGTTTGGTTTCTGAAAATCTTAGCAATAAATTTTCTTTATTCAGACATGCAGAGAGAGAGAGCATAAGTAGCGGCACTCGAGAAGACACAAAATCCAGCCTAAAAATAATGCGCTAACTTTTCCAGCGCCGGGGAATTTTCAATTCTCGAATATACGACAATACAAAAATGTATGCAGATTCCCAGTTGTGAAGTGCGGCGGTCCATTATTTATGGTAACGAGCGAAGGCTTCCATATTTCACGGCGTAGAATTTCACGAAAAAATACAAACCAAAGAGACGCGCATGTCGTTTTGTGTAACATGATGAGATGACAATGCGATCCTCTGCGTGCGTTACATCTACGGTGCTTCGCTTCATTAAAGTTTTAAATTACCTGCGAAATGTTCATCACCTGCTTTGGAAGGACAAAGATCGACTATTTTAAATAGAATCGCTGTTTATTGCGGAAGGCAGGACGTTTTAATTTACTGCTGGCAATAAGACAAAAAATGCCACCGTGCGCAATTAAATGTATAAAGGGTATCCAACGGACTAATTAATAATTAATTAACTGCAAGCTTTACAAGTGCTCTCAGCAAATGCACAAGTGTCAGAACAGCGTAAATTTCAGGAAGCTCTTCTATTTTTATTTAAAGTTAAGCTCGAATAGTTTTATGCAAGTTTGTTTTCAGGTAAATGTGAGTGATTGAAAAGTTAGTTTCGACCGAGTTGAAAATTTGCATACGCCGAAACGCTCCAGGATAATAATCACTGAAACGATTGATCTGCGAGTTTACAACTTTAAACAACTTTTTCCATACTTTTCTATGTATTTACGGGAGTTACATGCAGTATGAAAGTGGATTCTTGCAATCAGTATAAAAATGTATATATATACTATACCGGGTGTCCCACGCCATGTGCTCACCTTTCTAGAATCTTTATTTATTAATCGATTAACCTGAATTTTGGAGACGATAAACTAAATAAAAAATGGAATTTTTTGACATACTGATAGTCGTCATAGGACTTCCGGTTTCGTCGGAAGTGATATCAACTTTCTTATTTTAAATGGAACACCCTATATATTTTTACATATTTAAAATCTACGGATCATTACGAGTCCGGATACGTATAACTGTTAATTTTGGTTTCCATGACAACGAAAAGAAAGTTTTTTTATTTTTCAATCTAGAAAGCTATGAATCGCATTTTTTCGATCTAATGCGATCAAGTATTTCGAAAAAATCACTCCTTTGATGGTATTTTGATTTTTAACATTTTTACAGTATTTGAAATTTTCATTAGCTCTTAACTCATTTTTTTCGATAGAACCTCATATGTTTCTTAGCTTAATTCAACAGAACATTTTTTTCTGAGTACGCTGATACCAAATACGTCATATTTTCTTTGAAAGTCATTTGAAATAAAGGGAGTGTAAAATTTCAATAAGACATGCTCTGTTTTATGTAAATTAATTTCAAAGAAAATATGACGTATTTGGTATCAGCGTATTCAGAGAAAAATGTTCAGTTGAACTAAGCTAAAAAACATATGAGGTTCTATCGAAAAAAATGAGTTAAGAGCTAATGAAAATTTCAAATACTGTAAAAATGTTAAAAATCAAAATACCATCAAAGGAGTGATTTTTTCGAAATACTTGATCGCATTAGATCGAAAAAATGCGATTCATAGCTTTCTAGATTGAAAAATAAAAAAACCTTCTTTTCGTTGTCATGGAAACCAAAATTAACAATTATACGTATTCGGACTCGTAATGATCCGTAGATTTTAAATATGTAAAAATATATAGGGTGTTCCATTTAAAATAAGAAAGTTGATATCACTTCCGGCGAAACCGGAAGTCATATGACAACTATCAGTATGTAGAAAGATTCCATTTTTTGTTTAGTTTATCGTCTCCAAAATTCAGGTTCATCGATTAATAAATAAAGATTCTAGAAGGGTGAGCACATGGCGTGAGACTCCCGGTATATATGTTTATAAGGTAAATTTATCTTCGTTACATTAACGACTGAACAGTGGAAAAGCACCCAGAACAGCATTGTTCAAGAATAAGAGCGAAAAGGATTTGCGTCTATTTGAAGTTATTCGAAAATCTATCAGTAAAATGCAACATATCTTCTTATATTCTTATTAATTTTCAGACACCTTTCCTCGTTTATTTCTTATTCCACTCAACCTATGTTTATATACTTCAGTTTGTTGATGAATTTTCTGATAGTACATCTTTGTGTATCTATTTTTTCTTTTTGCTTCTATTACTTTTAACTCTTCTTTTGTCCTTGTTTTCTTTTTCTAACTTTTTTTATCATTTCTTATACTCTTTCTTTGTTCCTTCATATTCATTTCCTTGTTAATTTTATCCAAACTTCCATTTTTTAAATCTCATTTCATGACATTGTTGATTGAACCAATTCTTTTTTTTATTTTCCAATATATGTATATTCCGGAAATGTAATTGAAATTAATCGATGAAGATGGCAGCTTAGCGCTGCCGAAATACGTACCTACGGATACAAAAATTATTGTGGGCGGAGGTTAATTTCAATTATCTCTTAAATTATATTCACTTTTATTTTCTTTAATTTTGTACCTGCTGAATAACGATTTGAATCGCAAGCACAAGCACCTCTATAAGTACTAACATCCATTATAGAATTATTTCTTTTTCGACACTAGTATTACTTAAATTAAATTTTGCGTGTTCGTACGGTTAAAAGTTACCGCCACGTCGTAAATATCAATGTCAATGTAAATGTCAATGATTTCGAGTTTTGTTTACGCAGTCAAGACGTTTATTTCCTCTTAAGTGCCCAGCTGTAGAAAGTTGAAACACGTAGCGTCTATACTTGTCAGTTCATTAACATTGATAATTTTATTGATCCATCCGCGTTTGTGCTTTATTATTTGGTGCTGTTGATGTAACTTTATAATATATAGGGTGTTTTTATTTAGTGTTGCCTGTAATCGAGCTTGCTCCGGCAGCTAACATACATAATCTTTGATCTTTATCATTAGTTCTTTCAGGTCCTGTATGCTTTCCAGTTACATGTCTAGTATATTCCTCGTTTTCTATTAGGGCACTGAAGTCATCTAGTAACATTTTTATATCTTCCTTATGTACCTTATTCTACTCCTAAATGTTCATGATTTTTTACATGTTTCATAAGTGAACTTAACGTAACGGTTTGGAAAACCACTTTTCAGGGGTCATCCTGTATATATGCAAATTTGTCCTGAGAAGTGCAAAAGACGCGATTTATTTCTCGTGCATTCTGTGTCTGTTATTCCGCTACACATTTGAAACGACGCTATTGATATGTAATATATTTCTAATTATCTTATTGCGTATCTACGGTATGGACATCAAAGATGCGTTGAAAAATACCAATTTGACGTTTGTAGGCATAATTTAAGACTTCAATAGTTAACACCGCCTTCGTGATCCACTTGCCACCTCTTATTGTTCTGGCGAATATTACTTATCGAAAGGGGTGTGGCGTCTCTTAAAATGGACGTATGGTGTTGCGTGTTTGTACGATCAAAAGTTACCGACACTTCGTAAATTTCAAGCCTTCCGGGTTGTGTTTACACAGTCTAGACGTCATTACATCCTCTGGGGTGTCCAGCTGCAGAAACTAGAAACACGCCGCGTCTGTACTTGTCAGTTTGTTTACATTTATAATTTTATTGCCATATCTGGTCCGGTTTATTACAGTTTCTGTTACGACGGAGAAACGAAATTGCGTTTATATTTGTCATTTCATGCCGTTGGTCTTCCCTATTTCAACTCTTATTCTGTTGGCCCCTGATGCTAATATAATGATTCCGATTCGTGAAAACCGTTCCTTACTTCGCTAGGGGTACGGCCAGTTTTGGCTTTATTAATCTGCGACGGGCTTGGAGCAAATCAGTCGTCTTGTGGTGTTTCCGGCGACTACTTGGTGTTTGAAGGGGCTTTTGTCCCGTTTTGCGAGTGTTCATCCAGGGAACGACAAACAATTTTGGTTCTCGTGAGGCAACTCACTCAGCTTGGCGCTGGAGGACGGAAAACTCATCAGAGTTTTCTCAACCTCGTCTCCATCTTATAGCTAAGGACGAATACGTTTGTCCTTTTCGTGCAAGTTACTATTGTCGAACTTTTTTTCCTTTACAGACTCTTTACGTATGGATATTTTTATGTAGGCCACTTTTTACGTGTGCCTACTTTTTAAGTATGGTGTATTCTTAAATATGACCGATTATTTTACATGCGACATTAGTCTTCATTTCGCTTTAATCTGTGACGATCGGTTTTGGGAGCAGATGCTGTTTGTATGGCCAAGCAGATGTTTCGGTGTTGGCGTTTCCACATGTCAACATTTGTAAAGATGGTCCGAATATCCAGGAATGCTCGAGGAGGATGATACAGGTGGAAGGTTCCTATGTGTCATATTGCCCTACGTCTTTATACCGACTCTGACTGTATTAACGATTGACGAAAGTATCTATCGACAGTGAAACGTTGAGTGTTTTCCCATTTAAAATTCTGTACGTTTTAAGATTAAAAACTTTTTACCTATTGAATTTACATTCTTTTTGGGCGCCTCACGCCAGTTAGAATACCATTTCAGATTTTATGTTGCTACAGTAAATGTCACGTCCTTATTTTATCTGTAAGGCTTGTGACGGATCCGCCATTGGTTAATTTTAATTACTTTAAAACTGATTTATGTTTGATTTCGTTTGCAACTAATCGTTCATGTAAAGTTTGGTTAAGATTTAAGATTCGTTTGTTGCAACTTTAAGGTGCGCACACATTATGTTGGTGTTAAGATTAGCACTCACCGTAACTACGTCGACATGTTAAGTTATTATTACAATTGTTGCATAAATTGAGTCGTATCCTTTGCTCCTGTCCTCATCTCCGGTTAAGATTAGCCATTAGGTGTCGCTTATTTATTTTCGTGTTTAATTAACACCCACATGCGTTACGACCGAAGCTGCTGGCAGTGCTGCAAGTTAATTTTCTCACCAAAAATCTTGTTTCTGTTCAGATAAGTAGCAATTTCCTTTATTTTATTTGATACTATATATGCGACTTCTTGAACTTCTTGCTTCTTGCCACGAGAATATAGCATTACATTACATCCTTTTTATCTATCCTTCTTTGCCCTGACCAACGTATCTCTGGTAAAGCTGCAATATCAATTTCATATCTCTTCAATTCCGAAGATATCTCCTGTATTTTTCCTGCTGCTAACATCGTTTTTATGTTCTAAGTCATAGGTTCCCAAACTTTTTGGGATCGCCGCCCACTTTGAAAGACAAAAATTGTTTAACGCACCCCTACCCCCTATCAGTTACGCAAACCGAAAGACTCGTCTACTGTTCGAGATTGATTATCAATAATGCAGAAATTAAATATTCAATAACTTCCTGATTTCAAAATCGTGAAAATTGTTAATTTTAAAGTAGATACATATTTATTATTAATTTCGCCACCAATCCCTGGACTGCCTTAACGCTCCCCAATTGCCCGTGATCTCGCAACCGCCCCCCCCCCCCCCCTAGAACGCTTCAGCACCCACTTTACTACGTTCTAAGTGCTAATTTCTAAAATTTTATCTGTTTTCTTTTCTCTGTATTTTTTAATTGTCATTCTCTTATCTTCTAATGTATCATTTTTATTTTCATCTTTTTCCACATTATCTAATAATTCATGTGCCTTTTTGCGCCAAATCGTACTCATGTTCTTCCTCCCTTCGTTATTATTTTTCTGTTTTTTTTATAAGTGTCTCTTCCAATTTATCGTTCTTTTAGTTCCATTTCATCTTCTTTCCGTTTACTATTAGTGCCAGATATACCATCTTTACAATTTTGTCTTTATTTCTCAGTTTTCTTGTTTCTACTTTCAGTTTCTTTTGAACATTTCTTTCTTGTGGTATTAAGTCACTATAAAAATCTTTTTGCTTTTTAATTTACTTTTTGTTCTTAAATATTTCTACTTGTTCCTCAAACTTTTTCATTTTCAACAACTTTTTCAACAAAACTTAATTTTTTGGAATAGTTACTGCGGTTGCTTCTTTTCTTTCTCCCTGCTTATTATTGCAGTTCTAATTATAATTCTATTCCTGTGACTACAATGTTATTTTTACCTTGTTCTTTCTGCATTTATTCTGCTTTAGCTACTTTATCTTCTACTTCTTTATACTTCTGCTCCCATTTGTCATTCGTAGATTTTAGTTCCTCTCTAAGTGCCTTCATTTCCTTTATTTTTCTTTCATTTGATTTAAATCTTTTCTTAGATGTTTCAGTTCTTCTAATATTGATTTATCAATTTTTTTGACATTTTCCTCATCATCTGCGCCTTATGACTTTGATTTATTTAGCGTTCGCTGTACGTTTTTGCTTTTTTGAAATATTTCATACTTTCCTTTTCTCTTTTTGGATTCTGGATTCGTCTCTTCTTGGATTTCGCATCAAAGTATCATTACAAATCAAAGATCTTTTTTATAAAATCTACATTTAATAATTCATGAGCAAAATAGTACGAATGCATGCGAAAAGAAGCGCAGCTTAACGGCTTGGTTCGTAACTTTTTATTACGGTTATCCAATAGTTTAAGGGTAAAAAGTTCTGAACTCCAGCGGGGCACCGCGCACATGAAATATTCGCCGGTCATGACATGTATTTTATGAAGCTTTTATAAGCAGCCATAAATTAGAAAAGTTATCGGGCAGAGACAGCGAAACCTAAGTTTATTTTTGAAGTATCACCGTTATTAATCTGGATTAACGAGAAATGTGTTCGACCCCTTTTTAACTTCCATTTTCTAGATTGAGAGGAGACTCCCGGAGGAGGTTCTTAAAAATTTCATCCCAATTCTAACGAGACTAAGCAAAATAATTTATGTCTTTGTGGCAGGTAAAGATAAAAGAATCCTTTTACCGTAAGACAATATCATAAATTGCCAGTCTAATTTAAAATTTAATTTGGATTACAAAGAAAGGCACGGAGTAGGCTTATGAACGATGTTGATTAAGGCAGAAGTTACACGGATTTCCTGCGCAAACATTTAGTCATAAACCTGCAATATTTTATCTTAATCAGGCCTTACTACGGTAAGCTTGATTAAGTAGCTCGCCATTAACTTGCAAATTTAAGCGAGAGCTTTTAATTAGCTATTTTGCATATTAGAACATGTGGCAGTCAAGGTGTACAGAAGACGCGCGAGGAATTGTTATTTTCGCTTTCAAGGTGATAAAAAAAATTTTCCTTTCATTTATTGATTCGGAAGTTCCGACTTGGGGTTGAATTACATTAATTTCAGAGAGCGTAAGCAGAAAGTACAAACTCGGAGATTGATAAAGAAGGTATAAAGCTTATTTTCAATAGTATTTGCGAGACGACTTCTTAGATAAATATTGATTTAACGTAATTTAATTAGGACTTGTGTTTACTTAAAAGAAAATCAATTCGGCTTATAAAAATGTTCGACCTGAGATTTTGGTGAAGAGCAAAATAAAAATTTGACTAAGAAAACTGGATAATTTCTGCGTAATCAGAGTAAAGTCGTTGTATTTATTAATCATTGGTTAGGGCTCTTTTCACCCCCGCGAAGAGCAAATATGTGAGCGGGAATTGTTTTATGGGATTACCGTCGTAAAATTAAACGCACGCACTCGACGCCTGGGAAATATTACGCGTGAAGTTCGCTCGCATTATTGCTTCGTGCGTGGAGCCGCAAAAATGAGAGAATTTCCCGAAGTAACGTTAAATATTCGGGGGGCGAAATGAAACCAGGTCTGCGCTAATTAATTCGTACGTTTTCAATTATCTGCGTTTGGTTTGGACGGCGGAAGTTTTGCAGCAGGTCAAACCGCTAGTTTGTTTAGATTTCGCTTTGTTTGCGGGGCAGGCGAAATTTTCCGGTGAATGGTTTATTTATTCCGTTTTATGATCGCCCCTTGATGTAATTGGATCGAAATAAATCATGTAGTCTGCTTTCGAGTCAATCACGTGTTGTGTATGTTTTCATCAATTATTTATCGGCACGAGCTCTCTGCCGATTCTGATGACGTAAATTTATGTTCGAGTTGTGGTTTGTGATATGTCAATTCTGAATCTAAGGAAACATTTCTCATTAAAATTCTATAATTAGTTTCGCATTATTCTGAGCTTTTCTTTTCTAATTATAGCATGATCTTATATATATAGCCGCTTGTGTACCTCGAATTTTCATATTAATATTCAAATTATTGTTACAGCCGTGACGCGAAAATACATCTATTTTTAGTACGAGTCACGCCATCTTGCGTTACAGAACGTTATCGTTGGTTTCAGTTGGTTCCAGTAAGTTCGAGAAGACAGAGATGTACTATAAAAGCCGTACTGGCTCGCCAGTGGAGCACTTATAAGTTAGCAAGCGAATGGTTCATATCTCGAAGAAATAGAAAGTACATTTTGTAAAAATATTACTTGATAGACAAGTGTTGCAGTTCATTACTATTGTGTTTTTAATTGAGTAAAGTGACAGTTTGTAATTAAAGTGTTCTTAAATTTAACGACTATAATTTGTGAACCCTCAAATTCATAACATTATACAAAAAACAATAAACCTTAATAGTTACTTGAACCACTACACCAATTATGGGTGAACGTTTAATGTATGTCATAAGTAAAGCATCGAACAAAATAGCCCGTCCAGTCTCCCAGATGCCGATTACACATCGTAACACCCCCGGTATAGCGCAGATCTGAATCGATTTCGATTGCTCGATTTAACAGAGACGGGCGTTGTTGAGTATTCTTAGGTATTCGGAAATCGAATGGGGAAGAAAATACTAAAATTTCGATTTGCCGTGAGAATGTCTTGTCTTTTAAAGCGAGTAAATGATCTCTCAACATAACAGGTTGTGAAAGACGCTTTCTCTAGGAAAATTTTGAACTCTTCAATATTTACGAAGAGACTCAGCACTCAAATAAATGTCGAATCGTTAAAATCAAAATTAATGAGAGGTATAATTTGATCGCTGAATCCCCGTGCCTATCGGAAATGCAGCGAGAAATCGAGCCCCGCCGCGCGTGGAATACAACGCCTCTGAGTTTGGACCTTCAGATTCGAGGCCTTAGTCATAAGCAACTACACAGAGAAAAATGTATAGGAGTATTTACTACAGTATTGTAGAATATGCTACAATTTACGTCTAAAATAGCTCCAGTAACAATTTATAGAAAAAAAACGGCCTACTCACGAGAATTTTAACTTTTTCGAAATCGTTCCTTTTCTAAATACTTAGGTCAGTTTCCATATAGTCTACTGTTCCTACTGAGTGAGTTTCAAGCTTCAATTCGTTCTGTCGAGTTATTCGCCGAAACATTTCTGCAAATAATTATTTATGTGGTTGCCATTTTTGTGTGGTTGTCACTGTTGCCAATATAACTCGAAAGGTTGACGTTTGATTGTAAATAACAGGATGTAGTGAATTTTATGCGAGCAGTGGAACTGCCCTGGTCCGCCTTTCGCCTTGTCTTCAACAGCTGCGTTCGTCTCCGCTCCAAATGTTTTGGAAGGCCATTAGGATAGTTTAATCTCCTTTGATTCCAGCGTGATTGAAAGCGACGTTACACTTTTTCGCGTACCAATACTCAACCTATTTTCAAGGGCAGTCGATTCTATCGTTTATAAAGCTTTTTGTTGGACTGACTTGGTAAGTTATCTTGTTTCCTTTTTAGAATTTTACTTAGAGTTCCTCGTTCACTGGTAAGCAATTTTTCTCCAGTGCCTCTTTACCGGTATATTTTTATTGAACCATTCTGAGCTACGAATACGTACCGGACGATTTACAAGCTCTAATTCCCGCTCAAGCTATTCGGCCTGTTAAAGATTTGGCTTCTGTATTTGGCTCTCGGTGCTGCTCGCACGAGAATTCATCTGGATCCGGCGTGTTATTCTATGCGATCCTTGCAATGTTGACAATTTCTTTATTGTCTTCACCATGGATGACCTTTGCGAATCGTATATTACGAAACATTACTTTCATACAGGTTCAAATAATTCAACTCACGATTGTATAGTGTTGTTGATTAATTTCAGTTTACTTTTTTTTAATCAATTCAATTCAATTAAATTTAATTCAATCTAATCACTAATTTTTTTGCTTACTTTGAACAAATTTTGAACTGTCTAAGTTTTCTGTACACCAATTTATGTTTTTGAAATATTTTGAGATATTTTTGTATTTTGCTTTTTATCGATATCGAACTTTGACTTTAACGTTTTTTGATATTATTGCTATTTCATTTTGTGCATTTTTGAATTGTGGTGGATATCTAAACCTACACTTATGGTGTGTTTACTTCAGTTGGCGCCAACGGGTAAGTATTTTAAATGTACTTCTGTTGCGGAATTCTCCTTATTTTTTTGTTCACGACCCCCTCTCTCCGAAATTCTTGAGCTGCCGCTAATATTACGAAGGGCCCAGCTGTGATGACAACAAATCATCATCGGGGAATTCAGTACACTATCGTCAACGCGAGTTTAACCACAACAACTACCACTATATTCTAATAATACAAGGTTCTGTCAATTTTTATAAAGTTATTTATCTTAGTATAGATTAGAAGACTTTTTAGTTACACGTTATTATTATATTGTAAACATTTAATGTAAAATTTTTCAAAACTATTTTTAGTTGTAAAATATCAAAATTTGTGAAAAACAGAAAAATACTAACAATTTACTCATTATGTCGTCGTAATACTTTAGTTTTGAGTCTTTTAGAAATATCTCCTTCTCGGTTTGGCTTGGACTTATCGCACACCTAGGTGAATAGTGACATTCAAAAAATACCCGATCAAATCTTTTAACACAAAAAAATATTAACATATTGAACGTCATATAAACTTAACTGTATACAAGCTTGACATTTCTAGTTGAACTTATTTTTTTACAAGGTAAGAGCATTAATAACAATTTTAGTTATTTGCTTCTGTACTTATGAGTTGTGTCGGTATTCAACTAGTACCCGGTTTCTGAAACGATACATAACTTTACGTAGAGATAAATTCAAGATAAACTCATCATAACTTCTAAACATCGTTTCTCAAAACTTTATCTGTAGGTACAGTGTATACGTAGCAATGTAAACAATTTATACTTTTCATAAAGTTATCTGTCAAGAACAATTTATGTTTACCTAAAGTTATTTATCGTTTCAGAAACCGGGCCTAGGTGTGAGATCTTGTTATAATGGGATCTAGCTACTTATTTTTTTCCTATTCGTCAATTTCCATTATAAACTAGATCGTTTATTTCTCTTGACCTTTCATAGCAGCAGAACAAGCATAGAAAATCAATGTAATGTTTATTGGTGATAAATACACAAGGTATTACACATGTCATAAAATAAATGTAAATAAAATTATAGTTACAATATACATATAGTAGACACATAAAACAAACAGACTCATAAAAGACAGTACAAGTATTTTTTAAATGGCATATGGATGCTGTAGAAAGTCTTCGAAGGAATAAAAGCCGTTATTCATCAGATACTCTTTGATTGTAGATTTAAATTGTGGCAATGGTTTTTCACGTAATTCAGGTGTTAAACTATCAAAAAATTTTATTGCATAATAATTGCTACCATAGCGAAACTTATTTAGTCTATGTTGGGGCACTATTATATTCGAACTTCGTCTAGTATCGTATTCATAATATGTGTTGAGGTCAATATAAGTATTAATATTTGATTTTATGTGGAGGGATTATGAGGGGAATGTCAATATTGAAAATTTCCTTACAGCTATCTCTATGACCAATGCCACCCATAATAAGTATAATTCTCTTTTGAAGTAAAAAAATTCTTTTTGCTTCAGAACAATAGCCCCATATTAAAATTGCGTACGACATGACTGATTGGAATAGCCCGTAATAGACTGTTAACAAAGTATTCCAAGGAACCGAGTTTTTCGAATAAAGCATATTGTTTTAGTTAGTTTATTTGCAAGGTATTCCACATGTTCATGCCACTGTAGAGTGGGATCTAAGTAAACACCCAAATATTTGATGGAGTTCATACCATGGAAATTATTTGCCCATTTGTCGATATTTTCAAGGAAAAATACATTAATTGTGTTTTGTCGTCGTTTAAACTAAGTTTATTGCTTAAAAACCAATTTTTAATATTTGTTACGTCTTCCGCAAATGTTAGGGACCCATTAATGAAACTGACATCACTTTTGATGTTATCTTTGAATTAATTACACATTGATCAATATCATTAATATATAGCAACAACAAGATTGGTCCTAGGACGGAGCCTTGAGGAACACCAGTTGTAACGTTTATCATATCAGAGTATTTATCTTGAAATCGAACAATGTGCCTTCTATTGCTTAAGTAAGACGTTATAAGTTAACGATAATACAATAGCAATAACAATAGTACGGACAAATGCATATTAAAAAAGAAATTTGGAAAATTTATTAGAAACAAGGAAAAGCGAAGAAGGAAGATAAGAGAGGTATGCAAATTTGCCAACTATTTTGTGGAATTTATCCTATTGGACATACGAATTGACGTCTCCGAAATTGGAAAATTATTAAAAAAAATCATAAACATAATTAACAAAGGAAGAAACCCAAAAGAAAAAGATACTAAAATGCAAAATAAAATTCATAAAGGAAATGATAACAACATAAACAAAAACAAGTATAAATCGTGGTTAAGGGAGAAAAAAATGGTCATCGAATTCAAAATCCGTAATTGTAGATGTTATATCAAAGAAAAGCAATTCAAAAATTTCCGCGAAAAAACAGTACTGCCGGTTCTAATTTTCAGGAAAATATTTTCCAGGCATTTAATTACGCTCGAGCGATTTCAAACGAACAAACAAATAAACAAGAGCTCAACGTACAAATGATTACACAATTAAACTTTAAGCACACAAAAAAAAAACGATAATAACAGTTAATGCAATATCACGGGATCAAAAGCACAATAACAATTCGAATTGTGTTAACAATTGAATTTTTTTTTAAACAACGAGCGGACATTAGAGTTGTAAATATCTGGATGTATGCGAAGACTACTCAGACTTTACTACAGTATTTTTATTATGTAACACCTGCTAAACTGAACAATGTGATGGAAGTGTATTCAATTTGTTAGAAAGACAGCGACTTTTGATGCTGATTGCTTAAGAATTCAAAAGAGTAAATAAATTTTCTTAAGTTTATGTTATTTCACGGTTTCTACACATTTAGAGCAAGTGCTCAGCTATTGATTTGCTTCTCGGTGAATGTTAAACACGGGAAATAAGTCTCTAGTAGCCGTGATCGTCTAGTGGTTAGGACCCTACGTTGTGGCCGTAGTAACCCAGGTTCGAATCCTGATCACGGCAATGTGAGCTCACATTGTCACGGAAGAGACATTTTTATTTTTGCACCATTTCATTTAATAATTTAAATAGTGAATGTGATTTACTTAAGTTTATGCTGCTTTACGGTTTCTGCACATTAAGAGCAAATTTTCTGCCATTGATTTGCGTCTCAAAGAATGTTAAGCACCTGGAATAAGTCTCTGGTAGCCGTGATCGTCTAGTGGTTAGGACCCTACGTTGTGGCCGTAGTAACCCAGGTTCGACTCCTGGTCACGGCAATGTGTGCCCACAATGTCACGGAAGAGGCTTTTTTGTTTTTGCATGTCCGATTTATTTGGAAGAGATAATTGGCAATGAAGATTTGTTTAATTAAAGAGAAATATACTAGGTGTCCTAGAAAAATGTTTAATTACACTGGTTCATAGATATTAATACTTTTTTACACAGGTTGATTCAGAAAAGAATACACGCACGTCTGTTTCAAACAATTGGACTACGTTAAGCAACACTATGCGAATATAAACTATTTTATCTTAAGGTAAGCCGATACCAACTGTCGGTGTTTGTTCTTCCTAGTCTCCGCGCGCGTGTTCTTATAACCGAGCTGATTTTCTCGGAGCTTTCAGCCTAGAGAATTTCGTCGGCGCAAGCATTTGGGACGGCCGTCGAACGTTCGCGACTCTGGGCTGGGCTCTGACGCATGTATGATTAATTCGTCACGCATTAGATCGTCACAATATTTTGACTCACTAAAGTGGAGCAGTTTTCTTATGAGAAACCAAAGCTAATATTTAACTTAAATTAAAAAATAAAATTGTACAATTCGTAGCTCTCATAAAAGTTAAGTAAACGTGTACTTCGTGAATAAATATTGTTAATTTTAGTAATCAAAACGAATAGTAAAATATAAATCCACGTAAAGTCTATACAATCCTAGCACGTACCAAACCTAAGTATGCCGGAAATACCTGAGATTTTATCGAAGCCGTAAAGAACAAAAAACGCAGCGAACTCAGCGCAATAAAAGCGTCTGGAAGGATCAGCACGCCAAAACAAACTAAAACATTTTTATCGCGTTACACAAAGACGGGAAGAAATTACTTGACCCAGGACGATTTAGGAACATCGACACCCCCAAAAAATAACACGAACGACCAAGTGGACGCCCGGCGCAATTAAGCCGGTAAACAATGTCGTGACGTGAACCCAAGTAGGAGCAACGAAATATGAATCCACGTGAGCACATAATCGAATTAAAAGTTTCCCAACACCGAAATAAGAGAATTCACCGCCCGTAAACCGTAATTTTCAAAGTTTGGCTAACAGTAATTGTTTAAATTCGCCTTGACTTTCTTACTACATTTTCCTTCGCCTTTGCAGTTGCAGAAACGTTTTCCCCTCTTGATATCAGATATCATAACTCAATGAAATTGAATTAGCAACATCTATTAACGTCTGACTAAATCAGTCTTTATTATATCTCCCCGTAACACAAATAGTTCGACTCTCTCATTAATGGGGAACGGATTTAGTTAGCGCTCGACAACATTTAATTTATCTTCTCAATGAAGCTAGATGAAGTTTGTAGGTATGTAGAAGTTTTGGACGTGCCTACATGAATGTATTTACTAAATACATAGTTTCATGTGTCTACTACCACCCTTCTCGAATCTTCTTTACATCTACAATCTATTTAAACATAACAAACGACGATGAATAAGAATAGTAAATAAACTTTACCAGAACAAGTGCGGCTAATAAAAAAAAAACGAATGGAAAACTCTTTTCTCTTGGCTTGTTTTGTCGGAGGGCGATTTAATTAGCAAATGACTTCTTCTACCAGAGAAAAATACTTTTGCCTCTAAAACTCGCTCGAGTTAAATCGGATTGTCTCAAACTATCCGTATCATAAACTTAACAAAAAAGATAAAAATAAGATGATATGGGGGAAATAAAAAGCAGGACGACCGGAAACGTTCGGTTTTACTTGCGTGGAATGTCCCTGTATAAGGTGATGTAATAAGATTTGTGCAACGATCTGTGAAATGTACTTCGACTCCCGTTGGATTTTATTAAAGTTCATTTAAAATGTGACACAGATGTAAATATTTGGCAAATCTTTATCCTCTGTGAAGAGCTTTGGAAATGTTGCTTGCTCGAATGTACGCTTGCGGTTTCATCTTTCAATATCTATCTGCTTCGAACAACATAGGATTTGAAATGGTGAATCCTTGTGTAAACGCTGTTGTTGATTCGTTTTTTCAGACAAGGAAAATAACATACCGTGTGTTTTTGGAAATGCGGCCGAAAAGTATTTCGGTGACAACATAAAACGAATCTAAACAAAGTCAAGAGTTTAAAACCGGCGGGCGTAAAACCAATCAGCTTGCGTTTTCTTTAAATCAAAAAGAAGACTGCAACTTTGACACGTGAAACGTAACATTCGTTTCTCATGGGCGAATATGTCAAAAGAAAAGACTGTCGCGCATAAAATAGAAAAAAATAACAGGACAAAAACAAATGAAGCTTCGCCGTATTTCAAACCAACCGTCAACTTGCGTTTTTAAAGTATGGCAGATTGCAACTTTGGCACATGAAAATTATATGACAAGAAATGTCAAAAGAAAAAATTAGCAGTCGGAAAACCTAAAACTAAAATAAACGAACGAAAGCAAGAAATAAAACTAAACAAAACGACTGGCACTATAAAGCTGAAACTTTGACAAGTAAAGAATGACATTCGATTTTGACAGACACAGAAAAACATCTTAAGAATGAATGAAAAATATAATCGATAAAAGACAGACGTGTCAAGCATACACATTGCGCAGGACAAAGAAAAAAAACGTACATATAATGACAGTGACAGCTTTGACATATAAAAATTATTTAACAAAAAATTATTAATTTCACTGGACGAAAGCCGAGGTAAATTTTTTTTTTTTGGCGTTTTCGACAAGCAACAACAAATAAAAAGTGACATTCAACTTTGACAGGTACAGAAACAAATTATGAAAATGAATAGAGCTTTAACGGAAGCCGGGGTTGAAACCCGCACACGTCAAACCAATCAAATTTGCTGGCGTTTTCGATAAATAACAAAAGACTGCGACTTAAACGAGTAAAAACTGACATTCAACTTTGACAGATACAGAAAAAAATAAAAAAAGACGGAACACAAATGAAGAAAAACAAGCTTTTATTTGTAAAACAAAAGAAATTTAATTGAATTTAAATAAAATCGAATGTGAGACCGGTAGGTAAACGTCAAACGAATCGCTTTTCGACAAGTAACAAAACCCTGACGAGAGTGACACTTAAATATGACAGATGCGGGAAGAATGTGAAAAAAGAAGACGATACAGACGACAGAGTTTAAACAAACAAGAACGTTTAGGGGAATGACGCAGAAAAAACAAGTGACAAACGAAATTTGATAGGTGACAAATCAAAAAAAAAAAAACAAATTTCAGTAATTCAAACGCTGATGAAGTTATCAAAGAAAGTTTAGAAGTGAGACCAGAAAACGCGAAGCAATTATTCCATTTATTGTCAGCACAGACGAGAAATATCAACGACTTTGACAGGCAAAAACGACATTTGATTCTGAGATAGGCACAAAAAATTGAAAGAAACAAAAGACAGTAGACAATTACAGTCGCGAGGAAAAAAGGAAATTAATGGAAATAGTGCAAGGCAGGAAATCGCCCGGACAGGAAAAATGAAGACAAGTTTGACAGGTAAAGGAAAAATTAAGGAAAGGTTGACAGATGAAGGAGAGACGAAATTTCAAATAAAATTCGCACTTCGAAATTAACGACAGCAACAAACCTATTCAGTAGATAACGAGCGGCAACAACTTTGATAGGCACACTAGATGGCGGCCGACATTGACAGACGTATTTTAAAGCAAAGCAAAATCGGTAGAAAAAACTGGAGACGGCACAAATTTAGAACGGCAGAGTTAAAAATGAATCGAAATCATCGCACAATTTTGACAGTTCGGTCAATTTGACACATTCGGCTTTACGCACGACAAAAATAGATTCAAACTTCTTCGTACGCGTTCCTCAAGGCTCAGTCTTTTTTTTTAGTCGAGAGCGACGTTTGAATTGTGTTCACTTTCTTTTGTAATATGTAACCGGCGCCTTTCTTTACTTTGACGGGCAACAAGTTTGACAAGCGCCTGACGTCTGAACGTCAGTAGATTTAGACTAGCGTACTTTTTTTTGTTTTCTGTGCTCATTTTGAAATAAAAAAATAGTTTCAGAAACCAAGTTGTTAAATAATACAATGTAAAAGGTGCGGACCGGGTCTAAAAACCCACTCTTCATCACTTTTTGTCCCCAATTCTTTCGACAATCCATTGAAATTCGATTTCTTTATTAATAGCGCCCTGTTTTTAGCATGGAAAGCCAGAAATCGTTTTCCACGAATTGCTTATAATTTTTGGAATTGTCGAAATCGGTCCACTCTTTATCTCTTTCTCAGCTTACTTAACAGTGCTTCCTTACGATAGTTTAAATAAAAATTAGAATCTGCATTTTTTTTAACTGTGGTGGTTTTAACTGGGGTCATAAGTCATATACTTGTCCGGACCTCCTCGCCATTGAAGGAAAAGCAGTGTCGATTTTTCTTCCCAGCACTGAAGGATACCTGAAGTGAGTACCGACCACCCCCGAGAGAAATATCTCGAGCGCGGTGCGAACCCATCATCACATTAACAAAATATATTCAACTATAAGAGAAATTTTCGTATAATAACAAGGAGAATACAAACAGAGAATATGCCGATTTAATTTAATTCATTCATTAAATTTTACCAATTACCGTAAAGTTATGGAGAGTGAGAGCAGGGAAGATTTGCTTAAATCAGTTTACCTCAAAAAACCTTTGTCAACAATGATACTTTATTCAAACCCATCCTCACCGAAAGTGGATGCTTCTGAGTTACACTTTATCTGAATTGACTGATAGAACAAATTTTGAATTTTGAAAGCTTCACGACGAGGAAGTTTAAGACGCGCGTTACACAGATTAAGCCATACTGCAACCTTTCTTCTTTGAACATATTTATTATGATCTGGTGATGTGGGGCGCAAAAGCTAGTCCCGGAGTTTCTTAGCAATGCCACCGGAAGCTGCATTTCAAAGCAAAGCAGTGCAATGTAAGCTTGTTTTTTTTAACATGCTACTGTTATTGCAGGCTGACTAATGCTTTCGTTATACAGGGTGCTGCATTTTGAAACGCAGCATAGGAAATCCCATGTTAATTTAAAAGTGCTCGAATATTGGCCTCTCTAATTATTTTACATCAAAATTCCATATAGGGTTTTTAAAGTGCTTTTCAACCCAAATCTCTCTCTGAAGTTTAAGAATTTTTCATTTTCTCAGTCTCAAGATATTTGAAAAAGATTAGTATCGAAATTCAATTTATACCAATTATTTACGATTTTATAGCAAATGTCACCTCGAAACAAGTCTCATAAATTCCAAAGGGAATTATATAACATAATAATTGCATGAGGATCAGAGAAATCACGACATATTCGAATTACAAAGCCACACATTTTCAGAGATCTGAATATTGTGATCAATATGGGAAACAGATTCAAATTTGTAGTTATATTTAATTCATAGGTCATCAATGGTTTGCACACGAAAAATGTAATTACTGTAGGTATGGATTATGGGACATTTACCCGTACTAAATGTTATCGCCTTGTACTTAGATATATTAATTACTACAAAATTAACAAAATTAGCAGTACACCAGGATTGAAAAGAGTGAAGGTCTGAAGGTCATCTTGCAATAAAGAACGGTCCTGAATCATTGAAACACACCGAAAAAGTTTTACGTTCATCCGCAAACAATGGAAATTATAATTTTTCAATATTGTTGCAACCTCGTTAATAAAAATGAGGATCAAAATTGGGCCAAAATAAGAACCTTGTGGCACGCCAGAAGTCACTCTTACGGAGTCGGAAAGTTCAATGTTTTGACAATTTGGACTATATTAGTGTGATAACTCTTTAACCATATTAAAAGTTTGCCGCGGACACCGGACAATTGAATAAACTTTCTTAATTAAGAGATTATGTTCCACACGATCATAAGCTTTTTTGAAATCCGTGTATATCGTGTCCAATTGAAAATCATCATCATGAGATTTCCTATGTTGCGTTTCAAAATGCATTACCCTGTATAAGCTGCACGTGTTTCATTTAGTATTTTCAAATGAGTCACATTTCGACATAATTTCTAGTTTACTATAATATCTTAATTAAATAAAATGTACTGAAAAAATTCCTAACCACTTTTTCTATTTGTTAAGTATTAGCGACTAACATTCAGTTGTCGGAAGAGGAAAATTCAATAAATATTGACTAAATGATATTAGGTGGTTAACACAAACCAAATAAACAGCTGAGTAAACATATTAAATTACAAGAACAAAATAAATAAGTTGAATAAAAATTATAGAAGAACATGAGTTTGTGAAATAAAGAAAGTGAAATAAATAAATTAAAGTAAATCCTCAAAATGTCCTTCACTGTTTTCAAAACACACATTCGTTCTTAATCCTATGTGTTGTTTAGCGTGTCGAACATGAATTCGTGAAATACTTTTGTAAGAATCTAATATTCGCCTTCTTAGTTCCTCCTTATTATTTATCTTAATGCTAATCACTGTCTCGATGTCCAAAATACCTACTTTATCCTGTTTAGATTATGGATGGTGGTCCCGATATAACTTGCCAAACTTCATCTGGTCAAAGCGAGTGACAATATTTAGTGCCATTTTTGGACTTATTTAAAAAAAAAATAAAGATAGTGAAGTGTTGAGAGCCACTGAGTGCTAAAGAAATTTTTAAATAATTACATTGTTGTAGAAAATATCTTTCAAATTTATCATAAAAATATTTGTTTTTGGCTGCCAATGTGTTTGTAGAAGGCACTATTCTGTAATATCTAAATATTTTTAGTATAATTAGTATTCACTTTGTCTTTTAACTCAACAGTGCGAGTCAAAATTAAAAACTAGCAGTACACCAGGATTAAAAAGAGTGAAGTTCTGAAGGTCATCGTGCAATAAAGAACGGTCCTGAACCGTTGAAACATACCGGAAAAGTTTAAGTTTATCCGCACGCAGTAGAAATTTACAATTTTTCAATATTGTTGCAACATCGTTAATAAAAATGAGGATCAAAATTGGGCCAAGATAAGAACCTTGTGGCACGCCAGAAGTCACTCTTACGGAGTCGGAAAGTTCAATGTTTTGACAATTTGGACTATATTAGTGAGATAACTCTTTAACCATATTATAAGTTTGCCGCGGACACCGGACAATTGATGGAACTTTCTTAATTAAGAGATTATGTTGCACACGATCAAAAGCTTTTTTGAAATCCGTATATATCGTGTCCAATTGAAAACCATCATCATGAGATTTCCTATGTTGCGTTTCAAAATGCATTACCCTGTATAAGCTGCACGTGTTTCATTTAGTATTTTCAAATGAGTCACATTTTGACATAATTTCTAGTTTACTATAATATCTTAATTAAATAAAGTGTACTGAAAAAATAACGATAAAAATCTAGATTCTTACGACAATTTTTTCATAAAAGATTTTTTCCTTATCTATGTCATTCATGGTCGTCCTCACAATATTCAATGTCACTTCCTCTTGAAATGAGTGCCTTAAGAGCGTTATTGAGAAAAGAACTTGAATCTTAAAGTGTTGTGTTAAATTTTCTTAACCTTTTTGAAGTCCCTCCAGAAATCTATATTACACGTATTTAATATTTAAATGAAACTTTCTTTTTCTGGGCAGAAACAATCAAAATCGTTAAATCGAAAAGGAACCAAGTTATTCCGAAGTAACTCAAGAGTAACTAAACATAAAAAAAAAACGGCAAGCCAGGCTCCAAATTACTGCATTCTCGAACGGATGCCTCTTATGATAGTTTTGTTCATCAAATTCGAATGATATTATTTTCACTGTCTCACCAGAACTAAAGAGCTTTTCTTTTCTGAATTTTTGAAAAATGAGTTATTGGCGATTTACACTTAAATAATTTAAAATAATTGCAAAATGTGGCCGTAAACTTGACAGAGTATGCTTGAAAGGATACGAGCTTTTAACTTAATAAAATAATAGCAGTAATAGGGAAATCTGAAAGCGCTCTATGTGAGAATTCAGGCTCCTATAATTGTTATTTTTATAATTGGGTACACTTCATTTAATTAAGGTACTTTATTAAATCAGAACTCCTATCAGAACATGACTCATCGGAAAACACATATTACACATATGCAGCTGTAAATTTATGTAATAAAAGAATTAGTCAGCTTGCGATGAGATCAAGGGCATTATGTTAAAAAAAAAACAAGCATGCTTATGCAATGCTTTGCGGAACGTAAAATATAGTTGGTGAGTCCAGTGTAACAGAAGAAATAATTATGTAAGGGCTCCTGATTCTTACAAGCAAACCTGGGCCTACATTCGCACAACGGTTGTTACCTTAAAATGAGTCATCTGGATTTTTTAAGACCAATGCTTAATGCAAAGCCCACCTAGACTGGAAAGTAGGTCAATCAAATTATATAAATAGGTAGGCTTTGCGGAATTCGTCGAGAGAGTTGTCAAGGTGCACGAACTCCTGTCTTCTAGAAAAGTACCTTTTCAGTTCCTAATGTAATTTAGCTTCTTGACACGCCTCTCAATCGTCCTCGTAGAGAAGTTTTCAAAATTCTAATTTTTTTTCAATCAACAATTCTCCTAATTTATTATAATTTAAATACAATGTACTAAAGATGCATCCACGATCGGCGAGGGTGAGCTTAAATAAAATAGAACCGTTGTTGCTTAAAATATTTAGCATCTAACAAAGGTTTTTAGATTTGACTGATTTTTGTTAATGTTCTCTTCTTTCTTTCATATTCTAGTTTCAATTTTATGTTAAAGATTCCTCAAAGATTGCTGAAAAATTCCATTGTAATCGAAATGGCCTGTCAAATTGTTCTTTTTTTAATTTCTTATATTACAGTTAAAACCTTAAAGTCCCTATAATGCAACAGTGACTATTTGGCAATATTATTTTTAGAGTTATCGTTCTAGCAGAAATAGTAACAATTTGTAGTCGTAACGGTGTTCGCCATAACTTATGGTGTAATGTTGGGAAAACAAACTTCGTTCTGCGAAAACAATTGTCACACAATTCCTCCTGAGAAATTCGCACTCACCTGCTGCAATATCAGTAACAAGTTTCGCAGTTGGAAGCGGTTTTCGCGGAGGGCGCAACACATGTTACATAAATTCAAGCGGGGGGCAGAACGGCGGCGCGGGAGATAAATCAAACGTGGGCGGAAAACGCGCGCGCGGAAAAAGCTCATGTATATTTAAAATTCGATAAATTCTAAATTATCGCGCGCGCGAATAACAAATTTCCGTAGGTGACAATAAATTCGCGGATATTGCGAACGCGCGCGCGACAAATAAATTCCGCTGCGGTACGTACGCGTTTTTAATTTCATAAAGACCCTTTGTTGGTCCCGAAAGTCCGGGACAATCAACTGTTTGATCAGGTGGTGGCTATAATTTGAGCGAATTGTTGAAATTTTCGACGGGATTTTAAAACGTTACCGCACAACTGGAAACGAGGGTATGTAACGGTAACACGTTTTGCTGCCGACCATACCTTTCTACTTATTTGCATATTTAGGACAAAATCAATTTATATTCTGCGTTTTTTTTAAACGAGGTCCTTTTAAATTACCCTTTGTCAAGTAGGAAAAAAAAAATTGGTCCAATTTCTGCAATAAATATTTACAACGAGAAATTTTTGATTGCAGGTAAGACAGGTTCTATTTTGTCAGTTAATTTTTCATTCAGTATCATTTTTGATACAATTTTTAAATTGTTTAATAGAACCATAGCTCAAAGTAACAAAAAAATGTAATGAGTAAAGTGTAAAACGGCCTAGAGACATATGAAGTCATGCAAAAGTAGAAATAGTTCAAGATTACAAAAATTCGATTTAAAATGAAAGATTTTAAATTTATGAGAAACTTCAGACAATTCAAAAAATGCTCTAGTTTTTAAAATTTCCCATTTTCTATACCTATATATTTTTTAAATCAAAACACCTTGTAATACCTGTATATAACAAGGTGTTTTGATTTAAAAAATATATAGGTATATATACCGGCTGTTTCAAATTGGGTGTGCACTGAAGGGATATCCAAAACCGTAAGAGATACAAATATGGTTAAATGGAAGAAAAGTTGCACGAATCAATGCCTAATTTGTATCCATCGAGAGAATGATTTTTTTCTTATTTCTTCTTGAGATATTAATAAAAATGTAAAAAAAATCGATTTTCTTTTTCTCTCTGTATCTCTTTTATTATACTTAATTTTGAAATTCTAATTTAGCTTTCTACAGGCACTTTTTGATTCTGCTTGGAATAGGAGTAATAGAATTGAAGTCAAACGTTTCGTCTTTTCAGGACCATCATCAGTTTCTATTTTTTAAATACAGCTTATGTCTTTTTATTATTCTCTTCGATGGTATTTTTTCTCCTGATTGTAATGATATATCACACTTAATAGTTGATATTAATTTGAAGCTTAAATAATTCAGATTCTATATGAAAATTTTTAATACATAATTTCAAATTTTTGGTTCATTTTCTTATCTTTTTATTACTCTAGTCGATAGCATTTTTTCTGGTGATTTCAGTAATACTTAATACCTTTTTTCAAGCAAAGTTAGAATATGACAAAAAAAGCTGACAGTTTTGTAATGTTTTTCTTAATAAGTAAATTTATTCCTAACCACTTTTTCTATTTGTTAAGTATTAGCGACTAACATTCAGTTGGAAAATTCAATAAATATTGACTAAATGATATTAGGTGGTTAACACAAACCAAATAAACAGCTGAGTAAACATATTAAATTACAAGAACAAAATAAATAAGTTGAATAAAAATTATAGAAGAACATGAGTTTGTGAAATAAAGAAAGTGAAATAAATAAATTAAAGTAAATCCTCAAAATGTCCTTCACTGTTTTCAAAACACACATTCGTTCTTAATCCTATGTGTTGTTTAGCGTGTCGAACATGAAT
The DNA here is from genome assembly GCA_036172665.1 of Prosopocoilus inquinatus. Lineage (NCBI taxonomy): Eukaryota > Metazoa > Arthropoda > Insecta > Coleoptera > Lucanidae > Prosopocoilus > Prosopocoilus inquinatus. The sequence continues at coordinate 62,305,930 of CM069871.1, forward strand.
TCGTGAAATACTTTTGTAAGAATCTAATATTCGCCTTCTTAGTTCCTCCTTATTATTTATCTTAATGCTAATCACTGTCTCGATGTCCAAAATACCTACTTTATCCTGTTTAGATTATGGATGGTGGTCCCAATATAACTTGCCAACACTTCAACGGATCAAAACGAGTGGCAATATTTAGTGCCATTTTTGGACTTAACCATATTTAAAAAAAAAATAAAGATAATGAAGTGTTGAGAGCCACTGAGTGCTAAAGAAATTTTTAAATAATTACATTGTTGTAGAAAATATCTTTCAAATTTATCACAAAAATATTTGTTTTTGGCTGCCAATGTCTTTGTAAAAGGCACTATTCTGTAATATCTAAATATTTTTAGTATAATTAGTATTCACTTTGTCTTTTAACTCTACAGTGCGAGTCAAAATTAAAAACTAGTCTTTCTCATTCCTATACCAATATATATGTATATATATATAATCTAACAAGTTATATTAGAACCAATAGATATTTGTTGGTAAAAATTAATTTTCGCAAGTGCAGTGCATTATTAAAATAACGGTACAGAAAAACTTTAAATAGTTTATTATAATTTACACTATAGCTAAGAAAGTGAACTAAAAATTTGAAATTATGTATTAAATAAAATTTTCATATAAAAATCTGTATTATTTAAGCTTCAGATTAATATCAACTATTAAGTGTGATATATCATCGTAGTCAGGAGAAAAAATGCTATCGAATAGAACAATAAAAAGACATAAGTTGTATTTAAAAAATCGAAACTAATGGTGATCGTGGAAAGACGAAACGTTTGACTTCAATTCTATTACTCCTATTCGAAGCAGAATCAAAAAGTGCCTGTAGAAAGCTAAATTAGAATTTCAAAATTATGTATAATAAAAAAGATACAAAGAGAAGAAGAAAATCGATTATTTTACATGTTTATTAATATCGCAAGAAGAAATAAGAAAAAAATCATTCTCTCGATGGATACGAATTGATTTGAAACACCCGGTATATAGTAGTCTCCATAAAACGTGCCAAATTCCGACTGGTAACTCATCTTGTCAAAAAAGTGCAGCCTGACTATTTTTGAATCATTTTTGTTTAAAATAACATTAAAATAGAAAAATGTTGAGAGCCGTTGATTGCTAAAAAAAATTGCATTGCTACAGAAATTATCTTTCAAAATTTGTCACCAGAATATTCGTTTCTAGCTACGTATATCTTTCCACAAGGCACTATTCAGTGATATTCAAACTTTTTTAGCATAATTAGCATTCAGTTTTTCTTTTAAACTACCAATGTAAGCCAAAAGTATCACCAGACTTTTTCATTCCTTTACTCAAACTGACAATGAGTTATACGTTAATGATTGGCACGTTACGTCTAAACCACCCGGTACGTTCACTTGATAAAATAAAAAAAATATATTTAGGACATTAAAATGAAATTAAATAATGCAAAGTCGAAATTCAGAACCGCTGCACAGATTATATAATATAATTAGAACAATAAAACTAATTAATAGGTTTAGTTACGTTTATTTATAAAATCGCATAAATTCAAAATGGATTATATCAATCACAATGCAACTTGGAAACTTGCTACTTCTGCAAACCACTGAAAATACGTTGCAACGGGGACATTTGTTGTTGACACGGTCACTCTTCTTGTTGTATCCTGCAAAAGCACTTGAATCGACTATTGAGAAGACAAGTTTAAAACGAGTAAGACGAATTATGTACAAGTAAATTTCACATTAAGAAATAACAAAAGCGGTATTTTCGTGTACTCTGTAGCGGATTGGGTTTGAAAAGGCGTGGTCAAAAGAAAACTATGCTTTCAAAATTAGTTCATTAGTTACAAAAGGACTCGTCGGAAGAACATCCTCCCTTCATAATTTTTAAGTTCTCTGCTGAAAATGTCTGCCTTTAACTACGAAATTTCACAAAAATTTTGCGCGCAACAACAACTCTTTTCGCTTCTTTCTCATACTTTTTCGAAACCCTTTTTAGTCCCGCAGTTGAATTTTCTTTTACGTTCCTGGCTTGTTTTAAAACGCCAGAAATAAACGACTCCTTTATCTGGATCGCAATAATCTATTCAGCCATTTTAGACCGTACTATTTTTTGATTAAGATTTCGTCCAATTTCCACAATAACATTTGAAGCAACAGCTTTTTGACTCTTCTGGACATGCAAAACGTGTTCTTTTTTTTATGTTTAAGAAATCTGATAATTATTTTTTATCCTGCGCATATTGTTTTAGTAATAATTGCCATTTCAAGACTCACAGAAATAAATAACATGCACTTATACATACACATACGTATAGAATACTAGACACATGTTGAATAAGGTGACCATACTTCCCGATTTTGGCGAGACAGTCCCGGTTTTTAACAATTTATCCCGTGTCCCGCGGAGTTTTAAAAATGTCCCATTTTCTTGGAAAGAATATACTTCTTGCTTGGTTACAGAAAAAAATTCAAACAAGTGTTGCAGATTGAAATATGTACCTGGGAGATTATTCGATTCGCTAAGTTTTTTGTTTATTAATTTATTTATATGTTTAAGTTCTAGGTTTAGATAGTTAAGGTTAACAATTTATCAAATTTCGTGGTGTGCATTTTGTTATTTTATTAGAGAGTGTAGAGTATCTAAACACAAATATTCTGTTGTTTAGATAGAATAACAGACACAGAGGCGTAGTTACAGGGGTTGCAGGGATTGCAAAACAAACCGGTGCTAAGACGCCATGGACGCCTGTTCGAAGTCTAAAGTATCTTTTAGCCTGGTTCTCCAAAGTTTCACAAACACGGAAAGTGAATACTTCGTAGTCATATTTTAAAGATTTCAGAAAAGTGTATATTTTCAAATACAGAATAGTCTGAATTAAGTAAAAAAAAAGAACAAAGCAAGAAGAAAAACTAAGAGGATTGAATACAATTTTAAAACATGTGGAAAATGCTAAAAAAAAATTTAAGCATCAATTTCAAATGATCGTCGTTTGTAGCGTCTTCTGTTACTCCGAGCCGTAAATTAGAATTGATTCCCAAGCAACTCTAAAACGTTAAGAACATTCAAGGACGAAGTCCTCAAAAGAACTTCGAATAAATAAATTTCTTGACTTAAATAATTAAAGCGAAATAATTTACATATCTGTGATTTAGAAACACATGTGTTGCCAATTATTGCTTTGAGTCATAACATTGTATTCTTTAATAACCGGAGAACAACTGAAAAACCTAAGAACGACGTTCTTGAAACGATTTTGAATAAAAAATACATTTGTGGCACCATCTGTTATCACGAGTCTTTTTTATTTGTGAAATTCTTGTTAAAAAAAAAACAATTTCGAATAAACAAAATTGAAAGAAGGTCCAAAGAAATTTCAAACATACGTATGTGGCGCCGACCGTTAATCTATAACTGCAATTAATTTTGTATATTCTAATTCCGACAGTTTCGGCTGAAAACAAATTTCAGAATGTTAAAAAACAATGTTTTTAAAACATATTTGAATAAAACTCATTTGCTCGCGCCGTCTGTTACCATGAGTCGAAATTTTGTCATTTATATTTGTAGGGAAACAATTTCTAAGCTACTGGAAATCGCTGAAAAAAATTCAAGAAATAATGTTACAAAAAACAATTTCGAATAAATAAAATTGAACAGATATGGTCAACAGAAAGTCATTTTAAACATAAGCAGCGCCATCTATTAATCTGTTCCCTTTGAATTTTGGAAGGCGGTTTCAAAACAGCTGAAAACAAATTTCTTCAAGAAAGAGTTTTAGAACTCCGCTTAGCGCTAGTTTTCAGGGGAGCTTCTCTAACCTGGAATTTTTACAGCTCTTGTCATTTTTTAGAAAAAGAATAATCCAAGAAAAGCAATCAAGCAGTCTTGATTTATTTAGCGCTGAAAGTAAACAGCAAAAGAATTTTCTTTAGTTTTATTTACTGCTTTCCTGAAAAAAAGGTTTTTGACGTGTAACCCTCTTCTTCCGCGTGAAAGAGATGGTCTTATAGTATATAAAGTTATAAATGCTTTTGAAAATCTTGAAATTTGTTGCTTACACAATTGATTACCTTCTAAAAAAATCAGTTAATTCAATTTGTTTCTGTAACCTGTTTGAGTAAGCTAATTGTCAATTTATTTTGCAATCTTGCAATAGCTAATATGTACTTTACTCTAATTCATGTACAAAAATTTCAATGAGAGAGGGAGACTACATTTTTGTATAGAAATTAAAGCAAAGTATTGATTATTGAACACTCTTTAAAAGCAAATTTATTTTATTGGTTGGGTTATCCCATCCCAACTTACCGAAATTAAAATCTGGTCACCTTAATGTTAAAGCTTCTTGAGTGATTTAACATCGGTCATATTATATCACATTGTTTTTAGGAAACGTCACATGTGAAATGGAAATTTATAGGAGCTTCGACATTGCAAATTCTACTGCGGTTAAAACATGATTTTAAAAGTTTACGACGTGACGTAAAAATTAGAGGTAAACTTCGCGACGAAAAGGATGATGATACCTTTAACAAAATTCGCGCGGATAAACTTTTGATGTAACCAATCCAATTTATTTTTACTCGGTGATATCCATTAGGTTTACATGAAAGAGAAAAAATGTTTAAAATAGGTACATTTCGTACATTACATATTACATTCAGTGCCAACTGATTTTGTGTATTTTATTAGCGAAGATATTCACGTCGAAAATAGCCTGAACTGCACTCTGTTCTTCGCGTAGGTACATAAAGTTTGCAAGTTATTTTTGATACCATGAAGGTCATTCTATGTGCCAAAAAATAAATAATACGTGACCCTTTTTAGACAATAATTTTAAGCAAAAACTTTTTCATTAATCATTATAATACCTTACATTGTGTGTTCCAAAATGACCTGGGACAATACGCGTACTGGTTTGATTTCCCTTTTCCATTTTAATTGTGCAGTATTTGTGTAACCGTCGATCGACACGGGCCAAAAGAACTTTTAATCTAACTTGCACACAACGTGTTTATTGATTGATTCACTGACTGTGAATACTGTCGACCCTACTCTATTTGTATAAAGGAGAGAGTAATTAAATTTCTTTTATGTCGAAACGGGCTTAATAAAACTTCTGCTGTGCATTGCGCCATGTTTCGCAGTTTTATAGCTCAGAGCCGGAGCAGTTTTCAAAGCTAAGTAGTATTCATGAAAGAATAATAAAATACCTCTCCTGCATCTTTTTATTGCCGGAAGTTTACTGCTTATAATTAAATTGAACGAAATTAAAGAAAATTAAAAACATAATTTCTTGGGATTTAATTAATTAAAAAAACAGAAAGAAAATAGTTTTTAAACTTTAAGCGAACCCCGGACCAGTGGCGACTCGTGATGATTTACTGCCGGTAGGCAACAACCGCAAAAGGGGAAGTTGGGTGCATTTTCTTTCTTTGGGAAAATTTTGAAGAATATTTTTAATACAATTTACAGTTTCTTCCAGGATCGATCTCATGGTATTTATGACGCCGTTAATACTACCTATTTCCGACAAGTCCGACAAACAGAAACGTAAAACATTGCAGATGCAGTAACTTCTTAATCTAAGGAAACTGTCAAAAGTTAGTGAAACGTTAAGAAATTATTGCAATTTTGAAACCGTAAAAGTAAAATTATTAAAATTTTCTGTGTGTTTATGAAAAAAATGCACAAATTTAAACCTGTAATACATCACCATAAATAGGAACAATTGAACTTATATGTCCTTAACAAAAGTTTTATACGTTTCCAGAAAATCGCAGTTGAAAATCGAGCAAGAAATAATCGTACGTCTATGTCTTTGAGATAGGCCAAGAAAAGGAAATTTTATTGGAAAAAGAAACAGAAGTGCAGTAGAGCAATGACGTTTGCCGAAGTCGAGAGATCAATAAAAGCGTAGTTTTTAACGTCACAATAAGTCTGTGTCTATTACAGCTGACAGAAAGAATTTGCTTCATTTTTTTATGATTATGACACATTTATTGCTCCGTATTCCTTGGGATCAAGAGTTTACTTTGTGAAAAGTGATTGAACGAGATAAAACTAGTTCGCATACATACAATTCACAATCAATTCAAGCGCTGTGTTAAATGGTTTATGTAAACCTGAAAATTAAAGGAATACACATACAAAATATTATGTCCTTTCTCTTCACCGAATTTTGTTTAAAATGTATACATTAACTCCTGGTCAATTACCGATACCTAATGGCAACTTGCGCAGAGAAGTCACGAAGCTAGTCTCTGAAGGAGATGGGTTTGGGCTAACAAAACAATTAGGGCGCCGGGGAGTAAATCTCCTGATAGAGCGTACTACGAAACCAACTTCCAAGGTTGCACAGCATGTGCTGATAACCTAAAACTTCCAGGAGAATTTCTATCACTCGCTTATCCAAGTGTTGGAGACGTAACAAAAGATCAAAACATAATTAATAATGAATATATTTAGGTACACGCTAACTTAGTCCCCCAGCCTTGAGGGCTTAAATTAATGTAAATATTTCAAAACCCAATAACTGTTCAATGATTCGATACGATAATCAACTTAAATAATGAACAAATTAAGTGGGTACAGTACTGATCTTCACAGAATCATGAAACGGTAATTAAATCTTCTCAAATTAAACTTGGCTTAAAATTCACAAGAAAACGTTAAACTAGTTACAAGAACAGTACACCAATGACCTTCGAGCAGGTGCCTCGTAGTGGCGACCTCGGTGAAATGGAACATTTACAGCGCCTGCAATCATACACCTGCCGGTAGGGGAAAGAACAGAAATAAATGAAGAAACAAAAATAGAAGCGGATTCCTATGTCAAAATAAATAAATCATTTACAAACGCAGCTCACGTTAAAAACATCGTAACCTACCTCAAATTTTATCGCAGATCTGGTTAATCCGCTCAGACGTTTAGGGCTCCAAGAAGTTACCCCAGCTGATATGCGCACTAAACCGACCCCTAAGGATCTACAATGCGCCCTGGTAATCGAGAACTACCTTAAGACTCGTATATTCAAGATAATTTGTCGACGCAATGAAATACCAAATGGTTTATAACCACGAGAAAACGTTGCTAGTGCACAAACGTATACAATTAAATTACTTCAAATTATAAACAGAAAAGTACGTTACTTTAGTTCCAATTAATCGATGTAATTGAAGGCGTGGCGGTCGCTCTCTCACGGGAATACGTCGAACTTGCGGTCAGTGTTATGTTATAATCTTCAAGCCAGGCATCGTATTGGCGACCTCAAAGGAAATGGGACCTTCTCCGCACACGAACTCAGAAGCAAAATAGAAAGAAAGCGGTAATTCTAATGGAACTAACCAAACCTGGCCCATGCTACATCGCACTCTAATTACCTCTGTCTTTTTAACGCAGATCTGGATAATCTGCAAGAAAAATTTGTTCAAACGCAACTCAGAAGACACTTAAGTCTTACAGGATTCCAATTTGCACCAATTCAAGATTAAAGCGGAACATTCGCTCTAGCGTATTTAACGGTAGAATTCCGACAAGATGGAAATCGCCGAGTGCTGGAAACCGCCTTATACCAGCCAAAACGGCGACCAATCCCTGAAAAAGTCCCGAAGAACGTGATGCCCAAAACCAATGATATGAAACGGCATTACTTCCGAGACGCCTTACAAAATCAAGCACATACCACACGTGGTTGCCAAGTGTCGTATGGCGACCTCAAAGAAAGTGAAACCTTCACCTCCACCTTCAATTAGAAAGCAGTAACAAACGGAACTAAAGGCGAAGCCTAAAACGGATATCTCTGTGAAAAAAAGAAAACTATTACAAACGCGGCCAAGCTACATCGCACTGTAATTACCTCTGTTTTTTTAATGCAAATCCGGATAATCCGCTCGAAAAATTCAACAACTCAAAGGATACGTAGGGCTTATACACCGTGATTCAGAAAGGTCTCCCGATATCATCAGGGTAAATAGAACATCATAAAATAGTGCCACCTTTTTATAGAATATTTTTTCCAAAACTGAATAATAAGGGAGTTATAACTCCTGAAAGAGAGATGAAAAATTTGGGTTTTGACAATATTTTCTGGATCCTTTAAGTTATCAAACTAATATTTTAAACACAGATAAAAGGCACATAACTGCCCATTAACAATATATTTGTCAGATCTTCCATTCTTTTTAAAGAGTAGTTTAGTAGGGGTAGGTTTCAGTATTTTAACCCTAACTTTTTATCTTTTACGTATTTCGTCAAAAATTTGTGAAAGAAATATTCTTTAGCTTATTTAGCATAGAAATGGGTCTCTCGTTGCATTTCGATAAACTCAACCGTTTTGGAGTAATTAGGTTTAAAAGTTCGTGTGCACCTATTATGCAATGTTAATACCTTAAAATTTACCAATTTCTTATTTTTCACTTTTCGAAAAAAAATTATATTCACCCCCTAAAAATATCGGGAAACATTTCTGAATCACGGTGTATAATTCCAGATACGACGTTCTATAGAACTCAATTTTGCACAAATTCACACAAGCATCAAAACGGAAAACTGTAAGTTTTTAATCTTTAACCGAACAAGAGTCAATTGCTATTATGAGAAACTGTAAGTTCTGCTTAAAAAGCATCTGTTTTGGTCAAGTAACTAATTGTTTTTCAAGTTCGGAAAATTACAGTCCACAGTTCTTTTACTTTCAATATTAACTAATAAATTATTGAAACTTCTGTTCATATAGTCAATTATTTACAAATTTATGCATTGAAATAATTTCGGAGTTTTAAGTAAATTTAATATTTTACTTGAAAAGCGTCCAATATACTCACGTCAGACTCACGTATGCTTTTTGGTTATTTTTCCATTTATTGTATCATATTCGCACTATTAACGCTTAGATTTATTATAAACTTATATGTTGTTTTAATAAAATAGAAATTTAAAGTGATTTACGTTACATTTGTATTCTGATTTACATAAAGTTACAGCTTGTCATTTTTGACAACCCACTCGTTCAAGGTCAAATACCACTGTCGAGTGTCAAAACCATATGATGGCAGTACCTGTGTCCTTAGACAAATATCGAATGCCTTATTTAAAAGTCTTTACTTCAAATGGCAAAACGACGTCACTTTCGGGGCGCAATATTGCCACCTTAGTAAACCAAGCAGATACAACACGTGGCTGCCGAAATGTAAATAGAAATTAACCGGTAAAGTTTCACCGAGATGATTCCTAAGAATTTAATTTCTCTCTCGTGCTTTAAGGTTATATTATCAAAATATATATTTAAATTGGGAATAAACTTGTATTTTGCTGTTTATAAAATTGTGGATACAAGTTTTGGAAATATTTATATGTAATTGATGTAATTGAGTAAAACCGTTCCATTATCTTTTTAATAAGCATTGGATTAAAGAGCGGACGACACGGCACTATTTCTTGTACCAAATTTGTGAAAAACTAACAGAGAAGCGTCGAGTTAACTAATAAAAAATCACTTCGGTAACCTGTCTCTGTCACTTCGTGACAAATTTTTACCAAAATTATCATTGTGTAATACAAGTATAGGATTTTCAATTATAAGAACCAAGGTATCGTCTGCATATATGTATTGTTACGTTGTAATTTGAAATAAAATTTGGCTGATCGTTAAATTAAAAAAAAATTAACATAATTTTTGATCTAACTCTATTTTATGTTCAGTTTGCATAAATTATGAATTATAAAAAATGTTATCGTGAAACAAAAATATAATAAAAGTTTACCAATAAAGAAGTACTGTTTGGTTTTAAAGTTTTCCTTTTGAAAACAGAATTTATTAATTAGATAATTTAGTGGAACATGTTTACCGAGCACTAATTTCACGGCACAGAATCCGTCCGCAAATTGTTTCTAACTCGTCGCCTAATTCGCTTGCATATCACGACTCACCTACCGCAGTTTTCAAAATAACTTTTTAATTAAACTTTGCGAGCGCGCGTGGGTCTCGGTGCGCGCATGAAACGCCGCCGCTTAATCAGGAGGAGGTGGACGTGCATTGCGCCCTTCTAACAAATCTGAAAACTTCCAAACGCCACGTTTAATGGTGGCGGCGCTCGCGGTGGGGGTGAATGGATTGCAGCCGACTGAATTACTAACTAATTAGATGTGACGAAGTAGTGCACGTTTATTAGCATTGGCGGAGTTAACCCACCGTGCTTAATCAAGCAGCGACACTAACGCAAAATGTAGTTACTTGCGAAATCATCATTTAATACACTGTTGCCTATCCATAAATTAAAGCTCTGCTTCGAAAGGAATTATTTCTCTTAATCACCAAGTTTAAGGGAAAAAAAATCACACGACTTTACTTTTACTTTAAACTTCAGCGCTGCTGATGCTGGCTTAGCTATCGAAATGCATAGTCGTTTCTTGTGTAAGCGTTTGGAAACGGTACCTCTCAGCATCATTTTTAGATCAACTGACGTGGAAAAGTGGCTATGCTATCTTGAACCTATAACCTACGAGCTGCTCCTATCTATCAAAGTGAGAAATAGATACTGCCAAAGCATTGATTGTTCCAGTCTGGAATCATCATGAACTTGATTGCGTGTAAGATTAAAATTCCGCCGAGGGACGGGCGATTAGTTAACCAACGTTTCGACTCTGCTGTCTGCCATCAGAATGCGTTTCCATTGTTCGGCGGCGGCAGTAATTACGTATCGATTCCTGCCTGCTTGAAATGCAGGGCCGTGTTGCATGAACGGCCTGTGTATAAGGGATTAATTTTTCTCCTCCTAATTGCAACGAAGCTTGTAAAAAGAACCCGTTAAAGGCCCCTTAAGTGTATAGAAAGAAAGAGAAATTATGCATGGAAAGAACTTAGCGGGAAGACTTTGCCTGAGGTTTATGAGTGAGTGCATCTTGGCTGTTATAAGAAAAGTTATTAATAGATGATGCTATAACCCACTATAACTAAATGAAAGTTTGGTTATTCTAGTGGAACTGAAACTTTTTAACAAAAAGTATTTAAAAACGTTGCACGCTACATTTTCCCAAGAGTATGAGGCGACATTATTAAATAAATTTAAAATTTTCTGCAAAATTAAGTTTGCCAACTCGATTTCGTAGTACCGTTCACGTATATTTTCAAAATAAATTTTATGACGCAAGTTCCATGTTGCTTGACTTGGTTGACGCAATCCGGTGAGACGTTCACTTTAGAGAACACGCTTCATTGGAGCGGAACGAATTAGTATACAGGGTGTTCTTTTACTGTGTGCAAATATTTAAACCTGTAATACATCACCATAAATGGCAACGATTAAACTTATATGCCCTTAACACTAAGTTAATAGTTTTCGAGAAAAATACATTGGAAGATTTTCACCAAACCGTCTGAGAACTGCTGGCATAGCTAACGACTGGACGGTACGCCGCCTTGCCTGTGTGAATGACGACCCAAATATAGGTCAGTGTTTTACGATGTCGTAAAAGAACATCTGTTTGATTCGTATGAGGCCTATTAATAGATCGTAACAGTCGAAACATTTTAAACGCGCTCACCAAGTGCCTGGATTAATTATAACAAGTGCCACTTCGCTCCAAGTAATTACAATTTTAGGTATTTTCAAATTATAAACCGACGATTATAATTACTGCACAAAAAATATGGGTTAATTAATTAATAACATCACCGTCATTCATCGTTTCATTTTCGGATATTTTAATAAAGAAACTTTAAAATAATGTGTAATTTATTTACTGTTTGTACAGTTTAAAATCGGACGCATTACGTAAACACACTAGGGAGAATAAAATAGCTGTTAAAACAGATATGTGCTCACTACCAATATAACTAATATTAAATTTACAATTTCTGTTAATTCAATTATGAAATTCGGTTAAGTAAAGCATTTTTAACGCGATCGCATTGCCAATTCCAAAATTTACAAATTGATTAGTATCTTAAAGTATTCTCGCATGCATTCGATAAAGTAGCAGTTTCACATTTCTTTTGATGCTTTTTATTACGGCATTTTTTTGTGTTTTTACAACAGCGGTCGCTGTAACGCGTTAACATAACATTAGCGTTCTGCAGTTACGAAAAATTTTACACACGAAGATAGATTTTTGATTCGTAAAAACGCATATTAAGATAGTAATGGCATTTACAAATAACGAAAAAACATGTTACTCTTGTACGGGGAAGTCCGCGGAAACGCACATATGGCCCGGGCATTGTAATAAAAGATATCAGTGATTTTTATTACGAAACGCTGGAGAATGAGTTTAAATGCTGGACTGTGTGTGGGCACACCTACTGACTTCAGAGGATGGCGTCAATGACCTTGCTGAATGTTTCTCTCTCGCACATTTCAGCAGTTTCAAATAAGTGAAACCTCCGAACTTTTTTGGCCATGATCCGGTAGCCACCCGGAAATACGCGTAGAAGGTAGCATTTCACGTACTTATACTGGCTTTTTTTTATTTGCACACAGTAAAAGCACACCCTACCCTGTATAAGGTAGCAATAGGCATGACACAGTCTCTTCTCTTGTGATCAAGAAGAAGGCATCTACTGAAGATGGCTGCATAGTTGCCGAAATACGTATTTAGTTTTTAAACAAACTTTTTGTGGTGAGTAAGTTAAATCCATTTTCTTTGTACTAGAAACCACAGTCTCCAATACATTTTAACATAGATTTTATAAAAAAATAAATGTTAATTTGGTCAGGAGGACGACACAATCGAAATAAAGTCTAATTAAAACCGCGGTCGTAGAAAAGAACGCGGAAGAAATATTTCGAATAAAGAATTCACGAGCGAGAACGAGAAATAACAAGCCATTGAAGCAAAAGTTAAAAGAATTTAGATAAAGTAAAACAGAAAGAAAATAAAACATAAAAAGGTATTTTTTTATGCTGGAGGAGTATGATTCTAATCTTCGGTGCGACTTCGGCCCTTTGCCGTGAGATTGCGTATGATGCTCCGTTTTGGGGTAGGTTTGCGACTTTGCTTGGCGTTATTTGGTTTCACACGTTGACTAGAGCTGGCCGTTTTTTTTCGGGTTCTGTCACCTCGAGGGAGTTTTCCCCGTTTGCTTTTGGGGCCACTGTTGCGGACCAGCCGACATGTGACTCTTTGAGGCTCACCAACGAAATGAGCTCTTTTTGCCCTTCTCCGTCTAGGATGTACGAGCGCCATTTGTTGGCCACGTTTTCATTTTGTTCGTGACGTTTTTTTAATTTGATGTTGTTTCCTCTTTTCTGAAGCAACATGTACGGGGCCTATTTGCTACCCCCCGATTGTAAGGAAGCCATTTTGAAACAAGCTGGTGAATGTGACGCCACATTCCATTCCCGCTTTTCTTGCTCTTGTGACGTTGATGCTTCGAGAACAAGCCGACGGATGTCAGAGATAAGAAGACTCGTTTCCTGCCGTTCTGAACATTGCAGGCGGGATACGCCGATTCGAGTGGAATTTTCCCACCACGTAAGCTTGTTTTACTCTCCGGTCAACTCCGGGCTTTGGCGTTGGGCGGAGTCGTTGAGACTTACAAGAAGCAGCAGGAAGCTCACCAACAGCACCACCACCACCAGCAGCAGCAGCCTTGAGGAAGTTCTTCTGTAATGCAGAACGAAACGTCGGCAGTAGAAGAAATCTGAGGAGAGACGCGGTTCCAACCGGAAGCCAGGAATTCAACCAGCGTATCATCTACTTGCTACAAAATAAATTCTTTTCGTTTATACATATTAGAATTTCGAATTTTCACGCAATCCAGAATAATCGCTAACATTAGAGGCCCTCTAGTAAACGCCTGGCAAAATCAGCTATTTTATTTTCAGTAATAGCATTCCGCCAAATGCCATTTGTCAGCATTAACTACGTTCCGTGGTTTATTTTTAAAATCAGATGTGAATATGGGCGCCATACTATATAATCATTGTTTCTTATAAATGGCCGAATGAATTTCTTTTGCTGAAAATTGCAAAATCAATGAAAATACACATCACTCTACAAGAATCTTGCTAGATCGCCTCTAGGCAAGATAACTGGATGGTATATTGCTAGATGATCAAAGCATGAAAATATTTAGAACTTATCTATAACAAATACGGATCTAGTAATGGTGAAAACAAGAGACCGAGCATACAATGGGGTCATTAAACTCGACTTTATGGGACGAAACAATTACGCAGGGAAGGCTATACAAAAGCATTGTCTGAAGTTAAAGCGTAGGTACATAACGAAAACAACTCGAAACAAACTTAAATGCTCCGAAAGGGATCACACCAGAACGTCATAAAACTTGAAACGAAACCATTTGTGTATATTAGCGAACGCAGTAGAGAAAATTACGGAAAACGAACTGACATACTTTAGTTATAAAATAACACGAATACGCTTTTTTCATTTTAGGAAAACATTCAAACGGGAAGGGCTCCTGGAAGTAGTTGGAAAGCGAAATTAAAATTATTGGAATACTTTTTTTTAACTCGTACTACACTGTACTGGGTGTCCCATCACATACGGAAGAGATTAAAAGAGTAGCTAGAGGAAATCAAATGAATGCTTCTTAATAACCTTTTGGTGAAAAGTTAATAAATAAAATATAAATAAATATAAAAATAAGTTTAAAGTGAATTTAATTAACAAGCAAAAGTTACTGCTGGTAGCAGTAGTTTACAAGAGGGACAAATAATAAAAATGGAGACCCGCTATAAGAAAAAAGATAAAGAATTTTTATAAAGATGTTAAAAAATGGAAAATGGAAAACCGAGGTAAGCCGATATGTTCCACGTAAAGAAAAGTAAAAGAAAAGTTATAACAAAAGTTGGAAGGAGTGTTTTGAGCAAATATTGAATGGAGGAGCACATGAAAATACCTGAAAAGTTAAAGAACTAAGAAAATAAGAAGGGAGCGTTATAACGAACGGTGCAAAGAACAAAACGGAAAAACCAGAAAACACGAAACATTCGTAGAATAAATAAATGTGAATGCTAAAAATTGAATATTTCACATATTAATCAGATATTAAGAAAGCAAATATGCCAAGCTTATGGAATAGAGCTATCATTCTACTCAAACAAATTAATAAATAAAAGAACACAGCAACTGCCTTAGTATGTGAAAAATCTTTATTGAATGTTGTATTAAGAGAACGGGAGAATTGAAGACTGAAGAAATGCTAGATGATTACCAATGTACTTTTAGGGAGGGGGATGACATCAAAAATTTTAATAAATAAGCATGTTTTCCACACATTGTTGAAATCCAAAGTAAGATCTTGTAGTGCAAAACTGAGAAGTTACAAAACTGTACTCAGCGCAACACTTTTATATGGCTGCGAGGCATAGACAATGAATAGCTAACTGGAAAATAAAATTGAAAGAAGACATATGTTGGATAATAAACTCGCACAAATTTAAGAAATCTATAGAAAATCGAAAATAATTAAATTGTTGGATCAAGAAATCAGAAATGATTGAAATTCTAAAGACCATGCATTCCCACAATGTCTACAATTACAAAAGAACAGTGTTTCCATGCAGGAGTAAACAAAAAATGAATTTGAAATGAAAACGTTAAAAAAGTATAGTTGAAGTTCTTAAACACGGAACAGAGGAACGTTATTTGAAATAAATTAGTTTTTAAACTTCGAAGTTTAAAAACTATTTTCTTTCAATTTTCATCGGACAAGACTCGACTTTAGTTATTTGGAAAACTTAAATCAGTTCGCAGCAGAGATAGGAAAATAAAGACAGTGAAAGGGAATAAAATAGTTGTAGTAACAACTAGTTAACACTAATTAAAATAGTCAGATTGTTAAAGAATGGCTGTTTGACATGATAATTCTTGTATAAAATTTGTTAAATCATCAACCAATAAGCTTCATTATAATTAACCTATTTCTCACATCTTTTTAAAAAAAAAATTACGCAAGAAACTAATACAATGTTTAATGAATTTATTAGCTGATTAAAAACATTAAAATGTTATCCAAGTTCCGACTATTTAAGAACATTTGTAATTTTTTTGTTATTTAAAATAATCTGTAATGCATCAAAGTTATAAATTAAATATATATTTTATAATATACTTACCACCACGTTCTTTCTTAACTCTGCAAGCTCAACATTTTTTTTTTCGGTTTAATTAATAAAATGTAAAATTATACGACATTAAATTTTATACTCAAATTGAGTTTGCGAAAGTGCGTTTAATTTTCCGTTCACGTAGTTATTAAAAGAAGCGTAATTTGAAAATTAGCCAACAACTTACCAACTGCTGTAAAAAGCCCCCAGAACCTGGTAAAGCGCTGAAAGCAATCAAAAAAGCAGGCCTGCCAATTACGAGTGTCGGTAACGGCCCCGCTCATGGTTCTAGCACCACCGCACTCATTATTAACGCCGGGCGTCACGACGGGGTACATCTCACATGAAAGCTGCGTCAATCGTCCGCACCAATTCGAAACTGCACGGGGGGAGG
Organism: Prosopocoilus inquinatus; assembly: GCA_036172665.1. Classification (NCBI taxonomy): domain Eukaryota; kingdom Metazoa; phylum Arthropoda; class Insecta; order Coleoptera; family Lucanidae; genus Prosopocoilus; species Prosopocoilus inquinatus. The sequence goes on from CM069871.1 coordinate 62,322,422, forward strand.
GGGATTCCTAAGTTAGCCTGAGATGATCTGGACCGAACCTCGTGTTGTTTTTTGGCAGCGAAATGCTGGGGCGATGCATGTTCAGAAATGAACGCGCCGCAATATTTCTTACAGACGAAAGTTTCTGCGCGCTGAGCTTTCCGATCGTGCACTGAAGCCCGAAGCTGAGCTTTCAGGATGTTGAAACACTTCGTGAAACAACATTCCGCCAGAGGGGGAGCAGAGATGCTGCGGTTGCGCTATGGCAAACTACTCGTTATAACGCAATTCGGAAAACTTGAAAATGTGCCACATTCGCATATAACAAATCTTTGAGTCGGAAAAAACTGCTTAATATTTACAAAACCCCTTTGGCTAGATTACATAAATATGTATATAGTCTTAAAAAAAAATTTTAATTCGACTCTTGTCCGATCAAAATTGTAAATAAAAGCTTATAAACTTTATCCGGACTGTATCCGGACAAATTGATAGCTTCGTCAGGACGAATAGTGAAACGTTGAGTGCTCTTTCCAATTTAAATACTGTCCAGTTAAAGTTTAAAAACTTTCGTTAGAAATGTTTAATTCTTACGTACAACAACCACTGTTTTAATCATGATTTCAAAACGGGGTTTCCCCGAAGGTAGATGCCGGGATTAATATTGTTCTTGTGGTTTATTATTTCCAAATCATATTAAATCGGGTTTATTCATAAACCTTGTCCGATGAACGTCAAAAGTAATTAGCAAATCTATGAAATTAGGGTGCTCGGAAAATTCATTTTAAAGTGGATAAAACCGTAGTTTTCAACAAACTAATTGTGTGTGTTCTCCTGTTTCTCGTTCATATACTTTTGGATATTATCCTGAATTGGAGCGATTATTATTTATTCCTTAATGTGACTGTGTTGGTGTAAAGTGGTTTTATCGATTACATCGAAAAATTTTGGGAAGTACATGTAACTGCATGGGGAAATGAAGCGCAACTCCGGTTATAATTTTCTTATTTTAAAAATGGGACGGAGCTACCTTTCAATCATTTATTTTTAAATTCGTCGTTTAATTCTAAAAAACACATACATTATTTCTTGCTGCTAAATTGCTATATTACTAAGTAAATGGTCTAATCGGACAGAATTATAATTGTAAAGACACTCAACGTTTCACTATCAATTGATGGTGTCCTGACGATATTTTGAACATTTATCTTTCAGATATTATTAGATTTTTAATTTATGAGTATAAAAATGATTTACAGGAGTTTGCCTTATTAGAATTATACCTGCATTGCACCGCTTTTTATAAATCTCATTTTCATAATAAGTTTACTTTTGGTAAGACACAAATTTGTAAATAAAGGCTGAAATTATTATTTTATATACACTTCATTTTTTAACGTATTTCGATCTTCTGCCGTTAACTTAGTGGTGTAGCGTAGGGAGTGTAACTCTACGAGGACACATCAATCAAGGAGCCCCAAAGGACTCTGTGAGTTCTGTACCTACACGTAAAGCTTGCGTATGCAGACTCTAGAATGAAGTTACTGAATCTCTGCTCATATTCAGAAAGATAATCGAATAAAAACGAACCTGTTTTGTTTAAAATTAACTAAAGTTTTGTTTTATATACTTTAATGGCGTAAACAGGGGGAGCACTTTGTGTTTAAGCGCTTGTCTAGACCTAACACTCATAAAATTTTTACATCAAATTTTATCTTCGCAGTCAATTTCGTCTTAAATCATGTGATGCCAGGTTTTTGGTTTTGGGGGCCCCTTACGAAAGCTAACAGAGACATACCTACAAAAAGGTTCTTAGTGTATGTATGCAAATAATTTCCTAATTTTTTGGTACCTACACAGAGAGACGTGCAATTATCTAACAATAGAACTGAGCTGGTCCTTAAATACCAATATTAGTGGATGTAGTGTAAAAATTAAAAAAAAACTTAAAAAAATGAAAATTAGTGCCTAGGAAAACTATAGTATTTCGAAGGACACATGCAGTGAAAATCGTCGACTCACTATCATTAATCGATAATCAGTTGCTTCGTCAGGAAGCTATCAATCGATAGTAAAACTTTGAGTGCCTTTCCAATTATAATTCTGTCCACTTAAAGTTTGAACACCATTTACTTTACAATTTTCATTGGACGAGTGTCGACTTCAATTAGTATATTACCGTTTATTTTTATTTTATTTTGTTAAGTTTTTTGTACTGTACCTTTTAGTATCTCATTAAATATGTACGATTTTCACTATATTTGACCTTCAAAATATTACAGTTTTTCTAGGCCCGATTTTTTATTTTTTTAAGTTTTTTTTTTAGTTTTTACTCTGCATCCAATAATATTAAGGGTCAGTTTTATTCTTAGATAATTGCGTGTCTCTCTGTATAGGTACTGTAAATATTCAGAAATTATTTGTATACTTATAAGAACCTTTTCCTAAATAAATGATTAAAAGAAGACTGAGAATTTCGATGTTTGATGCAATTCAAATAACGACTATTCTGAAGCTCATTTTAAATAAACGATTAGGTATCTACGACACAATTAATATCTAAAGTGTTTTATATCATTGGAAAGGGCATTTCTTCAATTTTTAAAGCAGCTAAGGAGACATGTAAACTGCTTACTGGCTTGTTAAGTAAGCAAACATACACAGACGCGTTTAATCTGCCATTTTAAAACTTAACTTCAAGATTCAACTGCCATCGGAATTTGCCGGTGCGACGTTTTTGATGGAAAATAATAGAAGAGTCCTCTGAGTGAGGCAGGAAAGAAAGTTATAAGGGATATTTGCGCCTAACGTCAAAAATAGGTTAGGAGATGGTACAGTTGGGGAAATAGAAAGCGGGACAGTAAACTTTCGTTAGTTTAAACCTTACTTCTAAACTACGGTAACTATGGTAATTTATCAACCTTCACATTAAGTAAAATGATTAATCATTCCGTTTATAATTAAAAATTATAACGAACAAATACCTCATACAAATAAATCATACTAGTGTAATAGTTTTTATTTTACTTACAATTATTTTCAAGCGAAATAAAATGAAACAAAATAACAGTCATGCAGCCTTTCGATTAAATTATTGAATGCAAATGTCCGGAGATTGATTGAATTAAGATATCTAATATACATATTCCACGTCCAAAATGTCACATATTTCTTCCAAAGGTTTCACTAATTCCATTTGATTCACTGATCGAAAATTTTCACTTACATTTCCCTTAGAAAGACCATACATTCTTAAGAACACAATTTGACAAGTGAATTCTGACGTTCACTGACGGTAATAAATTAATTAGAAGGGTTACGACCGTCACCAAGGAAACTTCACATTATCAAAATAATCGGAAATTTCGTTATAAGACTTGTCCCGCTTTATGTTTCCGCAGCTGTACCAGCGTTTTACTGTGGGTGGATATTGTCCGTTCCCAAAGCTCCCGTGGTATAAACAATTTCACATTGATAATTTTAAATGTATTTGATATTTGTACTTTTCAATATATTTTACGCTTGATAACTATTAATGTATTTAACGCAGTTCACCGCTAAATACAATCAGTTAAAAGAGTAGTCATTGAAACTTTTCAAATACTTAAAATTTTCAGTTTGAAAATAGAAACGGCACGAGTGTTTCGTGAAGGAATGCTTTTACTTTTAAATTTCTCAAAAGAAATGTATTCCTGACGTTATATTCGTAACATAGCAAGAATTTTTACGAGAAAGTTTGGATAAATGATTAAAGATTAAAAATTCGAAATTGTAAACTTTAAGAAAATGTTCAAAACGAATTACTATTGCTTGGTACCTCAGTGTAATTCGTGGATACGACGAAATCGAATTTATTGTGTCTACCTGGTAGCCAGTGGCGACGATTCGGAGGGGCACGAGGGGCAATTGCTATCCCAAATTTTTTAGTATTCAAAAGAAAAACATTGATCTCCTTAGTTTTAATAAAATATAAGTCAGGTACGAATCTTTGAGAATCAAATGACGATTGAAGTTTATTGCTTGCGACAGTACATTTTTATTTCCAACCCATATCCATTATAATGGCAAATGCTTGCCCCCCTCCCCCAATTTTTCCACCCTTTAATATGAACCCTGAAATATAAAATTACAGCCTCCTATCTCAAAAGTTAAAAATTCATTCTTAATTACGGATTACTCTGTAAATAATAAAATAGCAAATACCGATGGAATTAAAGTATTCACCGATGTAACGGGAATGGAAAAATACTGAATATATTATTATTAATTTGTTGAAGACATTTCATATTATTATTAATTATTGATAAAGAAAGTAAAATAGTAGCGATATAAAAAAGAAAAACCTATAAGAGAAAGAAACACGCATATGTGACACTCGAAACGACCTAACTCCCATAAACGTTACCTCACCTGTCCTCTAGAGTTCAAAAAACGAACAGGCTGAGGAAAATGCCGAGCGGCCAAGATGACCGTGAACTGAGCCCAATCAAAAGCCGCCGAAGAAACTCTTCCTCGCATTGCAAGAAAGTTCGCACCACAAATAAAACAGCCGGGGTGAAACCCATACGCAATAACATTCGGCCACCTCGGAAGATACTTTTCGGATGGAAGTTTTTTTAAACTTCGTTCGTAGTGTCACGTAAAAGAAAAGGAAGAGAACAAAGTGGCGAAGCCAATCACTGAAAAATATTAGGTAAGCAACAGCCAATGAGATCAAAATGTCAGGCTGGAGCAAACGCGTGCCTTCACTAAGGACTTAGGTTATACAGGACGTTTTGAGACTAGATAGAATTTGAACGGTAACAAGTATACTTTATCTTAAAGTACAATATTTTTTGAAATTCGAAACAAAAAATGCTTTAAACAAAATTCTATTTGTTGCACACTTTATGAAATACACTAAATAAACAAGCAGGTAGTACCGAAAATAATTAGAAGGGAGGGGGCTCAAAACTGAAATCCGGGGTCTCTAAAGTACTAAATCCGCCACTGCTTGTATAGAACCTAATGATATCCCTTTCGTACTTCATAAATTCTTCGGTTATCTGCCCTGTTCCCAATCTGATCTCTTTCAAATATGCGCCCTGTTTATTTCTATAAAAATTTTAGTTGTTAAAGTCTCGTTAGTGTTTATTTATTATTGAAATGTAAATTATAAACAGTCCAGATCAAACGGAGATATAACTGATTCGTAACTCCAGATCTAATTTGCCTCTCATGTTTATTAATGTACTTGATTCAACACGCATTAATTACCAACAACAACAACAACATACATTAAATTAGCATAAACAAACACGATTATTTCTTGTTCTCTTTTTATTTTTTGTTTGAGCACAAAAAAGTAACCTGTAATTTTTTCCTCCCCAACGCCTCGATTGTAAGGTTTAATGGGAAACTTCTTAAGAGGTATTGTGTTCAAGTTCGCTTTTAGTTTCAACTACAGCGAGGCAAAACATTTAACGGGACTAATTTAGGCCGTGTTATCCACGTGTGAGTTTATGGTACTTGGAGTTCGTAATTGTGCTCGCCATTGTCGGCGATTAAAGTTGTGTGCCATTGTTCCGGCGATTTAACTATTGCCAAACTTCGCAAGGCCCCGCGCTTGTCGTTACCGAAGCTCTGAGAACTTAAGAGCTTGTTGCGGAGGGAAGTCTCTTTACAATTATAATCTCAAAATTATGAACATGAAATAAATTCAACGGAAATTATAGCTGTCATGAAACTTCATTCGAAATAAGAACATCCAGATCATTTTTATTTATATTGTTTAAAGGTCATTTGATGAAAAATTTTTTGATCGACGAAACTTACATCAAAAGCGTCTTTTTGTGACACACCTTGAACGGTTGGTTCATTGGTTTGAACCGTTACGTCATTATTTCGTAAGCACGAAAATGCAATGGTTTGAAACATAAACTTCGGTACCTTGCGGTTTGGCGGCAATTAATATCCATTTGAAAGATTGCTTCTTATTTCAGAAAGATGCACGTAATGCACATCTTTCTATAATTTATTCTCGTATACTACCTACTGTGAATTTATTTTAAGATTTAACATGCTGTTCAATATAATTTTAAAATTGTCCTTTTCACTATAATCTGTCATCTAACCTACATCAAGTCGCGCGTTTACCCCTCCACAAATTTACGAATTCGTTTCAAACCGAGCTTCTAGCGCGGTTCAAACCAGCTTCAAATATTTTGAACCGGTTACATGTGTGACGTCACCATTGTAACACTAAAATGTATTGGTTCGAAACGTTTTGAAACGTTTCAAACCAATATGTCACAAAAAATGCCTCAAGTTTCGAGCACATTAAAAATGTGCATCGATAAACAAATGTATGTGTATTTTGCCCAACCTTCGCCCTCACCTCATCTGTTTTAGTTTCTTTCCTCACGTGCCAGTTTTTAGAAGGTTAAAACTATGTGAATCTTGAAGAAAAAAAAGTAAATCACCAGAGCCTAGTAAAGACGTAAGCAATTCAATCACGAACTGCTCTCTACTGAAAACTCGGCCTATCTTTCGTTTCGTTTTCCATCTCACCTTTTAACAAAGTACGTTAGCAAACGCTAATTACCGTAAAGTAATAAAAATCGATTTATAAAACAAAAAAAAATGTAAAGGAAGATTAAGGGTGTTAAAAAAAATGTAATTGAATCCAAGTAATGTGCAACCTCAATTTTAAAGAGGATAACGGACCATGGGCCTTACTCTCGAATCGAGGGAACAAACTGGCAAGAGAACATCGTTTCAAAATGACGTGGACTCTCCTGCAAACCTATAAGAATCACGTAATTTTGACGTCACGTTGTCTTGCGAGTTTGTTTCCTCGATTCGAGAATAAGGCCCCAGAAGTAAAACTACAAACTTGTGATACACTATTACAGTAAACCTGTACCACGGAGTTTTCTTGGTATAATAGGTGTATTCTTTTTACCGCAAAACTCAGAGTAACTCAGCGGTACTCAGTAACCTTGGAGATTCGTATGTTTTTTTTTACACGCTCGTTGGTGAGATTTTGTGAGCTTCCTCCGAATCAATCAAATAGGAATTTAGGTTAGAATGCATTGTAATGGCCGAATATCTCGTTTGACATTTGCGCGATGTCAGTGGAATTAACTTGTTTTTTTATAGAAACGTTTTAACTGAACAAATTTCACCTGTAATAAATAATAATGAACCTTTTTCGGATTTGTTCAATGTTATAAATAATAAAGAAATGTTTTTCACTTCTTTACTGCAAAGTTTTTGTTTTTCAGTGAAACCACTTTATGTGTTAACTTATGCATCTTTATTTAGTGAAGACTCGATACATACTGTACATGTTTCTTTTTTATTGCTTTCAGCAATTTTTCCCTGGCATCGCGGCGCATCCGTTGCGCTTGTCTTTAGACGCTAAATCAGCACCGGATGCACCGCGGGAACTTTCCATAAAATGTAATGAAATATAATATTCCATTACACACCTCACTTCTGATATTTTCTGATTTGAACTGAAAGTAAAACAAACACACCTACTGTGTTACGTATTCAGTTTATTTAAAAAGTAGTAGGCATGTATTTGATACTATCAATAAATTGCTATGTTGTTATAATTTTGAAATTAGTTGAAAATAAAGATTGAAACCATTTAAGGAATTATCCTTTCCACACTCAAATATAAAATAATAATAGAATCAAGCCAATGAAACTTGAACTGAAATTCATGATTAGATATCGGAATTACATATTTCAACGTTATCATCCGGGGCTTCTATCGTATTTTTTTTTGTTGTTTTTGCACTCTTATCAATTAATTTCGAAGTCGTAGGGTTCCTCAGATTATTTCCAAAAGAATTTGGTCAATCAATACGAATTAAAATAAATTCGTCTCTTTGTCATAAACATATCACCTATTCCCTTCTTGCAATAATTAAACTTAATCCTGACTTGAAATTTTATATTTCCCAGCCTAAAAGTATGATGACGCATTTTTTACTTTCCATTTTTTTTTTCAACTCCAATGCCCGTTTGCGCCACTTTCTCTTAATACTTTTTTTTAATCCCACTTAAGTGGTTAAGTGGTTAAGTGATACTTCCTGTCGTTGAAAAAGTTACCTATTTAAGTTGAACTTAAAAAAGTTTTAAGTGAAATTGGCGCAAACAGATACAAATATTTTGTTCAGTAGATTTTTTTTGGATTTACCTACTTCCTTGTAATCGTGACCCTTGTTGCAGCAAAAGCCTCAAGGACAGCGCCCTTGGATTCATGGACGCCAAAGGCAAATTCTTAGTGCCACATTTAAGGTACCGTTTAAATTTAAGTAGTGTTTTTCGAAAGACGAAGACGGAAAACTGTTCTGATGCAAATTGGGCAATTTCAAAACCTGTCACCTGGAAAGCATAAGAAATCACGGGCTGGGACACACCCGCGAGAAACCGTTTAAATGCGCGATCTGCGGTTACCAAACTCTGATATCCGGAAGCTTGAAGTGTCACGTGAGCATACACAGCGACGAGCGGTCGTTTAAGCGCGATCTTTCCGACAGGTCTTTTAAGACGAACCAGACTTTGAAAATACACAGGGTGAATCACACCGATGAGAAACCGTTTAAGTGCGACCTCTGCGATTTCCGAAATAAGCGATTGGGAGGTTTGAAAGTGCATGCGGTGTCTTACACTAGTGACGATGGTAAAACATTCAAGTGTACAATTTGTGATTACTAATGCGTCTACACTAGAAATCTAAAAAAGAAACATATGATGGCACACAACGACGAGAAGCCGTTCAAATGCAACTTGTCCGATTACGCGTGCAACTATTCCGTATCGTTGAAGTGGCACATATTGAAGTGCAGAGGCGAGAAGCCGTTTAAGTGCTCGATTTGCGAGTATTAGTGCATCAGTCTTGGCAAGTTCACAAATACAGACACATAAATGTCCACTGCGATGACAGGCCGTTCAAGTGCGAAGTTTGTGATTACAGTTTCAAATACAGGGGAAGCTTAAAACGCACATGTTGACACATACTAAAGAAAATACACTGCAATGTAAGATTTGCGACCCAAACTTGAAATGGTGGGGCTTTTAAAAAAACACGTGCAGCATCACATGGCCAACCAATTGTGTTATGTTATTATTTATTGTGTTAGCTATTATTATAAGAGCAGAGCAGTAAATTAAGTAAGCTCTTTTTGCAAGCATTTTATTTGGACTAAAAACGGAAAACACCAAAGACAAAGCATCGAATTCTGATTTAGTTAACAAGAAAAGATCAAGCAATCAAATCATTAGTTAGTGGTTTATTAATTCAACAGAAATAATCGGTCACTACAACTGAAGAAAGGATCTGCCAAACACTGATCCTGCGTACTGAGAATTAATTATTAATCCTCTCTGTCTTCTCTGTTGTTTGCGTGCGCTTGTACAAAGCTCTTTATTAGCTTCAGGTTGGGAAGAAAATAACAACAGGAAAAAAGGAAACGATTCTAGAAACATATTTATAAATATTAGAAATAATAAAGTAATTGACATAAATGAGGAGTAAATTATCATCATTTTACGATCAACATTTGATTTTCTGCTATTTTTGAGCTGATAAATTTCTTGAAAAATTTAGGACTAAAACAATTTAGTTGTATTTATCTTAAAAAAATTATAAATATAATATTTACAATTTAAATGTTCAACAAAATTGGACGTAGTGGGTCCTAAGTTTTTTGGCAATCTCAAGTAAGTAAGTTTTTCGGCAAATTGTAGATAACGAACAGAAAGTATTAAGAAAGATATTTCGACAGAGTATGTGTCAACGTAATGGAAAGAACTTAAAAAGAATGGATCTAACAATAATCAGAAAAGTTAAAGTTATTCATATACAAATGCATGCAGAGGAAAGTTAATCATTTTTTGACCGTATGCCGATCAGGTTAATCTGAGTTAAGAGTGAAAAGTGACTTCAGAGCGATCAATCAGCATGTAATAAAAAAATTAATTCAAAGAACCAAGTCATTTACCTAATTTTCAAAAATATTTTGTTATAAAAATTTGCTTCATGCGTGCATGTCATTTTACATACATTTTGTATTGGCTAAGTGATGTTATGAGTATATTAGCTGAGGGATTTCAAGTAGCCCATACGTTTCGTAAAGAGCAATAAAGAACATGCGTGCGCAGATTGAATTGAGGAAGACGTAGTGTACTCATAGGTGGGGAGGCCCTAATTACCAGGTTAGACGACTAAAAAAATTCACTACACAACGCATGCACGTGGGTGCAATCTCATTTAAGTCACTACAATATGTAATTATTATCTGCCGGATTTAAAAAAGAAACAACAATAATGTTTAATAACGCTGAAAAAAATTAAAATTCTTAAACGATAACTATAGATATACAATGGAAATTATGTATAAGCAACAATTAATTTATTTGCTGCCGCGTTTGAAAATATTACAATCCTCTGAATGTTGTTTACACATTTACGGACTTTCCTTTCGCATGCTCTTTGTTGCTCTTTATGAAACTACTGCGACTTAACTGGAAAGTGGTCAATCTGTTCAAGTTTAAGAAGTAGTAATTCATAACCACCCTACAACCGAATGCAGGATAACCGAATGACTTGTCTACTCGTCTTACATGACGAAAATAATAACTAATAACTACAGTTCGGTGGAAATTCTTGAAACAAGCTTGATTTTCCTCCCACTTCACTGACTCATCGGACTCCAGTATCACGCATAAAATTTAATGCAATACGATGCAGTGACACCGTTCATGGCACCGCGCCTCTGAACAAAAGTGGTCGATCAAGAATTTTCGCCTGACTATACTATAATAACCATAAAAAAGTCTCACTTTAAAACGGAAAAATTACCACCGTATTTGGTATGATATGTAATATCGTCGAGAGCACTGATGCAGATTCCACGTCATTTAAAGTCAAGAAAATTGAAATAGCGAATAAGTATATGAAAGAGTTGATTGAGTTAACTATAGCATTTAAAAAAAAAATGTTGCAAATCGTTTTTGATTACAGTGAAAACCTCGAGCAGCCTCTGTACAGCTGTTTCAGCCCTGCTTGGGGCTTCGTCAGCAGAGACGTAGCTCGACATTCCCACTGCACACTAAAAGCGACTTGTCCAATTTACTCGCAATTGCGATGTAATAGTGTTTTAACAGCAAGCACGGCCGCCTTGCACGGGGGACTTATTAGGAGCAAATCCGCTTCAATTTGTCTATCCTACTGCAATGTCAGGTCAAAAAGCGAGAGTAAAATGTCGCTTTTTTATCTATTTATAGCATTTTAATTATTACTTCCAGATTTACTTACCTGAAAGTAATAATTATTTTATAAGTTGTAGAGAAATATTCTACTGCAAAAGTTCAATACTTTTTGCTTGACCTGAAACTTTTCAGACACAAAGTAATTACTAGGTTGTTCGGAAAAACCAATGTCGTTTTTATTCCTTATTAACTAACCCTTATTTCAAAGGCAGCGAGATACAATTTTTATTTGCAAATTGAAGAATACAATATACTACGCTATTGTTAACCAATTAATTAAACAAAAAATAAAAATTCCTGAACTGTTGTCACATGAGTTCAAGAAGGAAAGCACGGCTACACAGTGGCTTGGAATATCTGTGAACAAGAAGGCAAAGGGTCTATTAGTAATGTGAGATATGCCCAATATGAATTTACAAAATTTAGAAATGCAGATATTACACTTCGAAGGAGTCATACCCCGAGTTGCCGTTTATGGATTAACCATGATATTTTTACAATTTATTAAAGAAAATCCAGTTACTAAAACACATCAGTTATCAGTCGATGTGATCAGTGTGACGATTTGTATGTATGCAGGTGGGCACTTTGTTCTAGTTACATTTTGCCTTGTCGCATCACTTCTTTCTTTCTCCCTTCTCTTGCGGTCTTATTTGAATAGTTTACCAGCTCTCTTGTGTTGGCCTCTCGGCGAGTTAAGTGCTGACTTATTTACCGATTCCAAATGTTTATTGTGTTTGTTCCACTTTTGAATTGCTCGCCGATTGTATCGATTCCGATTTTCGCATATTACAATTTTGTAAGAGGTCGCGCAGTCCTTTTTCTTCCGGAAGAAGACGAACTAGTTTCGGTAAATGGTCACTTTTGTTATTTTGTCTCTTAATACATTTTGTTGTTATTTCTTCTATAGGCTTCTTCTTCTGTTACTTTTACTTCTCGTCGTGTGTGGTTTCAAGATCGCTCTTGTGCTACCGGCCTTTACAGACGTAACTCTGGTTTAATATTGCGGTAATCCTCTCTGATGACTTTACCACCAACTTCTCCGCCCGCTTTTCCTTGAGGAGTTTAATACGCTTCAGGAGATCAGAAACAGCTGCTGTTGAAACCGTACGTCCTTATTTCCGGTTGCTTCTATACCGTGGAAGATAAAACAGGAGAAAGGAGGTGCAAGCGATCCATTTCCAGAAAAATCTTGATGACAGTCGTTATCGAGTTCTGGTGAGAGATCACATCACATTAAATCTATAATATAATTCCATTTTGTCGGGATTTTCTCTCTTCGGAGTTATTGTTTTCCGTCGCGGTTTATACCTTATTTTAATGTGGAATTCCACGAAAATATAATTGAAGGCATGAAAGGATGAAGGTGTTATGTTGCATTTTAAGAATCAGTACTTGCATTGGGTTTTTAAACAATTTTGGCATAAATGCAATACTTTTAATTGCAATTTAGGCCTATTTCTAATTTTGTGATATAACCTTCATTCACTCGTGTCTTCAATTATTTTACTGTTTACGATATTCCATTGCCATAGAACACTTCCAACGAAAGTTTGATTATCGCAACTAATCAGGAAAATCTCACAATGTTAACTTTCATCTCTAGAGACGCAAATAAGTCCTGCTCCGTCTATTTATAGAGTATGTATCGCGTCATCAATGTACTGTTCGTTGGGCCCCTATTATAATTTCTGATTCTGAAAGTTATTTAGATTTTCCCAATATTCCACCAGAAATAGTAAATCGGGTCACTTTCAGCAATTGTTTAGCAATACACTTTCTGTTTCTTATCAATAAGCAGATTCTTTGCACTCGTTTCCTTCTGTGCTTCAATCGCGATTTTTCGGACAATTTTCTTTCTTTCGGTCCGTCGAGGGACCACGCGAGGCACAACCCCCGTAAACGCCCAGAAAAGTATATCTTATATTTTATTCGAAATCTTAATTTAGTTTAATTACTGATTTTAATATAAACTTTCTCAGAATAATAAACTGAACAGAAAACACCATAGGCATAACAATAATAATTTCAGATCGCTTTACCCGCAGAAACCGTGCGATCATGTTCCCTCCTTCCCCGTCGTGCCAAATTAATGTTAAAAGCTTGTTGAAGTTGGAACCTTTGTAACGTCTATAAGATAAGAGAGAGAGAGGGGGACGTTCTTAAGATAAGCATTCAGGCTTCGCGACGGGAGCGAATGTACACGCGGAGGAAACCAGTCCGATTCCCAGAATTCAATCGAAGCATCCCAAAGATTTCTTTCTGTTCCTCAGTTCTGCATAAAAGCATATTTGTTATCTTATATGTCATCTAACATTTTCTTTTTCAAAAATTCCTTTAAACTAGATTTTACATCTTTTATACTTTTTTGTACTTGTTTAATTTTTTTATATCAATTTAAATTAGTGCTCAATGCTCAATAATATTATAGTTATAGTGTAACAAAGGAAATAATTATCTAAATAATTATTTAAGATCCATACAGTGCAAGGAAAAACCTTGATCGATAACTTTGCACATAATTATCCGGCAGCAGAGAAAAATGAATCATCGAGAGCTTCAAGAACACAGAGTTACACGTCAATCGCCCACGCCGCAGAAAGTAGGTCAACCTCAGATATAAATATGGATAGATTTCCCGATAACATTAGTCCATCCATTAGATATACTGATTATAGTGATAAGGTAACGCTACAATAGCACCTAAGGGTTTTTATTTATTTATACAGTTTCTGAGCCAAGAACTCTCGAAAGCCTTCGAAAGAGTTAGAAAGAGTTGTTAATTAGTCATGTAAACAGGTTCGCTAATTTCCTAAAAATTACCTGGTGACAGTAACATTTTATTATTCAAACTTGTCTTTAACTCATTTAAAGTACACTACCTGCTTGAATAGTAAATGGTGGAATATTATTATTTTTCTGTTTCCCAAAGAAAAACCACTCCATCCACTTTTTTCTGTCTGTTGCGAGAAAGCCAGAGCAAAGAGTCGGTCGTCAGATAGTTTTTTAACATTATTTCCTTTCGAGCACGGACTAGCAAGATTTCTGAATCAGCAGGTGAATACTTGCGACGTAACACGAGTTGAGAGCATGTAATTTCACTATTTGGTGCCACTTAAAAGGTCCTGATAAGATTATAAAACGTTCTACATAAAATTCACATAATTTAAATGAATCTCAGTGTCAACACATTAAACATTTGTCCAAAATTACTCCAAAATCCCCGTTTTTTATGACCAGTCAAGACATAGAAATAAATACGGATTTTTTACAAATCCTTTCTGTGATAGATAGTGGCTTAATCCTGGAGAACTACTAGAAAGATCGTTCTAGAAGATAAGTAATACTCAGTATTTGGTAGAATATCTTTGGCATGATCCATCTTGAACTTGTTCCAAATATCTGTTGTGCTCAACTTACCAAAGTACACGAAATTTTACGTTTACGGAGCCTTACATTAGTAAATACAAATCACGTAGATCCACCACCAGGATAAGGCAAAACCGCATAATAAAATTAGGTCTCAATAAAAACTTATGGAGCTTAGATGTACTTTCTTTCCTCTTACTGCATACAGTCCGGATATTGCTCCTTCTGATTACAATATTTTTCCTTTCGGTGAAACATCTCCTTAAAGATAGAAATTTTAATAAATTTCGCGAAGTCGATACGGCATATGAAGAATATCTCGCTTTCAGATAAGTTTGCTGGTATCATTGAAGAATATAAATCAGCTAAATCAATATTCAAACTACTCAAAATCGCCAAGTTAACGGTCAAGACCGAGCACCTGACCCAGTCAGCGATTTTATGCGGTTTTAGTCTGACCAATTTGACCGTTCACCGAAGCCTTTATACAAAGACAGAGTGTCCAATGAGCAAGAATCCATCAAGTTATGGCCCACTATGAATGGATATACCGTCTTCTGAGCTACAGCAAAATGAGATAAGATTTCAAATATTCAAACATTTATTGAATTTTTGTGGAATCTGTGTGGTAGCATTGTTTCTATAAAGTCACCGTACCATTGAAAAAAATCGAAAAACTGCTTCCAGTGTCCTCTGGTGAGAAGTTGCCAAACTTCTTCAAAGTTTAGGAAGGAACCGGCACTGTATGAATGGTACCTTAAGTAGTCTTAAATTTGCCTAGATATTTTTCTAAAACGCTTCCAAGTGGGGAGTACGTAAACTTTGAGGCTCTTTATTTCCACCAAATCAGTAAGGACAAGACAATCAGACAATATCTGAACCCATACGCAAAATTTCAAATGGAAAAACATTTTTATGTAATACCTTTGACTGGTTGTGTATGTCTGGCTGGTTCGTGCCATAGATTTGAATGGAATGCAATAAGATGATCCTTCAACAAATATTTGTGAATTCCTTAGAATTGAAAGGAACTTCAAGAAAAGAAATGGAGTTCCACATTTCAACATTGTAAGCAGAAAACATTTTGAATGAAACGACCTGATCTGAATGAATCTTACACTCATTCGTTTATAAAATAATGTTACGCGCTGCCTACTATTAAATATTGCATTGACGTCGCCACCTGCCGGGCGATAGTTTCTAAATTACCAGCAATGCTGATCTCTGGAATAGATTGTTAGATTTTAACCAAGGATGAGGTAATTGCGTAATCAAACGCGACACGAATTTAAAATAAGCGCTTTTGTTTATTAACTCTTTAGATTAGATAACACAAAATATGCATATTTTCACTAAAAATAAGCAAAATCTGGTCTCCTGTTAGAAGAGACCAATTAGAAATAGGACAAGAACCATTGTTGCCCATATTTTCAATAAATTCAGTCTAATCCATATTGACAAATTCTGCTGGATTCTACACGATTCTTCTATCCATATCAAATTTCATAAACTTACCAAAATAATTTAACTGCTTCGTGCCAGAAAGTATTTTTTCTTAATTTTCGGAATCTGCTGCCGCCAGCTACATCCCAATATAACTATTCAAAGTAGGTTTAAAGTCAGGATTAAATACCATTTTAGATTACTTTGTTTCTTGTCCAAAATGTGATTCACTTTCTGCATATAATTTTTGGAAATAAGAGGTTTTTGAACTGCATACATGATTTGGAAGGCATGTACTACTTTAAATAAATAAATTACTGTATAAACTGTTCAAGGAATTGAACGAAAACATGTGCAACGATACAAAACTATGAAGCGGCAATAATATCCCTACTTTGAGTAGTCATCCTTCGATCATAATAACAGTGATGGCTTATTGCATTAAAATTCGTCAGGACGGCGATAGCAATTAATTCCGTCTGAATTTCTCAGCACAGAAATGGGACGGAATTATTTTTTTAAATAAAACAGACGACAAATATTCAATTTTATTTATAATAAATACATGTACATCATTTTCACTATTATTAATACTTAGGAAGAGGCAACATATTGCGCTTTTCTTTCTTACTAAAACATCGTACCTAACATCTACGTAACTAAGAAAACATCCGGAGTAGGTAATGTGTTCCAAGTCTTCCTATGTAATTGTTTTCTGATTAATTTATAAATTTTGCCTTATATACCTTATTACCTCATATTGTCAACATGCCTCAATAAAACTTAACGCGAATAATGCATCGTCAGCCTTAAAAGTGAAATGGTTTTTTATCGCCGTAACTGTCGAATCTCTTTACTATTGTCAGGCAATTTATAAAATAAAATGCGATTTTTATGTTAGAATGAATTTCACGTGTGTGGAATGTGAGTTTTGCGTTAGAAGAACAGCTTTGTAAATTTCACAAAGTACCAATTCAGATTTCGGCTTGTTTTAAATAAATTGCTTATTCGTTTCAAAAAAGATTAGATCTTTCTTCAAAATTTTCCGAACGAAAAAAATATGGGTTCGTCAAAACGAATTTATCAGGAATTATAGCAATAAAAAAGACAATTATTACAGTTCGATATGTTCGAACCGTTTTGGCAACAAAGCTTACGTGTTGGTTAGTTCATGGACTTGGCAACGTCTCCCGCAAATGACGTTTACATACAGTTTATTATTGGTCTGTCGCTTCAAAAAATCTAACGCCGTCTCTTCCCCGCTGGTTGACCAATTTTCGTGCCGAAGGTTGAACCGACGCCATTGTTTTCATTTCTCTGTGCGACACATTGAGTTCGCTATTTCGTAAATCTGTGTAAATTATGAAAGCAAGGTTCATCCAATCAGATTACCTGGAATTCATTTAACTCAGCGTGTCTTACTGAAGTCTTAATCCGCACCTCAAAACAACAAACCGCTAGGTTCAAGGAAATAGCAAGTATGTCTAGTCACCCATTAAACACTTTTTACAACGCTACATCCTTCTTTCGGCGACCGATTCGTTTGCTTTTGGGGGCGCATCTTTTTGTAAAGCTGTGGTCATAGAAGATACGGAGGACGTGGACCACGTCTTCGGAGTAGTATTAATTTCCGCTTTACTCCGACGCCTCGATGAGTCCATTACACAAATTCGGAGGGGCAAGCAGTTCGGCGAAACGAACGTAAGCGACGTGGACTGCACACGCTATCAATTTATGGACTTTTGAAGTCGATGACGTTAGCAACTGATCGCACAGCGTACCGTACCTGTTTACCTTTACTTTTATTGCGCCCTTTAAATGCAAATAATTTCGGCACATCACAGTGCATTCGTTAAAGAAAATTACAAACGTCAATATTCTGTTTAGTTTCAGTTAATTATAGTGTCTCTCGTTTTGGGAGTCGAGGTCCAATTGTTCGATCAGTACTGATCTTTTGCGTTCCACTGTAAAGTAATCCATCGAATTTAGCGATGAATTATCGACGCGTGTGACATAATTGTAGCCTGTTAGACTGGCTAAGGGTGTATTGTATTACGGAATTCGAAACAATAGTTATTTTCTACGTTGCCCAGTTGCATTTCTGCCTGATCCTAAGCTGAATGCAGGAGTTGTGACAAATATCTTGGAGGTTTAGGAACACCAGCGCACGCCGTGGGGCCTTGGGAAGTACGACTTTCAGTCCGGATTATTTCCCTGGCGCCCTTAATACTACATCTTACAAAGAATCGCCCCGTCTCCTTCCGAGTCTAGCTTCGGGACAGCTATTGCTGTTGTGAAAACTACGCGTACTTGCCACCACGTGCCTTAGTGTTCAGGAGTGTAACGTAAAAGTTTTTGTTTAGTAGCACAATGTCAAATTAATAATTATAGACAAAGAAATGTATACTTACATCTAGAGACTCAATGTCTCAAGCGATTTATTCTAAAACTTTCTAAAAAAAAACCTCATATAAAATCAATAACAAAATAATTGCAACTTTGAGCGAGTAATGAAATTTGCAAGATTATTTATTTCGTGTTATTTGGAATGTATAGGTGAAATTTCCGAAAATATTCACAAAACCAAACCATTTTGCATCAGAAGTTATTATTAGGATGTCAACATCGATCAAGTGAAATACAAATTTAATAAAACATGTATCTAGTACGAATAAGTCACAAAATTTACAAGAAAACTAGTAACGGGAAATTTTTAATTATGTAGCTCTTCGTCTTATTTATTGTCGGTATACTATTTATGAAACTAAAGTATTATATGTTTTAAATTACTAGTCAGTTTTGGATCAGGTGTAAAATGTCACAGTAAAAAACCAAACTTCAAGGCTGAAATTGCAATTCTTAAAATGAAATTCAGAAAACGCAATATGCTTCACAGAATAAAACTTAACTTATCATCACCGACCGAAATCCTACGCAAGAAACAATAAACAATTCAATTAACATTAAAATCACAGTCAGAATGAAATAACTTACGAATGAGAACAGAACGGAAATAAATAACGCCGAAAGAACTAGGTTAAAAAAATTTATCGAATGCCTGTCACAACGCCGTCGGAGACGCCCTTGGCCTGCTGAGAGATCTTCGCGGAATGGATGATGACGACGGCAATGGGGACGGGCACGACGTTGCCCCTCTGGGTTTTTGGGGCGACGGCGTTTCGCCCAGTGGCGGCGGCGGCGGCGGTCTGCGTTTGTTGTTCGGCGGCTTCGATAGACTTGGCGAACGAGGCGGGGCTTTTTCATTTAAGGGCAGGCGCGATCTCCTCGATGTTTCATTCGCACTATAAACAGTGAATAATATAAAAATGAAAATAAAATGCGTAATATTTTTTTAAATAAACACCCAATTAATGAACGAAAACGCCAGGAAAGATTATTTTGAAAAAATTGGAATCGTAACAAAATTTTTAAAAAAATTGTTACATCTTGTTTCACTTGGCTTGTAATTGAAACGGGATTTTAAATTTTGGTGGAAATAACAGAAAAACACAATTTAGGATATATCTTACTTGGATAAAAATTTGTACCGAGCTCACGATTTCACGGTAATATATTCGATGCTTCATTGATGACGCCTGTTAAGGAATGATCATGGCATGCTTTACATGAACAAATTTAGAGGCGAATTAAAACGGCCATACAAGCATAGCTAGTTAATACATTCGGCCATGCTAATGCAATGTTAGGTAAAAAGGCGATTGTAGAATATAGCTGTTTAAACTATTCATTCTATTATATCGCATTTGCGATTATCCTTGGTCGAATCGTTTTGGTTTGCAGTGGAACTCTCGACGCTTCTGCCAATGAAGCCCCAAATAGGGCTGAAATAGCTGTACAGAGGCTGCTCGAGGGATTCACTGCAATCAAAAACTATTTCCAACATTTTTCTTAATCCTTTTTTCAAAAAAAAGGAGGATTCACAATAATAAAGCAAATCCTGTGCAATTTAAAAGTCATTCACGAAATTGATTTGTATATCATTTTTGATTTCCAAATAAATATTGAGTATTTACAATATTCTACAATGTTTTGAAACCCCATCCAAGATTCACTTCACGTTCATTTGTTCCTGAAATTTGATATCTACCATAAATTTTTGTATTCGTGTCACAGATGGAAATTTGGAGTAAATACCCAACTGGAAAAATTTAATAATTTAATAATTTAAATATTTACAAAAAATACAAGTTACAGTTGTTTATTAAGTGCCCGCAATTTCCAGACTTCTAACACTGTCAGTTTTCACCAAGGTCAAGGAGATACCAACGAACTTACATATGTGCATAATTACTATCGTCATCGCATCGCATCGACAAAACGATAATTATTTATGTTGACAATGCACATCATAAGACTGGTTTCTGTTTTCTATGAAATTTCATAAAACTTCATTCACTGTCGTTGAGGAAAGAACAATCGAATACGAATACGAAAATGTAGTTACCTGTTATTATGTAGGTACGGACGATAAAACTGGCGTTTTCATTTCATTTCAGTATTAGTAATACACTTAGCAAAGCGGAAATAGAAAAGACAACTAAAAAACAATAATAATGTTCAAATATATTAATCAGGGCCGGACTAACGAATATCATGATTCCCGAGCAATAAAATACAATACTGTCACTGCGTAATAAGAAAATAGCCAAGAGAAACAAGTTGCCAAGAGAAACGAAAAGGTAACATGATTAAAAAATAAAACAAAAAAAGTGTTATCAAAAGAAACGTAAAGCTAACAAGGTATAAAACGGCTTTTTCGTTCTCTTGGCAACCTGCTTCTCTTAGCAAGTTGTTAATTTTTTCACTCCCGACGACGACGTTATAAAACGATAGTGAAACGTTAAGGGTTCCTTTTATTTTAAGAGTGTCCGTTTAAAGTTTAAAAAATATTTTCTTACAATTTTCATCGAAGAAGAGCCGACTTCATTTTTTTTTGTTTTCACGAGTTTCTTAACTCGCAGGCATGCGTGTTCATCTCGAAAATACTTTCCAAATTTACGATTGGGTGATTTCGCACGTGGTACCCTCGTGTTCACGCCCAGCATCAGCCATTTCAGGCTCCTGTATTGCTTAGGCGAACAGTCAAAGAGTGCGGTTGTATTTTTTTCCGTCTCGATAACTTAAGTTTGTAGAGTTGATTGTCCATGTGGACATAACTCGAATACGTCCTTGGAAACCAGCACCAGTGCATTTCTGTGCATTATTAAGGAGCCCAATCGCTAATATCTCGTTTTTTCACTCTTTCTCAGGCTTTTATCGTCGCCTATTCTTTTATGCCGACTGCGTTTAAAGCCGGCCCTTCTATTGTCGACTCTTATAGCAACGAAGATTTACGTAGCAGATCTAATTTCGAGAATTATCGAAGTAGTACCGCATCACCACCGTACCGTACGTAATTGCTTTGAAACTTATTTTGGCATGACGTCATAGACTCTCTCGCAGAGTGACAACATAGTTGGCCACATACAACGTGTCCCAGAAAGTCCGTACTCTATTATTTGCTAATTAACGATTGTGGGTTTACTTTTAATTTAATTAGCTATTAATATTGAGTCTATGTTAGGTTAATCGAGGTCCTCGAAGAGCTATTCAAATTTTGTCATTTGGTTTACACCACCATCTTTTGCGTATTAAAAAAAAGACACGTCAGCGAGGCGATTCATTCGCAAACATAAGCGTTTTGGATGACAGAGGTTCCCATTGGACAATTATCTCTGGCACCCTTTAACAAATTATTGCAGAATTGAATTCCATGTATAACCACGCACTTTTCTTGCTACTCTCCATCCGTGTCACAAAGTCGCTAAAGTACCCAGGTAAGTGAAAGGAGCAGGTAGCAAAAGCTTGGAAGAATGAAAGTGTTGCTGATCCTTGGCGAAGGGCATTTGACAGAAGTGATATTACCTTTGAAAAATTAATGATTGAGGGAAAATATTAGTTCATATTTCCTATAACTAGAGTGTCAGAAGTTTTTAGTTAGTCGACCTCCGCTTTTTCTTATTTATATCTCATGGTTGCTGCATTCTGGGTTCACTTTTTTAAATTTATTATACTGTTATAATATTACTTGTTGTTTTCTTTCTGCAAAACTAGTTTTAATCAGTAGTGAATTAACTAAATAACTTAATAAATGTCAAAATTAGTAAGTATGTGAGACAGATAACGTTTATCTTCTTTACATTTGCGGAACATCTTTGGTGCGATAACCTTCTAGGTAACCCTCACCAAAAGAATTAAACCATAAATGGCAAGTCTTGCACAAGTTCTTTTTTTAAATAATTTACCTTTTTAGAGCAGTTTGAATATTCTTGGATCACCATGTTCGGATTCGCCCTCTTCTCAAGAAGGACGACGGTATTCTTCATTTTCTGTGGTAGTGTTACGGTAAGCTTTCTATAATCAGGTTTCGTGATGGTTTCCTTTCGTTTCCCCGAGCTTTTCAGCCTCCGACGTTTAGATGTCGCCTGATGTTCCATTTTTGTAGCGCTTATGGAATCTCGTTGCGGTCTTGGTGGGAGAAAGCGCAGGTGGACACGCGTCGGAAGGACGAGTTCAATTATCGCTAACGACCGGAGTGTGGATGTTTCGAAACTTTCCGTTACGAATTTTCTATGCTTCGGCCCGCATTTTTGTGGGTTTCTTTTCGCCTGTCGTTATTTTCCCCCGAGAGTTAAGCGGAGATCGCTTTCTGGGAATTTGGCAGCGATTTCTAGTATCCCTTCTGTACCTACGTGCAACACAGGGTACGTTATTTTTTTTGCGACCTCATGTTCATTCTTTTGTTAGTTGTTCCCTTTTCGTTTCCCGTTATTGTAGTGGTAGTCCAAGGCAAGGAGACCGCTAAACACTTGGTTTGGCAGTGACGAATCCTTGGTAACATTGATCGTGCGCCGGCTGTTCGATTTACTTCAGCAAGACGAGTCTGACAACCGCCATCTTCTGTCCTGTCGAAGAGGGACCGTTATCGCACGAACAACCTAGGCAGGACTGTCTCTGAGTCGTCGACGCAGCGGCGGGGGCATTTTAAGGTCGTTTTATTTTATTTTTATTGTTCTTCCTACTTTTCTCGTCACTACTCTTGCGGGGTGACGTCATCGTTTTATGTCCCCCCCTCCCCACGGGAGCCTTAGTTGGCACACTGCGCATACTTTGTTACGTCGCCCCTTCTGGCCCCTGCATTCTTTTTCTGTTTGGGAACGAATTTAACTTTTGCTATCAAGTTAGAGAGGCTCCTTCAGAGAGTTAAACATTGTTGGAACTTTTTCGTTTTGAACATTGATTTAAATTTAAATTTTGTAATAAACATTGTCCTTTTTTTTGGAATAGAGTTTAAAGTGATTTTTTTGTTATGCTTTGACGTATGCTTACGCGTGAGTACTCCCGTAAAGGCGTTTTTTTCTGTCCACAAATTGGACTTTGCATATGAATTTACTTAAGGCGGTGTCGTTGCTCATCCCGTACCCGGGCACGTATCCTTTTCACTCAAGAGTACGTAACCACTGTTGGGTGGCGCACTTTCAGGTAACATCTTTTGAGTTTTGCCACGCTGTCTCCACTAAGTGGACACAGTTACTTAACCCTATTCAATATCATCGTCCTCGAGGATCCGACCGACTTGGTTCCGAGCATAAGGTAAGTTTGGGATTGGCGCAGGCCCTCCTCCGTTTTCTACCGCGGTCTTGGGTACAAACAGCGCTGAGTGCTCCCTTGTCACTATAGAAATCAAGCCGGTGGTGACAAGTGATTGCAACAAAAATATTTTCTTTTTCTTTCCGGTTGCAGTGACTCTTGGCTCGTAATATTGAGGAGGTTTCCTCACATATTTATTTTCAAATAAAGTTTTATCTCTGCTATCACTGCTTCGTGTTTTTTTCCCTATTTCTCTTACTGCTGCGTTAGATTTTGTTTGTTTCGTTGTAATTTTATTGCAAGAACCTGTTTTCCATTTTCTAGATTGGGTTATTTAATTTTTTTTATCTTATATCATCTTTTTCCGTGATATTTTTTGATTCCGCTCTCATCTCTTCTATAGCATTTCATTCAATAACCGTTAACTGCAATCTATAATTTACACATTTGACAAAAAATTATGAAAAATTACACGAAAATATATGACAGAGATCCAGGAAAGTGCAGTCTTATATTTTGTTAGTGCCTAATACGTGGGTGTTATTATTCTTTCCGCTGGTTAAATAGACTTGTGAATAGTCGATTTAAAGAAGATGTGAAGAGGTCCGTTGTTAAAAAAAAATTGTAAATAAGAAAGTGTGAATAGCGTTTGATTTAGAATGAAATTAGTCCGGCCCTGCGTTTAAGGGAAACCACGCCTGTTATACTGATTCCCACGAATCAGTTCAACTTGCATATGTAATTGTTTGTAAAGACGAAATCCGAAACGCATGAGCAGTAATTACAAAAGCAACAATAACTAAAACTGAACACATACCCTACGGGCTTATCAATAATCAAACATCCTTACCCGAAATTGCTGGTGAGGCAGCGTGAAACAGTAAACGATCTATTACAAGTACTCGATAAGCGTGTACAAGACATACTAAATATGTATTCTAGAAGCACACGAGTTAAATAGTAACTGACACACAAACAAAATGTATTATTTATTGTCGTTGTTGCATTCGCGAAATTGTGGTAAACCAAATGTTAAAATGTTGAATTTAAAATCTGTGTATTTAGTTAATTAACAGATAAATAAATGAAAACATAACTCAAATTATAATAATGTCATTGTCATGTGGAACGTAGAAGGAACTTCATTTTAAGTTTTGCTGCATTATTTGATGTTTTGTATTTGTATGTATATATTAAAAGACGACCAGGCATTATAGGAAAATCTTGAAATTTTCTTTCTAGAAAGCTTCGGTAATTTCTTTCCAAAATAATCTCAGTCCAATTTAAATTTAAGCTGCAATTATGATATGTTTTGTAGGGAATTACAAATTTTTAGAATTTCAATTCACAAATGTTTTCTAAATTTCTTTTTTTCTATTTTAATATATATAATTATTACCCTACTATAAAATAATAAATTGTAGATATAAATAATGAGAACATATAAAATAGCGACATCTTACTATCGCTTTTTGACCTGACATTGCAGTAGGATAGACAAATTGAAGCGGGATTTGCTCCTAATGAGTCCCCCATGCAAGGCGGCCATGCTTGCTGTCAAAGCATAATGAAAGATTTTAGAAAAATTTTGTGCAAATCGTTTTTGATTGCAGTGAGAACCTCGAGCTGTCCAGAGGCTCAATTTGTCTATCCTACTGCAATGTTAGGTCAAAAAGCGATAGTAAGATGTCGCTATTTAATATGTTCATCATTCTTACATCGCATTTGCGAATAAATTGGGCAAGTCGTTTTTGGTCAGCAGTGGGAATGTCGAGCTACGTTTCTGCTGAAGAAGCCCCAAGCAGGGCTGAAACAGCTGTCCAGAGGCTGCTCGAGGTTCTCACTGCAATCAAAAACGATTTGCACAAAATTTTTATAAATAATGAGGTTTATTAAATGGGGCCTACATGATACTCCATTAATAAGATTACAAAAATTAAACACATTCTTAAAAACAAGAATCTTACTTTTTTACACATCAATTGATCTGCAAGTTTATAAACGCTAGTAGATTTAGAGAATGTGTAAAAGTGTCATAATAAAGTGTTTCTATTTCATGTTCTTGAAGTATAACAATCTCCTATAATGCCCGCCGTTATCTCAAGTACAAAGATACGCTCTACGACAAACATACAATCATAAATTGTTGTACGTACTGTAAACGCAATTACGTATAATCATCGACGGAGTTACAGTAACAACTACTACAGGAATATAAGAGATTTATAAGGCACAAGAGATTCACAGCACACAAGACACACACGCCAAGCAATAGGTCAGCGAAAAATACCTTCCCGATCCGGAAACTGCTCCATCCCAGATATGCGAATATAAGTAGCAGCATAAAAGAGATTAATTTGCGTGTTAGTATGCAAAGTACGACCGTCCCTTTTGTTCTCGTAACGCTAGTTTATTATGTAATTAATTGCCTTCGGGCACGAACGTAGTCTTCCTTTCAAAACAGTATCGAATAGGGTGTGTAAAGGTGAGTCATGAGAAGTAAAATATGTATTTTATTACCTGACTAGAGAACCCATATTTCCTTCTGTAGGCGAGTTTTGCAATAACGATGGTCCTGCCGAAATCGGTCGTACCTAAAATTGGAAACAAAATTGGAAATTGTTTATAGAAAGAATTGCATTAAGTTAGAGACAAGTTCCATTTTCATATCTTCCTACAGTCTTTTTCTTTCGATTTTCCTCTTTTGTCAATTGTGTTTTCCAATTTGTCAAATGATTTCTTTCCTGCCTGACATGCAACTTGACAATTTCGAAACTGGAAAATGATTAGACAAATGGAGAAATAAATTTGTTAAAGAAAAAGACTGTAATAACATTGCAGTTCAAAAATAAAATTTCTGCATAAAGTGAAAAGCAAAACTTTTTGCTTATTTTGGAGATGTTCTCAACCTTTTAAAAATGATTAATCTTTCAGAACTGTCTTTTCCATTGAAGATTATCGCGTAATTTGTAATAATATTGATCGGACAGTTCAAAAAACCAGTCGAAGTTTTGCTGAACGTTTGACAGCTTCTTCCAAGAACAGCATTAGTGCTCAAGAAAAATGTGACATACGTTCCAATTACAGAATTTTGTACTAGGGATCTACTAGCAGCTTTAGTAAAGCTGCCTATTAAGGAAGACAAGAGGCAGATCGTTATGCCCTCAGCGTATTTTCTTGGTGGCTAAAGTAGCGCACCACCAGAGGAAGTGAAACGCCTCATAAGTTGGTGCCAGTTGGGCAACAAACACTTAATTCTGACCTGGGATGCCAACGAACTTTAGTGCTGCACAGACACATACCGAAGAGGTACGAACATACTAGAATATGTTTGCACTAATAACGTACTCGTAGACATCATAAACTGAAGTAATAAGCCGACCTTCACAAACGCGATACGACAAGAGATCCTCGATTTCACGGGCCCGGAATGTATCAGCTGCATCACACTGGTCGCGCTATGTCACCTAAACCCGTCCATTTCTCTGCTAGTTTTCCTTTTGTACTACATTTGATCAGAAATTTTGCTTAGGTTGGCTTCTAACTTATATGCTGCTTCTACTAGTGTCGTGAGTCGCTAAAATTACCACGTTATCTTACATTTCCGATGTTACCGGTAAGATAACATTTATTTGTTCCCGTTTGTTACCGATTGTTACCTCAGTTGTCAACATAACGTAATTTCGAGTTGCGCACTTATAAAATGCAAGTAAACCAATGAAAGAAAGGAAGGGAGGAATATTTTTGATTATTTAGGAAAAAAGTAAATAATAAAAAGGGAAATAAATATTTCATAACCTAAAATGAAAATATATGACTGAAAATGAAATATTTTTAGTGGAAATACATAACATTAAATATTGTAAACCTTATTTTTAACAAAAGCCAAAAATTTAATGCGTATTCGGTATCAAATTAAACAGAAAATTGAGTAAAAATCACATTTTCAGTTAAAAGTGTAATTGGTAGCTCCGGCGCGAAATGTCGCCACTTGAGCTGTAATTGGTAATATTAAGGTAACGTTAAAAATAAATTACCGCTAATTTAACAACACTAGCTTCTACTGAGCGATTTACACTAGCTGCCATTTTACCCGCGTCATCCAGTTTTCGACCGAAAAGTCTCTGTAATTTTTTTGTTTAATGAAATGGCCATGTTTCATCTTCAGTTTTGCCACTAATTTTCAAGTCTGTTACGGATGAAGTCGCTTGTATTTATGGCAAATATTTCTGTTAGACAAATGGCAGCCGTGACTTCCTCTCGACTCCGCGTGTCCATTTGGCCTGCGTTTCAATGTAAAACTTTCTTCAGTACGGGGCATACGTCAATTGAAGTTTGCTCGTTTAAAGATAACAGATGTTAACCTACTTTGATTGACGTAACCTTCTTTCCCCAAGGGCGAATTGTTTTCTTCGCTTGAGAAACACTTCTTTAGTGTCAAGGTCAGTCTTTTGTTACTGATTTGTTTGGATTTTCCTTTGGTTGACTTGGTGAGTTAATTCTCTTTTTTCTGAAGTTTTACTTAAAATTTTTGATGTCCTTGTAGACAAGTCGTATCTCGTTTCCGATTACGTTAGTACTATTACCCTTCCTGACCTGATAAATCACTAGGTATGAAACGGTCGTCCCGACAAGGAAATTTATTTACTCGAAGCTGAATCTCGAACACCGTTCATGCCTCATGTCTCCCTCCGGAAAGCTTTTGTCCTCTTCCGAAGAGGACTTTCGAAGGAGCGTCGGGATTTAACCGTCGACTATCATAGTAGGTTCTGTGGCATAAGGTAACCGATTACATACTTCTTTTCGTCACTTCGGTTGATCGTCGCAACATGCATCCGGACTCGTCGTCTCGCAGGATACCTTTTGTTCTTTCAACTTACCTCTGTACAACTTAGGTTGGCTAGTTTATGTCACACCCTTGCGTCACACAATTTAATTCAATCAATTCGATTTTCTTTTTGTTAAAATCACTAAATAATTTTGCTGGACAACAATTGTCAATGGTAACTTTACTTCTTTTGTTAACGTTTGAGTCAATTCAGTTACTATTTTTTTCCTGTTACATTGGTTATCGTGAGACGAAAGGAAATTTCCTAACGTACACACCATTTTGTATTTTCAAATATTTAAGATCAATTGATGAAATACTTAGAACCAAACTTTAACGTTAACGTGGCCGCCTTGCACGGGGGACTTATTAGGTAGCGAATCCGCTTCAAGTTGTCTATCCTACTGCAATGTAAGGTCAAGAAGCGATCGCAGGATGTCGCTGCTTTATCTGTTTAACGTTAATGTTTTATGTGTTGCTCTTTTCGCCGTAAATTTTTTTATTCCGTCATTGAATTGCTGTCTTGGACATGTTCCGCCATTTTTCTCCACGCCCTCTCCGACTATAGAAAGCTGCCTTTGATATCACGCTGTGTCCCTCGGTGACATCAACAATTCAACTCTGAGAATCCCGTGCAAGTAAGAATAATGGAGAAAATTCCAGATAACAAAATTAGAATTTTGGTTAGTAAAGCTCGACTTTATCTCAAGCAATCTGCCTACTAACCAGGCAAATCCACAGTAGATGCACGTCAGAATCTTGCAAATACTATGGAAAATCTATTACGGCAAATTGATGTTGGTATCTTTATACATATAGAGGGTGCTTTCGATAACACCTCATTTAAATCTACAGAAAAAGCTGTCAAAAAACGTGGTGAAGATCTACCGACAACTCCGTGGATCAGACCAATGCTGGAAAGTCGGACAGTCACAGTTTCATTAAGAGGGGTAGAAACGACAATAACCATAGCAAAGAGCTACCCGCAGGGTGGAGTTTTATCACCGCTACTGTGGACTGTAGTCGTCGACGACCTTCTGAGAGAAATAATTGGTGAAAAAATAATCAGGTTCATCAGAGGAAAACATGAAGGCGTAATCTCCAACCTAATGCAGATTATTTTGAACATTATCGAAATATGGTGCCATAAAAATGAACTTAGTGTAAATACTAAAAAAAACCCTGAAAAAATCATCATAGGAGCCCTATATTTAACGGTGACTCGTCTAAGACTGTTCAAAAGCTCAACTTTTAACAAAGAATTAATTAAAGACTATTACTGGTCATTACCCTGTGAGGTATCACTTTAACAAAATGGGCTTGGCAGAAAGTGAAACGTACAGATTATGTGAATCAGAAACCGAAAAGACTGAGCACAATTTTAAGCGTAGTACTACCTGGAGTTCAACTGAGCCACTTAAACAGTTTGTGTCTGACACCTGATGAAGTAAATCCTAAACCTCTTAGGAACGTTCTGCACTTCGGTGGAAAGGTATGGTTTCTAGGAAATTAATTATTCGCTGGGTCTGAACAATAGATCAATTTGGTCGAAGTTCTGTAAAGCTACTTAAAAGCCCTTCGACCCCATAATACAGTACAATACAGCTTCTTCAAGTTAAAGAAGTTATCAAATGTAGAGCGAAAGA
The DNA here is from genome assembly GCA_036172665.1 of Prosopocoilus inquinatus. Lineage (NCBI taxonomy): Eukaryota > Metazoa > Arthropoda > Insecta > Coleoptera > Lucanidae > Prosopocoilus > Prosopocoilus inquinatus. The sequence goes on from CM069871.1 coordinate 62,352,605, forward strand.
TTCTCATTTTGGTTTATGGTTTTTATAGCGTTCAATTAAAAATTTAAAAAGAACTTACTCGATCTGTTTGCGTAGCAGCATTGCAAGTCTCGACGAAAGTCGTCGAAGCCGGTGCGGAATTCGAAGTGCAATTGATAAGCTTGGTCATTTCCAACTGTAGATGATGTACGGTCCTCTCCCTGTCCTCCACTTGTCCTTGCAAGAACAGAACCTGCCTCCTCAGATCCTCCAGCTCCAATCTGGAATTCGAACTTTCATCCGTGTCAACGCTATCCGTCTCAGAGCTAAGACCATTGAAGAGCCCATTCCTCTGAGTATCGAATGGGTTGTGAGTTTCCGACTGCGAAGAAATTGAGTTTCGAGCAATTTTGCGCACGAAAATAAACCTTGCAAGTTGAACGAATCGAAAAGAACAACACAATTCTTTTTTTAGAAATTCTGATGGATGGTTTCCTTGTTCTGTTCTGTTACTAATAAATTATTCTGCTATTAAATAAATACAGTTTAGACTTGCAACTGTAAACTGTGACGACGACTTTGTCATAATTCTACTTAATAGAAAATGTAAATGATTAAAAGTTGAAAATGCGACTTACCCTCATCAAAATATCTTCGTCGACTTGCTTCACAGTAAAAGAAGCGACACACGCAAATGAAAAAGACAAAAACAAAGAAACGTTAACAAAATCTGCGAACTCGTAATTCTACAGACAAAGCCATGCAAACCTACACCGTTACAGGGTTAGTCACATTTCGAAGAATCACGTTAGGAGGGATGAAGTTGAAATTCGTGGAGGAAGAAACGTAAGTACCTCGTGTAAAACTCGTTTCAGCTTCAGAAGCATCGCCTTCATGCTCATCACTTCTTGTACGACGGCGTTGTGGCTGGCCCTGTCCAATCTGACGGAGTCGTCAGACTCATAGCCAACGTGGGATGTTAGGGGAGTTCTAGTAAGTCTCAAAGGGCTGTGGGACAGTGAGGAACGACTCTTAATGTTGGTGCGGCTGTCCGCTGATCGTGGAGAATCAGGGATGGAGCTTGGGGTAGTTGCTCGGGATCTCAACAATCTTGTTCGATTTGTACTGAAATTAATTAAAGCATAAAAATTAAAAAAGAAGGAAAATTAAAAAAGATATATAATACAATAAAGGCACCATACGAAAAATAATTCTATGTTATCTCATAGCACTAATAACACGTGAATAAAATTCATGTGTACACATACGTACGTCCATCGATAATTTAAATGTCAAATGATCATTAAGTTTCTAGGAATTTTTTGCAGTAAAAGTAAGGATATTCGCTGCACACTTTTTCTAGCACGTGATTAGCAAAATTTATTGCGTGAAAGGAAGAAAAAGTGTGGTCGCTCGATTAAATCCGCGGCGTTCCGAGTAAAAAGTGTGTTAGTGTTAATTAACGAGTGATTAATTCAAAAAACTTTTTCTTTTGGTGCCAACAGACAAAAGCACGTTTAGAAAATAAAAGAGATACTTTCAATTATTTGTTTCAATCTTTGTATTTATTTCGTTTAATTTACAGTACAAAAAAAATAATTTTATTTACTTAAACCTTTTTTAATGAGAATCAGTTTATACTTATAATAAAATTACATAAATTTTATTGGGTTTTATTAAATATTCAGAAAATATATTTGAACACAAAGAGTTTTCATCTTTAAACAAATTAATTTAATTTAGTTTATTACTTCCTCCAAAAAACAATGAACATGTATGGTGTGTAGGTGCACATTATACTATTGACTAGACGCTAAAACTAAGACTAATGATAATATTATCGTCACAAAGAAAAAAAATTGGTCTAAATTGTATGTACTAAGAATATTTGATTAAGTAGGATTTGAGAGCCGATTTAAATTTGATAAATCAAGTGTGATTTTTTATATCTTCAGGCAGTTTGTTGATAATTTTCAAGTCAGTAAAGGGCTCTGGGTCGTAGGTAAACAGAAGTTTAGATAGTGCCTGGTATTGTGATTATATATTGAAATGCATTTTATAAATTTTGATTTGTTTTAATAAATGTATGAGCAAATTTATAAACTGTAAACTGAAATATGCGTTAAAATTTTAGTCTTTAAAATTGTTCTTACAAGGGTAAAAACAGGACATCGGCTATTATTCTCACTACTAGAGGTATTGGATATGCTGCTGGAGAAAAATCCCAAAAAGTGATTCCATAGGATATCCTGGAGTAAAATAGCAAGTAGTAAACAATTAACAGTTGCTCTCTCGAAAGAACGTGTCTCAAAAATCTAACTTGAAAGCAAACAACGTTCAGTCTTGAATGTAAAAACAGTGGATACCTCAATGCAGGTTTCATCCAAATTTATTCCTAGAAATTCTTTAGAAGAAACAGATAATGTGGAAGTTCGTTAATAAATAGCAAAAAAAATATTTAGGCTGAGGATAGATTCCTGAGGAACGCCAGCACTATTATTAGCCTAGACAGACCTGTAATTTTTATTGAATTTACAACATTCTGAGTGTAAGATTTCGACAAACTGCTTCCGGTTGGATAAGTAAGAGTGGAACCAGTCGGCAAATATTTCCCGTATTCCGTCGTTATTTAGTTTCTCAATCAGAGTTTGACCATCAACACAACCAGAGGCTCGGCTAAGGTCCTTTATTGAGGTCCTTTATTGAGGTGCTTTATTGAGGTAGTCCAGAATTTTAAAATAAAAGGAATGTTTATGTTTGTGTTTTAAGTTTATTTACACAAGTCATAAGCCCGTCAAGCATTATAGGTAGGTATATTCGAAAACTTTGGAGAAACGATGTTAATGCTATAGGGAGGTAGTTTTCTGGTAAATGAGCATTATTTTTCTTGTAAATGGGGAAATTTGAGTGGTCTAAATACGATGGAAAAGCGCCCTCTTTTGAAAAGGAGGTATTAATAATTTCCGTTCGTGATTCAGGTATCATGTCACCTACTTCCCTCAACAAAAATATGGAATAATCATAATCAGCGGAATCAGCGGAATATGGAATTTGAACGCAAAAGGAATTCTGTTGAGCATCACAAAGAAGCAGGGCGTCCCTTCTCCAGCTATTACTGACAAAAACATTGCTGCTGTTGATAAAATAATTGAAGAAGACAACAAGGCCACTTATGCGGTAATAGAGCATCAGCTCAAGACTGGATCCTCAACTGTAAGAACAATTATACAGGATCACCTATATTTAAAAAAAGGGTTAATGGTTCCGTGCGCATCAACTTTCTGATTTCCAAAAAACAGAACCTGTCAGAATCTGCCATGAAACTAAATAAATAAAATATCTTGAGTAATGGCGGACACCAAATTTTTTCCAACATAGTGGCAGGTGACGAAACTTATATGTATTCCCTTCTTTCGACGTACCTAGCCGCGAAAAGAGTCTTCTGTGGATATACACAGATAAAGAACCTCTAACAATGACCAAAAAGCAGCGAGCTATGAAAAAAGGTATGTATGTGGTGTTCTTCGGGAATACGGGCATAGTAAAGGCAATTAAGCTACATGGACAAAGTACAGCTAAATGGTACACTGAAAAATTTCTGGCTGAAGCGTTCAGTAGAGTTCCAGACAAAGGAAGTTGTGTTGCACCATGATAATCCATCGTCGCACACAGCAGTTTTAATTTTCCCGTTTTTTTATTTAGCAATGTGCGACTTTTGGCTATTTTTGGGTTTAAAAGGAACTTGCGAGGTAGAAGGTTTTCGTCTGAAGAAGAGATTGATTCCGTAGTTCACACTTATTTTCAAGGTATTCCGAGAGAAGATTGTTTGGGAGTTTGGAACAGTGGAAAGAAAGAATGGTTGGGTGTGTCATTGCTGAAAGGAATTACTTCGATCATATTTAAAATAAAATCCTAGAAAATATTAACCACACTTTTTATTCTCAATAAATTCAGCTTGACCCTCGTATGTTCATACAGTGATAAAAATCTGGAGGTAATTCTAACATTTTTGGACGCCGGGAAACACTTTTTAGGTGTACCCTCGCGTCCATCCGTTTGTGGCGTTAAAAAAAGACGGAGTTACGATAAAATTAAGAATTGAGCTTATAAAAAAATGAAATTGGCGTCCTGTTTGTTAAATTTTGAAAAACGTAGTATTTGTCCTAAAAACCCGATCAAATACCACGTTTTTTCAAAATAGAGCTTATCCTCGATGGAGTAAACTCACTTTTAGACACAATTTAGTCGGGGAAAGACAACAATAACACCAAATTAGATAAGGATTAACAATTTTTCAAGCAAAACTTTATCCACATTTAACACCGATTGGGCAGATAACAATTAATCCCAAAATGTTTTATATGTGTAGTAGCTTCAACGGAGAAGTTATTGAATTCTTCCGCCATTTTTTTTAAGAGTCGATGATATTAATTTATTATTAATATTGAAAGCAATGCAAATCGACTAACTGATTAATTTATTAAAGTTGACTCATTCAAGTTTGAATAATACGGTCACCAAAAAAAATCAAGTCAAATCTTATTATTCGTTATGGAAAAACAACCAGTCCTAATAACTTATCCTCCACATTTTCCAAACTCAAAGCGAAATAACATCAGATTGGAGTGAACTTTGAGAAACCCAAATTAAAAATATGTCAATTATTCATTTTGCATTTAAAAACGTCATTGATTCCGTTCAATGCAACCCTGACACTTTGAATTTTCAAGTTCAACAGTACTTCATTACCGTTTCCTTAAAATTCCTAAAAACTTAATGAATATTCTTCAAAGAAAGTTTAATTAATGACAAATAATTACTCGTTAACACGTCCTTCTAGACATCTTACAATTAGATTCCACCAAAATACAGTGAAGAAGATTTAAACTAAAATAAAATCCATGCACTGCTGACAACTCTTTCTCTTTAAAATTTAAGTATACAGGGTGATTCAGAATAAGTGTCCGATCTGTTAGGAAGTTATTTACTAAAGTAATTCAAGTACGAATTTACTAGAAATAAATTTATCAGAGACATTCTAAAAATCAACCTCCATTGAGTCCAAAACGGAAATTATGATTCATTTCTTATGTATGCATACACAAGTTCGAAGTCCCCATAAACAAAAACGTTTTACAGTTTTGTTTCAAGGTAAACTATAGGTTTCCTTGTACTCCGCCAAGGTTCATTGCTCTTGTGACGCAAAACAGGTGTACCAGTGCCCATTAACCAATTTATATTTGACTCTTCAACGCATTTTATCTTAAAATCTATGCATACTAGACCCTTTATGCATAGAAACTTTTTGTTTTGTTTTTTCGTGTACTACCTGTGGTTAAAGGGTTGGACACTTATTTTGAATCAGCCAGTATGTTTGTGGTGTGGAAACATACAATCAAAATACTATTAAAATGAGTTTTTTCGCAGCGAAGCAACGTTCGGGTTGTTTTTAACAGCGGCCGAGAGTAAACTTAGTCCGGGGTCTGTTAATTTAAAGTTCCCTTCAAATGCTCGCTTAAAAGACAAAGATCATTTGCATTCACTAAATTCAATCCACATAAATTAGAGTATACCTCACAGGACCAACAGACCGTGCAGCAATCGGTGATCCGGAAGGTGATTTCGAACCAGCTGCCGAGCACGTTTCCGGCACGTTCTTTTTAACACCGGAGGGACTACCGTAACCACTACTTTTGAATTTACGGGCAGCACCATTCTGCATATTTTCCGTTTATCTTCTCAAATATAAGAAACTTTCTTTACAATAAGAATTATTTCACAAAATAGGCAGATGAATTATCACATGTAAATATAAAACTGGATATAAGTATAAAAATATATTATTGGAGCGATCTTATTATATATTTTTTTTTTTTGCAAAGCTGTAGGTATTGAATTTTGAATTACTGACGTATAGCAATTTTTCCAATTGTACACTGATCGGGTCCCACTTACTTATTATTTTATAATTAAGGTGACAAAAAAAATATAATTTACAGTTAAGTAATAAAAAATTTAGAGGCACTAGGAATTTAAGTCACATTTTTAAAAAAATTAACCGAAATTCGTTGCACGCACAATCTTATTAGGTACCATCACAGAAATTAAGCCATCGATTTTCATTGGTTAATGCGAACATTTTTTTTCTAATTTTCTATTACAGCACCATTACGATGAATGATAAAAAGGATAACAACGTGGAACACCCCTATTGTATCACAGGGATAGTCATTTTTACGATAGCATTTAATTTGGGTCGTCCCCTGCTGCGCAAGCTCCGAATTTTGCGGCCCGATCGATGTCGAATGTGCGCTGAATGAAAGTCGTAAACTCCGACATTCAAAGAGAATTTCGTAAAAGTCGAAAGTATGGTTGTTTTACGAAATTGAGCGATACTCGAGCGAGTCGAGCGGTGCATTGCGTAAGCGGTTTATTAATGACAAGGTCGCAAAAATGCTGGCAAAACGTGATAGTGTAAAGTTCTTGGCTTCTTGAAAGAAACGCGTAAATAGAGCTAAATGTTGACGTTTCTATGATTTACGCAGTTGGTATTTTATTACTATTTTGGCCGTGAATGAAGTAAATAATACCGTATGTCTTGAGGCCATAATCTAAATATAAAGGGATATTATTTTATTTACGTCTTTATTTACTATTCCCCCGAGAGGTAGGTAAAGACATTATCGTAAAAAGAATACACAGAAAATATAAAACAGATACTTTCGTAAATATTACGGAAAAAAAGGAGAATTTATGTAATATATACCGAGCGTCTATTCACATTAGAGAAAGCGAGCGCTTGAACGTTTTTAAAAACGCTCGTGTGAACGCCGCCTTATCGTATCACCATTGCTCAAATGCTCGGCCGTATGGGTCGTAGGAACAAGTTCACTTGTGTTAACATGTTGGTTAACATGTTCGTAAGTTGCGGGCTTCTGGAAAAACACGCAAAACCCAAGACCGTGAACCTGAGCTCGCTGCACTGGGTGCAGCATTCCACTCACTAGGGAATATGTAAACGGACATGTTGTCGAGCGTGTCGCCCAACATGTTCCGTAGTGAGTGGAAGGCTTTAGGCTCGGACTTTTTACCTCCTTTTAAATTTAGCCATATAAAATCGCTGGAGGCAATTATGTCCACAACGTTTTCGAAGCATTTTAAAAGGCAGATAAATTTACAAGAAGTTAACAGACCACGCCTAAACTGTTTACATTTTCCTGCTTTTATTGATCTGTGTTTTTAATTAAGACGGAACATGTTCAAAGAACTTTGATATTTTGATTAATAAAAGTTCGTGACAGATACGAATTATAGGGGTATTTGTTCATCTTATCAATATTTTATCAGACTTTTTATTTGTTTTATATGAATGTAGTGCAGATAATACAAATACGATGAAAGTAAAATTGGTTGCAAAATTGATAGTTTCATTTCTACTGAAAAGAACCTACAGTCAAAGCTCCATAACTCGAACTGCCAAAGGACCTGAAATTAAATTAGAGTTATAGAATATTCGAGTTAAAGGGCATGAGTACATACCAAACCTGTTCATACATATTATGTATTTATTTACATATTTTATTAAGAAGTAAAAAAAAAACATATAAACAATAGCATACAGACAGCAAAATTTAATATAATAAACGTGGATAATGTACTTGATGGTATTTTGTATTCCTCAGCAATATTTTTCTTTTCTACAACATTTTCGACTTTTTTTTAATTTCAAGCTTTTGTTGAACTGTAAGACTCTTCAGTTGATGGAAATTTATATGGATATAAAGAAAATACGACCAAATTAATTGAAACACTAAACGCAACTGAAGTGCATAGCAATATTGTCTCAGATCCGAAGAAAGGGATTCCCAGAAGCACCATCGCTGGAAACTTAAATTGACGATAAAAAGTGGGGATTTGTCGTAAAAATTCGAGTTACAGAGCTTTGTGAGTCCTTTGTAAAATTTATTTCGAATTATAGAAATTCGAAATAAAGAGCGAAAACCCAATGCGAAACGCCAGGGGAAAGCAAGCGACTTCGAGTTATAGGACTTCCACTTACGGATCTTTGACTGTACATCGAAAGAACTCAACATTGCACTGGTGACTCAAAACAGAATGAAACGTATTTTTTAAGCAAAAATATAATTCTTTTATGCATATTTAAGAAAAAGAAAGAACCCTGTTCTGGAGATTCAAAAAAGAATGAAATTATTTTTTAAGTAAAAATATACTTCTACTTTTTTATTAGAAAAAGCCTCACATATTTAAGAAAAGTAGTCGCTAAACATATTGTTTTAACGTCAAATTTATCTTATCAATTACATTTACAAATTTATTACCTGAGCTCCTCCTTCTGTAGCCAATGCCTTCAAAGCGGTTAGTAGATTGAAATTCTAGCCTTAGAGTAGCATTCATTTTGGTTAATAGAAAAATGAATTTGGAAAAGTAAAAGACGCATTGAAAAGACTTAAAGAATGAATCTAGATTGTCAAGTAAATTGTAAACACGCTTTTTAAAATGATACTGAAATATGTGATCAGTATAAAGGTCGTTTTACACGTTGGTAATGCAGTGCAATGGAATGAAAATTATAATCAATCCCGACATATAGTTGGGCAAATGTTTTTCATTCCGTGGACAATGCCCGCGTTGGGGTGAAGTACGCTATGGCATATGCGCCTGCTAATTCACTGCATTGTCCGCTCTATAGAATGGGGGGCGACATTTGCCCAACTATGTCTCGGGCTTGATTATAACAAACCTAAACTTAAACCTTACTCGCAGCTTTACATTGAAGCATTTGTCGTGTAATTCCAACGAATGGTAGCAATTTCTGAATGCAATATTTAGTTATCTTATATTTAAGTGGTCCCAATGAAGATAATTAACAATTATTCTTTACCCACATTCACCGATGATTAAGCGCATAATATATATTGCTTCTTGCTGCAATATAAATTGCATCTGTAAAGATTTTTGTTTATGAAAGAAGGTCAAAGAAGGTAAAATAGAACATAAAAATGTATTTATAAGTGTTTGTTTCTTAAAAATCTTGTCCGTAACTCACTCGAAAGTGCACCTTTATTTTTTGGATTTTGGAACTTTCAATCCTTGCTACAAAATATACCTACTCTCCTCGAAATAACTATAATATTTTATTTGTGGAGATGAGATGTCGCAATTATTCAGAATTTTTTCAAACAAAAATATTTCAAAAACTAATTCAACTGCCTAATTACTAAATTACTAACTAATAACTTGAAAAACATTACTGGCTCTCAAAACTACGAATACATTTCTGATTTTTTGTTTACCGACAATACTAATAATAATAGTAGTGATTATTATTACCATTGAATAAACAATTTAATTTTATGCAATCTTATCAAACACTTTTCGAGTCGTATGTTCAGTATCGAGCCGTACGCGGCCTTAAATAAATATGGCCCTCTTTTACCGTTTTTGTATATCTGTTAAAGATCCCTAACAGCAAATACATAAATGATTCACTTACAGAAAGCTGGAACATAGACATGAATGACTCCGACTGCGTGCCAACATACGCACACACTTAGTTAAAATAATCACTGCACGTGATTGAACGTAAACAAATAATGTATGTACCTACGTGTACTTACGTACAAAGTCCCAAGTCTAGGATTTAAATCGAACGAGCTGATTAAATAACTGATATAGTTTCATTAATAAAGCAAAAATTATTGAGAAGTTCTTACGTAACTTATTTTTGTTTTTTCGGTTTCTTAGATCATTGCCAAAATATTTATTGGTCGTGAAATAAATTGAAAATTTTAAAGGTTTCTTTTACCAGCCTTTATTACTTATCTTATAGTTTATGAAAGTTGTATGACACGACTGGTAATGGTATTGCCTTGCTTTCATACAAAGAAACCAGAACCAGAAAAATGGTGAGAATAAATACTTGTATACATGAATTTCGACAAGATATTATCAACGTATCAACGTCAGTACGACTTTTTTCTCAATTTGTAAAATGTCGAAGGCCACAAGTCGATACTGTCAATTACAAAATCTCAAAATAGTTTACAGGTGAACATAATTATTCTTATCACACGGTTCTGTAATTTACCCGCATCATAAATATTTACACACTTGTAGATTATAGTAAAGAATTAGCTTCGATAAATTATAAACCTTTCTAATTAGATAATTAAGAGGAAGATGGTGCCATGAGTTTTTGCATAGTTTTGAACATGGCCTGAACATATGTGGAAGGTTGTGATATACTCTGTATTTACAATATCGTTAGGCACAAAAATTGTTGCTAATAATCAAAAATGGGACACTAATTCAGGTTAATTAAATTAGTTCATGTTAAAGTTAGTATGAATTACGCATTACTTGAAAATTCTCATTCAAAAGCCAGAGTTAAAAGAAGGAAATTTCATCAACGTTTTGTGTTAAGTTTGATTCAGGTTTGTTTTGATCTTGAATTAGATCTACGCTTTACATACTTGTTATCTTATCATATTATCTAGAGATGAAACTAGCTGAAGCTTGTCATTCAAATATTTATTTTTATTCTATATTAAATAAATATTTACTTACTTGCACACAGTATTTTCTAGTGTCTGTGAAGCTGGCGTATCATTTCATGGAATCTCATAAGTTCTAGTGAGTTCTGGCTTTATGGCTAATAGTTCTATAGTTCCTGATAGATAAAATCGATAGTTCTGCTCATTAAAGTGAAAAAAAGCTAAAGTGCAAACTGAAATGCCAGGTTCACGCAGCGTCTCACTTTGTCCTACGCAAAATTAACGGCCAATTCTTATAGGAAATTAAAAGACCTATAGTTCTGCATGGGTTCTAGAAAGAGTTCTAGAGAAAAACATTGCTATTTCTTATTAAAAAACTCTAATAACACAATATGATTAGTTACGTAGATACAGATGAGACGCTGTCGAATATTCGACAGTTCTATGAGCTCTACATTTTTTTCCTTGTAGATCAGAACGTATCCAACGACTTTCTACAGAGTTCCGGCCACAAGTCTCATTAGATTATTTTTTGAGCAATTTTAAATCTTGGTAAATTCAAGTCGTATATTCGATAGCGTCTCGGCTATGACCTGTATAACTCCAATTTCAGGGATTTAAAATTGCTGAAATAATAATCTAATGATGCTTGTGGGTGGAACTCTGCAGAAAGTCGTTGGATACGTTCCGAACTACAAAGGAAAAATTATAAAGCTCACAGAACTGTCGTGTTTTTGGCAGCGTCTCGCTTATTAAGTGTATAATTCAAATTTGGCGGAGTTTAAAATTGCTAAATAATAATCTACTTAGGTTTATGGCTGGAACTCAGCGGAAAATCATTGAATGTGTTTCTAAGTACAAGGAAAAAATTACCGAGCTCCCAGAACTGACGTATATTTGACAGCGTCTCAATTATAACCTGCATAACTCGAATTTCGCAAGATTAAAATTTGCTCCAAAAACAATTTAATGAGTCTTGTGGCCGGAACTCTGTAGAAAGTCGTTGGATATGTTCTGATCTACAAGGTAAAAAATGTAGAGCTCATAGAACTGTCGAATATTCGACAGCGTCTCATCTGTATCTGCGTAACTAATCATATTGAGTTATTAAAGTTTTCTAATAAGAAATAGCAATGTTTTTCTCTAGAACTCTTTCTAGAACTCATGTATAACTACAGATCTTTTAATTTCCTATAAGAATAGGCCGTTAATTTTGCGTAGGACAAAGTGAGACGCTGCGTGAACCTGGCGTCTCAGTTTGCACTTTGGCTTTTTTTCGCTTTAATGAGCAGAACTATCGATTTTATCTATCAGGAACTATAGAACTATTAAGAATAAAGCCAGAACTCACTAGAACTTATGAGATTCCATGAAATGATACGCCAGCTTCACAGACACTATTTTCTAAGTCAATAGGTTGAGGCCTTGAATGACGATTTAAACTCAAGTTTAACTGAACCAGGTTCAAATAAAAAGATCTTAAAGATTATAGCAATTAAGACATTCATAAATAAAATTTGATGCAATTTTATTCATTTTGAACCTGGTTCAGTTGAACTAGAGTCGAAACATCTTTGTACAAGTGGCCCTTTTCAGTCATGGATTAACTTTAAATTTTGGTGTATTCCCATGGCCCTACAATTATTAAGACAATTATTACGACTGAAATATTAGCCCTTACATTTTAACTTTAAATTTTGCATAATTCTCACGGTAACAACTCTAAGAGCCAGAAATTGTTTCCATAAGAATAAAACGAGCTGGCCCTAATGCCTAATTGTAATTATTCCCATAACAACGAACAATTATTGTAAGGGTTTCGGCTTAGAATTAAACTGCAATTATTATACAACTGTATCCTATACAAAGCAATATCGGTTATAGCAAATTCATTGATGATGTATAGAATTTTCTACATTTTTTTTTCTTGTTTTTTTATTTACTGTTCCTTTTTTGGGTATATTATTAAGCCATTTGCACAAATGGTTAAGTGGCATCAAAAATGATGAAACCTGGTTTTAGTAATTTTTTTATAATTGACTAAAATGAGTCATTTATTGCAGTAGGTACAAGTATTAGCCCAGACCTTTTTTACCTTCTTTTAAATTTGTCTCTCTCATACAGACCCTGGAGACAATCGGGGCTATGCTATAACTTTAATATGCATATCAATTGATATGGTATTTAATAACTGAAGAGAACTTGATACGATTTCATAACAATTCAAGTGGATTGTCCATCGCCAATTGGAGACAGCTGTATATTAACTTGATATCACAGTTGTTAAGGATTGCAGGTTGTTACGAAACTGTTCACAGAATACAGATTTTGCAAGGTCACTTCATACATAGCAATAATTGATATGTATCCAGTCCACATCAATATTAGAGAGTAGATTCCAATGTATCGACAGTGGTTTCTAAAGATATTATAAGGCACACAGCATTAAACTTAAGCCTAAGTTAGAACGTAACACACATTATTTATAAATATGAATGAACATGTCAGGGTTACATCCCCTTTCTTCGCAATATTAGTTGCGCGTTAATTACAACAGCCAATGACACACGTAACATTTTTGTAACTTCTATGAGATCGATCACACTTGTTTGTTAATGAATTCATTCATAAATATATAAAAGACGTTTGTCAAGTAAATATTAAGCAACAAATTCAATTGACAGATTCACCTAAACGGTAGTTCAAACCAATATTACAAAACCGGCCCTTAATGATATTTGGACTCAACAAAAAGGAGTGAATTGTATTCTCAGTATCGAATTAAACTATTTAAGACTGAATTGTACTATTTACATATTTCAAATTCGTTAGAATATTTTCGCTTTTGTATTGTAAACTAATAGAATTTTTCAAATCAAACATAAATAAATAATCTCGCCTGCAAGTTTTATTTTTCGATAAATTCTAAAATTAAATTTATTACCGTGTTGTAAAAAGCGGGCGTTTTTGCAAGCGAATTGGAATTGTTTCAAAATTATCCGCCACTCACGCACATGTGTTTGCTTTGCAATGTTCAATGTGTGTTTAGTGATTAAAAATAAATTACTTGGAATCGATACCGCACAACACACATCACATTGATGATTCTGATCAGGATGTGTACCCACTGACTGTCTGCATTTTTATAAGTAACGTAAAATACTTGCCCCATTGTTCTGTTTTAGAAGTACAAAATATTTCGATGTCGTTAGGTAGCGTTTTAAAACATTTCATCGATATTTTTTAAACGAATCAAATCAATTGTTATTGCAAATTGCTATTACCAAATTATACCCTAGACATACCTATTCCTTAAGTCAAAAGAAAAAGAACAAAGGGAGCATAAAATCGAACTACAAACTGAAAGAAAATACCTTCTTTACAGAAAGACAGGTGGTGCAGTTTCTTTAAGGTGAACAGAAAGAAAAATAAAATGGTTAATCGTAGTCCTCAAGGTGCAAGGTGAAAGCAAAATACATGACCTAAGACGAATTTGAACAATTCTTAAATAAACAGCGTTATCTCAATTGAGTGTCAAAGATCTACTACAATCATCTAAAAGTGCCAAAGCTTAATTGAGCTCAGCTCAATGCTACGTGTCTCTACACATGTTAAAGCTTAACTGAGCTCGATACGTTTCATTTGAGTTCAACGTTTCACGTTAAACTCAAATGAAACTCAAATTATAGAAAAGTTAGCCTAGTCTTTAGGCTCGCTTGGCTCAGCAGCTTCACTGAAATCAATCAACCTCAAATTCGAAACAATTTAGTCAAATTACGAGCGTGTAAAGTCAACAGTCAACAAACTCAGAAGCTTAATTTTAAGCAGTTTAGTTAGGTAACACAGATTCAAGACAAGTGATATAATTCATTAAGATAAACTGAAATTTTAAGTAGCAGTTTATTGGAAAAGCTAAAATGCTTCATTGAGTTCAAGTTTACAGGTTCAAGAAAAAAATTCCGAAGCGCTAAAACTACAAAACTAAATATCTCCGAAACTGAGCAGTGCTTAATGTAATTCAAATTGCAGACGTCAGTTGAACTACAAGCATTCAAAGCAGTGAGCAAGTTCAGTAGTTTAATTTTTAAATCTAACTCAACTTAATTAAAATCCCGAAGACTGAAGTGTAACTACAAGTTGCGTCATTTTTCAAAGGATTACTGAAGTTAAAATACAAAGATTTTAGCTAAATTCTAAGCTAAAATTATATTGTAAATCTTAAAAAAATCATTTAGATATTTTAGTTAAACAAAGAACAAGGACAGAAATACTTAAAAAAGTTAAGTTAATTGTGAGCTTGATTTGACTCAAACTCGGTCCATTATTAAAATTTAACACTTAAAAACTTTTGAGCAACTCAGAACAACTGAAAAAAATAACATTTTCCAAAAGTAATTACAATTATGCTACGAAAAGTCATGGAATAAAAAAAACAAACGAAATCTAAATTTCTTCTATGAAAAGTGTAAAAATTTTCATGTGATAATCTTGGTTAGGAAAGAGAAAGAACGTTCAAAATTATTAATAATGGTGACGGTCATGTTTGCATTTTCAAATTTTATAGATCATAACTCGTCTATTTTCAGAAAGCAAATTCTTTTACCCTGAGCCTAAAGCCACCATTAAAAAAAATTATCGAGTCCGTTAATGAATTTAAATATGTGTGTAATTAACAAGAGTGGAATTAAATTTCAGTACCTATTTTATGCTTTTGAAAACCGTCAATAAATATCACAACAAAAGTTTAGAAATATTGTTCGGTATGATCTACATGGTCCACAATAAATTCTTATTCGCAATAGACAGATAACAAACGGCACGAAATTCAAATTCAGTTTCATATTCAACTTTCGTTTATTTAAATGCTTACTTACTTGATTAACGTTAATATAACACGGCAGGCAAACAAAGTAAACATTAACAAATAATGCGAAATAAAATAAAAACTCGTTGATTTTCCATATCTTCTTGCAATTTTCTTTTCTAATTGTAATTAATTTAAAATCAGAAATTAGTTACAATTCAATGTAGGTATCTGCTTTAATTTTATTTTATCTGCTTGAAAGAAGATTTCAAAGAAACTCACGAAATCATTGAAGAAATGGATGCATCAGATCAGAAACAAATATAGAAAAAGAAGGAGTAAACAAAAATTGAAGAAAATTGAGAATTATCAAAATAGAAATATAACTTTCCAAACTTAGGAACTACATAGGTTCCAAAAAAACATTACACGCTCAATAAAACTATAGAAAGACGATGACAGATAATGTCATAGAAAATCAAAATGTAACTACAGCTGATTAATTCACTCAGGTAAAAATCTTCAAATGTTTTCATTACTGATTATTCAAGTATTTGATTTGATTTATTTTTTCTGGTTAATTAGTTTTTTTTTTTTAATAGTGGTTTAAATTTTTGGGAAAAAGTGAAATACCATTTAGGGAAAAAGTGAAATAGCGCGCGGGAAAATATGAAACAATTTTATGCAGATTTGTGCAAGAGTCAACAGGAATTTATGCTTTGAACTGTGTAAATACAAAAAAAAGTCGATTATGGATATGAAATTTCGACCGAGAAACTGATAAACTAATAAACTTTTTCGAGCTTTTTTCGAATTTGAAACCGCAAACTCGATTCAAAAAAAATATGCAAATACAATGCGATCAATAATGACTATCCATGTCGCTGACTTAATTTATATATGTCATAGGACAATAATAATTCCAATTATTTTTTCTCTGTTTTTTGTTAATTTCATACGTTTTTCTTTCTCTTTTGTTTTCTTTTTAATAGTAAAGGAGACTGTGGTTTAAGAGATAATTGAAATTAACCTCCGCCCACAATATTTTTTATATCCGTAGATACGTATTTCGGCAGCTAAGCTGCCATCTTCAGTACGCTACCAACTTAAAAACCAAAAAAATGTCTAAAACAACCTAATCACACTGACAAAATCATAAAAATGTTAAAACTAACAACAATCTAGCTTAGCTGCCGAAATACGTACCTACGGATATAAAAATTATTGTGGGCGGAGGTTAATTTCAATTATTATTTCTGACTCCTGCTTAGAGTTCGCTTTTGTTTTCTACGAGTCTGTTGTTATTTGCAATAACTTTCGTCGATTTCCATATTTTTGTCCATCATGGTGTTTTTTTCTTAAATTCATTTTATGCTTTCGCATTTTTGTTTTGTTTATTTTTATCAAATAGATTTTCATATTTTATTGATTGACGCTTTTTTACTGTTGTCACTTGTTTTCTAGTAGTTGTTTTCGTCTGGAGATTTATTTGTTATTTTATTCATCTTAGGGCCGTTTGATACTACACAAGAGAGGAACAGTGGGACAAGTTACCAACATTTTATATTAATTCTTGTATAGTGTCAAGTGGGTCCGCTACTCCTCCGGTACGCTCTCATACTACGTATTTCTCTGTTACTTTTCTTAATGAATTGATTTTTAGCATTTTATTGATGCTTTTTATACCTACTTCAGCGTTTTTCATTTATTTTGTGTTCATTTCAATTGTTATCTTCGTTTTGAGCACTGTATTTCATCGTTCATTTCTTTTCTTTTTATCACAGTTTGCTTTTATTTTTTATGAATTTTTTAACTCGTCCCAAAGATTGTCGTTTTCGCTCAGCTTGGCGTTGAATTCTTTTTTTTTTGTTTATTTTTATTTACTTCATGCATTCTATTTTCATGTTGTTTCTTGTATCTCTCTCATTCTTTCGTTTTTTTGCAGGTTTCATTTGTCTTTATTTATTCGTTCTGATTTTTGATATCCCGAAATGATTTTTGAAATCCCACATTATAGGAACTGTGAAACTAAAAATTTAGGTTATTGCGAAGAAACCGAATTAAGATAAGATTTATTAACTTTATTTTCGTATTTTCTTTTTCAGAATAACTTTTTACACATAAAAATCATATACTTTATTGATTTGACATTGTTTTCAACAAAAGTCAAACACAAATATTAACATTTTCTGTGGACTTCAGAAAAAACTGGCACTTTTTGGCTACTTTTTAACAACAAGTTCTCGACATTACCTCCAAAAAATCTGGCAACTCTGGTATAGAGTACCTTTTTAGACAAAATCTCCTACTCTTTTTAGTCCACTTAGATCCCTTCCATTACCCTCGTTCTAAAACCGAATTTCCGGATCAATTAAATTATTCAAAAACAGACATGGAAGTAATTATCGTGTTAGTTGAGCGTTCTTAATCACTGCGATTTCATAATTTACCAAAAAAAAATGTGCCTTTCACATTACACAACTTTCAAGACAACCAATTAATGAGCGTCATAAAGACAAGAAAACAATTACAATAGAATTTGTGCAATCTCAGATAACATGAATTTCAAACAGAATATGTAGAATGGCATCATCAAACCAACTGATGTAAAGGATAACAAGCAGTCTAATGGCTGTTTTACATTATATAAATTTATGTCAAAATTATGTCAAAAGAAAATAGTACCTACCAAAATATATTAACAAGAAAAATTAGTGGAACAGACGCAAACATATCTATTTCTGTATAATGTTTTGTTTTACACCATCCTGTACCCTTTCCTGATATCATTTTATATGATAATGCATTATGCATTATTCCAGATGTTTCAACATTCAAAATTAACTACAACTGCACATAAGGCATGGATATTTTTAGGTTAGGTTGCATTCGTCTTCTATGAGGAGACCATCCTTGTCATACGGCAGGAAAAGCCAGACTCTTTTCGGTGAGGGCTTTGAATAAAAAATTTTGTTGAGAAGCTTTAACACAATTAGGTGTAGATTTTTGATCACCAAACCAATTAAGTTCATGGACTACGATTTGTTTTTTTTTGTTTTTCTTCGTTTTATACCAGATGCCTGATTAATTATCCTCGGAAGTAAAAAGGTCGATTCTTTCACAGGAAAGTGGAAAGGAAATTCACTTGATTCCGAAAGTGAAAATTCATTCAAATTATTTTTGTTTTTCATGACGTGTTTCAGCGAATGCCAAGAGAAGTTTCATTTGGTGCCAAAAAAACGCGCGCAAACCGCGGTGACTAATACCTCAGAAAAGTATGCCACAGATGCTTTAAACCATAACAGATAACACCGGTACAATAAATAAAGATGCCAAAAATCGATAATCCATACCAGTTCGCAGTGGTAGTTGGCAAGGCCATCCTTTTTCCAGAGGCGGACGATTCTGATTCGTCGATTTTTTCCTTCATACTTGAAGAGGCTTCATTCATTGATTAGAAAACACGCAAAATTAAACGAACATCTTTTCAAAACCGCCCGGTTGAGGTATACTATCACCTATCACTATCACAACCACTAGAACTGCACAAATTATTAAAACACAAAAAAAACAGAACAATTTCAGCATCGGCGATTCGTTTTAAAGCTAAACTCGTTCGAATCTATTATAAAACTGTAACAAACACTATAGCTTGGCAACCTTTATCATATCGCGTCCGCGACTCGTATCCTAAATAAGACCGCAGGTGTAACGAATTTTCAGCAATTTATTAGCGCATTTAACGTTAGATAACGGGGCCGGAGAGATTACAGAATTCGCTCCTCGTGAGTCACTCACGGACACGTTGATAATAAAAGGCGAAAGTCAGTGTTCTCCGTAACTCGGAAAACGAGTGGGATCGGAGAGGGCTATGGCACTTTGTTGTTTTGTTCGCGATGGAACACCTTCGCTGTGTGTTCTTTTAACACCGGACTCACCACATTAAGCACAAAGTTACTGACCGGACTGTATTATACCTTACAAGCCAGAGCGACGGAAACGCGAAATATCAGCAACTACGTATTCAGATCTTTAATTCACTAATAAAAATATAGGCGAATTCAAAAGGCAAGTTGAAAGAACTTCTAGGTGAAGACAGGTTTTTGCATAAAGAAATCCTATGTAAGAAGTGCGTGTACTTTTAGCATAAGAAAAATAAATCATTGCAAAAAAAACACTGATTCATATTAATATCTAAATAAATACTGCTACTGCAGAAGCTTAATTTCTTATATTAATTTTCTATCATTCAGATAATTAAATGTGAATATTTGTCTGATCTATTTATTTTCTGTGTCTATCCTTCATTGCTTTCTTACCTAATTTTTAAGTAGGTATTCATTCACTTAGAACCAATTGGTTTATTGTTTGTTTTCAAAGATACACATTTTAGTGTGTAATAGACTGGCATCTAAACAAAAAACTTATTAAAACTGAAAACTACATAGAAGTACAAGAGCTTTTACCTTTTGAAATTTGTAGTAGTAATATGCCTTTCGGTCATTGTTGGTTTGTTAGAATGAGTAGTGATTACCTAGTGTCAACTTTTCCTATATATACTGACATTTATTGCTTATTGTTTTATTTATATCTCACTCCATTTATCACTTGTCAGCAGCCTTATCGTCGTACATTTATCCCAAGTTCTCAATACTTGTTTGCTTAGAATTAAATACTTGTAATTGCTAAAGCACAATCTGTATATATGACAACGATTATAGTTTATACCAATATAATTTAAAAGCACAAGAGGAATGTGAAAATGATCGAGAAGTAAAAAGCCTTGGCCCAATTTTGTTTCATTTTGCAAATTTAGGTTAGGTTAGTTAAGTTAGTTAGGTAAATATCAAATTAAAAGAAAGTGTTAGGTTCTTTATTGCAAACTAAAGTGTCCTATTATTTTTCATTCAAAAACGGGACGACCTTGAAAAATTAAACAAGTACAGTCACTACACTCAACCGAAAAAGTTATGATGAGAACTATCTACACGTATAATTTAAAAAGTACGTAGAATTTTATCATTATGTTTCAATTTGCGACACAAAAATGTCATGGATACTAATGAATGGTATTCAATAGTTTCGTGTAAAAAAACAGTTAATTTGAAGCTTAAATTAAATCTGGCATAAATTTGAAAAAGCAGGAGACTCACTGATAAACAGTGCTGCCAACTTAGTGGATTTTCCGCCAGTTCTAGCTTAACAGAAATTACATCTGGACTGGAATTTTCCATATAGCTGCTAGGGGATTTCCTAGCTTATTTACTCGTTTTGTTCATCGGAAATATGACTGATGAAATTGGTAAAAGAGAATAAAATGATAGTAACGAATTTAGAATTGAACGTTAGAGACTATCATAGAAAATTAGAAACTGTTCTAGGACGTTATAGGTTATCCTAGAAAATTAGAAACTATCCTAGAATTAGAGACTAGGCTGGAAAATTATAAACTATCCTAGAACAGTAGAAACTAGACAAGTTAGACGTTGTAATGGTCATTATCTATACCAAGATCACAGGTAGTGTTGCCGTCTTGGCGAATTTATCTCAAAAAGTATCGATTTTAACCTCTTACGTTAAATGAGACACGTGTGAAGTACAGCTGTTTACAAAACCAAATCAAACATTTTGTAGAAATGAAATCTTTTAAAAATTTAGCTGAAAATCGTTTTTGATCGCAGTGCATCCCTCAAGCATCCTCTGTACAGCTGTTTCAGGTTACGCTACTTAAGCTTTTGTAATTTTTGACTAACAGCGAAACTGATAAAGTAACAAAGTAAAGAAACGTATTTAACCAAAATGTTTCAGAATAATTTGCAGTTAATAAAATAATATAAAAAAATAACGAATAAGTTTTATTTAGAAATAGTGATAAAATACAGCGGACAAAAATCGAAACCCCTCACGACATCTTTGTGAATATATTTTTAAGAGCTAGCTAAGTGCGACAATTAGGAACCTAACAACAAATTAAACTCTTTATTATCTAATGATTAAGTTTATTTCAGCGTAAACGGCGTGTTTACTAAAAACCTAAAATATCCTTGTAAAAGTCTGACGAAAACGCCAAAAAAATTCTAATTATTACGATTTTTATTTCGACGTTTTACAAAAGAGCCATATTCAGCTACATTAAAAATTGCATTTACTTGTAAATAATAAATTTGATGCGAATTTTGTGCGGTCACGGTGTGTGATAGTAAGTACCTACATTAATCTTATTTGGAAAATTGAGATCAACTTTTTTTAAATAAAGTTTTCAATTTCGTATAAAGTATCCATAGAGAAAAAGAAAGCCGATAGAGAAACAAAGATTGACGCTACAAAAGTTTAATTTCAAAGATACGTGCAACGAATAGTCGGAACGACAGGCAACCAACACAACGAGCGAGCACACAAACCAAATAGATAGATTATTTAACGTAGAATACTATCTTCCTTTTTTTTTTGGAGGCAACCAACGATACTCGCGCGCTAAACACGCTCACGTAATTATGTAACAGGACGTAAAACAATATATCTTTGGCTATCAAGGGTATCTTCAAAAAACATCATTTTCTAAATATTTTTGAAAGATAAGCAGGGCCCCTGTAACCATGTGTGCAATGTCTTGGTATTTTTTTTTTCGACAAAACATTAATCGGAAACAACTTCTTGTCTGTCCAAAAAAACTATCCACAAGGCTGAACTGTCTTGATAAAGCCGTCAACGTCACGGCAAAACGTCGACAAAAATAGAACAGTTAATTGAGGCAATTAAAAGTAAAAAAGTTCAATTTTTGCAATTTTCATTTGCCAAACTTTTCATAAAAAATTTAATGTACTTAATAATTTTATTAGGTAAAAATATAAATTATGTAAGCTGTTACGGTTTGGTTAAAAAAAATCAAATTACATTTTACTTTTTAAGTTTTTAGATATTTAAGTTACTTTGCTTTTGTGATTTTCTTTCTTTTTTTCTAATATTAATAACAAGAGCGCACTTGCATTCTTTGGGGGAGTCTGAACAGAGATCGGTCCAGCAGATTGGGACCCTACGAGCCTATCTCCACTCTCATTACACTCGGTGGCCCCCGCAGAGATGTTAAATGCCTAATATATCTAAAAATGTTGTTTTTTTTTTTCCACTTTTTTTTGTTTCTTTTAAGTTTTTTGATAATTATGATAATTGATCGTTTATGCATGCTCTCATTCGAGAGCCCACGTGATCTAGAAACTTGAAAAAAAGTGAAGGAAAATTTTAAGAAAAGTGAAGGAAAATGTTTAAAAAAAGTTGAAAACTTTAAAAAATTTGTCCCTTGTTTAAATTTTTTCATTTTTTTTGTTTTTAATTGGCCCTTTTTGCATGTCCCAACTCATCTGTCAGAGGGCGGCAAAATATGGAGCGGCTTTTGGTCTCGTGGAGGCCTTGAAGATAAAATGCATTTTTCAGTTTTGCAAGGAATATGTATAATACATAATTTTTGAGATTTTTTCCTTATCGTTCAGATTTAACATAGAAATCATGTGCAAAAGAAATTTCAAATCGACACCTGCAGGTTTATGTGTCGTGTTATCGATTGTGAAGGGAAAATTGTAGACGTTCATCCTTAACTTCTTTTTTGATGTTTAAATCTAAATATTCAGCAGATTGTAAAATTTATAAGCATATGATATGTGAAAAAGAAAATGCTTTAGTTCAAGCGGAACGTATTAACGTATATGTTTTATTATTCGCCCCATGTCTCTGTCACCTTCATATGATATTTTTTATTTTTTTTATTTTTTTTTATTTATTGTCATGTACGTAGTTAACAACAAATAAAATAGCGACATCTTGCTATCGCTTTTTGACCTGACATTGCAGTAGGATAGACAAATTGAAGCGGGATTTGCTCCTAATAAGTCCCCCATGCAAGGCGGCCATGCTTGCTGTCAAAGCATAATGAAAATTTTTCTAGTAGTTAACAACATTAATATTTGAATTAAAATTAATGTGCATGCACAAATAATATCGATTATTTTTAATTTGGTTCATTTTGTTTCAGGGATTCATTGTCAAATTTTGTACAGTAAAAATCTAAATTCTGTACAACAAAAATTCAAATTCTGTACAATAAAAATTCAAATTTTGTGAAGTGTGTAACTACGAAGTCAGGTTCCCTCTTTATAAATTGGTGACTATGTTGAATTGTTCACTAGCTCGCTATTTTCAGGAAAATTCTGCTTTTAACAGATTTCAAATTTAATCAACACTAATTTTCTTATATTGGAAGCATTTAAAAAACAGGACTGCACGAATAATTATGTTTTATTTCTCAGCATACTTGAATATTTCTTAAAAAATCCGAACGATGAACTTTGATATCCTTAAGTGTCTTGCAAAACGAAAAAAATAAATTAACAATCAAACTAGAGAAAAGAATGAAAGTTTTAACCGCATGTGCACTTCTTACACAACTTATAAGCACTTATAAGTAAATTCTCCATGTATTTATTTATTTATCCAACACTTGTTTATTATGAAGTCATTATAATGTCGATTTTGAATATATTATGAGTTCTATAAAACACTAGTGGAATTATGAACACATAATTAAACTGTTATTCAAGGCCGGCATTATTATGACTTCGTAATAAACAGGTATTGGATAAAACTATGTATTACAGTCGCGCCTTAACAGCAAATAAGTCACTCAAGAAAAATTAGCCCATTCGAGCAAGCTCTCGTGGTTAAACATCCTTTCGTGACTTGTATTTGCCTTATAAGAGACTTGTATAATAAACAGCTGTTATAAACGCTTTGTTCTTAAAGCAGTTGAAAACTGAAGGCAAATCAGTACTCACGTTTTAGGTAAATTCCCAGCTAAATTCGACCATTCTCTCACCAGCTCATTCCTGGGCGGTAATTCGGAGATTGTCCTGTTTACGCTGTCGTCCAAAGAATAGAATTGACGACGATCCGACCTACGAAAATAGATTACATCATGCAAAAAATGATACTGAAGCATCAACTTACCTGTCATGTACTTCATCCAAGCCACTGCTCTGACTGTAATCATAATCCAACATCATATCATCAGACGCAATGCTCTCACATGCCGACAAAGTCTCAACGGAATCGCTTCGGTTCAGCAAAATTTTCCTGCGCCTGCTCAGCAACGGACTACTTTCAAATGCCTTCCGCCTTTGCTTCGGAGTTAACTCAATAAGGGTGTTGTTCTCCGAAACCGGCGGGGCGAAAGACTCACTGTTTGCCGAAGTTAGAGTTTCGTCAAAAACCAGCGCAGGTTGATCAGCTATTTCATCGTCGATTAAGAAGTCTTTTCCATCCGAAAGCGACAGGGAATTGGACGCATTCGTAGGCGTACCAGGACAAGATATGGTCAGCGTTTGTTTCTCGTTAATATCCTTAGAATTAGAGGAGCTCTTGCTGAGTTTCCTTTTGCTCTCCTCTGCCAAATCGGAGTAACTACAAACTAGGCTATCAGTTGGCGAGGTCTCATCTTCTAATAAATTGCTTGTTTTGCTGGCTGCTGCAACCGCTGCGAATTTCGGGTCTTCAATGGTCATCAGGACATGTCTGATTTCGTTTTTTGGCATCGGATTATTCAGCGAAGCGTTCATCAACGTTTCGAAAGCAGCCGTAACGTCAGCCGGTTTTCGAACTGGGGATTGATCTCTGTCTTTGCTCTCGTCGCTCGAGCTAAAACTGCAATTAAAATCATCGGCCATCGCTTCGCCCGCGTTCCCCCAGAGCTGATCGTCTGAACTCGGAGGGCTCATGTCGCTCTTGAACTGCTTCGATTTTAGGAAAGTCTTCACCGGCGGCGGTAAATTTTTCTCGTTAGTGTATTTTTCGCTGTAAGTCTTTTCCTCCTCTCCATAATCTCCGGACTTCCTTCGGTTTCTGTCTATGTTCCGCTGATACTCCAGGGCCCTCTCGCGGACGATTCCTGTGTTTTGGAATGCGCTGGGAAGACGAGGGAGCGGAAGGGCCGGTTCGTTGCAATCGTCTAAATCGCGTACATCGAAGGTGTTTCCGGTCATCACCACTCCCAAATTTCTCGCCTTCTGTCGATTCCTGCGGGCCCCGAAAGTCGGGGAGCAAGTCAGCGTTTCTATACCATTATCAGGATCTATGTTTCCGGTGCTGATGTGACTATCGACCCCCGAATCTTCAGTTAAGGAACCGTCTTTCGAGGAACTATCATCGCCAAGTGGCAATCCCCCGTTGTTTATCTTCTTGTTGTTGTTAGCGAGCGTTTTGGCAGTTTTTGATTCTATAACGCGTACGGGAAATTCCGCGCTGGGTAACTTAGTTGTTTGAAGTGTAAATTTTGTGGGGATGCCATAATCGGTCTTCCCCGTTGCGTTTTTGTTGCTGTCTACAGGGCTGGTTATTTTGGCTGCGACCGGCTTGACTCTTGCAGTTTCTGCATTGTTGTTTCTATATTCTAATTGCGTGGGTTGTATGGTGTTAATATCTGAGATTTTGTTGTATCTGTTGGCCGAGGGTTGCCTAAATCCGAATCTGCTGACGCGAGTTGCGTTCGCTTCTTTTTTGGGTGGGGCTAATCTAGGGGTTGTTCTACCGGATGAGGCAGAGAGAGAATCGCTGTTGCGGTTTCCGTTTCGATCTATAACGTCCGCGATGGCGAGACGACGAGCAGCGGCTGGATTTCCCGTTAGGGTTGGTATGACGGAACGCTTCTTGAATCCAAAAGACATTGCGACTCCCTTTGATAGCGATTGCTGCTGCTTTCTTGAGCCTTCTCTCTCATCATTAGGACTCTAGAAGAAAATAATATTGTAGATTAGAAGAGTGAATATTAAGATTGCAGTAATTAAAAATTTCAAGCACGTGAATCATTCATTTGTTATTCAGATGTTGATAAAAGATATATATAGGAGGTCGTAAAGTTCTTTAACATATTACATGTATATTTTTAATCAAGAAATAAACAAAAAAATCCTTAATTTATGTTGTTCAGAATTCTATTATTTCTGCCTTAAAAAAAAGATTTAGTAAAAGTTTGTACCCATAGATTTTTTTATTAAACGTTTTATTACAAAAGAAGAAATGAAGAGGTCGAAAAAGTTCGATTAACAAATTCTAAGAATTCGTCGCCTCGGGGGTCTCTTTCTCCTTTCGCATTCACTACAAAATTCAATGGAGGACTACAATCTTTTGTACTCGATTATATTAAAGTATCACTCACTCGCCGACATAATACTTTCAGTGAAAGCCACGGTTTTCGAAAGGGCACGCGATCTTGGCCCGTCTTCAGATACCGGTCACTCAACACAGGTTATAATTAATAGGTTTTGCTTAAATGATTTACTTTCTAGATAAACGCAGGATAATATAGTCTTGTTGTATAATCTATTATTATAAATGGCATGGTTTGAGATATAATTACGAAGTGAATAAATAAATAGATCGAACTATAGACAATTTCATGATTATTTAGACCGAAGAAATGTTTTCTTAAAGTATATTTGCAACCGAGATTATATGTTTACGGGCACCTGAATAGGCTTAATTTTGTACGTGATTGGATATTTGACTTGTTCGTTTCAAGCGAAATATTTTTTGCAATGTTTTTTGAAAGTAATTGAAGTCGAATTTTGCCGTATGAAAATTGTAAGAAAATAGTTTGTAAACTTCAAACGGACACTGAAGATACTTAAGAAATATTTCATAACATGGAGATCAGCTAAACGTATAAAGGACTCGTCTGTCACAAACGGGGCTTGTGATATACTGTTAACACGATTTTTACGTTCATTTTAATGAATCACATACACTTGTAAAAAAAAAAAAACAATTGAAATATAAATAAAAAACTTTCATATAAAAAAAGGTAATTGTACCAGCGAAATTTTTCTGTAAACAAACACAAAGAAATACAGTCCACTATATCGAATCAACATATTATTTTTTGGTCCTTCGAGCCGGATTCAAGATTTACAAGAACTAAGCGCATCAGCGAAGAAGAGAAACACCGCATAGAAAACTATCGTTCAGGACTACAGATAAGGCTCTAGAACAGTTCTAGAATTTGTAGGCTGCTATCTGTGTTAAGGTAGTACACATTTATAAAACACATTCATACTTTTATACATTTATTTGCAAAAGAAAATATTTTGACAAATATTTTTACACATTAACACAATTTCTTTGTAACTAGGTTACAATAATTCAATTCATAGTTTTCTGAATTTGAAAAGTCATGCAAGACGTCACATCTACTGAAAAACTTGTGCGTAAACGAGGTACTATTAAATACAAACTAACAAATTTTATAAAATATTTACGCACAGTTCAAGATGCATATGCAAGTGATCAAGTTTTAGCAGAAAAAACAATCATTGAATTGCAAGATCGTAGTAGCAAGTTTGCATCGTTGTTTGAGGAATTTGATGAAACTCAGAGTAAAATAGAATATATTTGCGATGAAGATGACTTAGAAAGGCAATATTTAGAGAGAGAAGATTTCACTGAAAAGCATTCATCCGCAATCACAGACGCAAAATTTATTTTAAAGCAAGTCTGCACACCTGTCATCCAAATTCAAAGCGACAGTATCACTGGCATATCAGATTCCTCAAAACAAAACGGTATTTCTCACAACATTAAACTTCCAACAATTAAACTTGCAAAATTTAACGGTGCATATGATAATTGGTTGGAATTCAAAGATACTTTTGAGTCACTAATTAATTCAAACAAATCAATTGACAATGTTCAGAAGTATCATTATTTACGTGCTTCACTAGAAGGTGACGCACTAAAGGTTATACAGTCTCTAGAATTCTCATCCGAAAATTACATAATCGCATGGGAACTACTTTGCAATAGGTATAATAACATCAGATTGTTAATTAATAATCACATCAAATCTCTGTTTGAATTAAATTCACTTACAAAGGAGTCCTCAAGAGGAATAAGAGACTTGATAGATACCATTTTTAAACATTTAAGAGCTCTTCAAACACTAGAACAACCAACAGAACATTGGGACACTTTGTTGATATTTTTAATTACGTCAAAATTAGACAAATTTACTGTTCGGGAATGGGAAAAAGTTAAAACAGGCAATAATTTCCCAACACTTTCTGAATTCAAGAGTTTTTTGAATTCAAGAGCAGATTTTCTAGAAACACTTGAAATCAATCATAATAAAATTGCCAAAGAACATAAACAGTTACATAATAATATCAAACAAGTTTCGTTAATATCCTCAAATGTGAAATGTCCTGTATGTAATGGGGCACATTTAATTTATTATTGTGAAAAATTCTTAAAATTAAATTTGTCAGATAAATTAAATGTGCCCCATTACATACAGGACATTTCACATTTGAGGATATTAACGAAACGAATCCTAACTTTTTGCAAAATTTTGAAGTAAGAAAATTTGTCAGATAAATTAAAAACAGTAAAGCAGCTGAATCTTTGTAATAACTGTTTACGTTCAGGCCACACAACTAAAAACTGCAGATCTGGATTTTGTAAAAAGTGCAAAGCTAAACATAACACTTTACTTCATCCAGAATTATTATATACACGTGAACCAATTACATCAAAAACAATTCATCCAAATGCATCAACAACAATTTCGCCACAAGTTAGTTTCACAAGTCATTATCCTAATCAACATGTTCTGCTTTCCACTGTATCAATTTTAGTTCCAGATGTTTTTGGCAACATTCATACTGCAAAAGCTTTACTTGACTGTGGTTCTCAGTCAAATTTTCTTACTTCAAAATTTTGCAAAAAGTTAGGATTAGAAGAACATTCAACAAACATGACCATTGGAGGAATCAATGGCGTTTCATCAGTCATTAAAAAAAAATGCAACATTGTGATATATTCACTCAATTATGAATTTTCTACTAATCTTTGTTGTTTTATTTTGCCCACAATTACAGGTAATTTGCCTTCATTCACTATCAACACCAGCTCATGGAATATTCCAGCCAACATTCAATTGGCAGATCCTCAATTCACCGAGCCTAGTGAAATAGATGTACTTATTGGTGCAGGTATTTTTTGGAATATTCTTCATCATCAAAGAATTCAGTTGGGTAAGAATATGCCAGTTCTTCAAAACACAGAATTCGGTTGGATTATATCAGGTACCATCTCAGAATCCATTTCAAAAATTCATTGCAATTTTTCTAAAACTCACAGCAATCTTGATTCTGAATTGCAGAAATTTTGGGAGATAGAGGAAATTAATAACGAGCATTCTATGTCTTCAGATGATGTTTATTGCGAAAAACATTTCCTAGAAACGTTTTCTAGAAATGAAGAAGGACGGTTCATTGTTCGAATACCACTAAAACATTCTGCTTCTAATTTAGGTAACTCAAAACCATTATCAATTAAACGTCAACAACAATTAGAACGTAAATTTTCATACGATTCTAATCTAAAATTTCAATATTCTCAATTCATAAAAGAATACATAGATTTAAACCACATGTCTCAAGTAAATTTAATTCCTTCCAATACAGCATATTTTTTGCCACATCATGGTGTTTTTAGACAAGAAAGTTTGACTACTAAACTAAGAGTAGTCTTTGATGGATCAGCGAATTCTGATTCAGGTTGGTCAGTTAATGATTTACAATTTACAGGGCCACCCATTCAGAATGAAATATTTTCTATACTCATAAAATTCAGACAACATCCTTTTGCAGTTTCGGCAGATATAGAAAAAATGTATAGGCAGGTCGTCATTCATCCTGATGACAGACATCTTCAAAATATTGTTTGGAGATTTAGTTCAGACGATCCAATTTCCATTTACACTTTAAATACAGTTACCTACGGCACTAGATCTGCTCCGTATTTAGCCATAAGATGCTTAAAGCAGTTGGCTCATGAATATCAAACAAAATCTTCTTTCGCATCTTCAATAATAAAAAATGATTTTTATGTTGATGATCTCATAACAGGTTTTGATTCTGAAACAGTTGCAATCAATGTATGTAAAGAAATTGCATCAATTCTAAATTCAGCATGTTTCCCATTAAGAAAATGGAATTCTAATAGTCAGCTTTTCTTGCAAGAGTTTCAAAATGAAAATGAACCTGTGAGTGTTTTAAATTTAGGAGATAATGAGTTTTCAAAAACTTTAGGAATAAAATGGTACAGTAAATCTGATACATTAGGTTTTCAAATCAAAAATTTTGAAAATTCTTTATCAATTAATAAACGATCAATCTTATCTGACGTAGCAAGGATTTTTGATCCATTAGGTTTGTTAAGCCCATGCACTATTTTCTCAAAAATAATTATTCAAAAACTATGGTCTCTTAAATTAGATTGGAATGATCCTATTCCAGACGATTTGAAAGCTACGTGGATACGATTCAGAAATAATTTAACAAAATTAAATCAACTCAAATTAGATAGGCACGTCATTTGTAAAAATTCTACAGAAATCGAATTACATGGTTTCTGTGACGCGTCACAAAACGCATACGGTGCGTGTGTATACGTTCGCAGCATCGATCAAAAAGAAAAGATTTTAATTAATCTCTTATGCGGAAAGACAAAGGTTGCTCCACTGAAATGTTTAACTATGCCAAGATTAGAATTGTGCAGTGCTTTGTTGTTAAGTCAATTAATTAACAAAGTACAAAAATCATTCACTATCGAATGCTCATATCATCTATGGTCAGATTCTCAAATAATATTACACTGGATTAACTCTCCATCTCATTCATTACCAATTTTTGTAAGAAATCGCATTTCTAAAATTCAAGAATTAACACAGATTAGTAATTGGAAGTACATAAACACAAAAGATAATCCTGCCGATCTTACATCACGAGGAATTTCTCCTGAAAATTTACTCAAGTCTCAATTGTGGTGGAACGGCCCTTCATGGTTGTCTCTTCCAACTAATCATTGGCCATCATCCGCATTCTCAATTTCAATTAAATATTCTAAAAATAATGTTTGCTCAGCTACTGTTGAAAATAATTTTCAGATATTCGAAAGGTTTTCTAGTTTGAATAGGTTGAAAAGAACAATGGCATACATTTTACGATTCATCTTAAACATTAAGAAACAAAAATCTGAACGGCCGTACGGATATTTGACTATTGCAGAATTAGATCTCAGTATGAAACAATTAATAAAATTGTCACAACAAGACAGTTTTCCTCAAGAAATTAATTTATTACTAAATAATAAAAATTTAAAGCCAAAACACAATTTATTATCCCTTGCTCCGTTCATTGATACTGAAGGTTTATTAAGAGTCGGTGGTCGATTAAAAAACTCTTATTTAGATTTTGCTCAGAAACATCCTTTGATTTTATCGGGAAAACATCGTTTAGCAAAACTAATTTTTGAAAATACGCATATAACATTACTTCATGCAGGTCCACAATTGTTATTATTTACAGTAAGACAGCATTTTTGGGTTACATCTGGAATGAGTGTGGCTAAGTCAGTAGTGCGAGGTTGCATCAGATGTTTTAAATCTAAACCAAAATCTTTTGATCAAATAATGGCAAATTTGCCAAAAGAAAGAGTTACAGTTAATAATCCATTTTATATCACGGGAATAGATTATGCAGGGCCTTTTAATATAAAAGATCGCAAAGGTCGAGGTTCAAAGACTATAAAGGGCTACATTTGTCTTTTCATCTGCTTTTCTACTAAAGCTATGCATCTTGAACTTGTGACAGATTTATCAAGCGAAACATTCCTTGCTGCTTTGAGAAGATTTGCATCACGAAGAGGCAAACCAGCTCATTTATATTCAGATAATGCAACAAATTTTATCGGAGCAGCTAAGAAACTATCTGCCTTGCATGAATTTTTCTCAAACTCTAAAACAGAAATAACAAATTATTGTACAAATGAAAATATAACCTGGCATTTTATTCCCCCAAACTCGCCTCATTTCGGAGGGCTTTGGGAATCAAACATAAAAAACATAAAACATCATTTATCAAGAGTAATTAATGACACAAAATTAACATATGAAGAATTTTACACAATCTTAACACAGATAGAAGCAACTTTAAATTCTAGACCTTTATACCCTCTGTCATCGGATGTTGATGATCTGCAGCCACTAACTCCAGCTCATTTCTTGATTGGCAAACCATTGACTGCTATTCCGGAACCGCAATTGCTGGACACACCAACAAACAGGCTGTCGCGTTTCCAGTTACAGCAACAGTTGGTACAAAGTTTTTGGAAGCGGTGGTCACAAGAATATTTGTATCATCTGCAAGAAAGAAAGAAATGGAAGAGCAAAAATCCAGGGCTAAAGATTGGAAGTTTGGTAATAATCAAACAGGATAACTTACCTCCTTCCCAGTGGCTCCTTGGAAGAATAGTAGAGCTTCATCCCGGTGACGACAACGTAGTTCGAGTTGCTACAGTCAAGACTCATAAAGGCAATTTCAAGCGAGCAGTAGCGAAGTTGTGTCCCCTTCCAGTACCTGAAAATGGCAGTAGTGACAGTGAAATTGTGCATGTTAAAAACAGTTAAAATAATTCATTTTCATTATTACAATCAGTTCATACTTACCTGCAATTTATGAATATTTGAACACTTTCTTAAAAAAAAAAAATGTTCAAGGCGGGGAGCTATGTTAACACGATTTTTACGTTCATTTTAATGAATCACATACACTTGTAAAAAAAAAAAACAATTGAAATATAAATAAAAAACTTTCATATAAAAAAAGGTAATTGTACCAGCGAAATTTTTCTGTAAACAAACACAAAGAAATACAGTCCACTATATCGAATCAACATATACTATGTAGCTCGCAATCTTTAAGGATGTTTTTGATAATCGTTGTATAGCACGTTTTCAAATACTCCAATAATTTATAAAACAAATTTATTGACAAATCCGTAAGCTCGAAAACATAATATACTTGTTACGGTCAGTGTCTGATAATGTCAATCTAGCCTAACAGTAACAGAGGAACGGTTCACACAAATTGCCGCTATTCTGCTCTAGGGATTTTTTTTTAAATCCCACAATAATGAAAGTGTAAACAAATATAATTCTAAAAGAAAACAAAATGAATTCCAACATTCCTTTTCGCTTAGTAGCAACACACACAAACTCGAACAAAGTTGTTTTTTAAAAATGATTGAATAGGTTTACACGGAAAATGCTCGTTAATAAACGTGCAAAACCGTCCACGAAGTATTTATTATCCGGGCGTTTAGCAAGTCGTCCATAAATATTCGGGAGCGTTAAAAATTAAGCGAAAGCATCCGAAACGCGCGGGCAATTTTACACATGCACAGCATCTCATTCAGCACGGTCCGTGACCCACATAATACGAGGTAGAATGCAAATAAAACTAGTTGCGAGCAACATTCTCCCATGCAGGGTATCACATGCGTACAGAAAGCCAGGTACCGTTAAATTTAACATTACTCTCAGGTATTTCCACTTGATAGTGTGATTTAATGATGCACGTTGATCATAGTGAACCGTCGAACGATTTATTGTTTATACTTCACACGCCACTTCTTTTAAGCACAGGCAGAAAAAAAATCAATTCAAGACCTACGAGGACGTCTCCATAAGTTTTTATCCTAACTCAGAAGGAAGTTGTAATTTCTTTATACCGGCTGTTTCAAATTGAATGTGCATTGAAGGGATCTCCTAAACCGTAAGAGATACAAATTCGTTTAAATGGAAGAAAAGTTGCACGAATCAATGCTTAATTCGTATCCATTCAGAGAATGATTTTTTTCTTATTTCTTCTTGAGATATTAATAAAAATTAAAAAATGAATTTTCTTTTTCTCTCTATCTCTCTTTTATTATACACAATTTTGAAATTCTGATTTAACTTTCTACAGGCACTTTTTGATTCTGCTTCGAATAGGGGTAACAGAATTGAAGTCAAACGTTTCGTCTTTCAGCGATCATCATCAGTTTCGATTTTTTAAATACAATTTATGTGTTTTTATTGTTCCATTCGTTAGCATTTCTTCTCCTGATTATAACGGTACATCACACTTAATAGTTGATATTAATCTGAAGCTTAAATAATACAGATTTTTATATGAAAATTTTATTTAATACATAATTTCAAATTTTTAATTCATTTTCTTAGCTATAGCGTAAGTTATAATAAACTATTTAAAGTTTTTCTGTATCGTTATTTTAATAATGCACTGCACTTACTAAAATGAATTTTTACCGACAAATATCTAGTGGTTCTAATATAATTTGCTTGATTTGTATTTGTATTTCAGCTTTGGTATAGGAATGAGAAAGGCTTGTTTTTAATTTTGACGCGCACTGTCGAGTTAAAAGAAAAAGTGAATACTAATTATACTGAAAACATTTAGATATTACTGAATAGTGCCTTCTACAAAGACATTGGCAGTTAAAAACGAATATTTTTTTGATAAAGTTGAAAGATACTTTCTATAACAATGTAATTTTTTAAGTTTCTTTAGCACTCAATGACTCTCAACACATCACTATCTTTAATTTTTTTTTAATATGGTTAAGTAGGCTTTATATTTTGGACATGGAAACAGTGAATAGCATTAAGATAAATAATAAGAAGGAACTAAGATTCTTGCAAAAATGTTTCGCGAAATCATGTTCGACGCGCTAGATAACACATAGGATTAAGGACGAATGTGTCCTTGAAAACAGTGGCGGACATTTCGAGGATTTACTTTAATTTATTTATTTCACAAACTCATGTTTTTCTTATATAAATTTTATTCAACTTATTTATTTTGTTCTTGTAATTTAATATGTTTATACTGCTGTTTATTTGGTTAGTTTTAACAACCTAATATCATTTAGTCAATATTTATTGATTTTTCCTCTTCCGATAACTGAATGTTAGTTGCTAATACTTAACAAATAAAGAAAGTGGTTAGGAATAAATTTATTTATTAAGAAAAACATGACGAAATTATATCAGTTTTTTTTGTCATATTCTAACTTTACTTGAAAAAAAAAAGGTATTAAGTATAAAACTCACTGAAATCACCAGAAAAAAATGTTATCGACTAGAATAATAAAAAGATAAGAAAACGAACCAAAAAGTTGAAATTATACATTAAATAAAATTTTCATATAAAATCTGAATTATTTAAGTTTCAAATTAATATCAACTATTAAGTGTGATATATCATTACAATCAGAAGAAAAAATGGTATCGAGTAGAATAATAAACAGATATAAGTTGTATTTAAAAAGTCGAAATTGATGATGGTCGTGGAAAGACAAAACGTTTGACTTCAATTCTACCACTCCCATTCGAAGCAGAATCAAAAAGTGCCTGTAGAAAGTTAAATCAGAGTTTCAAAATTATGTATAATAAAAGAGATATATAAAGAAAAAGAAAATCGATTCTTTTACATTTTTATTAATATCTCAAGAAGAAATAAGAAAAAAATCATTCTCTCAATGGATACGAATTAGGCAAAGATTCGTGCAACTTTTCTTCCATTTAACCATATTTGTATCTCTTACGGTTTAAGAGATCCTTTCAGTACACACCCAATTTGAAACAGCCGGTATAGCCATGATTTTAGTGCGAAGTTAGGGATGTGTAGTGAAACAATTGAAGAAATTTCATTGAGGAAATTTCCTGAAATTTCAACACTTTTCGAGGCTGCCAAAAGAGTGGAAATTTCTAAGTTTTTGAAATTTCAGTGAAATATCCTTAAATGTCGGAAATTTCTTTCTTGTTTGGAAATTTTACGGAAATTTTATTGAACTTTCCTAATGTCAATCGTTAATCGTTACGTTTTGGAAACAGAATACCGTTGATACTTGTTAAGCTTTTTACAGTTAACAAATCGGGATAGAATTGGTAGAATGCACCGTACTTAACGTACGCAATGATCACGACTACCAACCCGATTAATTTATCGTAAAATAGACGATATAATTTTTACTTGCAGCTAAATTTTGTTAGTATTGCGATTGTGATTTTTATTGCCGTTGTTAGAATCTTGATTATTATTTAATTACTTATAACATAAACTTAGAACTACCATTTAAAGTTTATACTATCTAGGATAAACAGTGGCGTTACTAAAAGTCAAGTCACCGGTTTGCAAAATTTTTCCAACACCTTCAATTATTACAATATTGTAATATATTATATTTAACTGCTTACTTTCAATGCTAAATAAATCAAGACTGCTTAATTATTGCTTTTGTATTATTCTATTTCTAAAAAGTGACAAGAGTTGTTAAAATTTTAGTTAGAAAAGCTACTGAAAACTAGCGCTAAGCGCAGTACGCTTAAACTATTTATTTCTCGAAAACTTTTTTGAAGGAATTACAAAATTAATTGCGACTGCAGCTTAACAGATGACGCTGCTTATGTTTCGCTTTTTGCTTTTTAAATTTCCTTGAAACTTGTTTTTAACAATTTATTTATTCGAAATTGTTTTTTTATAACGTCATTTCTTAAATATTTTTTTGCCATTTTCAGTAACCACTTTGATATTGTTTCCCGACATAGTTATGACACGTGGAAACAGGTGGCGCCGCAAATGTTTTTCCTTTATTCAAAGTTGTCTTAAAAACATTATTTTTCAACGATTTGAAATTTGTTTTCAGCTCTTTTGAAACTGACTGAACTGTCAAAACTTTTGGTTAGAAAGTCTACCGAAAGCCAGCGCTAAGCGCACTAAGGTTTAAACTATTTATTTTTCGAACACTTTCTTGAAGAAATTTGTTTACAGCTGTTTTGAGACTCTCTTCCAGAATTTAAAGACATTTTACTCTAAAAAATTTCAGTGAAACTTTTTTTCTTAACCGTTTCTGTTCAAATTTATTTATTCGAAGTTGCTTTTTCGCAACATCATTTCTTAATTCTTTTTGCCGATTTTCAGTAACCTTGGAATTGTTTCCCCCTACAATTATGACTCATCGTAACAGGCGGTGCTACAAATGTTCTTCTTTATTCAAAGTTCTATTTTATGAAAGTTGTTCTTGAACGTTTTGGAATTCGATTTCAGCTCAGTTCTGAACCTGTCGGAATAAGAGGATATAAAATTAAAAATTAACTACGGCCAGAGATTAACAACTGGCGCTACTCATGTTTGAAATTTATTTGACAGATCTCTGGCAACGTGAGGTCCACCATTCTCCTGCATGCCACAATTCAGAAAAATGGTCTCCAGCAGCGCATTTATTGATAATTGTTGAATGGGAACTAAGTCTGAACGGGCGTCGAAACAGATTCCTCAGCAGTACATTCTTGACCCTCCACCAAGTAGTTCCCTTCCAGAGATATTTCAAGCAGCAAATTTTTCTCCGCGCCATGCTTGTTCCCGATCATACGGTAATTTTAAGCTCACTTTCATCTCATCGGTAAATAGACTCGTTTCCAATCGTCTATGGACCAGTGTTCATGTTTTCTCGCAAATGTTAATCTGGTCATTCTGTGTCCTATGGCGAGCAGCAGTGCAATTACAGGCCTTCTATTGGCTAGCCCTGATTCTCTTAGCATTCTCCTATCAGTTAACAGTTGATATCCTCATTTATGACTGTTACAACTTCATTACTAAGCTCCGAACCTGTACACCTCCTGTTTCTTAAAACCTGTTGCCGAAGAAAGTGCTCATCCCTTATACTTGTAGCCCTCTTTGTACCATATTCAAGTGTTCTTGCGTATGCCTCAGTTTCTCTGTACCTTCTAATCATCCGACTAAGTAATGAATGGTCAACGCCTTGTAAATTAGCTATATATCGCATACTTCGTAAGTTGATGCTCTTACGAACCCTCAGTGGATAAATATCGTGGCCGATTCAAGACTTTGAGATGCAAGAATATAAACTTATATTCTGTTTAACACTAAATAGTTTCCAAAATTTATTACGCCAGAAAACCAATAATTAATTATGTTTAACTTGAATTTAAATTTAATCTTAATCGTATCTTAATGAAATAATTTCGTCTAACGAAGAGTTTGATAGATTAACAAGGCGTAATAATGATCAAAGTTTATTTATTTAAGTCAAGTGTGATTTAGTACAAAACATCAGTAACTTAGTAAAGTAAAAATGAAATAAAAAAGCAAGTAGTACGTTATAATTTTTAACAGGAGTTTATGTGTAAAATTCGCAATTAATTTTTATAAATATAAAAACTTTCTGTTATGCAAAAAATTGTATTTAAAAAGTTTTACGTTTAGACAGTCACTTGCTGAATTATATCTCAGCCCTGATAATAGCTGAGCTTAAACCATGTAGTTGACGATTAGAAATCGGAGAGGTATTTTTCTGATAAAAAAAAGTATTCAACATACAATCTTTCTCTCTCCCTCACACACACACACACTGAAATTTATCTTTGTTTACATAAAAATATACTCACGGATTATAAAAGTAATTCAAATCAGCCATCTGTCAACATGGTATAATATTGGAAACGATAACTTTATTTATTTCTTATACTGCATAAAACGTCGTTCATAAAACGAGATAAACAGGTACATACAATAATTTTGATTCAGAACATTCAACAAGCAGAGAAATAAAAATTGAGAAAAAGAATAAGAACGGAAAAATATTTCACCAAATTAAATTTGCAATAAGACAAGAAGGTTGTCTTATACATATTAAAAAAAAACAATTACTTCGAGACTGGCATAGAGAAGTAATCATGATTAGGAAACCAGAACAACTAGAAAAACGTAATAACAGAAAATTGAGGACAAAAATGAAAATTCTTAGAAGAATTCTTAGAAGAATGAAAAATCTTAGAAAGATAGAAAAGAGAATAGTAGAACGATAAAATACGCGAGGAAATATTTGTTTTAAATATTAAATTTAAAATTTATGACTGAAAATACATAAAAAGGTTAGGAGTCATATAAAAAAAACACCAATCAAAGAACACTGGAGAAAGATTAAAAAAAGGCCAGGTTATTTTGTATACAATTTCGAATGTGAAAATATTTCGCACTATCTGCCATACGAAACTGTGTTCTGGATCGAGCGAATTACTTTCGCATACAAATTTTATTCGAATTATTCATTGTTGAAATATTTTACAAAGATGTGGAGAATCGAGGCCCAGTTATTACACCCTAACGAGATAGATAGGCTTAATAATAAACCTTCTAAACAGGAGTAGACTTTACAGCAAATATAAAACCACCAGTTTATTCTCATAGATCTTCTGGTTACGATTCTAATCGATTAAATACACATACATGAAATAGGAGCTCAAGAAACTTGGCACGGATTCAAAACATCATGATGATCTGTACAAATAATGAAACTGAGAAGATGAAGTAGCATTGTAACGAAATGTCCGCCCTAGGTTTCTGTCGATTCAGTCGGAAACAAAAAAATGAAACGTCTGATTTTCATTTAAAAATAATCACAAACATTATTCCGATTTCGTAATATTTCAGTATTGAAGCACAGTTTGAATTGAATTGAATCGATTTACGTAATTCGGAAATTTACTAGATCCAATTAGGTTGTTTACTCATTGTCAGAAAATTAAAAACTCCAATCATATTTTTCCAATTTCAGTGCTAAAGTGGTGAAGAAAGACTTTATTAATACCGATCAAAATAAATCACCGATAGAATCCATATCACTGATTACCAGGAAAATG
Source organism: Prosopocoilus inquinatus (assembly GCA_036172665.1). Classification (NCBI taxonomy): domain Eukaryota; kingdom Metazoa; phylum Arthropoda; class Insecta; order Coleoptera; family Lucanidae; genus Prosopocoilus; species Prosopocoilus inquinatus. Next base: position 62,392,488 of record CM069871.1, read on the forward strand.
TTTCTGATTGCCTAAAGAAATATCGGTTATTTTTCGGGACGAGTTGATACTACGTGAAATAACAACGGTAAGACATGTCATGCTGCTTTGAACAGGAGTATTAATTCTAAAAATTTTATTGCATTTTAACTGCACTATTTACAAAGCGTTCATGCAATAAAATTTTAAAATTACCGTTAAAAGCAGCGTGACGTGTCTCATCGTTGTTACTCGACATGGTATCAACCGGCCTCGAAAAATTAAATCGATATTTCTTTAGGTAATTCGCTATTATTTTATGTTCGTAATTATTTTATTGGTGGACTTAAATTGTAAGTAAGATTCATTCCACGCTCCAATTCGATGAGCAATTTTCGACGACCTCTAATTTAATGCAAAAGCATAAACATGCGTACGACTGACCACAGACTGAGCTTACCGTTCGTAGAGACGTTAATTCGCATGTTTCACCAAATCGCCACCCACAGGTTGTTGATGCCATTATCGGTTTCTTGACTTTCTTGATAATATACTTGGTGTCGGTTTCTTTTTTAATGTAAACATTTAGATTGTCATAAAAAGATGTACCTTCACCTTTGTGCTCTAAACACGTTTGATAGCGTTACTGGACAACTACGAACTAAACTTGAAATCAATAACGTGTGGAAAATTACGTTAAACCTGCTAAACTGAGTTACTGTTAAATTGATAACTTTGATGGATGTGGCTAATGCGATGAACAGAAATATTATTGGCAGAAAATTAAATGGCAATTACGGAGTGGTGGATGAAAATAAATTATTCAAGATGTAACCGAGAGCTTGTTTCTAGGAAACTCAAGGCGTGTTCGTATTATTGGCAAAGGGATTAGATAAATTAAAGATTAAGGTAATTAAGAAAGCAATGGTGCGTGTACACAGACCAATGAGAATAAAGAAGAAATCACAGTGATACTGAAAATAGCTCCAGTGAAATAATTCAAATAAATGATGTAGAACTTAATATTAAGTGAGTAAAACAGAATAATTATGTTAAAAACGTATACAGCTGATCTGAATACCGTTGATGGTGTGATACCCCATCAATGTTTGAGACAATATAAACCGAGTGTTGAATCAAATTGAAATTTAAGTGTTAAAAATTAAAACCGGAGTATTTGGATACTTTTATAAGTAAATCGATATTTAATTTTATTATTTTATAAAAATTAGGACTGCAACACTTAACCTGAATATTTCTTTAATATCATGCTTTTTGCAAACAATGAAATATTAGATTGTGTTTGAGAATGAATGGGTTTTTGAAGAGCAAGTAATTAATCAAGTTAATTCATGTATGTGTCTATTTTGATCCGTCTATTTAAAATTTATTTATCTGGACAGCAGGCACAGCTGTAGAAGCCTGATAATTACAGAGCACAGAATTAACCGACTGTTATCTCGCGTGTAGCCCTGAAATTAAGTCTCAGTATTGTACAAGTTGCAATCTCTTCAACTTTAACTTTAGATGTTGGAGTGGAATAATTGATTACTAAAAGAAACATGTTTAGTTTTTACATTATAACTACGCAAAGTGTTTCTTGAGTGAAACTGACCTATAATAGTTTTATGTATAATGATATGACATGCAGTATGTCAAACTTGTAACATGAATAATGAGACGCTTACAGATATAAATACTTTTAATAATGAGTCACGGAAAGTTTCACAACTTGAGTACAGATTAAGAGATTCTAAATTAGCAAGCAAGTGAAGATAAGTATGTTTCATAAAAGTCGAATCAATTTACTTAGTTTAACTTCTACTAATGGAATGTAAAACAGAAATCAATGAAAGATCTTCAAAAAGAAGTTACAGCACAACAAATTTATTGCTAAGGTTTTATTAAATTCGTTTCCATTTTTTAGTTACTGTAGACGTAATTAAGTAAGAATACTATGTTCACAAAAAGAAATGTTCAAAATAGAATTTTCTATAGAATTAACTGAGTTTAATGGTACGAAAATAAAGACTGGGAAAACGAAACACTACTTACATGAAGAACATAAATTTTAAGTAAATTTTTGCAGCAAAGCAAAACGTGTCAGAAATTTAAATACAGTTGAGTACACTTTGAAACCACTTCAGAAACACATAATTAAGTCTCCCTCACACAACCCCATGACACGTGCCTTCGCATATGAATGACTTTGATCAAAGCGAACAGAAAATATGAAGAAGTGAACGAGAGAGTCAATTATTTCCTCCTTAGTTAACTCGTCCGCAAACAAAATTGATAAACCATATTACTTAATAAAGTTTCCAAGAATAAAATTAGAAAAATTATGTGTCCCGTTTGTAGTAATAAATTGAAAATATAAATGAGAAAATCTTAAAAAGAAGAACGGAAATATTAATTATTTTCCCATTACTTACATCCCAATGATAAAATTTGTTACTGCAGAGCCATAAAATATAAAAAAAAAAACCTAAAGTTTGTCCCCCGTAAATAAATACATCTTATTTAATGAATAGAAAAATAAATAAGGAAATGGAAATCGAATTCATTATAATAATTCGCTCGAGAAAGATCAAAAACATTACTCTAGATTTGATTTAAAAAATGTTTAAAATGTATGCAATCTATAGGGTATCCCCGAAAAGCTATTAAAGTTTCAGATGTATATATTCTTGAATTTCTTTTGTTAGCATACTTTTTTGATATGAACCCTCCAAAGGACTGAAAACGTTATTAAATTAGCCAGCTTCTGGGTTTCTGTTAAAACTAGCAGAGTTTAAGAAAATAAATATTAAATTAAGGCGATATTTAAAATGTATTTAGTCTAAAGCCGTTTCATAAATCAAATTAGATACATAATAATAATAATATTTATTGTCTTTGGAAATCTACTCATGTCATGCCAAAGAAGAGTGTATTAAACTTGAGAGACTATGATGATGACGTGCAGCACATTGTATGTCACATTTTAAGGTATGCTTAAATTTAATACTGTGTTAAATATTTTATGCAACCCACACTTAGCGGTTTAATAGCTTCAATATTGAGACCTTCACGGATTGTAGAAAGGAAATATCAGAAGCTTCAAATGCTTTTCTGGGAGACCCTATGTAACTGACTCTCGTACAATTCCTGCAAGAAAAACTTAATGTTTATACGAACGCGACAAAATATTTTTACCTTAGTTACTTCATGAGAAAAAACTTCAAATATTTTATTCCAAGAGTTAAAAAAATGCATAAAATTAATGCATCAATTTCACGCATGCAAAACATGTTTTTTTATATGAATAGCAAATAGCGAAAGTAAAAAGAAGCCTAGAATGAAAATTATCTACCTCTTAGTTAATTCTTGGGAAGGATTCAAAATCTAAACAAATATTTTTAGCTATTCAACACAGACAGCCCTTCCAAAAACGACATTTCTCGGCTGAATGAATACGATCTTTAGAAAATGTGGATTAGACTTACTTACCGTTTAGTTGGATCATGTAAGAAAAGGGTCAAAATACGAAAATACATTGCAAGAAAAAGAATGGCAGAAATCAAAAGCTAGGAAAAAAATAAGTATTCAACACAGGCAGCCCCTACAAAATAAAAAAACATTTCTGGGTTTAGAAAATGTGGATGAGAAAGAAGACTTACTTGCCCTTTAGTTGAGTCACGTAAAAAAAAGTCAAACTACGAAAATACATTTCAAGAAAAAGGAGGGAAAAACCAAAAACTAGGAAAAAAATAGTCTCTTCAACACAGGCAGTCCTTACAAAAAAAGACATTTCTGGGCTGAATGAACACGATCTTTAGAAAATGGATGGAAAGGGAAACTTACTTACCCTTTATCTGGATCATGTTAAAAAGGGTGAAAATACGAAAACACATTTCAAGAGGAAGGATTATAAGTAGTAGTCTAGTAAAATCTAGGAAAATAATCATCTTTATGAAAAAAAAAACAAACATCTTTCCTTATTGTCAGAGGGAACTTTGAAAAGGCCAGGTAAAGAACTGAGCAAATGTGTGAAGCAAATTTGCATACAGACAAGGTGTGGTTTAACAGAAATTTTAAAATTATTTTTCTAAAATCATCGCCCTATTAAAATCAATAACTGCGTGGAATGTGCACTTGACCTTTAACACCGTAGACCGTAGATAATAAACAAATAATAAGTAACAGTAACTGCCACCGAGCGTGTGATACATTATTTTAAGCTTATTTTCAAATAATTTAAAGGGAAAATTTGTTGGTTAAAAAGTAGAACGTGACGTGGACATCATCCGAATTGTAAATGATGTAATTTTGCAACAATTCTTTTGTTCGGGCTGTGCAGGAGTGTTATGTGCTACTAGCGTGTTGAAAAGAAGCTGCAGTTACTACCTGCAAATCCGGCGGACATTCATCCATCAGTAGGTTGCTGTAATTATCCATTGCGGTCTTACGCAAGAACAACTTCTTTAGCCACTTCACTTTTGATTCTGTTACATTACACGCTAGCCCGAGACGAAAATTCACCCTCCGTGGATGTGTACGGACGCAAGAATAATTATCGAAAGACACACTTAATTGCGATGATTCATAGTGAATTCGTTTCTGCTGGCTTCGCTGCGTCGCAGTGCGTCGATGCGGCGGCGTCTGTTTTCGATTGATCGCACCGCGAGTCCCAGCGCGGCGCCGCGGTGCCCTGCGCCTTGCGCGGCGGGTGGATTTCGACGCCGAAAAGCGCCGTTCGGTGTTCGAAATTAATTGCGTTAATTGCTTTGTGCGTTTTGACAACAGGTTGTCTTCCGAATATAAAATTAGGTACCTAGTTTATTTTTGAAACGTTTATTTTACATTTGGGCAGCTTGCCACGCGCTTGTTTTGTACTCTTTCGCGAACAGATGTGATCTTCCAGAACGATCCTGTTTTCAAATTTTTATGAGCGTTGAAAGAAGATTGCAGTAGTTAATTGAGATTTTTTTTCTAGTTCGCAACTCTGAATAATTTTTATACGGAAAGTTTGCCAGAAATTATAATTTTCTAAAAATTGATTTTTTTAAATCAAATACCACGATTATTTACTATAAAACAATTCGAACGCGTTAATAATAAGCAAATTAGGAAAAACACAAGTTTCGTCACCCATCATACCTATGTATACAGGGAGATTCAGGCAACCCATTCATTAAAAGTTCATGGACTTCCTCTTTGAATTTATATTTCATATTTTGCGGTTATAAGTTAGCGATAATGATCTATTAAAATATAATATTTCTAACTTTTGGACACTTCCGCTTGTACCGGAAGTTGCTGTCAACTTTCTTATTTTAAATGGAATACCCCATTTTTTATTGCATTTCTGAAATCTTCATGAAATTTTAAAAATATTTTGTGTAACATATGATACAAGAAAAATTAGCCGTTTTAGAGATATTTCCATTTTTTAAAAAAAGTTCAAAGATGCAGTACCTTGTTTCTGATGCTGCCATCTTTGTGTAACAAAAGCCATAATTTCAATTTTTGGCCTGTAATAGGCTATGCTCATAAGCTTTCAGGTCATACCTAATTTTACACAAAATCGTTTACGGGCTGGTTGAAAAGTAATTCTATTCGAACTGATTTCAACTGTCGAAAAGTCATGTTTTTTTTAAATAGAACATCCAGTATTTTTTTATACCATAAGAATCGGAATTAAATGTTCTTTCGAACTGTATTAGCAATTCCTATACCCATCTCTTACCTTTCTCTTTCTATTCATGATTTTCTCCTTGACACATTATTTTTTTCACTTTTCAGTATTATTCCTGAATAGTGTGCTATGAAAATTTAATAAACTGACGTTTTTTAAATTAGTTTCTGACTGTAATTTCAATTTCATTTTAAAAACCGACAAATAATAATTAAATACACATCTATCATCTGAACTTTTTGTTTACATATGCCGCATTTATTTGATGCCTTGGTATGACTTTTTACTCATTTACAAGGAGAAATTTACACTTTGAATACAAAATTTTATGAAAACTAATAAATAAATCAGAAATATTAAAAATAATACACAAATTGTTGGTTATAATATTGGCTCTAAGTTGTCCTCGGCTATTATTTATTAGTAATAACTTTCTACTGTATCTAAGTAATAACACATTTTCCTCGATATAACAACTTTTTTTATTAGCTTCTTGAATTGTCATATTTCTTTATTATCAAATACCTTTAATACGTCTGTGTTTGATTATTCATTTTTTGGTTCTTCGTAGCGTTAAAATGTTTTTCTTTAATTCCTACCAGAGAGATGATTTCAAAAATTATAATTTCTCTAGATTTCATAGCCCACTATTTAAAAATAATATCGAAAAATGGAAAAGAATTACATGTTAAAAAGAAATCATCGATAACGAGTGAACTATAAGAGATAAGTATAGGTAATGCTAATACAGGACGAAAGAACATTTAATCCTGAGTCACATGGTATAAAAATATATTAGGCGTTCCATTTGAAAAACGTGATTTTTCGACAATTGAAATCAGTTCGAATAGAAGCTACTTTTCAACCAGTCTGTAAACAATCAAGTGCAAAACTGAGCATGATCTGAAAGTTACTGCAGCCTACTACAGGCCAAAAATGGGCATCATGGATTTTGTTGCACAAAGATGGCAGTATCATAACCAAGGTTTTGCAAGTCTGAATTATTTTTAAAAAGTGGAAATATCTCGGAAACAGTTCATTTTTCTTGTATCACATGTTGCACAAAATATTTTTAGAATTTTATGAAGATTTCAAAAATGCATTAAAAATGGGGGTATTCCATTTAAAATAAGAAAGTTGACAGCAACTTCCGGTATAAGCGAAAGTGTCCGAAATTTAAAAATACTATATTTTGATAGATCCTTATCGTTAACTTATAACTGCAAAATATTAAACAGAAATTCAAAGGAGAAGTCCGTAAACTTTTAATGAAAGGGTTGCCTGAATCTCCCTGTATTTCAAAAACTATAAATAAATATACACTGACTCATGGGGTGGATTCTTCTTCGACAATTTTTACGATTTCGTTAAAACCTTGGTTCCCAATTTTTATAAGTATTGGGCTTGCGGCGGCAACATATGTAACATTTTTTAAATATGTCGCTATTTGAAAGTATAAAATAAAAATGTACCTTTGGAAACAAATCCATCCCAAATTTCAGTTTGAAGCCGCGAAAAGTTCGGAAAAGCAGCGAAAAATGACATCATTATCTCATCTAGCAGTTGAAAGCGTCTAAGTTTGAAATTCATGAACGGAAGGCAAAAGCTTTTCCCGCGAAGTGTTTTTTTTTAGTATATCTAAATCCATTCCGAACAAAGTCTTTCATTTGTTTTATGTAAAATCATTGTGCTTTCTAACATTTTGGATTACGAGAAGAAAATTCGATTCATTTTGGTGAGCTGACATACTTTACTACCATACAAAGTTTTAAATTTTTAATTAAAATTTGAACATGTGTTTTACAACGAAGCTTCACGTCCATAAAAAGGCCTGAGTTCCTAGCACAGACTGTGAGACTGTCGGCGATTGATTATTTAAATGTAAATCTAGAATTCAAACTGCCAAAGTTCTTATTTTATTTCTACCAAAAATTAAAACACTAGATTTTTAAGGGTTAATAAATAGTCCGGCTGTGGTCTGTCACTGAGACGTATAATTTATTATGGTCCCGATTAATTTAATCCACATCACTGTCAATTTTAACCCTATCAAAACAGTGATACAGCTGCGTGTCATCAGCATTTACAGTACAGACATAATTAATTTGACATCCCGAACGCGATACGATGATGAACAACGTAATCTTCCATTCCAAACGAAAATCTAGAAAACCTGACAGTCATTTTTTTTCAGATATTTTTGTAAGATCGAGTATTTTAGCGATTTACGAACGCCAAGATTTATTTACTAAATTATTCAAAAATAGTAATCTTTAGGAGATAATATTTTAGAAACATAATTAATTTGACATCATGAATACAATGCAATGATAAAAAAGTACCGTTGCATTTAAAAGGTTGAAAATAAATTGAAAATCTCGGAAATTCGATAGTCATTTGTATTCCTGACGATACATCAAAAACGAGCAGGAGAGATCCTGGAATTTTCCTAGTTTAAGTTAAAAGTTAAGTTGGTAAAAATGCAAACCAAGCCTTTGTGACAACTTCCCCTGAACACCCTGTATGTCCAAACGGTTTTCATTCTTAAAATTACATGAGCTTTCATATGGCAGTCAGATAATAAATCATTTTCTATGTGTAGGTATAGTAAATTCAAAAATCACTTGATTTAGAAATATCTAAAAAAAATCGCTTACGAAAAATAAAGATCATTGAATCCGATGAGTACGATAGTTGCATATTTTCTCGTAAGTCAAAATATGTATAACCATGTAAAATTTAATATAAAATTGTTTTTTCTTACACTGATTCACCGTTAATACAGCTTTTAACAAAATAAAATATATTTTTAATCTATTTTATTTCCACCTTATTAATGTTTTCATTTGAATGTCTGATCCAGTGAGCTTTTACGGCCAGTTACACAAAAATTCACAAGTCACAACTACCTATTAATAAAGTAATCAACTTATGAACAAAATAATTTGATGTCTGTCAATTGATTAATTATTTTTAATGAATATTTTACACGGTTTGATAGCAATAGATCATGCTATTGTAGAAAAGTATTATACAACATTTTATACCTCTGTGTTTTATACAGTTTTGTACCCCTGTATTATACAGTTTTAGACAAAACGCGTAATAACCTAATACCATTACACAATTTCGTCACGCATGATAACGGGAACCACCTTAAAAACAAATAAAATGGGAGAACTTTTAAAAGTGCAAGGACGAAGGTATCGTACAACAATGGCGGCTCGTGATGATTTACTGCATAAACTGCAAAAGGGAATGAGGGTGCATTTTACAAATAAATTTGTTTTTCGGGGCTTGTAAATTTTTAACTAAATTTAAGCGTGAGATTTACTGAGCTTTTTCTCAACCTTCCAACGACTTTTATCAAAAAAAAACAATCGACGAACGCGTTCTTGAGTTACAAGTAAAATTCAAAAGCGACATGTTTTTTATTTGCTCAATTAAACGAACATCTCTGCTTCCCCTCGCGACGGTCTTGTAATTTTCGAGTTAAATTTACGCGTGGGATTTACAGAGCTTTCTCTTAGCTTTCCAACGCCTTTTACCGAAAAAACAATCGAACAACGGCTTGAGTTACAATCATAATTCAAAAGTAATGCGATTTTTATTTGCTCAATTAACTGAACGTCTCTCCCTCCCCTCACAATCGCGCTTGTAACTTTTGAATTCAATCTAAGCGCGAGATTTACAGAGCTTTTTGTCAGCTTTCCAATTTTTACCGAAAAAACAATCGACGAACGCTGCTCGAGTTACAATCAATATTAGTCGCGTTTTTTATTTGCTCAATTAACTGAACGTCTCTCCCTCCCCTCGCAGTCGTGCTTATAATTTTTTAATTAAATTTAAGCATGGGATTTACAGAGCTTCTCCTCGGCTTTCCAACGCCTTATCAAAAAATAATCCGACAAACTCGTTCTTGAGTTACAATGGAAATTCAAAAGCAACGCGTTTTTTATTTGCTCAATTAACTGAAGGTTTCTCCTACTGAAATTTTTCTCAGCTATCCTATGCTTTTCACGAAAAAACAATCAACGAATCGACAACAACTGCAAAAGGGAAAGCGGATGCATTTTTCCAAATAAATTTGTTTTTCGGGGCTGTCCCGACGAGGAAGCGGAAAGAAGTCAGTAGGACAGGGTGGGCAATGCCCACCTTACCCACCCCGACGAGCCGCCACTGTTGTACAATAATAAAGATACTCTATCAAATTACGACAGTATTTGAAATTCGTCCTGCTCTTTTCTTTTCAAATTAATTTTAGCTCCCATTTAATAGTTTTGTTCTCGGTCATTTAACGCAAAGTTTTCTAAAAACTTCTCAAAACCTGAAGAAAAGCACGAACTGCATTACCTGCTTTTAACTGTAAATTATGATTTACCTCTAATTTCTAATTGCATAGAGAATTCACATGACGTGACAATGGTGTGATACTAGTGTTAATGTTAATAGTGTTAATAATGAGAAATTAGTTGATTATCTGAGGAAGGCGACAGTTCCAGAACACGCAATATTAGAAGAAAGAAAAATAATTGATCGATTGATTCGTTCAACAGTTTTTAGTAATTTAGGTGATATATCAATTACATCAATTAATTAAACATCAACACGCGTCCTTTTTAAAAGAGAAAATTTGAAAAATAACGTACGATTAGACATGCCACGTGTTTTGGAAATGGAAGATTTAATCGCTCTATATTATTTTCTGTTCTACCTATTACAGTCTTCGACATCCTTTAACGATATTTATTTTTTTTTTCTGGAGTAAGTGACCTTCACAATAAATTCTAGGTCATCGGGAAATAGTTCAGTTACCGTGAACATAAATTTTAAAGTTTTAGTAGTTGAATTGATTCTACCAAAATTCAATCCAGAACAAATAACCATCGTGTATTTCTTTTTATTTTTATTTTGAGAAGCAATGTTTTTTCTTTATCTGCGAGCTTCTTTCAGTGTTCGTAAAATAATTTTTACGAGACTCATTAATCACTTCTACATTCTCTATTATCTGTGATTTCAATAGTTTTACAGCGCAGTCACTCTAATCAATAAACATGACGTCAAATGCAGACGAAAAGCAGAATCGATAAAGTTATGACGTAATTGAGGAAGGTCCCGGAAACTGCGCGCAATTTTCTTTTTGTTGGAAGGACCAACCAACGTCATCATTTGTTATGTTTATCATATCATCATTGTCAGTCAACAAATTAAAAGTCCACCCACTCTAAGATTGTTTTCTTCATGTATTCTATTTATAAAAAAAAAATGAATTTTCCAATCTGGACCTGAGTACAGAGAAGATGGGCAGCTCATTAAAAAAAGAAACTGGTTACCTTTTCTGATTTTTGATGACGCTGCATTACAATAGACCTCTGAGACGAGGTCGTGGAAACTGCAAAAGCCCCAGCAGCCTTACGAGACGTACATTGCCCCATGGTAAATTTCTGTAAAAGAAAAAACGAAAATACAAAAATTGAATAATAGCGATGGCCTTTTAAGAAAAAATGAACAAATAAAAAGTGTACGAAATTACAAAGTACAATTAAATTATTAATTACACAATACAAAATTAAAAGTATACAGTAAAAAAAAGTTAATTTTCTGTACATTTTCATCTGACACTGAACTCCGGATGTAATTAAGCAAATTAGCGACGTTCAGATTAAAGTCTGCTGTCTGGAAACTGGTTCAACTTGTCGTTGCAACTAATTTCCTGCAAATTACATAAAGTGGACTCATAATGAACCCAATGTGCAACATCATTGCGTCATCATTACTTTCCTAATTATAAACCCGATGTTAATTCGATTAATCCCGGCGAAAAATAAATTACGCTAATTAAAAGAGGTCACTTAAAAATCATTTCATATTAAACTTTCCCATAATTCCTGGGAAAGTATTCCTCATTAATTCTGTTGTAGACCATCGACTTAAAATTTTGCGCATTCGACGGGGAAATTTTCCGATGCTTATGCTTATAGTCTCACCTTTCTTTTCGTGCATGCTTAGAAAACTCACAATCAGTTAGGAAACTTAACTATAAATGTTGATTTCCTTTACAATCTGATCACTTTCAACGCTCAACAAGTTTTTTTTTAGAGGCAAATAAATATTTATTCGTTTACATAACAAAAAGAAAAAGCTAATTATCTCTGTACGTGTAGCTATATCTATCGTGTGATCATGAGAGTTGAATAAACTACTGAAGTGTGTATGTACGTGTGCGCGTACGGACGTATAAACACGGTCAAAGTAATTCTCTCAATGCAAACACGCATATTTTTCCGGAATACTAAATTTACTGCATTCGCTCCGGGCTCTGCGAAATAGGCCTCAACCTGCAACGCCACATTCCAAACACGATTTTATATGGTTTATCTCGAACGGAACGTTTCCGCGCAAACTTCTATGTAACTAACTGACTTTCTGCACAGTATCGTAATTTGTAAACTGTACGTGAGCTATAATGCGAAAAAACAAGTTGGAAAAGAGGAAAGAAATAAATCGCACCTCTGGAGAGTAATAAAGGGAGTAAGGCAGAAAATAAACAAATTCTCCTAGAAAATAAGGGAAAGTCCAAACTATCAATATAAACATCAAATTCCGTATTAAAAATGCAATCAGTGAACATCCCAAATAACAATTACATCGCTTCTTACAGCTATATTACTATATTATTACCAGACCTAGTAGGTTTTAGGCGAAAGGTCTCGTTATTAAAGAATAACATCCGTTATATGAGGACTAGCTTTTATGATCTACAATAATTTTGTGTATTTCCTTAGAATTTAAGTTTGCTCGTAAACATTCGTATTCCTGTTGCAAAAGCTGTTCTACTTTCAAAAATATAAGTAAGATTATTGCATTTTAGATTTAGTTTAAGTTTTCAAACTATTGATATTAAAATAACAGCCGAAATATACATTAAGCAAAAAAAGTTGATCATCTTTTCCAGACTTAAATAATTAAACCATTTTTAAGACATTCGATGACCCAAGGTTGGTTGGTTTTCAATCTTAGCTCTATTGTCTTTTTAAATGGTTTGCCTCTCAAGAAACCTGCTAAGTTTGACTCGCATTTATTCCCGATTGCACAATCTTAGGAAACGCGTGTTTGGGAAAGAGCTTCGTGCCGCACCTGTTTTGTCGGATTTTATTATGTTTAGAAGCAGTTCTTTTTACCATTGTCTTCGCCGCTGGAATATTTAAATTCGTAATAATTCAAATGATCTCATATGCTTTATGTTTTATACAAACGCTTTTGTGCATTCGTTTTAAAATACTCCGGTCATGAAATAGTATAAAATTATCGTTACATCGGCACTTTTATTTTGTGGTTTTAATTAAATATCCTTCGGAGTTTCTATTTTTAGATGGAATTGCCTCATCTTTTGTAAACGTTAGCAAGCGCATCTGTTTCGAGTTTTATTCCACGCGGTTAAACAGTGAGAAAAAAGTCCGCCAACATCTTTTTCTACCGAACCGAACTATTCTATGAGAATCATAATTGTTTACGAGTTGCTATTTCAATGGAGAAATTAAAAAATGAAGTTGATTCTTGTCTGATGAAAATTGCAAGTATAAAGTTTTTAATCTTAAATTTAGAAAAACTTGGAAAACACTTATGGTTTTATTGTTGTTTTATAACGCTTTAATCACCATAAAATAATAAGTATACAGTAATTTTTCTGTATTAGGGAAAAATATTTATTATACACCATTGCGCAGAGCTTTTATAAATGATGTATAATAGAGGACTGTGCAGGTTTTATATAACGAATAGTGAACTAAAACGTGACACGGAAGTAATGTGGATTTATAATTGTTCGAATAATAGTTTATTGAAAAGCAAGTTTCATAAGACGCTTCAGTTTAGCATACGCGCGTCACGTTAGAAAATGAGCCGAAGGCAAAACGACAAGTGCACTAGTTCTTTCTACACATTTTTTTATTTTCGTTCTTCGATAAAAAAAAAACATGTTACTATATTCTATTTCTTATTAATAGGCGGAATTGTAACATATTGATGCCCCATTTACATACATACATACATGTTACATAACTAAAAAAACGACAAGAAATTTCAAAGTTCGTTCGTTCGTTACTAACTAGTTGCTGTTTGAATAAAATTAAAAAAAGAACACTACCACCCATCAATAAAAAAAAGACTACAGTTAGCACTTAAAATAATTTCAAATGACGATTTGGAGATTATGCTTATAATTGCATATTTTGTGTGCTTACGGAGTGTTTTTATTACGTTTACGATGACAACAAATAAAAATAATTCCAAACATCATATATTACCCCTATGCATGATGTAAATAAAAGTATTTATACAGAATTTGGAGGAGGATCGTCTGCATTGTGTTACACTGTTTCAAATGCATTACATAATAGTAAGTCTCAGTGAGAACATTAATATAGTAATTTACTCTTATAAAGGTTGCAACGTGCTGCATAATAAATAACTTTAAAAAACCTGTTGGTATTGCAGCTTTTTATAGGTTTTATAATTGCTTGTAGGACATCATTTCTACAAGTGGCCATATTTTTAGGTTTTTCTCCTGATGAGATGCAGCAGCCATTTCTTTAAAACATAAATAATTTAATCCAATTATTGTTATTGGACATAGCAAATTATAAATTGAGGAGACTTGTCGGTGATTGCAGATTTTTGTTCTCTAATCTACCGGTTCGAAAATAACTATTGCAGTTGTAATATTTTTGTAAATACAGCGTCATAACTGACATTTCTTTCATTTAAATAATTGGACAACTACCAATGCTACAAACCTCTAGGAGAAAGAAAAAACATTAAAATCATAAAATTTAATTAAACTCACGACATGTGATATATATTTATGCATTTATGAAATAAACGCACTGTATTTCTGTAAAGAAAAAACTGTAAAGTTCAAAATTTACGATAGTAACTCATAATTGCAATGTGGGTACGTGGAAGATTTACTAGGTTAATTAAAACGAAGAAGTAATGGTCTAAGTTAATGGCCAAGGACATAAATTTTAATGAATACGAAAATATTTACGTTACAACTTCTGATAGTGAATTTTTATCTGTAGAATTTTCTTTTCAGTTGTTCGCTCGTGAAACAAGCACTTTCTAATTGAAAGTACGAAAGAAAGAAACCCTTGTTAAAAAAAACATAATCCGGCATTGTAGGAGAAACTTACTGAAGAAGATTTAAATTCGAATTTAGCTTAAATTATTTTTTATTACAGCTAATATTTTGAAGTATATAAAAGTTTTCTTATGTTTGAAAAATGGAACGAGTTTTGCTTCAAAAATGTTGACAGGAATTCTTCCTGGTAATTTGAGTCAAGTTAGCACACTGTGAGAACGTAACGCTGCACGTAAACAAAAATTGCGTTGTGATGAGATAATAATATGTGTTCAACAATTATTGTAATCCTGGGAGGCTGAGGAATCAAAACATGAATGTCGATTCTTACTTAGCGTCGTTGAATTGATGTCTCAAATATTGACTACCAAGCAACAAATTAATTCTCGTTTGCTACTCGAAGTTTTCACTGCAATCAAAAACAATTTGCAACAAAATTTTTAAAACTTTCATTATGCTTTGACAGCAAGCATGACCGCCTTGCATGGGGGGACTTATTAGGTAGCAAATCCGCTTCATTTTGTCTATCCTACCGCAATGTCAAGTCAAATAGCGATCGTAGGATGTCGCTGTTTAATCTGTTCATCACTATTACATCGCAATTGCGAATAAATTGGACAAGTCGTTTTTGGTTTGCAGTGGGAATTTCGAGCTACGTTTCTGCAGACGAAGCCCCAAAGAGGGCTGAAACAACTGTACAGAGACTGCTGATGTTTTCACTGGAATCAAAAACGATTTGCAACAAAATTTTTAAAAAATTATAGGTATTCTAAATTCGTTTTTTACTGTTAGTCTTATACAAAACTCAACACGTGTCTTTTTGGTTTAAATTGATAAAATTGTTTAGTTAGCTTTTCGCAAATACGGTCGATTTAATTGCTGTGGAAACTGCCTACACAAATTACCGACGTTTTCTTTACTTTGCTTGCGTATGAAAGTCATTTTCGGTCTTTGGAACGTTTGCAAAATTAACGTTTTAAATGAGGGGATTCCGTGCTTACGATTGAAATTCAAGTTGTTGAGCTTACTTGTATTGCTGCACCAGCAGATCGTATTTCATTCAAAACAATTAATGCGCTCGCTGATTTATTACACAACGCAACAAAAAAACTAAATATGTTTGTTTGTTTATCGTGATTTTTGCATTTGATCATGTTCAAAACATTGAAAATAGATAAATCCTGGTTTTTATAAATATACCAATTCGTTTTTCAATTTCAGAGAATATTCAGTGAAAGGGAGGTTAAATACATTTTGAAAATTTTGATAGGACATTTTATTGATACCAAACAAACATTTACGGTACTATTTCGTTAAGAACTAAAAAAGAAACACATTTTTAACGTAACTTCCTTTAGAAGATGTAACTAAAAGTGCATATGAGATCTATTTTTGCGTTTATGAATAGTATTTGTTTCTCTTAATAACCCTCACACATAGTCGCCCCTCGTAGTTGCATCACATCGACCTCGGTAACGTTTTTCCTTTGTTTTAATCTCTTACTGAAAACGTTGACGATATTCTTCAATTGCATCTAAATTTAATGTAAAAAATGCATTTTGGGCAAAAAAGAAACTCTTTTTTAAATAAAACAAATATATATATATAAAACCTATATATTTTGATATATTTCGATTCTCTAAGTTTTTCTAAATAAACATACATAATATATAATTAGTTCATTGGTTTTTGTGATATCCATAAAAATTTATAGGAATTTTAAGGTAATGCGCACCAAAAACAAATCAAAATACAGTTTAATAGTTTTTTGAAAAAAAAACATCGAACAGATTCGGTTTTTAAAAATATTTTAAATGTGTTTTCGTTTGTTTTTCGAGTTACCATAAAATTCCTATAATTTTTTTACGGGTATCACAAAAACGAATGAACTAATTACACAATTTGTTTATATACCGGGTGTCCCACGCCGTCTATTCACCATTCAAGACTTCAAAAACTATTATTTGAATACTTACAAACACGTTTTCACTCATTTTTGGCAATAAACTGAAGACATTGAAAAAACCAAGTCACGGATGAACTTTTGACAATACAGCCAAACCAAAGACATTTTTTTTTATTTTCACCACTGCCTACTATGTTTTATAAAAAAATAATTCCATAAATAAAAACCTTGTTGCGTTGTGTTATATTTCAACAAGACGCTGACAATTTTGATACTTCGACTTTAGGACCTGAACTTTTATAAAATGCACTTTGTTACATCCTGTCATCCTGTGCGGATAGTTTCAAAAGGGAAATTTATAAATGAATGCATTAATTATCAAGCCATTATTAGAGAGTTTTTATTCATTTGGAAGGCGCTCATTATTATTAATATTGAGATTCAAGCAGTGAATTAGTTAGAATAAGGCCCAGTTTTACAATGACGGCTTAACTTTGAGCCAAAGCTTAAATCCTTCACAACAATTGTTGAAATAATCGTCGCTAAGGCTTTAAACCTCAGCTCAAAGTTGAGCTGCAATTGTAAAACTGGGCCTTAGTGATTAATTTTTTTGATGTGAACTGGGAGCTGTGCAGGAAGCTTAGCGATCCTCTTAAAATATAACTACGTTAACTATGTTTCCCTGACAATGTAACAAATCGCCAAATTTAACTTTCGCACATAAAACCTTGCCAAACTTATAGCTTTCACATATGAAACCTTATCTGAGCGTGACAGGGTAGATCAGGCTGATCAATTCGTGACAGTATGTAATGTTTTATTTCAATTTGAATCAATAATTAGTTAAAAATGTTTGATTCCATGGCCACACCGGTCCAGAACAATAGCTGATAAAACCACGTTACGTTTCCAAGTCATATAAAATTACAAACGGGATTTTTTAACATTACGTTATCATGGTTAGCTACTGTTCAATACTCAATGCTTAATTATTTAAGCCAAGTCCAGTCTTGTAAGGTTCACAACAGCGTACGTATAGACTTTTTATTTAAAATTTTTCTTATTCATAAAAAAAAAACAAAGTACTAAGTGTTTCGTGTGGTTAATGTTTAAATTTATTTTAGACAATTAATTACATAACTGATTGTAAGTTAATTAAGTAATTAATGTAAGACATTTCTACCAATCTCAAAGCAGAGCAGATTCTGAAAAACTACGCTTTAAAGATCCGGAAGAGATTTTGCAAATCGAAGTACATTTCTAATCACACGTAATTATTGCTGTCTGCTATCTTAAGCACAGTAACACATTCGAATAACGGTTTTCTTAATAAGTACCTCGCTAATTATATGTGCAAGCATTTCAAATAGTCAAAAGAGTGCCCTTTAAATATAGGTACTCAAACCCCAGGCTTTTTTGCAAACGAGAACATTAATCAGTCGAGTAAATCTGCTCTTCATGCGAACTTTTATTTCCTCATTTCGGATGTAGCAATCTAATTATTAGAAGACGGCTCACTTTCTCTGTTCACGAAGATGTGCTTAGCGCTTCCGTAACACGGCATGACATAAAATGGTAATGAATAATTTTTTGTGTTCACTGATGCCTAGATTTAGTATGTAAATTAGCTGAACTTGGTTCCGGAAGTAAAATTGGACAAGCGTGACTTCTGCACAAAGAAAGCTGCTCTTCCCATTCAAAATTAACGATTAGATGATCTCGTTTTTCTCGCGAAGTAAAATTGCGAATCTCGTAATACTAATCAAAGATTATTAAAAGCGCCTTTTTAAGATAAAATAACGTCAACCTTTCAATCTTTAATATCTGTGTGTTTAAAAATTACAGAATTACACGATCGAGATTATAATGTAGATATTGTCATCGTAAATCCTTTACACGAATTCCGCAGTTTGATAAAACAAATTACAATGAGTAAATGTTTTAAATATTTGTGTGCACTGCACAAATAGAATAAAATAAATCCGTATTCAGAAAATAATATGAAAAGAATCTTATGTGATCTTGAATCGCACTAATTTCTTCAATTACCACCGAATGGTAACAGCGCAACAACAGAAACCTCCTAAAAAAGTCTTTGGCAGAAATAGGCAATAGAAAAAATTAACGCGGTTCTTCAGAAACCTAAAAAGATTTATTAATCTGATTTATAAACTTTCAATTCTAATATACAGGTTGTTCACGGAGAGACGCTACAATAACTAACTCTCTTATTTGAATTTTTATGAAGTAATTTTTCTTACCCAATTTTATGGCAGTATTAGAAAAATAAACGGCTGTTAGGTTTCGTATTTAACTTTTTAATTTACCATTAAGTATTTAGTAAGAAAAATAACCGCTCATAAGCCCTTAAATTAGGTAACCAAAGTTTCGCAAGCAATCAACTCTTTCTGTGTCTGCCTTGTTTTAAAAGGCATCGGCCAAGCCCTATTTTCAGACAAAAGGCAAACAAAGCAAAAGTTGTCTTTTATGTTGTAAAATGGCATAAATATAAATTTTACCTCCTCATGCAAAATGTAATAAAGAATCTTACAATGCTAAATGCATCTCTACTTTCGTGATAGCAGGAGAACTTACCAAAACAGATTTTTGTTTAAGTCGGAAAGACCTTGGAATAATATTTTCATTATGTTATTTTTTATTTAAAATTTTATTCTGATTTCTTTCAGTGTTTTATAATGAAGAAAAATCAATAGTAAACTATTAGTCTTACAAAGTGAATATAATAGACAGAAAAAAGTGGTCTTGAAATAAATACATCTGACGTTCATCGACCTCGAGAATGTCTACAGTAACGTTCCAATAATTGAGAAGAAGCTTAGAAAATTTTAGATGATATCTATCTTGACAAGTTATTATCACTACAGTAAATACAATTCGTGTAAGAACAAACACTAATAGGAAGACATTTTATTGTAAATAAAAAGATTATAACAAGAACTCACGTTTCTTATCTCGTTTACAGAAAATTTGAACAAAGCATGAAAACAATAGGCACGATATGAAAGTTCGGTTAGAATGGCCATCAAAATAGGAAATGATTATGTATACGTTCTATAATATTTACTCACAGCGATTAAATGGTGCACAAGGATGTACCTGATGCGCAAGCTAATGGAAGAATACTGTTGATTCGATATAGTGGACTGTATTTCTTTGTGTTTGTTTGCAGAAAAATTTCGCTGGTACAATTACCTTTTTTTATATGAAAGTTTTTTATTTATATTGCAATTGTTTTTTTTTTACAAGTGTATGTGATTCATTAAAATGAACGTAAAAATCGTGTTAACATAGCTCCCCGCCTTGAACATTTTTTTTTTTTTTTAAGAAAGTGTTCAAATATTCATAAATTGCAGGTAAGTATGAACTGATTGTAATAATGAAAATGAATTATTTTAACTGTTTTTAACATGCACAATTTCACTGTCACTACTGCCATTTTCAGGTACTGGAAGGGGACACAACTTCGCTACTGCTCGCTTGAAATTGCCTTTATGAGTCTTGACTGTAGCAACTCGAACTACGTTGTCGTCACCGGGATGAAGCTCTACTATTCTTCCAAGGAGCCACTGGGAAGGAGGTAAGTTATCCTGTTTGATTATTACCAAACTTCCAATCTTTAGCCCTGGATTTTTGCTCTTCCATTTCTTTCTTTCTTGCAGATGATACAAATATTCTTGTGACCACCGCTTCCAAAAACTTTGTACCAACTGTTGCTGTAACTGGAAACGCGACAGCCTGTTTGTTGGTGTGTCCAGCAATTGCGGTTCCGGAATAGCAGTCAATGGTTTGCCAATCAAGAAATGAGCTGGAGTTAGTGGCTGCAGATCATCAACATCCGATGACAGAGGGTATAAAGGTCTAGAATTTAAAGTTGCTTCTATCTGTGTTAAGATTGTGTTTTAGAAATGCGATTTCTTACAAAAATTGGTAATGAATGAGATGGAGAGTTAATCCAGTGTAATATTATTTGAGAATCTGACCATAGATGATATGAGCATTCGATAGTGAATGATTTTTGTACTTTGTTAATTAATTGACTTAACAACAAAGCACTGCACAATTCTAATCTTGGCATAGTTAAACATTTCAGTGGAGCAACCTTTGTCTTTCCGCATAAGAGATTAATTAAAATCTTTTCTTTTTGATCGATGCTGCGAACGTATACACACGCACCGTATGCGTTTTGTGACGCGTCACAGAAACCATGTAATTCGATTTCTGTAGAATTTTTACAAATGACGTGCCTATCTAATTTGAGTTGATTTAATTTTGTTAAATTATTTCTGAATCGTATCCACGTAGCTTTCAAATCGTCTGGAATAGGATCATTCCAATCTAATTTAAGAGACCATAGTTTTTGAATAATTATTTTTGAGAAAATAGTGCATGGGCTTAACAAACCTAATGGATCAAAAATCCTTGCTACGTCAGATAAGATTGATCGTTTATTAATTGATAAAGAATTTTCAAAATTTTTGATTTGAAAACCTAATGTATCAGATTTACTGTACCATTTTATTCCTAAAGTTTTTGAAAACTCATTATCTCCTAAATTTAAAACACTCACAGGTTCATTTTCATTTTGAAACTCTTGCAAGAAAAGCTGACTATTAGAATTCCATTTTCTTAATGGGAAACATGCTGAATTTAGAATTGATGCAATTTCTTTACATACATTGATTGCAACTGTTTCAGAATCAAAACCTGTTATGAGATCATCAACATAAAAATCATTTTTTATTATTGAAGATGCGAAAGAAGATTTTGTTTGATATTCATGAGCCAACTGCTTTAAGCATCTTATGGCTAAATACGGAGCAGATCTAGTGCCGTAGGTAACTGTATTTAAAGTGTAAATGGAAATTGGATCGTCTGAACTAAATCTCCAAACAATATTTTGAAGATGTCTGTCATCAGGATGAATGACGACCTGCCTATACATTTTTTCTATATCTGCCGAAACTGCAAAAGGATGTTGTCTGAATTTTATGAGTATAGAAAATATTTCATTCTGAATGGGTGGCCCTGTAAATTGTAAATCATTAACTGACCAACCTGAATCAGAATTCGCTGATCCATCAAAGACTACTCTTAGTTTAGTAGTCAAACTTTCTTGTCTAAAAACACCATGATGTGGCAAAAAATATGCTGTATTGGAAGGAATTAAATTTACTTGAGACATGTGGTTTAAATCTATGTATTCTTTTATGAATTGAGAATATTGAAATTTTAGATTAGAATCGTATGAAAATTTACGTTCTAATTGTTGTTGACGTTTAATTGATAATGGTTTTGAGTTACCTAAATTAGAAGCAGAATGTTTTAGTGGTATTCGAACAATGAACCGTCCTTCTTCATTTCTAGAAAACGTTTCTAGGAAATGTTTTTCGCAATAAACATCATCTGAAGACATAGAATGCTCGTTATTAATTTCCTCTATCTCCCAAAATTTCTGCAATTCAGAATCAAGATTGCTGTGAGTTTTAGAAAAATTGCAATGAATTTTTGAAATGGATTCTGAGATGGTACCTGATATAATCCAACCGAATTCTGTGTTTTGAAGAACTGGCATATTCTTACCCAACTGAATTCTTTGATGATGAAGAATATTCCAAAAAATACCTGCACCAATAAGTACATCTATTTCACTAGGCTCGGTGAATTGAGGATCTGCCAATTGAATGTTGGCTGGAATATTCCATGAGCTGGTGTTGATAGTGAATGAAGGCAAATTACCTGTAATTGTGGGCAAAATAAAACAACAAAGATTAGTAGAAAATTCATAATTGAGTGAATATATCACAATGTTGCATTTTTTTTTAATGACTGATGAAACGCCATTGATTCCTCCAATGGTCATGTTTGTTGAATGTTCTTCTAATCCTAACTTTTTGCAAAATTTTGAAGTAAGAAAATTTGACTGAGAACCACAGTCAAGTAAAGCTTTTGCAGTATGAATGTTGCCAAAAACATCTGGAACTAAAATTGATACAGTGGAAAGCAGAACATGTTGATTAGGATAATGACTTGTGAAACTAACTTGTGGCGAAATTGTTGTTGATGCATTTGGATGAATTGTTTTTGATGTAATTGGTTCACGTGTATATAATAATTCTGGATGAAGTAAAGTGTTATGTTTAGCTTTGCACTTTTTACAAAATCCAGATCTGCAGTTTTTAGTTGTGTGGCCTGAACGTAAACAGTTATTACAAAGATTCAGCTGCTTTACTGTTTTTAATTTATCTGACAAATTTAATTTTAAGAATTTTTCACAATAATAAATTAAATGTGCCCCATTACATACAGGACATTTCACATTTGAGGATATTAACGAAACTTGTTTGATATTATTATGTAACTGTTTATGTTCTTTGGCAATTTTATTATGATTGATTTCAAGTGTTTCTAGAAAATCTGCTCTTGAATTCAAAAAACTCTTGAATTCAGAAAGTGTTGGGAAATTATTGCCTGTTTTAACTTTTTCCCATTCCCGAACAGTAAATTTGTCTAATTTTGACGTAATTAAAAATATCAACAAAGTGTCCCAATGTTCTGTTGGTTGTTCTAGTGTTTGAAGAGCTCTTAAATGTTTAAAAATGGTATCTATCAAGTCTCTTATTCCTCTTGAGGACTCCTTTGTAAGTGAATTTAATTCAAACAGAGATTTGATGTGATTATTAATTAACAATCTGATGTTATTATACCTATTGCAAAGTAGTTCCCATGCGATTATGTAATTTTCGGATGAGAATTCTAGAGACTGTATAACCTTTAGTGCGTCACCTTCTAGTGAAGCACGTAAATAATGATACTTCTGAACATTGTCAATTGATTTGTTTGAATTAATTAGTGACTCAAAAGTATCTTTGAATTCCAACCAATTATCATATGCACCGTTAAATTTTGCAAGTTTAATTGTTGGAAGTTTAATGTTGTGAGAAATACCGTTTTGTTTTGAGGAATCTGATATGCCAGTGATACTGTCGCTTTGAATTTGGATGACAGGTGTGCAGACTTGCTTTAAAATAAATTTTGCGTCTGTGATTGCGGATGAATGCTTTTCAGTGAAATCTTCTCTCTCTAAATATTGCCTTTCTAAGTCATCTTCATCGCAAATATATTCTATTTTACTCTGAGTTTCATCAAATTCCTCAAACAACGATGCAAACTTGCTACTACGATCTTGCAATTCAATGATTGTTTTTTCTGCTAAAACTTGATCACTTGCATATGCATCTTGAACTGTGCGTAAATATTTTATAAAATTTGTTAGTTTGTATTTAATAGTACCTCGTTTACGCACAAGTTTTTCAGTAGATGTGACGTCTTGCATGACTTTTCAAATTCAGAAAACTATGAATTGAATTATTGTAACCTAGTTACAAAGAAATTGTGTTAATGTGTAAAAATATTTGTCAAAATATTTTCTTTTGCAAATAAATGTATAAAAGTATGAATGTGTTTTATAAATGTGTACTACCTTAACACAGATAGCAGCCTACAAATTCTAGAACTGTTCTAGAGCCTTATCTGTAGTCCTGAACGATAGTTTTCTATGCGGTGTTTCTCTTCTTCGCTGATGCGCTTAGTTCTTGTAAATCTTGAATCCGGCTCGAAGGACCAAAAATAATATGTTGATTCGATATAGTGGACTGTATTTCTTTGTGTTTGTTTGCAGAAAAATTTCGCTGGTACAATTACCTTTTTTTATATGAAAGTTTTTTATTTATATTGCAATTGTTTTTTTTTTACAAGTGTATGTGATTCATTAAAATGAACGTAAAAATCGTGTTAACAAATACTATAAATGAGTTTTGGAAGTTAACCTCGAAAACCTATAGATATGGATGAAGATCAAAACGCATTTTGGCGAATCTTCTGTACTGGATGAATATGAAATTAAAAAGTATTAAATCAAGTATGCTTTGGAGATTTGAAGAATTGGGTATTTGTGGATTGTTGTCATTGCCTCTCGTCGTTCACTTGACGAAAGTTATTGGTTAACGTTGATCAGGTGGTCAATGAAAACCAATAACTAGTACCAATCCTCAAATACTCAATCTTTTAATCAGGAAAAGCAGCTTAAGAAAGAACTTAGAAGCAGAAGTAATTTGTCAATCGCAAGGCCAAATTAACGTCGAAATAGAAATGATATTTTTCAGGGAAAATAAGAATAAAATAAAAATTATTTTAGTCAAGGGCAGTTATAACTCTACCTGTCGTTCGAGAATATTCTGTGTAGTTTATGTATCAGATCTTCATTCCGTAGCTTATCGAAGGCTTGAGCAACATCCAAAAAGAAAATGAAACAATTTTGTTCTTCCTTCAATGTACTTTCAATGATGCCATGTCTTTTCTTAAATTTTACGTCCTGAGTACTGTAAATGGTACTTTGTGTATATTTCAGATTTAAAACACGCCAATTACAGCACTCTCCACGTTAGATCACTAATTAGATACACTTGATCAATTATTCATTTATGGGACGTTCTGTCTAAAGCCGAGTTGAAATTCGGAAGTACGTATCATTTTCTAATAATAGCTTTTATCTCATAAGTAGCGGCCTTTAAAATAATTTCTAAATGACTGCGGTTTTTACCAGGAGTAGGACAATTCGCCTTTGCCGATTTGCCATCGCTAATTCACCGCTGCTGATTCGCCATAGGTACAATTCGCCCTACAATTCACAAACTCACCGTCGGTAAATTCGCCGTCAGCGATTCAAGTTTTAAATGCGGGTACATATCCAAATAATAATATACGATAATTATACATAAATAAAATAAAAAAGCTAACATATGTAATGGAAAATAAAATAATTTGTCATTAATTAAATATGATACATAGATAAAGAAACGGATTTTTTTTGCTCTTCCAGGAAGTATTTCTTATTCCGATGTTTGCAAAATCCTTTTTAATATTTTCAGATTCTACTGAAAATTATATTCATTTTTATAAAAATCAAAATCACTACACATCAAAAGTCGACTGTTTTCTAGATATTGATTCATGAAAGCTCTCATTTAAAATGATAAACAAATGGGGTTTCATTAAAAAAATTATAATTATGACTATGTGCTAACAGTACTAATATGTTCGTAATTTTGTGTCTTACTGTGATTAAGAATTTATTTTCGTTTGTAATAGAAAAATAATAGTACAGACCATTTAAATTCACTTGAAATGTGCTGAAATTACAGTTATTTTCATTCAATTCGTAGGTATAACTTGTATATCTGAAATAGTCAGAAAGTGCTCATCAGGCTAAATAAAGCAGTAACAGGCGTCTGCGAATTGGACGGACGGTAAATTGGGTCGACGGCGAATTGCTTCTACGACGAATTGGCGACGGTGAATTGGCGACGGCGAATCGTCCCATCTCCATTTTTACCTTCTACAGCTTTCTAGTAAACAGGAATAAGTTTAAGTCTAAAAGCAACATTTAAAAGTAAGTAAACGTTTTTTAAACTGTAACTGGACGAAATTATAGTTGGAATGTTAACAACCCTCTGCCATCTTGATAAAACTACTTAAAATTGAATTCAATCTACTGAAAACTGAACTAATTAACATTGATCATAGCTATCAATCGATAGTAAAATGCTGAGTGCTTTTCCAATTATAATTTTGTCCGATTAGAATTTAAAAACCGTTTACTTATTATTCCCAATCAAAAACTCACGAATGTCGGTGATAATTAAAAAAAAAAAAAAACAGTGTCTGAGATAATTTAAAGAACGCCGGAATGATTCCCGTATAAACGTACAGATATAACGGTAGTCTTTGATCTTGCAAATACGTAGAATCACACATGCATTTTAAGAGGAAAACATGCCCTTTTCGGCCATTCGAATAATGTTCGCCAAAACAACAAACGGCGGCAAATGTATCACAAAGGTGGGATGCACTTTTTTTTTGTGCAAAACCGTGGCAGGTGTTTCAATTGAGAGTCGTAAATCATACCCGTAAAAGTCAAGTTGGTATTTCTTACACTTTGATGTTCAACCGCCGACACGCAGTAGAATGATTACAAAGAAAACTGATAGCGGCGAGTTGAATGCAACGGCAGAATATTGATATGATATACAGGGGGAGTCAACATACAGAGGAAAAGCAAACTGTGACAGAACTTTCGAACAATCCTTGGTTTTCATTCGTCAAATAATGTGTAGATAATTTTACTTATTTGACAGGTGAGCTGCCTCAGTTACTCACTTCACTCAAGTTTATTCTTGGTTCTCTTGTAAAAGAACCGCACTAAAGTTTTCCTAGGATAGGTAGTGGAGTCGATAATTATTAAAAAGTAAGTAAGCATGATTATACTTTTCATAGGCAGCTGATGTCCTATTCGGATTGAATTTTGTTTTAATCTCTTCAGTCTCTTTGGAGTAACAAGGCTGACGTTTTCTGAATTTCTTTTTTTTTATATCATGAAGATATTATCCTGCTTTTGACTGGGCATAAAAGTGTCAACTAAGTGTTCAACAAACAACTTTTACACTTTTCCTTTCCCGATAGAAGTATGTGAGTAATAGAAACTATTTGTCTCTTAATCTTTCTGGTTACATTCCAGAAGATAAAATTAGTTTCTTCATCTGCTGACAAATTTTGTAGACAAGAGGTTATAGTAGCTCAGTTCTTTATATTTTTGAATTTCTATTCCGAGCTTAGGACTGATTTGTCAGATTGGGTCTTTTGATTGCTGCCGTCTTCTTTTAACTTTTCTCTTTTCCTCCACGAGTTCTTCAGTTTCTACCGATCTAAATTGGTCGACTTAATTGTTCCTCTCTCACTGTTTTGTTTTTTTTTTTTTTAATCTTAATTTATCTATAGATAACTGTTATTATAGCATTTTAGACTCCGATACCTGTCGAATATTGTTCAAGACTACATTTCTTGCGTTGAAAAACAAGGAAAATGCAGCATTTTTCTTGCAGGTAATCCCGAA
Source organism: Prosopocoilus inquinatus (assembly GCA_036172665.1). NCBI lineage: Eukaryota > Metazoa > Arthropoda > Insecta > Coleoptera > Lucanidae > Prosopocoilus > Prosopocoilus inquinatus. Next base: position 62,420,143 of record CM069871.1, read on the forward strand.
ATACACAATGCCATAACCAGTATTTCAGTCATAGATTAACTTTAAGCTTTGTTTTATTTCCACGAATACAATTATTAAGACAATAGTTTATGTAGGAATTAACCCAGCCTTAAAATTAATCCACGACTGGAACACTGGCTCTTAGGCCCGATTTTACCATCACAGATTAACTTTAAACTTCGCTTTATTCCCATGGTAACAATTGCAAGGATAATTGTTTCTATAGGAATAAAACGGACCTTAAAGTTAAACTGTGATGGTAAAACCGGGCCTAAGGATAATAAAAGTAACTCGAGACATTATTGCATCAATATTTTTCCTTTGCTTCCATAAACCTCGACTTCCAAAACGAATCCTCGCTAATGTGAACACAGAGCCGGTTGACCTTAATATTGGAAGTGAAACGGCGGCCCTGTTATTCATGAGATTCGATACGGCACTCCTCTGGCTGCCGGCAATCAAATTTATGTGTGTAAGTATGTGCCCTGCATCTCTCAATACTCCTCCTCACTCGCACTAAATGGAGTTTCTTATCTACAGAAAAGGAACGGTAAGATAGTTTTAGTGCCTTTTGCACTCAAAGTTTACAAAAAAGAACTAATTTCTAAATCCGTTTTTTTCTTCACTAATTTTAAAATGACAGCTGGTGCTAGCAACTTATATGGATTTTAAAGGTAATTAATCTTATGTTCTGTACATATGAAGCTCACATTCAATTTGTTCGAGGAGAAAAATTACGGCTGGTAACCATCTGCTTTACTGGTGCCAGCGACATCAAACTTCTGGCGCCTTTCCGTATTTGTATCACTTAGCATCTGGACAAGATGTTCAATCCACTTGCCCTTTGGGAAATATTTTTTTTAAATAGAAAAAGTAATTACGTGATGAAAGTTTATTCGTCCTGTAATTAATCAAATAAAACATCAAGAAGAAGAAGAAAAGTTGTCGACGTCAATAGGATGATAAATGTAAAATCTACAGCAAAATATAAACTGAATGACTTCTCGAGCAACATTCTTCACTAATCTTAAAATGTCAGAAAGTAACAAAACATAATTAATTTTAATTTAGTGATTTATAACTGACTGTCGACTATTGTACAAGTAACTGAGCAACTCATCTCTGATTGAGGCCACGTTGCAATATTGCAGTCGCTTCGACAACTTCTTCACGACTTGTTGTTAGATGCCGTGAAACTCTTTGAGGAAGACCATAAAGTGATTTCATCTGACACAGGAAAGATTCGTACAAAATTACATGGGATCAATATTAGTGATGCGACGAGTCGCTGTTTTTAAGAATCGAGTCGACTCGAATACTTTTATAAAAGAATCGAGTCTTGACTCGAGTCAAGAGACTCGAGTCCAGATCAAAAGACTCGAGTACTTGGCTGAAAATCGCCGTTTAAAAGAATCGAGTCGACTCAAGTCAATTGACTCGAGTTCAGATAAAAGTACTCGAGTACTCGAATTGAACTCGGGACTCGCCGTTTTAAAGAATGTAATAAACTTGAACTTTTTTATAAAAAAATGCGAGTTTTGACTCGCGTCCACATTAAAAGTTTCGAACATTTAACTGAACCCGGAAATATGAGTACTCATGACGTTACTTTTTTACTGTTAGTAGAATCGATAGATTAAAGGTGCAGTGTTTTTGTTTACATTTTTAACGTTATCAACACTCTATTTTAGATACGTTATCAAAATATGTAAAGTGTAACTTTTAGGAATTTGTTTGAATCAAGAAATTATTAAGAAAAAATTAAACAAGTGCCGATCGGAAACCCAAATGACTGATTCCGTTTGGAACCGCATCAAGATATTTCCTACGCCGACGTTTTGCTCTTCATTGCAGAAGAAATTACTCAGAGCTGCTAATGGTGTTCTATTGCTTCCCGTCAGTTTCAACGACTAGGAAAAAGCTGCAGCCAGCAATATCAGTCCTGAGGAGGTTCTTCTACAATGAAGGGCGAAATGATGGCAGTGGAAGAAATAATAATGACGTGTTTTCTACCGGTAGCCAATTCAATCATGGATGACGGCCGTAGAAGCATTCATGTTAAACTCGCAACATATTTTTTTTTTTTAATTAAGAAAGATTCCTAATTCCAACAATTTGTAGTTTGTCTTTATTTGGTTTCATACTTTTCATGATATTTGAACTTGAAATTATTAGGGTGTGATTTATTTTTATTAATTTATTTTATAACGTACGGAGGAGATTGATAGGGCAGCTGTAGAAGATCAAAATAAAGCTTTTCTCTTAATTAGTTTTTGACCAAAACCCTAAAAAAGTTACAGTTAAGTTTCTTAATTTCTTCTTTAATCGACACAAAAGTGAAATATCCGTAACTTTTACGCGACTAGATTTTTTTTAAATACCAAAATTTAAAACGTAAAATATTACTACAGGTTGTAACTTTTGCTTGTTAACTAATTTCACATTAAACTCTTGTAACTTTCAAGTTACTGATTTTTACTTAAAGTTTATTAAGAAAAAGTCTTTAATTTGATCTTCTCTATAATGTTAATTTGTTCTAACTGTTAACGTTTTGTCTGTTAATTACAGTTAGCTTCTGTTACGCATTAAAAGCTCTTGTTAATGCAAAGGTCTACTAAAATAAATACACATTTAAATATCGTAAGAAAATGAAAATGCAAATAAACAAAACAACATAAACATGTATCTATATTTTGAATTAGGAATTAAGTATTTTTCTTAATCCAAGAAAATATGTAGAGTAAAGTCAGCATACATACATATGTGGAATAGACCGGCTAATATGGAATACATAGTATTTTTGAAATAAGAAGCGGCATCTGTTAAACGACTCTGGCATTAACATGAGCTTCAGTGTTATAGGTCATTACTACAGAGGTTCTTAGCTGGTAAGACTGCATAACTTTACAGTACATGATTTTGTGAATTTATCGTTTTGGAAGTTTTCGCGCGATACGAGAAAAATGTGTTTTGGCGTATTTTTTAAAATAAAAGTGTTTTTTTACACCAAAGTTAGTTTTTTATAGTGTAGATTAGTACAACAGTTGATATTTTACCTTATTAATTCAAAGTATTGCACATTTTCTCTTATTTCATGTCACCCCAACTGATTATTCCATATTATCCGCCATTTTAAATAATATCATGAAAATGCAGTTTTTTAAATTTGTTTCAGAATTTTCCCCAAAAATATGTATTTCTTAAATTTATTATATACAACCGCTGGAAAACAACATAAAGTATTTTTAATTAAAATATCTGAGTATTTAGTATCTTAGTTCGGAATTTATGATGGCCCAAAGAATGGATATTCCATATATGCCAACTTTACAGTTGAAAGCAAAAAAAATAGTCAAATTACAGTTTCCTATAATTATTCTTTCTGAAAATGGAAGTGATTAAAGACGACTTCATAAATACCTTTAAAAAAATTTAAAATCTTTCAAAATTAACAAGTATAAAACTGTGGTAAAATCTGTGAATTCGGCTTTACTCTGTAGCATTTTGAGGAAGAATAATTACAGGAAACAGTAATTTGTCTACTTTTTTTGTTTTCAACTATATATTGAACGTTCCGTTTAAAATAACAAAGTTCATTCTATATTTTACTTGATTTCCGAACGTCACGTGTTTTCTTTTTTAATATATTCTGGCAGTTCAGATAAATTTAAAATTTTGTAACTATGTAATATTATTTGATATGTCTCATAATAAAGTGTGCAGGCACTGTGTAAAATAAAAAGAAAAACTTATTTACTATGTAATTTCTTTAAAAGAAAACAAAATGTAAAATATAGAGCCACAAATTATTCAATAAATGAGTATGAGTCTTCAGTTTTTATTTAACAATATTTAACAGCCTTTTCAGTTACAAAAAACTGTACTCCCTTTGAAATTTTGGGACTTATTCATTTTTTATGTAATCTTTTTCATAAAATATAAAAAAAGAAAACAATGACCGCCGCCATTCGCCGTCGGGTTCACAGAATTAGTTACTCGAGTACAATGAGTACCTTTGAGAATCGAGTCTGATAGCGAGTCTACTCGACTCGTCGCATCACTAATCAATATGCTATAGTCCAAAGACCATTTATAAAAGATTTAATAATAATACAGCTTTCAAAAAGAATAAATTTTACCGTCATAATTGAATACCTGATATACTGGACACATAAAAGAAATAGGTATTTTAAGTGCTGTGGGTAATGTATTTTTAACACTGCCTAGGAAAATAAGTGATGAGTAGCTTTTGATACGTCCAAACTTATATTAAATAAAAATGTATTACATCCAAGAAAGTGAACTTTGATCACCTCAAAATATTCAAGAATTTCTTTCATAATAATTCGGTCTCAAGAGCACACTCACAGGCAAGAAACCCTGCCATCTTAAATTACTATTACAAAATTAATAAAATTAACTAAAGAATGGTATTGGAATGGTATACAGGGTTCTGCGTTTTGAAACGCAAGATAGGAAATCCCATGTTAATTTGAATGTGATGGAACTGACTTTCCTAATTTTTTTACAGCAAAATTCCATGTAGGTTTTTTAAAGTGCTCTTCAAGATGAATCAGTCTGTGAAGTTTGAGAATTTTTTATTCGCTCAGTTTCAAGATATTTAAAAAAGATCAGTAACAGATTTATACCAAATTATAAGCACGGCCTTGATCAGTAAATGTAATGTAAATTACTAGAAAAGCTTTTTCTATCAATCTTCTTCAAAAACGAACTACATTTATTAATTATCTGTTCAGTTCTCACTATCATTGATTAAGGCTATGCTGATAGTTTGCAATAAATTCGAGCACCTTTAAATTCACATTTTCAAAATGCAGCACCCTGTAGCACCATTCAATGCAAAAAATCTATCACGTTTCAATCACATCCGGATAACTTTCATTTTTCTGGATTAATTTTTTCCACATAACCAGTTAGACCTAGCTCATGAACGTATTCATTAGAATAAATAAACAGATTTCCATATTATTAATAAAACATTTAAGTCAATTATGAACTTAGTATTTGATTAATAACTACTCCTGCTATTACAATTATTAATTAATGGCTTACAACTTACAAGTACATTAGGTCCATAAATATCCAGTTCTAATTAGAGAAACTTATTTTTAGCTGTTAATTGGCCTTGATTAGAACAGATACTTTTTTTGGCTTTCCTTTACGCGCTATTCATGGACGTAACAGCAAATATTGAAAGTGTTAAGTACGAGAAACTAAAAAAAGAAAGATGAATTGAGCTGTTCAGAACGAAAACAAATATTATTGGGAATTGAAGAAGTAAAATACCCAAACACCATGTAAGTGTAGTCGAACATAGCTACATAAAACCGATGCAGCAATAAAAAAATAATTTACATGCCTATACGATTTCCGGTTATTCGTCGGTGCTGGATTTATTATAACTTTTGCTGATCTCTACCCAGATATTACATAAGAATATATTTACACCTGTTATGGAATCTAGTTATTGCAATCTTGAAGTTTATAAAGAAGCGTGACATCATTAATTAAGAATGTTATGTGGAGGTCGTGCAAAAAAAACCCAAAATAAAATCAATGTTTATGAAACGTTTTTGAACAACTATAAGTCAACATACAGGAACAGTTGTTCCTGGATGTTCCTAAAAGTAGTAAAATCAGTTGCAATAAAATGAGAAAAGAACTTAAAAAGTACATTTTTCAAATTTCATTTGAAAGCACGCAGTTACCAAAATGATTACACATTCAAAATAGAAAATATAAAAAATATTTTCCAAATGGCAAAAATCTTTATTGTTGATTTTTCGAAAAAACTTCGCCAATAATTTCTGCTTGCCTGAAAACCTGTTTAGCCCTTATAAGAGCGAATTTTACTTAGTTAGAAAATAGAGCTTTTCGAAATGATCAAAATCGTAAAATTGTTATTACTCGGAAACTAATCAAGATTTCAATGAGATTTCTTTACCCTAGGTTAGTTTCAATTTATTGCATAATATCAATTCCAAAAAATAGCTTAGTTTTCTTTAATTTCCAGAAAAATCGAATTTTTCAATTTTTAGAATATTTTCAAAATTTCATGTACTTAAACTTAATTTCAGAGTTCAAGTTTTTAGAGATGAAAACTTCAAATGTTTATAATTGGAAAAAATAACAAAGAAGATTAGTTACTCCTTCGGATATTGAATTATTTAGCGGAAAGTAATATTTTTACCAAATTTTTACGTTTCTGATGCAAGGTATTTTTTAAGAGAAATATTCTTCATTGACACCTAATAGGCATTTAAATGACTTCCAAAAACTCTAATCTACCCCTGTGAATGACTTACTTTCACAGAAATCCTATAAATATTCTTTTACAGCTGCCTAAATGAGGAGATTTTTCATTTTTCTTATTTAGTTTACTTGTTTATTTAATTAAGTAGGCAGAATATGAGCCATAAATTGTCAACTGAAGCCATAAAACGACTAAGGTCCAGTTTTACAAATGGAGCTCAACTTTGAGCTGAGGCTTAAACCCTTAGCAACGTTTATCTCAACAATTGTTGTGAAGGATTTAAGCTTCGGCTCAAAGTTAAACCGTTATTGTAAAACTGGGCCTCAAGAAGACTTCAAATCACATTACTATACAAAAACAAGACTGGTTTTATATTTTAAAGCAATTTAAAGTCAAGTCCTATTATTAAAGTATCCCTTTAGTAATTTGTTTTGACAGTAAAAAAATCCACAGCCGTCTCATATTGTGCCTATTGACTTGTACATGTACGCTAAATAAATAAAAATCTCCTCCTTTAAGCCACTGTAAACGAAACGTCTTTTTGTGAAAATAATTCATTAACAAAAATAGATCACTGTTTTTAAAAGCTGTTTAAATAGGTTTTAATTACCTTTGAAAAATATTTTTCCTGAAAGGCACCTTGCATCAAAAACGTATAAAATATGCACAAATATTACTTTTGGATAAATAATCAAATATCTGAAGCAATAATTAATCTTTCTTATTACTTTTTCCAATTATAAATCTTTCAAGTTTTCACCCTAAAAATATTAAATTCTGAAGTTAAGTTCTAGTACATGAAATTATGAGAATGTTCTAAAAATTGAAAAATTCAATTTTAAAGGAATTTATAGAAAACCAAGTTATTTTCTGGATATCCGATAAGCTGAGACTAACCCAAATTAAAGAAATTTCATTGAAATGTTGACCAGTTTCCCTGGAATAACAATGTTACGATTTCGACCATTTCGAAAAACTTTATTTTCTAAATAAGTAAATATCACTCGGTGTATCTGATAGGGGCTAAATAGGTTTTCAGACAAGCAGAAATTATTGCCCTAAAAAGTTTTTTCGAAAATTCAAAAATAAAGAATTTTTCCATTTGATGCCGACTTTTTGGCGATCACTGTATATCAGAAAACTAATTTTGAAACTGTCCCTGTGTATGTACTTGCAATTAGTCCGCAACAAAAGACTTGAAATACAAAACAAGGAAATACGGAAAAATGTTCCCAGAAAACTTTCAATTGGCCACTCTACTTGGGAGACCCTGTATTATGAGGTCTATAAAACACTGGCAGAATTATGAACCCATAATTAAACTGTTATTCAAAATCGGGATTATTATGGCTTCATAATAAACAGATGTTGGATAAAACTATGTATTACACTCGTGCCATAACAGCAAATCACTCAAGAAAAATTCCTTTCGTGACTTATTTGCCTTATAAAACAATTGTATAATAAATTTTTTAATAGATTATAATAATTCAAGAAAAATATAGTGAAAATAAACTTCTTTAGCCCAACAAACATTTCTTATTTACACCTGTCGTGGCGAAGAACCTGATCCTCGTGTTTTCGACCCGACCACGCACTTACGTTCCTCCAGCTTAATTAATCCAACTACCCACGTTATACTTATAATTAAATCAGGAAAAAAATCTTACCTATACACATTTACTTATAAATTTATTTATTTATTCCAAACATAAATTACACTCAACTTCCGCGCGAGTTGTTAGCGCGCTCGCATTGTTTATTGTTAGCTGCGCCGTGCGCTAGACTTTGGGAAAAACTAAATTCCGAATTAGGTTTACCCATGGCACACTGGGATACTTTCTAAGTACGCTTGATAAAAATAAAATCCATTCAAATAAAGAACCGAGCGCCTGTTCCATTGTGGTATCCTCGGGCGCTGTTTTACACGGGGGGCCCACTTTGAATAAATATTTAAATCTCGTATACAGTGTGACGCACTCGATCGTATCTGTTTGGTCCTATTTGAATTTTAACAACTCGTACAATTACGTGAAAGGAATCGAGACGAGACTGAATTATTTGAATTAATTAATTACTGTGTTTAGATATACTGGCTGTTTCAAGTGCAATGCCAAAAAGTTGCTGATTGTTTAAACGAAAAAAAGTTCATCAGTATTAACAATTTATTTATTACAACAATAGGGGTATTTTTTACAGGTAAATTAAAAAGTATATTTTGTACAAATCTCTGAAATCTTGTATGTCCGCCCTTCTGGAGATTTATGCTTAGGAATATTAATGAAAATTTTATCTATATTTTCAGTCCAAAGAATATAAAATCGACTTTTTTGATTGCTTAATACGAACGAAGTTAAAAAAACCGTTCTTGAATTAAGAGATTTGGAATTTTAATATCGTAGAATATCCATTCAATTTAGTTTGAAACAGGCGGTATGCACAAAATTAAATTATTCGTAATTTCGTTTTACGTAATGTTTTTTATTCCGAGATTCAAAAAGCCGCTTTCCAATATTCCAGTACACGTTTATATCGTACCTGTTATTACTTTTTGCGCGTAAAAAATCTCATTTCGTGATAAAGAAAAAGTGCGTGCATGTTCCGTTCGTCCTTGCCGGTGTGTTTGCGCTTATCACTGAAGACGCGTTGAATAAAGTGCGATCATAAATTAAGTAAATTTAAATAATTACCTTTCCTTTCGCATAATTCGGCGCCGCAATTATACGCCGGTGAATGATTTCTCATATTCACGACACACACCAGCGTAAATTATACTAAGCATTAGATCGTCACGTTGTTTGGATCAACACGGAAAAATTATATGCGCACCTGTTGACTCGAATGCATGATCACATAGTTGTACTGACGAGTACGGTTATCTCTCCACTTGCTGGGATTAATTATGCAAAATTAACTGAAGAGACTGCAACCATATTTACATCTGGACAAGATTGATTGCCTAAAGTAACAGGGCACGAGTTACGTTTTTGAAAGTTATTTTAACACAAATCAATTTTTCATTAAGGCTAACGTAAAAAGAAAAACATGCAGGGTTACCATACGTCCGGATTTCCCCATACATGCAAAAACTGACTCGCGACAGAATTTACCTATGCAATCAAAATTTACAGCAGGCGTGCAAACAAGCCATCACCATTTAACTTTAACTGACAAGAAGTACGGTCAAAAATGGGATGAAATAGTTAGAGTTTCCGTTTAAAAAACCGATAACATCACAATCACAGCGGAAAAATAAGTGCAAATTAATAAGATTTTTGCACTAAAATTTGACATTAAAATTTTACCTGTTATACAGAGAGATTCAGGCAACTCTTTCATTAAAAGTTTACGAACTTCTCCTTTGAATTTCTGTTTCACATTTTGCAGTTATAAGTTAACGATGATGATCTATCAAACTATAATATTTTCAATTTTCGGACACTTCCGCTTATAACGGAAGTTCCTGCCAACTTTCTTATTTTAAATGGAACACCATTTTTTAATGAATTTTTGAAATCTTCATCAAATTCTAAAAATATTTTGTGCAACATGTGACACGACACATGTGACACGAAAATTAACCGTTTCCGAGATTTTCATTTTTTAAAAAAAAGCTCAGACTTGCAGAACCTTTTTTATGATACAGCCATCTTTGTGCAACAAAAACCACGATGTCAATTTTTGGCCTGTAGTAGGATACAGTAACTTTCAGATCATGTCCAGTTTTGCACTTGATTGTTTACAGACTGATTGAAAAGTAGCTTCTATTCGAACTGATTTCAATTGTCGAAAAATCACGTTTTTCAAATGGAACGCCTAATATATTTTTATACCATGTGACTCAGGATTAAATGTTCTTTCGTCCTATATTAGCGTTACCTATCTCTTATAGTTCACTCGTTATCGATGATTTCTTTTTAACACGTAATTTCTTTCCATTTTTTGGTGTTGTTTTTAAATAGTGGGCTTTGAAAACTAGAGAAATTAAAATTTTTGAAATCATCCGTCTCGTAGGAATTAAAAAAACAATTTAATCGCTACGAAGAACCAAAAATAAATATTCAAACACAGACATATTAAATGTTTTTGATTATAAAGAAAACCGACAATTCAAGAAGTTAATAAAAAAAATTGTTATATCGAGGAAAATATGTTATTACTGAGACACAATAGAAAGTTATTACTAATAAATAATAGCTGAGAACAACAACAACAACTGTTATAACCAACAATTTGTGTATTATTTTCAATATTTTTGATTTATTTATTAGTTTTCATAAAATTTTGTTTTGTAAGTGTAAATTTCTCTTTGTAAATGTGTAAACAGTGATAACAAGGATTCTAATACATACGGCATATGTAAATAAAAAATTCAGATGATAGATATGTATTTAAATATTATTTTTGGGTTTTTTGGGTCCATTTATTTTAGTGGGGTTTGACAGATTGACGTGCATTTGTTATTCAAGAAAATCAATTACCAACAGATTGCGCTTTTAATAAGGAAAACAAAAAGCTGTTATTCATGTTATTCAATATAACTTGTTCTATTCGAACCATGTCTTTGTTAGTTTTATTATTATTAAAAATGTACGTAAGAGTCTCTGTACGTGTAGAAGCGTCACACACAAACTAATTAATTTAACAGTTTTTGTCACTGCAATATTCTTCTTATTAGTGGGCCTTTCATAAAACTTCTGCTAGTTGTCAGCCACTTCGTAATTTTCTCGAATTGGTTCAGCCATATTTCAGTAAATAATATACAGGGTGTTTTTTTACTGTGTGCAAATATTTAAACTTGCAATATATTACTATAAATGGCAACGATTTAATTCATATGTTCTTAACATAAATGTAATAGTTTTCAATTTCAATTACGACCCGCAGCCGAAGTAGGCCAGTGTCAGTGCCTTACTGAATCTTGAGCAGGAGCGATGTAAATCAGCGCCGCTCCGATTATCTGGTCGGTCAAAACGTTTACAATTTAGTGCAATTCAAGATGCTGCGGTTCGTAATTGCCGAACGAATTAAAAGCGAGGTACAAACAAATTGTAATTTCTCATTCCATATTATTTTTAAAAGACTTTACATTTACTTTGTTTCCAACGACCGTAAGCAGTAATATTTTCATAGCTAGCAGCGAGATTGCAGCAAAAGTTTATTTACGTAAAAGGGTAAAGGAAGAACATTTTTAACGCGCTTGCCTAATTGGTACATAAATTTTCATCGATAGTTGATATTACGAAACACATAAATGTAATATTACTTCACTCAGTGAATTAAAATAATTAAAATTTTAAATTAATAAACGATATCAGTGATTATTATTACGAAACTCTGCGTTGAACGGAGGGCGCGTTCTTACCGAGAGGAAGGCGAAGTTGACCTTCCTATCTTTCTTGCACATTTCAGCGGTTCCAAACAAGTGTTACCTCCGAAATGTTTTGGCTATAATATGGTAGCCACTAAAAAATACCCGCGGAAGGTAGCATTTCGTGTACTTATACTGAGGTTTCTTATTTGCACACAGTAAAAGAACAGCCTGTATTTCAGCCAACCATGCGGAATGAATGGAACTGTGATGTGACGCCAACATTTGAATTTGACTTAAGAAATAAGCGAGCAAGGTTAGGTAATATTGTCAGTTTGACACTGACGGGACTTTTTACTGAAATTTGACTTATAAAAAGTAAGAAACGTTAAGTAATATTAGCCGCTTTCCAATTACGAATTTCAAGCACCTGAGATGATCTGAACTGATCTAATCCGAACTACACAAGGTTTTAATGGGAAAACTGCGTAAGTCAGATAAGCGTGTTATATGTGTAGTCATGGATACAGGTGCATGAGGGGAATGAGGAAAGTAAAAAAGATCAATTCAAGTGCGTTACGCACCTTGCAATTATAACATATTGGATCAGTTCAGAGGAGCTCTGAGTAGCTCATTTTGGCAATTAGAAGCGGCTATTGTCAACTTGACACTGACGGGCTGAAAGATGGCTGATTCTGTCAGACTGCGCGTTTCTGACTAGTTTCTAATAAGGACGGAAAGATAACTTAAAATGGCTAATTTCTGTGCTGGACCGTATTTCAAATGAATCAATTTTTGAAATCGGGGTATTCCCCCACCTAATGAATCAGGCGTGTATGGAGTGGGCTTTGGCTAAATGAATTCTCGCTATCATAACACTTTGAATTTTTTTCTAAACGTATAACGGGGCTTTAATTTTAAGTGGAAACGTGGACAACTCTGTTTTCGCACGTAGGGTGAATGCAAAAGGAAAATTACGATGATTTTGTGAGGTATTTATTTCAGAGAAATAGACCAGGGAGAACCCACTTCGACGAGTGCGCATTCTATGGATGTCGCCATTTTGATGCTTGCTTACCTTTGTTAACCTCAGCGCTCAAAAATAATATCAAGCTGTAGTAATTATCTTTATATATTTAGGTTTACAGCGGCTCACCTTATTCGAGCCATGGCAATAAATCATGTTAAAGCAATAATTGATTATCATTTTTCAACTTGTCGCATATTTGCGGCAGACATAACAAGCATCGCACGTATTCTTACTACGCCTTCGCGTTGAAAATAGAACGTGGTTTACGGTCCCGTTTCGTTTATTCATTACGTTTTCCAGCAACATCCTTGTAACGCATGGTAGGTTTGCAAATTATATGCTGAAAAAATATATCTAATTTGTGTTAATAACCAATGGGATCTATTCTGTAACATTGATATAGACTTAATACGTAACAATTATTGCTGTTTCAAGTGACCTTGCAAAATTGGTATTCTGTAAACAGTTTCTTAACAATTTGCAATCCATATCAAGTGTGATATCGAGTTAATATACATTTCTCTTCAATTGGCGGTCGGCAATCGACTTGAATTGTTATGAAATCGTATCAAACTTCCCGTTTCTGGAGCATCAAAATGTAAGCTTTCAATTTTGGTCGGTTCGCACAGGTTAACGCGTATTCTCCCTACTCTATCTCTGATTTATTTCAGTCCAAGAGTGTTTGGTAAGTTGGCATTGTTGGTAACACTGGATCACCTGGATGATAATGACAAAAACAAGAGTAAATAAATCTATGATGAAAGCCTGCTTGACCTTAAGTTAATTTGTATAAATAGGAGACTTTAATTATTTCCTTCCATTAACCAGTGGCTTCTAGCAGCTAATAAAGTATGGAAAATAATTCAGAAGAAATCAACATCCCCTACAGCAAGAATGGTAGCAAGGAACAAGATGAGGTTAGTTTTTAGAATTTGAAAAACAATTTTCCATTGCTCTCCTTGATTTCCAGAAATTACTAAAACCATTCAGTTACATTCTGCAAGTGCCCGGCAAGAAAATCAGAAGTAAGTTGTCGAGAGCTTTCAACTACTGGCTGAATATACCCGAGGAAAAAGTAAAGCAGATTGAGAAAATCATCGAGATGCTTCACAACGCAAGTCTCTTGTAAGAACAAATCTTGTTTTAGGTTGTGCTTATTTTCCAGATAATAGTAGTTATCGTAGACTCGACGATATCGAGGATAACTCGATTCTTAGGCGTGGAATCCCTGTAGCACATTCAATTTACGGGATTCCAAGTACGTTAAACGCTGCGAATTATGTGATGTTCATTGCTTTACAGAGATGTTTAGAACTCAACCATCCGGAGGTTTGTATTTGTCTCTTACGTGTCGGTAATTGTTTGGATCCTGGCAGAAAAAATGTAGCCTAAGATTGTTTAAAACAGAAAAATTTTAGGCCACTAATGTATACACCGAACAGTTACTGGAACTTCATAGAGGACAAGGAATGGAGATTTTCTGGCGGGATAATTTCATCTGTCCCAATGAAGAAGAATATTGTCTTATGACCATGAAAAGTAAGTTTTAAAATTAATTTAAAAGATACCTATGCTAAAAAAATACTCCTTATTGATTTAATTTTTAGAAACTGGGGGGCTATTTATGCTTGCTATCAGGCTCATGCAGCTTTTTAGCTCGAATAAATCTGATTTTACAAAGTTAACAGGAATTCTTGGCTTGTATTTTCAAATACGCGATGACTACTTGAATTTGTGCTCACATGATGTTAGTATATCATCATATCAGAGTATTTATGCAAAGTTCATGCAAACGTTATTTTCAGTATCAGTTGCATAAGAGTTACTGTGAGGATTTAACTGAAGGAAAGTTTAGTTTTCCTCTGGTGCATGCTATTAATAGTCAACCTAATGATAGTCAAGTTATACGTATCCTTTTTTTTTTAATTGAGGGTGAGTTATTTGTGAGTAGAAACAGCTTAGAATTTAATATAGTAAAATACTTTGTTGTTTACATCAAACATAAGACACCTGGTTAAAGGAGTGTCATAAATTCAAAAAGGTAGAGCAAAGGTGTTACAGAAAATAAATTACTACTGCCACTTTTAGTAAGTTTTTATTGATGTACTTAATGCTGTTCAATGATGTTGAGTTCTTGCCAAGTTTTAGCAAAATTCATCGATGAATCACGTGATATGAAAGCGAAAGTCTTCACCAGGACATGTTCATGCAAAGTTCTGACAAAGCAACAAATAATTTTGATACTTTCAAGAGGATTAATTTTTTCAAAAAACTGCCACCCAATTTAGCTGTTCCAGAAAGTATTTTAAGTTTTACAAAAAGCTGGACGAGTGTTAACTTTGGTTGAATTCCTGGATTCCAGTTGGAACCGCGTCTCTCGGATTTCTTCTAGTAGCTGTACTGCCTGTACAGGGAGTAGAAGAAATCCGAGAGACGCGCCTGTACGGGCAGTAGGTGTACTGCCTGTACAGTCGCGATCAAGCGAATCGAGACCTACTGACAGCTCTGTAACCCTTATTGCCAGTGTTAACAAGGACGCGGTTAGCTTGCAACAGTCTCGATTAGGATGATCGCGACTGTACAAGCCAGGAATTCATCCACGGACGGCGCACAGTGGTCCCAATCACGAATCTAGCTGGACGAAATTAATTTTTTTTTAATCTTTGAAGTGCATAATATTTACCTCATTTTATTCTAAACACCTCATTTCGTCGTATAACAACTATTAAGGATTTAACGAGACTACCTTCCTTCAATTATACAGGTAAGAAACGAACTGTTTTCAGCGCTCTACGACTATTCCGTACATTATGTGTTTGTTTTAGTTTAAGTTTGTTTAAAATATTTAATTTTTCTTAGCATTATACTTTAAGTTAGTGTAATCAAATTTTTATATTAATGTTAACATTGTAACGTATTTTCGTACTAAACTGGCTGATTATATATGTGAGTTTCTCATATTTAATGAGATCTATAAAAAATCTCCGTGTTTCTCCGTCGTAATTTTTTAATAGGCTGATAGACTGTATATTTGAGAATTAATATACAAAAATTTAAAACTATATTCTACCATATTTACAATTTTTTAATTTTCGTATCTTAAATAAGTGCTATTTTTAGCGACACTAAAAGTTGCTCACCAGCACTGTCCTACTTATGTTTGGTTATCGAACATGCACAATCTATTGGCGCAGAAAGTTAAAAAAAATCAATAATAAAAAATTTTCCCATATGGTGCGAACTTTTTGGCGGCCACTGTATATTTCCTATAATGTTGAGTTTCCTAAAAGCTGGTCTCCCTAATAATGGAAACTGTTGATCTTTAATAATGTACATTTTTCACTTCAACTCTTCTGTCTTTAGGTTCCAGAGTCGTCCTAATATCTCCTAATACCCTCAATCCTTTCCTTCCTGCTTCGTATAGCCTCCGTGTCACTGCAGTCCTGTTAATCCTTTTTTTTTTGTCAATTTGTCTCCTATCAATGAAATATCTGCGCCAAAGTCTAATTTAAATTTGATTTTCTTGTCACCAACTTTAATTTAATCCACCGGTTATCTTCATTATTAATTTCTATTACTTTTCCCATGTAGATACATTCTTCCGTTCCTTCACTGTCGCTGTCTCTAATCTCTTATATTTTACTATTTTTACACATTTTTGCATAATGTCCCAATCTCTTGCATTTTCTACAAATTACTTTATTAGCTGGACATTCATACCAGTTATGATCAGGTGTACGCCTGCCTTTTGAACATTTTCTATTTGTTCCTGTTCCTCCTTGATATTTTCCTTTTATTTCTTCATTTTTGTTTACGCTTGTTTTTACTTGTTGTTAATTTAAAAATTTTAATTTTGTTTATAAACCAAAGTTTAAAGGAAATTGCAAAAGCTAAAAGCATTGTCTGGAGGATTTTCGTGACCCTCGTGTTCTTTGACAGCCGCAATTATACATTTTCTCCGTCGCTTTTTTGTTCAAATAAATTAGGCAATCATATTGATTTCTGAAAATATTCTTTCCTTAAATACACAAAAATGTATTGAATTTCTATAGAAACAATTTTTGTCCTAAATAGACTCATTTACAGAAGATTTTACGGAGTTCGAATTTTATTGACAAACTTTCTATTACACCTAATATAAATACTATAACAATCCTGTAACGCAACTTTAAAGTTTAAAACTTTTATGGAAGGTTTTTTAAAGGCTGTGACATTTAGAGTATTCGGTCACTGGCGGCTTGGAGCTATCCTGTCGCTAGCTGCTGCTCAAAATTGAGGAGTTCGATACAATACAAATGATACAAAGTTAATACTCGCCCAGCTTTTTGCAAACACTGTACGATATTAAAAATATTTCCTGGAAACGGCACAAAATAAAACAAAATTGTCATGTCCGAACCTTAAAAAAATGATCACCTTGAAAATATCGAATTTATCCTTTACTTATCACAATCTTGCATTTTTATATCCTTTGACGTCTAAGAATTTTAAATTGAATTTGCCAAGGAAATCTCATGAAAATGTTTCCGATATATTAACATAACTACTGTTCTTTAAATGCGCTTACTTATTTTTTTGCAACATTCAAGTGTTATTTAAAAGATTTTTTTTCTTTTTCTGCCCATTATTGCCTTTATTTTCTACTTAGATTATTTTGTAAATTGTAAAGTAGCAATTAGCATATTAGACAAATACATAAAAGCAAAAGGTAATACTTATCAAAAGTCTTCGATATTCTCTGCTTTCAGACGTTTAAGAATTGATTATTTAAATTGCCTTTAGATTTTTTGCTTCTTGTTTTTATTTGTAGTGGAAATATTTGCCGTTTATAAAGAAGCCACAAACAGAAAACTGTACCGTAAAAAGTAACACTAAGGGCCGATTGTTCAATGAAGATTTAACTTTAAGCTCCATTTTATTCTTACCTTTGGGGCTTTTACAGCAGAACTCCAATGTAATCTCACCGTCCGTTGCGTCGTTTTGTGTGAAATGTCTTATTAGTAAAGGCCGGATGTTTAGACCTTATCATCATTTTGTACAAAATTGGACCTTTTTAAGAAGAAAATAAAAATGTACCTCTTATAATTATTAAGTCACGCAAATTAAGTACACGCATTTTTCTCCTTTCTTACTGCCTAACCATCCGCATTTTACTTATTAGTATCAGGCAGCAAATTAATTGCTATTTGTCACTTTTCGCAGAGTTTTAGACAAAAGTTATGTAGCGACTTTATTGTTAATACATATTACTATATTTATTTTTTCATTTAAGGTGTTCACCAAGAGCATGTTAATATTTTAATATTACTATTAACTAATATTGTTCAGAAATACTTTTTTTTTCCTTAAAAATAATTTAGAAATATTGAGACAACGAACCAAAGACAATGAAGTGAAAAAATACTGTGTATCTCTGCTCGAAAAATATGGAAGCTTCGAATATACGCGCATAAAAATGGAAAAGCTTCACGAGGAAGCCGTCGAAGAAGTGAAGAAGCTGGGTGGAAATCCGTACATGGACGAAGTCTTGCAGGCAGGTTTCAAAATGCAACAGGCGTAGCCATTATTATAATCACTTTTTTCACATTTTGTGGCTGTTTTTTTTTTAAGTCTGTCACCTTAAATAGGGCAACAACAGTTTTTTTGTGTATTCAACTTTATTATAGTTTTTCTTTTTGGGGGGACCAGAACTGAGAAGTAGGCGTGCGATTTTGTTCTAATTTATTAAGCCATAATATGAAAGTATTATACCCATGCATACAGGCTGTTTAAAATAACTTGTGATGAAGTTACGTGGTAAATTATTAAAAATTAGTATACTGATTTCGTTTTTTATTATTCCTACAAATTATTTCTTTAAAATTCTGACTCTTTGATATATAATGAACAAGAAAAAATGGTATGATTAATGAAATTAAAAACATTTTTTTATCTAATTGTACCTAAACTATTTTCAGCTTTAATTTACTTCTTGTCGTCATCAAAATAAATATATTAAATTTCTATTTTTCTGGTGTTCTTTTATTTTCTATATATTCTATATATAGGAGTTTTTTACAAGTTATTTCTTAAAGCTTGGCAGAAAACAGACGAAACGAATTTTAATATTTACATGTATTGATTTGTAGGCATACATTTTATTCAATAATAATAATGAAAGAACTTTATAAACGTAAGAAAAACGTAACGTATAACAAATAATGAAGGGACACAGATGTGGATGGACAGTCTCGTCGGATCTAGTGGCGCCTTGACAACGAATAGATCTTCAAGAGTCTCTGGCGAAGTGGTTAATGAGTTATGGGACGTGGAGAAACATAGTCCCTGGCTCGTCGCTCCGATTTGGTCGTAACTGCACTGAAGGCGGTGGGAATCCAAGAAGATGGAGTTGCACACAGACTCTTCTTGGATGACTGAATATATGAGAGAACGTTAGTGGCATATGTGCAGATATGTGTGGTTCGATTGACTACAGGAATAGAGCGCTGGGCGAATGTGTGTGTACGTTAAGCCCGACTACAAGAACAGCGCTCGGCTATCATGCTTCTGTGAGTGTGTGTGTGTGTGATACATCAACTACAATAAAGAGCGGAGAGCTTGTAGAACTGTTTTTTATTTCAAAACGAATACAAAAAGAAAAAATCCATTTTTTAAAGATTTATTCCATTTTATATTCGGTCTTTTTAGTTAGACTTCCAAAAATATCCCGCATATAACTCATTCAAAGTGACTAAAAGTTGATATGTTGACATGAACTTAAATGCATGATTGAAAAATAACAAATCAACCAATCTTGATGGTTTTAAGGAACTATACTCCTTTTCCCCTCGAATAGAAAGTATTGCCATAGTCTGCAATGTGGGCATTCGGAAGTGCAAGCCATGTGTTATGTCTGTATAGGCAACACATCTTGCACGATTGGCAAACCTGCAGTAAAAGTAAAAATCCAATTCCGTAACAGTAATTAATAACAGGGAAGAACTAATCAAAAACAAATACACTTAATACAAATACATGATACTTTTCAAAAATAATCGTTATGAAATTTCTTCTAAAAATTACTCAGTGATGCCAACGATAAAATAGTTACTAAGTAACTGATCACGTGGCTTTGATTGCCGATTGTTTACGCCTTACAATTACAATACACTTAGGGTACAAATTATTAACATAGGTACAGAAAAGCTCGATATTTTACAAGAAAATACTTCGGCTTCAATCCAGTGACTCCACTTACGTTTGTGGAAGTACAAATAACCGAAAACGATGGCAGCAAAATTCGATTTATTATCACCTTCCTAATCCTCAAAATTACATACATATCTTAATCTAATTATCACGTACACGTTTTATAATAACTGTTAAAGTTCGCTCTTTCAACACAATTCTAGAATATGTGATTTTGTGCCAACAAGTCTTAACGACCGGAAATAAACCAGGCTTGGTACTTTGCTTTCCTAATGTCAAATGTTATTAAACATGTCCTGACATTTATTTATTTATTTGTTTGTTCTTCCAAAGTTTGAAACTCGAAGCCTAATACGTACGGTAGTCAACATTAAATTGAGGTCGTCACCGTCAATCAAAACGTCAATATTAATTCCAGAAATTAGAAAATTTTCATATACATTTGTTGATTTTACCAAAAGAGCATTGAAAAAGCGATTTAATTTTTAAGAAATTATATTAAAAATTAAAGAAAATTAAGCCATTAATTTCTTTACATTTAATTACATACAAGTCAAGTACAGTTACGATCAAGCTAATCGAGACTGATTGACAGTTTTGTAACCTTTACTACCAGTGTCAATAAGAGCGCAGTTAGCTTGCGTCCGTGTCGATTAGGATGGTTAACTGAGAATGTTATGGTTTAAACCCAACTCTGAACAAAAGTCAAAATGAAGTTTCTTGTCATGATCTTACTTCGACAATAAAATTGTTTTTACTTATTCTTAATTCAACGGAGATTGTTCGTATGACACCATCATATAATATAAAAACAACTGATTATTGCTCGTCAGATAAGCATGGAAAATTTCAAGTTTTTTTATAAATTTTAAACATGTAAAATAGCGACATCGTACTATCGCTTTTTGACCTAACATTGCAATGTTAGGTCAAAAAGCGATAGTACGATGTCGCTATTTTACATGTTCATCATTCTTACATCGCATTTGCGAATAAATTGGGCAAGTCGTTTTTGGTCTGCAGTGGGAATGTCGAGCTACGTTTCTGCTGAAGAAGCCCCAAGCAGGGCTGAAACAGCTGTCCAGAGGCTGCTCGAGGTTCTCACTGCAATCAAAAACGATTTGCACAAAATTTTTCTAAAATATAAATTTTAAATTAATGAGAGTTCACTTTAACTGATAAAACATTTGTTTGTCCCAGAATTTGTGGCCGCGATGGTACAAATGACAGTTAATGACGACCAAAATGTATTACTCGCAACTGCATACAGTTGAATATAAAACCATGCAATTTTTCAGGATAAATTTCGAATGACCAAAAGAAGTCGAATGATGGAAGGACAAAAGTCGAACTTGTTTTCCATTTCAAATGGGAAACATTAGACAAAATTGCGCAACATTTCTTAGTTTGTTTGTCAGCAGTGGTGTATTATGATTCCAGCTATTTCAGACTCCTTGGACTTTCCCTTTATAATGAATAATGAATTTTTTACTATACTCTTCGAATTGTGGTCAATTCTGCTTCATATTTAAATAGCTGCCAATTAAATGATTGGATGTCGAAGAGGGTTTATTTGAAACAGTTAAATCTCTAGTGCTTTCAGTGCGAACATCACGGTCATGTTTTCTACGAATCTCTCGGCTCTTATTTCTTAACCGGATTTAATCACTCAACTATCACCAGCAGCGTTCATCCCATCATTTGTGATTATGTTTCTACACGCCTGGATCTGCTTGAAGTTGTCTTCCTTATGTGTTCTTACCATGCGACTATACCTTCTGATAATTGTGTTTTTGCCGTTGCTTAATTTTTGTAATAACACTTAGGTACTAGACTGTCCCTAATTTTGGTGTGGACGTGATATCTCTTATCGACCACTACGAGGATGCCACGCCGCCGCTTCCATGATCCAGAAGCTCTCGAATTCTCAGCCAAGTCTTCAAGCTCTTCTCTTAGTTCTCGACGAGTCGAATTTTTCATCGCCGAAGTGAAGCTAGCAGTACGTACACCCGACTCCGATAGCAACGAGGACTGCATCCGCTCTCTATTAACGGATTTTGAAACCGATGATGTCAACAGCTGAACGCACTTAATACCATATATTCTTTTCTTATCTGCATCCGCCCATTTCGACATAAATGTTAAAAGTTTCTTTGGGACCAAAATCCAGTTGTCCGATCAGTACCGATCCTTCGCGTTAAATTGTTGCTTCAACATTTTAGTTTTACAAGCGCTTGCTAGTTTTCGCTGGGCTAGCGTTTTCCTTGTCAAGATTTTCAGTTAATAAATGTTTTTTTACGTAACTGATTTGTATTATTTGTCTAACCCTACGCAGAACGCACGGGTGACTGAAAATCTCCTGGAGGTTCAAGAACACCAGTACACGTTGTGGAGCCTTGGGAACTGCTTCACGGTAAAACCTTCAACTGGGATTCCGACGCTTTTAATTATACACTGTTTCCTAAAAAATGTTCCATCCCGTAGCAACATTATTTATGATCCGATTTTAATGGATAAAAAAATAAAACAAATGGTTTTAGATGTATTTTAAAACGGCTCTAATTTTGAGTTTTTCTAATGTTATCTTCAATATCTATCGATAGTCAACTTTTTTTTTTCAAATGGCTGCCTATATTTCTTTACCTTTAATCCAGTATTAGAGCAGTTTTTCTAAATCGTATGACGTATTAAAAATTATTATTTAGTGTGCAATTAATTAGAAAAATTAATAAAATTATTATTAACGTAATGAATGAAATTTTTAAGCTGGTCGTGGAAATTTGCAACAATAAACGACAAATGTCGTCCAGCTATCATTTTAAAAATATTTATAGTTTTCATTTTTGTTATTATTCCTTGTAAATTGCAAAATTTTGTAAAAATACTAACAGGCAAAATGGCATACAACAATCAACTAATGATATGTGAGAAATGTATGTCGAATGTAATAAAAATCGCAATCAAGAATTGCGGCCTTACATTCAGCGTTTTCCTGATAAAGAAGTTTCAAGACTCTCGAAAGTTCGTAAGGCTCGAGGAACGTTTAAGATCCAACAGCAAAAGCAGCGCAGATTTGATGAAAATATTGAATTAAATGTTTTTTCTTGTTCAAGAAAATCCGCGGACATCAACTCGAGAAATTGCAAAGAATATTGACAGATCAAATCGAACTGTGCACGCAATTCTAAAAAGCACAAATTTAAATCGTTCCTCAAACAGACCAAGTAGTACAGGAAAATGATCGAGGTCGGAAGGAGCTATTTTCTAACACTTAAATATGCTACAACGCGATCAACTTTCATACAGAAGAATTATTTGGTCTAACAATAACAACAATTAAAACTATAAATATTTCCAAAATGACGGTTGAACGACATTTGTCGTTTATTGCTGCAAATTTCCTCGGCTGACTTGAAAACTTCATTCATTATGTTAATAATAATTTTATTAATTTGCATTAACTGCGCACCAAATAATAATTTTTAATACTTAGCTCTAGATTAAAGCTAAAAAAATATAGGAAGCTATTTGAAAAAAAAAGTTGACTATCGGCAGATTAGAAAAAATCAAAATTAGAGCCATTTTAAAATACATTTAAAGCTATTTGTTTCCTTCTTTTATTTATTAAAATCGTATCATAAATAACGTCGCTATGGGATGGAATAATTTACAGGACATACCCGGTACATTAATTAGTAAACCCACCCCGTCTTCATTTGAGTTAGCTTCGAGGCAGCTTTTGAGAAAGTAACGCGTACTTGCCCCCAGATGACTTTAGTAACCAGGAGTATAACGTAAAAGTTTTAAGTGGCAGCAATAATTTTCTTAAAACAAAGGGTCTCGGTCCTGTGTTTTGGCAAATTCTGTGGCCATTTCATTAAACAAGAATCCAATCCCTTCGATTTGTTTATAACGAACGATATTTAGTTGTTGCAGAACAATTGCTTGGTTTTTCAAAACATTATCTGAGTAAGTTGTAAAGTAAAAAATTGATTAACATAGCTTTGAAATGGTCACTATCATATTTCTAAGTGCGTTTCATTAAGACGAGCTCTCGAAAAATAAGTTTCGTTTCATTTCGAATAAGTCGGGAGGTATTGTGGAGTTGTTTGTCGATGAAAGAAAAAGAAAGAATCATTGCATGAATGGTAAACCCGTTGATTTCGAATTTTGTTACTTTTTTCTTTGGTGGATTAAATGACCATTGGACAAACACCCGGTTTGAAAAGCCGCGCCTTTCGATAAACAGTTATAATAACATGAGGTCTTCAATGGAAACAACGAGCAATGACGACCAGCGAACGCCGTACTTTCTAAAAGACATATCTCTTACACCTCTCCTCACCTGGCTGGCCCACGATTATTAGTACGATCACCGCAGCGCGAGTGCGAGCATGGCGCGTTGAATGAAAACGGATAGCCTGACGAGCCCAAAAAAAAATAAACAACAGGAACCGCTGCGATGATTTTCAGATTCGCCTGAAACATGCTGGCATGCGATTTTGAAAATGGGAACGCCGAACAGAACGCGCCTGCAAGATGCGTGCGTGCGTATTTAATCCACAGGTGACGGACTACTTCGCAGGAAGTCGAGCAGCAATCAATCAAAAATTGATTTAATCGCGGCGGAAAATGTGAGAAAATGACGAAAAGTGTTAGTGACACGTCCAAAAAAATGCCTCTCCTTAATACGGCCGCGCTAATAACGTGGTGCGTTTTGCTTTCTCTGACTTGGAATACGACACCGGGTGAGCTTTCTCTTTTTTTTTTTCTAATTTGTTTTCCATAAATTTAGGTCTGCGAAGATGGACGGTGCTGGTTTTTAGCACATCGACGAATACGAAAATTATTGCCGAAGTAATTGCAGAGTGTTCTCAAGGATAATCGACGTCTGAACGTTAATTTTAAAATATGAAATCACCTGTCGGTGAAGTACACACACTTCTTCTGTAACCCACTTTCTACGCAAATAATTGTGAATTGGCGGAGAATAATGCACCATGTGATCACGCTTTTACCTACTTTAAATACTGAAATATTATTTTCCGGCGCTAATTTAACAGTTTTCAAGTTCGTTTTAAAATCAGAGATGTCTTTATTTTTTGTTCTTGTACTTTTATTATTGCAGACTTTGCTTAATCAACTTATCATACCTAATAAATATTCTTCGAAGTTGCACAGATCATTACACTCAACGCTGTACAGTTAATACAATACGTATTTTACAAAAGACCAAATGTTATATGTACTTACGCTTCATGTAGGTATGTAGCAGCATCTGTTCATGGAACGTTAAAGCTGTTATAAGAGTTTCCCGTCTTTAACATTGCTTGAAATGTTTTCCGTTTATCACCTTTGATTGAAACTTAATCTTTTCGATTTAATTTAATTAATTTAATGTGTCTTTTTTAAATAAAGGAGATTATTATTATAATCACCGCAGCATTTTTACACCTTGTATACCGAAAGAAATGTGCAGTAGAATTTACTCACGAACAGAATTGAAATTGTTGGATCAGTTAAAAACATTGACTGTGAAATATTAAACTTATATTAACAAGATTTCTCTGTTTAATATTCAAAACATTTTTCAGTTCTTTAATAATTATTGTTTAGTTCTAGAGTGTTGAGATAACTGAATAAATTTGAAGTGAAATATAATGGTATGTTTTTGATTGGAATATTGGAATGTACCACATTCAATTTGAAGTTGTGCAGTAATGCAGTTTTTTTAGCCCCCGATTATATGTAATGACTGATGCCAATATTTCCCCACGCTCACACGTCATCGCCCAGTTAAATATTTTGCAGTGCAAGACCCAGAGTTCAGTATTTATAAACGGTATAAACCATGAGAGTTGGAGTTGGAACAATACAAGTACATACAAGAAACAAGGAAAAAGAACACACAGAACAAAATACAATATTTAAAGTAAAAAAAAAATAGAAAAGGTGACGGTTTGGCAAAAAAGTCGAAGGAAGATAACGTGGTGGAAACTAAGTCATGTCAATGTCTTAGGAAAAGATTGAAGGAGTTATAATGAACTTAAACTTATGAATAAGTGTAGGAAAAAAAGAACTTTCAAAGCGATTGTCTACACTTTTACACAATTGAACATTACATAAAAAACATAATTTTCCTTCATTAATAACTTTCCTCTACAATTCCCGTTTGCCAATTTTTTAAAGGGTGTTTGAAAATACGATAAAAATTCTTCGTTTGTTCTTAATTCTTGAGAGAAGTCCCCCAAATGTCTCAATATGGATTCAGAAACAAGCAAATCTGCAGTGCAAACAGAATACGCTTATGATTTACTTACCTTCGAGTTTTCCCATAGGTAAACCATACAACCATACAATTTAACAATGATACGGCTTGTGTTCCAATCCAGTAACACAGAATGAAGCACTGTGGTTTATGATTAAAAATTTTGCTTTAAATGTGCCAAAAACTCCAATAATTATTTCCTTTAAAACATGAAGACTGTAACACAAGTTATTTTGTACTATACAGGCTGATTCGGAATAAGTGTTCGACCCGTTAGGAGCGTATTCACTAAGGTCATGCAAGTGCGAAATTGCAAGAAATAAATCTAGTAGAGACATTTCAAAAATCAACCTCCTCTGAATCCGAAATGAAAATTGTGATTCATTTCTTACGTATGCATACACAAGTCAGAAATTCCAATGAATGAATTACGTATTACACATTTTCTTCCGCAGAAAGCCATAAATAGAAATGTTTTACGGTTTTATTTCAAGATAAACGCTAGTGTTTCGTTCTATTCCACGCGAGTTCATTACTCTTGTAAAGCAATATAGTCGTACTTTCTGTTTCTGTGTATTACCTGTGGTTGACTTATTTTGAATCGTCCAGTATGTACGTAACTTGTTATACCTTCATATAAGTAGCAAATATTAGTCCAACATCATGAAATAGAAAAAGGGTTAAAACGCACCACGTCAATGGGAGTACTGATTCTTCAGCAAAGTTCCAGTCAAAAATTCAAGAAAACCGTAAGGAAGATGTTATTACATTCATTAATGTTTTTAGAATATAGGAGACCATTTCGAAACTAATTTTAGATTTAGAACCTTGGAGAGAGAAAGAAAACAGCTATGTATTTGCCTAAACTGATCGTTTATCTGAGACTTACAACTTGTGCATGAGGAGACTGACAAGAAGAAAAGTTTTTTTCGTAATTTCATGGTGCAGAGAATTGAATTGAACATGCTCAAAGAAATTTCTAAACGCTGAATAAAGATTTTGTGAAGTATTAAAATATTTATTTCTGTGAGCGTGTAATATAATGAACAAATGGTAAACAGTATAGCTATTTACATAAACAAATACTTTGTATCTGTTAAAAGGCTTTAGTTCATATTTAGAAAAATTGATTAATTTAAAATAAGTTTTCTTAATTATTTTTCCCCTTTTGCTAATTATTTTCTCCTAAATAATTATTTTTAAAAAGCTGTACGCTAAATTGCTCAATTAACGAAAGGTTAGTGCAACACAAAAAGTACTCTTTGTAAAAAAGTTATTTTCTAATCATTAGATGTTTGTTTGTACATGTAATGTACTTTTAAACTCATTTAGAGTCATTGTTTCTTCGTACTAAGTAATTTTTTGTTCTTCTGAAATTTTCAGCAAACTTAAATTTTGTCGCAAACTAGTTCAAAAACTACGCTTTATTTTGGCATAATTAAAAATAATTACTTTTGCTTACTACGGGAAAGCTAAATTAGTTAAGCACTGTGGTCGAACGTAATTAACCTGTCATTTTTTTTTTTTTTCTTAACCTGACATAACAACCACCGGTTTGCATGATGAGATGAACACGAGAGTCCTTGACACTAGTAGTTTTGATAAAAATAAAAAATGCGGTTAGAGCATTTCTTGAGTATAAAATCATTTAGAAAATATTAAGGCGAACGTTTGTAAATTGGAAAAAATAAACTCGGAAATTATTCTCACCCATAACAAAATAATTTCCAGTTTTCAAGAAGTTATGAAATTAATGGCATAATCTCTGTTTACGATACATACATTAAGAATACATTCGATTTTATAGTTTACCTCGTTTTTCTGGAACTATTGAAAATATAACCCAGCTATCGAAGTTTTTGGTAAATTAATAAATAATATTTTCCTACGAATAGTTTTATACAATTTTTTTTTCTGAAATCAGAACGAACTTCGATATAACCCAATTGTCACAATTTATTACCAGAGCAAATAAACTAGCGATCTAGAGAGCGTTGACCTAGCAAAAACGATTTGTATTCACTATTCAGTCAAGCAATAATTTTAAAATATTTATCCGAATAAATTTTTATTTCGGTAAAGGTATCCGTGTAATAATAAAAATTTTATTGGAACTGAACTCATGCAGTTTTCTGTTCACAAGTTACATGTGTTCCGCCAAGTTCACCTTAACGCTTCTCTGTAATTAAATTAGTTTTAATAGCTTACCAAACTTGGGTTAATAATTACTAATTAGCTTGTAACAATAACTAAAAAAAAACTATAATTTAAAAAATAATCTAAAATCTAACGGTAACCGAAAGAATTCAAATTATAAATAGTGTTACGTAATAGCGTTTTCACTTCATCTAGTATTGTTACAAAACAATTTAAAGTCGGTATTGTCTACTTGTAAATTTTGGAAAACAGATTTTGATTTTTAAAAAATAATTTTGGTGGATTTTGTTATTTTCATAGGCCAGTGGTTATTGTGGTGTACTTTTGATCCACAATTCATTTACATCATACTCTTAATAATAGAATACAAACGGAAATCAAATTACAGAACCGAAGCGATTTATTTGACATTTAACGTTATTCTTTGAATGATTTCAACGCAGGACTTAACCGTGATCTTTAACATGACATAGTTCAAGTAATGTTACAAAAAATAGCAACATCCAAGCTCTATTGCAATTGTAATTAATTGTATTTTAATTTCAAGATGATACTAGATGAATCCACCGGTGCTACTTTCTAATACATTATTTAATGAATAAATATTGCATTGAGAGAGAGAGAGAGAACTATGAACTGTTCCATAAGACATTAAATGGTATGAGTAAGAATGCGGAATCTAAAGTTAAAACAATAAAGAAACAACAATTAATAAATGCTGGGTAACGGATAGGACATAATAGAAAGACGTTAAGAATTTTTTTGAACAATTGTACGATGCAAATTACAAATAAAAAGACTCGCTAAATCGTTTGGGGGAATGTTCAAATGAAATACAAGAGATAAATGACTTGAGAACTAAAAGTACTCAACTACTCAAGAACTAAAAGTACTCAAAGAAGCAGGAGTGGATGAAATAAACAAGGAACCAATCAAATACTTAGGGCCATCTTGAAAGGAGGAATTTTTGTCTGTGTATCATATTTTAAACGTTGAAAAGGAAATGTGTACCGAAGATCCGCATATAAAGCAGGATTATTAAAAGAACCGCAATAACCACAAGGAAATGTCGCTGCTGTACTCTACACTAAAAGTATACGATATAATTATAAAAAATAAACTTGAACAAATTATAGAAATATATTTCGTAGATGACCAGAGCGGTTTTAGACCAGGACAAACCATCATGTGTTGGTTCGTTTTTCGGACACTTTCGGAATTTTTTTCATCCTTGCTTATCATATTGAAAGAAAACCGTTAAGGCAGTTGAAAACGCTTTAGATATCTTTTAAAATTCTGAACAAATTATAAATTATTTCTTTGCAGTTTTACTCAAACAGTACAATACTTATTTATTTCTCTGTCTGAAAAACAAAACAACGTAGTGTATATAGTTGCCCAACTCAAGCTGTGTAAAAGGTTCCTGAATAAGAATCAAACCTGATCTGGCAATGTACTTATAAAACGATTAATCCCAATTTTAACGTACGGTGCTGAGAATTGGGTGCTGAATAATACGCAAAAGAATAGATTAATTATAAGCTGCCGATGCAAGCTCCCTAAGAAAGACTTCTAAAGGTAAAAGAACAATTAGAAAATAAAATAAAGAAACTTGAGGATAACTAAAGATAAAATCCCTGAAAACGAAAACAGAAGAAAAGAAATGTAAATAGATAAATATTTGCTCAGAATAGATAAAAGTAGGCTTAATAGGTTAAGAAGGTTTGGAAAGTCGGGAAAATAGACAAAAACAGAAGGACACGACGCAGAATAACAACGTAGCCGAGGTACTACGTGGGAAAGGAAAGACATGGGAGGAAGCTCCAATTATAATTATAAATCAGAGTCAGAAAGGAATGGTATAACTTTGTAGAAACAAAAAAGTGTACTAGAAAACATCCAATAGCTACATTAGACAAACATTCAGTTTCAGTTTTTCATAATTTGAATTTATTATTAATAACACGCGTTGAATATTTATTAGTTTACAGAAACAAGAAGTGACCAGTTTTGACTAAAATAAGTGCAGAATATAAATCAATTAGGTAATCCTTCTTTTTGAAAATAACTACGGAAGTCTGCATTTTTTATTAATTCTGTAAATATTACTATGCGAATATTTTATTAAAATTTATGGCTGTGGTTTTCAGTTATTAAAAAAAAAATCTGTTACTGCAAATAAGTTCACACCTATGAGTACAACTATGCTACCACCTTCAGTCATTCACAAAATGGCATTTTCAACTGGAGATTTGAGGAAGAGACAATATCCGTTGGTTCAAACACGAAGTATTTTTAACTTTTATTCTTATTCTTATCTTACTGAAGTTGGGAGCTTAACTGTCGAAATAAATATCTTCGGTTATAAATGTATTGTATTGTGGTATATGGTGGTATATGTATATTTCTAAACCAGTGTGTATCTCCTTCACTGTTCTTAATTTTTAGCATTTTCAATGAGTGAATTTTTTGAATGGTCTACGTACCTTTATCCTTCAAATTAAAAAAAAAATAATAATTAGCATTACGTAGATATTTTTTTCTCATTCAATTAATTAGTTCCGCTGCTGTAATTATCGTGTGATAAGGAAATACAGAGGTAATACGTAGTTGCTTGTAAAAGAGTTGTGAATGAAATAAATATCTGCGAGGTTAAAACAAGAAAAAGATCGAAATTTATTTTATTAAAGAACCCCACTTTCAAATTAGGTCTAAATTATTCGACCCTTATGAAGTGTACTTAGCTCCAGATTTACAAATACGGCTCAACTTTGAGCTGAGGCTAACCCTACCAACGATTATTTCAACAATCGTTGTGAAGGATTTAAGCTTCGGCTCAAAGTTAAACATAGTCATTGTGACTGTGCCTTAATGACGTTCCTATAGGAAAAAAAGTTTAAATAACATGATAATTAAATGGGATACCTAACTATTTACCATTTGAGAAGAAAGAGTTTATATTTATGAAAAAGGAGTGTAATTTATATAATTGCAGAAGCTTCTTATTTCCAATTGCGTATATTCAAGTACACATATAATTTTCGTCTATCGTAACTCACAAAAAAGAGGTATTTCCTATCAATTTGCAGTTAAAGTTTTTGAAATCATTAATCACGTACTTTCTAGTAACGTTTTCGATTTGCAATCAGTGTTTACATTTGTTTCGAAATGTTTTGTAATATTAAAAATGTTTTTGGCCTTATGTAATAACAAGGGAAGCAGATACTCTGAGTGCAGCAAGTACATACAAACGAATAATAAAAAACGCTATTAGGCTCATATGACACGATGTCATATTTTTTTTGGATCAATTTTGTTACAAAGTGAGAGACACTAAATATCTATTGATAATTCTCCCCTAGTTTTAATAAATTTGTACATACGTACAATTGTCTAGTCTAATAAATGATTTTTTATCTGAAATGTTCATATTTTCGTCAAATTTTACTTCTAAATTAATTTTATCTCAGTATACCTATGTGAGAAAATTACTTAAACGTTAGGCCTTCCTGCCGTTAGGCTAATTATGAGTTGGGGCTGTTGTTTCATTTTTTCGGTTTGCATATCTCCTCCCATTTTGTGCTCGATTTCTTGCTTCTTCCCATTTTATTTCTTTCTTTTGTAGATATTTTAAATATTCTCTAAACCCTTCTCCCCATGTTTTTCTTGGTCTACCTCTTCTTTCCGTGACAGGTTGTTTAGCCTTGTATACTTTCTTTGTTATTTTGTTATCTTACATTCGTAGCACGTGTCCGAATCATCCCATTTGTTTTCTTCTATTCTATCTAAAATTGGTGTTGTTAAGTTGTTGTCTGATTGCGTATTCTATCATGTCTCTTCTTATTTAATATTTGTCGTAACAACTTAATTTCTGTATCGTTCAGCCTACGTCCTCATTTCTATAGCGTTCGCCCTACTTCTTGTTTCCTGGTTAAGAACCCAACTGTCATAGATTTTTATTGGCATTGTCACCTTCTTGTAAACTTCGGTTTTGACTTTCTTTGGTATTTCCTTCTTCGCCAAGATGGACGTCCTGATTGCTTTGAATAGTCTTCCTGCAGCCTCTGTTCGTGCATTAATTTCCTCGTCTATTCGATTTTCTTGGTTTGTTAGCACCCGTATTTATATTCGTCTACTTGTACAAGCTTGTCTCTTTTGGCAGCGCAGATTTGATGTCTTCTTTGTTCTCTCGATATTATCATGGTTTTTGTTTTATATACATTGTGTTTCATTCCCCTTTTTTCCATTTTAGGAATGTAGGCACTCAGATTTTTTTATAGCGCTTGTCTTAATTTTGCCAATAACACCATGTCATCTGTAAACGTCAATCCCGTTAATATCTTGCTTTTAAACTTCTGGAATCATAGTAATTTGTTAGTCTTGGTGTGCACTCGTTGTCATCCATCACCAAGCTAAACAGGAGTGGACTAAGAAATCTTCCTTGTCTAGCGTCTTCCTTTGTGCTAAATGCTTCCGATATTTCACCTCTTATTCTTACAACGCAAGAGCTTTCTTCATATCAGCTTTTAACCGCTCTTATCGTTTCTGGTTGTATCCCTCTTTGTACTAAACCTTTCCATATCTCTTTCCTTTTCCTTTTTCGTATGTCGAATGCTTTTCCTAAATCAGTGAAGCATACGTGCACTTTCTTGTTGTTTCTTATTGTTCTTTCTTTTCTCCTAAAACCAAATTGTGCTTCATTCAGTGTTTGATCCACTTGTTCTCTTATTTTTTTCAAGGATTCTCGAGAATAGTTTTTCCGGGACACTTAGTAATGTTATTCCTCGATAATTGTTACAATCTCTGCTATCTCCATCTTTTATAAATTGGAACTACAATCCCTATTTGCCTTAGGAACTTTACCTTCCTTCAATGCTTTGATGAATATCTCCCTTAATACTAGCATTCCTTCTCTTAATATCCTGCGTATTCAATCATTTCTGATGTTACCTCGTCGATTCCTGTTGATTTTTGTAATAACATCATAAATAAAGTATTCGTCAATTTGAATGTTTTCCTGTTTTTAGTTTCTGGATAACTTCTTTTGCCTCCTCAGTCTTGATCTGCGTAACCTCCAGTATCTCTGTTCTCTTCCTATCTTCTTGCTTGGCTTCATCTTGAGTTTCTTCACTTGAAATAATTTTTGGAAATAGTACTTCCAATCTGTCCATCACGTCTCTGTTCTCCTTTAATAGTGTGCCATTTTGTTTCTTTATTTCGTGAAAGCTATGATTCTTTTTATTCTTTAATACATTGAAGAATTATTTGCTATTCTCCTCATACGATACTTTTAATCTGTTTCCAAACTTCTCCTCTTCTTTTTGGCGTTTGTATTTCCTCAGCAACTCTTTTCCCTACCTTCTTCTATTCTTCTTCCTTTGTATTTTTGTATTTCCTCCACGTTACTTTCTTGTCTTTAACTTTTTTGTGTTTCTTTGTTCCGTCATTCTGTTCTTTGAACATTATCTTCCATTATTTTTGTTTTCTTTGTTTTCTTTCTCAATCATTTTTTCTGTAATTATCCAGTCCATTCGAACCTCTCTTTGTAATCATCTAAAAACTTTCTCTAGTTCTTCTTGATATCTTTTCCTTGCTTTCTCGTCTTTCAA
Source organism: Prosopocoilus inquinatus (assembly GCA_036172665.1). Lineage (NCBI taxonomy): Eukaryota > Metazoa > Arthropoda > Insecta > Coleoptera > Lucanidae > Prosopocoilus > Prosopocoilus inquinatus. The sequence goes on from CM069871.1 coordinate 62,453,980, forward strand.
CTTGTAGCTTTTGACTTTCTCTTTCTTCTTTCTTTTTATCTCTTTAGGATTGTTGTTTTGCTTTGTAAGTATTTTGGCTTTGAGTAGGTGGCCTCTGTATACCCTTACATATTTGGCCTTATTCTATAACTGTTTGTCTACCAAAAAAATAGTCAATGATTGATTTTTTACCACTTTTTCTTTCTCATATAATCTTGTGGATTTCTTTATGTTTGCAATTTGAATTTACTTTTATTAGTTGTTGGTCTTCGCAGCATTCTCTAATTCTGTTTCTGTTATTATTCCGCCTCCTTCTGTTCCCATGTATTCTTCTATCGCTCCGTTGTTTCCAATGTGAATATTCATCTGTTAAAATTACAAAATTTTCGTCATAATTAAATTGTAAAACCGCCGTTTACTCATTGTGGTAAACTGTTGTATAATTTGTGGTATTTATTATTATATCATATATTTGAATTCGTTTGAATGAATTATTAAGTTAAATATTGTAAAAACAACACACATGCAGTTGAGATTACTTGATATTGTAAGCGTCGATAATATCTATGTAAAATAATATTTTTTTGTAATATTTTTAGAATTCATAATATTAAAATATTCATCCATTTCAATATTTACCTGCTTACGGTATTAATTAATAATAATAATAATAATAATAATTAATACAGGGAGATTCAGGCAACCTTTCCATTAAAAGTTTACGGATTTCTCCTTTGAATTTCTGTTTCATATTTTGCAGTTATAAGTTAACGATAAGGATGTATCAAAATGTAATATTTTCCATTTTCGGACACTAATTTATAACCGCAAAATATGAAATAGAAATTCAAAGAGGAACTTTTTTAATGAAATGGGCTGCCTGAATCTCCCTGTATAGTAAGCATACTTACAGAATCTACAAGCTTTTTGGGTTGCAATTAAAGTCCTGTTCATAACATCATCGTAATTTTAGAATACAGTACATATAATTAACTGTAATCTTAGCTACAAATTGATGCATCTTGATGATTAACCACAAATTGCCAGAAATTCGAATTGCGAAGAATTGTCAATCAAGCAAAAAAAGTTGAATTAATTTCTCTCTGCGTTAGAATTCAAGATTTGACCAAGAGGAAAAAAATTAAACGACTAAAGAAATTATATCATAAAATATAAAGCAATAAAAATAGAAAACATTGGTGACAAAAATGTATGAAAGGACGAGAAATTTTGATCAATAAAACTTGATCTTTACGTTACAAAAATAGATTGAACCAAAAGAAAAAAAAAACGTGAAAGGTCGTTAGTTATTGCGAAAACTAGGAAAGAATTTCGACGCAGAAATATTAATAAATGCCGGTCCGGTTTGTGCCTAGATATCTGTGATATCTATTAAATGCTATTAGCCATGAACGAAGGCGAGCGTGTTCAGAGAGACAAAGTTCGTTTTGTGGGCCACTTATTTACCGACCTGCCCGCGCAGTGAAAGTGTGCGGCAAACCCGATCCGGTTGCTATTAAAAATCCGTCCCGTGAAATAATAAGCGCTAAAAGGAATTCCACTTCCTTTTCGAGAAAATTACGATGGCAGAGATTGACGATTTGTTTCCATCGTGCATTACGATGAAATTCGACGTTGCGTCAGCCTTGACCGGACGCATTAAATGTTTAATGAAATTTTGTAACGCTGAGAAAAGTGAAGGACGGCGCGACGCAGGAATGTTTTCGGATAATTCCAATTTATGAGCCGCTTTCACTTTTGAGAAAAGCGAGTGCGTCACTCAGCAGGATACGCAAAAGATATCTGGCACATACAAATTTCGCATCCTACCAAGAAACATGTAAAATATGTAAATTAGCCACTAAGTTACAGATTACCGAAAAGTGAAGGTTATTACTAAAGAGCGGATTCTATGCTAAATGCATATTGCATGCATATTTTGCATATTTGAGCATTTTGTTCAATTTTCGCATATTTCTTAAAAACGTGCATATATATGCATATTTGAAAGAATTTGTGTCGAAGTGAGTAAATTTTTTCCTGAATTCTTAATTCGTCAGAACATGTTGTTGCATTAATTAGGGTCTAGTTTGCACCCTTCTTGGGCTTAAGCAGGCAGAATTTTCCAAGTAGTGAATTAGGGATTTCCAAGTACTTTCTTAACGATGCGGTGGGGCGTTCATGTTTGCAATATTGTTTTATCACTTCTTCACGGATTATTAGTCGGTTATTGCTGCGAACGTTTAGTTCTTCCGTAAAAGTATTTTTGTTTGTGAGAAGTGCAATATGCCGAAAGACAATTCGAGCCTGGTTAATTCCTGGATCAGAAGCTATCCCGAGCTTGCTTACACCAATGGAAGCGTATTCTGTAAAGCCTGTAGTAAAATGGTAAGTTCTAAGTTTGTTTTCTTCCTCCTTAGGTAAATATTTGCTTGGTTCTTGAATATTGAAAGTTCAGACAGTTTAAAAAAATTCAAGTTCTTGTTGTAGATACCAACCCAACGAAACTTTTCGGTCACACAACATGTCGGGACAGAACTACACAAGTCAAAATGCAAGAAGATGAATGAATCGAAAACATTTCAATTACCCTTAGACAGTGGACCGTCGTTGATGACTTCATCAAATGAACAACAAGAATTTAATGCTGATTTATGCGAGGCGATGACTTGTGCAAACATACCTTTGAAAAAACTGCAAAATTCTATTTTTAAAAGTTTTTTGGAAAAATATACCAAGAAAAATGTTCCCGATGAAAGTACGTTAAGAAAAAATTACGTGCCTCGCATCTACAACGATACTCTAAAAGAAATCAAGAAAATCGTAGAAAATCAATATATTTATTTTATTGTGGATGAAACTACTGATTCTTGTGGGCGTTACATTGTAAATTTGTTAATAGGGTCTTTGCGGGAAGATAAACCTAGTGAATCTTATTTAATAGCCTGTACACAGTTAGACAAAACTAATCATTTAAGTATTTTAAGATCTGTTAATGAATGTTTTATGAAATTTTTCTCACCTAATGTAGTTCCTACTGAAAAAATTTTACTTATGGTATCAGATGCTGCCCCTTACATGGTTAAAGCCGGGCAGCAATTTAAAACAATTTATAAAAATTTAGTTCACGTGAGTTGTTTAGCTCATGGATGTAACAGAGTAACTGAACATATTAGATGTGAATTTTCTGATGTAAATCTACTAATTAGTACCATTAAAAAAATATTTGTCAAAAGTCCCCTACGAGTTCAGTTGTACAGGGAAAAATTGCCGAATGTACCTTTACCTCCCGAACCAGTGTTGACTAGGTGGGGAACTTGGTTGGAAGCGGTAATGTTTTATGCTGAACATTTTGTAGCAATTAAGGAATTGGTTGTAGAGTTTAATGCCCAAGATAGTGCTGCTATTGCAAAGGCACAAAATATTGTAACAAAAACTTCATTGGCAAATCAACTGAACTTCATCAAAACTTGCATGCATTACAGTTTTGTAATACAAACTATAAACAATTTAGAAAAACCGAAAATGTCTTTAATAGAATCCGTTAAAATTGTTAAAGAATTTAAAGAGAATATTTCAAAAGTTCCAGGTAAAATCGGCAGTTCAGTAAATAAAAAATGTTTATCCGTTTTAGATAAAAATAGCGGCTTCAAAACCCTTGAGGAAATTTACGAAATTTTGAATGGAAACTTTGAAATTGACTTAAGTGTAGAATTTTCAGCTATGAGTCACTTTAAATATGCCCCAATTACCTCCCTGGATGTTGAAAGGAGTTTTTCAATTTATAAAAATATTTTGTCAGATAAAAGGCAAAATTTCCTGGTAGAGAACTTGGAAAAACACATTGTTGTAAATTATAATCGAAGATTTTTTTAGTCGTTATAATATTTACTTAATAATGTACATACATAATATACATACTTCCTTCATATAAGCGTTTACAAATAAATGTAAATAAATTGTATAAAATATAATGTTTTTTATTTGAATAAGAATGCCCATAAAACACAGTAGACCAGTTATTGCATTATTTGAAGTGTTCGGCCTATCTTGCACATATTTCGCCATTTTTAGTGCATATATATGTGCATATTTCATCATTTTTTAGTGCATATATATGCGCATATTTCATCAAAATTGCTCGCATATAAATCCGCTCTCTAGTTATTACCTACTTTGAGAAAAGAACTCCATAAATCAGTTTTTTTAAGCTGTTTGTAGGTACCATTCTACCCAACCTGCAGTTTTTAACTAAATATTTTTGTTAGTATCAAAAATTGATGTTCATTCTTCTTAATTTGATACTAGTTAAAGATATCAGAGTGGCCTCATTGACCATTTTCTAACCCAAGAAATTCTCATCGGCGCCAGAGTAAAGAGATTAAAAAGTCTACTTGTCAGAACGTATTTAGTTATTAGTGTGTTTAGTAATTGATGGTCAATACTATCGGAGTAAATTGCAAAGGACTATATATTTATTGTAGTAATGCAAGTAGATTTAATTGAAGCACTTTTTTTCAATGAAAATTTTTGTAAAATATACATGGTCTCCCAGAAACGGTACTAAAATCAATGGAAGTTGAATATATTTAATGAGGGACGCATATGAGAATTTTAGAGAAGTTGTTCATTTTGACCATTTCAGCCGGTCAGTAAAGCGATTTCTTGATTCGTAAATGCAAACTGACAGCGTAAAGTGCATGCCGAAAAGTGACAAACCCCGAATAAGTACAGAAGAAAACTTTGCTATGGTGATGCAAGTGATAGTGGAAAATCCATCGATTATCATCTGAATCAACAAGTGAATATATCGTACTTCACGAATCAACGAACGAATTTTGAAAGCCAATTTTCACCTCCATCCATATTGTTTCCAATCCACACATGAGGATCTTAGAGCAGACGAACCGCTAAGACTACAGTTGTGTTAATGATTTATTAACCATTCAATAACGATGCTGGCACAGATTTCTTATTTATTTTACCGATGAGGCTTGGTTTCACCTTTCGGGTTATGTTAACTCTTTGGAGTTCAGAGAATCCCCATTTTTATGTTGAAACTGCACTACATCCCTAAAAAATTAAAGTGTGAACAGTGAGTACAAGAAGTCCAATATCTTTTGATGGAATATTAAATGCAGAGAGATACCCTTTAGAAATTCTAATGCCTTTTATAGAAGTGTTTCGTGACGAAGAATTGTTGCACGACGATCAATTGCAAGAAAGTTATTTTCAGCAAAACGGAGTTCGTGCGCAAATTACCTAACTAGAGAGGCGACTAATTTTTAAATGAAGTTTTGGAAAGTCGTATCATTAGTTTAAACACGCAGAGCATTTTTCCTCCTAGATCTTGTGATCTTACCCCAAGTGATTCTTTCCTGTGGCATTAAAAAAAAAACTCAATCTTCATAACTCCAATTAGTGAAATGCAAGACTTGCAGCAACGTATCGTCAACAAAATCGAAGAGATTAATCAAACCCGTGGAAGCTGCAGCATGTTATTAACTCTGTTAAAACAAGAGATCGAATAAGTGCGTATGTGTGTATGTGGGATTAGATATTTGAAGCAATTGAATAATAGAAAACTATAAAGTAGGCGGGGAATAAACAAAAAAGTGTTTTATGAAAGAAATTTAATCACAGTTTAATTACATGTTACAAAGGAGAATAAAAAACTTTAAAAGAACTGTCATAATTTTCTATGTATCCTTCATCAACTAATCCCTTCCCTAAATGTTTTTCTACGTGTATACCTAAATGTTGGGAACGGCCACCATATTTAAACTTTTCTTTTTTTTTTAATCTTTAAAAATTAAGTTATTAAAAAAATCAATTTTCTTCTTTAGTTTTCCCTACAAAAATAACTAAAAAGTCTGTTTAGTTACTCTTAGCAACTTATTTAGTTTCCATAATTCAGAATCCTTTGACAACGCGTTTCTTTTTTCTAATTCCCCTTGACAACTTGTTTGTTATAATTTTCCAAAATAAGCTGTCAAACACACTGTGAAATGTCGACTTATTATACAGCGTGGAAGAAAATTAAGGAACTAATTCGATATCTTCGAAAATACTTTGTTCTCGGGAAACGCTCGGACAGGTCGATTTAGGATTTTGAATGGGCCCCTTTTATCCGCAATTGTTTTTTATTACAGTGACCTGATGCAGATGGAGATGCCAGTTGTGACACTATCGATTGTTTTTTTTTAATGTAAACCTGTTTTGATTGCGGTATTCGAGAGATAATACTTTTCTACGTATCATAAAGTAAAACAATTATGGGGTTGAATAACAACATTTTCGGGAAAAATTAAATAAAAAGTAATAAAATTTAGTAGCCAAGAAATTTCTCAAACTCAAAAATTATTAGAATATGAAAATCGGACAAGAACTCAGACAGTAGTTTACGAGATTTTAAATCAAAATCTTCCAAATCGTCAACCCATAAAACGTTCAACTGTGAGTAAAATCGAGAAAAATTTCAGAGAAACTGGAAATGTTAGAGTCAGACGTGGACGTGAACGATCACAATTTTAAACGATTAAAATTACACCTAAATACCGAATTGAACGTCTTATTGGCTTTGCAAGAGAGTCTCTATTCAATAAGTTGACAAATTGCTTTAGATAATTCATTAAGCCATACTTGCGTTCAAAAAAATTGTAACATGGAAAAATTATACACGTACAAAGTCACACTGGTTCATGAACTTTCAGAGGACGATTCTGATCATCTCGTCTACAATTCTATGAGGAAATGCAGAGAATATGTAGTCATAATTAATTGTTTGTGAGAAATATTTTATTGTCGGATAAAGCTACTTTCTGTTTAAACGATATCGTGAATAAACAGAATTGTAGATACTGGGCATCAGAAAATCCGAACTGGATGCTAGAGAAAACTACGCAGCATCCACAGAAAGTCAATGTTTTGTGCAGGGATATCGACAGATCGGATTTTGGGACCAGTATTCTTTAGTGGAAATTTAACTGGTTAAAGATTTTTAGAATTCTTACAATTTGAACCAGTCCCTCCCTTAGTAAAACTATTTCCAGACCCAGTTCAGCTAGATATTTTTAATGACAAGATGTGGTATCACCAGAATGTTGCACCATCGCACTATGCAGCAGTGATTTGTAATTATCTGCATAAAGTGTTTCCCAATCGGTGGATCGGACGACAAGGTCTTATGGAATGGCCTCCGCGATCTCCATACTTAACTACACTAGATTATTTCCTATGGGGTTACTTGAAAAGCAAAGTGTACGTGAACAGATCCGTAAATTTGGAGGAATTGAGAGACGTATTAGACTTGAAATGCGCTTAATTAGTCCACAAGTAATTCGTCATCTTCAAGAAGGGTTCATTATTTCTTTAGATCATTGCCACGTGACTAACGGGTAACATTTTGAACATCTTTGAAAAGTATTATCTCTCGAATACCTCAATCAAAACAGTAGGTTTGTATTTAAAAAAACAATCGATAGCACAATTCTGATGTAGGCCAATGTAAAAAAAATAGCGGCTAAAAGGTTCCCATTCAAAATTCTAAATCGAGTGTTTTTCCAAAAACAAAGTATTTTCGAAAATATCGAATTAAGTCTAACTCCTAAGTTGAGTGGCCTGTTAAAAGTTCTCGGGGAAAGGAACATAGAAATATTCTAAAAATTAATACACTGCCCTAGGAGGAAGTGATATGTCAGATCAAAATATTTTCCCTTTTGTATCACTTTCGGTTATACCGGAAGTCGCCATTAACTTTCTTATTTTAAACGGAATGTTATATTTTGTATTGCAAATTCCGATTCCACATATTATTCTAATTAAAAATTGTTAAGACTTCTCTGTAATTAAATGCTTTGTATCTGCAGAAAAAACCCGAGTCGCACCGATAATTCCTTCATGCAAAATTTAAGATAGGAAACGGGACAAATAGTAATAAGGGACTGGGTAGTGAAATACGATGACAGTCCCATATATACGAGTCGTACGGCAACCCTACCTAAAATTTATTTTATCATATAGTGCAAATTGAAGTTTTGATTGTTAAAATCGTTAAGGAAATAGTTTTTAAAATTTTAAAATGGTTTCTGTTTAATCCCCTCTGTATTAAATTCGATTGTACACTGATGTCTGCACCAATAAAACATGTATGATCTTGCTCACTCATTGGAAACATAACTGCGTCTCGATTTTCTGCACACAGTTGAATGAATAAAAGCCTTGATTTATTGCCCACAGTGTGACGTGCTCTATTGAATAACCAACTATTAGCCTATCGGGGAAAAAAGTCTGCAGAACCGTTTCAACAACGCGAAATATTTGGTAATACTACATTACATTACCATTGTTGGCAAAGCTAATAATGATTAACCACGAAGGCATTTGGGATCGCATGAGACATAAGAACGAAGCTGTGGGAGTTTCACTTATAAAAGCCATAACGTCATGAACGGTATTGCAATGAAAATCGCTGATGTATTCATGTTCGTTTTTTTTCTTTACCATATGTTCGGAGAAAGTAACTGGTTATTCCTGGGAATGAAGCGTGGGATTTCTTTGAGCTATATACCTATTAATCCCACACAAATGATAAGTTAATTATCAACCGTCTAACGTACCAGTATTAAAACTCCGCGTAAAGAAAGAAATCCCTTTCGATAAACTAATTCATCCAATTTATTACTAACGGTATTAGAAACGCCCAGTTTAATTAACGTCCTCATTGAATAATCGTCATCATCATAACTGTTTAGTTAGTACGTTTTTTCAACATTGTTTCTCTTAATTTTATACATTATCTTCTGCGTTTATTAAAATTAAATCAATGACGGATGGATAATAAATGTGTAAATGTAGTACATAATTATATGTTATTGTTATTATCCCTTTGATATTCATGCAAAAATGTATTATACTTTGAGTGTCTGTCTCTAGTGTTATTAATATTTCCTATAACTACAGGAATCATAAAATTTTCAATAAACAATTGGTGTCCGCTTAAATTAGTCGAATATTCGTGCGTATTATTAGTCATGTTTTTTTTTTTTTTGCTTTTGCGTTATGATACCAAGAGATTTACTGACGTCAAAGTTATTAACATTTATGTAGATGATCATGCAGCATCTCACAACAAAACAATATTCAAGGTTGTTCAGATATTCATTCATCGATAATCTTTGCTAATAACAGAGCTCATTACTTTCACATTTCGCTTTTGACAGACGAACTTCCCTGAATCCCCTTACTGAGAAACCAATTAAAAACCCAAGTAACCCACAATTCTTTATTAAATTATTGTAAACATATAAAATAGCGACATCTTACTATCGCTTTTTGACCTAACATTGCAGTAGGATAGACAAATTGAAGCGGGATTTGCTCCTAATGAGTCCCCCATGCAAGGCGGCCATGCTTGCTGTCAAAGCATAATGAAAAATTTTTCTAAATTATTGTAGTTGTTTACACAGCGAGTCTTTAAAACTTAAAACTTTATTGAATTCCTGGCTTCCGGTTGAAACCGCGTCTTTCCTCGGATTTCTTCTACTGCCTTCCAGGAATTCAACGATGGACGACGGCCGCGGAAGCCTTCAAGTTAAACTTAAAGCTTTATTATTTGGTCTTATAAATATTTTCTTGTAATTAATAAAGCACTTAAATGTCCAATATGAGAAAGAAATTCCCAAGAAAACGACGAATACCCATAAAAGCTACATATTAAAAATAATAAAATTCTATTACGCAACTTGTTTTTTTCCAAAAAATTGTCATTTCCTCACTATAATTAGTGATCATTTGTATTTCAGTTGAGTGCCAATTCGATGATAATACGCCTCCTGTAATGCACTTCGAAAGAAACTGGACGATCCCCTCCAATGCCGCTGTTGGTTCTATCATATCCACCGTTCATGGTAGGGACGACAATAACAATCAACTATTTTATTTCCTGGAACCCAAAGATCCCGTACATTTACCATTCCGAATCGACAATGCCACAGGAATCGTATACTTGAACGAGTCTATCAAACACAGGGTAAGATCTTTTTGTGTGAACGTCTCGTCGATTATTGTTTCTGTCATAGAAGTAAAAAAAATAGAGCATCGATTTCTTTTCTCATTCATCCTCCTACCTCGAATCTTCTTTACGTAAGCAGGTAACGCAGGGCTCACTTTGTTATGAAATTCAAAAGACCACAGTCAATTTAATATACCAATTGTTTCATTGTAAGTGCGTCCAATTTATATGATAGTACGTAGTCAACTATAAACAAAATACACGGTATGTATCATTTTTCCTAGTCCGGATGGTATCCTCGAACAAATCTTTTCTTTTATTGCTGACTTCGATTATTGTCTACGATCCTCGACGGTCCTGATCTACAGCGTTTATTTATTCAAGAAAAAGACATTTAATTATAGCTCGCATCTCAGTTTTAAATAATTGAGGAAGAGCTTTACCTCTATGTCAGAGTTAATAATTGATGAAACTCCTTCGTTCGTACTCATGAAAACTTATTTCAGAGCGGGGAAGAATTTCTACTCTATGTGAGGGTCTCGAATGGAAAACTTTCGGCGAAAAACGAAGTGTACGTCCATATTCAAGACATGTCAGCTCCCAAGCAGTTTCCTTCACCTGTAAACAACAACAGGCAGAAATTTCCACCGTTCTTATCTATTTCCCAGTACAACCCGCCCAGGGAGATCGCGAACAACCCGCCACCCCGTTACATAGCGCCGATTTTCCACCAGAAAGAAAACACCCATGCGACGCGTGAAAATGACACACCGAGACTTACACATTTGCTTCCGGTTCCCATCTACAAGGAGGAAAATCGAGTGACGGAAGAAGTGCGCGAAAATTTAGATGAAGGTGAACAGGAAACAGAGAATGCACCAGAGCGGACTGTTCCGGTGGATAAACCGGTGAAGTCCGCGCCGGATGTGACCGCCACCATAGTTCCAATTGCGTCGGTTTGTGCCGTATTTCTAGCGGTTGGAATTGTTGCTTTGTTGTTCAGAAAGAAACTATGTTTAGGACGATCTAAGGAGAATAAAGAAGATATGGTAAGTTAAGAACTTAGTTTTTCACATTTAAATATCGCACGTGGAAATTGGAGATCAAAAACATAGCTGCGTTATTAATTGTTTTGGGTAATGTAGCTTAAAATGAAAACATGAAATAAATTTAGTATTCGCCAAAGTTTCACGTATTCAAAATTAGGACGGTTAGTAATTAATTGGTTCGGAATGTTGCGCATATAATTAACACTAATACTTACAACAGTAAAATCGAGAATTGTTTAATTTTCAAATAAAGTCAGGCTAGTCGATTAGATGATGACTACTTGCAACAATGTGACACATTCACGCTACAACTAAGTCACATCTTTCCCTTTCCAAAAAAATGAGACTGGAGAAACTCAGTGCGCAACGCAGAGGCTGGAAAAATGTGAACATGCGACTTTACTTTTATCAAATCAAATAAGAAAATTTTCTGCCGGATCTTTATCCTGTTGACTTTATTTCAGTGAGTTCGTAGTATTTGGAGAATTTAAGCGCTTTGGAAAAAATTAAATTGACAACAGAATTTATTTTTCTTTGTGTAAAGTCTTGTACAAAGTGAAAGAAACAGGCTACGGTAGATAACATTCATTGGATGAATTCATACTTCTTTGTCACTTTACACAAGAAATTATAACAAATTTTGATAGATGTAAAATGACTCTTACTTACAATATAATTATTAATAATACGAGTGCGAAAACTTCAGCTTAAAGTTCGAGGTTGTCGCCATCAAACGAGGCGCAATCGAGTTGCATCGACAACCGAGATATTTTAAAGCGTTTTCGCAGGAGTGTTATTATTTTTTTTTCTGTTGGGCAATTGCGGGTCGCTTTGGATATATTAATTTTATAAACGAAAATGCTACTTGTTCCGTGTTTTGAATTTAAACTGCTGTTTCTAGTCAAGGAAGTAGATATTCGCCCTTATATTGTATCCAATTACGTCAAACGTAGCGTGACGTTATCGACGAGTTCACGTTCAAATTCCTATTTCAAAAAAAAAAACAGCACGTTATGTTTGACATAAATGGATATAGCATAAGGGCAATTAAGTTGACTTAAAACTTTTGAACATAATGCTTGCATTGCTTCTGGATCTCGATGACCAAACACTTTATGCAAATTATCAATGCCATCTGGCTTATGCTCAGTCACTTTATGTGCTTTACTGAGCTGACGTATTAAAAATAAACCTGACTTTTCAATTCACTTGTTATTTTTCAAATATTAACCAATAAAACAGCAGAGATTTACTTTCGTAGACTAGCAACAGCGAATTCCAGCGAGTATTTCACTAGTGAAAATATAACTGGGTATTCCACTAGAGGTTGCAGTGAGTATTTTTAAATTAACTTGACTATTTAATTCATCTGTCAGTTCATGTTCATTAACCAACGAAAACACTTTATTGTAATCATTTACATGGTTACAAAAAAAATTCATCGGTAATTGTACTCGTAAAAATTACAGCAAATATTGTACCAGGACTTTTAGGTGATAATTTTAAACAAATGAAAATGTTTATTTAATTTGCGTAAAACGCCAGCCTTCCGAATAGGATTCGTAGTCAATGTTCTGCAGATCATTTTGCGATGATGCTACTCATGTCAACGGCGATGTTGAATTTAGTCAAATTAATATACCAGCACCGTTGACATTCGTAGCACACCACAAAAATAATCGGCATAATCTTGACTACTCATCGTATTACATCTGATTATTATTTTTGTTTAAGGAAATTATTACTTTCTTACAAAGTTAACTGACCAATTTGAAAAATGAACAATTCCTACTTCCCTAAACAAATGTTCAACATCAAAAATTTCATCCTGTTGGTCAATTCAGTTGTCGTGGTTGTCGACGTAGTAGTCGTATTTTCAACAATTGTCCTTTGTTTGTTTGTTCGTTGTCCATTTGCAAATAAAGCTTGATTGAATTGATATTATTGTGACATGTGATTTTTATTAACTGATTCACGCCAACACCTGCTTTGGCCAATGACGAAACGCTAGTGGATCTGATCAGATGATTGGATATTTTTCTTTTCCAATTTCATTTACTTCCACAGGGGAATTTTTGTACCAATAGTTCTTTCCATTTTAAATTTCAAATTGGGTTAGGCGTCAAAAACATTCTAGGTCTTGACATCGTTGCCACTCTTCGACCACAGCTTGTGGAACAGTTTATAATTATCTGATATTTATATTCAATTAAAAAGAAAGAACTATGGACTTACGTTACAGGACAAAATGTTCCTTGAGTATCAACCATTTACTTTCAGTTAAACTCTTTGCATCGCCTTGAGCAGTTTTGAAAAAGGTAGAATTATAATGTACATCCCCTGTAGGAAGACCCTCATTGTTAATTTCTTCCTTGAAGACATAAGTTTGACATTGAGCCCCTTCTTCACCTCGCCAAGCTAATTCATAGGAGGCAATCAAGAAAAATTTCTTTTGAAATCCCTCGGGGCTACCTTCATTGAAAACTTCAACAAATTTTTCATTTTCTTTTTCAGACGGAGCTGCTGCGCTGCTGGTTTTCTGTTCTGAAAAAGCCTGTAATGTTCGTCTCTCTCGATGTTTTGAATACAGCTATTGAAATCCATTTCTTGCACCTTTCTTGCAGTTTCGTATATGCTTAACCACACCTTCCTTACATTCTTTTTCTTTTGGTTTCCCCATCTTATCAATTGTCAAATGACTTTCCTGCTTGATATTGACACGATTTGACAAATAGGGGAACAAATTTGGCAAAAGGATAAAATCAAAAGAAAAAGACTATATATTCCGACCCATCTCTCTTCCTCATTTTGACAGCCTAACTCTTCAGAATAATATTCAACTCTGCAGATGTGGTAGATGATGTCAAAGAGTAGCCTTTTTCTTCCAAAAACTGAGTAAATTGATGCCTTACCGACTTCCATGTATTGTGCGGCACGTTTTTTCAAATGTCTGCATTGATTTCTGCATCAAATCTTTTGCAAACATTTTTCATTAAAAATAACACGTAATTAGCAAAATGGCAATAATTATTACCTATAATTTAACTCGTGAAAAACTGCTTTCAGAAAAAAAATTTAAATAACAAAAATTTATTTACCGGTTGCTATGAAAATAAAATCATATATAACGCAGACTTGCCTACTAGCTGAAAATATTTTATTTTAATCATTAGATGCTTTCTTTCGCTCACAAAATCGTAATCCAAACGTGTTTTGATTCAAAAACAGACATTCTTTTCTTTGAATCTCTCTATTTTTAAAACTTATTTGGATTGAATTATGGTTATTTACAAATGAACTGTCAATCAAAAATTCAAGTCAGGTGTTTTGTTGCAACAACCGACGAAATTCAGGTCCAAACTATTCGAAACACGATTCAAACTTTTAAGCGAAAGTAAGCACCTATTAATTTGGTTTATCGAATAGTCCCCCGAATACCAAGGGTAGTCAAAGTTAAGTCAGACTATTAGACAGTCAGACAAAAGTTATTTTTGTAAATTTTTCTCCTAAATTCTTCTTGCGTTAATTCAGCCACTTTGAAAAAATTCGGCACACATCCATTTTTGGTTCATTATGTGTATCGCAAAGTCAATCCGGCGATACACTGTATGTAAATGTACCCTAATTCATTTTCGCCGACGACACTACAATTTCAACTAATTAAAAGCTTTGGTTGTTTTTCATTGATTGTTATTCTTACGAGCTGATGTTATGCTTTTTAGAAAGACACAGACATCAATTTATTAGAGTTTCGTTTATTCAAAAATTGGTTGCCTTCCGCAACGGACATTTCAATTACGAATTACGTAACACGCATTCCACACCGATCTTATCGCATGTTGAGGAACTAAATTATACATTTGTAGATTTATACGGCCGCCAGATTGAAGGCGGTTACAAAATAACGCAATAATCACACACTTGTTGAATATGAAGTCATCCATTAGTAAACTGGTGGAGTGAATTCCTTCGGTTTACAGGCTGTTATTCAGCTCAGTTTTCTTCTTTTAATTGGAACAGGTATAGGTACAGTCACGGCGCAATGTAATGAAAATTTGGAAGGGTAAACGCCCAATTTCGGACGGGCGGAGATACGGCGTTTAGTGGCCGTTTACCCCTCCAGACTTTCATTATATTGCGTTATGTACCTTGTTAAAAACATAATTTAAAAAGGGATAAAAATTGAAGTGAATCTCTGCATCTTTGTCTTTAGTTAAATTTCCCAATTACTAATTTTTAACTTTCCCTTTTCTTGCCATTCTCATGTAATTCTTTTTGTAGCGTAAAGAATCGTCCTCAGATAATGTGGCAGTCAGAGAGAATCCCTCCTTGGCTTTACAGCAGTGGAGAGGCCCGAGAGCTTACAGCAATCGTTACGAAGGTTGGGATGCAGAACAACCCCATTCACAGGTAATGACTGATCTTTCTTCCTTTGCAAGAATAATAAATTATGTGTAGGGTAGTTATAAATTAGTAAAAAAATACATTTCATGTCTCAAAAAAAAATCACAAATGCTCGAGGCTTTTGTCTTCATTTTTTTGATACCTGTCTAGTATTTAGTTTTACAGTTTTTGTACCGTATATTTAAGATAAACTTAACAAGCTATTAGGCTAATGTCATTAAATAACAAGTAGGAATTTTCAGGGTAAGTTGTATACTTTAACATTTTTAACAGAAAATTGGCACTAACCGAAAGTCGAGCTCGAATTACAACCAAAAAAAGCTGGAATTCGAAACTCGTTTACGGAGGAATTTTTTATTTCTATAATTTTTTTCTTATAGTGTTTCTTACGTTTGTTTAATTATTAACTTATCGGTGCAGGGTTCCGCTGAAAATGCAGTTCCTTTCAAAGCCAACGACAGGTGGGAATTTCCAAGGCACAAGTTGAAATTTTTTAATATATTAGGAGAAGGAGCTTTCGGGCAAGTGTGGAAATGCGAAGCTGTGGATATAGATGGTAAGTCAAATTGACCATTACGCATATGAACTCTGGTCAACTAACAGTAAGTTATCGGAAAAGACGGAAAATATCGAAACATTTATGTGTGAAAATTTTTGGGTAACTGAATGGTTACTTTAATAGGACATTACCTACGCTTCGTAACTTTATGATTCCAAAAAAAAATCTAATTTTCTAAAAGCTCACTTTTCTCTTTTACTCTGTATTTTTTTATGTTAAATCAAAAAACTTTAAAAATTATGGATAATGGATACTGAATGCGAATAGAAAGCTTTGAGCGCTAAATGTGTAACTTCTAATAAAAGGGATATATTTGAGAACGCGTCATTAACATTGATGGTTCACTGTCAATAAATTACTTTTGGCATGGCCCTCGTATACAATAAAACAAGCTATAAAAAAGCAGATCGTGAGAGCGTGGCGGAACTTCGCTTGATTTAAATTAAGATTCCAGCGAGTATTTCCCATAATTCCTAAATGAGGAGACCAAACTGAGTCTACTACAAACACATGTTACCGAATTAATTCAGTTTCTCCTTATTAGCAACGCGTCGTCGTCTATCATCTTATTTCATTTAAAGCATTAAATTAAATCCGTTTATTAAATGTTAATTGGTTTGTTAATTAACTCACAGTTTTAATGAGTACACTGTTTTCCTTAACGCGAATTGATAAGGCAGACTTTATTGGCGATTTGAAGTCATGAAATTTAAACAAAGCAAAAATGGCAGCAACCGCCTTTTTGCACTTTTAAATTAATGGCAAGAAAATTTATAATTTAGATAAAGTTTTAGAAGAAAAAAAAACGATTGACCAATTTAGGGAACAGGTTAGTATATTTCTATTGGAAAATGGAAAGAAAATTCTTAATAAATAAAGCAAAATGTTAGTTCAGAGTGGTCCTGAGTGGTCATTTTTTATTATTTAATGTTTTTTGTTTAATAAAACACATTTTAGTTCAACAGTGCAACGTTTTTTCTTGATCGGCATTTGTTTTTCCATTATGACATCATTATTAATTTTTTTTAATGGCAAGAGTAAGATCTTCAAAGTGCATAAGAAAATTTATAACAGTGTCAAATTCAAAGCAAGACATGAAACGAAAACTTGAAATGCAGTAAAAAGATTACTAGAAGAGTTAGAGTATAAAAAAGTAAAACATGAAACAAATAACATGATTCAGTAAAATTCAAGTGTCAAGCGAGAGCAGAATAAAATTTCATGGCGAAATATATATTGCTGTCATCTTTGATGTTTGAGCTTTATTTATCAATTTTTCACTTAACCTTTCTTAATTCAAATATTAAAGTACTGGTTTGATTAAACTAATTTTTATTAAATAAATTATTTTTTACGAGTTTTAAACTTGCATAAGGGCCCTTAGAGAAACTACGCTGCATTCAGATACATCTGTTAAGACGTTTTTCCACAACCATCTGAATTATGAAACTTTTCGAACCAAACGATGGATTTGAATACAAAATAAAATAAGAAACAGAAAAAAATTTCAACGAAAAAGAAAAAACAGACAAGAAATCAAAGATTAAATGATCTTTACTGGTAATTTAAAAAAGCAAGGACAACTGATTTTAAGAGGACAACTTTGCCTTAAGAATAGGAATCATTCAGAGGAAAAATGGAAAGGAAAATATTGAGATTTTAAAACAGAGAGAAAAGAGAAAGAAAAAAACAAAAAGTAAAAAGCCACTACGAATGGAAAAGGACTAGGATACTCCCTTGTTCAGCAGTATTGTGGCATTTCAGTGCTCTTCATTTATTGAAGTTCTCTTACGATACTCGATTATTACTCTCGATAATTCTGTTTGTCAGATTTTTTCTGCATCGCCTTTACATGTTGTGCGCTTGTTCTTCATCTACAATAGGATCTATCTCATGCCTTGTTTCAAAACAGGATTCCTGCACTTATTATTATCCTTCTTCGTCCTACAAGCTTTTTGACCAAATATTGCATTAGGAATAACAAATGTTTGGTCAAAAAGCGATCGTAGAATGTCGCTGTTTAAGCTATTCATTACTATTCGCATTTGCGAATATTCTTGGTCAAGTAGTCTTGGTTTGCAGTAGAACTTTCAAGCTACATTTCTGCTAATGAAGCCCCAAATAGGGCTTAAACAGCTGTACAGAGGCTGATCGAGGGTTTCACTGCAATCAGAAACGATTTGCAACAAAATTTATTAAATTTACGGTCATCTTCTTTTCCTATCGTTTTTATTTTGATGACTTAATTGCATTCTGTCTGTCTGTCTTTTTCTGTTTCAACTTTACCTTGTCATTTTCTTACTTTTAAGTTTATCCTGCAGGGTTATGAACCTTAATCGAAACCGATTGAACATAGCCTACTAAAGCCAGGCTAGAGTGTGTAATGGGAAGTAACTCAATCTAGGATTTCGAAATTTCTCTGCTTCCCCCTCCAAAACTGACCTACCTTTCTAGTAGGTACTAAAAGGTTGGAGTATTGCAATAAAACCAACTTTATTGGATCCCCATTGCAATTGAATACACCCTAAAACCTTACGTTTCAACAAAGTTAATCGAAACTGTTCCGATTTATTTTTGCATCCCTGGTTTCCTTCCATTTAACAGTTCCGCCATTTTATTTACATGAGTTTACCTCATCCCAATTAATTTTTTTGAGTTTCTTAATATCGCATAATCATTTTTTCTTTATTCTATAGTAGATTTTTAATTATTCATAAATAGAAGACCAGTGATTTTCGGCGGGTTTTGCCAGCACAATTTCCGTAGATTTCCTCGAAGTACATAAGAAGTTATTGTTTCTTATAAACCTGAAGAAAGCCGTGCCAACTCAAATTTTGTTTGTAAGAAATCCATGCATATCTCGCTTTACTCTGTAAGGCAGATTCATACGCCTATGTTTCCCAGGCATGTTGTAAACTACTTTTTTTATAAGACACAGCTTTCTTTTTTTTGTTTACAATCGTTTTTTTTTTTAAATTAAATATGTATTTAGTTAATTGGCGTTGTAATCCATGACTTTCTTTACCTTCAGGAAACGAAGGCGTCCACGTAGTAGCAGTAAAAACGCTCAAAGAGAACGCAACCGAAAAGGAACGTTCCGACCTAGTTTCAGAACTCCAAGTAATGAAAATGTTGGAGCCCCATCCGAACGTGGTCAAACTGCTCGGATGCTGCACGGACAAAGACCCCATATTCCTCATTATGGAATACGTCAGTAAAGGAAAGCTACAAAGTTACTTACGAAACTCCAGAGCGGAAAGATACTATAACAATATGCACGGACAAAGCAAATCGCTCACATCTCGGGACCTGACTTCGTTTGTATATCAAGTTGCGCGAGGTATGGAGTACCTTTCATCTAATGGGGTAAGTATGAACTAATCAGATCTACTTTCCTTTGAAACGTTCACCTTATCGTCCCCTCAGATAATCCACAGAGATCTGGCCGCACGAAATGTACTGATCTCAGAGAACCACATCTGTAAGGTGGCGGATTTCGGTTTTGCCCGTGATGTCATCGCATCGTATGTGTACGAAAGGAAGAGCGAAGGACGTCTTCCGATACGTTGGATGGCTCCTGAGTCGCTTTACGACAATGTCTTTTCCGTGAAGTCTGACGTGTGGAGTTTTGGAGTTCTCATCTGGGAAATCGTCACTCTAGGAAGCACGCCTTATCCCGGACTCTCAGCTGCAGAAGTCATGCGAAGGGTAATTTAGATTTTTTTTTCTTGCAGATTGCAGATAAGATGTTACTGGAGGTTGTAGTCTTCGTAGTCACGTACTTGACTGGTTTACTGATATATGAGACAGCGTTAGCTGATGTGTGTGTGGCTCGCTTGACTACAACAATAGAGCACTGGGCGAATGTGTGTGTACGATAAGCCTGACTACAACAGAACAGAGCGCTGGGCTATCGTGCTTGTGTGCGTGTGGGTGTATGTGTGATACATCGAACTACAACAAAGAGCGGAGAGCTTGTAGAACTGTTTTTTTTATTTCAAAACGAATACAGAAAGAAAAAATCCATTTTTTAAAGATTTATTCCATGTTATATTCAGATTACAAGAGAAAGCGTGCGACGTATATATGAGGTATTTGTCAGCTGTAATGCTCTAGCAAAAACTCTGAGTGTGATACGTCGGACTACAAAAGAGAGTAGATAATGTCTTGTGTTTTGTTTTCAAGGTTCGTGACGGTCATCGCCTAGACAAACCCGAGCATTGTCGAAGAGAGCTCTACAACATCATGTATTACTGTTGGGATAAAGATCCAAAACAGAGGCCTTCGTTCACGGAATGCGTTCAGTTATTGGAAAAACTTTTGTTGAGTGAAACGGACTATATAGAACTGGAAAGGTTTCCGGATCATTCGTACTATAACATGATGAATATAAGCGGTGAAAAACTCTGATGAGTGAATTGTGTGACTTTCGACATTTGCGCAAAGACTCGTCGGTTTAATTTCAGCAGTTTTAATTTAAAACCAAATTTTTGTGTAGCCGTTTAGTATTAAAACATATTTTATAAGAATTGATTTAAAATGCAGCTGTACTTGCAATATTTTCATGTTCCGAGAATGCGTTCAGATATTTTCGGATTTCAAATTATTTTTGAATGTATTAGGGTGGTCCAAAAAGATAAAAATATTTAGTGCGCCCGAACATTTCGATGGCAACATAGTCGTCCTTCAAGTGCTTCCTTTAACGGTCCCAAGAAATGATAATCCGAGGGTGATAAGTAGACTGCGGAAGTTTAGGCATTTACCTTTTCTAATTGTTAAACACTAGTTTGAGAGGACCTGGTTATAAATACGTTTCATGTAGCTACTATTCAAAGGTAAAGTTTTATAATGCCTATTTTTGCCTATTTGTGGATAAATGCCTATTTCAGACAAAAGTGCCTATAATGTGCCTTTTCTTTCTGAGTCAACTATTCGAAAAGGCTATTGAGAATTAATTATAAAAATAATAATTTACTTGATGTAGACACCCGGTATAAATATTTTGGTGACTATTTTTACTTTATTTGTGCCTATTTTGCACACATGCGAGCCTTTTTTAGGCGTCTAAAATAGACTTTTTTAGTGCCTAAACTTCCGCAGTTTAGTGATAAGTATGGACTGTAGGGGAGTATTAAGAGCCGTTGGTACACCTCGAATCGCTATTGTTTCTGATGTTAGGTGGGCATGTCAGATACCCATCTCGACCTTTTTCGAAACGCAGGATCGTCAGTAACGACTGACCGAATACTGTTGGCTTATTAGAAGAAGTAATTTCGGCAACCTGGATCACCCTCGAAAAGAAGGCAAATATTGGAAATGTTCTCCCCACTCACTGATCTACGGTTTTTTTCCAGAAATTGTTTATGCCAAGCATATACTTGAGGCTCTTCTTAAGTGTGATGTCCCACGAACTGTTTCTGAATTCTTCTTAAAATTTCGAAGGGTTTTACGCCTTCCATCGCGAGAATTTAATAATAATCAGTTTCCCTCGCAGATTTTCTTTCCTTTCGATATTTGTGGGCCACTCTAGGTTTATGTTGCTTTGCCAACTGAAACTGTTACTCTGAATGACAAATGATAATTATTAATTTTAAGACGTGCAATAGACTAGAGCATTTTAATTCCAAAGGTGTGTAATATAACTATATGCAAATATGATTATAAAATGAGAATAAAATCGTTTTCGATGCATCAGTTTACTGTTAATTCTGATTTTATATTCGATTGATGAATAATGTCAGATGGAATTATGGTATGGATTTTTGAAACGTTTTGGTTTTCTATTATTTGTATGTACAACGAGGCTCACTATAAATGATACCATTTGACAGTTTCGTAGCCCTTACGTTGAATGTTCTTAAGGGTGTAGTTCGCATGCACGAGTATCATTTAAGTTGAACGTTGAAGAAATCCAAACATTTTTTGACTAGATTCCAAAATATACTTAGGAATCTGCAAACCAACAGTACTTAAAGACAACTGATAAATAGCCTATAATAAATATAGCTAGTGAACGTTTACTTATAGTTTTTCCTATCTCGTATCTACGCTCACAGAGAGCTTATTCTTCAAATAGATGGATGCTGCGGGTTCGATCGAGATCCTAAGACTGCAAAAACAAAGCTGATCCTTATTAAAATAATCCTTAAGACCACAGCTATGTTTAGCGGAAGGATACTTTTGGAAAGCAGTGTACAAATCAATTTCTCTTTAGCGATTAACACAATAAAGGAAACAAATTTAAACAGATGACTTTGCCTATTATTTACTGCTGTTTAATTCGTTATAAAGCATTCATTGTCATATTAAACAATCATTTTTTATTTTCTTACTTTGTTATGATCTTTTCCGGTTTCCCGCTATTAATATTAATACCGAACACCTGCGATTACCATGAGAAATTACCTAGCGTTTTTAATTTTAAGTGGAAATATGAAAAAAGGTTTACCATGAAGCAATTGTCTTGAAGCGTAAATTAAAATATACATAATTATTATTACACAGGAGCTTTGAGGGCCTTGGACTAACCCACTTGGAGGCTTATCCAATTAATTAATTAATTAAGTTTTTATTTTACTAACAAATACGTCACGTGGGTTACAAGATTAAATGAAGATGAAATAAAATCTGAAAATGCAAGGACGTCAAATTCAGAAATTAAAAATACGTAATCCATGTCTCATAATTATCAAATTAGTTATCATAGTAAAAACTATAACTTATTAGTCATAACAAGATTCCAGAATGTCCACTCTAATGTTCCTCTTGGAATAGTTTTACTTTGAGCTTTGAGGGGTTCATCTTAATACAAGATCATTCATAATAGGCAGTTACGATTAGTGATTTCGAATGAAAAAAATAAAATAAAAATATAAGAGACACAAATGAAATAAGACATTGTAATCCAAGTGTTCGCCTAGGTGAAAGAAAATATAAGGAAATATTAAAAACGTCAAATGTTAAAAGGAAATGTCTCTTCTGGATGTTTTGAACAGCATTAAAATTAGCATTATTTGAGTTTTTGATCTTAGAAGAAGATGAGTGTCTTCTTCTTCCAGACAATTTCAATCTTTGATTAAATTGTTCCAGTCAAGTCTTCATACTCAATCAAATAACTGAAAAGTAACAAAACAATTTTTATTTCATTCCTGCATTGTAACTTAGAATTTTGAACATCTGCATTAAAGCGTATTTTCAGAAAAAAATCCTATTTACTGTCTTTTAAAACACTGATATTTCACTCAAATCCGGCAGAGTTGCTTGTCGTTGTTGCGTATTGCAAACCAGCGACTTAAATTTTACGTATTAGATGCGAACAATTTCGTATAATTTATGTTTTCTTAAATTATTTTATGACCGCGAAGGGATCCTTTGAGCCAACGGGGCCCTGGGCTGCAGCCAAATCATTCATTGGACATACTAGAGCCTGAAATGTTACGATTTTTTCAAATTGTCAAATCAGTCAGTCTCCGTCAGCTGAAGCGTCAGCGTATTCATTTGTATTTCCGGTTCTATTTATTTTGCGGTGAAAACAAATCTTCCTATAGCGGAAGTATAATTACTGTATGTGAGAAATCAATCAATTGATGTTCATGAAAAATAATTGCGTGCCTTTGGGTTATACATAGTGTTGGTTGAGACTGTTATGGCAAATGTTCTTTTTCTGTTTGTAAAAGTTCAGTGCAGGATTTGTAACAACTGAGTGTAATGTTGTTAAGGAGTGAATATATGAGTTTAACTCGTTTATTATACAAGGAGAATAAAAGATAATAAGAGACGTTAGTGGATCCATCGAAGAATTTTGCGCAGACTTCTTGGTACATCAAATCGACTTTTGATAAAGAAAATCCAGAATGCTAAAAAATCAACTAAGAATGAGTTGTATATAGT
The DNA here is from genome assembly GCA_036172665.1 of Prosopocoilus inquinatus. NCBI lineage: Eukaryota > Metazoa > Arthropoda > Insecta > Coleoptera > Lucanidae > Prosopocoilus > Prosopocoilus inquinatus. Next base: position 62,477,873 of record CM069871.1, read on the forward strand.
AGAACGTCTTTAATCCGATCTAATACTTGGACTGGTTGATCCGGATTTTCGAAATATTCGGATTATCGAACAGAAGGCAGAGAATATCAATTTTCCTAATTATCCACGAATTTCAACATTCTCACAACAAAAAAATCGTTATTCTAAAATCTAACATAAACGTGCCTCTAAACTCTTAACCCTTTTGTGTCCTAGGGAGGTAACCGAGATACCCCAAATGTATGGATTTGTAAATATTTTCTTAAATCCGGAATTCAAAACGATAATTTGTCATCTAGTCATCTAAAAACTTTGATAAATACAATTTTTATAAAATTATTTAATTCTTTACATTTTAAATTGTTGAAGACTGTATCAGTTAACTTAATTATCCCGCTACACTGAAACGTGTATAAACCTATAAAATCTCTTTATACCCACAAAAATATCAGTTGAATTTCTGCTAAAAAATATTTAACTATCTATCGATCCATGGTTTTATTAATCCATTGTTGGGATCCATCACTTTATTGATACATCGCTTCATTGGATCAACAATCTTTCTATCCATCGTATCAAAGGTTCAGCGTTTAGTCAATACATCGTTTCACCAATCCGTCGCATCATCTATCAGTCGCTTGATCCATCGCTTTATCTATCCATGACAACATCCATCAACGATCACTCCCTTGATCCATCTATCGCCTCTTGATCCATCGCTTCATCGATAGTTTGGTGGATTAACGTAACTTAATTTTTCCATCGATTTATGGCTCCATTCACCGATTCATCGATCCATATATCATCAATCTATAGCTTCATTGATCTGTGGCATTATTAATCCACCGACTCATAGTTTCATTAATCCATTTTCCATGGAAACGATCACTTACTTCATCGACGCCATGTTTCATCATTTTAAGTACTACAAGTTTCAGTTACCCCGTTTGATTTTTCTGTAATATTTTTCAGAGCTTGATCACGAATAGATTAATAAACTCATTTTTTTTCTATTGTCGACGTGTTTCGTTTTAAAAGTCATTCCTGCGCTAAATCGCGTTGCAAAGTGTACTCGGGAACAAACGGTCAGCATTGTATAGAACGATGAAAAACAAGCAGAGCATTTCTTACAAAACATGGAACCAAGGGACTTCCACATTTTCCATAACGGGAAGCACTTCGCTGTTCGGACTAAGGAGTCATTGTTCGGATTATGGCTTTGAATTTCCGCTGTTCCGATCATTGGAGGTTTGAATTAGGGCGTGCTCGAATTAAAGAGGTCATACTGTATTTTGCACAACACTATTCATCCTTTACAAATATGAAACAGATAAACTTTACATAAACTTATTGGTTCATGCCGCTCTAAGTCGTTCAGTCATTTGACTAACTTTCGGAAAAAGTAAAATTTCGATTGATCGATTAGATATTAGCGCCATCTACATATTTATTGACCAAACTACAAATAAAAACTGATTATCCAAATAATAGTCAAGCCCTATTAGCACCTGACGGCGTTAATTTCTTTCACACTGTACTGAAATCTAAATAGTCAAAATAAAAATAAGCCTAACTGAGACCGGGGGAATTGATAAATTAAAAAAATCGGAAAATCAACAAAATGTAAATAGAAAAAAGAAACGAAAAAAAAAAAACAAAAGACGATCGTATCATGTTTCTAAATAAAATGAAAAAAGAAATACAGAAAATTCTCTGCGCGAGCCACAAATAAAGAAGAAACAGAAACAAATTTTAGAAACAAAAGACATCATTTTAATTTTCAAAACAAGACAATCAAATAATAAAAAACGAAGACACAATTGGAAGTACCTTGGGAAGTATTCTCTTTCAAAAATTTGGAGAAAAAAATCAACAACAAATTACAGAAACGAAAGCGATCGCTTAAAATTAAACAACTCAGTTCAGTCAAAATAAAGTTCAGTCAAAATAAAGAAAAAACCTAACCTTCAAATAAACAAAGACAAAGGAAAAAAAATCGGAAAAATTTTAAAAATAAAATAAAACAACAAAAACAAAAGACGATTGAACGATCTTGTTAAAAAATGAAAAAACAAAAACAAAACAGAATGTTATTTACGCAAGCAACAAACAAGCAAAAAAATTATAAAGTTCAGAAACAAAAGGCGGTCGCTTTAATTAAAAGGAAAAAATCACAAACCCAAACAAATTAAAAATCGAAAACAAAAATAATGAAAGTATCTCGACGGTATCCTATACTTCGAAAATTAAAAAAAAAACAAAATTCAGAAACAAAACGCGATCCCTTAAATTTAAACCAAAAATTTACACTTAAAAAAACTTACGCTGATTTGGATAAAAAATAAAGCAAATTGAGAACAAAATAGGAAGAAGTTACTAAACGTAAATTAAAAATATCGATTTATGGCAAACAAAAAACGAACGCTTAAACTCAAACCAAAAAGAATCAAAATAAAAAGAAAGCCTAACACTGGACTGAACGAAGGAGGGCTTAAAACAAAAGGAACAAGGAAAACAGAATATTCTTTGCGCACGCGACAAACAACGACGACAAATCTTACAAACAAAAGACAATCGCTTCAACTTAGATCAATAATACAAGACGTTAATAATAATATAACATTGATGTTTTAATAAATTGAAAAAAAAACAAAAATGAAGGTATAATATAAAAAATGAGAAAAATTCAGAGGTACCGTTTAAAATATGCAGATGAATAAAAATAATTAGATTAAAAATTATGTAATTATGTAGTAGAAAAAAAAAACAAATGAATGTATACGACGTTGAAATTTGGTATATTTCAATAATTTCAAGCGAGAATGATTTTATTTTAGTAAAATTTTCTCCTAAATTCAATAGGGATAACCGTTTTGACTACACATATTTTATTTCTTTTTATGGTTAATTCCGCCACGTTAAAGACTTTCGAGGTCAAATTTGGCACAAATTCATTTCGCACCAAACAGACCTGAATTGCAAAATATGAAATCTGAATTCAAAAATTTTTAGTCCATTACACGTATCGCGAACTCAATCCGAGGACACACTGTATGTATAGATCCAAATTAAATTTTACAAACATGTTCATATAATGTCTAGAAGAAAATAGAAATGTTAGGAAAATAAAAATCTTTATTGTCACCGTAGAGAAGCCACGTAATTTCTAAATATTTAAACAAAATCCTACATATTCCCTTTAATTAATTAAATAACACAGCAATATGAATAAACCTGATAAAAATATTTTGCATTCTTTCAAAAATGTAGTAATTTAGAGTTTTGAGGATTTTAAATTAATTTTTGCACAAATATCCAAAAAATGCAAAAAGAATGGCAAAAGCAATTTTTCTCTCTTGCTATCAGCAGTGCTTACTTTTTCTATTTGTCTTCTTTTTTGAGACCGAAGGAAGCTAAACACCAATCAATTTTGCGAATCACAATCCTGCGAGTGCCTAATTGAAACATTTAATTTTCTTTAAGGTATACTTCTTTTTCAGATAGGTACCTAATGCATTTTGCGTTATTCTACATGAATCAACAAATTCGTTACGTGTTTTGTCTGGCTAAAATATTTTGGCGTGCAATGATTGGCGTCAACCTTTGAAGTGACCATGTAATGTACCATTAAAATCATCAAACATAATTGACCACCTTGAAAATGCGTCTTCATAAAACAACGTAAAACAATTCCGAGTACCTAGAAGTTGCACCTGGTGATAAATAATGACATTTACCTGCCTATTGCGTCAATTGTTAATAACGAGAATCCGCCGGCGTACTTAACCGTTAAGGCCTAAACGCCTTTTCTTTTTTATTTATAGACAAATATTGACAGGAAAATGGCAAGTAATTTGTTAATGTATTTGTGTGCAAGGACAATCTGAGTTTCAGCGGAAACCATTAGCGTTATTTTTAGAAATGGATAAAATAACAGACTTACCATGGATGATCGTAAATAATAATAATAATTCATAGGAAACCTTGCAAGTCGTGCCCATGAATATTGCAAAAATGCATTTTAGAAACCATGAAATAATTCTCTCGTTGATTTTATGAGTTAACGCGAAGGAAATTTACAAAAAGTAATGCATCGTTCACACCGTTTTTTTTTAAATTAAAAATAAACTGAAGAATTGCTGTAAACGTAACGTAAAAATAGATGTAGGTATCACAGGTGTACAGGTTTAAACATAACTTAATTTTAACTGGAACGGAATCCTGAAAGCCCGTCATCCTTTAACTTAAGCGTAAATTTAAATACGGGGATTTCCAAAATGCACCGATGGTTTTTGGCGTGGATTAGCTTTTCAATACTTGCACTTAATAAATTACAAACAAATCTTAATCGACAACTCTGGGAGATATTTTACGTGTTGCGAAGTTCAACTATTAAAAAGTTATTCTATCCCAAAAATCGTCAATAAATTTTGTACTTCTCTGTATACATAAATGTGAAGCTGTGCACTTGTTTTAAATTTCGCAAGCAAAAGAGACTTGATTGGTTGCTTCTTAATGATTAAAAGATTGTGTTTAAACATCATTAAATAGTCGTAAATTAATTCATGGATATGTACGCAAAAGCTTAATTACAAACAGCGTTTTCAATTCATCGCTCCAAAACACTTGGAGAGTATCTTCATTCCCTATTATTAGACGAGGTTAAAACAAGATGGGAATACTTTGAGAATGCTCTAGAGCGGTCGATTGAAAATGTATAAAATTAAAGAAGCTGTATAAATGAGGCCTGAGTGAAAAGGAAAATTTATTTCCTAGAAGGCGGATAATGAATTGCCACATTTTGACTTCAACACAACATATGTACACATGTGGCAAAATAAAACCATTACGGAATTTTTTTCTCTGGTGTAAATTAATCATTGGAAAGAGGCAAAATATTATCAATAATGGGACATCTTTGTATTTTATTAGTTTTGTGTTTCCTCGGCGAGCGTGTAAAATTCCATGGAAAAATTGAAACTGCTAAACAAATCGCTCGTAAAAATTAATAATTGCTCATAATGATTTCTAATTTGAACTCGTTTCACTCTAGTGAGCATTTTTCTTTTTCTTTATAACTTTTTGCAATGTTATGATTATTAATCACGGCGTCGGCCGTCGGAAGCTATTAAAACTTTGCGAAGTCGGAGTAAGAAAGAAAATGTCAAAGATTAAACACTTAAATGAATTTTTTATTTATTTTTCAAATGGTCTAATTAACAATAATAAAATTTGCAAGTTTATAACAAATTGCCAAATGAAAGTCATTTTAACTTTTAACCTTAGAAATTATTTAATAGTAAAAGAACGGACATACAACATAATTTATGGAGCTGTAATTCAATTTCTACCCTCTCTATACGATTAAACGTAGCACTGATTATGATTGTGATCTCCTGTGGTCCATATTTTAACATTACCGATTACTTGTAAATTTTAGTTTAACTGATCTTATACACAGCTATTTTGTGTCTCCAAAAGCTAAATAAACTAAATTAAATGAATTTGATGGGATTGTTCTCACATCGTACAGATCAATTATTAAATTTTATAAAACTAATAAAAGAGCATTGTTTTTTCAATTATTGTACGCACAGTTCTTAGGACTCGTTTCATTTTTCTTTGAACTTTCGGATTTTTATAATTGTTCCTCGTAACTATTCTCGATCTTGGGCTTCCCAACCATTATTTTAAACTTTTCTAACGACATGTGGACAAAATTTGAGACGAAACAAAACGATTTTTTTTTTTTTTTTCAAATGTATAACTACATACGAGTGTATACAATATGACAAATAATGCTACATTATATTTTAAGTAACAACAATAAATTATCGATAATTTATTTTTAAGCGTCTAGATTAGGAGACCGTGAGCTCGAAGTTCAAAAAAAAATTATACCAATTATGACTTGCAATTTTATAAGACATTCTAATTTTAATAATTCTAATTTAACTTAAGGCGAAATTAAAAACATATGGCAAATAATTTTTCATTTCAACTAAATCATCTCCAAACAATGCCAAAGCAATAATAAAAACAACACTTATAAATAATTCTTTCAACTGTTTTTTGCAAGTTCAAATTTTGCATCATTTCTTAATGTTCAATCGTAATTTCTAAATTTAATTGCACTTAAGCGAATGTTCCTAATCTGACTCTCCGAAGTAGAGATTCGAGGAGCCATAAGTAAATTGGAAGTTAGAAATGTGATTTCTGTCAACTTTGAAGTTATTTTTAGAAGCTGGAGATGTTAGTGCTATCAACAGCAAGAAATATGCATTGCGTTATTAAATTATTTAGATTTACTCTTGCTGTGCAATTTAGCTTCGCAGATTTTTATTGTCTTCGAGAGTATCGCTCGTTTTCACTATACAGCGTTAAAAAATTCTTAGCAAGAGTTGTTCTAAATAATTTATTAACGCATCGTACTATAGATAATTATTATCGTTGTTTTTTACTACTTCCACGTAACAGTCGTGATTTTGGATTTGAAGTAGTCTTTTCTGGTTTTTATTTGATTGCAAGTTGTCGAAGTTCAACCGCCTATGACATGAGTTCCACAAATATTAAAAAACTACAACTAACAACCTAACTTGTTATAAAACAAGATTGTATCGAAGCTCTCAATGGTTGAATCGTCAGCGTATGGTACTCGGGGAAGTTTCTCGAAGTTAAGGAGAGAGATAACGAGGGAGAAAAAGTTGACAAACTTAAGGCAAATAACAACATTATTCTGGTGTTCGTATGAGAACTTAGAGAATTAAGTGCGTATTTTTGGCTAAAAATCTGAAATCTACTTACCGAATAAGAAAATGGTCTCCCAGGGGTGGGTCGTTGGTTAAAAAGAGTAGCAGCTTGAGTTATCAGAGTAAACGGGGGTGGTTCCGTTGTTTATCAGAGTAAAAAGAGTTTTAAGGCGAGTATTTAGGCTGACCGCCCCTAAAAAGCTAAATAAATATTCCACGGGCGACATATTATAAACGAGTAGCAAACATCAATTATGTACTTACATAACGTATTGCTTGGCAGTGTGTCAAAAAAATTTCGTTTTTTCAACACTTTTGACAGCAAAAGTGAGATAAAAGTACAAAAATAATAAATAGTGTGAGGGGATATGAATAAACAAACGCGGCCTACTGCTTTACTCAAAAACATAAAATACGTAGAAATCGTATACAACATTTTGTTGGATTAAATGAGATAACGGCCATTTAATTTGTTATTTAAATTACATTGAGATTAATTACGAACGACTGGTGTTAAGGCCAAAAAGAGGAAGTGATAGAAGGAAATCGGTATAATCAAATTAATTCAAACATCTACCACTTATAACGTTTCAGTCGTCACGTTTTTTTCTAAACTGCTTAATTATATTTTAATTATTTATGTGTTGACTTTAGAACGCGTAAAACGGAATTTCGGAACTTGCGTGCGTGCCTGATGGACTGTAGCGTTCATAATGACGAAAGTAAACAGGCGGACTTTGTTCTAGATTTCATCAAAACATGTTTACTTTTACAATTTGTAAATCAATAAGAATGGAAATCTTTCCGTTAATTGTACCGCGAACCATTTGCAATTTGCAATTTGCCAAATTCGTTTTCAGGTATTTTCGCAAAATAGTAAAAATGTTGATAACCTACAGGCTAGTATAACATTAAGGTTAGTTGAAGGACTACAACTTCAATAACCCCGAAACATGAAATAAGTATAAAAACAAAGAAAAAATTAATAACTTTATTCATACGGACATATTTAGAACCAGCATAAAAAATTCGTTTCCTTAATGGAGTATTGTTTTTACCGGATACTATCGAGTTTTCTAAGGACCTATGGCCTATTTTTTTGGATAGGCGGAAAATGCGAAGTTGTAAATGAATGTGGCTCACATATTAATCAGTTATTTGTGTTCTTTCTCTATTTTATTAAAGTAGTAATTAGTTAGTAAGTTTAATATTTTTTTGTCGTCTGCTAGTTGTGCAACATACTATAACAATCTGCAAACTTCCACCTATGAATAGAAAATAGAGTATAAATCTTTTCATTAAGCTTGAATTCATGAATTATTGCCCCCTTTTATCCATTAATTGCATTTTTACTGCATATTTACGTTATGTCTTTAAGTACTCTTTAACTTTTTTATCAGTTTTTTTACTTTGGGGCAATTAAAACTAAATCCCGAATTAAAAAAATTCTGGAATTATAATATTATAGAATATGAAAGAATTAAAGTTTTAATCAGATTGGAAATACTGGTTTACGCGGGAATAACATAAAAGCGCATATTTCATGTCATGACGTCATCAGTGAGACATAATGTTTTGTTTACGTGTCAATTCGCAATATTACAAAGTATTTTGTAAGATTGAATACAAACAAAAACATACAGCCCTACGTAAGCAACATTGTTATTTACTATTACTATTTATGAAGGACTTATTATGCCGTTAAATTCATTATTGCAATTGAGTAAAAACACTAGTAGTGTAACATAAAAATCCAATAAGTAATAGCTTGTTTTCTAATTTTCTTTCAAGTTTTCGACTAAAAGAATTGTCGTAATGTAATTCCTAAAATCGGTGGTAGAATTACAGCAATTACAAACACAATCAAATCAATATGAAAAGCAAAAATTTGTATTCCTATTTTTATCATAATCAGATTTTCTTTTTCTTTTCTAGATGAAATATTCGGCGAATCATGACTGGAAGGAAGGAAAGGGAAGGAAAAATAAATATTTGTCTGTGCGAAACCAAATAGGGAAAATCCATGCTGCAAGGACACACACTGTGACAAAACTTGTAATACGAATTTTATTTATTTTACGTGCTTTATAGGATTTTCCTACACTTCAAATTTTACCGGAGTACTCGGTAAAAATTCTGAAAGCTCTGAAACATAATGATTCATTTTTACTGCTTTTGCAGGAGACGAACGCAAATATATTTTTGAAGAAATTCAACTTCAACAGTATTTTCTGGATACCTTGAATTTCAATATTTCGATTCAGTTTCTTTTTTTATTACAATACACGTTTGTATTTGTGACTACGTTTTAATTTAATTTTAAGTTTAATCAATTTATGTTAGAAGCGTGACCCAGTTAGAATGGAAATACCGTTGTAAAAAAATGAGTTTATAATCCGATTCGAACGGATTTATTTTTAAAGGTAGAGTTTTAGACACACTACTTTGATGAAATTTTCTGTTAGTAAATTTTTATTCGCAGACTACTATTTTTTTCTATGTCAAGAATGACAAACGCCACCCCTTGATTCTGAGATTCATGATAATTTGTTTATAATTAAAACATTTATGTGAAAATTAAAACTAGTTAATTTTCAGTTGGTTTCAGACATTTTCCTGAAAAGAAAAACTCTCAGCAGACCACGGAAAAATAAATGAAATACGGTTTAAAATAATCCAACACGTTTGTTATTATTTTACTTTGAGGATCGACAAAAATTTTAAATAAATTTATTTACGTGTTTCTCTGATCAATTTATTGTGAAAATACTTTTAATTCTTCTTACCACCAAATACATCCAAAATTACAAAAAATAATATAATGTGCCATATGTTTTTCCCCAATTTACTGCTAACCATTGACATAAACTAACTAATTCACCTTGTAACACTGAGGAAACATCCAAAAAGAAATTCAAACATTTCCATCCTGTTTCCGACATTTGTTATAGTGCATTTGAATACAATTGAAAGTGGTAAAAGTATTATTATGGGTATAAAGAGATTGCGACGTATAATCCGCAATAAATTTAACAATTTCAGAATCGGTGCCTGGAAATCTAAAAGCTTTAAAAAAGCATTAATTACATTGCTCTCGTACTAAATTAATTAACTAAAGCATTTCGTCTGCACACATTAAATATTCTGTTTACACATCTGAATAAAACACGGAATATTAACCTTTATAACAAAGACGATACAGCTGATAATTTCTTAAAGCTTTTAAAATTTAAGAATTCCGATTGCAGAGTTATTAAGATTATCAGCGCTCAACGCAGTGTATTTTATGACTTTCAATTATATTGAAATGCACTATATCTTTTAATTTTTAATAAGAAGGTGAACATTTTAGATATGCCTTTATTAAACAGTTTGCTTTTTATTTGAAACGAAACCAACAATACAGAGCAGTTCAGGATAAATTACGTCTGGCTGGTTTTGGAATTTGAGTACCTGCATGTAAATATGTATTTATGTGCCGCTCTATTCCCTTGAACTAGCCAAAACTACTTCTAGTTTCACACAGATTTTCAACTTGAATTTAAAATTTTGCATCGTCATAATTTATGTAACAGTTTAGTCAGTTCTAAAATTGTATGCAAACCTGTTGCTACATAGAACATACCTATAAAATTCGTAAGAAAACTAAATTAACATCGAAAGAAAATGCCATTTAGTTTTTCAGTCAGGACAACAACAGTTATTTACAAGAAAAACATAAAATATTAATAAAATAAGCAATTTTCAATAATTTTAAAATCAGAAATTAGGATTGTTATTAGAAATTTGTTTATTTATTAATTTGTTTAAAGACGAGAAGATTACACTTCGTATTACAAAATTCATTCTTCCATATTTTAAAAATATGGAATATTTGCATTTTGGAGTTTTAGAAACTTTGCTGTTATAAAAGGTAACTGCATAATCAAATAACATAATAAACAAAACCATAAAACATTTTTTTTAATTATAAGCAATGTCTCGCAAATTTAAGGATCTAAGTGCACGGCGCTCAATCGCGTTGAGTGACAGACAATAACGCATTCTTGAATTATTTGTGAGAGGCTCTGATTATAAGACAGTCCCGTAGAAGTAAAGTAAAATAAGAAAAAGAATAGATAATGATAAATTTAAAGAAAATAAAATTATTTTTAATAAAGCACATAAAAAATAATAAAATAATTATGAAATGTTTTATTTATCTTGAATGGTGTCATACGAGCCCTAAAGGAAAACCAATTTTTGGTCTTTAAAGGAACGGAAAGAAAATTCAAATTAGAAATTAAATTCGATACTTGTGTTTATATTTATACACTTATGTAAGTTCCAGGAAATATTACATACGCTTACACATAATCAGTTTAAAATCTTTTAATAAGGTGATCGAACAAAATATTTACTTTTGTTTTTAAGAATCGGTTGAACACCTGAGGAAAACACTTTGAAAATGATCATCGGACATTAACAGCAAGCGGAATAGGAAAAGTACTGACATCCTTACAATATGCTAAAGTAGGTATGTAAATACATACTTTATTTCCATTGATTAAAATATTCCAATAACTGAATGGAAACGCGTTTGTTATTGCGCAAAACCACGGGGAAACGTGTTCTATTTCCTTCCACCACAAAAATGAAAGGAATTTTTCTGCGTTTTCACAATTTTAATTTTATTCGATGTGGTATATTCACACCGTTACTCATATTTTTTCGACAAACTACGTAAACGCTGCTGAAAATCCCAAGAACGGACTTTATTTAATTCCGCAGCATTAATTAGCACGTAAATAAAGACGATTGAGCTATACAAGTGTTTCGAAATCTTTCATTTAATAAATAACAGGAAATCGATTTAAGTACGTGGGATAAGCGTCAGCTAAAAATAGGAATTTACCTTGGCATATGGGCTTGTTTACGGTTTTTTAGTATGATTATTGTGTGTCTAATTAAACAAATCGTTGGCAACATGCATTGCCGATTGCGTTTAAAGTAAATCCCCCGTCTTGTTTCTTTTTGTTTTGCTAAATAACTTGCTCTTAATTGAAGAACAAATACAAAAATGCGACCTTCCATTTTTGTCTTCGGACATGGTCTCATGGCTATCAAATAATATCAATAAAAAGTCATTTATTTACAAGCGAATTTGCATATGAGCATTGTTTGTCGTTAAAACATTACTTTCTAAAATTTACTAGAAAGTCGTGGTATTTAGAACGACTATTTTGAGACGAAGAGTACATATTTTTATGTATTTATAGCTAAGTTTCTGTTCTTATTAGATGAATAAAAATACATTTAAAAAGAGAGAAATAAATTTTACATATGTACAGTGTCTTGTGTATTCTAGAATGGGTTTTCCTGTAGATCCAAATTGGAGGTAGTATGCAGTACTCAGTAATTAATGAATATTAAATATTTAGCTTAAAAATTATAATGAGTAATTTTTACCAAGAATTTTGTAAACCAATACTTACACATGTTTTCGCAGTTGTCAAAATTCCCGAATTGCTTAAGTTATTTATTTTCTTAATCATTAATTTACCAGAACTTAATGAAGAAATAAAAAATAACAGAAGAGCTTCGGTTTCTCCAGTAAAAAAAAAACCAAAAATAGTAAATTTTTAATAATTTTGCAAAAATTCTGTTGCCTCTCAGTAAGATTAAGGTATAATTTAAATTTTTCTTAATTTTACAGTTTATTTTTAGAAACTTTGCAAAGATAAAGACGGTTTCATCGATATGAGTGACTAGAAATAGTATTCAACCGTAATCTCTTTTATTATTAAAATTATTATTATTTTTAAATTAATAAAGACGTAAAGTGTTTTGGATACATCAATCTAAATAAATCCAACTGCAGTAAATTTAAAAAACGGAATCACTTCAAAAATTAAAACTGAAAAAGAAAACGCGAAAGCAAAGAGAAAACAGAACGAACAAGATAAACGGAAGGACACTTCCAGTGTTCGACGTCACAGGTTGTAAAGGAGGTTAAGAGGTTAAAAATTGATGATTCGGAGAGAAATGTGGAAAAAAGACATCGATTATAATAACAAAGCCTCGAGGTAAAAAAAAAGATGCAGAAGTTAAAGTGCTTTTGAGTATTGGAGAACCAAATGAAGAAAGTACACGATATACTAGAAATTATAGAAGACGAGATTAGAAATAATTAAAAGATAAAAAGCGAAATACCCTAAAAAAAAACTTATACACATACACGTTTATAAAATTGAGACTCGTATGCCGCCACACTATTTTTCCATATATTTTTTGAATTAATTTTTGCTTGTAAACAAAATTATTTTTAGGAATATCCATACGTAATTATAGAAACGCGAATTAATTACAATCTTTAAATTTCTTCGACACATTTCAATTCCTATGCAAATTAAATCTTTTTACTTATATCTATATCTGTAGTTTAGATTCAAAAAATAATCATCCTGACCAGTAAACAAATTACAAAAATAAATTGCAGCAACAATTAATCATTTCTGTTGCTGAAAATTTAACGATCATAATTCATGTAAATAAATATAACCCAAGGAATGAATAGCCCAAGGCTGACGTCTCAGCCTCAATCTATGAATGTGAAATGTAAATTAATTATTCATCATCTCCTATACCTATTAAAATAAAAATACCATTCTTCGGTGATCCCTCGCGAATTATCTGCGCACAAAAAATACCTTAGCATCAAACTTTCGCCGACGTGGAGGTCTGACCGCTCATTTTTATTGTTTGGCACTATTTTTAGCGCTTCATTTCATCGAGACCTTTCACATTACGCCTGGCTTTTCATGTGTGTTGTTCTTGTATATTGTACCGGAGAGAGGTCACAGCTTATCGCAGGGAAATACGTCTAAATTTGAATTTAAAAATCGATCATCGGTTATACTTTCTCCTCGAAACGCAATTAAAATATCTCGGTTTTTTTGTTGCCGATGAGGTCGTTTATAAAAAAATTGTTTATTTACTTGGCCTCAAAAAAAAATTAAGGTCAATTTTGTCCAGGGCCGAAATTCATTTTAATTTCGAAGGAAGGTAAAGAAATAATGGAGTTTTCGTGTTCTAACACACGCTTTAAAATATGAAAGAATCAATCACATTTGGACTGTTTTCTTTTGTACATATTCCAACCATCACATTCAACAAAATTCTTTCTGTGTTCTTTTTATTTTAGCGTATCTTCGGACTGTTTTCTTTTGTACGTTTTCCAACCATCGAATTCAACAATTCCTTTCTGAGTTCTTTTTATTTTAGCGTATCTGTACGGCTTGTTCATCCTTCCTGTCATTTTCCTAATCTTGATCTTGTTGTCTTTTTGTTTAATGTTTAATGATGCCTTACTTATTGCAATGTCCTTCCAGCTCAAAAGAATGTAAATTTGCTCTTCGTGTATATTGATTTACAAGCCACAAATTTTTTACATATATTAATCCTGCGGAAATTTGCAAAAGAATAAAAGAAAATGAAGTTAATTTTTAAATTAGATTTCTTTTAAGAATTGCGAACCTAGTGTTTCGGTAGCTTCTTTATTATAAAGGATGGAAAGTATCAGCAGACGTTGAACTGCGAGAGAAAGTATCGAACTGCAACAATTTCTAAATCAAAATATGAGTGTTTGCTTTACTTTTAAAACATGCAATTAATAATTATACTTTTCGAATGTCATACTATCTGAATGATATTTCTCTTTGCAAACAATGTGCAGTCAACATTTAAATAATAAGGAAAATCAGTTTGTTTCTTTTCTAGTAAAATCAGTTCGTTATTTATGTATGTAGCAGCGAGATTTATGTAATGAATTAAATAATAAATAATTAAATAGTAATACACAAAGCAAACTGCGAATTGTCAGTTTTTCTGCGATAATATCGGAACTCTTCGGAATTTTCATATTTTCTATATGAAATCTAAATCACTACATAAAACTGCAAAACATTGCCTATTTACCAAATCTCTGTCTTCACTAATAAGAAAGATAACCATGGGAGATTACACTATCTGGGACATCCAGTGTGTGATAAGAACAAAAAGGAAATTATGTGGGTATGTATTACTCACGCACTTAATATTCTTATATAAATCTAACTATCTCTTCACTAATAAGAAGATTATCTATGGTAATGTACTCAATCTGAGACACCTGTAGACAATCAATTCTAATGTAAAATACAAACTGAATAAAAATAAAATATTAAAAATGAAATAAAATGATCGTATATTTTTTAGTACCTAATGGTTAGAAAGTGCCTAAACATTCATGCAACAAGTCCAAGTAATTTTTCCCATCAGATATATGAAATAATTTGAAACAAAAATTAATTATCTCGTAGAATCTTAAGTAAGTTTGGTCATTTATCTTTATTATCTTTTTCCTTTAAAAAACCCAATACGACGATGCTGACGATTAAGACCTCCATATCCACAAATCACACATATTTCTTGTATCAAATTTACGAAAAACTGACGGAGAAGTGCCGAATTAACCGATAAACGTTCACTATGATAGAAACCTGTCTCTAGATTAGACTGAACAATATCGACAGAGAACTGTTTTTTTACTGTGTTTATAAATCTTGAAAAATTAGAGTTATTTTATTTTTTGTTAAGCTAAATAGTTTCCATAAAGTAATTAATTTAACAATAATTTTTTTACGTTGCTAAATGTGAAAAAAGAAGGTAAGCAAGACGTTCCTAATTTTGATTTGGAAAAAATTTTACCATGTGTTTCATTTCAATGTTCAAACGTACGGTCGCGATCAAGCTAATCGAGACCGATTGATAGTTCTGAAACTTTTATTACCAGTGTCAAAATAAAGACGCAGTTAGCTTATAGGATGATCGCAGCTGTATGTATGCTTATTCTTATCATTCGACTATTATATGCATCTCGTAGTTAGAATATAAGTATACCGAGGTATAGGTAAAGTGACCATTTGTTTTTCATTCAAAAACGGGACGAGTTTAACAAAATTCGATCAAAAATAAAAAAATATTGTAACAACATCCGAAATATAACCATCATACTCAGCAGAGAAATCATAAAGAGAAATTTATGATGAGAATTGAGACATTGTCTGTAACTTCTTCTGCGTATGATTTAAAAAGTAAGTAGAATTTTACCAGTATATTTCAATTTATGAAAACGAAGTAGCAATTGGTACTCAAAAGCGTTTTATATAAAAAAAAAAATAGTAGCTTTGAAACTTAAACTGAAACTGGCACGAATTTGAAAAAAAAAACAGTAGATTTACTGTTAAAACAGTAAAGTTGACATCACTCATGAAACTGAAAATATCATTTAATTAAGACTAAATTCTTCATAATGGGACATTTACGGCGAAGATTTCCAAAACGGGACATATTGCGCGCCGAGTGATCTCTCGGGGACAACGGGACATCGTCTTCAAAATAGTACTGTCCTGTTTAAAACGAGTCATAGGGTCACTTTAAATGTGCATACGAGATTACTCGTACAGTGAAAAATCGAACGGTTTCGTTTTATATGTTTTATTTTATAATATATATTCTGTTTTATCCCTGCCGTTTTTCAAGTTTTAGTGAAACGTTCGTTACGCATATTTGTGTACCGGGTGTTCACTTTGATTACTCACCATAGGGATTTCAATGGATTTTTTTTAATTATAAATCCCTGCTCGCTCGTTGACGTTAAAAAAAGCAGCATACTGAATGCAAACTTGTAATTTAAAACCTGTGGTAGCACAACTTGTTTGTTTTGCTTCTTGTTGCCCTATTTAAAATTAAAAAAAAATCTACAGCTATTATAAAATATACAGCTATTATTCCTAGAATGTTCGTATAAACTTCCATGATAGGTTCGAATTATATTTGACCGTTTACTTGCCTGCATTTTATGAAGTCATAGTTTCACGTTGAAATTGCAGTATGAGATGATATAGCCATGTTTATAAAGTAAATCCTAATTGGGTCATAAAAACGCTTCCTTCCAATTTTTTATATAAATTCTCGAGTCCACGTGGGCAGCGTAACAATAATGTTCGTCTTTGATCTGCATTTTTAGAATTTAACTAACAATCAAATCAAACACTTAAAACATAATAATCGCGCACAGACATGGATTCTAGTTTTACGGTTACGGTAATGCGTCCACAAAGAAGTCATAAACTTTTTTGGTGGCTACCATCAGTGCTGGATCTAGGGTTTTCGGCACCTTAGGCTAAATAATTTTCAGCGCCCTTTTTATAGGATGACAATATATACTATTATTTTTGGTTATCAAGGTTGAAATGGCAAGAAATAAAATAAACCTCCTAAAGAAAATAAGAGAAACAAATAAGGACTACTGCTATAAAAAAATAAAACATACAGTCAAAGCTCCGTAACTCGAAGTCCTATAACTCGAATTTTTCTATAATTCGAAGTCGCTTGCTGTCCCTTGCAGTTGCCTAGCGTTTCGCATTGATTTTTCGCTCTTTATTTCGAATTTCTATAACTCGAAAATAATTCGAAATAAATTTGACGAACACTTTTTATCATTAATTTACGTTTCGAGCGATTGTGCTTCTGGGAATCCCCTCCTTCGCATCTGACACAATGCTACGCACTTCAGTTCCGTTTAGTGTTTCAATTAATTTGGTCGTACTTTCTTTACATACATATACATTTCCATCAAATTAAGAGTCTTATAGTTCAACAGAACTTGAAATTAAAAAAAAGTCGAAAGTGGTGTCGAAAAGAAAAATATTGCCGAGGAATACAAAATATCCACATTTATTATAATAAATTTTGATGTCTGTATACTATTGTTTATATGTTTTATTTACTTCTTAATAAAATATGTGTATAAATACATAATATGTCATACTCATCTCCTTTAACTCGAATATTCTATAACTTGAATTTAATCTCAGGTCCCATTTTGAAAAAGACATGCTCCTTTAAAAAATTGTAAAATTTTGCAATCAACTGTACTGCATCAATTGAACAAAATAACTAACACTGCACATGAATGCAACAAAAAATATATTGATTTTGATCGATTTTCTTTTGTTACTTTTGTTCGAATCAAATGTGGAATTTTCTTTTTATAAAATCTTCAAAGATTTTTCATTTGTTTTTCGTTACTTCATTTATTTTTTGTGTTTATTTTTATTTTTTGTTTTCTTTTCTTTTCCTTTTGTCGAATTAACATCTTGCAAAGGGTTATGATTCAGATAGTTTCTTCATTCATACATGTTGCTGTATATTTTTTTAAACTATTTTCACATTCCGCGGAAAATTAGTCGATTCTCTTTTGTTTTTTGTTGACCATACGCTTCATGTTTCAATTTTTTTGTTTGTCCTCTTTCGTTTTTTTTTCTTACAATCCGCCGGAAAATTGTCGATCATGTTTCGTTTCTTGTTCACCATGTGTTCACTTTTGTTTTGATTTTGTCTCTTTGTTCTCTTTTGTGTTTTCTTGTCCAAATATTGTAACGTTGCCTTATTGGTAATCTGGTTTTTACCAAGAAGTAACGTATTAGGGGTGCGTAGCTGAATTAATAGAGGACTAAAAACATCAAGTACATTTATTAAAGAATACAAGATACACTTACATGACAGAAGCACTATTTTGGACGACATACATAGTTCTCGCACTGTAATCAGATATCGATGACTTCTCTCTTGCTATCGGAAAATATCTCGGTATATATGCCTGGAGTTGACCTACTTTCTGCTGCGTGGGCGATTGACGTGTAGCTCTGTGTTCTTGAAGTTTTCGATGATTCATTTTTCTCTATTGCCGGATTATTATGTAATCACGTGCAAAGTTATCGATCAAGGTTTTTGTTTACACTGTATGGATCTCAAATAATTATTTAGATAATTATTTCTTCTGTTACAATATTGTTTTAAAAAGTGTTTTTTTTTTCATTTGACGTCCAAAGTGCTGTGAATGGCACGGTTAAATCTGCGATATACTGGGTGTCACAGAAATAACTACATTAATTTTAACCAGTAACAGAACTTGTCAAAATAAACAATTTTTCTCTATATCATTTTTTCCAAATGGCCAATTTTCTTTTTTTAATTTTTCCCCCCAGAGTCCGCTAGTATTGTTCTAATCTAAGAACGGACAGTATTTTCATTTTTTAAGTTGCTTGGAAACGGTCGTTTGTCAAGTAGATGACGTTTGAAAATACTTTGCTGTCACCTTTGTCAAGCGTCTGAATGAAATAGCTCTTCTTGTACAATGCCTACATCTTCAAATTATGAATGCACTGGCATTGTATTAATTTATGGTAAAAGCCAGGGCAATCCTGCTTCAGCCCAACGCATTTACTTGGAACGGTTTCTTAGTCGTCATTTACTTGGAACGGTTTCTTAGTCGTCGCATTGATTTCATTGAATAACTTTCGTAAAATAATTTTTTTTCTTGAAGAATTTTTCAAAAATTCTGTCAGTTTGAATATGAATTTCTGATTACTGAGGTAGCACAGACGAACGAAAATCTAACACGTTATTTTTAGGACTTGGCCTTTATGAAAATGTGTACAAAATTAAGATATCTTTTTGCATTATACCGAGCGATTGATATTTACGGAACATTCGGTATGTCATTTTTTTTAAATGGAACGGCCTACTTTTTATTTCAGAAATCGATAGCACTTAAGTGCAGCTTTCTGCTGGTATAAAGTTATAAACCTTTATTTTTAATTATATCGTCACTAGAATTAATAATATCGTCACTAGAAATTTTCTTTTCATAAGTATTTCAATGGTCGGCGTTTTAAACTATACACCCAGTATTGCTACTTTTCTACCTAAATTCAATCATTCGAAATCATTTTTCGATCATTTGATTCTACTTTCAAAGATCTCTAATTTGAATATCCCCGCGACAGGATTTATTTTACCAAAAATAATTTAAAAACAGACCATTGAAATATTTGTAAAAAGAAACTTTTTAATTACGAAATTATTAAAAATAAAGGTATATAACCTTATATCAGCAGAAAGCTACATTTAAGTGTTATCCGTTTCTAAAATAAAAAGTAGCCCGTTGCATTAAAAAAAAAATAAGATACCGAATGTTTCGTAAGTATCGATCGCTCGGTATAATGCAAAAAGATATCTTAATTTTGTTTACATTTTCATAAAGGCCAAAGTCCCAAAAATATCGTGTTAGATTTTTGTGCGTCTGTGTTATCTCATTAATCAGAAATTCATATTCAAACTGACTGAATTATTGAAGAATTTTTCAAGAACAAAATTTATTTTACGAAAATAGTTCAGTGAAATCAATATATCTTTATACCGTTGTAATCTGCTCATTGCGCCGCATCCAAATATCTAAAAATATACAGGGTGTTCCATTTAAAAAAAATTAGTTTCCACGAACCACCATTTTTCTGATCACTCTGTATACTTCAAAATAATTTTAGAATATGCCGCGTATTGTCTAATAAAATTCTTTATCGATTTTTTTCCTATTTTTTTTCCTATAGGCCTCACAGAAGAAATACGCATCGTTGGGCCACCCTGTATAATCTCCAGTGGCGGACAGTGATATTTTTAGCAAATTTTTAAATAATTTTAACTCGATAACTAGAACGTTCACAGAAGAAGTATATTTAAAAAAGTTGGTACTCTTGAAGAGTTTTATTTTAGTTAAAATTAATGTACTTATTTCCGTGATACGTTGTTGTAAGTGACAGCACTTTGGACGTTAAATTAAAATAAAAAATTCTATTGACGTTATTTTTAATTTCAGTTTTTTTCTTGGCATGTTTTTTCTAAATAACTTTCAAGCAGTTCGCAGCTCTTCGTTCTTTCATATTCCGTTGTATATTTTTTATTGTATTTGTTCTTGCAGTCATTCTTAGTTTTTCGTTAATTTTTTTTTCTATTCGTTTTCTTTAATCAAAATTCTTTAATCGAAAAATCGTTGATTATCTTTTGTTTGTCGTTTGCCTGAATTATTTAGAATATTTGGCATCAAAAAGGTCCTCTTATAGCATTTCGATAAACTCAACCGGTTTGTAGTAATTGAGGTTTAAAAGTTAGTATGCGTATATTACGTAATGTTAATACCCTAAAATTTGCAATTTTTTTTATTTTTCACTTTTCGAAAAAAATTATATAAAAAGGTGACCTTATTTTTTGATGTTCTATTCACCCTGAAAATATCGGAAGGCATTTCTGAATTACGGTGTAGAATGCTTGATCTTATTGTGTTTTTTTTTTCGACGTGTTCAATTGACTATAACTTTAAAGGAAAAAATTATAAGGTTTTCTGCCTATTAGCATTTAAAGTTATCGCAAGAAATAAAAAAGCGCACTGCAAATTGCATACAAATTTACTATTTTATTATAGCTAGATATAATATCAACTTATAATTTCTGAAATATTATTCATAAAAAATTCCTAGTAGTTCGGCACACCGGGGGGTCGCCCGTCTCGCTCGCCCCTTTACCCGGTCCTGGTTGCCACCTTCCTTTGTAAAGTGCAAAATCGTAAAACTATGATTAGATATATGCAGGCAAGTATAAACGACGAATTGAGCTTTTGGTGCAGTAGGTATTAATTTATAAATAAGCATTTCTGAATATGAATTTATGTTTGAGACTTCTATTTTTACTGCAAGACGCTAAAAAAAATTTGAAATTTATTGTTGAATTTGAACCAAATCTTAAATAAAAGGTATGTCCAATATGTATCTAATGCACTAGAAAGTGATATTAAATCGCTACATGTCCCATTTTATACGGAAGTATCAAAAATCTATATCCTGAAACGCATACTTATAAATAGTCAAAATATGAAACCTTTGTGAGTTTTTTTGCAATATTCATTGACAAAAAATGCTGACTCGGCAAATATTCAGTAAGTAATTAGAATCCTCATATTTATTTACCGTATAACAAACAATACTAATTATGTATCCATTTATGCAGCGCAAATATTTGTTTAAGTTTGTAAGACACGCAGTATTTATGTAAAAAGACGTAAAACCGATTAGTGACGAACAAAAAATTGAAAACTTAATACATAAATTACACACACACACGTCGCAACAAAACGCAGAAAACGACCTTTTGTTGTTAGCGCTATTATCCCATTAGTTGTTGCTGTTGCTTTTTTCATCATCATTATCACACCTAACGTTCATAAACACACTAAGAAAAAGTGCTGACGTCAATTCACCCGACTCAACTCATTGACATTGGCCTTGACGCGTTTGTGCGGATTCCCCAGCGCAAACGAACGAATAGCAGTAGATGAGCCGATCGGGAGCATATAAAAGGGGGGCACGCGCTTTTTCCTACATAAACAAAACCTCCTTCGAGAGTAGAACTTCCTAAAGCAAAAGTGCAAAGTGCAAGCAAAATGTACACAAATCCGTTCAACAGAAAACACTCGACGATCCGCCATGTGATCGACCGCTTTCTGCATCCGGACACCAACAACAACCGCAACAAGGCCAAAAGTGCATCGCCAAAAAATGTGAAAAAGTTCGGTGTGAATTCCTCAGAGAAATTTCTCCAGCCGAAGCTAATTATGGTTGGAAAGTGAAGAAGCCAGTGTCCTTAGGTTTTAAAACCTACCGGAATTTCTATCGTGATATCAAGGTGAGAATTTTTGGATCGAGAGCACGCATATCCTGAGCGTTTTCCAAAGATGAAATACTCACTTTCAACATTTGCTTCAGATGTGCATCACAAAAATGACACGAACGCACTGGGAGGCTAGTTGGTGGAAATTAGATTTTACATGTGAAAATGGGCCAATTCAAGCAAAACTGTTCCTCCTCCTCTTTTCAAGAAAGTTTTAAGCGGATGTAGATTAGCATATTTATTTATAGTTTATTTATTTGTGTATTTATTGAATTATTTATAATGTTCATTTTTTTACTTAATTTATATCCTAATTTATTGCTCATAATAAAATGCATTTGTAAAATATGTGAATATTTTTTTTCCACATCTGTAACTAAACCGGAAAAATTTCATGTTTGCAAGGTCAGGGCAGAGTAAATAAGTAAATTTGAATTTCTCTCAACAAAATATATTTTTTATGGCACGATCACTTTACTAAGTTTGACAGGTTCTGCACTCATAAAATAAAGGAATCGTAACGCGTAATTGTAATAACATATCGTATTGAACTGAGGTTTAATGATTTATGGTACAATGAAATTGCTTTCAATAGAAAAGTAAGTGCTTAAAAAAGATTACTGAGAATTCAATTTCTAGGGAATTTAAAATGTTTATTTTACTTTTACTTTACAAGAGAAACTCTGTAAGATCTGGTCAGTCCACTAAGGGTAGTGTCTTCAAACCGAATTATCCTATTAATATTTTTCTTTTGGGGACCTCTAAAAATTGTCCTTATCATACGTTTTACTTTTACATTTTTTTCTTTGTAAAAGACGACCCAATTTATAAATTGCTTTCCTCTCAGTTTTCCTAAAAATTGAGGTTGTACAGGGTGTCCCAATCCATTGTAAAAGTTCAAAAATGCCCCTTTAAATTTATTTTATCAAGAAAATGTCTTAACAAAAGTTGTCTAGGTTTTCATTCCGCATAATCTACAATTATTTTCAAATATACAGGCTGTTCATTTAATAAGTTACAAACCTTACTTATTATTTTTTAAATGGAACACTATATATTTTATTGCAGTTTCGGTTAGCACTTGAAGAGACGATAAAAAAGATATAACATTTTGACTACTTATTTTCAGTATTTACCAAGTTATTTTTAATTTTATGCAGAAAATGAGCCATGTTCGATCGTCTGCCAAATTGTCAGTTTTAATGATACGACAATCAACTTTAGACTAAAATATTTCTAAGTTTCTATACTTTTACAATATTCAACATTTTGAAAATCTATCAACAACCCTACGATTCAGTTCGCATATTGTAAAATTAGTCATTTTATTCAAATGGCACACCCTGTATATTATAGTATATTTAGATTGCTCTTTCTGCGAGCTTTCCAATTATACCATTTGATGGTCTTAAGATTGATAACTTCTCTATAATCAACTTAAGAAACTTGCTGTAAGATATTTTTACTGGTCTCAGAAATATTTTATCTGCTGTATCACTGAAGACATTTATTCAAACACTTTATTTTTGTTCAAGTTAATTTCTTCATCATTGTTTTAGCTGTTGCAATAAAAATATGAACTAAATACAGGAACTGAACGATTTTCACTAAATAATTCCAATAACACTATGAAAGCCAATGGAAAGCATTTACTTAGACGGTAAAAAGTTACTTTGAAGCTGCAAATCAAAAAGAAACAACTTAAATCTTAACAATTTTTACACATAAACTAAGAAAAAGCAAAATGTCTCCAGTCACAAATAGGTCTGAAAATCATAAAAATTTAGACTATTAAAATCAATTTTAAAACCCTTGCCATTTTGCACGCAGTTTCTTCTCTTTTCATGTGGCGGATACATCCTTACACGCTTGTTTCTTTAAATGTCCTCATAAACCAAGAATACTCAAGCTGAAAGCTTTGATGCCGATATTTTGGCGAGCACAGTAGAAGTCGTAAAAATAATATAAAAAAATACAATACAACAGTTCATTGTCAGTGACTAATTATTGTTAAATATTTCAAATTTGTAGCGTATCCCTTCACAACAGCAAACGATTGTCCAAAATTGCTGTGCATAGTAATTATCCAACTCTTATACAAACAAGGAGAAAGAAGTGCCTCACATTGCTTTTTCAAGCCTTTTCTCCAAAATTTTACAAAAAAGTCCACGGAAACAGCAACATTCCATCCAATCGTTGAACTTTACAAACTAATAAAGACGTAAAAAGTGGCCAAGCTACTAATGAAATTAATAAAACCGCGAGATTAATAAAAGCCCAAGTTAAAAATAATCCTTAGAATATGAATTTGTTTTCTTTGTTAGCTTCATACATTAAAAATTAAAACACTATTGGCCAGCTGCTCCAAACACTTAAGCCTTAACTTAAATTTAAGTATTGCTTATAATGTGACTTATAATTACTGTACTCGCATTCTAAGCAGCGCTTAAAGCTAAGCTGACTTTAGGAGTTATCTGCACCTGAACTGGCTATAACTAATGGCCAGTTGCACTAAACACTTAAGGCCCGGTTTTTCAATTGATTGATAAAGTGATGGTTACTTACCAGTGGGATAAATTTAACCTCTTTGGTAAGGTGCTTGTTAAACAAAATCTCCATTCTCAATTATAAATCAAACACACGTTTATGTATCCCCTCTACATGTTTACCGCTACCAAGCAAGCTTACTGGCTGTTAGTTTACCTCCTTGTTAAAAGGAATTTATGTCATTGTTAAGACTACCAATACTTTGATAAACTCATTTTCTAATTGCTAACTATCGGATAAAACTTACAGTCACTTTACCAATAGATTGAAAAACCGGGCCTAAACCGAACTTAAGTATAACTATTGCTTATAATGTGACATTTGAGTTACATAACATTATTGCGACTCACAATCTAAGCGGCGCTTAAACATAAGCTGACCTTAAGGGTTTTGGTGCAACTGTCCATATTATGTGAACTAAAAAATGTTATAGATGTATAAGTGGAAAATTTCGTGTTGTTTACATCTGTATCACTATAACTTAATTAAACCAGTAACATTTGATTTATTAAAGAAAAAGCGTACTTCCCTTATACATTTTTACTACGGTTCTTTCACAACTTACATATCGCAATCGAGAATACTTTTATTTTTAACCGCACATTTATATTTAAATAGATAGGCGGAAAAGCCAAATCCCATCGTTGCAGCCCACCTAGCCAAAATTTACAAACAAGTTGACCTTAAACACAAAAATTCAAATTTCTTCAAAATGAGAAGAATTTTTTTTATATTTGAATCGTTACCTAGCCCGATCGTGATTTTATAATTAAAGCAAATATAAAGAAAATGAGAATGATTAATACTCTTGATGTATACATGAATGACTACATATCCTGTCTTTTTCACATATTGGTTACTTATTTCATAATTTCAAATTGAAAAAACAAATTGAAACCGTATTTTGCTGAAGAGATGCTCGAGTACTTGCCATAAAAAGAATATTCGAAGGCGGTTTCTTTTTTCTAAAAATGTTGACACTGAATATTTCTTATAAGCTCAATGGTAAAATTAGAATAAAAACTGTTCATTCATTATTAATTATTTATACATAATTAAATTTTGCTGAGATTTCTTTCTACGGATAACATGAGTTAATCTCAGGGAATAAGCAAGCCTTATGAAAACGGTGCAACTCATTCTTCATTTTCAGATTGATTTGTTCGACATATAATAAAGATATAATCTGTATCTGCGTAATGTGTTTAAATGAATTTTGAATGAAGATTTGTTGGAATCATTTATCACTATCACATAATTTCCTTGATTCTTTCACCCCAGCACTTGAAGAGACAGCGTGATTTGAACTTATCAAATTGCGTTTATTATCTAATGCTAATGAATGACCATTAGGCGATAGAAAATATTGAATCAAAATTTGTTTCCAACGCATAATGCTGAGTTGCAGTAAATTGATATAATTATTCGGTAACATTAAATTTTGTTACGCTGTTATTAGAAATAATTTGCTTTTTATTAATATTATTAAACTTGCATCAGCAAAAGCAATTAATGCTTCAACAAAAAAAAAGAAAAATAACTACCTTGCACAAAAAAGATTGCTTAATACAGCAACTCTACTTTTTAAAATAAAAAAAAGTAAACAAGACTCGACTTGATATTTCTAACCAATTAATTAAATTAATAGTAATTTGGAACGTTGTAAATTGACATTTTTGTATTTCAAGTCATACTCAAGATCAAACGTTTTCCTTTCAAAAAATTGTACGGAGGAGGCGTTTTCTTTCTTGTTAAAATCTTAAAATTTCAAACATGTATATGGCAAATGTTAAAGTTACTTCTCAGCAATAATAATTGAGAGAGAACATCTGTTTATTAATTAAAGAATAGAACCAAATTGAAATGACCGACGGACCTCATACAAACAGATTAATTTAAACTAATGAATAAAATGAAATGTTTTGTTTTCTTTTATCCGATTTTAATAATTAATACTTGCGTTTATTGAAGTTTTTTTTTATTTTATTTTAATAAAGGAATTTGAATGGAACATACGATTTCTTTGCCTTCCCAACACGGTCAAAGTAAACGTACATTGAATTGATTAAATGTAAAAAAAAGTATCTGAAGAAAATTTGCAAATGTAAGTATTTCATGTTCGTTTTAACAACAATAATTTAAGATTGCAAAAGATAAGGACCAATCAATTTTACGATTTATAGATAAATCAGCTGTTTTATCTATAAATCGTAAAATTGATTGGTCCTTATCTTTTCGATTTCTGCTCCTGTTTGTTTAACAAATATGTAAATGCTTTGTATTGGAGGATTAAATAATAAGTAAATAACACCTTATGCAGAAGTATAACGAATAATACTCGGGATAAGGATAGGATTTAATTATTATTGTTATTACAAATAAAGTTGTCTCTTGACGCACTATGAGACCTATTACCTCCGACGTTAAACATCAAAAGAAAAAAACAGCAAATTACATTCACGTGACGTTAGAGAAACAAAATAATCGTATTACCAAGAATCCACATCACGTTTTGCAATTTTGTTTTCTACTTTTTACGCTAACATTAAAATACAAAACCAGTCTCTAAGTAAAAGGTAAAAAAAGTAATAGCCGGCCATTAAGGCGTGTGTTGAACCCAGCTTTTGTTAGAGCCCCCTTGCTAGCCTAAAATCAAATAATTATTTATGAACTGTGTAGATGTAAACTTTCAAATAATTTGTAAGGAATATAAATACAACACTTCTTTGCAGGGGGGGGGGGGACTCAAATTGTTAATTTTTTCTGCAATTAAAGTTGATAAGAATCAAATTAAATAAAAAACATTTCGATTTAATGTAAATTCAGTTTTACGAGTACGTAGCTAATTAATATCAATTCTTAATTATATTGAACTCACTTATTAAATCAGTCTGCAATTACATTAATTAATAAAATAAATTATAAAAATGACGAAATTGCAGTTATTAATGTGAAAACAAGAATATTACAGAACGAATAAAATAATATAAATTGAAATCTTCTTTTGAAGCACAAATAAATTATAGCCTATTTTCAAACAAGTCACTTAATGAGGGTGAATTAATTGGAATTAATCAAAATTTTAAGAACTTTTCAGATGATTATACAGTGAATAGCATTTAGCATGTTTTCTTAATATTTTGGAATTTTATTGAAAGCAAAATTATGAAAAATATTTCAAATTTTTTTTTATTAGATTTAAAAACTTGCAATATATTGGATGTCTCGTAACATAAGGAGGTAATTAAAACGATAGCTGGAGAAGATTATTAAAGTTCCTTCCTTAATAAACCTAAACTAAACTAAACTAAACCTTCGATCAGATAATGAATAACTAAAAAGTTACAAGAGTTTAAAGTCAAATTAATTATCAATCAAACTTTACTACTTGTAGTATTATTTCAGGTTTTAAATTAAAATTTAGAGTATTTAAGAGTAGAATAGTGATTTAGATGAAACAACTATTAAAAACAGAATAGTAACAATAAAAGACAACGCTATTTAATTTTTCCTTTTAATACCCAAAAACCGCAGTTTATGCTTTTGAGAAGCGCCAACTAATTAAATTAAAACTGAAAAACAGACGCAGACAGTTTATAAATGGTAATTTTGAAATTTGTACTTTATTTAATAATAAATGTAAATTAAAGAAGAAATTAAGAAGCTTAAACTGCTGTAACTTTCTTGTTATTAGTTTTGATCAAAAGCGAATTAAGAAAAAACTTTATTTTGATTTCCTGTAGCTGCTCTTACTATCTCCTCCGTACATTATGGGACACCCAGTAGGTATGTACAAACGAAGCAACAGCAACTACTTCACTCTAATTTTAAATTTTGCTTCTCTGCCAATTTGACAGTTGATGCAGATATTCACCTGTGTATTAGGTTTCCAAGTTCAAATGTCCCCCGTGTCTGGCAAAGCAACAAAGTTGCTCAAATTAATTTAGCAAAAAAACTTAGAAAGAAATGTAACAATTTATAAATAAAAAGAAACACGACTTC
Organism: Prosopocoilus inquinatus; assembly: GCA_036172665.1. Taxonomy (NCBI): domain Eukaryota; kingdom Metazoa; phylum Arthropoda; class Insecta; order Coleoptera; family Lucanidae; genus Prosopocoilus; species Prosopocoilus inquinatus. Next base: position 62,506,735 of record CM069871.1, read on the forward strand.
TATGTTTAGATCAATAAAAATAGACTAAATATTATAAAAACGTTTACACGTTCCAGTAAGAAAACATACTACGTAATAAAATAATTTTAAAAAAATATTTTTAAAAAGGTGACAGTTAAAAATAGAAACACGTGAGGTGTATTACGTATAAATAAATTAGAAGTATTAAAATAATAAAGGAAACAAACATTGTAATCAAGAATAGGATATCATTGTATACTGTATTCTTTCTGTTTTCTGTAGCGGATTTTGAAAACGGGCGAACTTCAAAATTTTTAATTTTATAGGGAACGCAGAAAGTCCATCGTAGCTAAATTTTAGAATGAACAATATTGTAAAATTTACCATTTTTTTTAATGAATGGACTTGACATTAATTACGAACACTTGCTCCAATTCAAAAACTCTGTTACACAATTATAGTCAAATCTCATCTTAAATAAAAGTAACAAATTTAACAATTTGTGATTACTAATAAACTTACGCCCGATTTCTTTACCTCCTAAGGCTCAATTTCTTCACCTACGGATACGGATTTATCTGCCAGGTAGTATCCAAGGATAACACCTAGCAGATAAATTTATCAGGAGGTGAAGAAATCGAGCCTTAATGGATCTACTGACCAAAATCAATTACAATATATACAGGGTGTCCACCGAGTGCCGCGGTCTTCTCTACCGTCTAAAGTATACAAGATAGAAAAGAAATTCAAACGAGCTAGGTGTAACCCAGTCAGCTCTATTTTCTAAAATTATTTTTGGCTGTACAGGGTGTTCAGTAACTGAGAGCCATACCAAAGTTATATTTTTTTTTAAATGGAACACCCAGTACATTTCTACATATTTAGAAAGTACGCATAACGAGTAGGTAATAATCAAAAGTTTTATTTAAGAGTTTTTAAGATATTAATGATATTGTATAAAAAATTGGCTCTACTTTGAGCTCTTATAGTTTGACTATTTATTTACATTTCAACGTAAATTTTTGTAGGTAGATAATACAATATCTCATCTACAGAAATTTCACAACAGCTTCAATCTATTACTTATTATGTGTACAGGCCATTTAGTTTTGAAAATGTTAATTTTTCTCAAAATTTTCAAATGGAACACCCAGTATATCTAAACTCTTGTGAAACATTGCCTTAATGAGTTTTCATAAAACGCATGTTTTTGTCCAAACCGAACAAATCGCGAAACAGCAATTACTCATTTTCTTTAACTACAATATTGACGTTTTTTAGCCTATTCGACCGGTCCTTCTGTTTTAATTTGTCGATAAACTAACAAATATTAGTTAATTTAATTAATAAATTAGAAAATAACAAAATAATGTACAAATTAAGAATAATAAGTATTAAATTAGTAAATAACAGAAAACAATGAATAAATTAAGAATGACAAGGAACCACTGGATCTAGAAAATTTATATTAAATATTCAAATTGTTTTTCAGCTCCTCGTAAATACTTCTTACTTATCTTGACGCTAAAAGACTATTTTGGTTGCCTTCTCCTTAGGTGTGTCACGTCACGTAACTTTTCATTATTAAAATCCATATTATTAACACAAAAAGAAGTACTTGTAAAATTAGTGTGTCCTATTTTCTAGCAAACTCTTAAATAAAACTTTTAATAATTTTAATAATAATTTTTTATTATTACCTACTCGTTATGCGTACTTTCGAAATATGTAATAATATACTGGGAGTTCCATTTAAAAAAATGTAACTTTGGTATGGCTCTCAGTTACTAAACATCGTGTATAGCCAAAAATAATTTTAGAAAATAGAGCTGACTAGGTTACACCTCAGCTCGCTTGAATTTCCTTGTTCTTTGTTTCTTTCTTGTATACTTTAGACGGTAGAGTAGTGATGCGACGAGTCGGTGTTTTTAAGAATCGAGTCGACTCGAATATCTTTATAAAAGAATCGAGTTTTGACTCGAGTCGAGAGACTCGAATCCGGATCAAAATACTCGAGTACTCAAGTCTACTCGAGTCAAAAATCCAAGTCAAAAGTACTCGAGTACCTGATTAAACTCGAATTGTTTTAAAGAATATAATAAATTTGAGTATTTTTATAACAGAAGCGAGTTTCGACTCGAGTCTAAATCAAAAGATTCGAACATTTAACTAAACCCGGAAGTATGAGTAGTCACGACTCAATTTGTTTTACTCATGGTAAAGTCTATAAATAGATAAAATAGCGACATCTTACGATCGCTTTTTGACCTGACATTGCAGTAGGATAGACAAATTGAAGCGGGATTAGCTCCTAATAAGTCCTCCATGCAAGGCGGCCATGCTTGGGGCTTCTTCAGCAGAGACGTAGCTCGACATTACCACTGCAAACAAAAACGACTTGTCCAAGAAATCCCAAGCAGGGCTGAAACAGCTGCACAGAGGCTGCTCCACGTTTTCACTGCAATCAAGAACGATTTGCACAATTTTTTTTTTGTAGTCTATAGTTAAAAATTTGAAGGTGCAGTGTTTTTGTTTATATTTTTAATGGTATCTAGACACTTTATTATTAGAGATTTACATCAAAATATGTAAAATATAAATTTTGGAGGTTTATATTATTTATTGAAACCAGAATTTATTTAAAAAAATAAAAACAAATAACGATCGGAAACCCAAAGGAGTTATTGAATCGGCTTCCATTTGGAACCGTATCACGATATCTTCCTGTGCCGAGGTTTCGATCTTCATTGCAAAAGAACTTCCTCAGAGCAGCTTATAGCGTTCTGCTTCTTGTCAGTTTCAACGGCAAGCAAAAAAACAGCAGTTATGAGAAAGTTCTTCAACAATTCAGAACGAAAACACATTTATTTGTGCCTTTACTTCACGTTGGACAAGATTAAAATAATACTGAAGTAAGTATGGTTTCCCTGACGCATCGACTGTCGACAGACTTGTTGTTTGCTTCAACACGTCTGAATGTAAAAGAATCCGTTGACCGCTGCCAAGTTGCCGCCGCCGCCGCCACAGATATCAAGAAAACGAAACGGAACTCGGTACACACAGAATTGTTTACCCATTGACGAGGAAGAACTGTGAAATGAATCGAGTAGAATGAGTACCTTTGAAAATCCAGTCTGTCAGCGAGTCTTACTCGACTCGTTGCAGCGCTATTTAATTCTAAAGTCGGTACTCGAGTACTTGGATCGAATTCGAGTTGAGAGTACTGCTGACTCGGGTTAACAGAACTGGTTACTCGAGTACAATGAGTACTTTTGAGAATCGAGTCTGACAGCGAGTCTACTTAACTCGTCGCATCACTACGGTAGAGAAGATCGCGGCACTCGGTGGACACCCTGTATATATATATATATATATATATATATATATATATATATATATATATATATCTCATTCTCTTTCACGTAGAATGAATGAGGGCTGGGTCTTGGGAATCAGATTCTATCAGAAAGTTGATTTGAGAAAAGATTGGTATTGACCGATTCAACTGAGAAAAGAATTCAGCCTTTTTATTGTTGGACGCTTTTTACGCCGAATGTACTGTTCACTCCTACTCCAATGCATCGAATTGTTATTGAATGGGAGGGAAAGGAATCCAATGTGAACGTACGCACTTCGCAGAAATTATTGTGAACGAGGCTAATGCAGTCCGAATACTAAATTTTCTTACCGTTCGCTGAGCAAGTGGCCCGATTTCTTTTCCCTGGTTATTAATTATAATATTTTAAATTCCTTCACTACTCAAGTGTTGCACATATTATCCAAACATACGCTTAATGTATACAAAACCTGGGTCGTGGCAACCCTGTTCTCACACTAGCCATGCCATGCAATTTGCAAAAACCATTTGCAAATGTGATGTATACATATACCTGTTGGATCTTACATCAAGTGTAATTAGTCAAACGTTCCTCCTTTACTATAAAAAAAATATTTTGTTTCAAGAACGAAGCAATTTCGGAGAAAGGGTTTAGGTTAAATCGCTATATTTTGGGCCCGGCAATTCATTATTAATCGTTGTACAGGCAATTTAGAGAGATCTGATAATAAATTGAATTTGATTTACAGGTCTCTCGAAATAATATTTTTTATAACAAAACAATTAAGTATCTTTAAAAGAAAATGAACGTGTTACCTGCTTACTTAATTTTGATTTGGATGCCGAATATAGTAATCACACCATTACGTAAAAAGTTCATGACTTGCGTACCAATCTCTCGTATTATCATTAAGGTCGTTCGCAACATGTCAAAATTAGAACTTTGGATGTCTGCCGCTGGCGATATTAAGGTCAGGTCAGGAGACACGAAACTTACATGGACATATCTGTTATTATAAGGGAATTTGGGCAATCGCCTTTTACGAAACAGGCGATACAAAAAATTAATATGATAAAGTGGTATCAATGATCATAAAAAATATCGCAAGGCCTATGCTAAAACTGCAAAGTTCTTTATAGTTATCTCGAACATGATGCGTATTATTTTTTTTAATTAATTATGTTTGAACTAATGAATGATTACTGCCTGATTTTTTGCTTTAGCTTTATTATTACTTTTTTACTTTTTTGTTTTTATTCGTTCTTAATATTTTATTTTATTTGATTTATTTATTTTATTAAGCAGGCCACGCATTTACGATTTTAAATCGTACGATAAAAAATATTATACATGGATCACTAACTGTAGAAATTCGGAAGCGAAGCCAGTACGTAGCTGCCATTTTTACTCTGGGCACCTTTGGGCAAGGCAATTTGATCTCTATTTACTTACATGTTAAAAGCCACCGATAGAAATGGTTATTTTAAGAAGTTGTTTATTTGGTGAGGTTTTCGGCGATTTCTGTGTTAATTTGTAAAAGAATTACATTTTGTAAGTTATAACTACAGCATCGAGAAAAATAGCCCGTCCAGTCTCCCAGATGCCGATTATGCATCGTAACACCCCCGGAGTAGCGCAGATCTGAATCGTTTGATTGCCCGCTTTAACAGAGACGCGCGTTGTTGAGTATTCTCAGGTATTCGAAATTCGAATAGAGAAGAAAATATTAAAATTTCTCAGCTATTAGTCGTTATTAAAATTAATTATTAAATAACGAGAAATCGAGTCCCGCCGTGCGCGGAATACAACGCCTCTGAGTTTGGATCCTCAGATTCGAGGCCTTAGTTATAACAATAAGAATAATAATACGTAGCTGCGGACTGTACTGTACATTTTTAATGTTTTATTGTTTTTATGTTATTTTAATTAATATTTATTATCGTGTCAAAGTAAAAAAGTTCATGAAGGTGTTTTAAAATTGTGGTCATGTGCAGTTCGAACAAAACAATTTAAAACAATCAAAATATTCCAACTTCGCAGTGACCACATTAAGTTTAAAGAAACACATACAAAGGAAGGAAACACAGAGCTTCAAAATGTTCTTCAGCATGAATTATGTTTTACCAAAGGCCTCCATTATTGCAAGCAAGGTATTATTAGGGTACGAAAATGCCGAAGGTGCCACGCTGTTCACCCTCGATGTTTAGGTCGCGCTCGATACTACGATATCACCTCGATGTAAAACAAACTTATAGTTCTAAATGGAATCGGGCACATCGAAGATGCGTACTACTATTCATCTTCGATATGCACGGTTCTATTTAAAACTGTACGTTTATTTTACATCGAGGTGATATCGCGGTATCGAGCGCGACCTAAACATCGAGGGTGAACAGCGAGACATCTTCGTCATGTTCATACCCTTAGTCAATCAACTTTTTCTAATTTAAACCAAGCTGTTTTGTTCTAAAAGAAACAAGATGACTATTTTTGATGATTATTAGGAGAATGATTAAAAGCTATTTGTTTTTTTCTTAAGTAAAATTTTTGTCTAAAAACATAGCTAATCTTGTTAACAGGAACCAAGAATTCCCTGCAAGGTAAGAATTTTATTTATTAATTTATTAATAGTTACTTACGCATTCCTATCATTAATTGAATTAATACAATATTAAGTAATTATTGAAGTCTAATCTTGTCCGATGAAAAATTGTTTCTTTGTCGGACACTGAGAAAACTATATGAAAGCTCAACGTTTCATTATCGGTTGATAGCCAGGCAGTTATCAACAGATAATGAAACTTTAAACATTTAAAGATTAAAAATCATTTTCATAAAATATTTAGGTTCAGAACTGAATTTGACTATTGCAAATGCGTACATATTATGGACATTTGTATAATGAAAGGTTTATGATATTGTGTTGATTCAATATCTGATTGAAGCTACATGCATCAGAGTCTAGCGCGTCAGATTCTCGAAACTTCGGTCATCTTGCACAGACGTCTGTCTGGTTCGCCAGACAGAATCTTCTGGGCAAAGAAAAATCGCGTAACCAATGGTTATAAAAGCGATAAATAAATATACAGTTGGCAATAGAGTTTACAACTAATCGTTCGGCTTATGTTTAAGTAAATGAGTTAGTACTTTATTAAGACATTTTAATTTAAAATAAATACATATTTTATTTTAAAATAAATTTAACGAAACCTAAATAGGCCGTAAGAAAATGAAATTTAAAAAATGTCCTGTATTTTGAGTAAGAAATATATAAAAATTTCTTTTCTCTATAGGTAATGAATGCGATCCTGCGCCTTTTTACCAGGGTACAAATGGCGACCAATTATCAGCTTGCTTCACTTGACTTGTACACTTGTAAATTACTTTGAGAACTTCGAAATTTTTAATAAAGCGCAACACGGATATCGTAAAGGTAAAGAAGACGTGGAATTGTCGAGTTGTGATTTGAGTAAAGCTTTTGATTGTGTTGATCATGAAATCCTTCTAGATAAGTTATTCTACTACGGCATTCGAGGGAAAAGTCTTGATTTGTTAAAAAGCTATCTGTACGACAGACAACAGTGTGTATATTGGAACGGTAAATTCTCCGACTATCCTTAAAGCAGCGAGGAGTTCCACAAGGATCGATACTGGAGCCAATTTTATTTTTAATATACATTAACGACTTACCTGATTTTGTGAAAACAAAAAATGCAAGCCTATTTGCGGATAATTCGTCCTTTCTTGTAACCAGCAAAACTTTTGAGGAATTAGAAGCAAAGACTGAAGAAATAATGTGCGAAGCAAAGGAATGGTTCGGTGGCAACTCGCTAAAAATGAATAACAAAAAAACACAAAAATTGTTATTAACTTCTAATTTACCCGAAAGAAATCATTTAAAATTCCTTGGCTTCTACTTCGACATCGGTCTCACGTGGTATAAGTATATTTCTGTTCTACAAAAACGCTTGTCCACAGCTATTTACACAATCAGAAAAATCAGGCATAGTGTATCTTATCAGGCTGCCAGGCTTTTGCAAATTTCCACTCCAGAGCGAACTATGGCATACTAATGTGGGGTAATTCATCAGAAGCAAGAAAAATTTTCATGTTACAAAAGGAAGCAGTTAGAGCATTGGCTGGGGTCTCTTACAATGAAAGTTGCCGTCCTATCTTCAAAACGCACCGCTTACTGACCATACCGTCACTATTCATACTCGCCTGTTTGCTTTATATACACAAAAATTCTGAGAAGTACACTCAAAACAAAGAATTTCACAATTACAATACAAGAGCTCAAATTAACTTCAGCATTCCGTATCTCGGGTAAAAAGATCACAAACTGGACCGAATTACCTATGTGTGAAATTTTACAACAAGCTCCCGACGCGTGTAAGAAGTATGAATACTACAAGCTTTGAAAAATGGATAAAACTGTTATGGAAAACGTGTTTTATTCCTTTGACGAGTACCTAGTCTGTGTATTCAAAATTAACTCTTTGTGTACGCCATTACTGATAATATGTTGATTAATTGTTTTTGATGTTTGGTTTTTCTGTCCTTTAAAACTTTTTTAGATATATATTTTTTTATACAATGATTTTATTTATACTCTGATTTTAATTTCATATTGTTCATATTGTTTAGTTTATATACCTCTATCCGTGTGATATTTTATTTTTACAATTGCTTTATCCGTGTATGAGTTTGTGGTGTACTAGTTTCGTCTTGTGTCGTATATATTTGACAAATGACATTATATTTTTTATATACACGGTGGCCAGAAAAATGCGGACAAACGAAAGGTAGAACGATTCTTTGTTCAATTCTGAGGCGATAATCTTAATCCAAAAAAGTTATGCGGTCCTTCCTTAAGGCGCACGAGACCATCAAACCTTAAGATGTACGGCTAAAATTTAGCAAAATTCGTCAAATTTATCTATGTAAAATCATTGTGGTGAAATTTAGAAATGGAATTATCTCAAATGCATTGATATAACTAATCGATTAATACCAATGGTTTACATTTTTAACATTTCTTCATTGGCTTTTTTGAAATTAAAGTACATATGGCAACGTGGTACTGTAAGGCTGCTTGTTTAAAAGTAGTAAGTAGTTGTCAATTTTTGACGTTTCTCATGTGACATTTGGCTCTTGAAATAAGATAAACATTTTGTGCTGTTCTTAGTACCGAACAATGTTTACCTTTGGAGAATACGCCGACATGTATATGGTATTCGGATTTTGCAATTTAAATGCAAACTTGGCAAAAGAAGAATATCAAATACGGTATCCTCAACGGCGACATCCATCCACCAACACGTTCCGTAGAATGGATCAGCGACTTAGAGAAACTGGCTCCTTTATACCGAATTATCGTAACAGCGGTAGACCTAGAGGGCGTCGAACAGTTCAATTAGAAGAGCAAATATTGGATGCTGTTTACGAAGATCCGACGTCCAGCACAAGACAAATAGCTCGGGAACTAAATATTCCTAGCAAAACAACAGTGCACTCAGTACTATCTCAAAATTTGTTGCATCCGTTTCATGCAAGGAAAGTGCAGCCTTTGTATGTGAACGATAATGTGCACAGAAGAATGTTTTGTAACAATATTTTACAAAGGATTCAAGAAGAGCCGAACTTTTTATTGCATATTCTCTGGAGCGACGAATGCTTGTTTACGAGAGATGGCGTCTTTAATAGCCATAATTTTCATTTTTGGGCGGACGAAAATCCCAAGGCAGTAAGGGAAATTGGACATCAGAGAAGATTTTCGGTAAATGTTTGGCTGGGGATTTTAAATCTCCGAGTTGTTGGACCAATATTTCTTCCAAATCGTCTAAATGGAATTGAGTACGTTAACGTTTTAGAAGAAGTACTGGATAATATTCCACTGAATTTGAGACCCAACATGTTGTACATGCATGACGGAGCCCCTGCTCACAATGCCAGAATTTCTAGGGATTGGTTAAACGAACACTTTCCGAATCGGTGGATAGGGCGTAACGGTCCAATAGCATGGCCGGCAAGATCTCCCGATATTAATCCTCTGGACTTTTTCGTTTGGGGGTTTTTAAAGGAAAAGGTCTATGCAACGCCTCCAGTGAACGAAGAGGATGTAATTAATAAAATTACAGCGGCAGTTCGATTAATCACCCCGGATATGTTGGAGCGCGTTTTGAATTCGCTTCCTCGAAGATTGGAATTATGTCTGGAAACTGATGGCTACCAATTTGAACAGTTCTTATAATTTTTTCATATTATCTTTAAATTTGAATACAATTGGTATCCATGTTAACATAAAATTCTTGCTAATTTGCGTATTTACCTGATTTATAGTAAATAATAAAATGATTACTACCACAGTACTTGTCTGATTAGGTGTTGCCAAATTTACAATTCTTTTAAGCTGCTCGTGTGACTTAAGAAAGCACTGTACTACTTTTTTCAATTAAGATTGTCAACTCAGAATTAAACAAAGATTTGGCCTGCGTGGCGTTTGTCCGCATTTTTCTGGCCACCGTGTATATATTTGTAGTTCTTTTCGTAAGTTAATTTTATTTACAACTATTTTACATTTTATTTACAAATTACACGGATTATGGGCATCGCTGTTGCGGCAGGTATCAGACCTATTCCCGAGAGCCTTCGTTGTCGACTACCTTTGCTTCCTTCCTCTAGGTAGTTAGAAACCACGCTTAACGTGGTGGTCTCGTACTTAGAAGGATGTCTCTCCGAATTCTAGAAGGAACATCGGGCGTTGGGTGATCGGTGTAACTGGAATGAGGCGAGTCACCGAGTCCAGGAATGGTCTGTTTTATGCCGCCACATATTTATGTTGACGATTGTATAATACTATTGTATTCTACAAAATAAATCACTATCACTATCACTATCACTATATGGCAGTGTGTTACAATTGTCAGTCCATACTAACGATCAAAAATCGACTCGTTTATTATGGGCCATTTGGATCAATTAAATCCAATTCACTGGCGTAGCTATAGGTGTTGCAGGGTTTCCAAAGCAAGCCGGCGCTAAGACGCCATAGACGCCTGATCGACAACCTTTTCGAAATCTAAAGCAAAAATTTTTGCCTGAATTTCTAAAGATTCACAAGCGCGTAAAAGTGGATGCTTATTATTTGTAAGTCATACTCAAAGATTTCAGAAAAATGTAGATATATTTTCAAATACAGAATAATCTGAAATTAGTAAAACAAAAAGAAATAAAATGAAAATAAAAGAAGAACTAATTTTTGGAGATATTATATTGCCGAAGAACATTTTAAGTTTCAAATTCGAATGAACGACGTTTGTAGTTCCCTCTGTTAATCCGAGTCGTAAATTTGTAGTTTATCTGGCAGAGATTCCAAAACAATTGAAAAACATTAGGAACGTTCAAGGACAATGTCCTGAAAAGAACTTCGAATAAATAAAATTTTACGCTTAAATAGTTAAAGCGAAAGACTGTACATGCATATGTGGAGTCCTCTATTACCCTGAGTCATAATAATGTATTCTTTATTTATCGGAAACGACTAGAAAACCTAAGAACACTTAAAAACAACGTACGTTCTGGAATTAAAAAAAAACATTTGTGATGCAAAAACGCTAAAAACATTATGTTATTATGCTAAAAAGATTATGTTACAGAAAAGAATTTCGAATAAATAAATTCTGAACGCAAGTGCTTAAAAAAGGTTTTAAAGAAATTTCAAACATATGTAAGTTGCACCATCTGTTAATCTATAACCGCAATTAATTTTATATCTTCTAATTCCGACAGCTTCAAAATAGCTGAAGAAGACAAAGTTTAAGAGCAATATTCTGAAAACAACTTACTTTGTCATCTTGGAGGCTGCTGAAAATCGGTAAAAAATTAAGAAACAATGTTACAAAAAATAATTTCGAATAAATAAAACTGAACATAAGCAGCGCCATCTATAAAACTGTAACCGCAATTAATTTTGTTCCCTTTAAGCTCTGGAAGACAAGTTCGAAACAACTGAAAAAGAAATTCTTCAAGAAAGTGTATGAGAAATAGTTTGTCTACTCCGCTTAGCTTATTAGTCTTTAGGGATCTAGGACAATTCGCTGTCGCGGATTTGCCGTCGCCCATTCACCATCGCCGATTCGCTGTCGCGTCGGTAAATTCGCTGATTCGAGATTAAAGTTTTAAATCCATGTACACATCCAAATAGTAATATACGATACTTACACGTTAATAAAATAAGAAAAGCTAACAATTTTAATGGAAAATAAAATAATTTGTCATTAATTAAATGTGATACATAGATAAAGAAATAGATAAAAAAATTGCTCTTCCAGGAAATATTTATTATTCTGCAGTGTGTTTGCAAAATCCCTGTAATTTTTTTTATATTTTCAGATTCTTCTCACAATCATATTGATTTTCACATACACATCAAAAGTCGACTGTTTTCGAGATATTGATTCATGAAAGCTTCTCTTTTAAAATTATAAATAAAAAAAAAATTGAGAATTGTAGCATTTAGATTATTAATAAAAGTATAAATTGTTTACATTGCTACGTACACATTTTACCTACAGATAAAGTTTTGAGAAACGGTTTTTAGAAGTTATGGTGAGTTTATCTTGAGTTTATTATTGGCAAATTCGCCCTCTCTCAAAACATCCTCAATTAAACCATGGCACGAAGCAATTTGAATTTTCCTATTCCTAAGTTCAATTTGTTTAGTCCCAATTTGAAATTGTGTAGACCCAATTTGAAATTGTTTAATCATAATTTGAAACTGTTTAGTTCCCAATTTGAAATTGGCTTGGCTTTTCTTACGAACGTTTAAGAAGACGTAGACTTTATTTGAATAACATGGCCTATATTCCACTTTAAAATTCTTGGAAAAGATTTTTTTTCTTATAACAAATATACGCTTGAGTTAATTCGGATTTTATTTTATGTATGTATACACAAAAAGGTAGATTGCAATTTTCATTTCAAATATTTAAGAGAAAATTTAACGAAAACTTCTGAACTTTTCATTTTAAGTAACAAAATCTGATCACTTTCCACATCTGAAGTAAACACGTATAAGAGTATTATTACACTAAAGTTATAAAAATGAGAAATTTAAATTTAAATTATCATTACTTAATAAATTATAAAAAAATATAATGTTTTCTATTTTTCAAGTTCATGTTCTAAACATTGGTATGAATAATAATATGCTAATCTACTAGCAATGCTACTAGTTAATCTTTAACTATTTGTAACTATATCCCATGATTCCACTGAATAAGAGCGTAGGTTTTGACTTTCTATAATGTGTGAATGCGACAACTTACATTATGCTATGTATAGCAGGTTGCTTATAAATACACATGTTTTAATTAAGCAAAAGAAAATTTGCGTTGCGAACCAGTTCTGCAAAAAAAAGGAAGACATTTGAAATACAAATACGAAAAAATCACAATTATTAATAAAAAAAAAGAATAATATGAAGTCTATTTTTAAAAAGTTCAAAATGCAGACGTTATTAACATTCCGTTAGATTCGATTAAGGCCTGACATGGTTTTTATAACATCCTCTTTTTTTGTAATTAGAGATTAATGAACGCATGTGTTCTTGGTTCACAGAAAAAAAATGGTATTGACGTCAATTACAAAAGCAGAATCAACATGATATTTAAATTAATGTAATTGTGCATTTCGCAGTGTATAATTTTTTTTACGTCAATATGTTCGGAAGCAAAAGACCCCCGTCTAAATACTAATAAACGGTCAAGGGTCAGATTAAAATACAATAATAAAAAAAATCATCAAAAAATTTGTAGCTGTGTATTCTCTACTAATCCTTTACCGGTACTGCCAATTCCATATTTCTTTAAGAAAAAGAACTGATTTAATTTTAAAAGAAGAAAAAAATATAATTTATTTGCTACGTACAACCTGACTATAACCAAATTTAATAAGAATAATTTAAATAATATGCCACGATTTTCAACACTTCCTCGTATGTAAAGAGACTTTGCTAAAGTAAGTTCTTTTCCTCTGAATAATTATTTATGCATATTGCATTCGTGGGATCATTTTGAATTCCTTGCATCCCCTATTGCGAAATGTTTGAAAGTGGCTACAATAGCTAACTTTTATTGTTTGACATTTCACGAAATAGCTTAAATTAGAAAAGTTTCAGGACTTTCTCAGCTCGATTTTATGGTACCTTCGAAAAAACAAATGACTCTCAGGTTTTCGAGACTTTCAATTAATTTCAACTCATTTAATATGTTTTTCTGTTATGTTATGTTGAAATGTGCTTCAGGAACGAAAAGTAATTCTTCGAGAAAAAAAATCCATTGAATTCTGTTTTATTTCGCGGAACATAATTTGTTTCCCAATAATAGCGAGTTTAGTTTTATTCCCCGAAAGCTGTAAAAAGCTGCAGTCTGAGAAAATTTTGTATCTACAAAGATGTACGAAAAAAGAATATTTGAAAACAAACTAATATAATATAATATAATAAAAAGTAAAAGAAACAAAAATTTTAGAAGTCAACTTCACAGACTTTTCATCAAGACAGAACACAGCAGTGCGACTTAAATAATAAATATTACGAAAGGAAAAGGAAGACTAGACTAACAACTACAAGCAGTGCTTTTTCAAAAACCTTTGAGCTTGTAACCTGTGTATACAAGGAAAATCTTAAACTGAATCAAAATTAATAACTTAAAATCAATGATTCATTTAATACCACGTTTTCAGGAACTTTCTCTTATTTCCGAAGACGACCATTAACGATTCTAAATACATCATTACTGTAAACTATGTTTCTAATAAATGAAAAATAACTATTACAACATTCCCAAAGAGGTACAAAGTTAAGGAAACGAAAGGAAAGATTTATTAGCTGGCAGGAAAAAATAACTGTCTACGTACGTTTCGGTCTTATTAGACTTCATCAGTTCAGTATAGCCAAGATGTAATGTGTTTACATCTTGGAGATAACCAACTAATTTTGTTGTTTATCTCCAAGTAATAACTCATAACTTTTTTTACTTACTTGCCTGACGTTAACCTTTACCTAACGATAACTTTATTTATGAAAAAATAATTAAATCTTTTATACACTTTAGACCGACCAATCGAGAAAGTTAAGAGAACGGAAACGAAGTAGGAGGACGAAAGAAAATGAACGTCTCAGTCATAATAATAATCTCACATATCACTTATTTCATTTATTATTTACAGAATTATTTTATTTCATTATTTAGTTTAAAATGTGCAAAAAAAATTTTTAGCATTTTAAAATTTACCATTATTACCAAGTTGTAAGAAATACACTGTTCCAAGAAAATAGCGCACCATACAATAAAATATTGTTTTTAACGCCTCAGGCAGTATGTTATTGATAAGTTAAGGTATTGGTTATTCACATGGTGTAACTTTTTCTTAATATTTAATTTTCAAGCGACCGCTTTAAGCGGATCTTTTTGTAAAATAATGCCAAGGAAGTCGAAAAAATTCATCGACCTCAAGAACGCTGTGACTTGGTGCACAGAAGCCAGCAGGACCCCCTGATAGCAGACGAGACTGCCCTACAAAAAGTGTTGGTTCCCGAAAAGTCTAAGAATATCATGAAGCGTCTGGAGGAACAGCAGAAATATGGCATTTTCTTCGATAATGATTACAGTTATGTGCCACATTTGTGAGACGCCTCTGCCACAATGGACTGGGAAAGGCTGGAAAATGTGAAAAAGGGTCACGCAAAAATTATCTTGCCCAGTTCCGTGTTTGCGTCAAATGTTGAGGAAAATGTAGGCTTGTTAAATAAAGCTGCTCCTCAATCAGGACTAAGATTAGATCTGAATCCTGATGTTGTGGCAACAATGGACGACGACTTCGATTACTCCGACCCGAAAAATTAGCTGGAAGATAATTTTATACAGTGATCGACAAAAAGTCGGCATCGAATGGGAAAAATCTTAATTAATTTCCGAGTAATAACAATTTTACGATTTTGATCATTTCGAAAAACTCTTTTTTCTTACCAAGTAAAATTCACTCGGTATATCTGATAGGAGCTAAATAGATTTTTCAGACAAGCAGAAATTATTGACTTTGATTCAGAAGCAGACAGAGACGAAGTCGCTTCCTTGAACGGTCCACAGTACAGTTTCAGAGAAGAAGAGACGAAATCTAGATTCACCGACTATTCGATGACCAGTTCTGTTATAAGAAGAAATGAACAGCTTACTTTACTTGATGACAGGTTTGAGAAAATGTATTTTAACGAAAGTGTAAATTATCTCCTTATCTTAGAATTTTAATGACGCACCCCTCAACGGCGCACCCCATCCAGAAGCTTCTGGACTGTTTGATATGGCTTACGGGTTTTCAGGAAGTTTCTCGAATGGTCTGATAAAAAGGCCGGGGTTTCGCACACAGACAGTGTCGCCACAGCAGCATCCTACGAGTCGCACTTCTTTTACGTGTGATTTAACCCATTATCTCGGTGATCAATAAACCACTTTCGAAGCTCACGTAGTTTTTCATTTACCTCAACGCCAAAGTTGTTTTTAATGACGCACCCCTCAATGACGCACATCATCAAGAAGTTTCTATGCAGTTCGATATAGCTTACGCGTTTTCAGGAAGTTTCTCGACGGGGTGTGTCATTGAGGGGTGCGTCAGTATGCTGGATATGATGAAAATGAAATTAGTTCGTTATAATGTGAAGAGATTGAAGTTTCTTTTTTGAAAAACGTAGTATTTGATCGGGTTTTTAGGACAAACAAATTGATTCTAAATCATTCAGCTGACCAGTTTCGGTTTTATTTTAAACCTTCCTCAGAGCCTAAAAGGTATACAGTGAGATTCTATGAACCAATTTCATTTATTATTGAATTTCTACGGGAGTTTTTGAACAATGGGTATTTATTATTGAAGTTTCTGTCCCCCCAGATTCGAATATGCTTCTACAGTTTTGGAGAAATTTCGAAAATAGCAGAAAAAAGAACACCTAGTTGAAAGTGCCATCATAAAATGCATCGAGTTACAGGATGACGCAGAAGAAGAATCACCAGAACTAATGACTGTAAAAATACTTGAAGAGCAAAAGTGGGATGGATTGTGAGTCGATCTTTCGACATACTCGAATATTTACAATCACCGTAAATGAATCGCAGAACCAACAAAGCAAAAAATTAAAATAAACTTACGGGTGGGAATGTCAGTCGATATATTGGGAAGCAACAAACTGACAAGCAGAGCCTTATCGAAACATAATGAGCAACAGAATGGAACGTGTTGGTGTCAAGGGCCGAAATCCGTTGATCTGCAGTCTGTGATTTCAACACTTTCAACTTTCTCGATGAGGCCCAAAGATGACACTCCAGAACAGAGGAAGGAAAGAAAAAAGTTACTGAGAGGATGCAGAAAAGAAAGGATTGAGAAGAAAGTTAAAACGCAAGCGTTTATGGAAGAAATCAAACGCCAGGTCAAGATTGCAATAAATATTCTTTTTATGACCAAGTACTACTGCTAAGAAAATATTCCTGTATTACCTGATTTTAAAGTGCGAAAGTAGTTAAAGGGTCGTAACTTTAATTTTTGAAATAGAACGCCATCATTTTTATAAGATCGTACAGTACACGAATACGAATTTATTATTATGTTGCTTTGACTACACTTGGAGGATTGGCAGCAGTGACGCAGTGTTTGTTGACATTTTAGTCATGCAATTTCAAGTCCTCTTGGCAATCTTGATTTGAGTGTAGAGCTGTTTTTATACACGAGTCTTTTGATATTGTGACGATGGAAATCGATCGAATTTTGAAGAGCAGCGAATTGTGATGAAATTCCACATGAAAGCGGGAAAATCGAACTAAGAAATTCTTTAAATTATGAGACCTATGTATTTAGGGAGACCGTCTTCTGAAAAGAAGTTCGTTTTTCGAGTGGTTATTTGAGGTTCAGAGAGGGGAGAGCTACTGTTTCTTTTATTCGCGTGGAATTGTGCACCAAGAATGGGTTCCTGAAGATCAGAGAGTTAACTCTGCTGGAATGTAATGAAATGCCTGCGAGAGAGAGTTCGCAAAAAAGACCCGATTTGTGGCAAAACCAGTCTGAGTGCTTCATCATGACAATGCGCCCTCTCACACAGCCCTCATTAGCAAGCAGTTTTTAGCCAAATCGGCCACCATGGATCTCGAACATCGTCCTACTTACCTAATTGGGCCCCCTTGATTTTTGTTTATTTCCAAAAATTGAAGAAAAATTGAAAAGGCACCATTTTCAGACTATGAAGTCCATTAAAGAGTCAACGTCAGAGACGTTGTCAGGGGTAACAAAAGATCAATTTCGCGAGTGGTTCGAAGGTTGGAAAAGGCGATTGGAGAAGTGCTTAACAGCTCAGGGGGAGTAATTTGAAGGGTGTAATGTGTAATGTTATATTTTCAATAAACTTTTTTGTAGCGAAAGTCCGAGAATTTTATTGTCGTGCCTTGTACTCCGCAGAATTATTTTTTAGATCTCCTATAGCAGTTTTTAGCACTAATTCAATTAATTCAATTCAAGTAATTCTTCCATCAGAAATATTTAGAGGACGTGGACATTGAAAAAACAATAAGCACCAAAAAGAAACATCAAAGTCGTAAAATTAAAAAAAGTGTTTTTTAACGTGACATCTTATTTTGTTACAGCTATTAATAATTATTCAATTACAGATTTATAACGACTCATGTTATTATCTACTATCTACATATCTTGTCCTATTTTATGAGATAATTTTCCTTATAAGGAAGAAACTATTGAAAATCAGTGCAATTTGAATTTTTTATGCGTAGTCACATATTGAACTAAGGTATACGCAGAAGTATAGCTTATAAATGAGTTTAGTTTCATTACTTAAATTTGTTATTTGTCTGTTAATTTCGTAAATACGAATTTGTATTGTTTTTTTCACGGGTGCGAGAAAGCAGTCTTTCTTGCTTTTGCACGGCGGCATTCTACAGGTATTATTTTCATATGAGCAGTCAGTAAGTCACAGGTTTCTTTTTTTCTAAATAAGGAGTTGATAGATTTAATATGTTATGTATAGGTAATTGTTATTTATTTTCTATGCCGAAGTTATATTCTGTTGTGAATAGACTGGGATTTTAAGCGATGGACGCCGCCATTCTTGACTTGATAACCATTGATATACTAGATGCAATTATGTAAAAAAAATTATATTTTAACTGCAGTAAGTGAAGAACGAGACGAGAATGTTTGCCACAGAACATATTTTGATTTTCCGGGAATCCCCTGCATCATCTTTGTATTTCGATTAACAGTTGCGTTTATTTAACATTTTCTTTCTGTTGTGTAACAACTCATACGAGAATATTTTCAGGAGGCATGAATATCGGATCAACGACGCAATGCAAATTAAGCATTGTATGGTAATCTTTTATCGGACGGATAGCCAAAGAATAGCCGTCGATGCGTGGTTAAATCATCGAATTTCAAAATTACCATTTGCATAATCGCTTGGTCCCTTGTTGTTCACCTGTACAAAGTTAGGCTTAATCAATCACAATTGAACACAAGAATATTTTTTCTTGTCGTCCTCGCGCATCCCCATCGAGTGAAAGTGACCTTGGCCAATTTTTCCTGGCACACGGAGTTATGCGTTCGCTTTTATTTCGTACCCCACTCGAATTAATTTCCGAGGAGGCGAAGAACCCCCACGTAAGTATTCGAGTTACAAAATTAAAGACATCATCGAGAGTCAGTGTGGCCCGATATTTTTCGCACGCGGGCACATGGACTTGGAACGTGGGTGCAAATTTCGGTGGTGTTTGACGAAATACAAGTAAGTTGTAATTTTCCTTTAAAATAAATTAAAAAAATTAATGCTTTTACGATCAGATTTGTAAAGCTCTGCAGGCTTTAAAGAAACGTCAATATTTAATCAACAATAAGATATAATATTGCTATTCCATACCTATTGTTGCTTGTAGCAAAAATTAAAACCCCATTAAATATTTTTCCTGGTATTCTGTCTGACGAAATAAAAATAAATTGTCATTGTTAATAAACTTGTCTAAAATGTATGTTTTTTTTTTGCAAAAATAAGAATTTGTTTGGTGATATTTAAATCAGATTAGATTAGTTTTTTTTTAACTTACAGTACCAGTCTCTACTAAATTATGAGTTCATAATTAACAACAACAAAATAATTAATCTCAATTGCTTGAAACTGAAAAAATCTGAGAATATATTTTCTTAAAATGAAAGAACAGAATACTTTCAATAAATACAAAATATTGCTTGGAATAAATTTTTTTTTTTTAATTGTAAAATCTGCTCATTTTTTTATTAATTTTTTTAGGGAAAAACTGAAAAGTAGAAAAGTGTAAACATCCTTTGGCAATTTCACGAAGAATATGAATTTACCAACCTACGTCATGGTCTGCCTGATTCAATTTTTGATGGAAACGGACAAAATTCTCGCCCAATTTGGTAGGCAGTCTTACGAAAGGATAGTAGAAAATGTTCGAAAGGTAGGCACTTACTGGGGTACTTACGAAATAATAAAGCAAAAAATTACGTGAAGTGATGACAGGACGACACTCATGAAGTATTTTTTCCGGTTTATCCGGAAAGATAATTCAGAGCCTTTCAGTTGTGATTCATTTATTTTATACAAAATTAGTTAACTTATTGACAGCCGGTAATTCCAGATAATTTTCCTCTCTAACAATTTTGAAAATTATAATTGGCATGTTAAAATTTTGTGTTGATGTTTAATTTGTACCGTTTTTGATTTAATTTGGGTAACTTCAGTCCATTTACGAAAATTATTTGAACATATAAAATAGCGACATCTTACTATCGCTTTTTGACCTAACATTGCAGTAGGATAGACAAATTGAAGCGGGATTTGCTCCTAATGAGTCCCCCATGCAAGGCGGCCATGCTTGCTGTCAAAGCAATGTTAGGTCAAAAAGCGATAGTAAGATGTCGCTATTTTATATGTTCATCATTCTTACATCGCATTTGCGAATAAATTGGGCAAGTCGTTTTTGGTCTGCAGTGGGAATGTCGAGCTACGTTTCTGCTGAAGAAGCCCCAAGCAGGGCTGAAACAGCTGTCCAGAGGCTGCTCGAGGTTCTCACTGCAATCAAAAACGATTTGCACAAAATTTTTTTGAAAATTATTTGCTTTTACAGTGTCTACCCAGATATACTTTATACATGGAAGGTTTTTATTTTCATGTTTTTAAAAAAAAAACATTTTATAGAAAAATTTTGCTTGATGAATGCACATGTTGAAGTGTAAGTTTTACTAGTTTGTCTCTGAATTACTCTCATTTTCTGTTAGAAAAAAAAATATTCATCGTAAAACTATCTATGTAATTAAAATTAATAATTGTTTTTTGGGTTGCTTACAATTTACTCTTCGCCTTGATTTCTTTTCTATAAAGTATTTTTTTTTTTCAAAAAAACGTAAATAAAGAAACTATGTTAAGTAAATCTGGGGACACACTGTGGACTTTTTTCATTTCGTGTTACGCAAGTATCATTAAGTAAAGCGAATTATGTTGTCGTTTACAATTACACACTTCATAAAATCTGTAAAACATGTTTGTAAGAACATGCTTTTAAGTAATGTCTCCCTTATAAAATCACGAACTAAAAGATAAATACGTGTTGAAGTTAATTTCATATTTTTATTTTGTCTTTGTTTACCTGATTGCTCGATTGCTTGTCTACCTACAGCAATAGTCTGAAGACTTTGGACTGCAATTTAACATTTGTGAAGGAGACATAACTAAAAAGCATGAGTGTACCCGTCAGTTCAAACACACTTCAGCAAACCGAGCCACAAACTTCAACCATTTAAAAAGCTCCATTGCAGTTTATTCCTTTATATATACGTTACTCACGTTTCCTTGCTAATTAGTAAATGCAGTTACTACATTAAGCGAATGAATTACTGCGGCTTTAAAATATTGTTTTCGTTGGTTCATTCTTTCTTTTAAATGTTATTAATATTAATCTAAAATATTATTTAAACCTTGTCACTTTAAATATCAAAACTGCTGAGAAACTAAAACGTTTAACATTCAACAGTACTTCGATAAACTTCAGCAATTTATTATTCTATTTCTACAGAACGAATAGACTGTTCTACTTTACAATTACATGGGCCAATTTTATTTTAATTTTATTAAAATATCTTTTCACAATCTTTTAAATAAAATTTTGTTGAACGTAGTATTGTAAAAGTACCTTCACTGTTAGGATTTTTAATTTCTCTGAAAGATGATGAATTATCTCTAGTACAATACCTAGTGCAATAAACAGAAAAAAGTGCAATGAAACAATTGATATCAGACTGAAAACGATTAATAATAAATTTGCTTGAAACCAAACAATTACCTCGTTTTGCACCCTTCCAAAACACCCTACGTCCAAAGCTTTTGGTCACTCACTTCAAACTCCCACAATAAAAAATAATACCGAAAAATAAATATTTTTATGGTTTAAGAGAAATATCTGCAAATAAGCGATACTTCATAATGGAACGAAATAGGAACTATTAATTAATATAAACCATATAGAAAGTATTGAAGTCCAATGATATGAAATGATTGAAACTGTAGTTTTTCTATTTTGGAAACGGAGATCAGGCAGCCTATACATATTGAAAATAAGTAACTGAGTTTTTCTTGGGTGTACAGCCAATTTGATTTGGTAAATAAAACTCCTGTATGATTTACCTAGCTTTCGGAATTTACTTTCTTCATCAGGACAAAAAGTTTGAAGTTAAATGAAGACGGCAATGACTGATGATAGAAAACTTTTGCACATCATGTTGAATGTAAAAAAGGACACATCACAGTCAAAAAAATTAGTACAATAGTTTGCAAGAAAGAGCAAGTACGGTTTATTTAGCGCGACATTTTCGATCAAATTATTTATTAATTCATCAAGAAAATTGTAACACATACAGCCAATTATAGAAGAATCGAGAGAATGTAGGCAACAGAGATTGAAACTGGAACTATAATGATTGAGGACTTTGTGCTTTTTAATGGTGAGGCAAGTTTCGTTTTTCAATCAGTTGATAGATATGTTTTGACTTGACTCAAACGAAGAAATATACATTGACCACAAGACTTTCTGAGAAAACTAACAATAAGTGGGGCGATCTATTAGTACAGAAAAACTTGTCTTTTTACTAGTTCTTGCTCTTGTGGACAATATTTTGAGATGCATTATCCCTTTGTACACAGCAGCAGCAACAAGAAAGCGACTCGGTAATCGGACAAACTTATTTTACTATTACTTCAAAATCTTCTCTTATTCAACGTAGAATTATTAAATAAATGTAAATTTTATTACAAAAATCGTAATTATTATTCGTTAGACAGTTCATAAAGTTAATCGATTAGACATGTCTGTTGCGAAACAAGGTTATAAAATATGATGTTTTTTATAAAATATTTATAAAAAATTCCAAAGCGGCTTTGTTGAAAACATTTTGAGATATATTTACGAAGAAGTTTTTACTCTGATGGTACTTCATTTTTAACAAAGCATAAGCAGCTGCGTTTACGGTATAATATTTTAAAATAAAATGATTTTATTTTTTAAATCGAAACGATTTTTATTACTTCGTTGAAAATAAATTTTAATTTGATTGATTTTGAAATTTAAAAGTAAAACTCTGAACTATTCCACTTCGTTTGAAGGTTGTCATTAGATTGTAAAAGCTCCAAATACAGATATGTAAATATCTTAGCATGCAACCATAATTTGTTTGAATACTGACGAACAGACAAATTAAGTGGGTTTTTCAAGTAGTAGAATAGTTTTAAATTCGACCAGAAAATTTGGCGAAGCATTAATTAAATGCATACATTGACCGCGGGACTGTCTAACTCTTTTTTTCTGTGTCATGTTCCGAATGAAGAAATATTTGATTGCCTGGAACCGGCTGGGCATCAATAATGTTTGTGTTTTCGTCGTAATAAAGTTTTGCAACTGACGTTTTTAAATGTGTTGCAATGCCAAATGCTATCTATCGTTTTTATTTGATCGTGTTTTACTGCATCCCGAATTCTATTATGTTTCGACTTTTCGAAAATCGTATTGACCTTACGTAACATTATGCAAGCGAGTTTCTTTACTACCTCGTTCTGCGTGCGTTATACAAAATTACAAAATACAACTTTCATTACGTTCACATTTATATTTAGCAAACCTGCACGTGTATACTCTCTAGAATACAAATATACCCGGCAAAATAAACAAAGAGTCAGTTATACTGGAAGTAAATATTTTTAATTACAAATAAAACGCTCCATTAATTAGAAATTGAAAAGCATATGCGTTCAGAATACAAAACAGCAATCGGACGCGTTCCCGGCTATTAGTGAGTCGATTAGCGATTTTATATCGTGCACAGATCCTTATTGTTTGCTAACAGGACGTGACCGAAGCACAAATGAAATTTGAAAGCTCAGACACCTCTTAACCGTCGTGTCATTACGAATGCAAATCGGCGCTAAAAACCGTTGCTTTCTTTGCATATGCGATCGCGAATAATTAATTCGTTTGCTTTCCTTTCGGTTCGAAACGCAAACGGTTTGCGAAAACGAAAATAAATTAAAAAAAAAAAGAAAAAGATTGCAGCTTGCGCGTTACATAAAAACCACTTTTACCAAATATTACAGATTTTGTGCTGTAATGTTCGTTACGCTGTGCTCTTGAGTACCTTAATTTATTAATAAATTTCATCGCTATATAAATACAGGTTTCAGTGTATTAAATAACGTCGATTAGTTATGTCAGTAAAGAAAACTAATTATTAATATGAAATTAGTCTTCGTAAAATAAATTTAGCGGTTCATAAGACTAAATTTGAAATATGTGATATTAAGAGATGATTTCAGATTTATGAATTAGGTGAAACGTAATCAACTCGATGAAAATTCGGTTAATCATTTTTGGACAAGTAACATTTAATAAATAATAGGAGTAACTCTTTGTTAAAAAATCTTTTATACATATTTAATAATTACTTTTGTATGTGTAAATTAAACCTTTTTTCAGCGTGTTCACAATTTTCCTGTTTCAATTGCATGTGAGTATTACTAATAATTTTATACTTCTATCAATTTTCTCCTATCTCCTCCTTAAATAAGAATTTTTAAAGTTTTAAATAAAACTACTAAAATTTTTTCTTAAAGGTTAAATCCTTTAAGAAAAAGATTACAGCAACTTAATTCTACTGATTTATTGTCTTTTAAAATAGTACTGAACTTATAGTTTTTTTCTACCTCTTCTGCCTTCGCATATGGTAATAAAAATTTATAATTAGTTTGTTCCTTTACATCGATGGTAGAAGAGGTTGCGGATAAATAAGTAAGTAATTAATTTGTTAAGTGATAAAATAAATATAGGAAAAGAAAGTATAGTATGCAGACAACATTATCGAAACGTAACATCAAAACATATTAATTGTTCTCTAAACAACTTTTATTGATGTGACAGCACGATATTTTGCCGAACTCTATCGAAAGTATTGGTGAAACTTGATTTGCAGCATTACATATTCCATGTGCGAGCTTCGAGCATAAATAATTCCATTTTTTCGTTAGTCAATTTCGAGCGTTTCTCTCGTAAAGTTGCGTTTTTCTTTACACAAGAAAATGAGCATTCCAAATAAAGAGCCTGTTTGCGTTTTACGTACACTGCACAATTTCTTTCCTAGACAGCAAACACGGACACAGCTTACCTGCATACAAATTTATTCGACTTGATGTTTACTCGTAAATCAGCATAATTAATTACGCCACGGCGACGCGTGCTCAAAAGTTTAACCCAAAAGTAAACCAATGTCGAAAACTCCAAATGTTTATTTGCAATTAAGGATTTTCTTAGTTGTGACGAATCTTTTGCGTTTGTGCAACTTTCGGTTTCGAAACTAATTCTAAAATAATAGAAACGCAGAATATTAATAAGGAGTTGTATTGCAAGGATTAGTCAACGAACTGGTTAACATTTCATATTTTTTTCGGTTTAGATTTACCATTTCGTAATGTTTATTCATATATGTTATATCAATAAATACACGTAGTTTGATGAGCAATAAAACATATGCAGTATTTTTTAAATTCAAACCCTTGGCCTTCTCACATCTCACCTTTTCTTCTGAAAACTTGTTCTCTGAATTCTACTTTTACAAATAATTCATTCCAGAGATGAACAATTTTAATAGTACTAACAAGACGATGTTTTAATTAGGAGCATCAATAGAATTAGGGCTGAAATAGTTATACAGAGAAAGTGTTTCGAAATAATCACTACCTACCGAATTAATTAATTAATTTATTGTTCTTGGAAAAAGTGATCAATAAAATTTACTAAATTTGTCATTACCATTTCGTGTACAGTCGCTACCTACCTAAGCAGAAACAAGGTTTATGCTGAGAAAATTAACTTGCAGCACAGCCAGCAGCTTCAGTTGTGACGGGTGTGGGTGTTAATTAAACGCGAAAATAAATGAGCGCCACCTAAACTTAACGGGAGATGAGGAGAGGATAAAAAAAAATTATTCAATTTATACAAAAACTTTAATATCGCAAAAATGTAAACAGAACATGAGCGGAAAATATGGAGTATTTAATCTACAGTATGCAGCGGAGACTTAACGCCACCAAGTGTATGCATTCCTTAACCAACCATGCAACTTGACATTTAAACAAAACTTAAAATATTAAAATAATGACTTTACGTGAATAAGTGGTTGCAAACAGATTCAAACATCAAAAATAGCTTTAAAAATATTTAGTTTAACCAATGGTGGATCTGTCAAGAACCTGGCAAACATTAAAACATGAACTTTACTATATGTAGCGATGTCGGCCAAAAACGATTTTGTTGAAAGTTATTAAATTCTCAAGAAACTGCTGAAGGCCGTAGCCGCAAGTAAGGGATACCTCCCACCAGTATGTCTTCGTGGCGAGATCCTCATACCGTCGGTCCGTTTCTACTTCCTCTTGCCGTAGGAAGACGCCAAACCAAAAAACTGCGATTCAAAGATTGCTTCAAAGAAAGCCAGGTCCACATCTAGCCTTCTCTGTTCCCCCAGACGGATCGTCACAGACAGCTTAAACTCACGCTTGCTCAGCAAGCTTGTACATACATCAGGACCGAAACCAACAATAACTGTACGCCCCAATAGAAGGGTCGCCTAAAATAGGCCGCAACTAAAAGTCTGTCCTCCACCTCTCAGAAAACGAGACTGAAACAACTTAGATGAGGTTTAGTTCTCCAGCGCCATGTCAAAACCGATAAAGCCCGTGCATTGCAGGCCGCTTGCATGATAGTGAGAATAGAGCTTAAAGTGTCGTACACTGAGGAAACTTCCCCGAAGTTCCTCACGAGAACCAAAATTATGCGCCGTCCCCTGGACGAACACACCCGAAGCGGGACAAAGCGCCTTCAAACGTCAACAGATTAATAATCCGAAACTGGCCATACCCCTAGCGAAGTAGCAAATGGTCTACACAAATCAAAATCATCTTGACAGCATCAAGACCCAACAGAATAAAAGCTGTGGTAGGGAAGACCAATGGTATGAAAGATCGAATGTATTAATATTAATCTCCATTGCACAAAAATTGTAATACGCCGGACCGGATACAGCAATAAAATTAGGAACGTAAACAAACCGATAAGTACAGGCGTGTTTCAAATATTCTGCGGGTGGTGTCTTAAAAGGAAATAAACGTCTAAACTGCGTAAAAAAGGCCGGGGATAATTGACATTTACGACTTAGCGGTAACCTTTGATCGTACAAATACGCAGAACTACACGTACATTTACGAAAAGCAGCGCCGCTTTAGTAATGTCAACAAGAGGCGGCAAGTGGAACACAAAGGCTGCGTGTGTTTTTTGCAACAAATCAAGCAGGTGCTTACTACTGAAGTCGTAAATCATGCCGATAAATGTCAAATTGGTATTTCTAACATTTGTTTGATGTCCATGCCACAGACACGCAATAAAATAATTGCCCTAGATGTCAACATTGTCGGTTTAAATGTGAAACGGAATAATTGACAAAACATACGCGAAAGATAAATTGCGTCTTTTGTACTTCTTAGGAATAATTTGTGTATATACAGTATGACCCCTGAAAAACGGTTTTCTAAACCGTAACACCATGCACACCTGAAGTGTTACAATTTGACATTTCCTTGTGCCTTACAAGACAAGGTCAGAAGCTGAAGGGTGACATTTGCACGCAGGAGGTGCGAATAACTATACATTTGGAGTTTCAGCATTAAAGTATGACAAAGACCACTTTAACCATTGTTTTTAAATTTACAATTTCATTGTTCTCAGGCTTGGGGTTAATGTTCTCGGGGGCTTTTCTAGCTTTCCTCTCGTGATAATCTCGATAGTAATATTAGTCATTTTATGAGATTCCATTTTGACGAATTAAAAAAAAAGTTATATGTAGCTATATTTAACTTTTTTTTAATTTATCAAAATGGTATCTCATAAAGGTTCATCTCGAGGCCATTTGTAAATTTTTTCAAGCAAAACTTCCTCTTTATGTTTTAATTTAAGCAAAATTACGTAGTACATTTTGTTATAAATCACAACGCTACTATTAAATACTTAAATCAGTTATCCAGATAAAAATCAATAAAGGTATAAAAACATCAGAAAAGAGAGTGCAAATTACGAAAATTAAAAGAAAAGGCAAATAGAAAATCGGCCGTGGGTTACATTCAAAAAATGATTCTAGGTGGATAGTATACTCTTGCCATTTCTTTTGCTCTTTCGGCTGTTACTGGCCTATTGATTATATTTACGAGTACGTGTTTTTAGGATCTCATAATAGATGAGACTGATAATGAGGTTACCACGAAATTACCAACCAAACCTTTCTTAATGAAGAACCATAATTTAAAAAGTAAGCAAATAGAAATTGTTGTAAAAATTCAGAAACAAAACGGCTAGTAAGATTACACGTTCTTTCAAATGAAGCAATAATGCTTAATTTTGAAAGTGTAAAGACCAACAAAAACGAAAGTACAAATTAACTAATTTTGAAAAAGATATCACTTTAGTTAAGACAAATCAAACTAACATCATCCATCAACAAACTACTAAAAAATCTACTTGCTCAAGTTTGGATGATTTTAAAATCATTTCATTTTTTACAGGAATCAAGAGGAAATTTTATAATAAAATATCCTGAAAGAAGAAATTCTGGCAGAATACAAACACCAATCCCCGGTTTCATTCCATTTCCTTGCTCGAATAGCACCGGTCCAGGCATCGGACGATCTCTGCAAAAACCGACTAGCGTTCACAAACTTAGACCTGGTGATATTGACGTAATAGGTGCGATGGGTGATTCCTTGATAGCTGGAAACGGAGCCATGGAAGACTGGGCTTTGGGTACAATGATAGAATACAGAGGGATTTCTTGGTGTGCTGGTAAGGAAGACCTTTAGGTAAACTTGGATCATTCAAACTGATTTATTCCAGGCGGTCAAGGCACTTGGCGACAATTCCTAACAGTTCCCAACATCTTGAAGGTATTCAACCCTCACCTAACGGGTTACTCCACGGGAACTGGCGAGTTCCTTTCGTGGCATTCTCAGATGAATGTCGCCTTTCCGGTGTCTGCAGACGCAGACGCTCTACGTCAGGCGAAGATTCTAGTGAAGAAAATGAATGAGGATTCGCGCGTGGACATCAAAAATGACTGGAAGATGGTGACGTTGTTTTTCGGCGCTAATGATCTCTGCTCGGCACAGTGCTACGACAAAGAAAAAGCATCTCCACCTAACCATGCCAGAAAACTCATGCTAGCTTTGGATTATCTCCAGCGATACCTACCGAGGACGTTCGTTAATCTTATACCGGTGCTTGGTAACTTTTTGTTGACGCATGATAAATTTTTGGCATTATTAGTTACTCACTAAAATCATGGATAACGCCGTATAATTATTGGCAATAGGTGTTAAAGAGCACACGTCTGTTTTCTTATCATATAAGCTTGTGCGCTCGGAATTAAATCCTCTCTGTTCCGATAAAGCTCTCTCAGTCGACCGTCTCTAACGCTCGAAAAGTTGATATGAAAGACACAATGGCAATATCATATTTCGCTATTGATAGAGGAAAACTATTTTCTTTTCTTACTGCTCTTTACTACTTACTTACAAGTGTACTTAACAATGTATTTTCTACCAAATTTTGTACTTGGAAAAACATATATTTTATTCATGGCGGAAATCTGTTACAGTGTAGATATAATTATTTAAAATTAAGATACGAAATTGTTTTCCAACGAATCTGTGGTGTCCCAGAAGTTTTGTAATATTATTAGTTATGAGTTAACGTTCATTGCACGAGCCAAATTTGACATCTTTAAATGGCAACGCCTATTTTTAAATGAGATACAAATTGACCTCTATCTCTTTACCTCCGGAGCTCAATTCTTTTTACAAAATGAATGCTAAAGACCTCATTTCGATACCTTGTAACTACAGGACGTTTTTCAAAATTCTGCAGTTTCTAAAAACATTTTTGTTTATGAAAATTCTGGATTTATGTAAAATCTCTTTGAAGATATTTTTCAGCGTAGAATTTGTTACTCCTTGTTACATTTTTTCTAAGGCGCATAGTTTTTGACATACACCAAATGCGGCTTTTACCATTAATTTTTTAATAAAAATCGAAATCGTGTTTTTTGTGTAACAATCTAAAATAGGTATTTTCCTTTAAAAGTGTCAAATTTGATCCATCCTCTACATTGTACCGGCCATAAGCGTCTAGATTGCAAAACTTTTGGGATATACGTTGTTTTCGGCAAAGATTTTAAGTACTTTTTTTAATAGCAATCTCGAAATTTTTGGCTAAAATATGCCTTAATATTTAATATATGTATTCACGAATATGGTTTGTCACTAACAAAGAAAAAAGCACACTACGAATTTATTTATTAAAAAACAGAGATAATAGTTTGATTTTTCTTTTACACTGTTTGAATGAATTTAAATCGGTTCAAAAAGAATTTACGCGATCCTTTTGTATAAGATCAGTTAATCCCACTACCAATAATTATCAGTCTAATTCTGTCGTTCCGGTGAATAAGTGGGTAAGTGAAACTTCACTATTTTTAAAATTACTTCATTTGATTCTAAATTATCTGATGTGCCCCGAAAAGGTGAAATTTTTCCTACATAGGTACATCGTAAAAACAAACACACTGTGTTGAATCGTTTTTCAGACATCAAAATAGCATAAATATTTGCAATTATTGGTTCTCTTGTAAATTTTAGAAAAAACGACAAAGGACAATATTGCTCGGAATATTAAAATGCACTTAATATCTGTAACTTTAGAGAACTTTAAATTTCGCAGCCATTTTTCTTTAAAATGGTAAAAATCTTCTGGACTTAGTTTACTAATAAGTTAGCTAGCTTTAATCGACAAATATTTGGATATTTGTATACTTCAAAGTTTGCAATTTTTACACTCAGAAAAGTTTGATTGCTCTTGCTGTTTCGTAATCATTGTAACGGAGTATTATAATACCCCGTTGCGGAGTACTATAACATTCGATTACTCTCCGAAGAAGTGCAAAAATTGCAAATTTTGAAGTTGTCGCTTAATACAAGTATTTAAATAATTTTCGGTCGTAGATACCTTAATTAGTAAACTGACTAAACTTTTTAGAAGATTTTTACTATTTTAAAAAAAACTGGCTGCGAATTTAAAGTTCTAAATATGATATTCAATGCATTTTAATGTTCCGAACAATATTTTCCTTTACCGTTTTGCTCTAAAATTTACAAGGGAGCCAAATAATTAGAAATATTTAGTTTTGTATGCTATTTTGCTATGACTGAAAAACGATTCAACACAGTGTATACAATTTGCATACAATCCGAGCTCTAATCGTATCCTTATCAAAAAATGACTAACAATTATGGAATTATTAGATACGCCATGAAAATTCCCTTAGGTGTAAATAATAAGTTTTTGTAACACAATATTTAAACACTTTCCTTAATTTTGATGAAAAATTCAGAGATTTGTAAATAATAACTATATATTTATTTACACTCTTGTTTTAATATTATTAGTAGGGAAAGTTTTATTTGCTTCCCGTTTTTTGCCTATTCTAAACATAAATAAAACTTGTATTATAGCTTACATTAACTTGAAAGCCTTTTGTCGGCAGTGAATAACAATCAGTAATTTTTTTTCTAGATGTGTCAGTAAGCGTTCGTGTAAAAAGGTCGTTAATATGTCGACTGATGCACCAATTATTTTGCGCCTGTTTTCATCGGGGAGGAAACGAGATGAACGTCATAACTAATATGACGAGGCAATACCAAAGAGCCGAAGAAGTGCTGGTAAGTAAAAATTTCACTTGTAAAAATAAATTTGAAATACTTAAATAGTGGGCGATTCTGAGGAAAATAGGAAATAGAGAGTAAAATTCTTCTGTACTAATTTTTAGAGCTTATCGACCTCATAAAACGTCTTTCATAATTAATGATCGGATTTTTACATTCTACATATTTTGATTTGCACACTCCAGATTAACCCTTAACAGGTCATTTGAGATTTTCGTGCGCAGAACGGTCAGGTGGCGTTTGCTAGACTACGGATTTAAATAATAAATAAAACGAACAGATAAAACAGTGACTGACAAATTGAAGCGGATTTGCTCCTAATAAGTCATTATGCTTTGTCTATCCTACTGCAATGTCAGGTCAAAAAGCGATCGTAGGATGTCGCTGTTTTATCTGTTCATCACTATTACATCGTAATTGCGAATAAATTGGACAAGTGGTTTTTGGTCTGCAGTGGGAATGTCGAGCTACGTCTCTGCTGATGAAGCCCCAAACAGGGCTGAAACAGCTGTACAGAGGCTGCTCGAGATTTTCACTGCAATCAAAAACAATTTGCAACAATCTTTTTTAATAAATAAAACATTTTTTCTTGTTTTAATTGTATAATAACTACTCGTAGATTAGAGATACACGTAATGTTATACCTATTATTTAAAGAAAATATACTTCAATATGTATCTAGAAATAGCAAAAATAAATTACAAACCGTATGGTAATCAAAAAATATATACGTATCTTCTTTTTTGAAAAAATATTTGATGAAGATTTAAACTTCTAATATTTTCAGTCGTACTTATTCCAAATGAAATTTCTTCGTAATTAAAACGAACGAAAATAGAATTTCAGAATGTCTTCGTCGACTGGGAATCGAGCAAAAAAATCTATTTCCTGGTTTATTCTATTTAATTTAATTTTGAAACTCCTTTTGTTTTCGTTGAAAATATATTAAAAATGAATCCACAGTTTTTGAGGTACGCTCAGAAGATGAGATAAGAAAGATCCGTCGGCGGTGAAGTATTGTTAAAATTCCATTAAAATGATTTTCACTTTTGGTCATTAGACTGAGTAAGTGTCAAGTAAGATACTTGACAATTTATTACACATTTTAGCTTATCTTTAATCTGTCGAGTAACAGCTTGGTTCTTACTCAGAGATGAAAAAACCGGGCCTAAAATGAATTAAATTGTAATTACTGGAGAAAAACCCGGTTACAAAAAAATTGACATGGCTGCTGTGGCTCAGATACCTGTCTGTCTATACAAATACAGTGACCGCCAAAAAGTTCGCACCGTATGGGAATTTTTTTTATTATTGATTTTTTTAAAAAAACTTTTCGCGCCAATAGTTTGTGCATGTTCGATAACCAAATATAAGTAGGACAATGCTGGTGAGCAACTTTTAGTGTCGCTAAAAATAGCACTTATTTAAGAAACGAAAATTAAAAAGTTGTAATTTGGAATTGTTGGACATGTTAGACAAAATTTTAGTAAGATTCAATAGTTATTTACAAAATGTGTGCCTTGATTGCCAGACAAAATTTACTTCGGTCTAGTATTTCGAAAAAGGAAAGATTTTCGATATTCTCAGTTTTGCTGAAGATGTGAAGAAGTAATTGGGCATTTGGTACTTACCTCTTACCAATGGTTAGCTTATTCATTTATATCCATAAGCAGTATTTAAAACAATCAAATTTGCTCTTCGGTTTTTAACTGTTGTATGCACAAGAAAATTTGAAACTATTTTTCACGTTTCTGGTGCAAGGGTTTTTCTACATAAAATTTGGTATTATTACTTTTGATTTCTTGATTATACAAATCTTCTAACCCTAACTTAACCTAAGCAGACCGAAAATTGCAAGAAATGCATCTACTTTTTGGTTTGAACCTGTTTAAATCCGTACTTATAAAATCGAGATTGGTACAAATAAATTAATTATTAATTTAATTAATTAATTAACATTGGTACAAGTAAATACGATTTCATGGCTACCACGAAAAATTTCGATTTTATAAGTACGAATTTTAAACGGGTCCAAACCGAAAAGTAGATGCAATTCTTGCAGTTTTCGGTCTGTTTAGACTAAATTGGGATTATGAGAAACGTATTATGACAGAATCAAAAACATTAACACGAAATCGTATCTAAAAAAGGTCTTGCACCAGAAACGTGAAAAATTGGTTCAAATTTTCTTGTGCATCCAATAATTCGTAACCCAGGAGGAAAATTTATTGTATTAAATTTTTTTTATGGATATGAGTGAATAAGATAACCACTCGTAAGAGTTACATGCCAAGTGACCAAACGATTATTTCATATCTTGAGCAAAACTGAGAATATCGAAAATCTTTCCTTTTTCGAAATACTAGACAGAAGGAAATTTTGTCTGGCAATGAAGACACACATTTCGTAAATAACTATTAAATCTCACTAAAATTTTGTCTAATATGTATAGCAATTCCAAATTATAACAATTTTTCAATTTTCGTATCTTAAATAAGTGGTGTTTTTAGCTACACTAAAAATTGCTCACTAGCATCGTACTGCTTATATTTGGTTATCGAACATGCACAAACTATTGGTGCAAAAAGTTTTTTTAAAAACATCAATAATAAAAAAATTTCCCATATGGTGCGAACTTTTTGGCCGTCACTGTATATTACACATTGATAAGAAAGTTATGTATTGTTACGTTTCTAGGGTTTAAAGTTTATTTATTTAAACGAATAAAACACTCGATAAAAACTTAACCGTAATTTAATAAAGCTTAAAAACTAATTTATTTGTAACAATTTATTTTCACACTAAAATCTAACTTCGACGATCGCTGTTCGAACTCGACTGCCTCGTGAGTCAACCCGGGGCGATTTTATATCATTCGCCGCCGTCTGGAACTCTCTACGCTGGAAGATTCCAGTCTGTTCGATGTAGGCCCCGGTGGCGTGACGGCCGATGACACATAACAGCGAACCGACTTCTTGACGCCTTGCGCTAAGCCGGTTGGCGCGCCACAGTATATTACCCGAAAATCTTTCTACCGAAACTATACAACAAATCTGCAAATCTTTGCACAATACTTCTCTAAACATCTTTCCAATAAAGTTTTTTTTGTATTAGTTGAAGGTACTTTTTCATTCTTGAAAATTTGTTTCATAAATTATCAACGCCCACGAAGCTAATTTATTGTCATTCTTTGCATTGCAGATAAACAGTGGTCGTTACGACACAAAGGAAGACTTTACTGTTGTTATACAACCGTTCATGAAGTTGTTTAATGCACCGCGTGATCCCTTGCATTTATACGACGAAGTTATCGACAGCTCATACATTACACATGACTGCTTCCACTTTTCTCAAAAGGGTCATGCTTTAGGTAGGTCAAAATCAAAAATTTTTCCCAATTCGTTTTTCACTTCTAAAAAGTGGCACAGTAATTTTCTGATCTGGAATATACATATCTTTTTCCAATTTTATGTACCGACATACCTACTTACTCCTCAATATTTTGCAGGTGCTAACTTGCTTTGGAATAACCTACTAGAGCCCGTGGGGTATAAATCGATGAGAAAAATGCACTCCATCATGGAAACTTTCAGGTGTCCCACGCCGCAAACTCCTTACTTGTTTACAAACAAAAATTCAAAAATGTTTTTACAAACCGGCCATCAATAACCAGTTGTTACTGTAAATAGCTAATAAATTAATTTGTTGTTTTTCGTCGTTGTTTTTCTTTTTTTTTTTTTTTTCGAAAAAGCAAAGGTTTCAATGTGATAACCTAATGAAAGAAAACCATTTGAAAAGCCTTATAATTAGGATTAGTGCTTTCTACGTCTACTATTTTACTTGCGGTTAGAAATGGGTGCAAACGTTGAACTAGAGTGCAACTGGTTAGAAACGATTAATATTATTAATTATTTCATACAGTGCTTTTATTTTATTGTGCGACATATTCCTATGTTGCTTTTTAAAATAATCATATCAAAGCATTCTAAATTTAGGCAGTTTTCTTTTATTCTCAAACTGTCATGATGATTGTTTCATGTGACATATTACTGGGAAAATTTTAATGACAAGCTTGTTCATAGAGAGTTTCTGGCTGGTCAAGCTTATTGGCTCTTGGGTATCGTTCAGGAAATATTGTATGTATTAAGAAAATATATCGTAGAACGTGAGGAAGCACAATCTTGTTGATACGAAGTATCGTGATGATACCAGGGGCTTTCAGATTTGTTGTATTTGAGCAACTATTACGGAGAAGACTTAAGTAATAAAAAACTGACAAATCAGTGCGTTATTTTATTATTTCTAACCAGACATTCACTTTTTCTCTTGAACTACATGTAAGTACAATTTAGTAAGTGTACGTTTTCTGGTTCTCAGTAACTGTTTAAAAATGGATTAAACATGAATTAATCTTAAATTTGTATGGAAAGTTTTATTTCAAAGTGTACTGGGTTTTTAAATTGTTTGAATTAGTCATTTTATCAAGAAAATATCTTTATAGAAGTTGTGTAGGTTTTCATTCCGCATAATTTAAAATTATTTTCAAATATACAGGTTCATGGTTCATTTAATAAGTTACAAACCTAACTTGTTATTTTTTAAATGCAACACTATATATTTTATTAGTTTCGGTTAGCCCTTGAAGAGACGATAAAAATAATATAACATCTTACTTTTTTATTTTTAGTATTTACCGAGTTATTTTTAATTTTATGCAAAAACTGGATCGTGTTTGATCGTCTGCCAAATTGTCAATTTTAATGATACGACAATCAACCTTAGACCAAAATATTTCTAAATTTCTCTACTTTTACAATACTCAATATTTCGAAAAATCTAACGACTATCAACAACTTTACGATTCAATTCGCACGTTGTAAAATTACTATTTTTTTTCAAATGGAACGTCCTGTATATTATAATATAATTGGATAGCCCTTTCTACGAACTTTCCAATCATATTATATTTTATGTTCTTAAGACTGATAACTTGTGAGTTATAATCATTTCTCTACAATCAATATTTTTCTCTACAAATATTTTTATTCGTCTCAGAAATATTTTATCTGCTGTATCATTCAAGACTTTTGTCTAGACATTTTATGTTTGTTCAAATTATCAACTTCTTTATCATTGTTTCAGCAGTTGCAATAAAAATATGAAATAAATACAGGAACTGAACGATTTTCCCTAAATAATTCCAATTACGCTATGAAAACGAATTGAAAGGATTTATTTACACGGTAAAAAGTTCTATTATTTTGAAGCTACATATCAAAAAACAAATTGAATTTTAAAATTTTTTACACATAAACTAAGAAAAAGCAAAATGTCTCCAATCACAAATAAGTCTTAAAAATTATAAAAATTTGAACTATTAAAATAAATTGAAAAAAATCTTTTCCATTTTACTAAACACACAATTTCTTCTCTTTGCTTGTGAGGGTACATCTTTATACCCTTGTTTCATTACATTTCCCCATAAACTAAGAATAGTAAAGGTGAAAGCGGTTTAGTAATGGTTTCTTGAAATTTATTTCATACTAATATTAGATTTTATCTTTTTATGCGTATACTTCAACAGGTAGGTGCCATTTTGAATCATCCACATACGCACACTCTTTGGTTGGTATGAGCCAGAGGATATTCTCATTGAATCTTCAATAGAAATGAAGATAGTAGCGTGACTGTAGAAATACGTATCTACGATTATAAACAAATTGTGGTAAGACAATATCTTTTTTTTTTTATTTACTCTCATATCCCAATACAAGAAGACGAGAGATAAATCTGGTAACCATGGAGACCACTTCAGAACATTATCACGTTCTATCCAGCGATTATCGAATTGATACGTAAACAGGATGCCGCATTTTGAAACGCAACATAGGAAATCCCATGTTAATTTAAAGTTGCGTTAATATTGGTTTCCCTAATTATTTTACAGCAAAATTTTTTAAAATTTTTTAAAGTACTTTTCAAGATGAATCTGTCTGTGGAGTTTGACATTTTTCTATTTGCTCAGTTTCAAGAAATTTAAAAGAGATTCAGTATCGAAAGTCAATTTATACCAAACTCTCACCACGGCCCGCGAACTGAATTATAGTGTTATTGATAGTGACTATAGATAGTGACTATATTTCTAAAAGCATTGAATAATCTAAAAGTAAAGATATTTAGAAATACTTTGCTCTAAGGTTGATTGTCGTATCATTAAAATTGACAATTTGACAGATGATCAAACATGACACGTTTTTTATATAAAATTAAAAATAACTCGGTAAATACTAAAAATAAAAAAGTATGATGTTATATTATTTTTATCGTCTCTTCAAGAGCTAATCGAAACTGCAAGT
Source organism: Prosopocoilus inquinatus (assembly GCA_036172665.1). Taxonomy (NCBI): domain Eukaryota; kingdom Metazoa; phylum Arthropoda; class Insecta; order Coleoptera; family Lucanidae; genus Prosopocoilus; species Prosopocoilus inquinatus. The sequence continues at coordinate 62,544,816 of CM069871.1, forward strand.
AAAATATATAGTGTTCCATTTAAAAAATAATAAGTTAGATTCAGGGAGGATTCTAAATATTAAGTTAATTTGGACATATTCATTGTTTATTATCAATAAATAAAGGGAAAACGTGAAAAATAAAATAGAAAAAGTGTACAAATCCCCAGTAATTATTATACATATGCATTAATAAGTAAACTTTTTTTTTAGTTGAAGGTAAGACCTCTCGTAGCATTTCTTATTTTATCGCTCATTGTTTCCATTGCATTTCTTCTTTTATCATTGTTTCTTTTTTTATGTTCTTACGCATCGGTAGCGTTTAGTGTTTCTATCTTGTTGACACTTTTCAAAAGAGTTGCACTTAGTATTACCACAGTAGGAACCGGTGGCGCTCGCTAAAATAGTGAATAACATAAAGTCCAAAAAATGTATGTAAACAAGGTAAAAGAGCAATGAACTGAACTTACTTTTCGATTGTTTGTATCCGTCTCCCTGAGAATGTTGGTTGGCAGGCAAGCAAGACTTCGTGTTACATACGTTTGGGCAGCATTTTAGGCCAAAACATTCCGTGTCGTCTTTGCATTTCGGGGAACAACTAGTCACTTTACTTGATATTGGACAGTCTTCTGCAATTAAAATTATTTAATTAATAGGAGTCGGCGACTAAAAAATTAAAAAAAAAAAAAACAATGTCAGGTCAAAAAGCGATAGTAAGATGTCGCTATTTTATCTGTAAAAAATTAAACTTTCGAAATCGAAAACGACTATCCTGCAAATTTTCGCAAATTCTATTGTTTATAAAATTGCAAGGGATTCAAATTATACCATACTGAAGTTAAATCTGTATACATTTTTTTTCGTACGAAAGTGTGTTACCACGTAGATATTGTAAAAGACGTGTAAAAGAAAGTTTACTTGACCGCTAAAGTAAATGGCACACTTTCTTCAAATGTGAATTTAGAAAAAAAAATCAGCAATATAATCTCAGAAAGCAGACAAAATGTTGAGGTCGATAATAAAATTACACGGGGTGATTACAGGAATGGGATTTAATAATAATCACTTTGCATGTTCAAGGAAATACCCAGCCCGGAGGCCTTCATGATTGCAAAGAAAAACTAAAATTAATTACTCCCAAAAATTTTACCTAAACCATACAAAACATCGTTACATGCAAAGACAAAGACTATTCGTCAAAACTTACTGTTGGAGAGAGTATATACCGTCGTCAGGAAAAGCGCCATGCAAGTTAAACTCGTCCACAAAGCTGAAAAAATAGTGAAAAGTAATTAAGTTTAACGGCACATTATTAACTCATACGTACCCATTGTGTTCGGTGATGTTTACTGCAACAAAGTGACTTCTTGAAAGTGTTCTGCAACCTATTTGTATGTTAATCGCTGCTGCAGTAGGTATGAGAAACCACAAGTTGAGAGTTAATTACAAGGCCAGGCCACTTGAGAAAAGTAGTGAGCTAACTACCAATTTAAAAATCTTGTTTTTGTTGATATACAAACGTTAAGTGGACATAAACTAGTTTGAATATTTAAAAGAAGATATCATTTGAAAGAACACTGTAATGATAATCTTTTCATCTTAAAAATATGTTACTATGCTATTCACAAGTTCATAACATATGAAAAAATAACTAATATTACTTCTAAAAGATAAAAAGTACGCATTTAATTACGGTGTACAATACCTTCATACTTTTTAAGTACCTATTGTGTACGCTAATAAGTTTCTTTAAACATATTCACTGTTTTATCTTGCTACTAAATAAGAAATAAACAATTACTCAAAATTTTAACAAATTTGTTGCAAATCATTTTTGATTGCAGTTTCAGCCCTATTTGCGACTTCTTCGGCAGAAACGTACCTCGAAATTTCCACTGCAAACCAAAAACTGTTGCTTTTTTCCTTTAAAACATGTTTAAAATTGATTCACATTAAACAAGTTTTAAACAAAAAAAAAAAACAGCATTTTAAAACACTTAAACACTTAAATGTTTCAATTACTCTTGCAGCTTATTATTGTTTGATATTTGTGTCAAAATACGAAAATTTTATTTACATTTGATCTCTAATTAAAAGAGAAATGTAAAGTTTGTAATGCTAGATTATGTACAGCGTTTTTTTGTTATGTAAGAATCCGAAAACTTCAATAGGTATAACGGAAAAATATTCAACTTTCTCAATTACAATCTAAAATACAAAATAGGATTGGTAAATCCAATGTCTAGCATTTTCTTTAAAAGATATAAGCGTTCAAAAAAGTGTTCCCTAATTTTGTTGATCAGAGTATTTTTATTAATTCGAGAAAATATAGGTACTATGTACTCATTTGTTATGTTTCTGATCGTCATTATTTGTTTTCTCTTTTAGTAAATTTTGCTCTAATAAGTTCGAGCAAAAGGTGGCTCTGCTATAAAAGCCGTAACGGTCTGCCAGGAGTTTAGTTGTTAAGTTAGCCAACGAAGGGTTCGTACCTCGAATAATTAGAAAGTACATTTTGTAGAAGTTTTATTTTGATAGACTAGAGTCGCAGCTCATTGCTACTGTGTTTTTAATTGCGTAAAGCGACATATTGTAATAAAAATTAACGACTGTAATTTGTGAACCACCAAATTCGTAACAATATAACCAAAAACCTGTACATCAGTGAGCTTATCAATAAGAACATCGATGAGTGCACTGGTTAGCTCATCGGTGAGTTCATCGATGAATCCATCGCTTATCTCATGGGTGAGTCCATCGGTGAATCCATCGATGAGTCCATCGATGAGTTCATCGTTGACCTCATCGATGAGTTCATCGGTGAGCTCATCGGTGAGTTCATCGGTGACCTCATCGATGACTTCATCGGTGTATTCTTCGATGAACCCGTCGGTGAGCTCATCGGTAAATCAGTCGGTGAATCAATCGGTGAATCCATCGATGAGTCCATCGATGAGGTCAACGGTGAGCTCATCGGTGAGTTCATAGATGAATCATCAGTGAATTCATAGATGAATTCATCCATGAATCCATCGATGAGTTCATTGATGAGCTTAATGTTGTGATTACCCATCAGTGATCTCATCGTTGAATCTATCGATAAACGGTCATCGATAAACTCACCGATGAACTCATCGATGAGGTCAACGATGAACTCATCGATGGATTCACCGATGGACTCACCGATGAGATAAGCGATGGATTCATCGATGAATCCATCAGTGAGTGACGGTGAGTTCATCGATGAATCCATCGGTGACCTTATCGATTAATCCATCGGAGAGCTCATCGATGAGCACATATGTTAATTCGTCTTAGCTGTTAGAATTTTGTCTTACGAAATATTCCAAATTAACAGTTTTTAATTATAAAATTTGTAAAATTTTGCTGCAAATCGTTTTTGATTGCAGTGAGAACCATTCAAAAACGATTTGCAACAAAATGTTTAAAACTTTATGCTTTGACAGCAAGCATGACCGCCGTGTATGACTTATTATGCAACAAATTGGCTTCAGTTTGTCAGTCCTAACGCAGGATGTCGCTACTTAAGCTTTTCTGTAACAAATATTAGCAATCTATATATTTTTGGAATTATGAGCAAAATATCTTTCTTTCTTAATTCAAGAAAATATAATAGGTGTTCCTTTTAAAATAACAAAGTCGATACTCATTTGTCACGTCATAGACAAAGACTGGCACCTAACTTATAATCTATTAAAAATAGAGAGATTGATGGCTTAATTTTCAATAGTCTTTAAAATTTATCTATTTTCTACAATATTGGTAAAAACATTTATTTGAATTTTTTTACTTTTCAAAATTGAAATTGACGTTTTGATTGACATTTACGGCCGAAATTCAGTGCTCGCAACTGAACATTTTTAAAGTAAAGAAATAGTTTATGTACTATGCCCACCAAAGAAATCTCGGACGTCGTTATATTTACAGTAGGACACATTACATGTTCCAATTTTTTTTTTTTTGGGGCATAGTACATATTTTGATAATCATTTAAGTTAGACAAAATTTATTACATCATTTAACTAAATCAAAATACCAATATCTGCGGTAAAGCGTGGTTTTGTGGTTACCACAGTTATTATCGTACAACGTGAACAAATGTTAAATTGAGTAAACCAAAGAAGTTTCATGCTCGTATAACTTTATTTTGTAAACATTTATAAATCTTGATAGATGTCCATAACATGTACGCATATAATACATATAAGGAACGGTAAACATTTATCAAAATACAATATCAAGGTCAAGTAGATTTGTCCAGTTACCCTGACACTTATGGAAATAGGCAGTAAAGGACTGTAAGTAACACAGCAGGATAAGGAAGCATGGATAGGTATCGCTTGGGAATATTTTTATACAGTGTGCATCAGAATTTACAGTTCAATTATGTTATTACTTATACAGTAATCCAAACAATATTAGACATAAAAACAGCTGGAATTAAATATTTAAAAAAAATTAATTACGTTACGAACTCCATAAAAATAAACAAAATAAATTTTAAAAACTTGTATGAAGTTTTTCATGCATAGTTAAAATGTAGAAGTTAAATTTAACAACTTTTTAAGTATAGCATTGACAACTGCATGAAATCAATTCGCTTGTTCTAAAATTAGTTAAATATGTAAGTTATCTAATACTGTCTAGAACAATAAACTACATATTTTAAGTTAAGCTGCGCTTATTACAAATTATTAAAAAAAGAAAAAATAGTTTTTAGATTCACACGATTTCAAATTCATGCAGGTGTCTTGCGCACAGATAATAAATACCCTTAAGTCCTCGAGTACCACCTAATTTGATAACTCTAGAATGAATAGAAATATCACATATAAGATCCTACGTTACTCTAAGTCTAAACATTAAATTAATTAATTTTTGGAGAATTGTTTTCAATTTTCATTAAGGTCGACGATAAGAAGGATACTTAAGCAATCTTGCAAAGTATCTAAGTCTAAAATTTATTTATTTTTATTAACCAAACTAATTTTGTAGGTATAACAATAGGTGTGTTCTTTTTACCGCAAAACTCACTTCAACTCAGATAAATTCAAGTCATTTCCAAAAAAGAAAAAGAATACGCCTATTATTACGCCTTCGTTTCCGTTGCCAAGTATAAAAAGGACATTAACGTCAGTTGGAAAGCACCTGATATTAAATATGGTCCCTCTTCTCTCTTCTTCCTGGCTTTTAATAAGGTGCCATATTTTTCTGTTGATCTACCTAAAGTAAAAGGGTCCTCTTTCTTATCTCAGAAAAAGGAAATATAGCAATTTGTACTGTGTTTGAAAGACAACGCAACTGATATGTTTCTTGTCAATGGTTTTATTATTTTATCTTCTCTAACATATCTACATCTAGATATTAATAATTTACTATAATCTACACTGCTCAAAATAATTAACACATATTGTGAATACGGCCACAGATACCACCAATAAATCTAAATTTGACGTTTAAAATTGGCAGGTTTTATTATGTTTCTTCTTATTTTGATTTCTTAGAGTGATAAAACCATTGCTTGAAGTTTTTTCTTTTTATTTAGTATACCAACAAACTTCATTTTATCTCAAAACAGTTAAAGTTTTGTTTGTGGTATTTGATTGTTAAATTTAATAATGGCAAATAATGACAGGCGTACTTCAAGAAATTTGGAAGAAGCTGAAGGACGATTAGTCGTTCGTCTATTGGATGAAGGCTTTACACAAAAACGAGTTGCTGAAATCCTAGGTGTGAAGCAATCAACAGTTAGCAGACGTTACCACCGATATCTAAAGGAAGGCCAATTTAACAGACGTCGAGGACAAGATCGATCAGGAATTACAGCAGCAGTACAGGACCGTTTTATAGGAATTTCAGCGCTACAGCGTCGTATCGTTACTGCAAGAGGTTTTCAAAATGACCTTTAGCTAGTCCATAACGTTAGTGTATCTGATCAGACCATTAGAAATCGCCTCCACGAACATCACTTAAGGGCAAAGCTTCCTGCTACGCGCCCTAGTTTGACCAGGGAACATGGTATAAGACGCCTTGCATTCGCAAGGGAGCACATTGCCTGGACCCCTGAGGATTGGATTTTTTCTTTACTGATGAATCTGGTTTTACCTAAGCACTAATGATCGCTGGGCAAAAGTATAGAGAACCCCAGATATGCGTTTTGCAAAGTGCAATATATGGCAATTGGAAGCATTTGGCGGAGGTGGTATAATGGTATGGGGTGGCATTAACTTTCACGGTTGTACCGATTTACACGTGTTAGCTAACGGAACTCTAACTGCAGCTCGGTATGTAAGGGACATTTTACAAGAGAATGTTGTGCCTTTTGCCCCATTTATTGGTGATGCTTTCCAGTTAGTGCAGGATAATGCACGTCCCCACACTGCCAAAATAGTATGCGAATACCTAAACGGTGTTGGTATCAAGCAAATCGGATGACCAGCGAGGTCTCTTGAATTGCATAGAGCCCATTTGGGGACATGTCAGGGAAAAACATCAGAATGAGGGAAAATCCACCTCTGACACTTCAGGATCTTTCTGAAGCACTGAAGAATGGCAGAAATATCCCCGGAATCTGTTCAGAATTTAATTTTGAATATGCCAAATCGGTGTAGAGCTCTCGTATGAGCAAGGGGAGGCAATACAAATTGTTGAAGTCGTTCTTTTTCCTCAATAACCATCTTTAATTCAAAATTTGTTTTTAGTGTTATTTGTTTTTCAATGTTTAGTATTGAATTTTTTATGAATTTGTTGTTAGTTTCATGTTGAATTAAAATCTTGTCAATAACAGATTAATATCAAACTGTATTAGTTCATATTCATCCTTTAAAACGTCTGAAATATTGTCTTTTGAGAATTATGCGTTAATTATTTTGAGTAGTTTCTTTATTAGTCTTCTACAACACTTCATAATTACCCCATTTGTGAGTGTTAATTATTATCTTTGGTTGATCAGTTCAATATTTTTTTTTTTGTTAAAACTAGCGGCTGTTATTAGGACTTAATTTATTAATTAAATTCTATGTTACCATTTCAAGAAAGCAGAGATTTGCTATTTAGAATTCTTAATTTCCATTATTAAAGTTACATTTTATCTCGAACTAATTTCCTGAGCCCGGACGGCGAATGTATTTAAGTACATATTCACAGCGAAATTTTATATTTTAAAATAATTTTTTATTCTTAGTATGCATCAACTTCAAGTGTTGAGTTCATAATTTTTCTATAAGTATAAACAGATAGAAGTAGGAGATGGGTATATTATTTTAAAACATGTTTTCGTACGTAGAATGGAACGCCAAACATTGTGCACATTATAACTCGACAGTGCATGAAAACCTGTGCTGGCATTCTGAATTTATGTCCTTGCGAAGAGCAGGCGAAGAAGTTGATGTTAAGGAATTATTTTAGAACACATTACTACCCATTGTGCTGGACTGTCCAGAATTCTAATAATGATAAGTAAAAAATCACTAGTGTTTATTTATTGCTTGCAATGAATACTAAGGCAGAACGTTAAATACCGAAGTGTTAAAATCCCTGTTTGTAACAAGGTTAAGGCCAAAGCAAATGTCATCTGATTTTTTTTCTTTTATACATATGTACTAAAACGTAGCAAATTTATTTTTTGAAAGAGTATGATTGACGTTTGGAATGGCAATTCTCGAATAGTCGTATTTTGTTTAGACCCTCACGCTTAAAATGACATTTCTTGTTCGTCAAACTGAAGATTTTAATATTCTTGTTACTTCACACCGATACATGTATGTAATAACCAGAGGTCGGAATTACCCATTTTGACGTCATGATGTGAACGCTTACTCCATCTACTTTTTCTAAATAACTAACGTAAACCAATTTGGAAGTCAGGGCGCTCCTTAAATAATTTTAAAAAGGATTGCATAGTAAAAATGAATTAAAAAAAAATCTTTTCTTCTTCACTCCTCCTCTTGTTGATAACGTCAAAATATGTGATTCCGGTCTGTAGTAATAACAAAAGCTATTAGAAAAGCAGTTGCTAACACACTGTGATAAAGTCATTATTATGTTCCTTTGTATGCACAGTCATACATTTTAGTAATGCCTCCCGTACAAATTTTAAAATGGATACCTTTTGTCCATAATAATAGGTAGACAGACAACCAAATCAGCAATTAGGTACACAACAGCAAGAGAAAGCAAAGGAAAAAGTACAACATTTTACATCAACAAGAATACGTACGAAGCGATTATTTCAAAACATCATGACGCTGAGGTCGAAACGTAAGAAATTAATCTAGAAGAAATAAAAGAATAAAGAAAAACAAAAAGTTGATAGGCACAGTACGATTTTATTTGTTCTTAACTCTAATGCAAAGAGATTAAACGTATTCCTTTCAAAACTGGCAAGAAAAAAACAGAAAAGAACTTGACGTTTGATGGAGATAATAGAAAGCGAGTTATTTACAAATTAAAATGTAAAAAAAGAAGGCGTAATTTTAAAGAAATTAGCCGATTAATGATACGTTATTGCTACTATACAAATAAAGATACACAATAAAACTCTAAAAAAATTCAAACATTCGCCAAAGGAAGCCCATAAGCTCATTAGAACCACATTTAAAACCATGTAATTAAAACTACTAATTTTTTATTAATTGCAGTGCTAAGTTTCTAAAGAAATTCCATATAATTTATCTTACTAGTAAACGTCCCCTCCCTCCTTCTCTTACGCATTACTACCAGTTGCCTTCATAAGAAGGAACCTTCCCAAATACATACATTTAGCACTTTTTAATCAAATTAACAGAATAATTTTCATTAGTTTTTAACTGACACTAAGCGCAAAGGAAATGAAAGTAAAATAAATTGGAGACAAGGTAAGTTCCTAAGTAAATGAAACTGAATGGGTCTTGGCGACAGCCAGTTAGTAAAGTTTAGGATTTCTAATTTTTCCTATTTTCTGATCATATTTCCCGCTTCTCCTATCTGATTCTTTTTAATGTAACATCGAAGTATATTTGATTTGTGGAAAAAGGGGAATGCTAAATGACATTTTAAATGAACATTTGCTGTAAAGGAGTTTCTATCGACAATCAACTTAAAACGTAATATAACGTTAAAAATGAATGTTTTTGATAGGACATAAAAACAGAAAAAAGATAAAAATTTACTTATACTTAAACTGAATTTTAATGAAGCTGTTCACAAAAACAAAATATATAAATCCTCTAATATATTTATGATTAAAAAAATCAAGTAAAATATTGTAACTAAACGAATGAATATGTCTTGCAAAATTAGTTTTGATAAAGATGCTATTAAACACGTAATATTGAGTTGAAAGCTACTTTTATCTATTCCATAATTTGTTCAAAAATTTCTATGTGTTTTTAATATCTTCTTGATAAATGAATAAAAATTGGTGTTGCTAGTTGCTGATGTCATTTTGATTTTTCTTTCCAGAATATTTGGTCGAAATAAACATAGCCTGAGCAATTCCATCGAGATTATTTGTTGATTTTATTTCTACTGTATTAAGATCTTGATAGTAAAAGACAATACAAAATTCCTGTTATCAGTAGAAAGGAAACAAACACAAAAAGAATTATGCATTAAGTAAATTGTATTTACAAAAATTAAAATTCTTATTTACAGTTCAATTTAACGAATGAATTTTAAGGAAACGTGTGCGAGGCGAACTCTGTACTACGTCTGAGCAAATGTTTAATTAAAAATGTCCGTTTCTATTAGGGTTCTAATATTTTATTCAAAGCGATGTATCACAGAATAGAAAGAGAACATGTAACTATCTGAAAGGACTTTCTTTTCTAAATGCCAACAGACTAGACACGAAGCAGTCCCTCATCTGCTAAATAATTACATGTACAAAAGCCTTCCTCTCCCTTGAGGTCGAAACCATCGACAACAGTGACAAGGGTGCGGCGCCTCTTTTGTATAATTCAGCAACGTTTCGAAACGAACTATCGACCCACCGAGCTCTTTTCAGCTTTGACACATCCGACAAGAGCCAATGTTAAGCATCCTTCTTAAAAGTCGCGGAAATAAATTACGTGATAGGCTAGCTCGCTTAACAACTAAAAGGTGAGTAGATACAGTTGTTCACAACACAAATTGGGACGAGAGTGATCGCCTGCTTAATTTTTATATTTCATAATTTCGAAATTTGCTGACCACCTCGCTTTGAGTTTCGTTACCCCAGTTGGAGGTGCCGCGACCACCCCAGTGCAAATTGGCGCCGCCCTCGGAAGCCCGACGTTGAGCTGCCGTGATGCCGCCAGCTCCTAGACTTGATGGTCCTGATGAACCACCGGATTCGGGTAACATGCGGTCTTTGGTTTTGGGTGTGCTCCAATGCATAGACTAAAAAATGACAAAAAATAATACATTTGTCAAATTACATGCACTGTAAAACCCTTTTTTGTATTTAAAGATTAATTTACAATTATCCACCACTATAACAGTTAGTACTAAGACTATTACATGAAAAAAAATAAATAAAAAAAGAGAAAACATAATTTAAAAGAAGTTTTTATTTTTGACTCAAAGTTACTTTTGTAATTAATGTATTTGAAACTTCTCATGTATTCTGATAAAATCACATCCAATATATTCACTTTTTAAAGTAACTTACTTGATGTACGTGCTCTTTCATCCCTAACCACTGCCTATAAGTGATTGATATACCGCTATTCCTCCACTTGTCATAGTTGCTTCTCTTTTCAGGATCACAGAGTATTTCTTTGGCTTCCTTGAATACAAACAAGATGAAAATAAAATAAGTCGATTAAACCCAAGCAGTTTTCTGTGTAAAATGTACATATGGACAACGTAAAAAGCAGAAGTTAGTATGTTAAAAGTAAACAAGGCGATGACGGCACTAATGATATTGCTAGTTATTAGGCAACTTCTAATTTTGCACATTTACATAATATGTATTTGTATACGTAGTACAAACTCTTTCAATTTGCACAAAGTAAACAAATTATTAAGTGACACAGTAAAAAAATTGATGATAACGACTTTCAACACTAATAAACAAAATTAAATTGTATTTTCTGCAGTTAATTTGAAGCACGTAGTGAACGAATTTAATATAAACACCCGTTTAATTATGAAACAACTTAAGTAGTATTGTTAAACCCTCAAATGAGGAATTTAATTATTACATGTGAACACCAATATTTAAATATAATTAGTCCGCTTACTAATAAACAACGTCTTACATCAAGCAAATATTGATCAAGTAAGTGCCGGCCAAAATTAAAGATAATATTATTTTTAATTACCAAAGTGTTTCTCTTTCTACAATTTATATCTCCTTTAAACCAACAAGTAGTCTTGAACCGAATGAGAAATTTTATGGATTGTTTGTACTACTAATAGATACCAACAAAAGTCATGTGTTAAATCCAAAACATGGACTTAAGACATGGTGTGCCAACATTCGCAAGTGCCAATCGCCGACATCACACCTGAACAGTGAACTTTCTAAGACAAGTAAAAATCTTTTTAGAGCATTAAGGGTTCCACACACTTCGTTCAATTCGCGCGAATTAGTTCGCACGGAGAGTATATGGACAAAAACCGGTAAGGTGCAAAATCTGTTCTGTACAATTTTGGTTCGCACGACTTGGTTTGTGCGGTCCAATTCCCGCGAATTGGACGAAGTGGCCCTCTTTACAGGGCTAGACCCAGTTAATGGTCAGAACGGCATTTACCAAAAATTCTTCTAAATCTGCAGTTTTCATAAAACGTTACGTGGCCTATCCCAAATCTGATATCGTTAATTTCCGGACAATCCGGGGTGCCGCGTCGCATAGTTTTTCGGCTACTCAAAACAGTTGATTTCGATGAATTCGGAATGGGTGGCAACCTCTTTATGTAGATTGCGTTTGTAAATTCAGGATAGGTATTGGTTATAAAAAGATGAGAAGGGTCAGGGAATAACTACCAGCCCGATCTCGACTGAGAGTAAGCAACTGCGCCGAGTTCAATAAATCAATATTGCAAATTAAGAGTTGCATCCACCTGTGACCGGCTTCTATTATGTCAAATACTCGTATGCGACCTCGCTTTATAAAATTCTGGGAAGTGTTTTTCAAAAGCTATCTCACAATATCCATTAGTTTTACACAAAAAATACACCAGCAGGAAAGGGAGCACAATGAAATGTAATAACAGATGGCTGCTTTTAAATAATTTATAGCTTTTAGAACGAAACGAATTTGTGTTTCATTTGGCTTATAGAAGGCGTTTTAGTATGGTAAACAGCACTCAGCAACACTCATCGTGAATTGCAAACAATCGACTTTGTCGCTTTACGTAATTTAATGGATCAATATCATTCCTATTAAGATAATCTTTACAACATCGCCTTATTATTACCAATATCTTTCTTCTTTAATAAATACTTTTTTACAAAGTCACTTCAGTAGTAACATTTTAAATTTGAGTTTATTTATGATTTAAAACGCCGTGCATATTTATTATTAAATAGACGAATAAAAGAAGAAAATATTTAGGAAAACCTTTTCCAGCTGTCTCTCCTCGTCAAAATAAAAAACAAAAATTTTACACTTTTCTGCAACTACTATACTGGGTGTTCCACTTAAGGTGGCATCCTTCATATCTCTCTGGTTACTCGGTTCCAAACAAAAATGTCTCAAATGAAAGTTACTTGGTATCATGTGAAGCATGTTTTAAAATGTGTTTAGTGTACACAGAGTGTTCCGTTTGGTCTGGGCGTTATGTCACTTCCCGATATATTTTTACATCTTCGAATTCCGGATTGAATTTTATTGTGGCATTGTGTACCACACATAGGATCTAATTTAAACTGTTTTCGCGATATTCTTACTTTAAAAAAATGATCGCTGTTTCAATACTTCAAATGCAAATGGTTCTTTTTACAAAAGTTTCATCTTGAAATGCTTTTTCAGTTACACCCTCAAGAACAATTCCAAGTAACACAAGTTTTCACAAAAAAAATATTAAATTTGAGAATATTCAAACTACGATAGATGTCGGGAGTTTCTAAAATTCTCGGCTGTCAGATATGAGGCACAAAACATAAAAGTAAATACGTGGAATGTGCTCATACGGCAACAACAAATAATCAAATGAAGAGAAAATATAAATTACAGCAAATACCGCAAGAAGAAGAATGATTCAGAGCTGGCGATCTTTCAGTATGTAAGGAAATTTAAGAATAAGAGTAAAACCAAATTTAGAGTATTGGTATCCAGCGTTATTTTGTAGAGACAAATCGAACAAATAAACTTGAAAAACTGTAAGTCAATGAATTTGACCAATTTTTCTTTACGGAAACGTGTAATGCGAAATCAAGATTTGTGACAGATACTATGGGATTGTGATGCAGCAGAGTGACACTAGATTAATTTAACTCGGCAAACCCATCGTCATGGGAAGTGTACATTCAACGATTCAAATTCTATTTAGAAGCAAATGGAATTACAAAAAGCCTAAGGAAACAATGTAGCATGTTTCCTTAGGCTTTTTGTAATTCCATTTACTTCTAAATAGAATTTGAATCGTTTGAATTGTGCGAGTCGAGGATGAAACTGGTTCAACAGCTTAGGTATCAACCTGGAAATTAACCAGATGAACCATGAAACCATGAAACATCCAAACTCCTTACCGTATTTGCTGAAGTGTTTGATGTTAATTTGGGTATGTTTAAAGGGCCTCCAGTTAAATTGGAGCTGGATGCTTCGTTCACTTCCATCAAATGCAAAGTGAGAAACGTTGCTTTCGCTCTACGACCACGAATCGAAGCAGAAATCAACAAACTAATTCGAAAGGGGTACTGGAACCCATCGAAAATCCAGAATGGACGACCCCAATCGTACTCGTGGTGAAAAGTGATGGATCTATCAGGCTCTGCGAGTATTACAAGTACACCATCACCCGGACCTTGAAACAGGACTCATATTCAATACCAGCTGTAAATGAGATCCTTGTTCGGTTGGGAAATGCCAAAGTATTCGCAAAGTTAGATATGGCCCAAGCATATTCAGCTATCTGTGGATCAGGAATCCGCAAAGGTGCAATCCATAGTCACACAATGGGGTACATTCAGTGTCAATAGGCTGCAGTTCGGGGTAAGTGTTGCGCCTCAGATTTTTTAAAGATTCGTGAACGCCAGACTTTCTGTGATCAATGGTGTGTTCCCATACTATGATGACATTCCAGTTTGTGCAGATTCAACTGAACAGCTTACAGAACGTTTTCGGTCAGTGCTATGTCGTTTTAGAGCGGACGGACCTAGACTAAAAAAAGACAAGTGAATTTCGCGTGGATAAGTGGGGGATAAGACCAACCGTTGACAAAGTGCAAGCAATTAATAACGCGCCGGAACCAAGAAATAAACGGGACCTACAAGCATTTTTGGGTCTGGTCAACTTTTACCATGTATTTTTAAAAGGCAAAGCAGAAAAGGCAGAACCTATTCACAGATTGTTGGACCAGTAGGAACCATGGGTCTGGACCTCCATTCATGCAAAAGTTTTTGAAGAGGTAAAGAAGTTGCTATCATCTGACTTTTTTTGTTGGTACATTATGACAGCATCAAACCACTAGTGCTGACATGTGACGCATCTCCATGGGGTGTTGATGTGGTCCTCAGTCACAAGTTGCCCGATGAAACAGAGCCCCGATAGCTTTCCATTCCAAGACGATGTCGGCTACCGAACGCCGTTATTCTCAACTGGATCGTGAAGCCTTAAGCATCATTATTGGAGTGAAGAAGTTCCACAACTATGTTTACGGTACAAAATGCGAAATAGTTACAGACCACAAGCCCTTGTGGGTCTTTTAGGTGAACATAAGGCAACACCTGAATTAACGTCCCCGAGATTAGTCCGTTGGGTTTTAATCCTCAGTAATTACAATTATCAGCTGACCTATCGCCCCGGGAAGTTCATTGGCAATGCAGATGCCCTCAGTAGGTTTCCTGAGATGAACGATTCCCAGAAAAGCAATACATCTGTGGGTAATGTACTAATGCTAGAAAACCTCCCGGAGACACCATTAAAAGTGGAAAAATTAGCTTTACTTACAAGCCGGGATCTAATCCTAGGACAAGTTTTAAATTTCATACGTAGTGGTTGGACAGCTGATAGCGATATTTTAAGGAAGTTGAAACATTATCATTCGCGAAGGGAAAAGTTAAGCGTTTACAGAAACTGTTTGCTATGGGATAACCGATTGGTCATACCAGAAAAAGTAAGATCACAGGTTTTACAGCTCTTACACGCAAGTCATACAGGAATGATCCGGATGAGAGCTTTAGCCCGCAGTTATTTCTGGTGGCCAGGACTCGCGGCAGAGATCCAAAAAGTGACAAGAAGTTGTCAAACTTGCCAGCAGTGGCAGAAAGCACCCCCAAAACCACCATTAGCACCGCTGGGCCATGTAAGGGACAAAGTTGGAAGTCAAACGGGTGCCCTCCACTTTGCGAGAGGTCTTTGCCACCAATGGATTACCAGAAGTGGTGATGAGTGACAACGGAAGTGCTTTCACCTCGGAAAAATACAAAACCTTTTTGAGAAAGAACGGAATACGACAAGCTTTGATTTCAGCTTATCACCCATCGTCCGACGGTCAAGCCGCAAGAATGGTACAAGAAGTAAAGCGAGGCTTATTTAAACTGGAAGAAAGGGATTGGAATGTCAAATTAGCCAGATTCCTGCTAGCACAGCACACTACTCCATCAACGGTGACAGGAGCTAGCTCAGCCGAACTCCTATTAAAACGCAAGCTTCAAACTTGTTTTGATTACCTACACCCAAACCTGAACAAGGAAACATCGAACGGGGATCGTCATGGAATTCTCAACCACAAGACAAGGTTTAGGCAAAGAATCAACGACCAGGAGCTGCTTGGCTGGAAGAGGTTATTGTGAGACCAAAAGGACTGTTGACTTACGAAACAATAAACAAGGATAAATTTGTTCACAAGAGACACATGGACCACCTGAGAAGTCAGCAACCGAACGCCAGCAACGAGGAGAGGTCAGAAATATTAGAGGAAGGTTCGGAAGCAGCATCAGAGTTACTAGCAGGACCTAGTCTTACACAATTGGATAACACAGTGAGACCACAGAGATCCCGAAGACGCCCTGCCCACCTAAGAGAATACGTTGTTGAATCTGGGAGGGGAGAGGTGTGATGTAGCAAAGTGACACTAGATGGCGTAGGCTGGCTGACAACAACGGGAATTCACACGATCACCGAGCGAATCAAGCAGTATGTGTACAACGTATGATATGTAACCTTGTGTCACATGTGTGTTGTTGTTGCGTGCTGGTAAATGATTTAAATAATCTGTATTTTGATGTAACTACTGTTCATTACATTATAGGGATGAAGAAATAGAAGCCATGATTAGAAAATGAAAATGAGTTGGACAAAACTTACCTACAATAAATTGTTAAACCACTGCCATTGCTCTTGCACACAAAATAAAGAAGGATTCGATTAAAGAACTCAAAATTAGTATCGCTTTACCTTTGTAAATTTATTTATTTAATTAATTATGTAATTTGTACTGAATAAATCTTTAAAATAAAATATTAGGAGTATATTTTCTGCACATACATGCCAACAAACAAACGTGGTTGTCAGGTCATTAATTTTGAGTAGTACAGAATTTATTCATCATCGCATCAGCAATCAATTAAAATTAATTGAGTTGTTGCTTTCGTGCTCTAATTGAATTAATGAAACGCACACCGTCCGACTTTTATTTTTCCTCAATTTTCCGCCAGTGTAGTGTCGATTACATTGCGCAATTTTTTCTCCGCCCACTCCAAGTAGGAAATACATTTATAAACGACGCCTGATTACACACAGACAAAATATCCGCCTGTTTATTACATTATCGACAAATTGAAGTTAATTAGCAGAGTCCCATGTAAATTTGTCTGATCGTAATCCAGCACGCAATAATTTTGTTCGTTTTCCCCCGATCCGTGGCGGTTAACAAATACAATTTGGTTTCGCTTTGTTCTTTTATACGTTTGTTGCTACATTTCGTGATTACACATTTGTTGATTAACGCGAACAAAAGGATAAATTTTCAATGCGATTAAATTAAATGTTCAATTATGACAGCTTTAATTAAATTTTTTCCATTAAAGCTATTGAAGCGAAAATTTAAATTAATTAAATCGTTTCTCAATTAAAAATTCTACATAGAATTCTTTCGTTCGTTCGTTTAACGAAATTTGAATTTGCCTTTGCATCGGCATTAAATTACTTCTTAATTTTAGAAGTAAAAGTAAGTAAAAAATAGAAGAAAAAGGTATTTGTTAATATTGCAAATCAGTGGATTGGTTATTTTTTTTTTAAATAACCAAAAGAAAAATAATGCAAATGCTGAAAACGAACACAAACTTATCAGATATACCGGGTGTGTCAAGATGGGCGGCGATCGGCGGTATCAATAAAATGGTAATAACTCGAGAACGAAAAAAGTTATCAATTTCGAATTTTTACTAGAATGTTCTGCTTATTAGATGCTTTGTAAAAGAAATACGCCTTTCCACTTATTTTTTTTTGGAAAACTAGGAAAACCTATTACTTCAGCAAATAGCGCCCTCTAACTAATGTATGATAAAGTAGTTGGAGTAGTCAAATAGAAACTTTAAATCATCTTAAAATTCCCTTTGAAATGAATCGAAGTTCGTTAATTTCTGATAAAGATTACAGAAGTAATGATATTTTTTAAAGTAAATAATTCAACTGTTTACTCCGCCCTTATTAATGGTGATACGATAATAAGTCTAAAATCAAAATTGCGTAGAATTAATTCAGCTTTCTAATGGCGCTGTCAAAGCTGCACCTTATTCTGAGACTTTTGTTAGTAAAATTGATTTTTATTGTCGAGCCCATTGATTGTGCCCCCTTGCGGCCAACTCAGATACTTAAAAATATTTTCTTTGAATTTCTCTTGGTCACTTTGACTATATTTTTTGTTTCTCCCGAAGCTGTAGGTACTACGGTTACCTAAATACCGCCGGTCGCCGCCCATCTTGAGACACCTGGTATAAAATCCAAACAGAAATGCAGGGTGTTCTTTTACTGTGTGCAAATAAAAAAACCTCAGTATAAGTACGTGACATGCTATCTTCTGTGCGTATTTTCGGGTGGCTACCGAATCATAGCCAAAAAGATTCGGAGGTTCCACTTGTTTGAAACTGCTGAAATGTGCGAGAGAGAAACATTCAGCAAGGTCATTGACGCCTTCCTCTGCAGTCGGTGGATATGCCGATCATAAGAAGAGTCCCGCATTTAAACTCATTCTCCAGCGTTTCGTAATAAAAATCACTGACATCGTTTATTACAATGCCCAGGCCATATGTGCGTTACCGCGGACTTCCCCGTACAAGAGTAACATGTTTTTTTGTTTTTGGTAAACGCCATTACTATCTTAATACACGTATGCGTTTTTACGAATCAAAAATCTATCTTCGTGTGTGAAATTTTTCGTAACTGCAGAACGCTAATGTAATACTGCCCCACCTTAAACGCGTTATAGTGGCCGCCGTTGTAAAAACACAAAAAATTGCCGTAATAAAAAGCATCAAAAGAAATGCGAAACTACGACTTTATCGAACGCATGCGAGAATAGTTTAAGATATTAATCAATTTGTAAATTAATTTAAAATGCTTTACTCGGCCGAATTTCATAATTGAATTATAAAATTGTAAATTTAATGTCAGTCATATTCTGCCTAGTGTGATTATGTAATGCGGCTGATTTTAAACTGTAGGTACAAACAGTAGATAAATTACATTATTTTAAAGTTTCTTTATTAAACTAGAGAAATCTTAATCTATTAATTAGAAATGGAAAGACAATTTATTACTTGTGAGGGTAAATATCCGGAAATAAAATGATGAATGACGTAAATGTCATTATTTAACTCCTCCACATTTTTTGTCCAGTAATTAAATCGTCGGTTTATAATTTGAAAATACCTAAAATTGTTATTACTTGGAGCGAAATGACACTTGTTTTAATTAACCCAGGCGCTTTGTGAGTAACGACATTGTAAAACACTGACTTATATTCGGTTGATACAGGCAAAGCGGCGTACCATCCAGTCGTTAGCTATGCCATCAGTTCTCAAACGGTTTGGTGAAAATCTTCCAATGCATTTTTCTCGAAAATTATTAACTTCATGTTAAGGGTATATAGGTTTAATCGTTGCCATTTATGGTGATGTATTACAGGTTTAAATATTTAAATAAAAGAACACACTGTATATTAAATAGTCTCTGCAGAAACGAAGAAATTATGAAAAGTTTGGCTGCAAGAAAACCGGCAAGGAAACACGAAACTGCTATACAATATACAATTTAAGGAAAGACAAAAGTGAAAAAATCCACTGTACCGAAGATGAAGAAAGAAATTTTGAAAAGATTTGTGATTACAAAGGATATTGGAAAAATAGATTCAGTTTATTATAATGTTATTGAAATAATGTATGAAAGAATATAAATTGGGATTAACAAAAATTCCAATCATCGTGACTTCCAGAAGCAGGATATGGAAATTTATTGTTCTACTTAATTTTATTCCTACAGCAAAAAGGAATAATAAGTTTGTGAATAGAATAAAAGATCATATAAAAGCATTTGACAGCAATACAAAAGAAAATTGAAACAATCTTTCAAATATATTCTAACAAAGAAGCCCACGGAAGATAAGTAGTTCACTGGAAATAAATCAATACCTATTGAATGAAGTATGTCTGTCATGAAAATGCAAATAGTTATAAGTTATTCGTAAGCACATTCGGTGAGATTTCTGTTTCTATATTAGATATCATTTAAATTAAAACATGTATCTTGATCGAAATAGGTCCAACGCATCGATGCACGACGATCAGTTTACAAATATTTTGGAGTTAATTAAAACCCGTACTTTCGTTATATCGTATTTAATTCATCTCGAATTTAAAATTGTTTATAAATCCAAATTTAAAATGAAAAATGCTAGGGCAGCTATTATTCTTGTTTTTCATCACCATAAAGGAAAATACGTAAAGTTTCTAATCCTTTTTGTTTTTTTTTAAATGACATTCGTTATTTTTAAATTAAGGGTATACAAGTACTTATTTCAGACATTAATCTTTTTTATACCAAAACACCGGAAAAATAATTCAACAACACGTTTCAGATTTGATCACACATACTGAAGGTCAGACGGTCAGAATCAATTTGAATCGATTTATTAATTGTAAACTCATAAATAAAGTCAAATAAATTTAACGTTAATGATAATGTAAACGCACTTGTAGGACGGCCTTCCGCTTAATAATTAAACAACCTATTTTAGGTCGCCTTACTTATGAAAGGCCACAGCAAGAATATGATTTTGTTTCCAACACCAAAATTGTGAT
Organism: Prosopocoilus inquinatus; assembly: GCA_036172665.1. Classification (NCBI taxonomy): domain Eukaryota; kingdom Metazoa; phylum Arthropoda; class Insecta; order Coleoptera; family Lucanidae; genus Prosopocoilus; species Prosopocoilus inquinatus. Next base: position 62,565,244 of record CM069871.1, read on the forward strand.
TCCTAAATATTAATAATTTTGTATTCATTTATGTGTATCGATAAAACTGTGGTAGATACAGGTCAAGCGATATTTAATCGATAATGAACAGTTCAACTTATACACTTAAACTGACTTAAAGTTCTTTTCATTTTTGCCGAAAAATTATTGTAGATTATTTTATCATTGTTGAATTTTCGCATTTAAATTGGCCATATTACGTGTTACATTAGAAGTAATACATAAACATGCTCATAATAAAACTAACTTACATTGAGGTAACTTTAATGAATTATTTAACAGCATTCATTAAGTCAAGCAGTTGCGATAACAAGTCGACGTCACTAATTCGTCACTCTGTTTCGAAAGTAATTTCAAATCGAGTTACAAGGTTTGAGCGCTCACCTTTAATTTCTGAAACTTCTCCTCGGACTCTTTGTCACCGTCGTTCTTGTCAGGATGGTACTGGAGTGCCCGGACTTTATATTCAGCCGTAATCTGATCAACCTGTTGGAAATCCGGGATGAGAAAACAAAAGTACGCAAATCGAATCGATTCTTACCGTAGAATCCTCACTGCAACCCAAAATCGCATAATAATCCTCCTCATCTTTTCGACTATAATTTAATATTTCGTCGACACCACTCATTTTATTTTTATTGCAGAAACGGCCAACAGCAAAATAGAACAACACTACCGTTCGAGGATCGACCTAGTTTGACGCGAGCGAACCACCGGCAGGAAACTCCGGAGAGTGGGAAATTGCGACGGGGAAAACCAAAGAACCTGACCCTCAAACCAGGGACGCCCGATCGCGTATTCCCCCCCCCCCGAAAGACAAATTATTTGCGTTCGCCGCACGACTTAATTCTCGGGTGAAAGTTGTTTGGTATCTCTCGACTTGGGGCTATCGTTTTGGAATGTTTAATTCTTGATAAAACGATGCCCCCGTTGGCGACCAGTTTGTTCTTGCGCAGTAGATATTAAACCGGTAGCGACCTTTCTGTATTCTCCTCTGCTGAATCAATGATCGTCATCTCGCAAATCTCGGCTCTCATCAACGCCGATTTTCGCGTCGAACGCTCCGAAGGAGGTGGAGGTTTTAAATTTATTCCGGACAGAGAATTTTCTCTTCGAGGATTTAATCAAATCCTATTTCAAAATCACTCGCTCGGAAAAATTACAAACATTATGCTTTCGCTTTGCAAATTGCTATATCTTTCAAAAAAAAAAAACTTTTAACATCCGAAATTCGTTTTATAATTTTGCAGACAAAGATAAGTCACAAATATACTATATACTATAATACATTAAACACATTTTTGAAAAATTACAAAATTTTTTATTTATTAAGGCCCGGTTTTTCAATCGATTGTCAAAGTGACTGTTGTGTTATCCGATTGTTAGCACAGAAAATGAGTTTATCAAATCATTGGTAGTCTTAACAATGACATAAATTCCTTTTAACAACAAGGTAAACTAACAGCCAGTAAGCTTGCTTGGCAGCGGTAAACATGTAGAGGGGATACAAAAATGTGTACGAGCAACTGCATGACTCCACTTCTTGGATATTTGATTTATGATTGAAAATGGAGATTTTATTTAACAAGCACGTTACCAAAGAGGTTAAATTTATCCTACTGGTAAGTAACCATCACTTTACCAATCAATTGAAAAACCGGGCCTATAAGGCCTATAAGGCCGGTTTCTCAATCACAGGTTAACCCTAACTCGGTTTATTTCCATGGTAACAAGTACAAAGACAATTGTTTCCATGGCAATAAACTGAAGGTTAAAGTTAACTTGTGATTGAAAAACCGGGCCTAAGGCAAGCTTTCTTATTGAACGTCTTTGTTACTTCTATACTCAAGTATCGCACATAGCGTAGCCTCTCCTACTCGTAGTGTAAATCGTAATATTTCAGCAATATATGATGAAGTAGATCGTTATTATTTTATTATCATTACATATTTATCTAGCAGAAGACAATATATCCGATTTAATCGATAAAAGTGTACTGAAAACAGTGTCGAATAAGGTGTCTCACAGGGATCAGGGTTTGGACCAACGTTATTCTAATGAATAGCTTAAACAGCGACATCGTACGATCGCTTTTTGAGGTAACATTGCATTAGGATTGACAAATTAAAGCCAGTTTTCTTATTGTTTGATCTTGTAAACGCAGATCTCTACACGATATTCCTTCAATACGTAGATGACACCACCACGATTAATAATGGTAATGGACTTAATGAAGTAATAAATAAAATGGATACAGTTTAATCGAGGGCTCCTCAGCGTTTAAGTAGTTAATGGACTATAAGAGAAACAGAAACAAGGATATTTTCTTTAAATGAATGTCCTATGAATGTGCACGTTCCGGACCCTCGTCGGAAAAACAAATTTGTTTGGAAAATGCACTCACTTTCCGTTTTGCAGTTGTTGTCGATTGTTTTTTGGTGAAAGGCGTTGGGAAGCTGAGAACAAGCTCTGTAAACCCCCACTTAAATTGAATTCAAAAATTACAAGCGCGATCGCGAGGGGAGGGAGGAATGTTCAGTTAATTGAGCAAATAAAAAACACGGCGAATTTTGATTGTAACTCAAGAATCGTTCGTCGAATGCTTGTTCCGTAAAAGGTGCTGGAAAGCCGAGAAAAATCGCAGCAAATCCCGGGTTTCAATTTAATTCAAGAATTACAAGCGCGATCTTGAGTATAGGGAGAGACATTCTGTTAATTGAGCAAATAAAAATCGCGTCGCTTTAGAATTTTGATTGTAACTCACGAACGCGTTCCTCGATTGTTTTTGGGTAAAAGGCGTTGAAAAGCTGAGAAAACGCCCTGTATATCCCCCGCTTAAATTTAAACTAAAAATTACTAGCGCGATCGCGATGGGAGGGAAATACGTTCAGTTAATTGAGCAAATAAAAAACGCGTCGCTTTAGAATTTTGATTGTAACTCACGAACGCGTTCCTCGATTGTTTTTGGGTAAAAGGCGTTGAAAAGCTGAGAAAACGCCCTGTATATCCCCCGCTTAAATTTAAACTAAAAATTACTAGCGCGATCGCGATGGGAGGGAAATACGTTCAGTTAATTGAGCAAATAAAAAACGCGTCGCTTTAAAATGTTGATTGTAACCCAAGAACGCCTTCGTCGATTATTTTTGGATATAAGGCATTGGAAAGCCGAGAAAAGCTCTGTAAATTCCCAGCTTAAATTTAATTCAAGAATTACAAACACGATCACGAAGGACTTTCATTTAAATGAGCAAATAAAAAGCGCGTCGTTTTTGAATTTTGATTGTAACCCAAGATTGCGTTCGTCGATTGTTTTTTTTTTGACAAAAGGAGTTGGAAAGCTGAGAAAAAACTCAATAAATTCTGTGCTCAAATTGAATTCGAAAATTACAAGCGCAAGCGGGAGGGGAGGGAGAGACGTTCAGTTAATTGAGCAAATAAAAAACTCGGCGCTTTTGAGTTTTGATTGTAACTCAAGAATGAGTTCGTCAATTGTTTTTTTTTTGTAAAGTGTTGGAAAGTTGAGAAAAATCTCAGTAAATCTCTCACCTAAATTTAATTCAAAAATTACAAGCCCCGAAAAACTTATTTGGAAAATTCACCCACTTGATTAAACTAACTAATTAGAAACTACGAAGCGCGAAAATAAATTAAATGATGTTTTATTACGCTTTGTCATCATCATGACAAACAGATTGTATATTTGGAGATTTTCGGTTAAAAAATTAAATTGTTCCTCAGCTTTACCACTTCCTGATTTTCTCATGACATCAAGAAGTTCAGTTCTCAGTATAAACATAATATTTGAACTTTTTCCCACGAATAAATACATTGAATGTAAACAAAAACGCATAAATCATAAGTAAAAGTATCTTTGTTAGTAGTTTCGAAGAATTCGAAAAACAAAAAAGTGCAAATATATGTAGAAAATGAAAATGGTTATCAAATATACAGTCAATATTAAACTGAATCCAAGAAAAAGTAAAACTTGGATGGCCTTGAACATTATTAAAGAGTCCGATAAAATTTTGAATATTTAACATTTAGCAAACACTTTAATTTTATAGTGCTTTTAGTGCTTTTATAAAACCGTATGTATTTTCGTGCAAGTTTCTAAATCCTAAAATGTGACTGCATACTTGAACTCGTGGGTTCCATCATAAAATTAAAAAATAATTTAGAAAATATAGTCAAGCACAGCACAGAGTCATATGTGATTCGCGTAAAGTGTACCGAGTCACTGTAGATAATTTGATTTTTTAACCCACTTGAAACCAGCGAAAACGATCATCAAGTATCTTTTTAGTTTCATATTTTGATTAAATGCCAAATTTAAAGGTCCGTTGCCCCACTGTGCGCCGGTGATAGCTTGTTTCCTGGCATACAATAATTGCAAAAGCTATTTTTGAAAGTTTAATCGACAAAAATAATAAAGTTTTACAGTAAGTTGGTGATAATAATTAACAGTTAGATTCTGTTCAATGTTTGGGTTCATGGTTCCACCACTGATAAAGCATTTGTTCGTGACCCCCGTATTGCACACACTTCTGTAGAGCAAGTTGTCTACACGAACAGAATACGGTTGCAAGGATTGCAAGTAAATCATTGATTACTTATTTTGCTAAACCATCTAAACGGTACTTGTAAATTTTAAAGTTTCTCTATTACTTATTAATTGCTCCAAACAATTTTAAAACTCATTTCTTCTTGCATTACTTTTATATAACAAAAGTGATTTTTCAATATCTTATTTATGAGTACCCACAATTAAAATATTTTCTTATTTTCTATAATATTAAGTTGTTCGGAAAAAATGTCGTTTTTTCTCTAATTTAGAATGCTCGTATTAAACGAAATATATTAATTTTGATTAAACTATGCAACTGCCATTTTCATTAGTGATCCTTTGCCATCATTCTACCAACATGTGTATTCCTCGGCGATACCAGCCAAGTTCTCTAGAGTCAAGAAATTCTTGATATGCCGTACCGACTTCGCAATATTCATTAAAATTTCTGTCTTTAAGGAAATGTTTCATCGAACAAAACATATGGTAATCCGAAGGAACAATGTCCGGACTTTATGCTTATGCATAAAGCACTCTTTATAGAGGAAGAAAAAGTCTATCCAAGCTCCATCAGTTTTTATTGAGACCTAATTGTATTATGCGGTTTTGCATTATCCTGGTGGTGGATCACGTGATTTGTATTTACTAATGCAAGGTCCCCTAAACGTAAAATTTCGTGTACTTTGGTAAGTTGACCACAACAGACTGCAGCATTAACTGTACGGACATTTGAAACAAATTCAAAATGGATCACGCCAAAGATATTCCACCAAACACTGAACATTATTTATCCTCCAAAACGATCTTTGTTAACGACTGAAAAAGACACTTGTCGAAGATTAAGCCACTGTTTATACCAGTAAGGATTCTTAAAAGAATCCATATTTCTTCATAAATCATGATTTGTCACAGAAAACGATTGTGGCGGGGAGTTTGGAGTAATTTTGTACAAATGTTTAAGGCGTTTAGGTTGAGATTCATTTAAGTGAAATTTTTGTAGAACGTTTAATAATCGTACTATGACATCTTAAGTGGCACCAAATGGTTGAATTGAATGCACCCAACTCGTCCGACAATCGTTATATTGTAGTAACCGTATCTCCTTTAATAAATTGCAAAAAAAAAATAGGTTAATCGGTTAATCTTTAAAAGGCAACTCGAGGTACAACTTCTTCGAAGAGTAAAATCGCCATTTCTAAATTTTTTAAATTCATATTAACATTAAGAGACTCTTTGTCTTCTTCTCAGCCACTTGAGCAGCCACTTTCCTTCTTAAACTCGTATATACTCCTCAATTTGCAAATAAAAAATTATATCTCGCTACCTTCAAAATATGAGTTAGTTGATAAAGAAAGAAAACGACATCTTTTTCCGAACAACCTAATAACTATCATACATGCACATATGCAATTCTGAATAAGGGAATGCTTTTAAAGTGTTTATAACGCATAATTTTGCCTAAGAACAACTTTCATTGAAACCAATCAAATAGAATTATTAGGTGAACACAATCATGATCAAACACATCAAACCGGTATTTTTTTAAGTTAGATTTAGTGTTCAAATCAATATGAATATACTAACTTATGATTATTCAAATTATAATCTGTACGATTAGTAAGGTTGCCCAAATTGTAATCATGATTGCCTAATCAGGGGTGCAGGATAAAGCACACTGTATTTACATAGAACAAACACGCAGGATTGTGATCACGATTACATGATTTATTTTTTTTAAATCACGGATATGATCGAAAACTCCTAACACCAAGTGAAATAATCATTTGCAAGCACGAACAATTTTAAAAGACCAAATTTATTTCAAAACCTACAGGATGTCCCAAACCTCTGGAAAAGTCCAAAAATGCCCCTTTAAATTCATTTTAGAAAAGGTATTAACAAAGGTTATGTAGGTTTACTTCCACATTATTTAAAATTATTTTCAAATATACAGGAAAGTTCATTTAATAAGTTACAAATCTAACTTATTATTTTTTAAAAGGAGCACTATATATTTTATTGAACTTTCGATTAACACTTGAAGAGACGATAAAAATCATATAACATTACACTTAGTTATTTTTAGTTTTACCGAGTTGTTTTTCATTTTATGCAAAAATTGAGTCATGTTTCATCGTCTGCCAAATTGTCAATTTTAATGATACGACAATCAACCTTGAACCAAAATATTTCTAAATTTTTCTTGTTTTACAATATTCATCATTTTTAAAAACCTAGCGACTATCAACAACACCACGATTCAGTTCGCGTATTGTAAAATTGGTCTCTTTCAAATGGAACCTACCCTGTATATAATAGTATATTTAGAGAGTGCTTTCTATGAGCTTTCCAACCATAGCATATTCTACGGCCTTAAGATTTATAACTTGTGAGTTATTATCACTTTTTTATAATTAACTTAAGGAACATGCTGAAAAATATTTTCATACGTCTCAGAATCATTTAAAATATTTATCCGTACAATTTATTGCACTTTAGTGATATAAATAAAAATAAATATACAGGAGATTCAGGCAACCCATTCATTAAAAGTTTACGGACTTCTCCTTTGAATTTCTGTTTCATATTTTGTAGTTATAAGTTCACGATAAGGATCTATCGAAACATAATATTTTGAATTTTCCGACACTCCCGCTTATACCGCAAGTTGCTGTCAACTTTCTTATTTTAAATGGAATACCCCATCTTCTAATGCATTTTTGAAATATCCATAAAATTCTAAAAATATTTTGTGCAACATGTGATACAAGAAAAATTAACCGTATTTCCATTTTTTTTTTTTTAATCGCAGACTTGCAGAATCTTCTTTATGATACTGCCATCTTTGTGCAACAAAAACCACGATGCCAATTTTTGGCCTGTGGTAGGATAGAGTAACATTCTTTCTGATCATGTCCACTTGATTGTTTACAGGCTTCTTGAAAAGTAACTTCTATTTGAACTGATTTGAACTGTCGAAAAGTCGTGTTTTTTAAATGGAACGCCTAGTATATTTTTATGCCGTGTGACTCAGGATTAAATATTCTTTCGTCCTGTGTTAGCATTCCCTATACCTACCTCTTATAGTTTACTCGTTATCGATAATTTCTTTTTAACACCTAATTTTTTTCCATTTTCGGTATTGTTTTTTAAATAGTGGACTATGGGAACTAGAGGAATTATAATTTTTGAAATCATCGGTCTAGTGGGAATTAGAAAGAACAATTTAGTCGCTACGAACAACCAAAAAATTAATATTCAAACACAGACATATGATATGTAAAGAAACAAGGGTATAAAGATGTACTCGGTACATGCAAAGAGAAGTAAATGCGTGTTTAGCAAAATGGCAAAGTTTCTTTTAAATCTTTTTCAATAGTTTGAATTTTCATGATTTTTAAGCCTATTTGTGCTTCAAAGTAATTGAACAAAAATAAAGTGCTTGAATAATTGTCTTGAATGATAGAGAAGTGATAATAACTCACAAGTTGTTAAAAGTTAAATTTTAATGCCATAGAATATGGTATGGTTGGAAAGCTCGTAGAAAGCACTATCTAAATATACTATAATATACAGGGCGTTAAGTAATTAATTTTACAATACGCGAACTGAATCATAGTTTTGTTGATAGTCTAGAATATTGTAAAAGTAGAGAGGTTTAGAAATATTTTGGTTCAAGGTTGATTGTCGTATCATTAAAATTGACAATTTGGCAGACGATCAAACATGATCCATTTTTTGCATAAAATTATAAATAACTTGGTAAATACAAAAAATAAGTAAGTATAGTGTTATATCATTTTTATCGTCTCTTCAAGGTTTAACCGAAACTGCAATGAAATATATAGTTCTCCATTTAATAAATAAAAAGTTAGGTTTGTAACTTATTAAATGAACAACCTGTATATTTGAAAATAATTTTAAATCATGTGGAAGGAAAACCTACACGACCTTTGTTAAGACCTTTTCTTGATAAAATGAATTTAAAGGGTCATTTTTCGATTTTTCCGGAGGTTTGGGACACCCTGTACATATGTACATTATTTATTTTTAAAATGTAACTTTGTAACCGTGTTTTACAAAAATTAAAACCACTGCAATTATATCTAAAAAATCTGCAAGATGTGAAACTATGTAATTATTCAGATTTAAGATACGAACATTTACAAAAATAGTAAAAATTGCACTCGCAATTTAAACACAAGCAAGGATATGATAAAGCAACGGATAAATTCGACACTTTCAAATCGATCCCTCAATTTTGTCTAATCTTTCGCTTCTTTAGAGAAATATTTGTAATAATGAAAATCTCGAATGCGAATGTTAACTTTATTTTATTTTGTTTAATGCAACTCTCCAATTTTCTTTATAATTTTAAATTCTGCTCAAAATTTTACCTAATCCTCTACATGTCCAAAGTCAACTGCTTTCGAGATATGCATGCATGAAAGTAGATATTTTGTAAGTTTTAGCATACTATAAAGTTAAAACTGTTAATTAATTCCGAATACAGCTGTGTATGTTTTTATAGTTTCCATAACGATGTCATGTTTCCCTAAAAAGACAAATATGTGTAAGTAAAAATTGACGAGTCCAAACCTTTTTCGAAAAAAATTGATCGTTTCGAGAATATCGAATTTATCTGATACTTGTATATTACAACGGGAACAATTTGTTTATCAAATTCGAAATTATTACTACCATCTAATTTATTCGCTTTTCAGAATTTTTCAAATGCTCTTCGTGCTATAGAAATGTTTCAGAAATAAACGAATTAAGTATAATTTCGTTCCAATCAATTACAAATAACAAAGAACACTCTCCCTCGTATTTATTGCCCTTTACAAAAACTCCGATCCAATTGATACACTGCAGGTAAATTATTATGGTAATTAATACGGGCTTCTCAAAAACATCTTGTATTTTTTTTTATTACCACCAACCATCCTGCACAAAAAAGCTTAAATAGAAAAAATCATGATCAATTTCCTTCGAATGAAAACAACAAGGACGTTCAATGCGGAATGTTTATTTATCTACTTAATTCTACATGAATTATGTCGTTTGCATAAGCTTTCTTTCTGATAGACGTTTTACATAATTGTAAATTATTCCTCATTGTATCTCGTTTAGATCTATTTTGCCACATCCTGAGTCTAGCGTCCGTAAATTTCGGTCATTATTACTAAAATTAGAATGATGGTGTTTCGTATTCGCGTGCACTTTTGCACGAGCTATGAATTCTATTTTTGGTGCGTATCTTTCGGGCTTTTGAACTAAAAACTGCGACACCCAAGAGGAGAAAGTTTCCAAGCGTAAACGAAATCAAATTATCACGGTATTTTGATCACGTTTGATCCGCCCATTTAGGCCTCATCTGTATACATAACCTTTTATGTGCTAATTATATTAGTCCCCAAGGGCGCTCGATTGAATTCGATGGACTCAATGAATTTCCTAATTTCGACGTTCCCTTATGTATTCATTCATAAGTTCGTTAAAACTGGAAACTAACGGGACCAATCACGATAAGGGTAATATTACTATTTACATAATTTCATCAATTAACGTACATACCAAATGTTTTATTTTAAACCGAAAATATGCTCCCGCGAATCTAAGCAATCGCGCAAAAGTATGAATTCCATTTCTTTTGAATTATGAATAGTCATTTCTGTTTTCGATATCTGCCCTCACAGTGCTTGAATAAAAGAACTAAAGCGCTTTTGTATCAATTTGCAATTTCGACTTCTCTTCCAAACTTGCAACAAATTTTTAAAACGTCTAAATTTTCAAATTTGCTGTAAAACATTATATAGCCACTTTGGGTGGATAACGTATTAACTACACACGATTTTTTCTAAAAAACATATTTTTTAACTGCATACACGTATTAGGTTCACAATAGGAAAAAGTTTTTGATTTTTGAGTTTTTGAAAAAACGTTATCCTTTCATAGAACGTGGTAAATTCCTGTTGCTAGCCCAAAATAATTAAAAATTCTGTTTGGACTCTTGAAAAATATACAGTTTTTCTTAGTAAAATTACGTCAGCTGATATTGCCTGTGTCATAAATAAATAAAAATATATCTTCTCACGATATCAAACGTGCTGAAATTTTAGTTCAAAAAATTTTTCGTCCTTGTGAAGAACTTGGAATAAAAGTTAATATCGGCACTTCTTCATTGTAAAGACAACCAAGATGCTTTGGAGCCACTAGGGTTTGAATAACAAAGTACCTTACATAATATTTTTTTTCTTAAGTATTCAGATCAGAAAATTTTCGAAACTCGAAAACAAATGAAAATTGAATTAAAATATTTGTTTTTTTTACTTATTTTTACGTCTACAATGCATTTCTAAAGTTTGTACGATTCCTCCCCACTCACCCTGTAGAAGAACTTTGCGACTCCCTATCCTCGTCTTTATTTGCTATAAGGAGAATTAGAAACATTATAAATATCCAAGCTGAGAGAATGGTCTACTATGCTATTTTTCACTCAAAAACAGCTTAAGCTCTTGAAGTGGGGCCAATGTTCACATCTTGACAAACCGTTCCTCCAAACCACTATACAGGGAGATTCAGGCAAACCATTCATTAAAAGATTACGGACTTCCTCTTTGAATTTCTATTTCATATTTTGCGGTTACAAGTTAGCGATGATGATATATTAAAATATAATATTAAATTAAATTAATTAATTAAAATATAATATTTTCGGGCACTTCCGCTAGTACCGGAAATTGCTGTCAACTTTCTTATTTTATAGGGAATACTCAAGTTTTATTGCATTTCTTAAATCTTCATGGAATTATAAAAATATCTTGTGTAACATGTGATCAAGAAAAATTAGCCCTTTTAGAGATATTTCCATTTTAAAAAAAAAAGTTCAAAGTTGCAGTACCTTGTTTATGATGCTGACATCTTTGTGTAACAAAAGACGTCTGGTTGAAAAGTAACTTCTATTCGAACTGATTTCAGCTGTCGAAAAGTCATGTTTTTTAAATAGAACACTCAATATTTTTTTACACCATAAGAATCAGAATTAAATGTTCTTTCGAACTGTATTAGCATTCCGTATACCCATCTCTTACCTTTCTCTTTCTATTCATGATTTTCTCTTTGACACATCAAGTTTTCTGCTCGAATCATCAATTTTTTCACTTGTCAGTATTATTCCTGAATAGTGTGCTATGAAAATTTAACAAACTGAGGTTTTTTAGATTAATTTCTGACTGTAATTTCAATTTCATTTTAAAAACCGACAAATAATATTTAAATACACATCTATTATCTCAACTTTTTGATTACATATGCCGCATGTATTAAAATTCTTGGTATGACTATTTATACATTTACAAGGAGAAATTTACACTTACAACACAAAATTTTATGAAAACTAATAAATAAATCAAAAATATTAAAAATAATACACAAATTGTTGATTTTAATATTGGCTCTCTTCTCTAAGTTGTCTTCAGCTATTATTTATTAGTATTAACTTTCTGTTGTGTATAGTAATAAAGTTTCCTTGATATAACAATTTTTTCTTATTAACTTCTTGAATTGTCGATTGTTTTATCATCAAATACATTTAATATGTCTGTGTCTGATTATTCATTTTTTGGTTCTTCGTAGCGATTAAATTGTTTTTTTTTAATTCCTTTTAGACGGATGGTTTCAAAAATTAAAATTTCTCAAGTTTTTCACTATTTAAAAAGAATACCGAAAAATGGCAAAAAATTAGGTGTTAAAAAGAAATCATCGATAACAAGTGAACTATAAGAGATAGGTATGGGGAACGCCAATACAGGACGAAAGAACATTTAATCCTGAGTCACATGTGTAAAAATATACTAGGTGTTCCATTTAAAAATCATGACTTTTCGACAGTTGAAATTAGTTCGAATAGAAGTTACTTTTCAACCAGCCCGTAAGCAATCAAGTGCAAAACTGGACATGATCTGAAAGAATGTTACTGTAGCCTACTACAGGCTAAAAATGGGCATCATGGTTTTTATTACACAAAGATGGCAGTATCATGACTAAGGTTCTGCAAGTCTGAGTTATTTTTAAAAAATAAAAATATCTCGGAAACGGTTAATTTTTCTTGTATCACACGTTGCACAAAATATTTTTTGAATTTTATGAATATTTCAAAAATACATTAAAAATTGGGATATTCCATTTCAAATAAGAAAGTTGACTGCAACTTCCGGTATATATATATAAGCGGAAGTGCTCGAAAATAAAAGATACTATATATTTTGCAGTTATAAGTTAACGATAAGGATCTATCAACCTTATCGTTAACTTATAACTGCAAAATATGAAGCTTTTAATGAAAGGGTTGCTTGAATCTCCCTGTATATTTTAAACGCACAAAATAACTCCTCTACTGGGTGTTTATATCTACGTATACACAAATAATCCAAGTGTATCATAATTTAAATGAGTTCAATTCCAGACAAGAAGCTCAGAATTATAAACTACGCACAGATCAAAATCTTACAGTTCCTTACCTGAGACTAAGCACTACTGATTCTTTGTTAATGGGCCTGATTTTATTTAACAACTTATCTGTGAGCTGGAGATCGTTACCCAGATATCATGTTTTGCAGTTTAAGTTTGCTTGGCATGAAATAAACTTGTGCCTAATTTGACGCTGAATGTTTTTCAAGTCAAGGTAGTGGAATTAACGCAAGAAGAACTAAAACCTGTATAGGTAAAATGGTCTCCCTAGTGAATTTAGGAGGAAAATTTAGTCAGATAAAATCATTCCCAAAATTAAATTGAGGAAAGGGCAGTTGTGGGACATCAAAATAAACCTATTTTCTTAATTCGCTTTTGAACAAAACCCAATAATAAGAAAGTTACAGCAGTTTAACTTTCTTAATTTCTTCTTTAATTTACACCGATAGCTTCTTAATTAATAAAAATTATTTCACAAAATACAATTCTATTGTTAAATAAACTCACCACCATTCATAAAATGTCTATGTTAATCTGTTTCCTAGTTTTGTTTTTAATTAGTAGGCGGTGCACAACGACAAGAAAACCCGCTTTTGGGCATTAAAAGAAAAAATGAAATAGTTGTAACTTTAACGTGACTACATTTTTTAAAATAGTTTATTGTAAAGCAGTGTTTAATTAATTCATAAATGCCTCAAATTTGAATTTAAAACGTAAAATATTACTACAGGCGGTAACTTTTGCCCTTTAATTAATTTCACTTTAAACCCTTGTAACTTTTTAGTTATTGATTTTTTACCAAAAGTTGTAAAATTTTAATGCCTTCAATATATTTAATGACCAGAAAACAAATAAAAAAATGATTATTCAAATAATTTTACATCCATATTAGCAACTGATAGCGTTAGCGTCTTACAACTCTACGAAAATATTTATTAACTTTCTGTAATTGAAACTGTGAGACATTAAAAATGTGAATTAAAACTTTTTGGTGCATTATACCTATCGCGAAGACAATACGGGAGCACAGTGTAAACTTTTTATCTTTTCATACAAACTTGTTATATCATAAATGATTCATTAATCCAGTGAGCTTTGCAATTGTAAATGCTTTTTCCTAGATGAATTGTTGATGCCTTTAAATCCTCAAGCCGTAAATTAAAGTTTACGGCAAGACAACATCGCATTGGACTTTTTTATTCAAGAAAATTGTACTCCTTAAAATATGCTTGAAGTTAGAAACGTAACCCCTAAAGTACTTCTGCTATTGACGGAGCTTTTGAAAAATATAAATTTTTTCTAGTAGAAATATTGATTTTAACGTAAAATATCATAGTATTGCTCAGCTTTCAAGCTGAAAGTGCGCGACCACTCCACCTTTTCAGATTCAAGATATTCGGAGATATGTTCAAAAGTTCCCCCTACTCCCAACGAATTCATCTTAATCTGGAGTCTGAACGCTACAGTGTTAAAGCTCTAGACTGCGACGACGTTAGTTAAACTCTAGTAGACTTAGACGGGTGCGTGAGTACACAGTGGAACCAGAGGCACGATTTCAGCTTCAGCGAACAGCACACGCGGATTCCTTCCGGTGCAATGACAACATCGACGTCGACGTCGAGGTCATCGAAGGGTGCGTATTTCCAGATTTCTCTTACATGCAGAAATTAATCGCCGCACTTTGCTTTCGAAATTTGAATTATAAACACGCGTAAAAATAGGTATAAGCGAGTGTGCGTCTACTGTGTTGCTTTCTGGAATACAGTCTACGAGATTTTATTGACGACGCCTAGCACGTGCGTTCGGCGAGCAAAAAAGAGGAACTGGGATTCTTCGAAGCTGAACCGTCATAAACATTAGGTTTCGAAATATAATTCCGAGACGCCGACTTTTAGTCACGTATATGAGAAAGCCCAGGTCTTGAAGCAGAAAATTCACTTAGTATGGAAATCTCAATTTTAAGAAACTTTATATCAACATAATCTAGGAATCGTTTTAAAAAGTTCAGAAAATGAAAATCGTGGACACTTACGTCCTATTGGTCGAAATAACTATACCACAGTAATACGTACATGTGTAAGTACTACTGTTTTCCACAGACACCTGTTTTCTAAAACGGTTTGTCGGATAGATTGTTTTAATGCGATAATGTGATAAAAATTTACTGTATATTTACCTGAATAATGTGTGTACTAATTTCCATAATAATTTCAACCTCGAAACTTCGTTTGAAAATTATTCTAAGATCAATAACATTTTTAACTTTCTAAATAATTTCGATGAGATTTTTTTTTTTTTTGTAAGTCTCCTTACTTTGATTTTCTTTTTTATTCTTCTAAAGTCCTCGACTTCTTATTTTATTTTACTTTATAAACATTATCGTTTTGGTGTTAAAGAGCCTCATACTGTTTAACAAAACTTATTTTCCCTCTTCTGTAATTCAAGTTGATGTTACTTCAATCTAATTACGACGACGAATCTTCCTTTCCGTTTTTATCGAATAATACTAGCATGATAGTTCGCGAAAATTTGATTACTTTAGATAAGCGGGATTTAAAGAAAATTTCTGCAAATAAAATGTCATCAAGTATGAGAATGTACAAATCTTTCAAGTTTAAATATATTTTTTTATAACCTTTTAACGGACAATTTAAAATCGCATAAACTGTCAACGTACTGTTAAGTTTCTTTTTAATTTCTAATAAAGCTATAGATAAAACGTAAACAGGTAAAAGTCTTGTTGTTTCGAACCAGGTAATCCAAAAAATACAGCCAATTTTATGTAAAGTATACCGGGTGTGTCATGCACCGCTCCGCATTTTTTCGTTATTTTTTTTCAATTCCTTATATTTTATAACGAATTTGAGTTTATGAAGTTTTTATAAAGTAAGTTTAATAAGGGTTCCCTACACCCAAGTTCAATAGTTATATTGAGATATATAGAGATATTAGGCTTTATTTATGGGTTTAAGAAAATACAGATGTAGCTTTTATAATTGTTATCTCAATAGCAAAGGAAATTAGAAGCAGATACTGTTACAAGCTAAGTGGAAAGTATCTACCTTAGGAACAAAATTAACCTTATTAACTCAAACTCATTATAAAATGTAGGGCGTTCCATTTAAAAAACGAAGTTCCACATTCTACAATCAAATTAAAGCATCCTGTATACACTGTGTTTACGGATCTTGACAAGAGGAAAAACTTTTTTAATATCAACTTTACGCAAAAAAAAACTTATTCTTATTAAAAGCTCTGCTTGTCAAGAATCGTCAGGAAAAATGCTTAAGTTTCAATTTTGAACTACAGCCTATCTAAAAAATCCAAATTTCTAAATTTTATGTTGCAGAAATCAAAGAAAGGTATTTATTTTGGAAAGCTTTTCGAGAAACGGTTACATTGAACAATTTTATAACAAATCGGATGTACTTAGAGAAAAAACAGATGACATGTTTATTAGATAAGTTTTAACATTATGATTATCTATCAGCAAGGGATGTTGATTAAAGAAGAACACGTTTATTTGATAAAATTTTATGAAATTGGTAATGTTTCCTAAGAATGTGCGATTGATCTTTTTCATGAAAAGTTTCCCGATACAATGATATCACGTGAACCATTTCGATTGCTTTAAAAAAAATCGAAGGAACCGGATCAGTATCGGATTTAAAGGGGTCGAAGAAAAAACGATTAGCAGTAAATTGGATAATAAAAAAACCCTTCAAAAATATGTAATTTTGAGTCATTCTGTATTTCAAAATTTAAACTTGAGTACGGTTTCTGAAGTTTTCAGAGATGAATATTCTTAAGCATAATGCAAATCGATAACAATAAAGTTTTATTCTTTCTATAAATTCAGATATTTGAATATTTTAGACACTCTTTAGTTAGAAAAAAATTAATATACGTGTGATTTTTGAAGTTGTTTAGATAGTAGAATTTTTGAAAGCATACATTTTTGCTTAAAATCTACATTTCTTCAACATAAAATTAAAACCATTTGGACTTTTTAGGCAGACTGCATTTAAATTGTAAATATAAGCATTCTTTCTGAAGTTTCTTGAGAAGCAGAACTTTTTGTAAAGAATAACTTTATTGCGTAAAGTTGATATTAAAAAAGTTTTTCCTCTTGTCAAGTCGATCCGTGGACACACTGTATATCAAAATAATTTTAATAAGTATAAGGAGCTCAATGAAATTAAAATTTTGTATAAAATAATTTTTCACATATTCAACAGGAACGACACTATTGAAGAAATGCCGTTGGTTCAGGCACCCAGTATACAACAGGAAAAATCTATGAACCAAACAAGAAAATATTTAGTTATTTTTTAATTTTTAAAACTGAAACATTTTTCTTTTTTAGAACTTTTTCTTATTTGTCTTGCATATTTTTACTGTAACCGTATTAGTGTCATGATTGAGGATTCTTGATATAAATCCATCAATTCTTTGATTGACCTCCTTTTGGACTAACCGATATTTTCCCTCTATAAATTCTTTTCAAAATTTTTCGTTTCCATATTTCTAATAATTATTTTGCTCGTTTAGATCATTATGAACCACATAAGATTGCAGCTCTTATTCCCCGCTCTTTCTGATATTTCTAGAAATTATTTTCGATTTCAAGCAAGGGTATAGAGTCTTCCATACATACTTTTATTTCCTTTTTTAACTGTGTTCTTATTTTCTCTTCTCTTTAGTTTTGATATTCACGTAAAATTTTAACTACTTCTCATCTCATTCTATAAACTTCTCGTCTGCAAATGGCTGTAATGATGAGATAATGTTACTTCTCTCAGAAAGTTTTATAGTTAGTGAAGCCCCTTGGCATATGTAGACTATTATATGTATGTTTAGAAGCATTCGATTTTTTTTATATACTTTTATATTTAATGTGTTGAACCAGTTTAATAATTTTATTACCTGTTTTTGTTGGTATTTGTAATTTCTTGAGAAAAATAAAAAAATCGTTTAAGTAATGATAAAGGAGGAATATATTTTTCGTAAACTGAAATGAATGATAGAGTGACATTTTAAGTACGTGTAGCAATTATTTTAAATTATCCCACAACGTAGAGAAGAACTTGATGACAGGACATAAATTTTCCTTCCGGGTTATGAAACTCAAAACATGATCAACAGTAAATAAGAGAAATTGGCGAAAGTTTAATCTAATGTAATCAATCGTCTTCCCCTACAATTACATTACAAAAAATGAGCGAAACGATTTTGAAATTCCTCGGCTGCTTGCTGAATTCATCGTCGAACGAGTAAATAAGACTCGAAGTTATTATTTCAAAACGGCCGTATTAAAGAAAAACTAACTCTCCTGAGTGAATAAATTCGCCGGCATGTGAAAACATCTTCAAAAGAACTCGCGAAATCTCGGATAAAATATTTGCAATACGCGGCCGTTTCGGTTACCTCCGAGGCCGAAATACGGGCGCTTCGCCGGACAGGTGCTCGTAAAACATCTTTTGCGAATTTACACGAGCTGCGGAAATTTTCTGTCAGCGTCGAACTAACGAAATCGAAATTTATTTTTGCCCGCGAAGACTTTAATTTGTGGTTGCAGCGTCGTTGGGCGTTTAACAAATACTTCCCTCTCGAGCACGTTCTAATAGATTAAATTTACGACGACTAAATCCCATCAGATGAATTATGTTGTTTTTTTTACGTGGCATTTCCGTTCTGTACGATATTAGAAAATGTCATATATTTTCTTTAACAGAGGCGTAACATTATGCGGCCAATGAATGGGTTTTGCTTACAAAGCAAAAGTAGGTACTTTAAATTAAACCAGCAAAGGTGTAGGAAACGTTAATCATTGGAATCATCATATTAATAATAGGATGTTAAATTAACATATAATACAGGCAGTTTACTTTCACAGTTTTTTTTAGAAACAACGATGTAAATTAAAATAAAAATTTAATTTTCGACAAACCATTTTCAAGGAATTGTTAATAAGCAAAATACTTAGCTGTTTTCACTACTATTAATATTTCTGGCATTTAACAATCACTGATATATTATGCAGCGTACATCATCAGAAGAATAAAATGAGATTAGCTATTCCAAAAGAATTGCCAAGGACGGACGATATTTATCCGACAAATAACCAAAAATGCCTTATTAAATCCTTATAACAGCAAGTTTTTAAAACTTAAAGCTTCACTATTTGATCTTATAAATATTTTCTCGATATTAATAAAACACTTAAATGTCCAAAATGGACACGAATAATAAAGCAAAATAATGATGTTGAAGAGACTAAAAAGCAACTTACAAAGTTATGTCAACACTACTTTCTATGGTGTATGAACGTTTCTGGAAATATTACAAGTCTATTATTAAATATTATTATTGTTTAATAAAAAAGTTATAAAGCAAAGGTAGTTATGTTAATATTGCTCTTAAAGGACTCTTATAAAATAGGTTTACAGCACTTATTTTGATACCTAATTACTGTGTCCTTAATTTGATACATATTCTAAAAGAAGCTATTTCGCTGGGTAGCAGTTACCAATAGTGGAGTGGTATTTTATTAAAGACAGAAAATATCTTCTAAGTATACTTGTTATTGATTTATGGATAATTTAATTTAATAAGCAATTCAATATGTATGTACATCAATTTATATTTTTTTATGCAAAATAATATTGGGTTATTCTATTGTGTGCTTTATAACAATGGCCGCTGCATCTTATCAAAAGGGAAACATATAAATATGACCTCTAACAGAAACGATAAAGACAAATAGAGGTGTATAAGAAATTAAATCGGTGAGAATTAAAAGGAACTAGCTGCCAAACTTAAAAATAAAATTACGTGTATCTGCGGTGGTTTGTTGAAAGTATTTGCCGTCGGTTGGTCATGAAAGGAACTTGCACCTTATATTCTGCGGTTAGATTAGAGTGTCATTTGCAAAAAAAATGTTTTGATAGAGAAAGACAGTAAGTGACATTGCAACGTTTATAAGAGTAAATTACTATATTAATACTCTCACTAAGACTCTGTGAAATGCATTTATAACAGTGTAACACAAAACAAACGATCCTCCTCCAAATCCTGTATAAATATGTACTTTAAATTACGTTATCCATGGCGAACAGATAAAATAGCGACATCTTACTATCGCTTTTTGACCTGACATTGCAGTAGGATAGACAAATTGAAGCGGGATTTGCTCCTAATAAGTCCCCCATGCAAGGCGGCCATGCTTGCTGTCAAAGCATAATGAAAGTTTTTAGAAAAATTTTGTGCAAATCGTTCTTGATTGCAGTGAAAAGCTCGAGCAGCCTCTGTACATCTGTTATCCATGGCCTAATATGTACTTGATACGTGCTTGAAATTACCTTTATTTGTTGTCATCATAAATTTTAAATAGATAAAACGGTGAAATTATTTCAAGCGCGAACTAGTAAGTTGTTCTTCATCGAAAAATCAAAGTAAAAAAAGTAATGTAAAAAATACTAGTGCATTTGTCCATTTGCCTGCGGCTCATTTTCTAATCTGATGCGCGCACACTAAAATAAATGTCTTATGAGACTTACTTTTTAATACACTATTATTCGAGCAATTATAAGTCCACATTAATTCCCTTTCACGTTTTAGTTCGATAATCATTACATAAAACCTCCACAATTCTCATCATTTATAAAAGCTCTTTGTGATGGTGTGTAAGTAATATTTTTCCTAAATCCAGACAAATTACTGTATATTTATTATTTGACGCCTTTCGCCAATGATAGAAGGTACAAATGCAACATTTATAAATGCGTTGATATAAATGTTTTATTACCTGGCGTTATAAGCACTTTTACAGCTTGTTCATAAAACTGAATTGTTATGTAAGCAATTTTTACTTATCTTAATAAATCAAAAAAGTACATAACTCTTCAAATAAACAGTAATAATAAAGTAATACGGAATGAGAAGCTCGGTAGAGACAAGACCATTTTACATAGGGAAAATGAAGGATCCACAAGGAAGAGCAAGAGCAAATATGTTGCACAACTGTTTAATTATTTCTGAAAATGTAGAATAGTCATTGTTTTAATCACTAGGACGATTAATACTCAGAAGAAACATATTTTAAAGACAAAAGTTAAACAAGAAAAAATGTCTATAATTTTCTTGTTCCGTACGTATCCAGAGTCTTTTTTCATTTCAACCTTTAACATTTCGGTTTATTTATTCCATCAAGCCTTGGTCGTCTTTAATCGAAATTTTTTTTAACGTTCTTTTATCTTTCTTCCTTTGAGATACAAGTAAAATGGAGGTAAATGGATAAAATGGAAATTTATTTTGACCGCACATTACTTGATAAAAAATTTAATCAGGAATAAACGAAATCTAAACTTTTCTGATATTAGTATTATAAATTTATAACTTTTAAAATAACTTTTTTGTTAAACATGCAAGAAGTAAACTTTTGTGTGAGTCTGTTGGTGTTTCTTGGAACAAAAAGGGAACCTACATCACTTGCACCCTGTTAAGCGAACTTCGCAAATGTAGTCGGGAGCTTAGCACGAAACGAAAACCTATAAATAGGCGCGACAAAATAAGGCAAAAACCTCAGGCAGACTCCAATTACGTGCGAAAAGCGAACGAGTTTCGTCCCAATCAAGGGCGAGCGAACGCGGAAAAGCGGCGAACGAAATTGGCAAATGTTTCACGTAAGTCGGAGCCGACAAGCCACATAAGGCTGTCGGTCGACATTGTGATTTCATTTACGTATTGTTTTTCTTCGGTGATAAGGTGACCTTCGCATTTGCATTCGCTCGATTTGTCTGTCCTGCGACATAGTTTCGCCGTCAGTCACACTCAAACCATGCGGTTCGTCCAAAGACGAGGTGAATAATAAAAAAGATCGAAATTCCGGATTTAACGTAGTTTTCGTCGTTATAATTCTATTTTTTCTCTATAAATAGCAATTCAACAAAAAAGACTTTTCGAATGTTTTCGTATTTAGATTTATTATTACGTTAAATGATGAATTTTTCATTTTCAGTATTTAACATCCACGATTGTATGTAACTTGCTTTTCATCACAAAATCAAAACATCATTTATAAAAGCTCTTTGTAATGGTGTGTAGGTAATATTTTTCCCAAATCCAGACAAATTACTGTATATTTATTATTTTACGGTATTTAAATCACATTGTAAAACAACAATAAAACGTAATTCGGTTTTTTAAAGACTTTATTACATACTCTTAAGAAGCAAACATAACTTTTTTATAAATACGAAAAGCATCCACAAAAGCCACGTACAAATGCAATATTTATAAATGCATTGATATAAATGTTTTATAACTTAGAGTTATAAGCACTTTTATAGATTGACCTTAAAACATAATTTAGCTGTAAGAAGCAATAATATATGTTACTTGGGAGGTATCGTCAGATCGCCGTTGATATGCATTTTAAGAAACTTATCGCCATTGAACAGTAGCGATTTGCATGTAGAACTTAATGTGACGATAAAATCATCTAGCTATGCCATAACAAAACTATATGCATGTTAAGAAAGTTATCGCCATTGGACAGTAACGATCTGAATATTTATTGCTTATTGATTAAAACATTCTGGCCTACAGAAATTCATAGCGAGTGTAGAATTGTTTCTTGAGACATACGATTTTCCCTGTAAACATAAAGTACCTCGATTATTATTTGTTTGGTTTCTTGGTTTTACTTGTTAATAGCTTTTCATGACCAATCAAGGGCGGGCATCATATAAACACGAGAAGCTATTAACATCAAGTAAAATCAAGAATTAACACGAACCTAAATAATTTTTTAGCCAAAATAGTTTTTCATGTCAAACAATAACAATAAGTATTAGAATGTTTACTTTTGGCTACAAAGTCGGTACTCATTTGTTACGTTTTCGATCGCCATTTATTTTTTTTTAGTAAATTCTGGTGGTTCAGGTAAATTACTAAAATGTTTCTTTTAAACATTTTTTGATATGCCTGATAATAAAGAGTGTAGGTACCATTCAAAATATGTATATATAACCAAAAATCCTGTACATAAAACAAATTAGTCAAGTTTTGCTACGGAATATCTAATCGTATCGATTCTGTTTTTCTAACGACCACGGGAGCGGCGTCCTCGAGCATTTCCAAACACTGACGAATTAAGTTATTGTAAATTATTCAATAATCGTCGCCGCGCGAACGCCTCAATTCAAATTCATTTATGCCGTCGCGCTCATTATGCAACGATGGAAGTCACAATCGCGTTTGTACGGCACACCGGGTACCGTGCAAATCGAATATACCGCGCATCTTAATAAACTATTAGCGACGTTGCACCGATACATGATAATGAACCCCTGCGTCTGAACGCGCTGCGTCATGAAGACGCGTGCACGGTTCTAAATTTATATGACGCGTTCGGACGCGTTGACACCGGCATCATAATGAAAACGTCCACTGGACGTTGGCCGTCCTGCCAAAACCTAATTATATTCACTAAATAGACGAGTACGAACTCTCAACTATTTCATTCACGGGATCGAATTCATAAGGCGATTTCATTCTTTTCGAATGCTGAATGAACGCTAATTAAATTCATCTTGAGGGAGAAACGCCCGTTGTTTTATTTTTAAGGTTCGACTGGTGCAAGAAATATAAAGAATATAACTTCTGCTCCACGTGTAGTAACATGAATAAAATTTTAATCAACAAGATGACAACGAATCTGAAGATTATTCGGTGCAGTGTTGTATTTTCTAATCGACGCTATTTTAACAATAATAATTCATGTTTTAATTTAAAAATTTTGCCGTCTGAATAAATTTTGTGTATCACACGTCCAAAAACTTTTTTGCGAGTATGAGAACTCGCGGCCAGAAGCTGTACTTTTGTAAGTATGAGCACGGTTTGTGGGCCGATTCGCCTCAGCTCACAAACGGTACCCATACTCGAAAAAGTACAACTTCCGGACTAGTGATGCAAATAACTATTATCTTCTCCCATAATGTTAACGTACCAGTAACTCTTTAGCGACGAGTCACGTTAAGAAGATACCTTTAACAACAACTAATGTGACTGTACTGTTAAAAAAAAACAAGTTGCGTAAAGATACTTTTAAAAACACTGATGCTTTAAAAAGACACGATTGCCATGAACCTGAAATGGCCGACTGTAGTATTTCGTTATTCGTGATAACGTGCCTTTTTTTTTAATTTCTTCTCATAGTTGGCCGTCATAAGGCACTCGATCTCTGTCTAAGGACACAGGTACTGCCGTCGTATGGTTGTGACACTTGACAGTGGGCATTTGAACAAGTGGGCTCTCAAAAATGACAAACTAAATATTTTATGTAATAATAATACAATAAATCTAGACGTTAACGATGTGGATATGACACAATAAACCGAATAAGTAACAAAAGAGCATACGTGAGTATATTAGATGCTTTCCAGGTAAAACATTAAGTTTACTTAAATCCCAAAACTATTTCAAGGCATAAATCTTTAAACAGTTGACCATATAACCAGAAGTTTCAGTAATTTAGCTGTTAATTTTGAAATAAAAAAATTTGGACTGATTGTAATTTTCCATCATGTTCCATGGGTAAGCTATTAGCTTATAATGGAACTTGGAAAATAATTGGATTTAGCGAATTCCGAAAACATTTAGGATAAAAATAAGAATATATAAAATAGCGACATCTTACTATCGCTTTTTGACCTAACATTGCAGTAGGATAGACAAATTGAAGCGGGATTTGCTCCTAATGAGTCCCCCATGCAAGGCGGCCATGCTTGCTGTCAAAGCATAATGAAAGATTTTAGAAAAATTTTGTGCAAATCGTTTTTGATTGCAGTGAGAACCTCGAGCAGCCTCTGGACAGCTGTTTCAGCCCTGCTTGGGGCTTCTTCAGCAGAGACGTAGCTCGACATTCCCACTGCAGACCAAAAACGACTTGCCCAATTTATTCGCAAATGCAAATCCCGCTTCAATTTGTCTATCCTACTGCAATGTTAGTTCAAAAAGCGATAGTAAGATGTCGCTATTTTATATGTTCATCATTCTTACATCGCATTTGCGAATAAATTGGGCAAGTCGTTTTTGGTCTGCAGTGGGAATGTCGAGCTACGTTTCTGCTGAAGAAGCCCGAAGCAGGGCTGAAACAGCTGTCCAGAGGCTGCTCGAGGTTCTCACTGCAATCAAAAACGATTTGCACAAAATTTTTCTAAGATAAAAATAAGGTTTAGGATCCAGTCCAAAAAGCCGTAAAATGATCTGAAATGTTTCTCTTGCAAGAGCATAAAATGACCGCTAATTGAAGGCAAATGGCAGTACTCTATTCAGGACTGCTTCCATGAGTTTTCTGAAAAATATCTGGACTTTTTTAACTCTGGTTCTATTTTATGTAAAAAGGACAGCCGCATAGTAGAACAATTTCGAGGTAAGACAATTAGCAAATGAAAATGCCAATTTCGTGCATTGACGATAGTGACATCGCGATAAGAATAAAATCATATAGGATCTGCAAACCACATTTCGAAAATAACGGTCGCATTTATTCGCAACATAAAGTCCCCCAACAAGCCTAACATTTGTTTACCTGAAGTTTTTTGCAGAATCTTGAAACAGGTAACTTTTTAATTTTAGAAAACCACATGTTGGCGTAAAAATCTTTTCTTGATCATCATTTGTCTTTCCGCTGTGGCGTCATCATGATATTTTTTAAATGACAACCGTAACTTTTTATCAAGATTTTGATGGTTCTTCATATCAATTAAATGCTCATGTCGAAAACTTAGTAAAATAATTAAAAAAATAATAATAAACATTAAATTGGTGCAGAGATGCAAAAATATTAGTCCAGTAGAAAGTGTGAAGGTCAGCGCCAATTGGTTCATAGGGAGTAATTTAAACATTTTTGTTAATTAATTATTAGTTTTTGTTTTGTCATTTAATAAAATTCATGGCGACGTTACAATGGAAAAACAAATGACGATCGAGAAAAGATTTGTACGCTAACATGTGTCTTTTTAAAGTTAAAAATTAACCTGTTTCAGGATTTTGCAAGAGAACTTCAAATAAACAAATTATAGGCTTGTTAATTTCATAATGATCACAAAAAAATAATTTTTATTTTCTTAACTAATATGTTTATTTTCTCCAAAAAAATTGTTATGTAAGGTACTACTTTCTTATATCAGCATTTAATTGACATGAAGGACCATCCAAATCTCAATTAAAAAGTTAGGGTTGTCATTTCAAATCATGATGACGTCACAGTGGAAAAACAAATGACGACCAAGAAAATATTTTTTTGCTAACAAGTGTCTTTTTAAAATTAAAAATTTATCT
Organism: Prosopocoilus inquinatus; assembly: GCA_036172665.1. Lineage (NCBI taxonomy): Eukaryota > Metazoa > Arthropoda > Insecta > Coleoptera > Lucanidae > Prosopocoilus > Prosopocoilus inquinatus. The sequence goes on from CM069871.1 coordinate 62,591,627, forward strand.
ATTTTAGGATTTTCCAAAAGAAAAACTTCAAATAAACAAATTATGGACTTGTTGTATATTTTCGTTCGTCTGTGTTACCTCAGTAATCAGAAATTCATATTCAAACTGACAGAATTTTTGAAGAAATTTGTCTAGTATAAAATTCTTTATCGACTTTTTTCCTAATCTTTTTCCCATAAGCCTCACAGGAGAAATACACATCGCTGGGCCACCCTGTACGTAATACTGGTAGAAGTTACTAATAAGCGTAACCGAAATAAGCAATACATATTTCTTACCATTCAAAAAGCCTGTAATCTGAAAATATTATTGTAACGAGAATCGAGCATTTGTTTAGCAACAACTGGTGTGCATGAAAACTTGAAAGCTTCTTCAAAGATCTCAAATGTAAACATGAAACAGTAGCAACAAATAAAATATTTACAACTTTTATTAACTGCTCTCTGCCAATTTCGTAAACAGTTGTGAGACACTGATCAACAAACAAACAACGATACGAATGCATAAAAATATGCGGCAAGGCATAATGAACTTGTTCAGATACGGTTTGTTAACTCTTCGCGAATCATAGACTCTAGCTGTCAATTAAGCAGCGTTTGTTTAATTATTTCCGATTCATTAAAATACTCTTCACTCTGAAAATACCGCATAAAATTCAAATTCACGCTCACTTATAGTTTTAATTAATTTAATTGGTTAAATTATCTCATAAGTTAATACAGCTGGGTTGAAATAATCCAAGTAAACCTTAATCCAATGCATTTTTTAAGGAAGCGTTTTTGTACACAAATTTATAATAACATTTGTTACATTTTTATTTTATACATCATGTTGGTAAAGATTCGACTTCAATTAATTATTCTAGTATGGTTATAAAACACATCATATTCTACCAGTAGGAATTTTATTACATTTTACCACATGTTTCGTTCTAACTTCAAAGGTGGGCTCATATTTGGCTATACCAAAATCATCCATGTGCATAATTATGTTACGATCACCGTTTTTACTCTCTCGATTAATTCCTCGAGTGTTTTCAACACATGTAAATGCTACTGGAGTTTATCCTCAGTTTCTATTTCTTGCTCATAAACAGTGGTTTATTTGACTCTATAATCGAAAATCCGGTGACTATATGTAGAAACCATATTATCAAATCCAATTCAAAACCGGACAAGCCCCTGCTCGAGAAACGCAAGAACTCATGTATTTTACTTACAGCGTTTTAAGCTTTCCAATTCTGATCAGAGATTTTGGAAATTATAATAATTTGATAGTAAATCGAGTATAACCAATTGAGAGGATAGTTGGGAAGGTAATTTAAATATAAAAATATGCAAAAGAAAACATTTGAACCAAAGAATGTATTCTTGATATACTTAACTCAAAATTAATTCTATAAAAAAACTTTAATAGGTAGATATCTAGGTAACTTTAGCACTTAGAAAATGTGTTGGGACAGAATAAAAACTGTACGTTAGTAGGTAAGCTTAGAATGAAGTTTCTGTTGATGATGGTACGATTAGTATTTTTGTTAGATACATATAATCATAAATATTAGTAATCCGCACGTAATTTTTAAGGCTCATACAGAATATCGTTAACAGGTCAACAACGCAGGCAGCCCTAGGGAAGCGGAAGTCGTCGCAAATGATTTTTCCACTCACGTTTCCTGACGCTCAGTAGTGGCGTCTCGAAGTTCGGTGCGCGCTGGGACATCCGAGAACAATGGCTCTAGGTAAGCCATTTATGATTATCATTTACATTTATGATTAGTAAAAAAAAAATATCCACGGCGGGTGTGTGGCGCATATAAAGCTCGCCTTAATGATAGTAAGCTCGCGTGACGTGAAAATGGAAGAAATTAATGTTAGTGTTTCTCGTTGTTTTATAAATAGAAATACTATGGAGTTACAAGTATTTTTAGTTTAGAGAATGTTACATTGTAAAATGTATGTTTCTTAAGACGAGAAAGTCTATTCATAGTTGGACAGGATAATGTGATTCGGAACGAATAAAAAAAAAGTTTAAGCACCCACACTTTAAACCATCCCGGGCATTCTTCCTACTTTTGCGTTCGAGAAATTCTACCCTCTTTTATTAGGATTCAGTATTATACCTGATACAGCATATTGCAGGCTGAGCTTACGGTTGATTCTTGCTTAGCCTTACTGTTAAAAATTTTCTTTTTTCGGTACAATAAAAAAAATACAAAGTAAAATATTAATTTAATGTTAAAATTACAAAAACCGCGAACGTAATAATTGAAGTCATATACTAAAACCACTTATGAGAAACTTTGAATTGATTTTAAGTTTTAAGTAGTGAAAAGAAAAGATACTCCTAATACTTAATTAACTCAAAAAGTTCAGGATGTTAAACCCCCTTGTGTGTAAATAATACTTTTAATTTTGTTTAGCAATTAGATGAATTAATTTGAATAACACTGTTACACAGGTTAATAATAAGCGAACTTCTAAAGACCTTCCCGCAGGAGCGAGCTAAAGTCTTCTAAATTAACTCCTTTTCATATTCGTAAAATTTAAAATCTCGAAAATCGTTTGAACTAATTCAAATGCTACTTAAATAAGTTGGTATAAGATACTTCTTTTTTTAATAAGTTCAGAGTCACAGTTTCGAAGATTTAAAAAAATAGGACGCTCTGCAGATGTCTTAGTTTAAACCTTAAAAAGGAATAAAAACATGTAGTATACTGAAAGATTAATAGAGAAAATAAAACCATATCCTTAACTGAGCAACCGTTTTTAAGATAATCTCAAGAAGTGAAATTTATGTTGCATAGTGAAAATATACAACAAAAAATATTAATGAACAAATAAAATCTGCTTAAATGAGCATATATTGTACAAGTGTTGGTAAATTTTTGCTGAGAAAAAAATTACACTGTGTTACAAATGAAAAAATCTGGATATACTTTTTATGTCATATAATGTGAGTTGTAGAGTTGGTCGAGTAGTAAATTGTAGTATATAGGAAAAACTCTACACACCCCAAAAAAATAATGCTACGGTTAAAAAACCACTTTTCGGTACCTTCACCTACTTAAAAAATTATAATTTCGATTTTCTTTTATTGAGTTTTGATTGTAACATTGCGTTGAAAAGAGGAAGAATGTACATTTCCAACGTTATATAAAAAAAAAATTAATAAAAAGTGGCTGAGTTCAACATATAAACTTGACAAGTGTTTACCGTTTTTGCACATTTTTTGACATTTATTGACAATTTACGAAAAAGTTTACTCTATAGAAGTTTCTTTTTAATTTTTATCTAAAAGCTACTACAGTTTTACATTCAACGAACTCGAGATCATTAAAATTGGTTTATATTTGATCGAGATATTTAGTTTTAATTAAATAAGTGAAACAGTAGTTTGCATGAGAATAAATGAAACAAAAAGGTTAAATTGTTTAAAAATGTGTTAAAGACAAAGATGCAGCTACACAGAATGGGCCAATAGTGCGAATTCGGTAGATAGCGCCTATATTAATGCAGATCTCTAAAATCTGTTTTCGCTATTACTTACCTATAGTAAAGATGCAGGATTTAAAATTAGTTACAATTATAGAGAGTGTTCCGTGTGGCTGCCCCAGACCAAAGTTATGTTCTTTTAAATGGAACATACTATATATTAAAGTTTATTTCGATTCGTCTTTAAGAGTACATAAATTTATTATAAGGATATTATGTATCTAAACCTAATAGTTTTTGAGATACTGACATTTCAATGTAAAAAAAAATGGTATTATTTGATGTTTTACAGATTAGATGTTTATTAAAATTCGGCATTTAACTTTTACAGTAACATTACGTAACCTCTCTGCAACAGAAATCAATTTCCATCTCGAACATATTCCTATTATTTTACACAGGGTGATTCTTAACTCCGATGTTTATTTTACTCGGTTAGTTTAAATGGAACACCCTATATTTTATGACTGAATTTAAGATTAAGCTTTACAAAGATATAGGGTTCAGTATGTGTTACACAATAAGCTTACACACAGTAAGATGTCAAAGTCGTAGATTCATAAATCAGCATTTATTCTATCTTGCAATAGAATATTTTGTCTAAAATTTAGTTGATTTTATTTAAAAAATCTGCATTGAGACTGTTTGTACTTCGTAGTCTGTTAAAAATGTACATTTATTTGATCTGTAACATAAAAAACCGTATGCATACTTTTATTTAATATCACCCTAGCTCCAAGCTTTCTGGTTTGTCGCAGAGTTGTAATGGTTGGTAATTATGAGCATTAACTGTGACTGCGACCGACTTACTACATGTTTACCTTCTTTACCTTACAAACCAGAGAAATGCAGATACACCAGTTCGATGCAAATTCAACCGAACAATAACCGACAGATGAAAATACCATCTCTCACATAGAACATGCACTGGCAGTGGGGATCGAATCCACGCCTGAAGATGCTCCCTCCCCCTCCGAGTGTCAGTTCCGCTGCCTGCGAAACTAATGCTTAACTCCTAAAATTTTAATTTAAATTTTATCGACATTATATGATTATTTTAAATAAGATAACACCCAACAACAATAACAATACCAATAAAGATACCAATAAAAATAACAGTAATAATATAAATAACTATAACAGTTGATTTAAATGTGAATCAATCTTCTTGTCATAGGAAACGATGTGAAGAGCACCACGGTTATTATTTTTAAATTTTTTTATGTTGTTATTAATGTTAAATCAATTGTTATTATTATTATTATGGTTATAATTTTACAGTTATTTTCATTGGTATTGTTATTGTCGTTTGTTGCATTCCTTAGCGTTACTTAATCTTACTTAAAATAATCAGGCAATGTTGGAAAAAAAAAATTAAATATGCATATTGTCTGTGATGTCATAAATCAAATGAGTGTTATTTCTAACAGACTAGAAACTAGAAACAGACTCAATACAGATTTTCTAAATAAAATCAACGATATTATATACAAAATATTCCATTGAAAGATCGAATCAATGCTGAATTTACAAATTTGACATCTTAGGCTTGTTGTGTAACACATACTGAACCATATATCATTGTGAAGCTTAATCAAAGACCTATTAAATTCAATTCAAGTCATAAAATATAGGGTATTCCATTTAAACTAACCGAGTAAAATAAACATCGGGGTTATGAATCAGCCTGTGTAAAATAATAGGTATATGTTCGTGATGGAAATTGTTCTGTTGCATAGCGGTTATGTAATGTTACTGTAAGAGTTAAATGCCGAATTTTAATAAGCATCTAATCTGTAAAACATCAAATAATAGCATTTTTTTACATTGAAATATCAATATCTCAAAAATTATTAGATAATTGAAATTAACCTCCGCCCACAATAATTTTTATATTCGTAGATACGTATTTCGGCAGCTAAGCTGCCATCTTCAGTACACTACCAACTTAAAAGCACTAAAAATTGTCTAAAAGCAACCTAATCACACTGACAAAATCATAAAAATGTTAAAGCTAACAACAATCTAATCATCCTAAAAGATATATATGCATAAATGTAAGTAAATATAAATTAATATGTGAAAAATCTAAAAGAAACCATATATGTTATGTATAAATCGGAAAAAAAATTATGTGAATACCTAAAATTAACTGTCAGGAAATCTTACAAATAAGAGCTAACCAAACAACACGGAAATGCGGAATTAAATAGTCCAAAGACCCCGAAAAAAAAACTTATTCTAACGAATAAATAAGTATATAATTCCCTGTTATTTGATACCTAAAAACCTAAAAATCCTGAGAAATAAACTAAAATATATATATATATATATATTAGGTATAAATCGTCAAAAAACAGCCTGTAGATGAGAGCAAATCACACGCACACACCGCAAGTTAAGAGCACTTTAGGAAAATTTTATCTCGGAGAATCCTCTCCTTATTTAGTTTATTTTTCAGGATTTTTAGGTTTTTAGATATCAAATAACAGGGAATTATATACTTATTTATTCGTTAGAATAAGAAGCTTTTTTTTCGGGGCCTGTGGACTATTTATTTCCGGTTTTGGTTAGCTCTTATTTGTAAGGTTTCTTGATAGTTAAATTTAGGTGTTCACATATTTTTTTTCCGATTTATACATAACATATATAGTTTATTTTAGATTTTCACATATTAATTTTTATTTACTTACATTACATATATACATATATATCTTTTAGGATGATTAGATTGTTGTTAGCTTTAACATTTTTATGATTTTGTCAGTGTGATTAGGTTGTTTTTAGACATTTTTTTTAGTGCTTTTAAGTTGGTAGTGTACTGAAGATGGCAGCTTAGCTGCCGAAGTACGTATCTACGGATATAAAAATTATTGTGGGTGGAGGTTAATTTCAATTATGTCTTAAACCACAGTCTCCTTTACTATTTTAGTTTTTAAAATCTATTAGGTTTAGATACATAATATCCTTATAATAAATTTATCTACTCTTAAAGACGAATCGAAATAAACCATAATATACTGAATGTTCCATTTAAAAAAAAAAAAACATAACTTTGGTCTGGCACAGCCACACGGAACACTCTGTATAATTGTAACTAATTTTAAATCATGCATCTTTACCATAGGTAAGTAACAGCGAAACCAGATTTTAGAAATATGCATTAATATAGGCGCTAATATATTATACGCCGAGTCCTTTCCATTTCGTTGCAAAATGGCACTTTACAGTGAATTTTCGGCATAAAATACAAAAATATGTACTTTTATAAGGCAATAGTCAAATCAGTCGCTTCAAGGAGAGCACTTATAATTGTTACTTTGTCTTATTAGAGTGAGATACTTATTTTTACTCTAGACAAAATGCAATAGACAATAGACTCGAGTAGAGTTAATAGATACAAGAATTTATCCAAAAATATCTCGAAAATCACTGAAATACAGCAGCTAGCTTTTAATCAGGCGTGGGCGTGGTAGGGAAACATGACGGGCTACATCTTCCCAATCTTAGTTGCGCGCCAATGACACACGTAACTTTTTTGTAACTTCTGTGAGATCAAACTTGTTAATGGATTTATCCGTAGCATCTAATAGTAGGGATACTACAAGCTCGCTCTTTCCGGATTTATATGCCCACCTTTGCTTTACATCAACTAACCTAAGAGGTTCACAATGATGTTGCAATCTTTGTTTTTGCCGTGATTGGTTCAATATTTCTCCTTGCTCTCATACAAACTGCTGTTACAATTGGCCTTTCACAATAGTATATCGTTAAAGGTGAACATTTAGCATTTACCATTTAAACATGATATTTAACATGTTTTACCAAAATGTTTTTTTTAAAGAAATTTAAAGGTATTTCAAAAACTATTTCATTTAAGTGTAGGGAAGCCTTAACAATTTTTTATTTCATATATTTTTTAATGTGCCGAATCGAAATTTGTTCTAAAAAGTATGGGATTCTATTTAAAATAAAAAAGTGAATGGAGACTTTCGATATAACCGGAAGTGATATGAAAGTGAAAATATTTTAGTCTGAAAGATCCCTTCCTCCTGGGGCAGTGTATTAATTTTCAGAATATTTGTATATTACTATTAAAACTTTTAATAGGCTATACAACTTGGGATACTCCGTAAAATGTATTCAAAATTCAATAGTTAACTGAAATCTTAACGTATTTGAGTGATCTTGGGCTCGTTGAATGCACAATTATGCTTTCTTTAGAAAGAAGTAATAACAAAAATTAAATGAAGGGAAAATTTATCGTCTAATGGTCGGTAAATACTGAAAAAATGTGAAAACAGACAAAAAATTGAAATATTTACATATGAAACTCTGCTAATATTGAACTATTTTTCAATTTTTGTATAACGTTATAAATGTACGTTATTCCTCTTTTCAACGCAGCATCGTAATCGAAAATTGGTGAAAGATGAACGAAGTTATAATTTTTTAAGTTCATGCATGTAACGGATAACGGTTTTTTGACCATAACCTCAGTTTTTTTGGGTGTATAGCACATTTCTTGTACACCAAAGTACCTACTTTAGTCGACCAGGTTTACAAACTGCACTACATCACATCAAAAGTATATTTTCACTGTTACACCGTGTTATTGAATTTGATTTAAAAGTTCATAAAAAAAAGTTGACTAATTTTGTGGTACTTTGGACCATAAAATTTCTTTACACATCAAACATCACATTTCTTTCTTATGAACTTCCTGATGCTATTAATTATTTTTAATTATTAATTTCTCTGAAAATTAATCTAAGTACGGCGTGGTTAATTAAATGTTTGTATAAACATAACTGTGTATTACATTAGATACATAATTAATTTTGCACTAAGAATAAAATGACATTGTGGCTCAGATTACAGAAACACACATTCCAACTCAAACAATGTTTGCGCATTGAAGCATTTCTTCTTGTTTTTATGTCGTAACAATATGATCGCCTTTTTGAAACACTTTGTATAACAAATACGTAATTAAAATTTTCAGTTTAACAAGAATTATTAAACGTTGACGAAATTCACAACACTTAGCCTAATTTAAACTTTGAAGTAGGTATAGTAAATATTCAAGAAAAATGTTAAACAAATTCATGTACATACGTCGAATTCAACGAATTCAACATTTAAATGTTATTGGAACAAATTGAAAGTTAAAACATAATTTTGTAGCAATACATAGAATTAGTTTCTCATCCTTGAAATGTAAAAATTTGTTTGTAGAATCTGTTGTTAAGAGAGAAATACGTGCATTGAAAGATAAAACCCTATAGTTATTTCAGCCCACGTATTTTTAAGATTTCGTAAACAAATTTTCGATAACCCAACGGGAAGCAATCTCTCAAAATCCCAAAATTATTATTATGAAAGACCATAATCATAAATTTTTTACGACCTGCCAGTCGAAGTGTGTCGGCGCAATTATTTTACGCTCCGCTCGTATACATTTATAAGAACAAAAGAAAATTATTTATATAGTAATAAAATTAAAATTCAGTTATGTTAATCAAGTCGCGTAGTACGTGACACAATATATTTTACATTATCACTTCCAGAATGGAATACGTAAATAAAATCTCCCGAGTAAACACAACTTTAAATGCGCCAGAGCACCTCGTCCGACGTCCTGTCGGATCTTTACCTTCCTTCTTTGCCTCCTCCGACCCCAATCGAAACACAGAAGCTTCAAACGACATGCAGTACCTAGACATTCGTAATTATTTCTTAAAATAACATTCCGTACGTATTAATGCTTATTCAATGACGTTATAAAGATAATTTGTAGCAATTTTAAATAATAAGTTCGTTGCCCTTATGGTTACTAATTCTGTAAGGCAACAATTTCTTTTTATAAAAAAAAAAAATAAACGTTTCTTATCTATTCATATTTATTTTCATTGTTGCCTCTCTCAGAGCGTTACCTCGTAATATTTTCATCATATTCGTCATTCTTGACATTTTATTCTTTTAATATTTCTCTAATTACTTTTTCGATAACTTTCAGCGTCAAACTCTGATATTATCGTTTCTTGCTCCGTCCACAATTGTCTTGGTTTTTTCCTTAAACATCATTTCGATTACATATCTCAATTAATATTTTTTATACTTTTTACCGTCCCATAATATAGTAACATAGCGTAACCGGTTTATAAAAAGTTTCATTTCTTATCGCTTTCGGAAATTTTGATCTGGTCTAAGTATGCGTTTCTATAGCATCTGATATATTTCCTTCCGATGCAATTTTCTTTCACTTCTAACCCATATACTTTCCAGATGCATTGTCTTCACATTAACATCAATGTCATCATCGTTATTTTTCTTCAAAATGTCCAAATTATTATTGTTTTAAGAAAGTATCGAAAAAGAACTAGATTACACATACAGAATTTAATTTATCTTACGTTGATGCATGTAAATATGCGCGCTGAATGATTGAAAACTATTCCAATAAACTCAATATCTTTCAAATGAAACACAAAAAAGTAATTCTTATTAAATTTTTAAAAGATTTACAGGTTATGATTTTTTATGTAAACTGAAAATGATGTAAACCTAAAATACCTCGCTTCAAATTTATTTTAAAAATTTATTCAGATTCATTACATTTATTGGAAAAAACATGGGTAATTTAAAAATAAAACAATTAATAAAAGACTGCATAACAAGATTTGAAGGTAATGTGAAGCCACATTTTTAATTTTTTAATTTAATTTAATAAACTGACAAAATTTCCGTGCATCATTCGGCTTTACGTTATCTAACATTGAATATCCATCATTGTCTTCACTTTTTTAAATTTTGTGCGTCCGCTGGTCTCCGATCCCCACCTGAAAAGACCATTAAAATGCAAACAGCACCTCCAGTCTATCTTAATAGTTTTTGTTCGCGCTTGCAGATAATCCCACTTATTTTACTCTGGCAAGTAAGAGTGAATCTAATAGGATGGGAAACACTCCGTCAACGGCGGATACCGCGTCCACATCTTCAGAAACCTCCCTCAGACAGTGCAGCCCGCCTTCTTCGGCGACCAGCAAGAAAACTGTACGGAATTTACTACGATCGGTCAGCTCGAATTCCGCAGATTCAAACCAGGAATTACTCATAATGGGCCAACCGCGATTATCAGATATCGCCCCAGATTTGACGGCCTTCTCCGCTTACTCCCATAATAATGAACCGAGGCGGTCTAATTCATTGAAACACACTAAGAGAGGGGAATTCTTATACGATCCCTTGCCGACTTCCGAGGACGCAGCAGGTCAATTATCCGAGGACGAGGAAGTTTTTCTAAATGAAGAAACCGCTAGATACTGTAACTTTGCCGCCATGCACGGAAACAACACCGCTAACCGCAGGAGACATTCAATAGGAACTGTTATGGGAAGGGAACGGACGCTTAGCCTGACATCCTCCAATGTCAACTTTAAAGAAGATTTCCCCCAAGCCATTCTGCACACCACGCCAAATGGTAGCACAGTACATCCGGCCACTTCGATTTTCATCGATGACCACTCCATGAGACACTCTTCTTATCCGAGGAAGCGCTGCAATCGCTGTACCAGAGGTGAGTCTTTGCTTGTTTGTTGTTGGTTGAGTGTCCTGCCCCAATTTGCGCTCTTCCCTCCTGACTTATTTATCTCTGGCAATTTACTAATGGAAAATAATGCGATAAGAAGACTCGATAATGGCATCTTGATTGTTTGAGTTATTCTCGAACCCTTTGATATTGCACGCATAGGTAATGCGTGTCACTTACTCTCGTTAGGTTCATCTTGAACACGACACAAAAATCTTAACGATCGCTTATTGAGAATGCAAATTGAGGACAAAGTACGAGGAGGAGATATTATCTGAATTAAATAAATTGAAATAAAATTATATTGAATTGAAAGGCTGCCGCGGAATGTGTGCTTCATTTTTTTACAATCTTGCCAGACATTCCGAAGTAGAATATCGGGATTAAGGATTTATTTCATTTTTAATAATAATGGGAAATTAAGTTAATAAAATTTAGTTTAATATACTGTACGAGTAATAGAATAATAATAGAAAAAACGGCCGACGAACGTGTTCTTGAGTTACAATCAAAATTCAAAAGCAACGCGTTTTTACTCGCTCAATTAACAGAACGTCTCTCCCTCCCATCACAATCGCGCTTGTAATTTTTGGTTTAAATTTAAGAGCGGGATTTACAGAGCTTTTTGTCTGCTTTCCAACGCTGTTTTTCACTCGCTCAATTAACTGAACGTCTCTCCCTCGCTCACGATCACGCTTGTAATTTTTGATTTAAATTTAAGCGCGGAATTTACAGAGCTCTCTCTCAGCTTTCTAACATCTTTTACCATCTTCAATAGGACAGCCGAAAGCCGCCACTGGTACTTCTTTGATTTTTGTTTCCATGATTTTTGTTTCCATCATTGTCCACACATACATTCAAAAGCATTTGCAATCAAGACTACAAATTTCGTTTCAAGTGATATCTTATTGTTTATGTTATTATTTTAAACATAATCCATTTTCAAATTGAGATTAATAAGATAATTGGATGTGAAGTAACTCTGTTTACGGAAATAACTCTTCGCAGTGAATGTTTTTTATTCCATGTCTTTTTAAGAAATGTATTGGTACATACAAGTTAGTTTCCAGAAATTTAATGTTATTTTGTCACAATAACCAATTTTGCATAGCATATGCCAGTGAAACATACGTGAAACATTTTCAACGTTAACTTGAGAATAAATGTTTTTGCGCAGGCTTTATTTTCGTATGTTCCTAATTTTATTTCCAATAATGTTTTTGTATGTGAAGTATGTATTTCACCTGCTTGTTATAAAAATTTCGTTGGTCTAATTTCTCATAAAATCTGCATATCAATTTTCTTAATTTTTTTTTATTTTAGTCTTCTTTGGTTCATCCTTCACCTTTTTACAGTAAGTTATAAATGGCAGATAAAACAAATTGTAGAACATATCCTTTGGTGAAAGAAAAAAATTAAATGTGTAGGGATCAAAACAAGAACTGGGAAGAAATTGATTTATACTGTCTGTTACGAATTACTTTGCATATTTTGTCAATATTTTGACGAACTAGAGAGAGCACAGTTAGTGCAGATGGCGACACCATTTAAAAACATTAAAACCAGTCGGAATGCATGAAATAATAAACCTTTTCCGTCATATCTTTTACGTAGTTAAATTTTTTACTATCTCGAGCATCGCATATTTTCAGCAAAATTTGGAATACTCATAAACTCATAAATCTTATATTTTAAAGAATTTTTGATTTATTTCTCATTCAAAAATTATTTTATGCCGTCACTCAACTTCAGTGCATTTTAATTATGAATAACATTAAAATTCTCTCTATACTTAGAAGTTTTTTCTTCTATTTATTTCATTTTTATATATTTTTATTAACGCATGTCTGCCTGCATTTTTTTAATTATCACATTTTTTTATTTAAGTAATCATAGCAAGAAGAATTAACAAGAATTACTGCTTCTTATAAACTTTTGAACTCCTTTGCGTCAAAATGATTTTGTTGCTTTATGTTCCTACTTTAATGATGATTTATTTATTAATAATTAATTAATAATATTAATAATAATAATAGCATTTATTCGAACTCTCGTATGTACATACACATTAGTAAATAACAAAAATAATTTGTCGAATCACTGGGTTGATTTCAGATTAACATAAAGTTGTCTGATTTACAAATCAACCATGAAGGTAATGAAAAAAAAAACTATTAGATTAGAAAAAAACATTGCATATTAAGCTCGAAAATAATTCAGTATTTGCTGCCTTCTCTAATGAAATTAAGAAAAATATTAAAGCAACTCATCCATGGAAAACTAATTAAAGGGAAAATACACATGCTCAAGAGAGATTCAAAAGATGATTCCGCAGGTGTCTCTTGAAAACCACAATCGAACACATTTTTAATTCGGACGGTAAATTATTATAAATTTTAGAAATATTGAAGGTAAAGGATCTTTCGAATATAGCAGTTTTATGACTAGCAGGCGTTAATAGTCCCTTAAAACGAAGGTTTATTTGTGAACGTCCGTACGAAAACTTATTTTATTATACAAGTAAGGTGGTGTCAGAGTCTGAATGATTTTATGAAAAAAACAAGCAGAATGTAACAGTCTTCTTGTCTTCATATTCAGCCAAGTAAGTTCTTTTAATTTAATCGATACATGACTCCTTCTTCGCAGACCAAATACTAATCTTATGCATGAATTCTGAACTTTCTGAATTCTCTTCGAGTCTATATAATTTAAACTCTAAATCTAAACTTTAAATTTCTATCTCTCAATGCTTCATTTCTTTCATCACTGAACCTTTTTCATCTTTGCATAACTGATTTTATTATGATTTCGCCAAAATATCAAATATCAAAAATGAAGGTAACAAGGAATCTCACGGGTTATGCGAGTTTTTGGCAGTTAGCGGTAATAAAACCAAAAGTGCAACTACCTAATGTTACGGACGCGGCCTTTCCAAGAACGAACGGGGTGGCCAAAAAAAGAAAGAATTCGTTCTTTAATTACCTGTTAATTTCGTTTTCTAACTAAGGCAAGGCGATCGCTTCTTTTTTCGTCTTCTAACGACCAGCAAAAGCAAATAAAGAGCGCGTGTTTCATATTCGCGTCACGTGTCCCATGTCGCCATTTATTTTCTCTCTCTCCGTTTCCTCCGGCAGTTTTTCACATTGTATTTAAATAATATTCGATCGGCGAGCTACTTCAGTAGCAAAATTATTTAACGCAGTTCGTGTATTTAAAGTGTGCTAAGTGGATGGTACAGCGGTGAGTGCTTGTTTGTTATTTGGGGCAAAAAGTGGAGCAAGCACATGGCGTAAACTTTACTTACACATGTGCTTGTCGTGATTTTTATTTGTAACGCACAAATAAGTGTGAGTAAGTACGTAGATAAACAGGAACTTTACACGGGAATAAATGCCGAATTCGTGAACAGGAAGCGCCCATCGCGTTCTGGCAATTAAAGGGTTACGATTGCGAGATGTTCATAAAGAAAGCACTTGCACGTTCCTGGATTGACTTCAGGATGGATACTGTATTTCATACAAACCACCATTTTAACTCTCAAACGTGACATCCTGCTCACGTGCATCTCGCTTCCAGGAAAGGAAGCAAAGGAAGTCTTCCAGTTGTGACGGTTGCATGCTGATGCAGTTATTAACATGTACAGGAAACTTTATTACGCTAAATATGTGGGCGCGTCCAGAAGCTTAATTATTATCTGCGCGTTAATGTCCCCAATTATATAAGACGACGAGCCATGTACGGGGTGCGTAAAGACGTCAGTGAGGCCATATCGACGGTGCGTGAGCTGTATATATTAGCCCAAGTTGGGACGGATTTACGCACGGAGACATGAGGCGCTAACTGGGGGACTTCCTGAAAAGGGATGGCAAATACCATAAGCAAAAGAAAGCTCTACATTTTAACTTCTGAGTACTAATTTATTTATCGATTAGTTCTTTTATTTATTTATTTTAAATTCAATTTTTTTAAGATCTCAAACAAATGTTAACTCTCGACAAGTTTAGTTAAGTTGCCTGTGAGGATTTTTAAACGTATTCTCGAATAGGATAATAAAAAGAGTCCTTGTTCCATTCATATTCGAAATCATTAGATAGTTCCAAGTAATAAAATTATTGCTGTAGTAAGAAGTACGTTTTTGCAATTTTGTATGTTAGTTGACGACATTTTGCAAAATTTAAAACAATAAATTGATTTTGTTCGCTCGTCACAATATTTCGTTTTGATCTTATAGTCAGGTCAAGATCTGCATTTCTATACTTTCTCTTTTCACTACTTCATTCTTGCAACACCCGGTTTGTTTTGTTTTTATGAATTACATAATAACATTTTTACAAAATAACTTAAAAAATGGTAACTGCTTTGTTTTCCGTTGTAATGAGTCTCTAAAGCAAAGAAATAAATACATACATACATGGTGATTCAAAATACAGGGTGATTCAAAATAAGTGGTCCGTTAACCACAGATAGTACACGAAAAAACAAAACGAAAAGTCTCCAGTCTCCACGCATAATTTTTAAGATAAAAAGCATTGAAATACTAGCTTGAAACAAAACTTTAAAACGTTTTTTATGGCTTTCTGCGAAAAAAAATGTATAGCACGCAAATCATTCTTTCGGACATCGAACTTGTGTGTGCATGCATACGAAATAATTCATGATTTTCATCTTGGACTCAAAGGAGGTTAATTTTTTGAATTTCTCTGATAAATTTATTTCTTGCAAATTCGCTCTTCTCTAAATGCGCTCCTAACGGGTCGGATACTTATTCTGAATCACCCTGTTTATTGGGAAATGGGATCCGCTCGCGCGCTACATATTTCCACACCTTGTAGCAGTTTCTATCGTCACGTAAGTATCACTCGGACCTCTTCTGAGTCGAAAATTTCGTTTCCACGATGAGAGTTTCTGTGGTAGTTACTGTCGTGGAAGTAACTACTGCTGTCATCAGAGCAACTATCATCGTGTAAATTACTTGAAAGTCACTTTCATACTTTCAAGACATAACTTTCGTACTATCTCGTCTGACTACACTGTTGAAAATAATTTTTATATGAAAAGTAATACGTTTTCGTGTGAATCTGGGCTACTCTGTATCGAATGCATAAAACAGCGACATCCTACGATCGCTTTTTGACCTGACATTGCAGTAGGATAACAAATTGAAGCTACCCCATGCAAGGTGGCCATGGTTACTGTCAAAGCACAATGAAAATTCTTTAAAAAATTTGTTGCAAATCGCTTTTGATTGCAGTGAAAACATTGAGCAGCCTCTGTACAGCTGTTTCAGCCCTATTTGTGGCTTCTTAAATTTAAATTTAAAGGTCTGGTGCTATGACAACAACCAATCATAAAACTTTTTTATTAGTTGTTACCATAGCAACCGTTAAATTTAACTGATAAAACAGCGTCATCCTACGATAGCTTTTTGACCTGACATTGCAGTAGGATAGACAAATTGAAGCGGGATTTGCTCCTAATAAGTCCTAAGTCATATAATGAAAGTTTTAGAAAGTTTTGTTGCAAATCGTTTTTGATTGCAGTGAAAAGCTCGAGCAGCCTCTGTACAGCTGTTTCAGCCCTGTTTGTGGCTTCATCAGCAGAGACGTAGCTCGACATTCCCACTGCAGACTAAAAACGACTTGTCCAATTTATTCGCAATTGCGATGTAATAGTGATGAACAGATAAAACAGCGACATCCTACGATCGCTTTTTAACCAGACATTGCAGTAGGATAGACAAATTGAAGCGGATTTGCTCCTAATAAGTCCTAAGGAAAGTTTTAAAAAAAATTGTTGCAAATCGTTTTTTTTTTCATTATTCTTTGGCAGCAAGCACGGCCGCCTTGCATGGGGGACTTATTAGGAGCAAATCCGTTTCAATTTGTCTATCCTACTGTAATGTGAGGTCAAAAAGCGATCGTAGGGCATAAGTATGTCGAGTTATAAATTTTCCTGTTATTGCTTCATTTGAACATATCATTATCCTAGGTAGTGATTTTTTTCAGAAATTTTTAGATTATATAGAGGGTATTTGAAGTGTACATCTCTTCATCCCCCAACCCACAGAAATGTTCATCAAAATAATTGAAACAAATGAATAGATTTCAAAACTTGTTTAAGCAACTTGGGCTTGATAAACGTCTATGCAGAACTTTAAAGTTTATCTTACGAAAAAGGGGGCCATAATTTGCAACACAGATTACGGAAAAAATGATAATAAATGTTCCCAAGAATAAAATCTATATGTGTTCAGCAAATTTCAGTTTCCACTTTCTGAACTAGTGATTTCAGTTTTCATTACACTTTAGAGCAGAGATGACTTCTAAAACGAAACACTTTACTTTATCCTTTATCAACAAATGAAAAAATTGAATTTAACCCATTCGTGACCAAGCTCTGAAAAATATTAAGAAACACCCAGCGGAGTAAAAATTACCTTAACAAAATTAATGACTTTTTATACGAATTTGTGGATAAATTGATGAAACGATGCATCGATGAAGCAATGAAATGATGAAGCTATGGATCGATAGAATTGTAGATCGAAGAAGTGATAGATCGAAGAAGTGACAGATCGTTGGAAAATGGATTAATGAAGCGATAGATTATTTTGTGATTTGTCATTAATTCTAAAGAGTATCACTTTATGAGGAAAATAGCTCATAAATTGCTTTCAGATGCAAAACTATTTTTACACATTAGGCAGCTGAAGAATAATTAAAGCGGAAACCATAAAGAAGAGACTTACATAATTCTCTTAACATAAAGAAGTCAAAGGAATAAAATAGAGTCCTATAATATTTGATTGCATAATGAACGCCGTTTATAATCAATGTTAACGGTGCTCGTTACCCATTTAACAACGCGATCAAGTGCACCATGTTCAGGGTAAGTGCAACGCACTCACCTAAACTGCATAGCTATTTATGTTCATATTGCTTCAAGTGTTCAGCAAGAAGTCTGGTAAATGTTTATTGCCGTCACAGGGTGCTGTCGAACGTCAAACATGGCCTGCTTTTTCTTTATACAGTGAAATATTTTTGCCAGCCTCGCTGCCATCTGGACTGGAAGAACGGTCGCAGGTTAAACCCACATAAGTTTTAGGAGGCTGAGGTAGAATTAGTCACATCTGGATGCCACATTGATTTTCTCGTTTTGCTTTACTGGGAAACATTTCGTCTAAAAATTCTTAAAAATCGTTTCGCGAAAGACTATTATGTTACCTACCTACTAATTGGCAACTGGATACCCACAAATGTTTTGTTTTCGGTTTTTTTCGTAATTTTGTCCCGCCGCAATTTGAGACGGCCAGCGACGCACTACAGCCTCAATAAAAAAAAAGAACCACGAATTTTCCCATCGTTTATTTATATAAAAGCCGACTGCGAATGTACACAAGAATTAAATTTAGCGCACTCCGTATTTGCGTTACGTATTATATTTATAAATGTGCACTAATCTGGAGAAGCATTTAATAATAAATAAAGTCGTTTCGCCGTGAATCATGTGAAGAGAAATTAAAACCGCAAGCCGGACTATTAATAGCGAGCACGAGCCAGAACAAATAAATGGATCGGGAAAAAAGCGAAAGAAATTCCGCTCTTTGTTAACCAGGCGCGAAAGCCGTCGAGAAAATGTTTTTATAATGTCAGGGGAGATGTGTCACTTGCTAATGCGAATCTCTGGGGTTCGAATTCTTGGAAAGAAGAAAGCGGTCATCTGTTGCACAGATTCATTTTGGGGTGTACGAGAATAGGTTTAGGTCTTTGAGATTACTATTGAATCTTGCCAAACTGTACTGCATACATAAGAAGCCATCTTTATACATACAAGAGATTTTCAAACACTTTTTTGTGCATAGCTTACCTGAGATAAAAAAGAATTTATTTGAAATCAGACATTTCTTTTATGAATTTCCATCAACCAATTTCCATCATAGTTTTCAGAGCCCATTGATTTTTTTATTGTTGACACACTCTGCATTTTGCCTTCTTCTCCCATAGATACCAAAAATATTGACCACTTTTGAAGGCTGACATTATTAATTTCTGTAGAGTATAAAATTGATTACAGAAAAAGTATTGTAAATTAATTTTATTAATTTTTTATTTAACTTTGGACCATTTTAAATGATTGTCACAGAAATTTTAGAAAAATAAGTAAAGAAGTTAAAAAGTAAATTTTAACACAAGTTTTTGTTTAAATTTAATTTTAAATAACTGTCACCGACATTTTTGGAAAAATCTTGTACAGGGTATCCCAAACCGCTGGAAAAGTCCAAAAATGCCCCTTTAAATTCATTTTATCAAGAAAAGGTCTTAACAAAAGTTGTGTTCATTCCGCAAAATCTAAAATTATTTTCAAATGTACAGGTTGTTCATTTAATAGGTTACAAACCTAACTTATTATTTTTTAAATGGAACATTATATATTTTATTGCACTTTCGGTTAGACCTTGAAGAGACGATAAAAATGATATAACATTATAATTACTTATTTTTGGTATTTACCGAGTTATTTTTAATTTTATGCGAGAAATGGGTCATGTTTGATCGTCTACCAAATTGTCAATTTTAATGATACGACAATCAACCTTGAACCAAAATATTTCTAAATCTCTCTACTTTTACAATATTCATCGTTTTTTAAAACCTAGCGACTATCAACAACACTATGATTCAGTTCGCGTATTGTAAAATTAGTCATTTTTTCAAATTGAACACTCTGTATATTATAGTACATTTGAATAGTGCTTTCTACGAGCTTTCTAACCATACAATTTTCTATAGTCTTAAGATTTATAACTTGTGAGTTATTATCACTTCTCTATAATCAACTTAAGGAACGTGCTATAAAATATTTTCATTCGTCTTAGAAATATTTTATCTGCTGTATCATTAAAGACATTTATCCAAACACTTTATTTTTTTTTTTCAAATTAACAATTTCTTTGTCATTGTTTTAGCGGTTGCAATAAAAATATGGAATAAAGTTTTAGTGAAAATCGCTCAGTTCCTGTATTTATACCATATTTTTATTGCAACCGCTAAAACAATGACAAAGAAATTGTTAATTTGAAAAAATAAAATAAAGTGTTTGGATAAATGTCTTTAATGATACAGCAGATAAAATATTTCTAAGACGAATGAAAATATTTTATCTGCTGTATCTTTAAAGACATTTATCCAAACACTATTTTTTTTCAAATTAACAATTTCTTTGTCATTGTTTTAGCGGTTGCAATAAAAATATGGAATAAATACAGGAACTGAGCGATTTTCACTAAATGATTACAATTTCACTAAGAAAACAAATGGAAAGAACTTATTTACACGATAAAAGGTTCTATTATTTTGAAGCTACATATCAAAGAAACACATTGAATCTTAACATTTTTTACACATTAACTAGGAAAAAAACTATTGAAAAAACTTTAAAAGAAACTTTGCCTTATTGCTAAACACACATTTTCTTCTCTTTGCAAGTGCCGAGTACATCTTTGTCCCCTTGTTTCTTTACATATCCCCATAAACTAAGAATAGTAAAGGTGAAAGCAGTTCAATAATAGTTTTTTGAAATTTATGTCATACTAATATTATATTTTATTTTTTTATGCGTATTTCAACAGGTACGCTGCCATTTTCAATCATCCACACACGCACACTCTTTGGTTGGTATAAGCCAGAGGATATTCTCATTGAATCTCCAATAGAAATGAAGAAAGTAGCGTGGCTGTCGAAATACGTATCGGCGATTATAAACAAATTGTGATAAGAGAACTTTCTTTTCATTTGTTTACTCATATCCCCATAAAAGAAGTCGAGAGACAAATCTGGTAACCATGGAGAATACTTCAAAGCATTATCACGTTCTATCCAGCGATTATCCAACCGATTCGTAATAAGTTCTTTCATGACAAGAATTACCTGAAAAAAAATGTTCAGTTCCTAAATTTATTTATTTATTTTTATTTAAATCAGTAAAAGTACGATAAATGGTATGGTTAAATATCTTAAATGATTCTGAGACGAATGAAAATGTTTTACAGCACGGTCCTTAAGTTGATTGTAGAGAAGTGATAATAACTCACAAGTTATAAATCTTAAGACCATAAATTATTGTATTGTTAGAAAGCTCTATCCAAATATGCTATAATATACAGGGTGTTCCATTTGAAAAAAATTACCAATTTGACAATACGCGAATTGAATCGCAGTATTGACGTTTTTAAAAATGATGAACATTGTAAAAGTAGAGAGATTTAGAAATATTTTGGTCCAAGATTTATTGTCGTATCATTAACATTGACAATTTGGCAGACGATCAAACATGACCCATTTCTTGCATAAAATTAAAAATAACTCGGTAAATACTAAAAATAAGTAAGTATAGTGTTATATCAGTTTTATTGTCTCTTCAAGGTCTAACCGAAACTGCAATAAAATATATAGTGGTCCATTTAAAAAATAATAAGTTGGGTTTGTAACTTATGTAAATGAACAACCTGTATATTTGAAAATAATTTTGGATTATGCGGAATGAAAACCTACACAACTTTTGTTAAGATCTTTTCTTGATTAAATGAATTTAAAGAGGTATTTTCGGACTTTTCCCGAGGTTTGGGACAGCCTGTACATAGAAAATCTGCACAAGCAACTTCATACTCTTGTAACTTGGAAAATAAGTATCACAGGGAAAAAGAATTGTTTGTGATTTTAGTTAGATTATTGAGTAGTATGTGACATAAAAAAATTGACACTACTTTTGAGATACCCAGCATATCTACATAATGTCTCGGGTCTAATTATTTTGTTTTTGATATTTTTCAAGCCAAAAGTAGAGGCGAAAAGAACATTTTCACAGTTCAATTTACAAAATAAAAACAATGGAAATTTAATAAATTTATTATTCTCTTGTTAATATGTGGTATACGTATTTTATTACTGTCGAATTATTCTACTTCGTTTTTATTTTTTAATTTTATTAGTTAAACATGGAAAATATTTGCTGCAGAAAGAATACAAAAGTAAAATGATGAGAATCAAGAAATGAAAAGAATGTATTACAAAATCATAGTTTAAAAAAATGTACTGTAAAAAGACGAAACATACAAACAACGAAAACTGTGCTATTACGCAGAAAGCAAATATGCCATCTAGTTGCAATGGAATTATCAAGCGTCCACTGTGTAGCTATTTCCGTACCAATTGGGTCCTCACCGGCAGAAGAGTAGCCCAAAAACTCAGACTTTCTTCGACTGGATTAACTTTAATTGATGTTGCTGTCCACTCATTTTACTATGTATTATTATCATGTAGGTACCCCACCCGATCACCAGCATGGACCGAGTTTATTATCGATCAGATAGAGTACGCATCTGCTAATACACAACGTTATCCATTTTACAGAACCGCTTGCTCACTTTTGCCTTACCATCTGTTATTCTATAAGGAATAATGAAGTATTGTTATTATTTTTGAGTATCCCTAGTAGAGTCACACAATATTATACATACATAAATGTATCGATAGTAGCAAAATAAAAATAAACTTTAAGGTCTAGTAATAATTTGATCGTGTCTTCTTTAAAATAAGTTATCCTCCAATACATTTAACATTTAACTGTGTTAAAATAAGTAAGTAGATTGTTATAGATAAGAATCATGGTTTTTCATGCAAGAAAAGAACCTAAGTTCATTTTAGAAATGGAGAAAAAGTGGATTTTAGTTCAAGATATTTGATAGTCAAGTGAAACATTAATCGAAATGCCTTCAACAATCCTCATGTCACACGTGACTAAGTTAATTATTATTATTAGAAAATTTGTGTCGCGCGTCACTAAGAAAACTTAAAAAGCTTTGTTTCTCTTTAACTTCCTTTTCTTAATTTTTTTAACGCTCTTTTATTTTTCTTCATTTTACTATAAAAGTCAATAAAAATATTTCTTTTAATTATCATTTTCTGTTATGTGTTTTGTATTTTTGTTTTTATATTTTCATTTTCTTTATTTACAGACCTGTTTTCCTTATCAGTTGGTCGTCTTTTTATAATTTTGTTTTACTTATCATTGTTGATTCCACTAACTGCCGAACAGTTCTTTTGGAAGAAAGGGCTCAAATCCCTTTTTCCTGATCTACTTAGCTAAATGTTTTATTTTTTATGTCTCTTCTTTAATCGATTCCTTCAGTTTTCGTTTTTTACCTCATAATATCAGAAACGATACTACTTGTTTCCTTATTAACTAGTAATTATGGTATTATTTCTCAATCTTTACGACTTAGTTAAGAAGAAGTTGGAAATGTTTCAAGCCAAGTAAATGGTACCAAAAAAAAAACAAAGTCTTTATTATCTATTCTATACCCAAGTGGACTTCATAAATTTCAGTTTTTTCAGGGAGATTCAAATAATAAGTGACGAAGCCGCATTTGCGTGCGACGTTCAAATAAACACGAAATTCCAAGCGCATTATTTCAATAACCCGCGTATCTTTCCTCCGATAACATCCGCGCAGAGAAATGGCATGTATGGCTGTTATTGTCAGAAATTCCGGAGGACTTTCACAATTTCCTGCGGCCGCTTTCGTCTCTTACGCAACGCGCGAAAAAATACAATTCACAAAAAAATAAAGTTCGTTCTATTTTCATGCCGTTTATCACCGGCGAGCTTTTTGTTCCGCTCGCCCCGTTAAATTTACTTCGTTTGTCGAGGAAGAATAGAAAATGACCT
The DNA here is from genome assembly GCA_036172665.1 of Prosopocoilus inquinatus. Taxonomy (NCBI): domain Eukaryota; kingdom Metazoa; phylum Arthropoda; class Insecta; order Coleoptera; family Lucanidae; genus Prosopocoilus; species Prosopocoilus inquinatus. The sequence goes on from CM069871.1 coordinate 62,615,434, forward strand.
GAACTCTGTCAGCTTTGCATATTTTTAGAAAGATTTCTGTCAACGTGTAAGAGGATAATTGTCAGATGTTTGGTTGACAGACGTTCATCAAAAAAACTGGAACCGCTTCGCTTTATTTTCTATTCTGGGAGCTCTTGTACTTAACTAAACTTAAATCAAGGAAATATCCCAAGTAACCAAAAATGCTTTATTAAATTCTTATAAATATTTATACAGTAAGTTTTTAAAAATTAAAGCTTCATTAATTGATCTTATAAACATTTTCCCGATGTTTTACCACTAAGAGTTATAAGCTCTTTTACAGCTTGTTCTTAAACCTGAATTATTATAGTATAAATAATTTTTACTTATTAAAAATCTTAATAAATCAAAAAAGGTACATAACTCTAGATAAACAGTAATAATATTAAAAAAAAAAATTTGCAAATCGTTTTTAATTGTAATGACTCCTCTGTACAGTTGTTTCAGCCCTGTTTGAGGCTAATTCTAATGAAATGTTAGATCAAAAAGTGATTGCAGGATGTCACTACTAAACTTTTCAGTAATAATATAATAATTTAGCTGAAAGAAGCAATATACCTATATGTTACCTGGTATTTTAAACGGTTGTTTTGACTTTGTTGCATTTTTGTTGCATCACAGACTATAAATTCAAGATCACGCATAAATCAGTAAATCTCAAATACAGCTTTTTGAAAACGTGACTAAATTGTTAGATTACAGTCAAGGTCAATTTAGAATTCTTTGAAACGAATATCGATCACATATTCACTGTTTTTTATTTGTACTCGTATTTTTGGAAAATAATAACAATTCTTTAATAGAACTGCCGGTAACGGTCAGATCATTAAGCTTAAAATCTTCCCCTTCCAACAACGAATATGAAATTCAGTATGAGAAAAAATAACTTTAAGAAATATTCATTCTGACGAAACTGTCGAACCTTTCAGCGAAATTTCAACTTTTAAAAACTCTAAGCAAGGAAACATTTTATGATGGTTAAGTATTACTTTAGTTATTTGTGAAAATATTGAATAAGGGTATAAAAATGTCAATTCCACTAAAGGTTGTTGAAATTATGTTTTTGAGAAAAGTCAAAAATAATTGAAATAATAAGATTTTCAGATTAGTAACGGCAATACTTCGTTATACATGAAGAAAGACATCATCGGCATTCCGTTTATTCAGTAAACGTTATTAACGTCGTTTATCGTCAGAGGGCGCCTCATAAAACCGGAGTTGTTTTGAAGCGGAACGTTCCATTCATATTTCAGCGGCGCATTTTTTACTTGTTTTCATTTCCTCGTTTCCGGTGGACTTGCTTGTAATTACCTCGTAGGTATATTTTCGGGCGGCGATATTTTACGGGAGAGACACGGTACTACCCGTCCGATTTCCGGTGTCTCGCGTTAACAATTAATGACGGGACTTATTAGAGTCACCAGTTTCCTTTCGGATCTAACAAGCTGCTTAATTAGAGTTTATGAAGCCAATTCCGCTTATTATTTGCCGTTAAACTCGTTCATGGTCTTAATAAGTATGAAAAATTGCCAGAGCGAAATTATTAATCATTATTTTTACTTTCATTTTCTGCCTTGTGGTAAAAGTGAAATTTATATGGTAATATTTATTTTGATTGATATTAATGCGTTGGTTGTTAAACGATAGCAGATGTGAAAATAAGTATGATTTTGTAATTGCACTGTTTATTTACTTATCGTTTGAATTAATGTCGAAATTGATGATACAATTACACAATTTATATTTTACCGTTCGCTGGCGTACCGTGTTATATTAATTTACTTACTTATTTTTTTTATTTCCTCTTTGAATAATTGTGTTTCTTTTACATTCAGACTTTATCTCGATCGGAATTCAAAGCTTCCGGCTATGAGTTTTGAACTAACACTGTAAAAATTTCTTAAAACTTTGCAAATACAATGCCATTATCAGTAGCACATTGTTTCATAATATTTACAAAAAAAAAATTACTTTCAAATTTGTGGTCGATTATTTATTCGAAGTCCTTCCTCTTCTGAATTGGATATAAAAACGAAACATTATTTATACGTTAGGATCGTAAAGCGCTATGTGTAATACTGGAAGACTAAACTAATGACGAACCAGAGACGACCGAAAATAATTTAATCCATCTACCACCACATTTATAAATAAGCGCGCCTGCAATGCATGCTCGCATTGATTTGGATTTGAAAGAGAAAGGCCCCTTTCTTCCTTTTAACTATTTTCATATCGTCGGAAGAAAAAATGTTCGGCACGTGACGACCTAATGTCGCTACCACATTTTAATATAGCCGGAGCACATGGCCGCTGTGGTTCACTACTCTTGAGTTTAAATAAACGGCCGGAGGAAGCCAGAAGGTATAAACCGGATGTACGTTTACATACTTTACATAACATTTTGCCATTAAAAATGTCTAGCGTAAACAAATCTTACGGCCCGCCCGTGACGAACGACGGATAAATTACGAAAGTGTTAAAGGAACGTCCTGATTAAAGCGTGCATATTTTAAGAGGGGAATTTAAAGCCGTGAATTTTATATTTGCGATTTTGTTTAATAACTTGTGCTTCACTTCCTATGTGTTTGCATGTTTTAGCAAGCCATTAATAAAACATATAGTGCATTATATTTTTACGAGTAGGCACATGAATCGGCAGGAAGTCTTTAGCGTGGCTTCCTGGTTTAATTAATCCCTTTAAACAGAACTTAATGGACGCTAGGCTAAAACATATTATATTATCAAACCACATTCCGAGGGTAATTTATTTAATACAGCAAGTAAAAATTAAATATTCAAAAAAATTCTTCTTTAATTTCTCCTTTCATATACTCTATTGTTCTTTGAATAATTTTAACTAAGGAAATGCTTTCATTGATTAATACCTGCCCTCATCATGAATGGTTCATAAACAATGATCGGTTCTACATATTTCTTTTAGTCTTGTAAATTGAATGTTCTTCAGTAAGTGTTCACTTTTATACATTCAAATAGACTGAATAACCTAATCAAATCCTCTTTCAGAGTAAAGTTGATCTTTAACCAAAGACATTTTATGACTTTCCTTGGAATTTTTCAAGCAAGAAACTGTAACAATCATAGAACCATAAACTAAAGAAGGATAAATTAAACTGTGTAGTTATCACTTAAGAAAAGTATCATTTTAAAAATTAACTCACCCGAAAAATTAAATTGTAATACAGTGCAAGGATATTTGATAAAAATGATCAGAAAATACAGTTGTTTGCCGCCTTTAATAGAGATGGATAAAGTGTTCCTGGACTGACTTCGCGTTACGTATAATGGAGCAAACGTTTTGAAATCATATTTCACCCTTCACTGTCTAATTTTATAAAATAATTTTAAAGATTTTTTTTCTTCCTTCGCTCATTTTGAAAATTTCACTTACAGTTTTCCTTTTTATTTTTGTTCTTTCATTTACATTCTGTTCTAAATCTCAATTTTATCTTCTTGATGCTTTAATGTAAATAGTTTGTTAAGAAATCTGTCTCATATACATATTTACCTAATACAGCTTCTGCATACTAAAGGAAAACAGATGAAAGATTTGAACAACAGACAAACCTTCAAATGACTCCAAAAAGTTTTTAGCATTTTCTAACTGGACCTTGTACAATGACGCTCACTTAAAATGGCGAACCGCATTCAACGGCAAGCGTTCAAAACAGTCTGGCTACGAGAACTGTTTTGAACCTTTGCTGGCCATAAAATTGTCAAATGTTAACATTTTAATTAAACAGAAAATAAAGAAAGTGGACTAATTTTTCAATATCGAACTAGTTTGTCTTCATAGGTGTGCTTCGTCAAACTACTGATATGTTTACCAATTTAGATCACTATGAATGTTTTATAAAATACTTCATAGTTTGATGATATTTAAGAAAAAGTATATTATTACGGGAATCTTATTTATTTTTTAGCGCAAAATGGGCTACTTCTTGGAGGTTAATCTGTAGTTTCGAATTTTTGTATTTGCATTTGCCAATTCAAATTTTAATAATTACTTGATGTAACGTTTGAGTTAGATATTAAGTATAACAAAATACCTACGTACGGTATTTATAATTAATTGTTGTGTTTTAATTTCTTCGCTGAAGCTGCAACTCATTCGATGCTTTTTAAGCCATTTTTTGATTATACCTTATTTTTTTATATGGAAATGTCCACTTATCAAATATGAAACGTGACTTTTGAACGAGATAAGGCAATTTAATAGTCTTTCTGCTAAATTTACTATTTAAGAAAATATTATATTATAATTTCTCTATTTATTTAGAGGAAACTTCTATTAAACATTTTAATCACAAACAATATGAAATTAGTTTTAGTGTTTCATATTTGATTTACGAATGACATTAAAGTATCCAAACGAGAACCGGAAGTGCTTCAAACTTAATTATGATTTAAATTTCCTCTTCATAAATTGGACTTAAAAATGGATCCAATTAAATAATTACAGTACATAATTGGAAACACATAACAAAACACATCCTAACAACAACAACTGCAGCCTATGAGAATGATAATAATAATTTATGACGATTCTATTCCGCCGCATATTCTGGGAATTTATAAATTTACTGAATACGTGACTGTGTTTCCAAGTTATCGTTAATCTGGTAGGTTAGGACTTCCTTTCGGGAACAATATCATGTCTATTCGAGCTGCAAACGCAGGGCTGGCGCGCGAGAGAGCTGTAAACAACGGTGCAGATAAAGTTATTGTTGTCGATGGTAACTATACCAATTTGTTTAAAGGCGAACAAAGTGATTCGGTGTGTTACTGTCTTCTGTTATTATCTTCACCAAAAGTGCTCGATGACGTGATTCTGTTACTAAAACAAATACGTGCGTTTTTCCGGTTTTGCTCAAGGTAATATTTAATATTTTTTTTTACAATGTTTTATCACATTTTGAACACTTTCGTTGAATATGAATTTGTCTAAAATAAAACTATTTGTGTTTTTAGACCTATTTTCATCGTAAGACTCAAATAGTAATTACCCGCGCGTTATTAATATAATAAAGATTCAATTTATCTTATGTACAGTGAAAAAATCTCAGTGCTGCAGTTTACATTAAAACTGAAATAATTAAAAGTACACTATCGAGCTCCTCAATTTAGAATCTTAATCTTTAGCATTTTTATTGTACATAAATAAATAGCTTTTCATTATTTTTGTAATTTTTTGATTTTATTCAACAGAACAATATTGTTCAGGTAATCGGGCATGTGCTGGGCTACTAAATTTGACTATTCGGTTGTTTTGTCAAGTTTTTCAACAAATATAAATACAATCTGGAGGGTGTTAATAAGAAAGCCTTATACATACTTTGTCAGGTGATAGTAGAAATCAAAACAAAGAAAAAATCTAATAAAGTCATGTCCAAAACTCACTGTAGCGTGTCATCGTCATGAGTTTACTCTTCTGGAATTTTTATTTTTTACATAAAATTCGGAAAAGATAAATTATATAAAAGGCTGAATTTTCCGATATAGCACTAGTCACTGTACCGACTTCCGGTTTCGCCGGAAATGAGTACGACCTGTATATTTTTACATACATATTTGGAAGCTACAGTTCATTATGAGTTCGAATGAGTATCGCTTGGTAATTTTGGTTTCCATTATAACGAAATATTTGTTTTATTTTTTTTAATTAGTATAGCTATGAATTCTGTATTTTCGTTCTCATGCGATCAAAATTTTTATAGAATTTGAAAGTTTTATTAGATCGTAACTTTAAAACGGAACTTCTTTTAACCTCAATTCTATTTGTATTTTTTTTTGTTTTTTCAATAGAAATCAAACAACTCCAAATAAGAAAACTCAGAAACTATTATGGATACAATGGTTTTCAAGGATAATACCTGTCAAATAAATTTATTAGGAGGTGAAGAAATCGGGCATAAAAAAACATTTCGTTTAATTTAAAAACGCAATTAAATGAATAGAATAAAATATTGCAATAGTTTTTACTTTTTATTTCAATATGAAGTATAGTCTATTTGTTCTTTACCAATAAATTTAGAACAAATTTTGACTAGTTATTACAATTTTTAATTTCCTATTGAAAAATTTGAGTCCACCTCTGCATATTCTCGTCCAGATTTAATCCAGTCCCGAAAATGCAAATCAACACATTGTTGATTTACATAATCTAAGCATCTCTCCACCCAAGTTTTTGTCCTTGTGACTCTGCATTTTTTTTTAATATTTTAGAGTCGCTCTAACAACAGAACTAAAAAAGACTGCGATATAAAATGCCTTTTACAATACAAAAACAAATGTGTTTTTTTTAATTAAAGCAACTTTAAATCTAATTACGAAAACAGCCTTTATTTCTCTACGTACAATCAGAATTAAAAGTAATGTCTCCCAAATAAAACGTACCTACGAGGGCTTATCCATACTGATGACGCGGCTGAGCTTTCAATCCGTGTTTATCCACTAATTCGTTACTCATTACAGCGACCAGAAGTGATTAGGTCGCATTTATTTAACTTTTTCTTGGGGTGACATTACTTTTAATTTTGACTGTGCATCTGCCCGATTTTGTTGGTCATTTTCGATTGCTCTTTGAAACTTTGAAAGCAGACACACCCCTAAAGCCAGACCACAAGCGCCACCATTTATCTGCCAGAAGCCCTGATAATCACAGGCAGGGTTAAACGAACAAGTCAATCACGAACAAAGTTCCACTTCACCGGGCTCTCGTAGTTTTATCGTGTTTATCCCGAAGCAACATTGGAGGTCTTTGTGGCGGCGCATTTTTATGGATTCGGTTCTTATCACGACGACAGATTAAGATTATGTGGGTTCACGTGCATCACAAAGTCTTCGTCTGTGGATTAAAACTGAATTGGTTCAAGTTTTCAGATCATTTCTAATTTTTTTCGACCGTCGAAAATGAAAGAAGACACTCTTCGTTAAATGCACTCATTCAGCAATTATCTCACGCTTGAGAATTTGTGTATTTAAGAAAACAAAATTTTATACAAATACAGTATACTAATCCGAAGTAATAATTGGTTGATCCGGATTTTCGGAAAATTAGGATTTAGTTAAATGTTCCGCCCGCTTATACGTGATGTTTAATCAATCAGTCTAATATCGTCACGATAAAAACGCGAATATAATTCCAGAAGCTAATAGAAACAACAATTTGGTTGATTTGAATTAAATAGAAACACGACACGTCTCTGCAGCACACTCTCTCGTGCGCATCGTGTCCGAGCATCGCAGTCAACCGCGACATTATTGTGAATCATGCCACCCTAACGAATGCATTATTACTTTGGCTTACCGATTGTTCGCTATCTGCTAGACGCGCTGCGCCGGCAAATATGAGGCGTGTACACAATCTATTTATAACATCGCACCGCTTCGTTGCAATAGTAAAGTTTTACACTTTTTTCTGTCCGCCATGTAATCATAACGTGTAAAAACCTGTAAAATCTACATCCACAAAAACGTCCGTTAAACTTCTCCAGTCATTGTGGCTTTAATTAACTGTCGATGCATCGCGTCACTAATCTAACGTTTCGATCCATCACTTTATTGATTCATCGCTTCATCGAATCAACAATCTATCGATCCATCACATCATTTACACAGCGCTCACTTGCGAAGACGAGGCGCTAGCCGAGACTTCGCAAAACTGTGCTCGCACTTGCAAAACAGTTTCTGGCCGTTTGATACACACTATTTTTTGGTCCGACCTATTTTAAATTGTTTCAAGAAGTTCAAAAATAATTATATGGTTTGCGCTAGGGAAGTGCGTATTCAGGTTGGCAACATAAAGTCTAACACCAGATTTCGAATTGAAGTAAAACATTTTCGATCTAACTTAAAATTTCACTTTGCGAGTCATACTCGTTCGATAAAACAAACTGCAACGTTTATATACATAAGTTTCCAGCTAAACTTAACTCCAAAGTAAAAAAATTATTCAATACATCAAAGCTCTTGTTATTTAAGAAATGTCACCCACAGATGTCAATATTGCCAACATTTGGTAAATTTTTTGACGCCTAGGCCTTCAATAGGACTGTTTCTTGACGGTTTCGACAAACGCAATACCAACATTTCTGGCCGGAAATAATATTTATAAGTCATAGAATAAAACTATAAATGTTCACATAGTTTAGAAAGTTTTGAAAGTTGATTTTGGTTGACAGAAGCGTAGAAAAATTTTGTGATCAAAGAGATCAAGATAAAAAGAAATCCATCAAACACGGCTTTACTTATTACATTTTACGTTATTTTTAAGAGCATTAAAATAAAGTTAAATGTTATAATTTATTATGCGTTATTTTGAATAAAACTCACTTTTTCCAAATTTCAAATCAATAGAAATCTTGCTTTCTAGTAATTTATTGAAATGCAATATTATTTATTCCAATCCAAAAAAATATGAAAAAGAAGAAAATCTTCAGAGATTTGTTATTGTCATTTCATAAATTAATATTATTTTGTGATTGAGAAACCGGAAAGGTAATTGTAAATATCAAACAATGTTCTTTGTGATAAAGTTAGTAAAGTAACATAAACAATAAATATTTTTTCACTGTAATATGATGTTTGAGTTATAAAATACAACAGAAATTTCAGTGTCTTCCAAATTTAAACTGGAAATAAATCGCACATTGTATCTCCAAGAACTTGAAATCTTTCTAGTAAAGTTTCCCATACGACATAATCTTGAGGTCAATAGTTCTAAACAGTGATAAACAGTAACGATTTAATGAAATATTTGAAGAAGGAAGTGATCAATGTTAATTTTTACTCCTGCATTATATTATTCAAAAATATTTAATATTTAAAATTTGAATTAGTGTACCGGGATGATCTGGAATCTTGGTTCAGAAAAACTTAGTACGTTCGACCTTTACTTTAAATTATCAGTTAAACCACAATCACCGTTGATATGAGTTAATTAAAAGTGAAAACTTTCCCAATCAACTCCCATGTTCGGGAATTACGCTTTGAATTGAATTATTTAACAAGAGATTCTTATGTTATTATAAGAATTTCTTTTTAAAACAGGCAAACTATGTATTTTATTTTTGCAGGTCCTGCTCAAAACGCGCACGACATGGATGACATCCTGATCATTTCGGCCAAAAACAGCGAGCCAGCTGCCCTATGGGTGGAATACTTCACCTCGTACTTCGAGCACTTTAGTCGACAAGGGAACAGGCGACCTTTCAAGTAAGTTATTTATTGCTGTTACGACTATGTGAAGCCGGAACTTGTAAATTGGCGCATAACGAAGTAATAAAGAGCGAGAATTAAGTGCCGATGTAACCAAATTGGCCCTTACCAACGAGATCCCGTGTCTAAAACTGAATCAAGCAGTAAATACTGAGAGATATGATAATTATACTGGTCGATAAAAGGCTTGCATAAAGTAACGCTTTTCTTTTAATTTATTAGAGTACACCACCTCACCATTGAAGACGTCTTAGAAGCGAATGGTGACATTCGTTTCATATCGGAAAAAACCGCAGCTGTGAAACTCCAACTAATCGTTCTCTGTCCGCTTTTCCTCGAACAAATAGTAAAACACTTCGCTAAAGTCTCAGTCCTGACGAAAATACTCTATCCCAACAGGATATTGGCCCTCCTGCTGGGGGTTACGGACGATGACGTGCTCGATATCCACAAAAACGGTAAGTTGCATTGTGTCACGCGATCCCCGTCTAATTAAGAAGAAACCGAAGGCACTGTTTGCGTCAATGAAATCCGATTGAATTCCTGAAAGCTTCGTCAACTTGGCAGCGAAACGCATAAAGTTTAAAATCGCCATGTTTGCGGAGTGATTCAATTATTTGTCCGATTAATCAATTGCTTGTCTGCGCTTGATGAAATTTTGTTGTTTGCGTTGGAACGGAAAACGAAAGCGATAAGTTCTTGTTTAGTCACTTGTTAAGGTAATAAATTAAATGGTGAAAATAGCATTAGCCAAAGTTACACATGCGTACACGGTTCCAAAACAGCAATGAAATAGTAATGATAATTTTATAACATTTTTTTAATATTTACTTTTTTAATATATAAAAAAATCAGTAAAAATTACAGTTTGAACAAATTAAATTATAAATTTTGTAACGAAATATATATATATAGGAAGCCTACGGATTAACATATATATATATATATATATATATATGTTAATCCGTAGGCTTCCGTGGGTGTTGAATGCTGTAGTATTCTTCCGGGTAGTCCTCCGCGTTGAGTTCTCTAAAGAACTATTTGTCTTCTGACAACGTTTCGGCAAGGTCTCACTTGCCATCTTCAGGTCTTCGCTGCTGCTTGCCTGCTTCTGCTCCTCGTCGTTACTCGAGTCACAGTGGCTTCTGGTCGCGCTGGTGGTGGTTTAAGTACCGTGTTGCGGTCACGCGTCGTTACGCTTGGTGGTTTTTCCGCTTGACTTCTTGTTGTTGGTTGATTGGGTCGTGCCTGTTGACTGCTCTCTCCTAATCCTGATGGTCCGGGGTTCGCTGGTTTCTGGCTTCGGGTTACTGGTCCTCGACGGTCGGTGGATTTTCGGATCACTGGCCTCCAGGTGGGTGGTAGTCGTAAGGCATCATCTCTGGTGTTTAAGTTCATCTGATGTTTCTCGATTTCTATCGCTTCTCGGATGATGCGTTTGGTCTTGTGTTCTACGCTGGCAATTGTTCTGGTGTTGTCGAAATCTATTTTGTGTGAAGTCGCTTTTACGTGTTGTGCCAATGATGATGTTTTCTCGTCCTTCTCGACGGCCTTTCGATGTTCTTCTCTCCTGACGCTTATTTTTCTATTTGTTTGGCCTATGTAGACCTTGTCGCAATCTTGACGGAATTCCGTACACGCCTTGGCTTTCCAGTTGTATTTTAGTTTTGACTGTTGGCAGGATGTTTCCAATTTTCTTGTCGGTGTTGAATGATGTCCGGATATTGTGTTTCTTGAGTATTCTGCTGATCTTCTCTGCAACACCTGAATGAAATCCATCCGAAGATCAAGTTCACGATGGAAATCGAAGAAAACAACGAACTTCCATTCCTCGATGTACTTATAAAGAAAAAACCAGATGGAAGCCTTGGACATTCCGTATACCGAAAACCAACCCACACGGAACGGTACCTGAACGCACAATCACATCACCATCCAGCACAATTGCAATCAGTGGTAAGGACCCTCGTCACCCGGTCCCAAAGATTGGCTGACTCAGAAAACAAGGTAGAAGAAATGAAGAAAATCCGCTCATCTTTAATAAAAAATGGATATCAACACAAACAAATCAGGAAAGCCGAACACCAACGCAAACCCAAGACACAGGAAGAGGAAAAAGATATAATAGGAACAGCATGCCTACCATTTGTTAAAGGGACAACAGAGAAGATCAGCAGAATACTCAAGAAACACAATATCCGGACATCATTCAACACCGACAAGAAAATTGGAAACATCCTGCCAACAGTCAAAACTAAAATACAACTGGAAAGCCAAGGCGTGTACGGAATTCCCTGTCAAGATTGCGACAAGGTCTACATAGGCCAAACAAATAGAAAAATAAGCGTCAGGAGAGAAGAACATCGAAAGGCCGTCGAGAAGGACGAGAAAACATCATCATTGGCACAACACGTAAAAGCGACTTCACACAAAATAGATTTCGACAACACCAGAACAATTGCCAGCGTAGAACACAAGACCAAACGCATCATCCGAGAAGCGATAGAAATCGAGAAACATCAGATGAACTTAAACACCAGAGATGATGCCTTACGACTACCACCCACCTGGAGGCCAGTGATCCGAAAATCCACCGACCGTCGAGGACCAGTAACCCGAAGCCAGAAACCAGCGAACCCCGGACCATCAGGATTAGGAGAAAGCAGTCAACAGGCACGACCCAATCAACCAACAACAAGAAGTCAAGCGGAAAAACCACCAAGCGTAACGACGCGTGACCGCAACACGGTACTTAAACCACCACCAGCGCGACCAGAAGCCACTGTGACTCGAGTAACGACGAGGAGCAGAAGCAGGCAAGCAGCAGCGAAGACCTGAAGATGGCAAGTGAGACCTTGCCGAAACGTTGTCAGAAGACAAATAGTTCTTTAGAGAACTCAACGCGGAGGACTACCCGGAAGAATACTACAGCATATATATATATATATATATATATATATATATATATATATATTTAAAAAATATCAGAGGACATGAAACAAATAAAAAAGCTTTTTAAAAACGAGCTAAAAAAGTAATTTATTGATTTACTAAGTCAACTTTTTTAGCTCGTTTTTAAAAAGCTTTTTTTATTTGTTTCATATCCTCTGCAACTCTCATGAGCAATAACTATCAAAAAAAATTATCATTATTATTTTATTGTGGTTTTGGAACCGTGCATGCATGTAGTAACTTTGACTAATGCCATATCCACCATTTAATTTGTTACCTTAACAAGTGACTAAACAAGAACTTATCGCTTTCGGTTTCCGTTTCAACACAAATAACTAAATTTCGGTTTGAACAAATTAAAATATAAATTTCGTTTAGAAAAATCGTAATTTTTAATAAATAAATAAATGTTAATAATAAAATGTTAAATGAATTAATTAAATTCTAAAATGGGAATGAAATAGAAGATATTCCTAACAAAATCTCTGCATTCTGTTTTTAAAATTTTTGAATAAGAGAAATGCATACATAACTATAATTCATTTCATTGAAGCCAAGAAATAAAAAGCAAGGCACTTCAGTTTAGATTTTAGATGAAAAAAAAAGAAACCATATGAAAACATTGTCCTATTGATGGTCGCCCGTTCTTGGCTGACATTTAATTAAAAGAAACTGCAATTTTCAGTCTGTCGAAAAAGAAAAGAAAAACTAAACTTGGGCGCATCTGCCTTCAGTATAATGTTATAATTGAACGTCCAAATCCTTTTGAGCTACAGGAAATTAACATAAGAATTCAAATATTGTGGATTTTATGTTTCTATGACAAAATGTGGTTCTGTACTGTATTAATTCTAAAACGAAAACAACTTATTATTGAAATTATGGAAAATTGTATCACAATTATAAGTATATTTAAATAATTTTAAAAATAGATTTGCAAAATTTAGTTTAATTTAATAACGTTTATTTCAGCGAATGAGTGGGCCTAAGTGTTTAGCTTTTGACATATTGATAATTAAAAACTGTAATAATAAAAATAAAAAACATGATTCGCTTTGAACCCTAGGTATCCTATTACCTAGCGGAAACGGTGAGACCACATCGTTTGATCAATGCACTTACTAAATTAAGTATTAAAAGTCATAAAAATAAAACTGAATTTTTCTAAACCTTCGACGCAATGTAAATTCTTGCCGTATTTTGTCTTAGGAATTGCTCCTTTGCGTGTTACATTACTATTTTTTTTAATAATCATATCTAATAGTTAATACGTTTTTCTTTATAAATGGCCCAAAAAATAAAAGTAGTCATTCTTATTTGCTGGTGGTTTAGGTGAAATGTTTTGAAATTACTACTTTATTTTTTTTAGCAATATTTAGTATTGTATACAGGGAGATTCAGGCAACATATTCATTAAAAGTTTACGGGCTTCCTCTTTGAATTTCTATTTCATATTTTGCGGTTAAAAATTAGCGGTAATGGTTTATTAAAATATAATATTTTCAACTTTCGGGCACTTCCGCTTGTACCGGAAGTTGCTGTCCACTTTCTTATTTTAAATGGAATGCTTCATTTTTTATTTCATTTTTGAAATCTTCATGAAATTCTAAAAATGTTTTGTGTAACATGTGATACAAGAAAAAGTAGCCGTTTTAGAAGTATTTCCATTTTTTAAAGAAAGTTCAAAGTTGCAGTAAATTGTTTATGATACTGCCATCTTTGTGTAACAAAAGCCATACTTTCAATTTTTGGCTTCTAGTAGGCTATACTCATAGGCTTTCAGGTCATACCTAATTTTATACAAAATTGTTTACGGTCTGGTTGAAAAGTAACTTCTATTCGAACTGATTTCAACAGTCGAAAAGTCATGTTTTTTAAATAGAACACCCAGTATACTTTACGTTACGATAAGAATCAGAATTAAATGTTCTTTCGAACTGTATTAGCATTCCCTATACCCATCTCTTACCTTTCTCTTTCTATTCATGATTTTCTGTTCGAATCATCATTTTTTTCACTTTTTAGTATTATTTCTGGATACTGCGCTATGAAAATTTAACAAAATGAGGATTTTTAAATTAATTTCTCACTGTAAAATCAATTTAATTTTAAAACCGAAAAATAATATTTAAATACATATTGATCATCTAAACTTTTTATTTACATATGCCGCATGTATTCTTGGTATGACTTGTTACACATTTACAAAGAGAAATTTACAGTTACAATACAAAATTTTATGAAAACTAATAAATAAATCAGAAATATTAAAAATAATACACAAATTGTTGGTTATAATATTGGCTCTAAGTTGTCCTAATTATTTATTAGTAATAACTTTGTATTATGTCCAAGTAATAACATGTTTTCCTCGATATAACAATTTTTTCTATTAGCTTCTTGAATTATCGATTTTTTTTATCATCAAATACATTTTAATGTCTATGCTTGAATATTCATTTTTTGATTCTTCGTAGGGATTTAATTGGGTTTTTTTTAATTCCTACTAGACGGATGATTTCAAAAATTATAATTTCTCTAGTTTTCATAGCCCACTATTTAAAAACAATACCAAAAATTGGAAAAAATTAGATATTGAAGAGAAATCATCGATAAACGATTGAACTATAAGAAATAGGTATAGGGAATAAACTTTTAATGAATGGGTTACCTGAATCTCCCTGTATACTTTTCATCGCGATTATTAACTAGCTGTGTTAAACTGCCTCATACAAAAATGCGCAACTACTATACTGTTAACCTTCGTTTTCGCATTGATATTTACGTCTTCCTTTTGACTAGAAAATTCTATCATATAGAATTCCTGTCACGTATTTCGTTCTGTGTCGACTCGCTTAGAAACAGTTAGCGAATAGTACAATTTTTCTTTTTATCATAATACACGTTTGAATACCTCTTAAGAGAAATGATTGTTACGTTTTCTGTTATGCGATATTGCTTTGTATTTATTTATATAAATAACGGAAGAATCCAAATTTTGAGTCAATTTAATAACACGACAAGCATTATTTAAGGCTTTTAATTTGTATAAAAAAAGTATTATTAAAGTTTTTAACTAATCATACAGCAGGATTTAAAACCACAACTTCGTAAGTACATTCTCTTGCTAAGTCGTCACAAACATTAAGGTGACGCAAAACTGGCGTCAGAGAGTATTGTTAACGATAAAAATTACAATAAAGCAGCGACAAAATTGATAAAAATTACAATGTTTATCGAATTAAGAATTTCTGGAGGAAGTTGTTTGTTATGTGTTTCTTGATAATTTTTTCCCGCGAATTCGGTTTGATTAGTTTCCTTTACACACTTATATATTTCACTGTTTCAACTCTTCGTTCAATATATGTATACCTGTCGTTACTATAAAATGAGAATGTAGGTGTAGTTAGAAAACGATATGGTCACGCAAAAGAGATACAGCAGAGTTTTAGCCTCTTGCAGTTTTCTAATCACTAAAGTAAAAAAGAAATAATTTAATAATCATTTAAGAAACGTACCTATAAAACTTACTTAAAGAGGTTTAAAGTGGTTTCGGTAGTATATAATTTCGTTTTATTTAATTTCGCAGATTCAATTTAATCAACTTATCTCTTAACGAACATTTCTGTTAAGAATAACCATAGTAAACATTTTATAACCCTTTAATTATTACAATTAATTTTTTTTTAATCATCAAATGATGTGTAACGCAAATCAGTATGTAATTCGTATTAAATTTAGTTTGGTTACTACTATTACGATTAATATTAAAAAGTAAGTTGGAAGGTTTAGGAGAGTTAAACTTAAGAAGTACATTTGCTTCTCTTTTAGACATTTAGAAAGTAAACACTTTTGTACATTTTAAAAGTGATTATTTATTTCTGATTTTTATATCAAATATCATCCTGACAGAGTTCTCAGTTACTAATTAAACAAACAATACCAATTAATTTTTATTTGTTATGTCGACCAGTGCCGTTTTTACATGTCCTCTGCTTTTATGTTTATTTGTAGTATTTGTTCTCAGACTTTTTTTCTGAAACAGTTTTAACAACGTACTCTCAGTGGCAGCGACTCAGAGTAGGCGAAGACCAAGACGAAAATTTCACAAAAGAATTTTTAGAAACCGCTATGACGATCTTCACTCGCGTATGGAAACAACAAAGCTATATCTCGGCTCAAGAAAAATCTCACTTTTCCGTATCTCCAAAGAAAATCCGACAAGTAAAAAAAGCCTATATGCAGACTAACCCTCAATTTCCGTAACATGAATATTTTGTATGCAGGGACAGAATAGCGTATTGATTCTATTGACGCATCCTCTGCAAAAAGAGGACATTGTGAAGATCTCCATCGAGAGGAACAACGAGATCATGGAGGTGGCCAACGTGAAGAAGCGCAACCCTTACACGCTGAAAATATCGATTCCGGACTCGTTAACCGAGGTGTCAGCTATCGTTAATATCTTGGTGGAAAAAAACGGTAACGTCATCGGTAGTCGTCCGATCAAGTGTGAAAGCAGACTCAGGGAGCTCGAACAAATTTTGCGCTCCATCAGTAATCCGGTGGAGTTCATGTGCCAGGTAAAGGCCTTTGAAGTACCCACATACAATAAGTTATTGATTAAAATAAAAAATGATTACAGTAGAAAGAACGAGACGATACAGTTCTTTTCTATTAGTCTTCTAATGATTCTCTCCTTCTATTTATCTAGGTGATGTAAACGTATAAGCGATCATTATCAAAATCTTTATTTTAATAGTGACAAAAGTATTATTGACTATGAAATTTGTAAGTAAATAGTTTTTAAAACTTCAACCGGACACTGTTTAAATTAAAAGAAACACTCAACGTTCCACTATCGCTTGATAGCTTCCTGATAAAGCCCTCAGGCGATAGTAAAATTTTGAGGGTTTGTTCTACCAACATCCGTTTAAAATTTTAAAAACTATTTACCGACAAAAGCACTTTGTTACATTTCGTGCAATCTCTCCTAATTAAGAGTCATCGATTTTTACCTGTTTATCCAAAATTATTGTTACTTTGCCTTTTTAACTAAAGCATTCAATCATTTTCCTAAAAGTACCTTCGTTTTGCAGACTTTAGGATTCAGTCCTCACGACAAAGTCCAACTGGATAACTGGATGGTTCATATGTTACAAAAAAAATTGCCGTATAATTTCAATATTTTCTGCAACGATACTGTTTACACCGGTAAAGAGCTTAAGCAAAGTAAGTTTGACATTTATTTAGTCGGAGAAGACAGTGACGAGAACACTTCATAGGTTGTGGGGAATTCCCAACGTTGTTGCACTTCGCCGCCAAGTACGGTCTTGAAAAATTATCTATGCAGCTGCTGGATTGTCCTGGCGGAGATACAGCGTGCGAGATAAGGAACTGCAACGATTGTGTACCGGCCGACATTGCTGAATATGAGGGATTCACGGAACTAGGACAGATGTTGAGGGGATATATGGTGAGAGTTTGATTGTTGTTGAAGAGATGAAGTAAATTTGATGATCATTTTTAGAAAATGTATGAGTTTTCAAAGATGTACACTAAATTGAAGGAAATTAGTCTGAATCCCGAAAAGATTGCTGAAGTAGGTAAGTTAACCACATTGAACACGTATTAGTATATAGAAGCCTCGACGAATTAAATGCTCTTAATTTTGAAGAAATTAACTGTGAACACGCACCAGGTTTAAAGCCTATTCGGTGCTACTCTTTTTATGAATAATATTCAATTACACATTCAATGTTAGTTTATATTCATGATACTTCTGGCGTCGTCTAAAACAAATTCAACCTTTACAATATTTTCAGATGAAGATTATTTAACTCCAAAAGAAATGGACACCACATATAAAATATGCCCACCACCGAAACCAGTTAATGTCTTGAGCACCTCAAATCCAGAATTATCCCAGGAAACCGGTTATATAGCCATGAACTCTTCGGGTAAGATTGCCAGTGAGTGATTGTTAAAATTTTTTAAACTAACCAAAAGTACCTTAGCCCATTTACGTAGTATCACCCCCACAACAATTGAACCGCCGCCCAAATTAACAACCGCCTCATCGAACTCCAACATCAACGTTTCGTCTCAGAAAACACCTCCAGTGAAAGACGCGATAGTAATCGAAGACAAAGTCCAAAAAGAATTGTTGGAAATTATAAACGACTTCAAAAATAACGTCCACTCGATAGCGCAAGCGGAGAAACTTGTGGAGGAGTGGAAGAACAGAAACGATGTACAAAAATCATTCAAAGAAAAAAGTGAGCAGCTAAACGAAATGAGGATGAAGTATGAGAAGATCCAACAGGACATGAAAGGCGATTCGGTGAAATTTACGCCGTTCGAGAGGGTCAAAAAATTATTCACCTGGGGCAAAAGCAAGGATAATAAGAAAGTGATGGAGAAAATCGTTCCTGAGCAGGTTCCCCTTAACGCAAGGCCCATTAGTAGCCTTAGTATACAAAGTACCTCAAGTAAGAACTTCCACAAAATGTTAGTTGAAATGCAACTGATTTTCCCCTAATTTCAGGTTCAGCTTCATCAGGTAGGATGAGTACTATCAGTGGTTGCAGCTTAGGAGATAGTGGAACACACTCAGATCACGAAGACAGAAAAGTGAGCGCAAACTGTGGCTGCTAATGAGGTTTTGTAATAACAGGAAATTGCTTTTAGAATTTAATCAATAGTAGCCCTGAAGATGATTTGAAGAATGTTATGTACATGATACCACCCGCTCCAAGACCAGTTCATCCCGGAATGTTTCCCAATAAAAATATGTTTCCACCAATCGAGGTAAGATGCGTAAGATAATTTATTCTTAATTTTAAATTGTTGCGTTGAAATAAGCCGAATCGGAGAAGAATACAATGTTTTTTTTTTCTCAAAAAAAGATTTTACGAATCTTTTCGATTTAAACAAAATGCGAAGAAAATATTACTTGGACAAGTGCCAAAAATGTGTAAACATAAAGCTTTGTTTTAGGAGCGCCCACCTCAACCAATCCCTAGGGCAGTTGAAGAAGAATATTATATTCAGTTTCCGCCGTCGGGATTACCCGTACAAAGTAAGTGTAAGTATCGAAACTATAAACTTTACAGTTTTGATGATGAGATTTGAACTCGTTCCGCAGCTGCATTTGTTAATTAATAATTTAAAATTGGAGATGATTCGCTGTTGATTTTTGCATTACGCCCTTTTCATACGAAAACAGTTTCTATCTTTATTATCTCTTCATATTAACTTAATGAAAATGTTAGCAAGAATTCAGCAACCATATGTAATGTTGTAATTAAATGTTTCTCAAAAATGTTACGAAAGCGGGGTCATGTTTCTATTCTGCCGAGTACAGTGTAACAATCAACAAACGATCTGTAACACATACTGTACTATTCGTTAAATAAATCGGATAAAGATTATTTATTCAAACTCAGTAAATCACTCCTTCTTTTATAGTCTGATCGCTTTATCTTGAATTTACGAAAGCAGTGATAACCGATGAGGATAATAAAAATCGGGAATATAAAGTACTGACTTGCGGATGCCTTATACCATCCATGCAAAAATAAATTAGAATACCGCTCCGTACCACAACGTATCTACCTTATTTTAAACTCATATAATAACAGGGTATGGAAATACTATGTGAAAACTGAAACTGAACTGAAAACTTATCAATAGTTGAAGACAGAAATATTAGCGTTAAAAGTAATAGAAATTGCAATTGAGGAATCATCTACACAATTTATCAAAAATCCCCGAGACAGGTAATTAATTAAGTGATAAAAAAGTATTGGCGGATTTAGTACAGATCCTTGAACAATGCTCTGATTAAGACTGTAATATCGCAACATACATCAATTCACATTGAAAAGTATCCAAACGTCTAACTTTGCCCAAGAAAAAGTCGAAAGGATTCAACACGGTCTTCTCTACAATAACTTGAAAGTGTATGTAGGTACTCGTTTAGGTTTATTGATCGTTAATTTACAAAATTTGCTGAGTTACTTTTTACGGCTTTGAATATTGGCGTTTGAAGTACGTTTGGTAATTTTCCCCTATCAGAAACTAATTGTAGTAAGTATCGAGCGTTGAGAATTGATAAGATTTCTGACGTTGTTTGATTACTTTTACAAGTAATCGATCGGATCTTACGTGATTTTAATTTTCAAATTCCTTACTCTATTTTGTAACTTCTATCAGGAGACCTGATGAAAAAAATATATTTAACTTTTAATTTTTATAAACAGATAAGACAGCGACATCTTACGATCGCTTTTTGACCTGACATTGCTGACGAAGCCCCAAACAGGGCTGAAACAGGTGTACAGAGGCTGCTCGAAGTTTTCACTGCAATTAAAAGCGATTTGCAACAAAATTTGGTATATTTTTATACCTCTAAAATGCAATATCAAGTCTTATCTGCTTACAATTATTATTAGTCGTCGTAATACTAAGAAAAGTATTTTCCCAATTCTTTTGCCTCTTCGTTTTCATTATGTAACACGGTTTTCTACTTTTAATTAAATCATTCAAAATTACTAGGAATTTAGATAATGTACATGTTACCTCAGTTTTGTTAAACGGCAACTTCATTTTCTTTTAATGATAGTACACATTTGTCTTCAGTAGTTATGTACTTATTAATCCTGCATCGGCAATGATTTTACTTTTCTTCCGGCTCTTAAGTTAATAATACTCGACTTACTGTAATAATGCTTTTTACAGTTTCAGTGCCAAATGAAAATGACGAATACTTGGAATGTGATAATAAGCTAGCATCTCGACGCGGACGGTCTCCGTCGCCAAGGCCAACAACTGCACCGAACACAGAGTACATGAATTTATGTGCTGCCATGAATTCGCCCACAAGTTGCCCGGAATATATAAATTTTGGGCCCCCCTCTGCTCTCATTTCCAAAAAATGAACAAATTTCCTTTACAGCACTTCCATGATGTACTTGAGGTTAATGCAATTTATATATAGTAGCTAATAGCACTGAAGTTATTGGAAATATCGAACTTTTGAGAATATCCAGTAATTCTGTCTTTGGTGCATGTATAAGTAAGTAATCGTTTATATATACATACATGTATTAATTAATTAAGTAATTTATTTGTTTGTTCTCTCTTGTTACTTTTTTATATTTTCTACGTTGTAATAAATTTTCATTCATTAATGTTCTATTTCGTTTTCATTTATCATTTTTTATTTTGTTTGAAAGGAAGATATCGCTGATAAATTGCATTTACATATGACAAATAACCCCGTAGCGACTGAAGATTTCACCCTAACCAGCTGTACTTGCTGTTTGCTATTTTCACACCTGCATTGCGCTATCCAATGAAACCGCTATTGACTAAAATAAAATTCTTCAATCTGTATATCACAAGTCGGGAACTATTTTCAGGCAGACGAACTGAATATAAAAACAAAAAAATTGTTCAAAAATTTACTGTAATAAAAAACTAAAGTAAATAAAATACGAAAATAGATGAAACGAATTAATAAAGTGAGTAGTTTCATAGCCGAACTAGTTAAGCCTCCTGACAACAAGTTTAACGCTTGACTGGACAAGCATCAGAAGTTGTTCGAATCCACTCCTGGTGCGTGCGGATTCTCTGTAAGAGATAGAGTTTTCCTGACTCGAATCCTATTTCAGAATCATACCGGCTCCTTTGAACTGGATTTTCTGTTTCCACAGTTTGTAAGACGTATGCCGAACTAGAGACAAAAACGGGAACAAGCTAAGCTTGTGGTATTAGTGCGAAAAAGAAGAAGTGACTTATGCTGACTTATGCAAACTGAGTATGCACTGACGGAATCTCTTATATTTGAATTATGAAAGATACTGTTACGGTTAAATGGAAGAAAAATTGTAAACAATACAGAACCGACTTTTTCCCACTTCTTCAGATGTGCGTTCATGAACAGCCCAAGTGGTAAGGGAACCAGCCTTACAACCGCAAAGACATGGCTTCCAACTGCGCTTGAGTGAGTTCTCGGAGGAGATAAGATAAGGATAAAATTCAATACTGCTTCCCCGGAACTACACTACTCAAAATAATTAACGCATATTTGAATACGGCCAATCATTCAAAATTTGACGTTTAAAGTTGGAAAGTTTTATTATGTTTCTTCTTATTTTAATTTCTTACAGTGATAAAACCATTGCTTGAAGTTTTTACTTAGTATACCAGAAAACTTCATTTTATCTCAAAACAGTTAAAGTTTTGTTTGCGGTATTTGATTGTTAAATTTAATAATGGCAAATAATGACAGGCGTACTTCAAGAAATTTGGAAGAAGCTGAAGGACGATTAGTCGTTCATCTATTGGATGAAGGCTTTACACAAAAACGAGTTGCTGAAATCCTAGGTGTGAAGCAATCAACAGTTAGCAGACGTTACCACCGATATCTAAAGGAAGGCCAATTTAATAGACGTCGAGGACAAGATCGATCAAGAATTACAGCAGCAGTACAGGACCGTTTTATAGGAATTTCAGCGCTATAGCGTCGTATCGTTACTGCAAGAGGATTGCAAAATGACCTTTAGCTAGTCCATAACGTTAGGGTATCTGATCAGACCATTAGAAATCGCCTTCACGAACATCACTTAAGGGCAAAGCTTCCTGCTACCCGCCCTAGTTTGACCAGGGAACATGGTATAAGACGCCTTGCATTCGCAAGGTAGCACATTGCCTGGACCCCTGAGGATTGGATTTTTTCTTTACTGATGAATCTGGTTTTACCTAAGCACTAATCGCAGGGCAAAAGTATAGAGAACCCCAGATATGCGTTTTGCAAAGTGCAATATATGGCAATTGGAAGCATTTGGCGGAGGTGGTATAATGGTATGGGGTGGCATTAACTTTCACGGTTGTACCGATTTACAGGTGTTAGCTAACGGGACTCTAACTGCAGCTCGGTATGTAAATTTAATAATGGCACAATGGGACATCTTACAAGAGAATGTTGTGCCTTTTGCCCCATTTATTGGTGATGCTTTCCAGTTAGTGCAGGACAATGCACGTCCCCACACTGCGAAAATAGTATGCGAATACCTAAACGGTGTTGATATCAAGCAAATCGGATGACCAGCGAGGTCTATTGAATTGGGGACATGTCAGGGCAAAACGTCAGAATGAGGGAAAATTCACCTCTGACACTTCAGGATCTTTCTGAAGCACTGAAGAATGGCAGAAATATCCCCGGAATCTGTTCAGAATTTAATTTTGAATATGCCAAATCGGTGTAGAGCTGTCGTATGAGCAAGGGGAGGCAATACAAATTGTTGCAGTCGTTCTTTTTCCTCAATAACCATCTTTCATTCAAAATTTGTTTTTAGTGTTATTTGTTTTTCAATGTTTAGTATTGACTTTTTCATGAATTTGTTGTTAGTTTCATGTTGAATTAAAATCTTGTCAATAACAGATTAATATCAAACTGTATTACTTCATATTCATCCTTTAAAACGTCTGAAATATTGTCTTTTGAGAATTATGCGTTAATTATTTTGAGTAATTCATTAGGCGATAGTTCGAATCTCTTCCTAGTGCATACGGATTCTATGTGAGAGATAGAATATTTATGTGTCGGATTATGTCTCGGATTCTCACAGGATCCTTACAGTCGGGTTTTCTGTGTTGTTGAGATCATAAGCGAATTCCGACGGAGAAGAGAACAACCGGACGACCACAGTCGCAAACGACAATGTAAGTCACCAGCCAATACGCCTCCCCGACAAGCTATTAATTTAGGACTTTGTAAAGTTGTGGTAAAGTCGATTGACTTTGCTCTTCTTCTCTGATTTCCTTCTAGGAAGGGCTACCAACCGCGAGTTGAAATATTTATTCCAAACTATAAGGAAGGAAAAAGTTCTTTTCAATTGAAATTTCGGCATTTTTGGTATTGTAAAACTAAACGTAGCAATTCATGCAGAAAATACCAGTGCGCGTGATTTACTAAAAATGGCTTTAGAATAGAATTTTCAATTTTCTTTGTCGGATATTTGGAATTTTCTTTCTTCTTTTCCACTTTCTAGGGCTTTAGGACAATCAAAAAAATTTTCTTATAAAATCAAAAATAATCTTTCCTTCCAAAAATAGTTTCGAGTTACATTTAAAATCAAATTCAAATATACTTATATCATTTTCTAAATACTTGCATCATTTCTTAAAAGCAATCATTAATGATCAAGATAATTAAGATTTAATTTAGTTATCTGGTACAACAAAAACGATTGGTATAAATGATGTCACATTTTCTCTTAATTTAGTCGATATGTGGAACGTAATTATAGCGACTTTGTGCGCACTCATTGCGATCTAC
This sequence comes from Prosopocoilus inquinatus, assembly GCA_036172665.1. NCBI lineage: Eukaryota > Metazoa > Arthropoda > Insecta > Coleoptera > Lucanidae > Prosopocoilus > Prosopocoilus inquinatus. The sequence continues at coordinate 62,639,990 of CM069871.1, forward strand.
TGGTATAATAAAAGACACTTTTCGAAATGGAAACGTTTAGGAGTTCCCGGACCAGAACCCAGCTTGATATTTGGAAATATGAAGGACGCCTTGCTGATGAAGAAACCCGTTGCCGGGGCATACGCCGATATATACAAGTAAGTAAAATTTAGTCAATTTAACGCAAATTAAATTAAAAAATACTATAATTGAATACTACCTTCAAGGTTGTCAATGACTTTAATTACTGTGCCTGTTTTGTTGTTTTGAATGAAATCCCGAGTAAGGTGTCGCATTTTATTTATTTTGTATTCCGGGGAAACTGCCAAACGCACAGCGAAACGTCGCCGTCGACAAATTGACCCTTGTCAAAAATTTTATCAAATAAATAATTATCTTAAATAAATAAATAATTGTTGTGGCAAACTAATTTTACATCGATATCACTTATCAAAACGACAGGATACATTATTATCTCCTTTATTTGTATTTTCAATAATATCGCTACAGGAATCTCATAATGATATCAGATTTAACATTTTGTTCTTAAAGTAATCTATTAGATTATTAATACCTTGTATTTTATTGGTAATTCAGTTATTGAAAAAGCATACCGCCTGTTTCAATTTGATTTAGAAATGTACATGCTGATCTTGCACTTGCGTTTTAAGTCTTCTTAATCTTAAGTATTATGTTTTACAATGCCAAAGTACCTACTTCTACTGTCCTGATTTTATTTATAATTATAATACCAATTTTTAACGCCTGTACGGTCCAGTGGTAAGGGACCGGCCTTGCAATCATAAGATGGTGGATTCGCACCCGCTCGGGATATTTCTCGGGGGTCGTTACTCACTTCAGGTAGCCTTTAGTTTTTGGGGAGAAAATTCGATACTGCTTCAACGGCGAGGAAGTTGGAAGTAACAAAGCCATAGAACACTTTACACACACAAAAATACACTTCCGCTCCTGTGGTCCTGACAAGTCCATGACTTTGGAACTCGTTGGGCAAAACACCACAGAAAAAAAAACGTGTCTCTGCGTACCTACAGTTGAGCTGGTGGATCTTTACCGGTACGTCACACTTTCCTGTTTCGAATAACGAATCAACCCATTTTGCTAATGTGTATATGTGTAATATGTATTATTAAAACATGACAGTATTTATAAGTTTATCATTTTGAGTTGCGTTTGTGCTGTATGACGTAACTACAAAGATCTACCGGCTGTACTGTATGTAGATTACTTTTCTATCGAATTGTTTAATTTTTATAGAAAAGATCGTTGAATTCCTTCTCGTGGGCTACATAAATTAAAAACCTACTTTTGTGAATACATTTAAGGGCTAGTTACTTGCTTACGAGTATCTTCATTATTAACTGGTGGTGAGTTTTTTTCTCTATAAAATGTAGGGATCACGATGAATAGAATTGTATTTTTATACTGTCGTGACTTCCATTTTTATTTGCGGATGAACCCCAAACACCCTTTTGCGGAACCCAGGTTGAGAGACACTGTGATAAATAATCTTTTAGACCGCTTTCACACTAGCGACTTAGCAGCGCAATTTGCTGCGCGGCTAAAGTCGCTAGTGTAAAATCTATCTAAAAGATTACTTATCACAGTGTTTCTCAACCTGGGTTCCGCAAAAGGGTGTTTGGGTTTCCTCCGCAAATAAAAACGGAAATCACACTACAAAAAATTTATCATAGAAAAGTAGTATAATGTCGATATTTTGATGAATTTGTTATTCGATACTTCATTTAATTGGATCTATTCACCGATGTATCGGAAGACAAAGTGTGAATTATGAAACATCAGATAATTTTGAGTATTGATACGTATGGCCCAACACTAGCAGTATGTCTACCATTCCACAAAAACCATGCTGACATCATTTGCTTTGTTCTTACTTTACCTATTTTTAACGCTAAGAGAAATTTTATTCTTATCCTCAAACAGCTATTATTAAGTGTGACAATTTTTTTAAGTTGTGTGGTCTATATTTTTCAATACCTGTATAAAAATCTTTATTAAATAAAATTAAATAGAATATCACCTATTTCTATATCATACAAATGTCGTTGCAGGACGTGAAGATCAAGTGCAATTTACAAGCCGATAACGACAAATCTTTTTGAAGAATTATCTTATCGATGTTTACTTGTTCCCATGGTTACGCTAATAATGCTCTCATTTGGCTGAGAGTTTAATGAATTAAGTTACCTGAATTTGCAAATTGCAAACGGTTAGAGACGCTTATGTTTCGTGAATGACCCTCTAAGTCAGTGAAGCATGCGGATGAAACCAGGCGAGCCATGGTTGTCATCACTACGTTTTAAATTGCATTAATTTTAAGTGAATTTTCAACTCCAAAACGTGTAACGTTAAAACAGTGAAAAATATCTAAAAAATACAATTTTGTAGTGTATCACTTACAATTAATTAGAAAGGCTCTAAAAAAAGGTGCATACGAATATTATTTTTCCGAACAAGCCATTAATTCCAATTTATTTTTTACATTGCAGAGAGTATAAAAACGAACCGTATGTCGGAATTTATATCATGAGGAGACCAGGAATTCTTTTGAAAGATCTTGACATCATGCGAGAAGTCCTGGTTAAAGAATTTAACAGCTTCCATGACAACGATCTTGACATCGACCACAAACTTGATCCCATTTTTGGAAACAATCCGTTTACGGTCAGGGGCGAAAGGTGGAAACCCGTCCGAAGCCTACATTCCCCCCACTTTACCGCATCAAGGGTATTCCCCTACTAATGTTCAGAGACGTCGTCAGGTAATACCTATATTTACAGGTTAAACTTATGTTTCCTATGGTAGAAGAAATTGGTAACAAGCTGGTTCAATATTTGAATGAGCAAATAAAAAATAATGGCGGTAAATTCACAATGGATTCGTTGGAATTGTCCTCGAGGTTTACGACGGACAATGTTGCAATGTGTTCACTTGGTATCGATGCTAAATCGTTTGAAGGAGGTGAATTGAGAGAATTGAACAGAAACATCTTCAACGTCGATACCATAACCAATTTGAAACTATTCATGCTATTTGTTTTGCCTTCGATTGCAAGATATTTGTCTATGAGGTAAAATTCGTAGTATCGTACAGAATTGATTTGCAATAATGTTCTCCTAGACTCATTCCGACCGCAGTCTATGAAAGGTACCGGACTCTGGTGATCGAAAACCTGAAATATAGAAAAGAAAATAATGTGGTACGAAATGACTTCTTTGAAGCGATTCAAGTTCGCAAGGATCGGAATGCTACCATAGAAGAAATGACCGTACAAGTTGGTGGATTTTTCATCGATGGCTTCGCTACCAGTTCATCAGGAATTAGTTTCATAGTATACTGCGTGGCAGCGAACAATGACGTGCAAACTAAACTTAGAGAAGAAATTGAAAAAACTAAAGAAAAGCACGGAGGTAAACTGTCTCTCGAAGCCATACAAGAAATAACTTACCTGGACAACGTTGTTTCTGGTAGGTAGGGTCACCACAAATAATCCGTGTTTGAAAGTAACACATTTTATTTGCAGAAAGCTTGAGGCTCTTTCCTCCCTTGGCACATCTAACTAAGATTTGCACTAAACCGTACACCTTTCCGGCGGTTTCAGATTCATCTAAACCCTTGACCATTGAAGTCGGCACGCCGTTGGTTATACCATTATTGGGATTACACTACGACGAAAAATACTATCCTGATCCATACAAATTCGATCCCAACAGATTTTCGGCTGAAAATAAGGAGACTATACCGAAATTCGCTTACTTGGCTTTCGGAGAGGGACCACGAGTTTGCCTTGGTATATATTTTTAGTCAATCGAAAGTAAACATGTAAAGTTGTTCTGTTTCAGGAATGCGGTTTGCCACCATGCAGGCTAAAGTTCTTCTAGTTACATTAGTCAGCAATTTTGAAATTCGTTTGAACCCCAGAACCAAAACCCAAATGCAATTTGATCCCGTAGGTTTTCTGTTAGCTGCAGTAGGTGGATTGGGTATAGATTTGTATAAACGAGATAACTTATAATTTATTTTTCCTTTTTTTCTTTCGAAATTTATTCAATCGGAAAATATGGACGCACCATTCGTTTAGTTTAATTTTCAATTATCTACTATAAGGGGTCTCCCAGAACTCGCCCCCCAAAGAGTAAGGGGCATGTCTGCAGCAATGGAAATATGTATTATATTTGAACAGATCATTATCGCTAATTTATAACTTATAACTGCAGAATATGAAATAGAAATTCAAAGGGGAAGTCCGTAAACATTTAATGAATGGATTGCCTAAATCTCCCCCTATATTATATACCGAGTGAGTCATCCAACGGGGTTTCATCAATAGCGACTTTCCTTCTTTTCTTGAATACGTGAAAAAAATGTTTCATGAAAAAGTTTCTTCTCAAGCTCCGCATAATTTGAAATTACTTTCACGTATATGAAACTTCTTTACTTTAAATGGAACACCCTATATTTTATAACGAATTTGACTTTATAAGGTTATTTTAGAGTCAGTTTAATAAGGATTCCTCATATCCAAATCCAATAGTTAGTTGAATAAAGATCAATTTGCTAAATTTTTTAAGCCAAACTGAACACTTAATTTCAAGTTACAAAACATCTTAGAATTATTTTGTTGTTCCTGTAGTTTCTAAAGACTTCGCTTTTGTTTTGTAAAATAAGTATTCAGTTGTATTAGGTTGAAATACGAAAAAACAACAGTTTTAGAAACTTAACTACAAAAAGTCCAGGGGCCAAATGTATAAAACGTGATAGTAATAAATCACATGATCAAGTTAATTATGTGGTTAAGCAGTATCTTTAGACAAAATTTAACAAAAAACATTTTTTTTCTCACTCGTTACTGTTTGACCTGTCACAACCCTTAGCAATGGAATAAGTAATTATGTGTTTAACAGCATTTTATACAACCGGGACTTAATAAAAATAGCAAATTAACCTTTTACTCAAAATAAGTAAAATGTTTCAGTAAATGCTCACTCCTAGATCTCCTTATCTTTAATTAATATGTTAAAATGTAGAAATTTTGAAATAATATTATATATATTTTCTCAACCGTCAATATTTGGGATAGGGATACCATTCCGTTTAAAAAACAATTGTTTTCAAAATGGAGATAGTTTTACTACAAACAACTACAAATTTTGTTACTGCGGTAGATACCTTCCACTTACCTTTGTAAAAGAATCACAACATATGCTTTCTAACTTTCTGAGATAATAATTATAATTATAATAATAATATTTTTTCCGAAAACCATACGTAAAGCCTAATATCTCAACAATCGGTTGATTTGGGTAAAGGGAACCCTTATTAAACTTACTGTATAATAACCTTATTAACTTAAATTCGTCATAAAATGTAGGGCATTCCCTTTAAAATAAGTTCCACATCGTACAAACTAATGTAGACGCTTTGTATATATCAAAATAATTTTAAAGTATACGGAGATTGAGAAAGTGAAACCTTGTATATAATATTGTTTTCACATATTCAGCAAAAACGGCGCTACTGAAGAAACCCCATTGGATGATACACCCGGTATGGTAATGATACATTCTTTGATAATCGTGAGTATAACACTACTGCACTGATATCTATACACTTTACGTTTATTTTAGACTCCTTGATTTATTACATTAAACTCTAAACCATTAATAAAATATGTACTGAAGAATGATCAATCCAATGTCGGTAGCATAAGTGTAAGCTCCAACAAAATCTCTGCTGTAGAAGCTAACTATGGAATTCACCACGCTGGATATAATAGTTTGTATTACAACTGTAAGACTTGGTTTGGACGTACTGACGTCATTTCCTGTACCCTCTGATTTCTGCTCGTTCGGTTGACGAAGGACTCCATCCCATCTCGGAAAATTCGGAATGCTCCTTAAATTAGTTGGGTCTAAAATATAATATACATAGATTATTCTATTTCATCTACGCATGCTAACATACAGTTACCAATTGCTTGAACCTGCAAGAAACAAACACAAGCCACAACAACTGCAAAGAAAACGCAAAGTTTCATTTTGGTTCGTTGTAAACTGTATGAGGAGAATCGTACAATAAAGCGTAATAAAACTCGAGTAGTTAAATAGAAAATAAAGTATAATCCTTTTAATTTTTTTACAACTTTTTCTTACTGATAGACTACCATGAATTTAACAATTTTTTTGTTAAATTTGCTTGCTAAGTCGTATTTCATGTTTAATGTCTATGAACGTTATCTTTTCTGGTAAGACTGCAGACAATCTTATTGCAAACATACACAAGATATTATCTGTATAGGGTGGATTTAGATGATTTTAGAAAGTGTTAAAACACCTTTACGTACAATGACTTGTTACTAATTGAATAATTGCTATATATTTCTTTTTAATATACTTTATTTCCTCAAGCATTCAAGCTTGTCGAAGAAGGTGCATATTGTTGTGCGGACTGTGCAAGGCACAAGAGCGTCGGGTCAGAGAGGCGCAAATTATCTGTAATTATTTAAATAGATATAACTGAAAATCAGTTGTTTTTATTAAAACCTTGCAAAAATAATAGGAGTAGCAGTTTAAATGTAAACTTTATTTCAGCAAAATTGGCATTTTTCAGTTGCTCATGAAAGATTGCCATTATGTTTGGTACATGAGTGTCAAAATATATTTGCAACTGTAAATTAGTCTGAAATTGGTGCGCCAATAAGTTTCCTTTTTGGACGAGTGACGCCATCTATTATCCAGCCGACTCTTGCGCTGATTCCCGAAGGTGTTCATGGCTGTTCAAGATGTAATATTTTCGGAAAGACACGCCATCTGTACATCACGGAATGTTCCAGTCAATATATCACGATCGATTCTCCCGAATTCTGGAACGAAGGGAACTTAACTGTACAGTGTGATCAAAGCTACTGCCTCACTATTGCTAACTTCGTCATTGTAGAAGCTACGAAGTCGTTCGAATTGGCAGAACTGAACTGTTTTTACTCAGGCAACGTTTTCTTTAATGGAACACCCTTTATTTTTTGTTCGCAAACGAAAGAACATACAAATTACTTTTTACTATTTCACACTTAAACGAATAATAAAGGAATGATTGTGATATTTTTATTCATCATTTACAGAAAAGTTTCATTAAAACGACATATACACAGATAAAAATTTGGTTGCTTTCAGTTTTTCCCAAATTGTTCAAAAACTGTAAAATTTTAAAGCAATATTTTAAATCTAGTGACATATCGTTAACTAACACTAGAAGGCGGAACTTTGCCCACTTAATCGCATTTTGTACGGTATTTAGTACCATTAATACCTAAAAAAATAAGAACTTATCATTCATTCAACTTTAAATTATTCCTTGACCAAATTGAAAAACACGTTTTCGCACATCCATTAAAAATTATAACATTTTCGCTCATTACCTCAATGGGGTCTAATCTGTAACATTGATATGGACTTGATATTGGTGTTTCAAGTGACCTTGCAAAATTGGTATTCTGTAAATAGTTTCGTAACAAACTTGCAACCCGTTTTAAGTGTGATCTCGAATTAATATGCATCTCTTTTCAATTTGCGGTCGGCAATCGACGTGAAATGTTACGAAATCGTAACAAATTCTCTTCAAGTATTGAAGACCATATCAACTGATATGCATATCAATGTTATAGAATAGCCCTGTTTATCATTTAATACTACACACAAAATGTTTTAACCTTATTTTAATGATTTTAGGGCTGGCAAAGACAAATTGGAGGAAGCTACCTATATCAAACACAAATAAAATCTTTAATTAAGAGATATTTTTTCAATAAATACTAATACCAATTATACCTAATATTGTCAGTGTCAACGATTTAAATAAGTTAATAAATTTCTATCAACAAAAAAATGAAAAAAGGCGAAGCACTTATGAAAACGAAATTAATTGGTAATTTTAATTAAATAAATTATATTTGAAATGATAGAGGACTTAAAGACAGGAAAGATAAAAGTTATTAATTTAGCTCAGAGCGATAACCTCCTGCAAATTTACAGAAAAAAATATTTTGAGTCGCATTAAAATTGAATCCAAATACATCCATCATTTTGTAAAAATACGAACGAAAATGATAATTAGGATATTTATTTAAAGTGTTATTTAAAGTTATCTAAAAGTTCAAGTTCGTGCAATAATCACGATGTACCTACTATAAATAATGTGATATTAGGCACTTTCCGATGCTTTCAGCGTCAGAGAACGGGTACACCGCTCTAAATCAAATTGCATGTACATCTGTCCCAAACCTCTGGAAAAGTCCAAAAGTACCCCTTTAAGTTCATTTCATTAAGAAAATGTCTTAACAAAAATCGTGTAGGTTTTCGTTCCCCATAACTTAATTTTTTTTTCAAATATACAGGTTGTTCATTTAATAAGTTACACTTATCATTTTTTTAAACACTATATATTTTGTTGCAGTTTCGGTTAGCTCTTGAAGAGACAATAAAAGTGACTGCTCAGCAAGCAAAACCCTTTTAAAGCACAAACAGTTTACCGGTAACCACATGTGCAAAATCATTTTTTAAACCATATTTTAAAATAAATACTCCCTGCATTAATACAATCCTTCATTTGGTATTTGATTTGCTGGGATGTATCGTTGAGTACTTAAGGTATCTACCGGAAAAAGTATTTACTTATACAAGATGTTCTTTTACTGTGTGCAAATAAAAAAACCTCAGTATAAGTACCTGAAATGCTACTTTCTGCGCGTATTTTCTGGAGGTTACCGAATCATAGCTAAAAAAATTCGGAGGTTCCACTTGTTTGAAACTGCTGAAATGTGCGAGAGAGAAACATTCAGCAAGGTCATTGACGCCTTCCTCTGAAGTCAGTGGGTGTGCCCACACATAGTCCCGCATTTAAACTCATTCTCCAGTGTTTCGTAATAAAAATAACTGATATCGTTTATTACAATGCCCGGGCCATATGTGCGTTTCCACGGACTTCTCCGTACAAGAGTAACATATCTCTTTTTTCATTATTTGTAAATGCCATTACGATCTTAATATGCGTTTTTACGAATTAAAAATCTATCTTCGTTTGTCAAATTTTTCGTAACACTAGAACTACAAGTGCTTTAAAAATGCTTTACTTAGCCGAATCTCAAAATTGAATTAATAGAAATTGTAGATTTAATGTCGGTCATATTGGTACTGAACACATATCAGTTTTAACAGCTATTTTATTCTGCCTAGTATGATTATGTAATGCGGCCGATTTTAAACTGTAGGTACAAACAGTAGATAAACGACAACGTTATTTAAAAGTTTCTTTATTAAACTAAAGAAATCTTAATCTATTTAATTAGAAATGGAAAGACAAATTATTACTTGTGAGGGTAAATATCCGGAAATAAAACAATGAATGACGGTGATGTCATTATTTAACTTATCCGCATTTTTGTGCAGTAATTATAATCGTCGGTTTTTTGTAATTTTAAGCTAAAAAAAGAACACTTTTGATATAAATGTTTTATTTTTGTAACGTAATACTGTATAACCAGAAGCTAATTGTTTAGGGCCGGTATTCCACTCACAGATTAACTTTAAATTTTACTTTATTCCCATATCAATGGTTTTAATAATTGTAGACAATTCGTGGCTAAGCTGATAACGTGATGACTACATTGTAGTTCTGATTTGAACTAAATTTGAATTGCATTAGATTGGTTATAATCAATTCATTAATTATTACTTATCACTAGAATAATATTTATATTGTAAAGTTTTAAAATACGTTTTCACTATTTAACCTTTATTATTTCGTTAAGTTTTGAAACATGGGTCCTTCGCTTCCCTATTCATACTATAGGCTATGGGATGAGTTATTATGTAGCAAACTTAATGCAATGTTAGATCAAAAAGTGATCGTAGATTGTCGCTGATTAAACTATTTATAACGTTATCGTGTCATTTGTCTTCATTGTATTTCTACCGTGTGTCCCAAGGCCATATATTTGTCCTTCTAGAAATTTAAGGTTTGTTTAAAATTTGAAAACGATAAATTAAACAAAAATTTAATTTGAATTTTCAGACATATACCTACTGGACTTTTGCTTTCGCCGGAAATAATATCAACTTTGTTATTTTAAATGAAACAGTCTACATGTTTTTACATGTTTGAAATTTTTGTTTTCAAGTATTGAAAGCCATGAGTCATGTATTTTAGTTTTAATGCAAGCAAGTAATTTGAAAAAATACTTCTTTGGATTTTATTTGATTTTAGTTTTTATTGGGAATATTTTTCTCAGTATGTTGATACCGAATACTTTCTTTGAAAATCATTTAAAACACTGCGACCGTAGATCCTCAGTAAAACAAGCTTTGCATTAAATGATTTCAGTTATTATCAAAGCACATACATTATTTTTAAAAGGGTACATAATCTAACATTACAAACTTTTCATCTTTCTTTTAATTAGAGATCGAATTTGAATAAATTGTTCTTTTTACACAAGTATCAAATAATAATAATAATAATATGTATCTTTTTATGTAAGCTGTAAGGGCAGTTTAAACGTTTAAAAGTTGTTTTAAACAGCGGTTTTTTTTTTGTTTAAAACGTGTTTAATTTAGGGTCAATTTTAAACATGTTTTAAACGAAAAAAAAACTGCTTAAAACCATCCAGTCGTTAGCTATGCCAGCAGTTCTCAAACGGTTTGATTTTCTTTACAAATTTGACACTAATGACATAACATTGAATAATTACTTGTTTTCAAATCGTTTAGTAATATTTTAACTACAGCAAAGAAGTAAGGTATTAAAGCGGAAGTAACAGATGTTAACACAAAAATAAAAAAATATATAAACAACAACAAACAACAAAAAAATCGTATTTACAACGTAAAACTGAATCATATAATATTTTAGGGCCGCAATAGTACATCGAAACTCCAGAAAGTAGTTAACCAACCAACACATGTTCGTTCTTCGGCGACTATTCGCCATTCGCTGTTCGTTTGCTGAATGTGGATCGACCTTAATCATTCTGCTGGAGCGTGAGGGGACGGGGAAAAGTAAAAAAAACATCAGTTCAAAGTTCAAGCGTGTTTGGCACTCTGCAATATTTGAAACACATTAAATCAGTTGCGGTGTAATTCTGGACAGTTCTGAGCTCTAAGTAGGCTCATTGGTAATTGGAAATCAGCTTTTATTTTTCACTAGATTAAAGTCAATATGTGGGACGTAATTATAGCGACTCTGTTTGTACTAATTGCAATTTATTGGTATAATAAGAGGCACTTTTCTAAATGGAAACGTTTGAGGATTCCAGGGCCAGAACCCAGTTTTATATTCGGGAATATGAAGGACGCTTTGCTCATGAAGAAACCCGTCGCTGAGGCGTATGCAGACATATATAAGTGAGTTAAAAGATCTATTGGGCAAGTTAACAGAAATAAAAATTTAAAAATATTGTAATGCATTGTATTGCGCACTGTACAAATAACAAATTATTTTTTTAATAAGCCTATTATTGCAGTAGCAAACAATTAAACATAAAACAATAAAAATATCAAGGTATGCTTACGTAAACCCACTCTTATATGTCGTGTTAATTTTTTTGTAAAATTTATTACAATATGATAGTGGACGTTTGGCGTTTATTATTAATTCGTCATTTCTCTCCTAGTTTTTAACAAATTTTGTAGCCATAAATATTTGAACACCTTTAATTTAACGTGGTATTTCCTATATTGTGTTCGTCAATGCACCATCCTGTATAGTAAAAAATACAAAAAGTGTTCCAGTATTTCAGTGGGAATAACTTTCAATAGAGTTTCATTAGATTTCTTTTTACACAATTTATTAATTCTAAATATTGTTTTACATCACAGAGCTTATAAGAATGAACCGTACGTCGGTATTTACATCATGAGAAGACCAGGAATCCTTTTGAAAGACCTCGACATTATGCGAGACGTCTTAGTTAAAGAATTTTACAGCTTTCACGACAACGATTTGGATATTGACAACAAACTTGATCCCATTTTTGGCAATAATCCATTTACTGTCAAAGGTGAAAAGTGGAAAACTGTCCGAGGTCTGCATTCCCCACATTTCACCACGTCAAAGGTATTTAGATACTAATACTTGTAACGTTATCAGATAATGTGATTGCAGAATAAAGTTATGTTTCCCATGATTGAGGAAGTAGGAAACAGATTCGTTCAATATTTGAATGAGCAAATAAAAAATAATTGTGGTAAATTCACGATGGATGCCTTGGAAATAGCTTCGAGGTTTACGACGGATAGCGTTGCAATGTGTTCACTTGGCATCGATGCTAAATCATTTGAGGAAGGTGAACTGAGAGAAGTGAACAGAAAAATTTTCAACGTTGATCTCGTGACCAATTTAAAACTATTCATGTTGTTTATTCTGCCTTCTATTGCAAGATATTTGTGCGTGAGGTAAATTTCGTTAAACATATAAAATAGCGACATCTTACTATCGCTTTTTGACCTAACACTGCAGTAGGATAGACAAATTGAAGCGGGATTTGCTCCTAATGAGTCCCCCATGCAAGGCGGCCATGCTTGCTGTCAAAGCATAATGAAAGATTTTAGAAAAATTTTGTGCAAATCGTTTTTGATTGCAGTGAGAACCTCGAGCAGCCTCTGGACAGCTGTTTCAGCCCTGCTTGGGCTCACTGCAATCAAAAACGATTTGCACAAAATTTTTCTAAAATCTTTCATTATGCTTTGACAGCAAGCATGGCCGCCTTGCATGGGGGACTCATTAGGAGCAAATCCCGCTTCAATTTGTCTATCCTACTGCAATGTTAGGTCAAAAAGCGATAGTAAGATGTCGCTATTTTATATGTTCATCATTCTTACATCGCATTTGCGAATAAATTGGGCAAGTCGTTTTTGGTCTGCAGTGGGAATGTCGAGCTACGTTTCTGCTGAAGAAGCCCCAAGCAGGGCTGAAACAGCTGTCCAGAGGCTGCTCGAGGTTCTCACTGCAATCAAAAACGATTTGCACAAAATTTTTGTAAATTTCGTTGTTTAAAGGTACACAACTGGTTCACAATAACTTTTTCAGACTCATACCAACTGCAGTCTATGAAAGGTACAAAACTTTGGTAGTGGAAAATTTAAGATACAGGAAGGAAACTAACTTGGTGCGAAATGACTTCTTTGATGCCATTCAGACACGCAAGGATCGAAATTCCACAGTGGAAGAAATGACCGTGCAAGTTGGTGGGTTTTTCATCGATGGCTTCGGTACTAGTTCTTCGGGCATTAGTTTCATGCTGTATTGTGTAGCAGCGAACAACGATGTGCAAATCAAACTTAGAGAAGAAATCGAAGAAATCAAGGATAAATACGGAGGAAAACTGACTTTCGAAGCCGTGCAAGAAATGATTTACTTGGACAGTGTTATTTCCGGTTAGTATTCACTACAATTAACACGTGCTTAAAATCATAAATTTATTTGCAGAAAGTTTGCGCCTTTTTCCTCCCTTGGCACAGCTGACTAAAATTTGCACTAAACCATTCACCTTGCCAGGAGTTTCGGACTCGTCTAAACCTTTGACCGTTGAAGTCGGTACTCCGTTGGTTATACCACTGCTAGGATTACATTATGATGAAAAATATTATCCGGATCCTTACAAATTCGACCCCGACAGGTTTTCGGCCGAAAATAAAGATGCTATACCAAAATTCGCTTACTTGCCTTTCGGAGAAGGACCAAGAATATGCCTTGGTATAATTTTCTTGTCCATCGGAAACGATTATTCAAGTATTTTGTTGTTTTAGGAATGCGCTTTGCAAACATACAAGCCAAAATCCTCCTAGCTAAATTGGTCAGCAATTTTGAGTTTCGATTAAATCCTCGAACCAAGGCACACATGCAGTTTGATCCCGAAGGTTTCTTGTTGGCTGCAGTTGGTGGAATGTGGATTGATTTATATAAGCGAAGTAATTTATAATAAAAATTCCACATTACATTAGATATATGTATTATAATTTGTATAATAATAATAAATAATAAGTATTTTGTTCAGTAACGATATACAATATAATAATTACTCATAACGCACAATTCAACAATTTCTTTCGAAACAGCAGTTCGTTGAGATACAAAACAAATGATTAAAATTTTACTTTAAAGAATCCTACTTGGAATTTGTAGAAAATATTATTATATTTCTACAACGCTAGTCTAAAGTTCCTTGTTCTTCGTCCCTCCTGTTAATTTTGGAACCAAAGAAGATGGAAGATCAGACAAAAAACAATATCAAAATAGATAAATTCTAATTCTTGAGATAAAATTTTGCCAATGGCTCCCATAGCACCTTGCTTAATATTGTCAAAAAGTTATTTTTTGCTTTGATCAGTGGCGTACGTAGTAAGGGATTATAGGGGTTAAAACTCCTCCCGAATCAACCTATTGTTACCAGTTTATTAATATGAAAAATCGCAATATTTCCATATTAAATTCTCATCAGTTTACCAGTTACAATAGCCAGCAATGAACGTTTTTTTTTTTATCATTGAGACGCCTCAAAATGTAATCGACTAAGTGGACTTGCTGTACTTAATATCCACAGAGATATTGACATCACAGTCGAGTCTGTTTTAAACGAACTGGCAAAAAAAAACCTCTACGATTTAATATAAAATGTCAAGAAAATTGTTTGTGTCAAAAAGCGTTCCTTTTAATTAATATAATTGAATTATTTTAGTTTCGTTCATTTGTAAACCGCTTCCATTCACTAATCCTGCATACGCCACTGGTTTTGATAGATTTAGTTTAAGATAACTCTATATCTTTAGCATGTTTTATATCCTCTCAACTTATTTGTTTTTTTTTTTAATTAAAATGCATTTATAAACGTTTCTGTTTTCATTATTTATTTTCTCAAAAATTTTCTTATGAAAGAAGTCAAAATTTAAATTATCAACTTAAATTTCGGGAGCTCTCATTTAAAAAAATGTTAGTGACATCATCACTCTTACCTGTAGCAACCTGTAAACTGTGTAATATCAAACAATGCGCAGCTTAAATTAAAAATTCACCTGTTTTTCTCCTAAAATAAAGCCTCTAGATAGGGTGCAATATACAGGGTGTAATCAAATTAGTTTCACATAATAATACCGTAAGTTCCTCATCATGTAAGAGAATTAATGCTGCAACTACCAAAAGTCTAGCTCAAGAATAAAAAAAATGACCTAGTGGAGGAGTATTGACGCTTTTGTTTGAGAACTTTGGGTCGGCCGTGCACAAAAACAACGTTATAAAACAAAATTCCAGCAAAATTCAAGGTCAATTGCTTGATCGCATTTTAAAAGCTTTATGGGAACACAATAAAATAGAATCACCGACCCATTAAAGACGACAGTTCAAATCGACAACCTCTGGGTCGTAGCCCGTGTGTGCAATATTATTAAAGAAGAACAATTTAAATCTGCTTGCATTGATCAGAATTAAATCTGTTTCATTAGATAATCGACAATAATTAGATCTTGATATCCTGGTCTTTGTAAACCAATAGTACACATGATTTACAGTGCTAATTTCGCTTATTAAAATGATTTAAAAAAAATATTAGTCGCTTTGATTGATTGTCGCTTTGTTAGTTATTTCCACCAACAAATACGTTTCTTCGTAGTTCGAGTTCGATGACGCTTTATTGTTTTGGTTCCACAAAATAATAAAAGCGATAACTGCGTTCAATAATGATTTTCCGAAATGCAGAAAGAAGACATTCTTAAACGTTTTGCGCAATAAAGAAATAACAATGCAGTTTATTGACGACCAGCAAATAAAGTACACGATAATACGTATGAACTAGTGAAATAATTTTAGAAAATGGAATTTCTAATTTTTATTTATTTTTACATTTTTCTGAGCAGAAAACTATTAACAATTACGTGAAAATTGAGAAAATTGATTAATTTAATAAGCAACGCGATGGATATTTATAATTTTATTCCGTTATGGAATTACATAAGCGATGATTTTAACCCAGTGCCCTTCAGTTCGATGACGCTTTATTGTTTTACGACGTTTTATGACGCGCTTGTAGAAACTGATACACGGCCAGTCAGAGGTTTTCAAACAAAAAGTTTCCGGGCTCTGGTGGGGTTTTAATTTCTTTAATTTTTCACCAATAAAATTAATTTTTGCAGAAATCACTTTCATAAGTGATAAAGAACTTACAGTTTTAATATGTGAAACTTATTTGATTACAGGCTGTATAAAAAATCTACTTCGCAATTAAAAGCAAATAAGTAAACATTTTTCTAATTCAGCAAACAAGTCTACAAATAAAATAAAATATTCGCAAGATTAATTCACTAATAAGTTCATTATTCTATTATATCAGAAATCTGCCTTTTCACATTACTAACTTTTTTCTTTACTTTCGAATGCGTGGTCTCCAAATTGTTATAATTTCCTACTTGTCAGTTAATCTATCTTATGTAAAAAAATCATGTTGGCAGAGTGTTGCATTTTATAATGCAGCCAGGCAGTATATTAAGTAATTTATCAAGAACACACAGTATTATGTGTATTGCTTCAGAATTTTTATTTTTGAAAAACAAAGTCATCTTGAAAATTTAAAAAGCTATTTATTTTCTTCACAAGTATTCGCAAATTCCATAGAGTAAAATGCTTTGCACAATTTTTCCCACACTGTCGATCAAGGCGAGAACATTTCCGCTGAAGTAATACAAGGCGGCTTCTGCAACACTTTGCACCACAGTAAGTATTGTAGAGAAGAGGTCTACTTCAACGTCAGTACATCTTCCACTGCTCTGAGGAACAGCTTGTAATGCATATTCTTGTTGTTCTAAGCTGGATTTCTGTAATATCCCTCCCAAGGGAGATTCTAGTTCTGGTAAGTGTACCAAATTTGACCTATTTATCGAGTCCAAATCTAAAATGTAATAACTTTCATGATAAAATATCGAACAATCTGAAATTATTCTTATAACTAAGGGTGTTCCAATAGATATATGATAAATCTTGACACTAGTATTATTGTCAAACATAGAATCTTCAAAATTTTAGTGTCACGTCAATAATCATTGGCAAATAACAACGGAACCTTCTACAATTCAACAACAAATAAAAATTAATCATTAATTAATTAATTAATCAATTATTATGTACAGGATGACTACGCGAGAATTCCTACCCACTTTTATTTTTGATTTTAGGAAAAAATGCTTAATACAAAACTTAAAGGGACTAATTCAAAGTTTCACTATGTGTTCACAGAAAAACGATTGATGGTCATATAAACGAGATATAAACTAAACTTAGGTTT
The DNA here is from genome assembly GCA_036172665.1 of Prosopocoilus inquinatus. Lineage (NCBI taxonomy): Eukaryota > Metazoa > Arthropoda > Insecta > Coleoptera > Lucanidae > Prosopocoilus > Prosopocoilus inquinatus. The sequence continues at coordinate 62,657,325 of CM069871.1, forward strand.
TCTTAAATGGAACATTCTGTATATTATTACGTTTTTCGATTCTCGATATCTCGTTTTACATGGTGCGATTTTTGCGAGCGATTTATTGCAGCGATTGCCCGCCGCGAGTAATTGCTTCATGTATTTGATAAGTCGCTGGTGCAATTTATCGGAAATAAAAAAGTTAAAAGGGGTAAGAATTCTCGCGTAGTCACCCTGGATCTGCATACTTTTAATTTTAAATAATTTTAAAATGAATTTCTTGCTTACAAATAGTGACACTGATGATTTAGTTACAATTTTTATGATAGAAGTGCATGGGATGATATTTTTTTTCTTACAGCATGATTCTCCAAGCTTAGGAAGCTTGTTGGGGAGGCGTGCCGGCTAATTATTCTTGGAAACACAAACAAACTTCATCCAAAAAGATTTTAGATTTATTGCTAATTCTTAAATTAAAAAAATGCACTAAGTTTTAATACGAATTCGCTTTATTAAAGCGCGGTGTTTTTACCTTACCTCTTGAGGTAATTGTTGGTTTTGAAAGATTTTACATGGCTGATAAATTTACAAGGTAATTAAAAGACCGGACGTAGACGTAGAAAATTTCTTCTTACCGTTTGCAGGGTTACTGTTACACTCCAAAAACATCAGACTTATCACCAAAAACCCAGCTAACAGGAAGGCTTTCATTTTGATGTCGGCGTACCAAATACTAATTAACCGCAAAATATTTTCAGTCTTTTATGCATAAAAGGGTGATTTCGTAATTTAATTTTCTTTTTACGGCACATTCCGAAAGATAACGCATATCTTTCGGATCTTTACATCAAATTTTCATTAAGGCTGCGCTTGTGCAATGATTTTAATTGCTCTGTACTAACACATTAATTAACGAGCCAAATATTTGCACAGTCGGGTAATAATGGCGTTCAAAGGACAATGTGACCGGTGACATTAATCGGTGTCGGATATCTGTGATGTTTCAATGTCAAGATTATGATTTACGGATTTGTTTTTCTGGAATTTCTTGGAAACGACGGGATTCTTCTTTTTCATGAAATGCGAATTACAACTTTTGAAATAGCCAAATTTAATGTTACTTAATTCGATTCTCACTTTGTTAAGAACAAGGGAAGGAAAAACAAATTTATCTACCGAATTTATTTTTTTTTGCCGAATTTACAGCACCAATAGTTTGTTGTGGATTCAGCGAAAATATTAGGCAAGTATACATAAAGTTATAAAATGTGATGATTGGAGTTTTATATTTTAAAAAGAGTGTGCTTGAAACACAGTTCGAGAGAGCCGGTAAGAATCCGAACACTAACCATCACATGGAAATTCTAACTCTCACATAGAGTCTACACGTATGTATCAGGAAATGATTCGAACCCACACCTAATAGTTTTCCGGCCAAGCGCTCAACTCTTTGCCAGCGACTAAACCAAGTCGTATATGCAACTACTTACAACTAATAATGCTAATAATATTACTATGCTAATAATACACTCAGCAAAAACTTATCGCATCACTTGTATTTTTTTGGTAAATACTTTTATATTTGTTTTGTTTGCCTTTGTTTTTATAAATGATGATTGGTTACAGTTCGAAGAAACTAATTAATTTTATTAACTAAACTAAACCTCTTAAATATAATTTTTTTGCAAGAATTTGTAGTAGGAGTGAACTCGCCGTATTGTAAAATACCGGCTGTTTCAAATTGGGTGTGCACTGAAGGGATCTCCTAAACCGTAAGAGATACAAATTCGGTTAAATGGAAGAAAAGTTGCATGAATCAATGCCTAATTCGTATCCATTGAGAGAATGATTTTTTTTCTCATTTCTTCTTGAGTTATTAATAAAAATGTGAAAAAATCGATTTTCTTTTTCTCTCTGTATCTCTTTTATTATACATAATTTTGAAATTCTGATTTCACTTTCTACAGGCACTTTTTGATTCTGCTTCGAATAAGAGCAATAGAATTGAAGTCAAACGTTTCGTCTTCCCACGACCATCATCAGTTTCGATTTTTTAAATACAACTTATGTCTTTTTATTATTCTATTCGATAGCATTTTTTCTCCTGACTACAATGATTTATCACACTTAATAGTTGATATTGATTTGAAGCTTAAATAATTCAGATTTTATATGAAAATTTTATTTTATACATAATTTCAAATTTTTTGTTCCTTTTCTTATCTTTTTATTATTCTAGACGAAAGCATTTTTTTCTTTTGATTTCAGTGAGTGTAATACTTAATACCTTTTTTTCAAGTAAAGTTGGAATATGACAAAAGAACTGATATCGTTTCGTCATGTTTTTCTTAATAAGTAAATTTATTCCTAACCTCTTTTTTTATTTGTTAAGTATTAGCAACAACATTCAGTTGTCGGAAGAGGAAAAGTCAATAAATATTGACTAAATGTTATGAGGTGGTTAACACAAACCAAATAAACATCAGTATAAATATATTAAATTACAAGAACAGAATAAATAAATTGAATAAAAATTATAGACGAAGAACAAGACTCTGTGAAATAAATAAAGTGAAATAAATAAATTAAAGTAAATCCTCGAAATGTCCTCCACTGCTTTCAAGACACAGATTCGTTCTTAATCTTATGTGTTGTCTAGCGTGTCGAACATGAATTCGCGAAACATTTCTGAAAGAATCTAATATTCGCCTTCTTAGTTCCTCCTTATTATTTATCTTAATGCTAGTCACTGTTTCAATGTCCAAAATATAAAGCCTACTTTATCCTGTTTAAATTATGGATGGTGGTTCCGATATAACGTGCCAAACTTCAACTAGTTAAAACGAGTGAACTTAAGCATATAAAAAATAAAAATAAAGATAGTCAAGTGTTGAGAGCCACTGAGTGCTAAAGAAATTAAAAAAAATACATTGTTATAGAAAGTATCTTTCAAATTTATTACAAAAATATTCGTTTTAGCTGCCAATGTATTTGTAGAAGGCACTATTTAGTAATAACTAAATATTTTTAGTATAATTAGTATTCACTTTTTCTTTTAATCCAACAGTGCGAGTCAAAATTAAAAACTAGGCTTTTTCATTCCTATACTAAAGCTGAGATACTGATCTAGCAAGTTATATTAGAACCACTAGATATTTTTCGGTAAAAATTCATTTTCGTAAGTGCAATGCATTATTAAAATAACCGTACAGAAAAACTTTAAATAGTTTATTATAATTTACACTAGAGCTAAGAAAATGAACTAAAAATTTGAAATTATGTATTAAATAAAATTTTCACATAAAAATCTGTATTATTTAAGCTTCAGATTAATATCAACTATTAAGTGTGATATATCATTTAACATTTAGTCAATATTTATTGACTTTTCCTCTTCCGACAACTGAATGTTGTTGCTAATACTTAACAAATAAAAAAAGAGGTTAGGAATAAATTTACTTATTAAGAAAAACATGACGAAACGATATCAGTTCTTTTGTCATATTCCAACTTTACTTGAAAAAAAGGTATTAAGTATTACACTCACTGAAATCAAAAGAAAAAAAATGCTTTCGTCTAGAATAATAAAAAGATAAGAAAAGGAAGAAAAAATTTGAAATTATGTATTAAATAAAATTTTCATATAAAATCTGAATTATTTAAGCTTCAAATCAATATCAACTATTAAGTGTGATAAATCATTGTAGTCAGGAGAAAAAATGCTGTCGAATAGAACAATAAAGAGACATAAGTTGTATTTAAAAAATCGAAGCTGATGATGGTCGTGGAAAGACGAAACGTTTGACTTAAATTCTGCTACCTCTATTCGAAGCAGAATCAAAAAGTGCATGTAGAAAGTAAAATCAGAATTTCAAAATTATGTATAATAAAAGAGATACAGAGAGAAAAATAAAATCGATTTTCTCATATTTTCATTAATATCTCAAGAAGAAATAAGAAAAAAATCATTCTCTCAATGAATACGAATTAGGCATTGATTTGTGCAACTTTTCTTCCATTTAACCGAATTTGTATCTCTTACGGTTTAGGAGATCTCTTCAGTGCGCACCCAATTTGAAACAGCCGGTATATTATATACATACATTGTATTGATTGAAGATGTGGATAGCCAAAGACATGCAGCCACAACCAATGATGCTCAGCATTTGACAATTTCAAGAATTCTAATCAGTTTAGGGAAAGCGCGGATTAAGAAATACAGCAGAACAATGAGATAAAAGGGCAAAAAGCGCCTTAAACGTCCAATTTTTACGTTTAAGTGCCTTGCGGAACCGCATTGCATGACAGAAATGCTGAAAATGTAATTGTACAACAATGGGCCTTATGAATAAAGTTTAAGCAATTGGTTTTCTTAAAATTTACTAGTAAATGCTTAATATCGAATGAATAATATCTTTAGCAATTACTTGACCTTGTAGCAATTGCTACGACACTAAGGAAAAGCTTAAAGTAAAAGGTTTTGCTTAAAAATTTTAAGTATTTGCTTAGTGTTTGTAGGAATAAAAGGAGCAATTGCTCTACCGCAGTTTTGCATTTGCTTAAAGCAATTATAAATCATCGCATTTGCACGATAACAATTTTTACTTATTAGATATGTAGAGACATAGAGGAAGAATTTCTCCTCCACTTCATTACTTGAGAGATCCCTTTTTTCAAGTTTATCGATTATATAATCAACTTTATTCGTAATTAATTCATTTTATTTGATTTCGTCCTTATTTATTATTATCGCAAGATGAATTTCTTGTCATGTTTGGTGGTGTGCACGTCGCAAATTCACGGATTCACAGTTCCACATAATAATTCATTTTCTTCATTATTTTTTAAATTTTTTTATTGTATTTTAGAGTAATTTATATTGTATTGTTGTTTTTTTTTCCTTTTTAGTTTCATAGTTTTTTATCTTGTTTGTATTTTTTAAGTAGTGGGCATTTATATTTAATATTTTGTTATTTTTTTATCAAGGTTTAGATGGAAAAATAGTAATTTACTGAGTCTCACCTTGTGATTGTGTTTTGTGTTTTCTTTTGTTCCTTAAATTCATATTTCTTTTTCTTTTTGCCTTTTTGTCTTTATTATGTCAACATTACTTTCTATGGATTATATTACGTTTGTACGTTTTATCAAGAATCAAATGATTTTCAGTTCCAGCATTTGATTTAAATTACATTGCTTAAAAAATAAAAAAAAGTCACTACTTTCCGTTGACGTACCTCCCTCACGGCTGAAAATTTTTAAATATTATTCAGTACACGTTTCAAATAGTTATTTATTTAATTTAAAATAATGTTTGATAAAGAGTTTATTTAATATTAATGAAATTATAAGGCGTTGAACACAATCATGTGGTAAACCAAAACGATTTGTAAAGTTGAACTCAACAAAGAAATTTACAAAACCTCTTTTTATCAAAAGACGTACACAATCACAACTTCGTATTGCCTCCTCGGGCTTGTAAAACTGCAGTACAACGTCACGGCATGCTGCGGATGAGCCTTCGATAGTTTTGTTGTGGAATATTGTCCCATTTTTCAATTAGAGCGAGTACTAATTCTTAGAGCGTTATAGGAGGATTTGGACGGCATTTAATGCGCCCTGCCAAATAATCCCATAGATGCTCGATTAGATTTAGATTAGGACTGCATGTTGGCCAATCCAAAGTACGAACATTGTGATCCCAAGATAATGAGTAACAATTCGGGCAGTGCGCGAACGAGCATTATCCTGCATTAGTATGAAAATTTGGCCATCATTTTATGCTCTGGGTATCACGTGAGGTTCTAGAATATCCTCAATGTACGCACATGAGGTTTTAAAATATCCTCGATGTACCTCTGTCCCGTAATAGCGCCACTGCGAATAACTGCGAGATTTGTGCGACCGTTTATAAAAATACTAGCCCAAACAATTACGAATCACCTCCAAAGGGAACATTTTTTATATTGTTTGCAGTAAATAGCGACCTCCAGTTCTCTGTCAAACTCGTATTCGTCCATCATTTGACAAAGCAAATTTCAATTCATCTGAGAACATTCTTCGACGCCAATGGTGAAATTGCCAATTGACGTGTTATGCAGCAAATTGTTGCCTCTTCGGCAGTGCTGTCTAGAATACTTCTGCAGAACGTCTTGATCTCAAATTGATCTCTTTTAGTCTGTTACGAACAGTTTGGTCACTTATTGTACGACTACTAGTATGCAACGTATCCTGTTGAAGATCCCCCGTAGTGACTGTGCGATTACAAACTACTTGCAAACGAAGTTCTTGGACGTCTAGTATCCTGATATGTCTCCCTGTAACGTTTTCAAAATTTCCAAATAGTTCCTTGTACAACTCCAAGATCGCGAGTAACATAAGGTTGGGAATAAACTTCTTGCAGTAATGTGACACCTCTGGAGTTAAATGTCTTCCAAGTCACTGAGGAACTGGATTATGACATTCAGCCTTATCAACAAATGAAATAAACAATAGAAATCATACATTGTTTAAGCATAAAATGTTCCTTGTCTACTACAGTTTTAACACGTTCACATTGGACAGCTTGTAATTCGATTAAATATAATTAAATTCTGCACAGGTATAGGGATATTTGGAACATGTTAGAGCTTTATAGATATACCAAGTTTCATTTAAAAATTCGAAACTACAGTGGAAATAAGCCAACTAGAAAAAATGACTACTTTTATTTTTTGAGAAGTGTATTTAATTTTAAAATGAAAATTTTAAGATAGACTTATACCAGTGTCCGGAAGTGATAACGAGTGGTATGCACAATGCAATTTTATAAATACGTCAAATTTCGGCGGCACGGCGGATCCATTACGGTCTGGGGTAGCGTATCTTTAAAGGAGCGTACAGAGCTGGTGGTTGTGAATAATGGTGCTGTGACTGCTGATAGGTACATCAGAGAGGTTATTGAACCAGGTGTTGTACCACACGCACCAATCTTTGGTCCTATTAATGCAAAATAACGCACGACTGTCATTACAAGGAATGTGCAAAAAAACTATAATGAAGTCAGGATGAGGTCTGTTAGAATCCCAAATCGAACCCATTACAACCCAGCCCAGCAATAGCTTTAAATCAATTCCCTGTAAGAAAAGCTAAAGAATGGAACCTTGTAAATCAAGACTACATTAAAAGTGTTATTGAGTACCTTTCAAGACGGATGCAAGTTATTACACAAGCTAGAGGCGGAAATACTCATTACTTCTATTCTTTTTAATTAATATTTTTAACTTAATTATCGTCGGTCTACAAGAGAAGGTGACCAAGTTCACCGATAGTAGTTTTAAGTTTCAATCTTTTTTAATTTAAAATACATATTCTAAAAACTCTATTACACATAAAAATCAACTAACCGGACGTAAAATAATTGGTTTTATAATCATAAGCTAATATTAAAATTCTAATAACCCATAAATACTATCGGTGGACTTGATCACCTTCTCTTATAGACCGACTTTATGTTCTTCGATATAAAATTAGTGGTTTGTTAATAGTAATGTGTTAAATTTAACTAGAATAAGTAACGAAAATAACTAGAATAAGTAATGGATAATAATAAAAATGAATCTTAAGTTCTAGAAAATAAATTACGTCGTTTAAAGAAAAAAAGTCAAGTGATGCGATAATTTTTTGCGGAATGTATTACTTCCCATAATTTTTGATTAATTTCATTAAAAGCATCAGTAATAAATAATAAATACTTCTCTCAGAACACTGAAATTAATAAACTATTCAGAATAAAAATACATATTTAGGCAGATTATTAATGAAAATAAAGTAAACATCCTAAAATGATGATTTTATTAAACAATTATATTATGTCTTATCAGAATAAAATACATATGTTCTCTCTAGAGAGACTAATAGTTTTTATAATATTTTAATCAAATCTGTTCTATAAAATTTAACAGGAAACAATGTTATAATTATCGCAAAAATTACTTAAAAATTAATAAATATCTACACATAAGAAGCCTCAAATAATCAAAATATATAAAACAACTCCCGGTTTTCACTGATTTTATTTCAAATACGTCATCAACAATCAGTTATAAACCTTATTCTGCCCGCTAAAGTATAATCGTTTTAAAAACTTTATCGAGTATACATACATATAACTTTGACGAACGTGATTCTTCTTAGTTTCGAACTAGTCAGGGAAACTGCTGATGGAATAAACCTAGTACATACAAAGACAAATGAACAAATTTTACAATCATCAAATAACTTACAAGCATCTGAACCTAAAGCGTCATAGTATCTACGTTTTGCGAAGAACTCATAAACTTGATTCTTGATTACTATTATTATTACATTTGGCCTCTCCTGGATTTTACAATATTTTGTACCCTGGAAGTAGTCTTGTGCAGAGGTGTTCCACCTTTACATTAGACGTCAGCACATTATAGATAAAGCAATATTTTCTTTGAATTTCTCTTGGTCACATTGACTATAATTTTTTTTCTCCCAGAGCTGTAGGTATTACGGTTTGCTATATACCGCCGGTCGCTACCCATCTTGAGACACCCGGTATATTCACAATAATTATTTATTTCAGTTCCATGTGTGCAACTGCCTTAAAACTATAGTAAACAATTCAAATCGTTAAGTGATATCTTTTTATCTGCCCACTGGCCAATACTTTATATCACTGCTTGTTGTTGATACGTAGGACAGAACTTTGCAAGATCTCGTAAGATTGCGATTGTGGCAATGAGGACGATGTCAATTCTAAAAATAAATGTAAATTCTAAGCTAAATCGTAAGGTATATACATTCTGTACATTTACATGCTCAATAACACATAACGCTTACAATCAGAGAATACAGTATTTTTTTGTTTATTTTCAGCCTTAACGATCTTAGAGTGAACAAAACATTAATATTTTTCAATATCTTAATATCGAGAAACTAGAAAAAAAAAAAACTAATACATGCCAATTATAGAATAGCATGATTTTATTTCATAGGAGTAATATTTACCAATATTTAAATTTATTTTCAGAATCTAATTCTCAATTAGTATACACGAAGTTAACATTTTACTCAAATTTTAAATTTAGATTTAAGTTTTGCTCTGAAAAGCCTGAACATATGTCTTCTTACCTTGTGCACTTGTGCAGGACTACAAATGCCTTTCAAGATCATCAGACTTGTCACCAAAAAGACTGCTAATAAATTGGTCTTCATTTTGTAGCGACGTACCAGAAAATAAAGATCAGAAAATATCCCCGTTTTTTTTACCTACCAGGAGGTTACGAAATTTTCATTTTCATTTTATGACACATTCCGTAAGATTTAAGTCATGTAATCATTTGTGTGTTTACATCAAATTTGTAAGGAGATTGTTGTGCAACGATTCTAATCCCATTATTAAAGAAGTCAAATATTTGCCCGTGTGAAATTACTCGTACTTGGTGTTCGGAAAATCTAATAAGTCGCTTCAATGTCGAGACATGATTTATGGACCAGTTTTCTTAGAATTTAATTATAATAATAATTAATTTTATTTACATTTTAAAGTGAAGAAACTATGAAATTAATTCAGAAATTATTTGAAGTTTTAAGCATTCGATCAGTTACTTAGTCAAAAACCAACATTAATTAATTCAGCAAAATTGCTCGATGACTCAACCAACACTCTAGCAGACAAAAAAAATTAAGATTTCAGAAGAGATTTACATAATATGTATATGTATGAGATGAATAACAACGATAATATGAGTAAAAATAAGTACTAATAACTACGGTAGAATTTGAAAATTAATTTAATTTATAGTAACTAATTAGCCACTGTTTCTGGGAGAGTAATCAGATCTTGAAAGTTCTTTTGAAAGCCGATCTCTAGTGAGTTCTTCATATTTTTTCTTAATAAAAAAGCTTTCCATGTAATGCTTGAATAATAAATGGACATTTTCTCCTTTGCTTTAAGTTTTACATTTCAAAAAAGAAAGATAGCGTTAAGCACACGTTTAAGTCACGTGTCTAGATCTTATTTAATCTACTTGAAGTCAACTATGAACATTTTATAGGCCCCCCACCTGACGCTTACAGGTTCATTGGATCAACAGGCTCATCAACCCCTTTCAATTCTGCATCGATCCCCAGGAGATCGAAATCGATCAGTTCTAAAAGATTAGAAGAAAAAATGGCGAATGGGTTTACTAATATTTGTTTAATATGAAGTAAAATAAAATCACTAAAATAAATTATACCGGGTGTCCGGCGCCATGTGCTCACCCTTCTAGAATCTTTATTTATTGATCGACATATTTATATATGACTACATATTTTTATATGAGTTCTATTAAAAAAAATGAGTTACGGACCTAATGAAAATTTTAAATACTGTAAAAGTGTTAAAAATCAAAATACCATCAAAGGAGTGATTTTCTTGAAACACTTGATCGCATTAGATCGAAAAAATGCGATTCATAGCTTTCTAGATTGACAAATAAAAGAGTTTTTTTTTTCGTTGTCCGGAAAACAAACATTATCACTTGATACGTATTCGGACTCGTAATAATTCATAGATTTTAAATATGTAAAAATATACAGGGAGATTCAGGCAACACTTTCATTAAAAGTTTACGAACTTCTCCTTTGAATTTCTGTTTCATATTTTGCAGTTATAAGTTAACGATGATGATCTATCAAAATATAATATTTTCAATTTTCGGACACTTCCGCTTGTACTGGAAGTTGCTGCCAACTTTCTATGAAAACTAGAGAAATTATAATTTTTGAAATCATCTGTCCAGTAGGAATAAAAAAAAACAATTTAGTCGCTACGAAGAACGAAAAAATGAATATTCAAACACACACATATTAAATGTATTTGATGATAAAAAAATCGACGATTCAAGAAGTTAATAAAAAAAAATTGTTATATCGAGGAAAATATGTTATTACTGAGATACAATAGAAAGTTATTACTAATAAATAATAGCTGAGAACCACTTAGAGCCAATATTATAACCAACAATTTGTGTATTATTTTTAATATTTTTTATTTATTTATTACTTTTCATAAAATTTTGTTTTGTAAGTGTAAATTTCTCTTTGTAAATGTGTAAATAGTCATAACAAGGATTCTAATACATACAGCATATGTAAATAAAAAATTCAGTTGATAGGTATTTATTTAAATATTATTTCTCGGTTTTTAAAATGAAATTGATAATACACTCAGAAATTAATTTAAAAAATCTAATTTCTCTTCATATTTAGGGATAACACTAAAAAGTGAAAAAATTTATATGTCAAAGAGAAAATCATAAATAAAAAGAGAAAGGTAAGAGATGTATGTAGTAATACTAATACAGTTCGAAAGAACATTTTATTGTTTCTTACGGTATAAAAATATACTGGATGTTCCATTAAAAAAACATAACTTTGCGACAGTTGAAATCAGTTTGAATAGAAGTTACTTTTCAACCAAACCGTAAATAACTTTGTGTAAAATTAGGTATCACCTGAAAGCCTATGGTTATAGCCTACTAGAGGCCAAAAATTGAAATTATGGCTTTTGTTACACAAAGATGGCAGTATCATAAACAAGTTACTGCAACGTTGAACTTTTTTTAAAAAATGGAAATACCTCTAAAACGGCTAATTTTCTTGTATCATATGTAACACAAAATATTTTTAGAATTTCATGAGCATTTCAAAAATGCAATAAAAAATGGGGAATTCCATTTAAAATAAGAAAGTTGACAGCAAGTTCCGGTACAAAAGGAGGTGCCTGAAAATTGGAATATTATATTTTAAGAAATCATTATCGCTAACTTAGAACCGCAAAATATGAAATAAAAATTGAAAGAGGAAGTTCGTAAACTTTTAATGAATGAGTTGCTTGAATCTCCCTGTGTAGGGCGTTCGATTTAAAATAAGAAAGTTGATATCACTTCCGGAGAAACCGGAGGTCCTATGACGACTAGCAGTATGTCAAAAAATTCCATTTTTGTTTAATTTATTGTCTTCAAAATTCAGGTTAATTGATTAATAATTGAGGATTCCAGAACGGGATTCACATTCATTTACCTATATTACTACCTAAATTAATGAAAGTTTTTTTACCAATTTTTATTGTAAACTAATATTAATTTTGAAATGAAAATTATTATTTTCTTTAATAAGTGCAATATAACATAAATAACTTATCAAAGCATTTTGCTACACAAATTAATTAAATAATTTTACCTTCGACATTAGCAAAATACGAACAATTTATTTCACTTGATAATTACGTCAAGCAAAATGTTGAAAACCCTGCGTAAATAAATTCCAAAATTACCAAGCACTATAGAAACTAACCGAACTGCAAACATCTTAGCATTAATGGCAGTTTGAATCGTAAGAAGAACAATTTGATACAGAGCATTTATGAAACGTAGAATCGTCCTGGGTATAAATGTAATTATGTTGATTACAGTTCCAATTGTCCTCGGTTCCAGCAAAAGCACTTCAGATTCTGGTTCTTCATGTTGTCTATGTTTAAGTTCCTGTTCTTGTTCCAGAGCAGTTCCATCATTAAGTACTGGTTTAACGTTGAGGGAAGAGCTTGAACCGGTAAATTGCAGGGAAGCTGCTGGTAAATTAAACAGAGAAGAAAAAATTAGATTATTTCTTTCAATGAAAAAAAAATAAACAAACTTACCTTCGCTTTCCTCTACGTTAATACTGTTCAAAAGTAACAAAGTCACTGCCAATATTAAGGTTTTCATATTTCAGTTTACTTCTATCACTAGAAAATGCAAAACAAGTGATAACTGATAATGATCTGCAGATCCTCGTAATTGCAAACGGAATATATACAGGCTATCTTAAGTTAATATTTGTTTTATGTAAAATATTCCTGTTCGCGAAAATATTATTTCATTTGAAAGGTCATAAAACAGCACGTAAACTGGGTGAGCATGGGTAAAAAATTAGCAAAGGAAATATCGTAACGGCATAATAAAAGTTTCGCAAATACTGAAAAGTTAGGAATTTAATTATTATAGCTAACATTTATATGCCTATGCCTTTTATTTCTTAATTTAATAATTTCGCCTCGAATGAGGATATTTATAGTTTAAATATTAAGGCGCTTGAACCACGGTCCTGTTCATCTGTCTCCGAATTTGTTTCCTATACGAAAATCGGGTGATTACGTGAGAATTCCCACAATTTAATTTTTTTATTTTTGAATTTTGAAAGAAATACATGTTTAATACAAAACGTATACAGACTAATCCAAAGTTGAACTGAAACGGTATTCGTTTTTAAAGGAGCACTCGGTATATTTATACATATTTGGATCCTAAATTCTGATAATTATTTTATTATGAGCAAAAAAAATTGGTGGAAAATCTTTATTTATTATACCTTCATTTGGATACTTTTATACCACAGTTTATATTTTGAATTAATTTTTTTTATCCTACTGCAATGTTAGGTCAAAAAGCGATAGTAAGATGTCGCTATTTTATATGTTCATAATTTTTTTTAATTCAAAAAGTTTTGTTTGCACATTATACAGTACGAGTATTTGAAGCAAAATCATATATGTACCTCTCTAAAGATTCTTTTCAATTTTTTTTAGGATTAAGTCGCATTAACACTAATCTATTTCAAAAGAATTTTTTTATTTATCTCACTAATCTCGGACGCCAGTTCGACGCCAATTAGTTGCACAATATTACAAAAACAGAACAATAATTTTTAGCATTTTTGTTAAAAATAAATCATGTAAATAATTCAGGTTCAAATTGTACAAATTCTTTTATTTTTCTCAAAAAATTGTATTTTTTCTTGGCGACGCATAATGTAAACACGAAACGACCTCGACGCGGATAAATAAGAATTTACAGCTTTATCTCTCCAATCAATCCAATCGAAATCGATAAATTTAATTGTAGTAGCGACAAGTGAGCCAGTACGCCTGTGAAAAATGTTCTGGACAGTGTCGGTGGTGCTCGCAATTATTCTTTCAATTTATTACTTCTTAAAGAGAGATCATGAATACTGGAAAGTTAGAGGAGTACCTTTTGCAACGCCAACTCTACTGTTTGGTAATTTAGGCGAGACCATAAACAATAAACAATCAATGGGACAAATTTATACCGAAATTTACAGGTAACTTATAATTAATAATCACGTTGGTAAACTAAAAAAAAATCTTACAGACAGTTTGAAAATTTCGCATACTGTGGAGTGTATAACTTCAGAGCTCCTGGCTTAATTATGAGAGACCTCGATTTGATCAGAGACATATTAGTAAAAAATTGTGGATGAGGAAGCTGATCCAATTTTGTCCAAGAACCCGTTTTTTAGTAGGGACGGAAAATGGAAGATGATTCGCTCTCAGGTATCGCCTCAATTCACTCCGGCCAAGGTAGGTTTCACCATGTACTTGCTGGATAGGTAAAATTTTATGAGTTAAATACCTAGGTGAAGAGAACATTTCCACTCATTGGCGATGTCTGCAAAAATCTGGTGACGTTCATTCGATCGCAGATCGATGGAAATCCGAAAGATAGTTTTAATGGAAAAGATCTAGCATCGCATTTTACTATTAGCGTCGTTGCTAGCTGTGCGTTTGGTCTGGATTTGAAAATTTTCGATAACGTCAAATCAGAATTTTTTGACATGAGCCAGAAGCTATTGGATCCGGACGGTCTTAACTTCGCCCTGTATTTTCTATCTATATTTTTCCCTTCTCTAAGGAAAATAAAGTCTTTGAGGTGGGTAATTGAATTTCTCCACTTAATAGGTTTTCATATTTCATAAAAAAATATATTTTTTTAAAACAGTACTTATGTACCTTCTGAAAATGTACTAAGATGCTTAATTCAAATAGAGTTGAAGAAATTATTGGATGAAAATGAAAAAAAAAGACAAAACATTCGAAAGCAATTTTCGTAAGTGTGAAATGCAATCCCGTACATTCAAATGAGTATTTTAACAGAATTTGTTGTTTTCACATGAATCGGAGCCTACAGTTGTGAAAATTATTTAAAATATACAATGATCGCCAAAAAGTCGGCATCAAAGGGGAAAAATCTTTATTTTTGATTTTTCGAAAAAAACTTTTTACGGCAATAATTTTTGCTTGTCTGAAAACCTATTTAGACCCTATCAGATATACCGAGTGATTTTTACATATTGAGAAAACAGAGTTTTTCGAAATGGTCGAAATCATAAAATTGTTATTCCTCGAAAACTAGAAAAGATTTCAATGAGATTTCTTTAAATTGGGTTAATTTCAGCTTATTGGATAATATCAAGGCCAGAAAATAATTTGGTTTTCTCCAAATTCTGTTAAAATTGAATTTTTCTTTTTAGAATATTTCCATAATTTCACGTACTAAAACTTAAGTTCAAAATTTCTTACTTTTAGGGTGAAAACTTCAAAGAGTTATAAGTGGAGAAAATAATTAGAAGATTAATTATAGCTTCAGATATTTGGTTATTTACCGAAACGTAATATTTTTGCATATTTTTTACGTTTTTCATGCAAGGTGCCTTTCAGGAGAAATATTTATTATTATTATTTTCAAAAAAAGTCTAAATATTCGCTTACAGAGGTTTAAACGAGGAGATTTTTATTTATTTAGCTTACATGTTCAAATCAGTAGGCAGAATATGGGATGGCTATGGATTTTTTTACTGTCAAATCAGATTACTAACGGGCTATTTTAATAATTAGACTTGACTCTAAATTACTTTAAAATGTAAAACCACCTTTGATTTTGTATTGTAATGTAATTTGAAATCTCCTTTAGTCCTATTATGAAAGAGGCATTTAGTAATTTCAGCTGACACTTCGTGGCCATCTCATATTCTGCCTACTTATTAACTAAACAAGTAGTAAACTAAATAAGAGAAAAATCTCCACATTTAGGCAGCAGTAAAAGAATATTTATAGGGTTTTTGTGAAAACAAGTCATTTACATGGGTAGATTAAAGTTTTTAGAAGTCATTTAAACGTACATTATTTATCAGTAAAAAATATTTCTCTTAAAAAGTACCTTGCATCAAAAACTTAAAAATTAGGTAAAAATATTAATTTTTGACTAAATAATTCAATATCTGAAGTAATCATTAATATTATTTATTATTATTAATAATTATTATTAATTTCTGCAATTATAAATATTTGAAGTTTTCACTCCAAAAAAATTTTATTCTGAAATTAAGTTAAAGTACGTGAAATTTTGATAATATTCTAAAAACAGAAAAATTCAATTTTTCGGAAAATTAACGAAAAGTAAGTTATTTTCTGGCCCTCTGTAATAAGGTGAAACTAACCAAGGTTAAAGAAATCTTATGGAAATCTTGATTAGTTTCCGAGTAATAACAATTTTACGATTTTAATCATTTCGAAAAACTCTATTTTCTAACTAAGTAAAATTCACTCGGTATATCTGATAGGGGCTAAATAGGTTTTCAGACAAGCAGAAATTATTGCCGTAAAAAGCTTTTCGGAAAAATCAAAAATGAAGATTTTTCCCATTTGATGCCGACGTTTTGGCGATCACTGTATAATTAACGGTATATAAAATATGTAAATAATGAACGGTATCGTGATTTCACTTACAAAACAATTTTATTTTTACCAAACGTAGTTGACGTTTCGAAAACAGGAAAGGAAAAAACTATGATCTCAAAATTTTCTCTTTTTTTCTTATTTATTTGAATCTATCGAAAAATAGAAGATTTGAGTAAGAGGGTCGTTTTTAGATATATGAATAAGGAATCTGAAAAATGGTTACGCGATGTAATAAATACTGCTCTAAAATACAGACGGAAAAATAATATTACAAGGGACGATTTTCTGAGCGACATTGCTACGGAAGAAGGTGTTTATATAAAAAATTTGTTTTATAATGACAAGCACAATTTCGCTCGTAGGAGTTGTAACAGACGTAATGGTTGCCAATGCTTTTACTTTCATAATAGACGGTTTTGAAACCAGTTCGATTGTAATACAATATGTACTTTACGAGTTGGCGGAAAATCCCGATGTTCAAGAAAAACTTCGTGAAGAAATCAGCAGCATTACTTCTAAATACGACGGGCAAATAAATTTCGAAGCCATCCAAGAGATGTCATATTTAGATATGGTATTCCTTGGTGCGTATTACTTGACTTATCAACAGGGTTGCCAGATTTTTCTTCAAAAATGTAGCCAAACGTATGCCAAACTCCAAAGTATAAACACAATATTAATTAATTATTGTAAGTATTATACAGTGTGGAAGAAAATTAAGGAACTAATTCGATATCTTCGAAATTACTTCGTTTTCGGAAAAACGCTCGGACAGGTCGATTTAACCTTTTAGCCGCAATTGTTTTTTTTTACAGTGACTTACATCAGAGTTGTGACGCTATCTATTGTTTTTTTCAAATGTAAACCTACTGTTTTGATTGCATTATTCGATAGATAATACTTTTCCACGTATCGTAAAGTAAAACAGTTATGAGATTGAATAGCAAAATTTTCGAGAAAAATTAAATCAAAGATACTAAATTTAGTAACTAAGAAATTTCTCAAAATTATAAAATCTTCAAATTCTTGAACGTGACAAATTAGTTCTGGACTAATTAAGCGCATTTCAAGTCTAATACTGTCTCTCAACTTCTCCAAATGTACAGGTCTGTTCACGTACACTTTGCTTTTCAAGTAACCCCGCAGGAAATAATCTAGCGGAGTTAAATCTGGAGATCGCCGAGGACACTCCATAGGATCACGACATTCGATACACCAATTGAGAAACATCTCATACAGATAATTTCGAATCATTGCTCCTTAGTGCGGTGGTGCACCATCCTGCTGATACCACATCTCGTCATTAAAATATCTGGTTGAACTAGGTGTGGAAATAATTTTAATAGGTAGGGACTAGTTCAAATTGTAAGAATTATAAATATCTTTCCCCAGTTAAAACTCCATTAAAGAATACTGATCCCAATATCAGATCTCTCAGTATCTCTGCCCAAACAATGACTTTCTGATGGTGCTGCGTAGTTTTCTTCATCGCCCACTTTAGATTTTCTGATGCCCAGTATCTACAGTTTTGTTTATTCACGGTACCGTTTAAACAGAATGTAGCTTCATCCGACAATAAAATATTTCTCACATATTCTCTGCATTCCCTTTGAGAAATTTCTTAGTTACTAAATTTTATTACTTTTGATTTAATTTTTCACCAAAATTTCGTTATTCAACCCCATAATTGTTCTACTTTATGATGCGTAGCAAAGTATTGTGGCGAGCCGCCCAGCACTACGTCAAACGGAAGGCGTCAAGAAGTCGGTTCGCTGTTATGCGTCATCGGCCGTCACGCCACCGGGGCCTACATCGAACAGACTAGACTTTTCCAGCGTGGAGTATTCGAGACGGCAGCAAAGGATATAAAATCGGCCGAAGTTGACTCACCAATCAGTCGAATTCTAACAGCGATCGTCGAAGTTAGATTTTAGTGTGTAAATAAATTGTTACAAATAAATTAGTTCGTAAGCATTATTAAATGTTTTATTCGTTTAAATAAATAAAATTAAACCCTAGAAACGTAACAGTATTATCTATCGAATACCGCAATCAAAACTCCAACAAAATCTTAAATCGACATCTGCGAGCGTTTTTCCGAGAAAAAAATATTTTCCAAGATATCGAATTAGTTCCTTAATTTTCTTCCACACTGTATTATATATTTTAAATTAGAAATTTGGTGATAAAAAACAAGAACGAATCATTAATTATCATACAAATGATAAAAATATGATTAATTTAATAATAATAATAGTAAATAAATAGTAATTTGCAAGTTGAACTATTCTTACAGAATTTGTAGGCGTGTACAGCCGATTTTGGTGGACGTAGTTGCCGAACGTTTTTAGAAAATTTTGTGCAAATCGTTTTTGATTGCAGTGAGAACCTCGAGCAGCTTCTGGACAGCTGTTTCAGCCCTGCTTGGGGCTTCTTCAGCAGAAATGTAGCTCGACATTCCCACTGCAGACCAAAAACGACTTGCCCAATTTATTCGCAAATGCGATGTAAGAGTGATGAACAGATAAAATAGCGACATCTTACTATCTTACCTACTGCAATGTTAGGTCAAAAAGCGATAGTAAGATGTCGCTATTTTATCTGTTGAACGTTTTTAGGTTATAACAAATAACTGGCATTTAAAATTTTAAAAATGTGAAAAAACTAATAAATTTATTAACGTTATGAATAATTAAAATAGAATTAATAGTAATATTATTGTAAAGTAAAATTATTCAGATTTTCAATACTGACCAAGTGACAACTTCAAATTAGACGAGCTATCTGTCATGCCGACAATTCCTGCATCAGCAGTCATTTCCTAATCGAAAGATGTTTATAACGTAATTTATTTTTGACGATAACCGCAAATGAACTTTTTATAATATTGCATTACATTATATGATAAACAAAAATGGCCGTATAACGTAATGGAAAAGGGTTGCCGCAAACTGACTTTATTACCTTAACGCTAAATTTGACAGTTGCCTAACAAAATAGTGTCAAATTAGGATTTTTATTTTTTTATAATTACTTATTACAGAAAATGAATGTATTGGCGCCTACGCCTAAACGTTTAAGATTCACCGGTGATGAAGATATCATTTTGCTCAACAGTGAAGATAACGATAAACCCACAAATGCCAGCAATGTGGGGACAGACAAAACTGACAAGATGAAAACCCTTTAGGATGAATCTATTAATGGAAAGTTTACCGATCTTACGGTTTATAATGAAGTGCAGTATGTTCCCGATCATTCAAGTTGTGTAAATTTTAAGAAGTAAAGTATTCATAAGCTAAGGATAGTTTCTGATGGGAATGGCTTCTCTGCAATTTTTTCTGTCAAACTAAATAACTGAAACAGGCGCAGCAACGATTAGCGAATTGTGTATCATCTAATTATACGTTCGCAAATAGTTTGCAATAACTGCCATTCATGCTAACGCTGTTTTGGTTACCTTATCTCTAAGGATAGGATTTGAATAAGTACACGCAAACGTTTCAGTAGCGCCGTAAAAATGTATCGAACAGGCACATTACGTAATGGGACGGTGAAAATAATTTACGGCGTTCTTACACTCTGATGCAAAGTGGGGGAGGCCGAGGAGGTACAATTGGTCAACTACTTACTCTGAAAATCTTTACACATTTAAACAAGAAGAGTTGGTGGCATAACTGTATTTTTTATTGCGGCAATATTGCTCTGTTTTTTGTTATAGTGAGTAACACCATTGCTGTAGTGGCGTTAATTGTCTCCGAAGCCCTCGCGTTTGTTTGCACGATACGGTCTAATATTTTTTATTGCCCGTTTCACTAGAATTTGAACCGCGCAAAATATATTTCCCCGACCCATACTTATCTCTTTTAACGTCCACTATAATAAGGTAAACACTAATTGTGGGGTTTTGCAATAACACTCTATTGACGGAAACACTGTCGCAATGTGTATTTTACAGATCAGCGTCGCAAACAGTTAACAAATTTCAAAATCCTCTCCATATTAACATTAAAAGTGGTCATTTACAATAAAAATCTTTGAAATACTTATAAATCAATAATTATTTTACCACCCGTCGTAAATTTTAATAAAATTTCTGAAAATTTCATTCACAAAATGACATCTGACGCAGACGCAAGCGCGAAACATCGAAAATCATGACCAACTTTTTTGCGGACGGTTACGATTCCGCGGTTACCTAGACGAACAGCGTCAATTTTTAAATTATTCAACTTATTAACGAAGGATGATGTTTTGGAGGTAGTCTAAACGTTGCGTTATGCGTACGGGCGTCAATCTATAAATCGGCCTTATAGCGTTCGTACATTTTTCTCAGTATACATATAATTTGCAAATACATGGATTGTATTGGTTACTTTGCACATAAGTCAAGGTTTATCTTAAGAAATAAAACTGTTTTCAGAAACACTACGAAAATATCCCCCGTCTCTTTTCATTTCACGGGTCTGTACGCAAGATTACACACTTCCTCCTGCGAAAGCCGGAGGAAATGAAGTGAAGGTGAAGAAGGGAATGGTGGTCACCATTCCGATTTTGGCTGTTCACTTGGATGACAAGTATTACCCTGAACCACAGAAATTTGATCCTAATCGATTTACCGAGGCAGCTAGAGAGTCCAGGCCGAAGTACTCATTTCTTGCATTTGGGGAAGGACCGAGAATATGTATAGGTAGGGTGCACCTAAGGTGAGACGCAAACCAGAGCGGTAGCGGGGCGGTGGCGGATTTGTGCGTTCTTCTTATGGCCGTACCGCCATCCACCACGCCATTTCAGCACTGGTTTGCACTTTGCTATTGAATATTTTAGCTAGAAATCACAGTTTTCCAAACGCTTATGCAAGAAATCAGAAAAGAAAACTAGAACTTTTCCCATTTACTCTTTAAAATATTTTACTTTATGCACAAGTTCGAATCTCACTTCTGGAATATTTTGATAAATGAAAAAATTAAAAACAGCTTATATCGCCTCATCACGCGGCCAATTTTGACGTAAAAATTCAAATAAGAACGTTACCTATTGTTTCAGCTTCCCTTGACCAGTCTGTAAACATGTTTATATGAACTTCTTTCTTAATTTTAATTTGTAAAATACGTTTCTGAAGTAGCGGCTTATATTTTTGTTACATCTTGTATAGAGTATATCGCTGTAAGAAGTTCTATAGGAAAAAAATAAGTCACAACCTAATGAAAATTTCACATGCTGTAAAAATATTAAAAATCAAAATGCAATCAAAGGAGTAGCTTCCTCGACCCTCGACCTGATCGCATTAGAACGAAAACATGTGATTCATTGCTTTGCAAATTAAAAAAAAAAGTTTTTCCTTGTCATGGAAACCAAAATTAACAGGTGAAACATAATATTCGAATGTATACAGCTGACAATTTAATATTCATAACTAAGGGGCCTCTGGTCTAAAATTTAAACAGTGTTAATTTTTTACAGTAAATTGAAATGATACGTCCGTATTTTCGTAAAAATATTTTTCTCTTAGCGACTATAAAATTTAACATACTCTTAATCTTTCTTATGTTATGTCCATAACTCAATTCGTTTAGTCACTATTCTCTCTGTTTAAGTAAAAATAAATAAAACTTTAGTAATTAATAACTTTGCGATTCAAAATTTCCAGGGCAGCGTTTTGCTACCACCCAAGCAAAAGCATGCATAGCCAACGTAATCCAAAATTTTGAAGTCAAATTAAATCCAAAGACGCGGACGCCTTTAGAGATGGAGCCACAGGTATTTATGCACGCCCCAAAAGGAGGAATTTGGTTAAACTTTTACGACAGAATGATATAACAAGTTAACGTAAGAAATACCCTGTAAATACACTGTGTCCTCGGAGAGAGTTCACAATAGGAAAAACTTCTTTATTGTAGAGCTTTTGAAAAAAGCCATTCCTTATAAGTTTTTGCTTGTCCTAAAACTCCCAAGGTATTCATTATTTTCAATAACATTTTTGGGAGTTTTAAGAGAAGCAAAAACTTTTATAAAGAATGACTTTCTTGAAAATTCAGAAATAAAAAAGTTTTTGCTATTGTGAACCTAGTTCGTGGACACACTGTACATTTGCTCGTTTACATTTATGAGCTGTACTCAAATTCTGAAGTTTCGCAAAGTGTATATTAAAGTAGTTTTAAAAACCGAAATGAGCATTTTATATTTTAGTATGATTTGACTTCAAACACAATAAAAAGAGGTTTGCCTAAAAAAATTGTTTCACCTATTCAGATGATTATTTCTTTTCCTTTCTACGTAAAGCAAAAAACTTTCTAAACAAATAATGTTCTCACAAATGTAAGGATGTTGCAGAATTTTTCAGTCCTCCTGTTAGTGGTTCTTTTCCTTAATCAAATAATGTTCTTATACGAAAGACTTGAATTTGCAAATTTTTATTTATGAATCAACCGTTTAATTAAAATCAATTTGATTCCTCCCACGAAAAACGAACAAATACCTCCTGTTATCGGCAGATCACAGACCTACGATATTGAATAAAATAGATATTAGATAAAATAACCAACTCAAAATTCTTTTATTCGGAACAAATTAAAGTAATTTATATCACCTTGCCCTACCATAACTTTTGCTTCGATAAGAAGTTATACATACATATACTATATTTCTTTACATTTTTTCAGAAATTCTTTTTAATATTCTTTTAAACTTTATTGTTTTTCTAATGCCGGTCGTGGTTGAATTCATGGCTTCCGGTGGTGGTGATGGGGGTGGTGGTGGTGGTGGTGCTGCTGCTGCTGCTGCTGCTGCTGCTGCTGCTGCTGCTGGTCTTGCTGCTGCGGAAGCCTTCAAGTAAAACTGAAGCCGGTCGTATTATATTTATTTTAAAATAAAGAAATTTTTCGCGGAATAGGGTGGAATAATTTTTTTCCTTCGGGGTATTCCATTTTCCACCGCGACTAAGTAAGAACAAGAAAGGAAAATAATTTTATAAGAAAAGCAAAAAAAAATTATAAATAAATAACATGCGTGTAATATGCAAAAGCTTTTATTTGTTAAGCAACTGCTTAATTTAAAAGTCCCAAAATCCATTGAATTCCTCCAGCAACAAGTGAACAAATACCTCCGATTATCGGCAGCCCGCAGACTAATGATATCGGATAAAACACCCAACTCATAATGGTGTATGTGATAAACGCAACACCAAGCATTATCACAAAAACTTGTAAGCTCCACAACCAGTCATTAAGGCTTCTGGTTAAAGAATTTCTAGGCGCCGAAACTTCCCCATTGCTTTGTAGTCCGTATTCGGACACCAGAACTGTAACATACATATGTTCTTGCAGCACCTTAATATTAAGTGATTATTTTTTAAGACTTCTTAATGTTTAAAATATGTCATTATTTAAAAATGTGATATAAAAACATAACTGTAAATTAAAAAATAAATAAAGATAGGCAGAATTGGTACTCGCATTAAATTTAGAGTACACTATATACACTAACTAATTTATAAAGCGTCTTCTTTTACTCGTGAAATGCTTTATAAACAAGTAAAATATTACTGACATCATAACACATATTTTAAATAAAATAAATTTCATTCACCATCTGATTGAACGTAATGCAAACAGAGTGCCAGCAAAATCATGACGGTCTTGGACATCTTCTTAAATATGTTCAAACTTGCATAAAGCACCTCCTCAGAGAAACTGCCTCATATTTTCGGATAGTTATCTCCCCGAGTTATTTGCGTAAGATTACAATGGTATTTAAGGACAGCAAAAATAAAAATGAAACGGCTATTTAGTTATGTATAATTATATTAGTTATCTTGCTTTTGTTCTTTGTGTAGACAGAATAAATAATAACTAATGAAGAAGCGGCAGCTGGTCAGGCAAATCCACACCAATTATTGCAACAAATTAATAACATTATAAATTCTTAAATTAGACGAATATGCACTGTGTTCAAAATTCAAAACTTCATTTATTAGAGCTACGAAATCGTTCAGACTAACCATCCTTCAGCCTGTAAAATATTTTAAAAGTGAGGGTGGGTCACGATGAAGTGGAATTAATGTGGAACGGAACGTTTATTTGAAAACTTATCTTATCGGTTACTGTAGTTATGTTACTGCCAGTAACCAATAAGATCTCGAATAAACGCTCCATTTCGAATTAATTTCACCCATTCTCATGGTTTCTTGCCAAATTTGAAAGACAGATATTATTTTGTTAAAAGTCCTTTGGTTTCAAATTTTCCAAAATAATTATTCCATCTTTTGACTTGAAGTTAAAATAACCCAGCTTCAAAAAAGAATTACTAGTTTGCGGATACAGAATGAAAGCAGTATAAAAGGACGCAAAGATATAATTGAAGCGCGCGCCTCTTAATTTACAGATGTTCAAATTATGAAGATAACTGTTACCTTTTGCCTTTTGTTTCTGCTCTAACTTTTTGTTGACTAATTGAAGAAAGTTTGAATTAAATTGTTAACTTGCATGTGCTGAGATTATATTTAGTTAAACAAAATAAAACAAGGTAAAACATTTTTTAATTGTTGATAACCGTTCTCAAAGTCGAACATAAGAATATAATATGGTAAAGAACGTTTTTTGATTTACGTTTTCTTAACTAGTGTCTTTTTTCTGAATTAAAAAAGAATCGTATGTAACAGCCTTATTAATTAATACTTATTTATCGGTTTCTTAACATACATGTTAGCGCCTAGGATCGACTTTGCGAATGGACATTAAGTATAACATTCAGCGAATTAATTTTACAGAAAAAAAAATCTTAAACCTTAACCGTATAAAAGAAAATACACAATATTAAACAAGAACTGAAATGTATGAGAAGATACAATCACTTCAATTATCAGATGAACTACGCTCGAGATATCAATGCCAAAAAATAAGAAAACATAGCCTGCAGCAGACAATATCGTATAAGGTATTACGAGAAGATAAACATATACCAAGAATTTTTTAATTATCTCATCTATATCGATTCCTTTGGTTGAAGGCGGGTCCACCTGGATATCATTTTTGGACTGTAGACTTGCACCTACACAATTGACAGAAAAAAATTTGCTTCAAAATTTATTAAAAAAATTATAAAAAACAATAAATTATAGGGATAATATCAGGACCATTTCACATTACACAGTAAGAAACACTTACCATCCACTTCAGTATAACTCAACATAATTGTTGTCAAAATAACTACACAAAGTAAAACTATTCTACACATTTTGATTAGTTGGTACGTTGTTACTGTGTTTGTGACGACTGTTTTCCACAAATTGGACAAGGCGTCTCCTCATTTATTTATAAGCAGAGTAAGTAGGGCGGTATTTTATATCTGTCGTCTCAGTGAATAAGTGGTTAAGTCGAAATTTGTTCAAAATGAGTTGAATGGCTTAGGAAAAGCGAAGAGGTGGTTTTTTCCGTAATATATTAATATATTCAGGCATGGTTTGAAAAAAGAGTCAATTGTGACATGTGTTTACTGATTTATTACAAAAATCCTTTTTTATACAACTTTCAGTTAAAAGTTGTGCTTTCAAAAGTAGCGAAATCTGACTTAACCACTTATTCACCGAGATGACAATCATTCGTTCTGAACAGATAGTCCTAATTAAAGAAGAATAACGAATTCTTTTAACAAATGGACAACGCACTTTAAACAGTTGTGTTACAATACCCTTGAACGAAAAAACTCTGACCTTCAGTTTTTATAGTGAAGCTTGCCTTTTTGTTTGTTTTCTTGTGTGTTAAGATCTAATCTAGTAAAGTCTCTGAATATTTACTTGTAGGTTTATTAGATTACTCGTAGTGATATATCACATATTTAAATAGTACACATATTTATTTGTTAAGCACCATATTTTCTATAAACATAATTACATTTATTAACCACATTTATTTTTGTTTCTCTTCTCATCCAAAAAAATGAACATTATATTTGACAACAATTAAATAGTATTTATCCAGGCAATGATGTCTTCCAGAACGTCGTATACAAAAGAAATAACTGGCCATGTGCTAATACCCAAACTGCTAAGGATGCCCGTGATTAAACCTAGAATTCCAGCGGGAATGGCCAAGATCGTCCTGAGTAAGAAGAGGAAAATATTGTCGCCCTCGAGTCTTTGCAAACTATTCACGGAACGAACTTGGACAGAGCGGATTTCGTCACTTGGTATTAAATCCACACGAATAGCTAAAAAAATACTTTCCAATAATAAACATTTTATATCAAGAGGAGTCGGGTTGTCCTTAATACAAAATGTTTTAATTAATGACTTTTAATTGTCTAAGACAAATACATTTACTTTCACTGCGCAAGCGTCCAGTATTTCATACTATCTTGAATTTGAATTTCTTAGGAGCGTTCCCAAATTTATTTACAAAAATGTATTTATTTATTTATACATATAAGTAAACCTATAAAATATTAAGAAAAAACTTACGGTCAGCGTAAGTGTAGCCCATGCAGACTACAATCGCAGCAACGAACAACCATAAACTGACTTGAGCCATTTTGGAATACCCTGCCCTATCAGCACACCACTTTTTTATATAGCAAAAGATTTCGAAATGCGTAGAAACAAAAATACGAAAATCACCTAGATTCCGAGTAGTTTTATGTGAAAATTATCAGAAATTCTTATTTACGCAACTCTGCAAGCACACAGATTTACGCGGTGTTTTAACTAAATTTACGTAGTGCAAATATAATAAAGATTAGAATTTAACACCCTGTTGTCTGAATGTCATTCCTGGAAGTGAATCGCATTTTTAACACTCACTAATAGATAAAATATAAATTTCTCGAAACAATTAAAAGCTCTTTCGGGAAATTACAAAGGCTCCATTTTTTTTCTTAATTAAATTAAGGACGATGAATAGTAACTAAATTTAATTAAGAAAGTTCAGTGCTTCAGAAACAAGTTAACTTCCATACAAGGGCGCATGCGCATTAGCAAGTGTACATGAGCAACACTGTTCCGAACAGATTTAGAACTTCAATGGAAGAGACTGTCGGCGCTTGGTGAAACATTATAATAATAAAGTAAAATAAAATAAAAACACTGGGTATTGTTTCGGTTAATACATTTAGTACCCAATGCACATTTCGGCTGTTATGCCATCGTTACTAGCAGAAATCTTTAATTTCGAGAGAACTTCTAAATTCAACTAACAAGTTAATCAAAAATGTTATCTTTTGGTACCGATACGTTGATGATATTTTATGTCTCTGGTCAGGAACAGATAGATAATTAGATCACTTTTTGGAAATCCTTAACAGTTTAAATTCACAAATCCAGTTTACACTCGAAAAAGAAGTTCATTTATTTCTTAGATCTTACCATTACAAAAATTAACAGTTCTTTAGACTTCAGTATACTATATAGAAAACCAACTCAGACAGACACAGTAATTCACAATAATTCGTCACACCCATTCAATATTAAATGAGCGGCTTTCAATTCAATGATTTATAAACCATTACATATTACATATCCCAATGAGTAAAACGAACTTTGAGAAAGAATTGAATATAATTGAACCCAATAGCTTTCAACAACAATATCTCACTAATTGACAAAATCATCAAACGAACAAAAATTTCTATAGCTAGAAAACAAATATTTCACTACACTGAAGAAAAGAATAACAAAAAATGGATCAAATTACCTTATCAAGGTAGTGTCAGTTTAAAAATCAACAATTTGGCTAAGAAAATAGGTTACAGAACTGCATTCTACAATAAATCAACACACTCAAATCATCCCTTGTAAACAACAAATTAAAACTGGATAAGTACAAAAAGTTAGGGATTTATAAACTGAAATGTTCGAACTGTAATAAATGTTACATAGGGCAAACAGGAAGGAATTTTAAACTACGGTTTGATGAACACATGAGATTACACAGCCAGATTAAACTACGGTAATTCAACATTCGCTAATCATTTGCTGAATTGTGATCACACCACCTCTTTAGATAATCTAGAAACTTTATTTGTTGAGAACAAAAGTTATAAAATGAACTTGTTATAATCCATATTTATTTACAAAAAAATTACCGAGAACCCAGATAATCTGACCAAATAGATCTGTCAAATACACCCCTAGTTAACAAGAACCTAGTTCCTAAGATCCTTCGCAGTAATAGTGCCCATAAAAATTTATTGTAAATACTTATTAGTTTACGCGAAATATATTCGCACGAGCACTCGCACGAGCACTCGCACGAGCACTCGCACGAGCACTCGCACGAACATTCGCACGAGCACTTGCACGAACATTTGCACGAGCACTCGCACGAACATGCGGTAACGGTAACAGTAACGGTAGCGGTAACGGTAACGGTATCGGTAACGGTAACGGTAACGGTAACGGTAACGGTAACGGTAACGGTAACGGTAATGGTAACGGTAACTGTAACGGTAACGGTAACGGTAGCAGTAACAGGAACAGGAGCAGAAACAGGAACAGGAACAGGAACAACAATAACAACAACAATAATAATAACAATAATAATAAAACATTTCCCTCTCAGGAGAATGACGTCCTCCACTGGTCATCCAACGGAGAAAACAGCATCTTTCTATCTCTCTCCGTCTATGAGTAATCGCGATTTTTCTGAAAAAAATTGGCGGAGGCGCCGGATATGAATTTAAACAAGCAATATCTCCGGAACGGTTGGAGTTAGGAAGATGCGGTTTTCACTGCTGCGTAGCAATCGGCAACCTGCATAATACAGATGCAGTTTCGACCTTCACACTCGACAGGACAAGAAGTTTTCGCTTTGGAAAAATTGCTATTTGTGGGGGAATCAAACGTTTCCCTCTCAGGAGAATGACGTTCTACACTGGCCGTCCAACGGAGAAAACAGCATCTTTCTATCTCTCTCCGTCTATGAGTAATCGCGATTTCTCTGAAAAAAATTGGCGGAGGCGCCGGGTATGAATTTAAACAAGCAATATCTCCGGAACGATTGGAGTTGGGAAGATGCGGTTTTCACTGCTGCGTAGCATTCGGCAAGCTGCATAATACAGATGCAGTTTCGACCTTCACACTCGATAGGAAAAGAAGTTTTCGCTTTGGATAAATTGCTGTTTGTGGGGGAATTAAACGTTTCCCTCTCAGGAGAATGACGTTCTCCACTGGTCATCCAACGGAGGAAACAGCATCGTTCCATCTCTCTCCGTCTCTGAGTAATCGCGATTTTTCTGAAAAAAATTGGCGGAGGCGCCGGGTATGAATTTAAACAAGCAATATCTCCGGAACGGTTGGAGTTGGGAAGATGCGGTTTTCACTGCTGCGTAGCATTCGGCCAGCTGCATAATACAGATGCAGTTTCGACCTTCACACTCGATTGGAAAAGAAGTTTTCGCTTTGGAAAAATTGCTGTTTTTGGGGGAATTAAACGTTTCCCTCTCAGGGGAATGACGTTCTCCACTGGTCATCCAACGGAGAAAACAGCATCGTTCCATCTCTCTCTGTCTCTGAGTAATCGCGATTTTTCTGAAAGAAATTGGCGGAGGCGCCGGGTATGAATTTAAACAAGCATTATCTCCGGAACGGTTGGAGTTAGGAAGATGCGGTTTTCACTGCTGCGTAGCATTCGGCCAGCTGCATAATATAGATGCAGTTTCGACCTTCACACTCGATTGGAAAAGAAGTTTTCGCTTTGGAAAAATTGCTGTTTGTGGGGGAATTAAACGTTTCCCTCTCAGGGGAATGACGTTCTCCACTGGTCATCCAACGGAGGAAACAGCATCGTTCCATCTCTCTCCGTCTCTGAGTAAACGCGATTTTTCTGAAAGAAATTGGCGGAGGCGCCGGGTATGAATTTAAACAAGATATTGCTTGTTTAAATTTTTGCACGAGCACTCGCACGAGCACTCGTACGAGCATTCGCACGAGAACTCGCACGAGCACTCACACGAACATTCGCACGAGCACTTGCACGAACATTCTCACGAGCACTTGCACGAACACCCGCACGAGCACTCGCACGAGCACTCGCATGAGCACTCGCACGAGCAATCGCATGAACATTCGCACGAGCACTCGCACGAGCACGAGCACTGGCACAAACATTCGCACGAGCTGCATAATACAGATGCAGTTTCGACCTTCACACTCGATAGGAAAAGAAGTTTTCGCTTTGGAAAAATTGCTGTTTGTGGGGGAATTAAACGTTTCCCTCTCAGGGGAATGACGTTCTCCACTGGTCATCCAACGGAGGAAACAGCATCGTTCCATCTCTCTCCGTCTATGAGTAATCGCGATTTCTCTGAAAAAAATTGGCGGAGGCGCCGGGTATGAATTTAAACAAGCAATATCTCCGGAACGGTTGGAGTTGGGAAGATGCGGTTTTCACTGCTGCGTAGCATTCGGCCAGCTGCATAATACAGATGCAGTTTCGACCTTCACACTCGATTGGAAAAGAAGTTTTCGCTTTGGAAAAATTGCTGTTTGTGGGGGAATTAAACGTTTCCCTCTCAGGGGAATGACGTTCTCCACTGGTCATCCAACGGAGGAAACAGCATCGTTCCATCTCTCTCCGTCTCTGAGTAATCGCGATTTTTCTGAAAGAAATTGGCGGAGGCGCCGGGTATGAATTTAAACAAGCATTATCTCCGGAACGGTTGGAGTTGGGAAGATGCGGTTTTCACTGCTGCGTAGCATTCGGCCAGCTGCATAATACAGATGCAGTTTCGACCTTCACACTCGATTGGAAAAGAAGTTTTCGCTTTGGAAAAATTGCTGTTTGTGGGGGAATTAAACGTTTCCCTCTCAGGGGAATGACGTTCTCCACTGGTCATCCAACGGAGAAAACAGCATCGTTCTATCTCTCTCCGTCTCTGAGTAATAGCGATTTTTCTGAAAGAAATTGGCGGAGGCGCCGGGTATGAATTTAAACAAGCATTATCTCCGGAACGGTTGGAGTTAGGAAGACGCGGTTTTCACTGCTGCGTAGCATTCGGCCAGCTGCATAATACAGATGCAGTTTCGACCTTCACACTCGATTGGAAAAGAAGTTTTCGCTTTGGAAAAATTGCTGTATGTGGGGGAATTAAACGTTTCCCTCTCAGGGGAATGACGTTCTCCACTGGTCATCCAACGGAGAAAACAGCATCGTTCCATCTCTCTCCGTCTCTGAGTAATCGCGATTTTTCTGAAAGAAATTGGCGGAGGCGCCGGGTATGAATTTAAACAAACATTATCTCCGGAACGGTTGGAGTTAGGAAGATGCGGTTTTCACTGCTGCGTAGCATTCGGCCAGCTGCATAATACAGATGCAGTTTCGACCTTCACACTCGATTGGAAAAGAAGTTTTCGCTTTGGAAAAATTGCTGTTTGTGGGGGAATTAAACGTTTCCCTCTCAGGGGAATGACGTTCTCCACTGGTCATCCAACGGAGGAAACAGCATCGTTCCATCTCTCTCCGTCTCTGAGTAAACGCGATTTTTCTGAAAGAAATTGGCGGAGGCGCCGGGTATGAATTTAAACAAGATATTGCTTGTTTAAATTTTTGCACGAGCACTCGCACGAGCACTCGTACGAGCATTCGCACGAGAACTCGCACGAGCACTCACACGAACATTCGCACGAGCACTTGCACGAACATTCTCAAGAGCACTTGCACGAACACCCGCACGAGCACTCGCACGAGCACTCGCATGAGCACTCGCACGAGCAATCGCATGAACATTCGCACGAGCACTCGCACGAGCACGAGCACTGGCACAAACATTCGCACGAGCTGCATAATACAGATGCAGTTTCGACCTTCACACTCGATAGGAAAAGAAGTTTTCGCTTTGGAAAAATTGCTGTTTGTGGGGGAATTAAACGTTTCCCTCTCAGGAGAATGACGTTCTCCACTGGTCATCCAGCGGAGAAAACAGCATCGTTCTATCTCTCTCCGTCTCTGAGTAATAGCGATTTTTCTGAAAGAAATTGGCGGAGGCGCCGGGTATGAATTTAAACAAGCATTATCTCCGGAACGGTTGGAGTTAGGAAGACTCGGTTTTCACTGCTGCGTAGCATTCGGCCAGCTGCATAATACAGATGCAGTTTCGACCTTCACACTCGATTGGAAAAGAAGTTTTCGCTTTGGAAAAATTGCTGTTTGTGGGGGAATTAAACGTTTCCCTCTCAGGGGAATGACGTTCTCCACTGGTCATCCAACGGAGGAAACAGCATCGTTCTATCTCTCTCCGTCTCTGAGTAATAGCGATTTTTCTGAAAGAAATTGGCGGAGGCGCCGGGTATGAATTTAAACAAGCATTATCTCCGGAACGGTTGGAGTTAGGAAGACGCGGTTTTCACTGCTGCGTAGCATTCGGCCAGCTGCATAATACAGATGCAGTTTCGACCTTCACACTCGATTGGAAAAGAAGTTTTCGCTTTGGAAAAATTGCTGTTTGTGGGGGAATTAAACGTTTCCCTCTCAGGGGAATGACGTTCTCCACTGGTCATCCAACGGAGGAAACAGCATCGTTCCATCTCTCTCCGTCTCTGAGTAAACGCGATTTTTCTGAAAGAAATTGGCGGAGGCGCCGGGTATGAATTTAAACAAGATATTGCTTGTTTAAATTTTTGCACGAACACTCGCATGAGCACTCGCACGAACATTCGCACGAGCACTCGCACGAGCACTCGTACGAGCATTCGCACGAGAACTCGCACGAGCACTCACACGAACATTCGCACGAGCACTTGCACGAACATTCTCACGAGCACTTGCACGAACACCCGCACGAGCACTCGCACGAGCACTCGCATGAGCACTCGCACGAGCAATCGCATGAACATTCGCACGAGCACTCGCACGAGCACGAGCACTGGCACAAACATTCGCACGAGCTGCATAATACAGATGCAGTTTCGACCTTCACACTCGATAGGAAAAGAAGTTTTCGCTTTGGAAAAATTGCTGTTTGTGGGGGAATTAAACGTTTCCCTCTCAGGAGAATGACGTTCTCCACTGGTCATCCAGCGGAGAAAACAGCATCGTTCTATCTCTCTCCGTCTCTGAGTAATAGCGATTTTTCTGAAAGAAATTGGCGGAGGCGCCGGGTATGAATTTAAACAAGCATTATCTCCGGAACGGTTGGAGTTAGGAAGACTCGGTTTTCACTGCTGCGTAGCATTCGGCCAGCTGCATAATACAGATGCAGTTTCGACCTTCACACTCGATTGGAAAAGAAGTTTTCGCTTTGGAAAAATTGCTGTTTGTGGGGGAATTAAACGTTTCCCTCTCAGGGGAATGACGTTCTCCACTGGTCATCCAACGGAGGAAACAGCATCGTTCTATCTCTCTCCGTCTCTGAGTAATAGCGATTTTTCTGAAAGAAATTGGCGGAGGCGCCGGGTATGAATTTAATCAAGCATTATCTCCGGAACGGTTGGAGTTAGGAAGATGCGGTTTTCACTGCTGCGTAGCATTCGGCCAGCTGCATAATACAGATGCAGTTTCGACCTTCACACTCGATTGGAAAAGAAGTTTTCGCTTTGGAAAAATTGCTGTTTGTGGGGGAATTAAACGTTTCCCTCTCAGGGGAATGACGTTCTCCACTGGTCATCCAACGGAGAAAACAGCATCGTTCCATCTCTCTCCGTCTCTGAGTAATCGCGATTTTTCTGAAAGAAATTGGCGGAGGCGCCGGGTATGAATTTAAACAAGCATTATCTCCGGAACGGTTGGAGTTAGGAAGATGCGGTTTTCACTGCTGCGTAGCATTCGGCCAGCTGCATAATACAGATGCAGTTTCGACCTTCACACTCGATTGGAAAAGAAGTTTTCGCTTTGGAAAAATTGCTGTTTGTGGGGGAATTAAACGTTTCCCTCTCAGGGGAATGACGTTCTCCACTGGTCATCCAACGGAGAAAACAGCATCGTTCTATCTCTCTCTGTCTATGAATAATCGCGATTTTACTGAAAGAAATTGGCGGAGGCGCCGGGTATGAATTTAAACAAGATATTGCTTGTTTAAATTTTTGCACGAACACTCGCATGAGCACTCGCACGAACATTCGCACGAGCACTCGCACGAGCACTCTTACGAGCATTCGCACGAGAACTCGCACGAGCACTCACACGAACATTCGCACGAGCACTTGCACGAACATTCTCACGAGCACTTGCACGAACACCCGCACGAGCACTCGCACGAGCACTCGCATGAGCACTCGCACGAGCAATCGCATGAACATTCGCACGAGCACTCGCACGAGCACGAGCACTGGCACAAACATTCGCACGAGCTGCATAATACAGATGCAGTTTCGCTCTTCACACTCGATAGGAAAAGAAGTTTTCGCTTTGGAAAAATTGCTGTTTGTGGGGGAATTAAACGTTTCCCTCTCAGGGGAATGACGTTCTCCACTGGTCATCCAACGGAGGAAACAGCATCGTTCCATCTCTCTCCGTCTCTGAGTAATCGCGATTTTTCTGAAAAAAATTGGCGGAGGCGCCGGGTATGAATTTAAACAAGCAATATCTCCGGAACGGTTGGAGTTGGGAAGATGCGGTTTTCACTGCTGCGTAGCATTCGGCAAGCTGCATAATACAGATGCAGTTTCGACCTTCACACTCGATAGGAAAAGAAGTTTTCGCTTTGGATAAATTGCTGTTTGTGGGGGAATTAAACGTTTCCCTCTCAGGAGAATGACGTTCTCCACTGGTCATCCAACGGAGGAAACAGCATCGTTCCATCTCTCTCAGTCTCTGAGTAATCGCGATTTTTCTGAAAAAAATTGGCGGAGGCGCCGGGTATGAATTTAAACAAGCAATATCTCCGGAACGGTTGGAGTTGGGAAGATGCGGTTTTCACTGCTGCGTAGCATTCGGCCAGCTGCATAATACAGATGCAGTTTCGACCTTCACACTCGATTGGAAAAGAAGTTTTCGCTTTGGAAAAATTGCTGTTTGTGGGGGAATTAAACGTTTCCCTCTCAGGGGAATGACGTTCTCCACTGGTCATCCAACGGAGAAAACAGCATCGTTCCATCTCTCTCCGTCTCTGAGTAATCGCGATTTTTCTGAAAGAAATTGGCGGAGGCGCCGGGTATGAATTTAAACAAGCATTATCTCCGGAACGGTTGGAGTTAGGAAGATGCGGTTTTCACTGCTGCGTAGCATTCGGCCAGCTGCATAATACAGATGCAGTTTCGACCTTCACACTCGATTGGAAAAGAAGTTTTCGCTTTGGAAAAATTGCTGTTTGTGGGGGAATTAAACGTTTCCCTCTCAGGGGAATGACGTTCTCCACTGGTCATCCAACGGAGAAAACAGCATCGTTCTATCTCTCTCCGTCTCTGAGTAATAGCGATTTTTCTGAAAGAAATTGGCGGAGGCGCCGGGTATGAATTTAAACAAGCATTATCTCCGGAGCGGTTGGAGTTAGGAAGACGCGGTTTTCACTGCTGCGTAGCATTCGGCCAGCTGCATAATACAGATGCAGTTTCGACCTTCACACTCGATTGGAAAAGAAGTTTTCGCTTTGGAAAAATTGCTGTTTGTGGGGGAATTAAACGTTTCCCTCTCAGGGGAATGACGTTCTCCACTGGTCATCCAACGGAGGAAACAGCATCGTTCCATCTCTCTCCGTCTATGAGTAATCGCGATATCTCTGAAAAAAATTGGCGGAGGCGCCGGGTATGAATTTAAACAAGCAATATCTCCGGAACGGTTGGAGTTGGGAAGATGCGGTTTTCACTGCTGCGTAGCATTCGGCCAGCTGCATAATACAGATGCAGTTTCGACCTTCACACTCGATTGGAAAAGAAGTTTTCGCTTTGGAAAAATTGCTGTTTGTGGGGGAATTAAACGTTTCCCTCTCAGGGGAATGACGTTCTCCACTGGTCATCCAACGGAGAAAACAGCATCGTTCCATCTCTCTCCGTCTCTGAGTAATCGCGATTTTTCTGAAAGAAATTGGCGGAGGCGCCGGGTATGAATTTAAACAAGCATTATCTCCGGAACGGTTGGAGTTAGGAAGATGCGGTTTTCACTGCTGCGTAGCATTCGGCCAGCTGCATAATACAGATGCAGTTTCGACCTTCACACTCGATTGGAAAAGAAGTTTTCGCTTTGGAAAAATTGCTGTTTGTGGGGGAATTAAACGTTTCCCTCTCAGGGGAATGACGTTCTCCACTGGTCATCCAACGGAGGAAACAGCATCGTTCCATCTCTCTCCGTCTCTGAGGAATAGCGATTTTTCTGAAAGAAATTGGCGGAGGCGCCGGGTATGAATTTAAACAAGATATTGCTTGTTTAAATTTTTGCACGAGCACTCGCACGAGCACTCGTACGAGCATTCGCACGAGAACTCGCACGAGCACTCACACGAACATTCGCACGAGCACTTGCACGAACATTCTCAAGAGCACTTGCACGAACACCCGCACGAGCACTCGCACGAGCACTCGCATGAGCACTCGCACGAGCAATCGCATGAACATTCGCACGAGCACTCGCACGAGCACGAGCACTGGCACAAACATTCGCACGAGCTGCATAATACAGATGCAGTTTCGACCTTCACACTCGATAGGAAAAGAAGTTTTCGCTTTGGAAAAATTGCTGTTTGTGGGGGAATTAAACGTTTCCCTCTCAGGAGAATGACGTTCTCCACTGGTCATCCAGCGGAGAAAACAGCATCGTTCTATCTCTCTCCGTCTCTGAGTAATAGCGATTTTTCTGAAAGAAATTGGCGGAGGCGCCGGGTATGAATTTAAACAAGCATTATCTCCGGAACGGTTGGAGTTAGGAAGACTCGGTTTTCACTGCTGCGTAGCATTCGGCCAGCTGCATAATACAGATGCAGTTTCGACCTTCACACTCGATTGGAAAAGAAGTTTTCGCTTTGGAAAAATTGCTGTTTGTGGGGGAATTAAACGTTTCCCTCTCAGGGGAATGACGTTCTCCACTGGTCATCCAACGGAGGAAACAGCATCGTTCTATCTCTCTCCGTCTCTGAGTAATAGCGATTTTTCTGAAAGAAATTGGCGGAGGCGCCGGGTATGAATTTAATCAAGCATTATCTCCGGAACGGTTGGAGTTAGGAAGATGCGGTTTTCACTGCTGCGTAGCATTCGGCCAGCTGCATAATACAGATGCAGTTTCGACCTTCACACTCGATTGGAAAAGAAGTTTTCGCTTTGGAAAAATTGCTGTTTGTGGGGGAATTAAACGTTTCCCTCTCAGGGGAATGACGTTCTCCACTGGTCATCCAACGGAGAAAACAGCATCGTTCCATCTCTCTCCGTCTCTGAGTAATCGCGATTTTTCTGAAAGAAATTGGCGGAGGCGCCGGGTATGAATTTAAACAAGCATTATCTCCGGAACGGTTGGAGTTAGGAAGATGCGGTTTTCACTGCTGCGTAGCATTCGGCCAGCTGCATAATACAGATGCAGTTTCGACCTTCACACTCGATTGGAAAAGAAGTTTTCGCTTTGGAAAAATTGCTGTTTGTGGGGGAATTAAACGTTTCCCTCTCAGGGGAATGACGTTCTCCACTGGTCATCCAACGGAGAAAACAGCATCGTTCTATCTCTCTCTGTCTATGAATAATCGCGATTTTACTGAAAGAAATTGGCGGAGGCGCCGGGTATGAATTTAAACAAGATATTGCTTGTTTAAATTTTTGCACGAACACTCGCATGAGCACTCGCACGAACATTCGCACGAGCACTCGCACGAGCACTCTTACGAGCATTCGCACGAGAACTCGCACGAGCACTCACACGAACATTCGCACGAGCACTTGCACGAACATTCTCACGAGCACTTGCACGAACACCCGCACGAGCACTCGCACGAGCACTCGCATGAGCACTCGCACGAGCAATCGCATGAACATTCGCACGAGCACTCGCACGAGCACGAGCACTGGCACAAACATTCGCACGAGCTGCATAATACAGATGCAGTTTCGCTCTTCACACTCGATAGGAAAAGAAGTTTTCGCTTTGGAAAAATTGCTGTTTGTGGGGGAATTAAACGTTTCCCTCTCAGGGGAATGACGTTCTCCACTGGTCATCCAACGGAGGAAACAGCATCGTTCCATCTCTCTCCGTCTCTGAGTAATCGCGATTTTTCTGAAAAAAATTGGCGGAGGCGCCGGGTATGAATTTAAACAAGCAATATCTCCGGAACGGTTGGAGTTGGGAAGATGCGGTTTTCACTGCTGCGTAGCATTCGGCAAGCTGCATAATACAGATGCAGTTTCGACCTTCACACTCGATAGGAAAAGAAGTTTTCGCTTTGGATAAATTGCTGTTTGTGGGGGAATTAAACGTTTCCCTCTCAGGAGAATGACGTTCTCCACTGGTCATCCAACGGAGGAAACAGCATCGTTCCATCTCTCTCCGTCTCTGAGTAATCGCGATTTTTCTGAAAAAAATTGGCGGAGGCGCCGGGTATGAATTTAAACAAGCAATATCTCCGGAACGGTTGGAGTTGGGAAGATGCGGTTTTCACTGCTGCGTAGCATTCGGCCAGCTGCATAATACAGATGCAGTTTCGACCTTCACACTCGATTGGAAAAGAAGTTTTCGCTTTGGAAAAATTGCTGTTTGTGGGGGAATTAAACGTTTCCCTCTCAGGGGAATGACGTTCTCCACTGGTCATCCAACGGAGAAAACAGCATCGTTCCATCTCTCTCCGTCTCTGAGTAATCGCGATTTTTCTGAAAGAAATTGGCGGAGGCGCCGGGTATGAATTTAAACAAGCATTATCTCCGGAACGGTTGGAGTTAGGAAGATGCGGTTTTCACTGCTGCGTAGCATTCGGCCAGCTGCATAATACAGATGCAGTTTCGACCTTCACACTCGATTGGAAAAGAAGTTTTCGCTTTGGAAAAATTGCTGTTTGTGGGGGAATTAAACGTTTCCCTCTCAGGGGAATGACGTTCTCCACTGGTCATCCAACGGAGAAAACAGCATCGTTCTATCTCTCTCCGTCTCTGAGTAATAGCGATTTTTCTGAAAGAAATTGGCGGAGGCGCCGGGTATGAATTTAAACAAGCATTATCTCCGGAGCGGTTGGAGTTAGGAAGACGCGGTTTTCACTGCTGCGTAGCATTCGGCCAGCTGCATAATACAGATGCAGTTTCGACCTTCACACTCGATTGGAAAAGAAGTTTTCGCCTTGGAAAAATTGCTGTTTGTGGGGGAATTAAACGTTTCCCTCTCAGGGGAATGACGTTCTCCACTGGTCATCCAACGGAGGAAACAGCATCGTTCCATCTCTCTCCGTCTATGAGTAATCGCGATTTCTCTGAAAAAAATTGGCGGAGGCGCCGGGTATGAATTTAAACAAGCAATATC
This sequence comes from Prosopocoilus inquinatus, assembly GCA_036172665.1. Classification (NCBI taxonomy): domain Eukaryota; kingdom Metazoa; phylum Arthropoda; class Insecta; order Coleoptera; family Lucanidae; genus Prosopocoilus; species Prosopocoilus inquinatus. The sequence continues at coordinate 62,697,192 of CM069871.1, forward strand.
TCCGGAACGGTTGGAGTTGGGAAGATGCGGTTTTCACTGCTGCGTAGCATTCGGCCAGCTGCATAATACAGATGCAGTTTCGACCTTCACACTCGATTGGAAAAGAAGTTTTCGCTTTGGAAAAATTGCTGTTTGTGGGGGAATTAAACGTTTCCCTCTCAGGGGAATGACGTTCTCCACTGGTCATCCAACGGAGGAAACAGCATCGTTCCATCTCTCTCCGTCTATGAGTAATCGCGATATCTCTGAAAAAAATTGGCGGAGGCGCCGGGTATGAATTTAAACAAGCAATATCTCCGGAACGGTTGGAGTTGGGAAGATGCGGTTTTCACTGCTGCGTAGCATTCGGCCAGCTGCATAATACAGATGCAGTTTCGACCTTCACACTCGATTGGAAAAGAAGTTTTCGCTTTGGAAAAATTGCTGTTTGTGGGGGAATTAAACGTTTCCCTCTCAGGGGAATGACGTTCTCCACTGGTCATCCAACGGAGAAAACAGCATCGTTCCATCTCTCTCCGTCTCTGAGTAATCGCGATTTTTCTGAAAGAAATTGGCGGAGGCGCCGGGTATGAATTTAAACAAGCATTATCTCCGGAACGGTTGGAGTTAGGAAGATGCGGTTTTCACTGCTGCGTAGCATTCGGCCAGCTGCATAATACAGATGCAGTTTCGACCTTCACACTCGATTGGAAAAGAAGTTTTCGCTTTGGAAAAATTGCTGTTTGTGGGGGAATTAAACGTTTCCCTCTCAGGGGAATGACGTTCTCCACTGGTCATCCAACGGAGGAAACAGCATCGTTCCATCTCTCTCCGTCTCTGAGTAATAGCGATTTTTCTGAAAGAAATTGGCGGAGGCGCCGGGTATGAATTTAAACAAGCATTATCTCCGGAACGGTTGGAGTTAGGAAGACGCGGTTTTCACTGCTGCGTAGCATTCGGCCAGCTGCATAATACAGATGCAGTTTCGACCTTCACACTCGATTGGAAAAGAAGTTTTCGCTTTGGAAAAATTGCTGTTTGTGGGGGAATTAAACGTTTCCCTCTCAGGGGAATGACGTTCTCCACTGGTCATCCAACGGAGGAAACAGCATCGTTCCATCTCTCTCCGTCTCTGAGTAATAGCGATTTTTCTGAAAGAAATTGGCGGAGGCGCCGGGTATGAATTTAAACAAGCATTATCTCCGGAACGGTTGGAGTTAGGAAGACGCGGTTTTCACTGCTGCGTAGCATTCGGCCAGCTGCATAATACAGATGCAGTTTCGACCTTCACACTCGATTGGAAAAGAAGTTTTCGCTTTGGAAAAATTGCTGTTTGTGGGGGAATTAAACGTTTCCCTCTCAGGGGAATGACGTTCTCCACTGGTCATCCAACGGAGAAAACAGCATCGTTCCATCTCTCTCCGTCTCTGAGTAATAGCGATTTTTCTGAAAGAAATTGTCGGAGGCGCCGGGTATGAAATTAAACAAGCAATATCTCCGGAACGGTTGGAGTTAGGAAGATGCGGTTTTCACTGCTGCGTAGCATTCGGCCAGCTGCATAATACAGATGCAGTTTCGACCTTCACACTCGATTGGAAAAGAAGTTTTCGCTTTGGAAAAATTGCTGTTTGTGGGGGAATTAAACGTTTCCCTCTCAGGGGAATGACGTTCTCCACTGGTCATCCAACGGAGAAAACAGCATCGTTCCATCTCTCTCCGTCTCTGAGTAATAGCGATTTTTCTGAAAGAAATTGGCGGAGGCGCCGGGTATGAATTTAAACAAGCATTATCTCCGGAACGGTTGGAGTTAGGAAGACGCGGTTTTCACTGCTGCGTAGCATTCGGCCAGCTGCATAATACAGATGCAGTTTCGACCTTCACACTCGATTGGAAATGAAGTTTTCGCTTTGGAAAAATTGCTGTTTGTGGGGGAATTAAACGTTTCCCTCTCAGGGGAATGACGTTCTCCACTGGTCATCCAACGGAGAAAACAGCATCGTTCCATCTCTCTCCGTCTCTGAGTAATAGCGATTTTTCTGAAAGAAATTGTCGGAGGCGCCGGGTATGAAATTAAACAAGCAATATCTCCGGAACGGTTGGAGTTAGGAAGATGCGGTTTTCACTGCTGCGTAGCATTCGGCCAGCTGCATAATACAGATGCAGTTTCGACCTTCACACTCGATTGGAAAAGAAGTTTTCGCTTTGGAAAAATTGCTGTTTGTGGGGGAATTAAACGTTTCCCTCTCAGGGGAATGACGTTCTCCACTGGTCATCCAACGGAGAAAACAGCATCGTTCCATCTCTCTCCGTCTCTGAGTAATAGCGATTTTTCTGAAAGAAATTGGCGGAGGCGCCGGGTATGAATTTAAACAAGCATTATCTCCGGAACGGTTGGAGTTAGGAAGACGCGGTTTTCACTGCTGCGTAGCATTCGGCCAGCTGCATAATACAGATGCAGTTTCGACCTTCACACTCGATTGGAAATGAAGTTTTCGCTTTGGAAAAATTGCTGTTTGTGGGGGAATTAAACGTTTCCCTCTCAGGGGAATGACGTTCTCCACTGGTCATCCAACGGAGGAAACAGCATCGTTCCATCTCCCTCCGTCTCTGAGTAATAGCGATTTTTCTGAAAGAAATTGGCGGAGGCGCCGGGTATGAATTTAAACAAGCATTATCTCCGGAACGGTTGGAGTTAGGAAGACGCGGTTTTCACTGCTGCGTAGCATTCGGCCAGCTGCATAATACAGATGCAGTTTCGACCTTCACACTCGATTGGAAAAGAAGTTTTCGCTTTGGAAAAATTGCTGTTTGTGGGGGAATTAAACGTTTCCCTCTCAGGGGAATAACGTTCTCCACTGGTCATCCAACGGAGAAAACAGCATCGTTCCATCTCTCTCCGTCTCTGAGTAATCGCGATTTTTCTGAAAAAAATTGGCGGAGGCGCCGGGTATGAAATTAAACAAGCAATATCTCCGGAACGGTTGGATTTAGGAAGATGCGGTTTTCACTGCTGCGTAGCATTCGGCCAGCTGCATAATACAGATGCAGTTTCGACCTTCACACTCGATTGGAAAAGAAGTTTTCGCTTTGGAAAAATTGCTGTTTGTGGGGGAATTAAACGTTTCCCTCTCAGGGGAATGACGTTCTCCACTGGTCATCCAACGGAGGAAACAGCATCGTTCCATCTCTCTCCGTCTCTGAGTAATAGCGATTTTTCTGAAAGAAATTGGCGGAGGCGCCGGGTATGAATTTAAACAAGCATTATCTCCGGAACGGTTGGAGTTAGGAAGACGCGGTTTTCACTGCTGCGTAGCATTCGGCCAGCTGCATAATACAGATGCAGTTTCGACCTTCACACTCGATTGGAAAAGAAGTTTTCGCTTTGGAAAAATTGCTGTTTGTGGGGGAATTAAACGTTTCCCTCTCAGGGGAATGACGTTCTCCACTGGTCATCCAACGGAGAAAACAGCATCGTTCTATCTCTCTCCGTCTCTGAGTAATAGCGATTTTTCTGAAAGAAATTGGCGGAGGCGCCGGGTATGAATTTAAACAAGCATTATCTCCGGAACGGTTGGAGTTAGGAAGACGCGGTTTTCACTGCTGCGTAGCATTCGGCTAGCTGCATAATACAGATGCAGTTTCGACCTTCACACTCGATTGGAAAAGAAGTTTTCGCTTTGGAAAAATTGCTGTTTGTGGGGGAATTAGACGTTTCCCTCTCAGGGGAATGACGTTCTCCACTGGTCATCCAGCGGAGAAAACAGCATCGTTCCATCTCTCTCCGTCTCTGAGTAATCGCGATTTTTCTGAAAAAAATTGGCGGAGGCGCCGGGTATGAAATTAAACAAGCAATATCTCCGGAACGGTTGGAGTTAGGAAGATGCGGTTTTCACTGCTGCGTAGCATTCGGCCAGCTGCATAATACAGATGCAGTTTCGACCTTCACACTCGATTGGAAAAGAAGTTTTCGCTTTGGAAAAATTGCTGTTTGTGGGGGAATTAAACGTTTCCCTCTCAGGGGAATGACGTTCTCCACTGGTCATCCAACGGAGGAAACAGCATCGTTCCATCTCTCTCCGTCTCTGAGTAATAGCGATTTTTCTGAAAGAAATTGGCGGAGGCGCCGGGTATGAATTTAAACAAGCATTATCTCCGGAACGGTTGGAGTTAGGAAGACGCGGTTTTCACTGCTGCGTAGCATTCGGCCAGCTGCATAATACAGATGCAGTTTCGACCTTCACACTCGATTGGAAAAGAAGTTTTCGCTTTGGAAAAATTGCTGTTTGTGGGGGAATTAAACGTTTCCCTCTCAGGGGAATGACGTTCTCCACTGGTCATCCAACGGAGAAAACAGCATCGTTCCATCTCTCTCCGTCTCTGAGTAATAGCGATTTTTCTGAAAGAAATTGGCGGAGGCGCCGGGTATGAATTTAAACAAGCATTATCTCCGGAACGGTTGGAGTTAGGAAGACGCGGTTTTCACTGCTGCGTAGCATTCGGCCAGCTGCATAATACAGATGCAGTTTCGACCTTCACACTCGATTGGAAAAGAAGTTTTCGCTTTGGAAAAATTGCTGTTTGTGGGGGAATTAAACGTTTCCTTCTCAGGGGAATGACGTTCTCCACTGGTCATCTAACGGAGAAAACAGCATCGTTCTATCTCTCTCTGTCTATGAATAATCGCGATTTTACTGAAAGAAATTGGCGGAGGCGCCGGGTATGAATTTAAACAAGATATTGCTTGTTTAAATTTTTGCACGAACACTCGCATGAGCACTCGCACGAACATTCGCACGAGCACTCGCACGAGCACTCTTACGAGCATTCGCACGAGAACTCGCACGAGCACTCACACGAACATTCGCACGAGCACTTGCACGAACATTCTCACGAGCACTTGCACGAACACCCGCGCGAGCACTCGCACGAGCACTCGCATGAGCACTCGCACGAGCAATCGCATGAACATTCGCACGAGCACTCGCACGAGCACGAGCACTGGCACAAACATTCGCACGAGCTGCATAATACAGATGCAGTTTCGCTCTTCACACTCGATAGGAAAAGAAGTTTTCGCTTTGGAAAAATTGCTGTTTGTGGGGGAATTAAACGTTTCCCTCTCAGGAGAATGACGTTCTCCACTGGTCATCCAGCGGAGAAAACAGCATCGTTCCATCTCTCTCCGTCTCTGAGTAATCGCGATTTTTCTGAAAAAAATTGGCGGAGGCGCCGGGTATGAAATTAAACAAGCAATATCTCCGGAACGGTTGGAGTTAGGAAGATGCGGTTTTCACTGCTGCGTAGCATTCGGCCAGCTGCATAATACAGATGCAGTTTCGACCTTCACACTCGATTGGAAAAGAAGTTTTCGCTTTGGAAAAATTGCTGTTTGTGGGGGAATTAAACGTTTCCCTCTCAGGGGAATGACGTTCTCCACTGGTCATCCAACGGAGGAAACAGCATCGTTCCATCTCTCTCCGTCTCTGAGTAATAGCGATTTTTCTGAAAGAAATTGGCGGAGGCGCCGGGTATGAATTTAAACAAGCATTATCTCCGGAACGGTTGGAGTTAGGAAGACGCGGTTTTCACTGCTGCGTAGCATTCGGCCAGCTGCATAATACAGATGCAGTTTCGACCTTCACACTCGATTGGAAAAGAAGTTTTCGCTTTGGAAAAATTGCTGTTTGTGGGGGAATTAAACGTTTCCCTCTCAGGGGAATGACGTTCTCCACTGGTCATCCAACGGAGAAAACAGCATCGTTCCATCTCTCTCCGTCTCTGAGTAATCGCGATTTTTCTGAAAAAAATTGGCGGAGGCGCCGGGTATGAAATTAAACAAGCAATATCTCCGGAACGGTTGGAGTTAGGAAGATGCGGTTTTCACTGCTGCGTAGCATTCGGCCAGCTGCATAATACAGATGCAGTTTCGACCTTCACACTCGATTGGAAAAGAAGTTTTCGCTTTGGAAAAATTGCTGTTTGTGGGGGAATTAAACGTTTCCCTCTCAGGGGAATGACGTTCTCCACTGGTCATCCAACGGAGGAAACAGCATCCTTCCATCTCTCTAAGTCTCTGAGTAATAGCGATTTTTCTGAAAGAAATTGGCGGAGGCGCCGGGTATGAATTTAAACAAGCATTATCTCCGGAACGGTTGGAGTTAGGAAGACGCGGTTTTCACTGCTGCGTAGCATTCGGCCAGCTGCATAATACAGATGCAGTTTCGACCTTCACACTCGATTGGAAAAGAAGTTTTCGCTTTGGAAAAATTGCTGTTTGTGGGGGAATTAAACGTTTCCCTCTCAGGGGAATGACGTTCTCCACTGGTCATCCAACGGAGAAAACAGCATCGTTCCATCTCTCTCCGTCTCTGAGTAATCGCGATTTTTCTGAAAAAAATTGGCGGAGGCGCCGGGTATGAAATTAAACAAGCAATATCTCCGGAACGGTTGGAGTTAGGAAGATGCGGTTTTCACTGCTGCGTAGCATTCGGCCAGCTGCATAATACAGATGCAGTTTCGACCTTCACACTCGATTGGAAAAGAAGTTTTCGCTTTGGAAAAATTGCTGTTTGTGGGGGAATTAAACGTTTCCCTCTCAGGGGAATGACGTTCTCCACTGGTCATCCAACGGAGGAAACAGCATCGTTCCATCTCTCTCCGTCTCTGAGTAATAGCGATTTTTCTGAAAGAAATTGGCGGAGGCGCCGGGTATGAATTTAAACAAGCATTATCTCCGGAACGGTTGGAGTTAGGAAGACGCGGTTTTCACTGCTGCGTAGCATTCGGCCAGCTGCATAATACAGATGCAGTTTCGACCTTCACACTCGATTGGAAAAGAAGTTTTCGCTTTGGAAAAATTGCTGTTTGTGGGGGAATTAAACGTTTCCCTCTCAGGGGAATGACGTTCTCCACTGGTCATCCAACGGAGAAAACAGCATCGTTCCATCTCTCTCCGTCTCTGAGTAATAGCGATTTTTCTGAAAGAAATTGGCGGAGGCGAAGGGTATGAATTTAAACAAGCATTATCTCCGGAACGGTTGGAGTTAGGAAGACGCGGTTTTCACTGCTGCGTAGCATTCGGCCAGCTGCATAATACAGATGCAGTTTCGACCTTCACACTCGATTGGAAAAGAAGTTTTCGCTTTGGAAAAATTGCTGTTTGTGGGGGAATTAAACGTTTCCCTCTCAGGGGAATGACGTTCTCCACTGGTCATCCAACGGAGAAAACAGCATCGTTCCATCTCTCTCCGTCTCTGAGTAATAGCGATTTTTCTGAAAGAAATTGGCGGAGGCGCCGGGTATGAATTTAAACAAGCATTATCTCCGGAACGGTTGGAGTTAGGAAGACGCGGTTTTCACTGCTGCGTAGCATTCGGCCAGCTGCATAATACAGATGCAGTTTCGACCTTCACACTCGATTGGAAAAGAAGTTTTCGCTTTGGAAAAATTGCTGTTTGTGGGGGAATTAAACGTTTCCCTCTCAGGGGAATAACGTTCTCCACTGGTCATCCAACGGAGAAAACAGCATCGTTCCATCTCTCTCCGTCTCTGAGTAATCGCGATTTTTCTGAAAAAAATTGGCGGAGGCGCCGGGTATGAAATTAAACAAGCAATATCTCCGGAACGGTTGGATTTAGGAAGATGCGGTTTTCACTGCTGCGTAGCATTCGGCCAGCTGCATAATACAGATGCAGTTTCGACCTTCACACTCGATTGGAAAAGAAGTTTTCGCTTTGGAAAAATTGCTGTTTGTGGGGGAATTAAACGTTTCCCTCTCAGGGGAATGACGTTCTCCACTGGTCATCCAACGGAGAAAACAGCATCGTTCTATCTCTCTCTGTCTATGAATAATCGCGATTTTACTGAAAGAAATTGGCGGAGGCGCCGGGTATGAATTTAAACAAGATATTGCTTGTTTAAATTTTTGCACGAACACTCGCATGAGCACTCGCACGAACATTCGCACGAGCACTCGCACGAGCACTCTTACGAGCATTCGCACGAGAACTCGCACGAGCACTCACACGAACATTCGCACGAGCACTTGCACGAACATTCTCACGAGCACTTGCACGAACACCCGCACGAGCACTCGCACGAGCACTCGCATGAGCACTCGCACGAGCAATCGCATGAACATTCGCACGAGCACTCGCACGAGCACGAGCACTGGCACAAACATTCGCACGAGCTGCATAATACAGATGCAGTTTCGCTCTTCACACTCGATAGGAAAAGAAGTTTTCGCTTTGGAAAAATTGCTGTTTGTGGGGGAATTAAACGTTTCCCTCTCAGGGGAATGACGTTCTCCACTGGTCATCCAACGGAGGAAACAGCATCGTTCCATCTCTCTCCGTCTCTGAGTAATCGCGATTTTTCTGAAAAAAATTGGCGGAGGCGCCGGGTATGAATTTAAACAAGCAATATCTCCGGAACGGTTGGAGTTGGGAAGATGCGGTTTTCACTGCTGCGTAGCATTCGGCAAGCTGCATAATACAGATGCAGTTTCGACCTTCACACTCGATAGGAAAAGAAGTTTTCGCTTTGGATAAATTGCTGTTTGTGGGGGAATTAAACGTTTCCCTCTCAGGAGAATGACGTTCTCCACTGGTCATCCAACGGAGGAAACAGCATCGTTCCATCTCTCTCCGTCTCTGAGTAATCGCGATTTTTCTGAAAAAAATTGGCGGAGGCGCCGGGTATGAATTTAAACAAGCAATATCTCCGGAACGGTTGGAGTTGGGAAGATGCGGTTTTCACTGCTGCGTAGCATTCGGCCAGCTGCATAATACAGATGCAGTTTCGACCTTCACACTCGATTGGAAAAGAAGTTTTCGCTTTGGAAAAATTGCTGTTTGTGGGGGAATTAAACGTTTCCCTCTCAGGGGAATGACGTTCTCCACTGGTCATCCAACGGAGAAAACAGCATCGTTCCATCTCTCTCCGTCTCTGAGTAATCGCGATTTTTCTGAAAGAAATTGGCGGAGGCGCCGGGTATGAATTTAAACAAGCATTATCTCCGGAACGGTTGGAGTTAGGAAGATGCGGTTTTCACTGCTGCGTAGCATTCGGCCAGCTGCATAATACAGATGCAGTTTCGACCTTCACACTCGATTGGAAAAGAAGTTTTCGCTTTGGAAAAATTGCTGTTTGTGGGGGAATTAAACGTTTCCCTCTCAGGGGAATGACGTTCTCCACTGGTCATCCAACGGAGAAAACAGCATCGTTCTATCTCTCTCCGTCTCTGAGTAATAGCGATTTTTCTGAAAGAAATTGGCGGAGGCGCCGGGTATGAATTTAAACAAGCATTATCTCCGGAGCGGTTGGAGTTAGGAAGACGCGGTTTTCACTGCTGCGTAGCATTCGGCCAGCTGCATAATACAGATGCAGTTTCGACCTTCACACTCGATTGGAAAAGAAGTTTTCGCTTTGGAAAAATTGCTGTTTGTGGGGGAATTAAACGTTTCCCTCTCAGGGGAATGACGTTCTCCACTGGTCATCCAACGGAGGAAACAGCATCGTTCCATCTCTCTCCGTCTATGAGTAATCGCGATTTCTCTGAAAAAAATTGGCGGAGGCGCCGGGTATGAATTTAAACAAGCAATATCTCCGGAACGGTTGGAGTTGGGAAGATGCGGTTTTCACTGCTGCGTAGCATTCGGCCAGCTGCATAATACAGATGCAGTTTCGACCTTCACACTCGATTGGAAAAGAAGTTTTCGCTTTGGAAAAATTGCTGTTTGTGGGGGAATTAAACGTTTCCCTCTCAGGGGAATGACGTTCTCCACTGGTCATCCAACGGAGGAAACAGCATCGTTCCATCTCTCTCCGTCTATGAGTAATCGCGATTTCTCTGAAAAAAATTGGCGGAGGCGCCGGGTATGAATTTAAACAAGCAATATCTCCGGAACGGTTGGAGTTGGGAAGATGCGGTTTTCACTGCTGCGTAGCATTCGGCCAGCTGCATAATACAGATGCAGTTTCGACCTTCACACTCGATTGGAAAAGAAGTTTTCGCTTTGGAAAAATTGCTGTTTGTGGGGGAATTAAACGTTTCCCTCTCAGGGGAATGACGTTCTCCACTGGTCATCCAACGGAGAAAACAGCATCGTTCCATCTCTCTCCGTCTCTGAGTAATCGCGATTTTTCTGAAAGAAATTGGCGGAGGCGCCGGGTATGAATTTAAACAAGCATTATCTCCGGAACGGTTGGAGTTAGGAAGATGCGGTTTTCACTGCTGCGTAGCATTCGGCCAGCTGCATAATACAGATGCAGTTTCGACCTTCACACTCGATTGGAAAAGAAGTTTTCGCTTTGGAAAAATTGCTGTTTGTGGGGGAATTAAACGTTTCCCTCTCAGGGGAATGACGTTCTCCACTGGTCATCCAACGGAGGAAACAGCATCGTTCCATCTCTCTCCGTCTCTGAGTAATAGCGATTTTTCTGAAAGAAATTGGCGGAGGCGCCGGGTATGAATTTAAACAAGCATTATCTCCGGAACGGTTGGAGTTAGGAAGACGCGGTTTTCACTGCTGCGTAGCATTCGGCCAGCTGCATAATACAGATGCAGTTTCGACCTTCACACTCGATTGGAAAAGAAGTTTTCGCTTTGGAAAAATTGCTGTTTGTGGGGGAATTAAACGTTTCCCTCTCAGGGGAATGACGTTCTCCACTGGTCATCCAACGGAGGAAACAGCATCGTTCCATCTCTCTCCGTCTCTGAGTAATCGCGATTTTTCTGAAAGAAATTGGCGGAGGCGCCGGGTATGAATTTAAACAAGCATTATCTCCGGAACGGTTGGAGTTAGGAAGACGCGGTTTTCACTGCTGCGTAGCATTCGGCCAGCTGCATAATACAGATGCAGTTTCGACCTTCACACTCGATTGGAAAAGAAGTTTTCGCTTTGGAAAAATTGCTGTTTGTGGGGGAATTAAACGTTTCCCTCTCAGGGGAATGACGTTCTCCACTGGTCATCCAACGGAGAAAACAGCATCGTTCCATCTCTCTCCGTCTCTGAGTAATAGCGATTTTTCTGAAAGAAATTGGCGGAGGCGCCGGGTATGAAATTAAACAAGCAATATCTCCGGAACGGTTGGAGTTAGGAAGATGCGGTTTTCACTGCTGCGTAGCATTCGGCCAGCTGCATAATACAGATGCAGTTTCGACCTTCACACTCGATTGGAAAAGAAGTTTTCGCTTTGGAAAAATTGCTGTTTGTGGGGGAATTAAACGTTTCCCTCTCAGGGAATGACGTTCTCCACTGGTCATCCAACGGAGAAAACAGCATCGTTCCATCTCTCTCCGTCTCTGAGTAATAGCGATTTTTCTGAAAGAAATTGGCGGAGGCGAAGGGTATGAATTTAAACAAGCATTATCTCCGGAACGGTTGGAGTTAGGAAGACGCGGTTTTCACTGCTGCGTAGCATTCGGCCAGCTGCATAATACAGATGCAGTTTCGACCTTCACACTCGATTGGAAAAGAAGTTTTCGCTTTGGAAAAATTGCTGTTTGTGGGGGAATTAAACGTTTCCCTCTCAGGGGAATGACGTTCTCCACTGGTCATCCAACGGAGGAAACAGCATCGTTCCATCTCTCTCCGTCTCTGAGTAATAGCGATTTTTCTGAAAGAAATTGGCGGAGGCGAAGGGTATGAATTTAAACAAGCATTATCTCCGGAACGGTTGGAGTTAGGAAGACGCGGTTTTCACTGCTGCGTAGCATTCGGCCAGCTGCATAATACAGATGCAGTTTCGACCTTCACACTCGATTGGAAAAGAAGTTTTCGCTTTGGAAAAATTGCTGTTTGTGGGGGAATTAAACGTTTCCCTCTCAGGGGAATGACGTTCTCCACTGGTCATCCAACGGAGAAAACAGCATCGTTCCATCTCTCTCCGTCTCTGAGTAATAGCGATTTTTCTGAAAGAAATTGGCGGAGGCGCCGGGTATGAAATTAAACAAGCAATATCTCCGGAACGGTTGGAGTTAGGAAGATGCGGTTTTCACTGCTGCGTAGCATTCGGCCAGCTGCATAATACAGATGCAGTTTCGACCTTCACACTCGATTGGAAAAGAAGTTTTCGCTTTGGAAAAATTGCTGTTTGTGGGGGAATTAAACGTTTCCCTCTCAGGGGAATGACGTTCTCCACTGGTCATCCAACGGAGGAAACAGCATCGTTCCATCTCTCTCCGTCTCTGAGTAATAGCGATTTTTCTGAAAGAAATTGGCGGAGGCGCCGGGTATGAATTTAAACAAGCAATATCTCCGGAACGGTTGGAGTCAGGAAGATGCGGTTTTCACTGCTGCGTAGCATTCGGCCAGCTGCATGATACGGATGCAGTTTCGACCTTCACACTAGATTGGAAAAGAAGTTTTCGCTTTGGAAAAATTGCTGTTTGTGGGGGAATTAAACGTTTCCCTCTCAGGGGAATGACGTTCTCCACTGGTCATCCAACGGAGAAAACAGCATCGTTCCATCTCTCTCCGTCTCTGAGTAATAGCGATTTTTCTGAAAGAAATTGGCGGAGGCGCCGGGTATGAATTTAAACAAGCATTATCTCCGGAACGGTTGGAGTTAGGAAGACGCGGTTTTCACTGCTGCGTAGCATTCGGCCAGCTGCATAATACAGATGCAGTTTCGACCTTCACACTCGATTGGAAATGAAGTTTTCGCTTTGGAAAAATTGCTGTTTGTGGGGGAATTAAACGTTTCCCTCTCAGGGGAATGACGTTCTCCACTGGTCATCCAACGGAGGAAACAGCATCGTTCCATCTCCCTCCGTCTCTGAGTAATAGCGATTTTTCTGAAAGAAATTGGCGGAGGCGCCGGGTATGAATTTAAACAAGCATTATCTCCGGAACGGTTGGAGTTAGGAAGACGCGGTTTTCACTGCTGCGTAGCATTCGGCCAGCTGCATAATACAGATGCAGTTTCGACCTTCACACTCGATTGGAAAAGAAGTTTTCGCTTTGGAAAAATTGCTGTTTGTGGGGGAATTAAACGTTTCCCTCTCAGGGGAATAACGTTCTCCACTGGTCATCCAACGGAGAAAACAGCATCGTTCCATCTCTCTCCGTCTCTGAGTAATCGCGATTTTTCTGAAAAAAATTGGCGGAGGCGCCGGGTATGAAATTAAACAAGCAATATCTCCGGAACGGTTGGAGTTAGGAAGATGCGGTTTTCACTGCTGTGTAGCATTCGGCCAGCTGCATGATACGGATGCAGTTTCGACCTTCACACTCGATTGGAAAAGAAGTTTTCGCTTTGGAAAAATTGCTGTTTGTGGGGGAATTAAACGTTTCCCTCTCAGGGGAATGACGTTCTCCATTGGTCATCCAACGGAGAAAACAGCATCGTTCCATCTCTCTCCGTCTCTGAGTAATCGCGATTTTTCTGAAAAAAATTGGCGGAGGCGCCGGGTATGAAATTAAACAAGCAATATCTCCGGAACGGTTGGAGTTAGGAAGATGCGGTTTTCACTGCTGCGTAGCATTCGGCCAGCTGCATAATACAGATGCAGTTTCGACCTTCACACTCGATTGGAAAAGAAGTTTTCGCTTTGGAAAAATTGCTGTTTGTGGGGGAATTAAACGTTTCCCTCTCAGGGGAATGACGTTCTCCACTGGTCATCCAACGGAGGAAACAGCATCGTTCCATCTCTCTCCGTCTCTGAGTAATAGCGATTTTTCTGAAAGAAATTGGCGGAGGCGCCGGGTATGAATTTAAACAAGCATTATCTCCGGAACGGTTGGAGTTAGGAAGACGCGGTTTTCACTGCTGCGTAGCATTCGGCCAGCTGCATAATACAGATGCAGTTTCGACCTTCACACTCGATTGGAAAAGAAGTTTTCGCTTTGGAAAAATTGCTGTTTGTGGGGGAATTAAACGTTTCCCTCTCAGGGGAATGACGTTCTCCACTGGTCATCCAACGGAGGAAACAGCATCGTTCCATCTCTCTCCGTCTCTGAGTAATAGCGATTTTTCTGAAAGAAATTGGCGGAGGCGCCGGGTATGAATTTAAACAAGCATTATCTCCGGAACGGTTGGAGTTAGGAAGACGCGGTTTTCACTGCTGCGTAGCATTCGGCCAGCTGCATAATACAGATGCAGTTTCGACCTTCACACTCGATTGGAAAAGAAGTTTTCGCTTTGGAAAAATTGCTGTTTGTGGGGGAATTAAACGTTTCCCTCTCAGGGGAATGACGTTCTCCACTGGTCATCCAACGGAGGAAACAGCATCGTTCCATCTCTCTCCGTCTCTGAGTAATCGCGATTTTTCTGAAAGAAATTGGCGGAGGCGCCGGGTATGAATTTAAACAAGCATTATCTCCGGAACGGTTGGAGTTAGGAAGATGCGGTTTTCACTGCTGCGTAGCATTCGGCCAGCTGCATAATACAGATGCAGTTTCGACCTTCACACTCGATTGGAAAAGAAGTTTTCGCTTTGGAAAAATTGCTGTTTGTGGGGGAATTAAACGTTTCCCTCTCAGGGGAATGACGTTCTCCACTGGTCATCCAACGGAGAAAACAGCATCGTTCCATCTCTCTCCGTCTCTGAGTAATAGCGATTTTTCTGAAAGAAATTGGCGGAGGCGCCGGGTATGAATTTAAACAAGCATTATCTCCGGAACGGTTGGAGTTAGGAAGACGCGGTTTTCACTGCTGCGTAGCATTCGGCCAGCTGCATAATACAGATGCAGTTTCGACCTTCACACTCGATTGGAAAAGAAGTTTTCGCTTTGGAAAAATTGCTGTTTGTGGGGGAATTAAACGTTTCCCTCTCAGGGGAATGACGTTCTCCACTGGTCATCCAACGGAGAAAACAGCATCGTTCTATCTCTCTCCGTCTCTGAGTAATAGCGATTTTTCTGAAAGAAATTGGCGGAGGCGCCGGGTATGAATTTAAACAAGCATTATCTCCGGAACGGTTGGAGTTAGGAAGACGCGGTTTTCACTGCTGCGTAGCATTCGGCTAGCTGCATAATACAGATGCAGTTTCGACCTTCACACTCGATTGGAAAAGAAGTTTTCGCTTTGGAAAAATTGCTGTTTGTGGGGGAATTAGACGTTTCCCTCTCAGGGGAATGACGTTCTCCACTGGTCATCCAGCGGAGAAAACAGCATCGTTCCATCTCTCTCCGTCTCTGAGTAATCGCGATTTTTCTGAAAAAAATTGGCGGAGGCGCCGGGTATGAAATTAAACAAGCAATATCTCCGGAACGGTTGGAGTTAGGAAGATGCGGTTTTCACTGCTGCGTAGCATTCGGCCAGCTGCATAATACAGATGCAGTTTCGACCTTCACACTCGATTGGAAAAGAAGTTTTCGCTTTGGAAAAATTGCTGTTTGTGGGGGAATTAAACGTTTCCCTCTCAGGGGAATGACGTTCTCCACTGGTCATCCAACGGAGGAAACAGCATCGTTCCATCTCTCTCCGTCTCTGAGTAATAGCGATTTTTCTGAAAGAAATTGGCGGAGGCGCCGGGTATGAATTTAAACAAGCATTATCTCCGGAACGGTTGGAGTTAGGAAGACGCGGTTTTCACTGCTGCGTAGCATTCGGCCAGCTGCATAATACAGATGCAGTTTCGACCTTCACACTCGATTGGAAAAGAAGTTTTCGCTTTGGAAAAATTGCTGTTTGTGGGGGAATTAAACGTTTCCCTCTCAGGGGAATGACGTTCTCCACTGGTCATCCAACGGAGAAAACAGCATCGTTCCATCTCTCTCCGTCTCTGAGTAATCGCGATTTTTCTGAAAAAAATTGGCGGAGGCGCCGGGTATGAAATTAAACAAGCAATATCTCCGGAACGGTTGGAGTTAGGAAGATGCGGTTTTCACTGCTGCGTAGCATTCGGCCAGCTGCATAATACAGATGCAGTTTCGACCTTCACACTCGATTGGAAAAGAAGTTTTCGCTTTGGAAAAATTGCTGTTTGTGGGGGAATTAAACGTTTCCCTCTCAGGGGAATGACGTTCTCCACTGGTCATCCAACGGAGGAAACAGCATCGTTCCATCTCTCTCCGTCTCTGAGTAATAGCGATTTTTCTGAAAGAAATTGGCGGAGGCGCCGGGTATGAATTTAAACAAGCATTATCTCCGGAACGGTTGGAGTTAGGAAGACGCGGTTTTCACTGCTGCGTAGCATTCGGCCAGCTGCATAATACAGATGCAGTTTCGACCTTCACACTCGATTGGAAAAGAAGTTTTCGCTTTGGAAAAATTGCTGTTTGTGGGGGAATTAAACGTTTCCCTCTCAGGGGAATGACGTTCTCCACTGGTCATCCAACGGAGAAAACAGCATCGTTCTATCTCTCTCTGTCTATGAATAATCGCGATTTTACTGAAAGAAATTGGCGGAGGCGCCGGGTATGAATTTAAACAAGATATTGCTTGTTTAAATTTTTGCACGAACACTCGCATGAGCACTCGCACGAACATTCGCACGAGCACTCGCACGAGCACTCTTACGAGCATTCGCACGAGAACTCGCACGAGCACTCACACGAACATTCGCACGAGCACTTGCACGAACATTCTCACGAGCACTTGCACGAACACCCGCGCGAGCACTCGCACGAGCACTCGCATGAGCACTCGCACGAGCAATCGCATGAACATTCGCACGAGCACTCGCACGAGCACGAGCACTGGCACAAACATTCGCACGAGCTGCATAATACAGATGCAGTTTCGCTCTTCACACTCGATAGGAAAAGAAGTTTTCGCTTTGGAAAAATTGCTGTTTGTGGGGGAATTAAACGTTTCCCTCTCAGGAGAATGACGTTCTCCACTGGTCATCCAGCGGAGAAAACAGCATCGTTCCATCTCTCTCCGTCTCTGAGTAATCGCGATTTTTCTGAAAAAAATTGGCGGAGGCGCCGGGTATGAAATTAAACAAGCAATATCTCCGGAACGGTTGGAGTTAGGAAGATGCGGTTTTCACTGCTGCGTAGCATTCGGCCAGCTGCATAATACAGATGCAGTTTCGACCTTCACACTCGATTGGAAAAGAAGTTTTCGCTTTGGAAAAATTGCTGTTTGTGGGGGAATTAAACGTTTCCCTCTCAGGGGAATGACGTTCTCCACTGGTCATCCAACGGAGAAAACAGCATCGTTCCATCTCTCTCCGTCTCTGAGTAATCGCGATTTTTCTGAAAAAAATTGGCGGAGGCGCCGGGTATGAATTTAAACAAGCAATATCTCCGGAACGGTTGGAGTTAGGAAGATGCGGTTTTCACTGCTGCGTAGCATTCGGCCAGCTGCATAATACAGATGCAGTTTCGACCTTCACACTCGATTGGAAAAGAAGTTTTCGCTTTGGAAAAATTGCTGTTTGTGGGGGAATTAAACGTTTCCCTCTCAGGGGAATGACGTTCTCCACTGGTCATCCAACGGAGGAAACAGCATCGTTCCATCTCTCTCCGTCTCTGAGTAATCGCGATTTTTCTGAAAAAAATTGGCGGAGGCGCCGGGTATGAAATTAAACAAGCAATATCTCCGGAACGGTTGGAGTTAGGAAGATGCGGTTTTCACTGCTGCGTAGCATTCGGCCAGCTGCATAATACAGATGCAGTTTCGACCTTCACACTCGATTGGAAAAGAAGTTTTCGCTTTGGAAAAATTGCTGTTTGTGGGGGAATTAAACGTTTCCCTCTCAGGGGAATGACGTTCTCCACTGGTCATCCAACGGAGGAAACAGCATCGTTCCATCTCTCTCCGTCTCTGAGTAATAGCGATTTTTCTGAAAGAAATTGGCGGAGGCGCCGGGTATGAATTTAAACAAGCATTATCTCCGGAACGGTTGGAGTTAGGAAGACGCGGTTTTCACTGCTGCGTAGCATTCGGCCAGCTGCATAATACAGATGCAGTTTCGACCTTCACACTCGATTGGAAAAGAAGTTTTCGCTTTGGAAAAATTGCTGTTTGTGGGGGAATTAAACGTTTCCCTCTCAGGGGAATGACGTTCTCCACTGGTCATCCAACGGAGGAAACAGCATCCTTCCATCTCTCTAAGTCTCTGAGTAATAGCGATTTTTCTGAAAGAAATTGGCGGAGGCGCCGGGTATGAAATTAAACAAGCAATATCTCCGGAACGGTTGGAGTTAGGAAGATGCGGTTTTCACTGCTGCGTAGCATTCGGCCAGCTGCATGATACGGATGCAGTTTCGACCTTCACACTCGATTGGAAAAGAAGTTTTCGCTTTGGAAAAATTGCTGTTTGTGGGGGAATTAAACGTTTCCCTCTCAGGGGAATGACGTTCTCCACTGGTCATCCAACGGAGGAAACAGCATCGTTCCATCTCTCTCCGTCTCTGAGTAATCGCGATTTTTCTGAAAGAAATTGGCGGAGGCGCCGGGTATGAATTTAAACAAGCATTATCTCCGGAACGGTTGGAGTTAGGAAGATGCGGTTTTCACTGCTGCGTAGCATTCGGCCAGCTGCATAATACAGATGCAGTTTCGACCTTCACACTCGATAGGAAAAGAAGTTTTCGCTTTGGATAATTTGCTGTTTGTGGGGGAATTAAACGTTTCCCTCTCAGGAGAATGACGTTCTCCACTGGTCATCTAACGGAGAAAACAGCATCGTTCTATCTCTCTCTGTCTATGAATAATCGCGATTTTACTGAAAGAAATTGGCGGAGGCGCCGGGTATGAATTTAAACAAGATATTGCTTGTTTAAATTTTTGCACGAACACTCGCATGAGCACTCGCACGAACATTCGCACGAGCACTCGCACGAGCACTCTTACGAGCATTCGCACGAGAACTCGCACGAGCACTCACACGAACATTCGCACGAGCACTTGCACGAACATTCTCACGAGCACTTGCACGAACACCCGCACGAGCACTCGCACGACCACTCGCATGAGCACTCGCACGAGCAATCGCATGAACATTCGCACGAGCACTCGCACGAGCACGAGCACTGGCACAAACATTCGCACGAGCTGCATAATATAGATGCATTTTCGCTCTTCACACTCGATAGGAAAAGAAGTTTTCGCTTTGGATAAATTGCTGTTTGTGGGGGAATTAAACGTTTCCCTCTCAGGGGAATGACGTTTTTCCACTGGTCATCCAGCGGAGAAAACAGCATCGTTCCATCTCTCTCCGTCTCTGAGTTATCCCGATTTTTCTGAAGGAAATTGGCGGAGGCGCCGGGTATGAATTTAAACAAGCATTATCTCCGGAACGGTTGGAGTTAGGAAGATGTGGTTTTCACTGCTGCGTGTCATTCGACCAGCTGCATAATACAGATGCAGTTTCGACCTTCACACTCGATTGGAAAAGAAGTTCTCGCTTTGGAAAAATTGCTGTTTGTGGGGGAATTAAACGTTTCCCTCTCAGGAGAATGACGTTCTCCACTGGTCATCCAACGGAGAAAACAGCATCGTTTCATCTCTCTCCGTCTCTGAGTAATCGCGATTTTTCTGAAAGAAATTGGCGGAGGCGCCGGGTATGAATTTAAACAAGCATTATCTCCGGAACGGTTGGAGTTAGGAAGATGCGGTTTTCACTGCTGCGTAGCATTCGGCCAGCTGCATAATACAGATGCAGTTTCGACCTTCACACTCGATTGGAAAAGAAGTTTTCGCTTTGGAAAAATTGCTGTTTGTGGGGGAATTAAGCGTTTCCCTCTCAGGGGAATGACGTTCTCCACTGGTCATCCAACGGAGAAAACAGCATCGTTCCATCTCTCTCCGTCTCTGAGTAATCGCGATTTTTCTGAAAGAAATTGGCGGAGGCGCCGGGTATGAATTTAAACAAGCATTATCTCCGGAACGGTTGGAGTTAGGAAGATGCGGTTTTCACTGCTACGTAGCATTCGGCCAGCTGCATAATACAGATGCAGTTTCGACCTTCACACTCGATTGGAAAAGAAGTTTTCGCTTTGGAAAAATTGCTGTTTGTGGGGGAATTAAACGTTTCCCTCCCAGGGGAATGACGTTCTCCACTGGTCATCCAACGGAGGAAACAGCATCGTTCCATCTCTCTCCGTCTCTGAGTAATCGCGATTTTTCTGAAAAAAATTGGCGGAGGCGCCGGGTATGAAATTAAACAAGCAATATCTCCGGAACGGTTGGAGTTAGGAAGATGCGGTTTTCACTGCTGCGTAGCATTCGGCCAGCTGCATAATACAGATGCAGTTTCGACCTTCACACTCGATTGGAAAAGAAGTTTTCGCTTTGGAAAAATTGCTGTTTGTGGGGGAATTAAACGTTTCCCTCTCAGGGGAATGACTTTCTCCACTGGTCATCCAACGGAGGAAACAGCATCGTTCCATCTCTCTCCGTCTCTGAGTAATCGCGATTTTTCTGAAAGAAATTGGCGGAGGCGCCGGGTATGAATTTAAACAAGCATTATCTCCGGAACGGTTGGAGTTAGGAAGATGCGGTTTTCACTGCTGCGTAGCATTCGGCCAGCTGCATAATACAGATGCAGTTTCGACCTTCACACTCGATAGGAAAAGAAGTTTTCGCTTTGGATAAATTGCTGTTTGTGGGGGAATTAAACGTTTCCCTCTCAGGGGAATGACGTTCTCCACTGGTCATCCAACGGAGGAAACAGCATCGTTCCATCTCTCTCCGTCTCTGAGTAATAGCGATTTTTCTGAAAGAAATTGGCGGAGGCGCCGGGTATGAATTTAAACAAGCATTATCTCCGGAACGGTTGGAGTTAGGAAGATGCGGTTTTCACTGCTGCGTAGCATTCGGCCAGCTGCATAATACAGATGCAGTTTCGACCTTCACACTCGATTGGAAAAGAAGTTTTCGCTTTGGAAAAATTGCTGTTTGTGGGGGAATTAAACGTTTCCCTCTCAGGGGAATGACGTTCTCCACTGGTCATCCAACGGAGGAAACAGCATCGTTCCATCTCTCTCCGTCTCTGAGTAATCGCGATTTTTCTGAAAAAAATTGGCGGAGGCGCCGGGTATGAAATTAAACAAGCAATTTCTCCGGAACGGTTGGAGTTAGGAAGATGCGGTTTTCACTGCTGCGTAGCATTCGGCCAGCTGCATAATACAGATGCAGTTTCGACCTTCACACTCGATTGGAAAAGAAGTTTTCGCTTTGGAAAAATTGCTGTTTGTGGGGGAATTAAACGTTTCCCTCTCAGGGGAATGACGTTCTCCACTGGTCATCCAACGGAGGAAACAGCATCGTTCTATCTCTCTCCGTCTATGAGTAATAGCGATTTTTCTGGAAGAAATTGGCGGAGGCGCCGGGTATGAATTTAAACAAGCATTATCTCCGGAACGGTTGGAGTTAGGAAGACGCGGTTTTCACTGCTGCGTAGCATTCGGCCAGCTGCATAATACAGATGCAGTTTCGACCTTCACACTCGATAGGAAAAGAAGTTTTCGCTTTGGATAAATTGCTGTTTGTGGGGGAATTAAACGTTTCCCTCTCAGGAGAATGACGTTCTCCACTGGTCATCCAACGGAGAAAACAGCATCGTTCTATCTCTCTCTGTCTATGAATAATCGCGATTTTACTGAAAGAAATTGGCGGAGGCGCCGGGTATGAATTTAAACAAGATATTGCTTGTTTAAATTTTTGCACGAACACTCGCATGAGCACTCGCACGAACACCCGCGCGAGCACTCGCACGAGCACTCGCATGAGCACTCGCACGAGCAATCGCATGAACATTCGCACGAGCACTCGCACGAGCACGAGCACTGGCACAAACATTCGCACGAGCTGCATAATACAGATGCAGTTTCGCTCTTCACACTCGATAGGAAAAGAAGTTTTCGCTTTGGAAAAATTGCTGTTTGTGGGGGAATTAAACGTTTCCCTCTCAGGGGAATGACGTTCTCCACTGGTCATCCAACGGAGGAAACAGCATCGTTCCATCTCTCTCCGTCTCTGAGTAATCGCGATTTTTCTGAAAGAAATTGGCGGAGGCGCCGGGTATGAATTTAAACAAGCATTATCTCCGGAACGGTTGGAGTTAGGAAGATGCGGTTTTCACTGCTGCGTAGCATTCGGCCAGCTGCATAATACAGATGCAGTTTCGACCTTCACACTCGATTGGAAAAGAAGTTTTCGCTTTGGAAAAATTGCTGTTTGTGGGGGAATTAAACGTTTCCCTCTCAGGGGAATGACGTTCTCCACTGGTCATCCAACGGAGGAAACAGCATCGTTCCATCTCTCTCCGTCTCTGAGTAATAGCGATTTTTCTGAAAGAAATTGGCGGAGGCGCCGGGTATGAATTTAAACAAGCATTATCTCCGGAACGGTTGGAGTTAGGAAGACGCGGTTTTCACTGCTGCGTAGCATTCGGCCAGCTGCATAATACAGATGCAGTTTCGACCTTCACACTCGATTGGAAAAGAAGTTTTCGCTTTGGAAAAATTGCTGTTTGTGGGGGAATTAAACGTTTCCCTCTCAGGGGAATGACGTTCTCCACTGGTCATCCAACGGAGAAAACAGCATCGTTCCATCTCTCTCCGTCTCTGAGTAATCGCGATTTTTCTGAAAAAAATTGGCGGAGGCGCCGGGTATGAAATTATACAAGCAATATCTCCGGAACGGTTGGAGTTAGGAAGATGCGGTTTTCACTGCTGCGTAGCATTCGGCCAGCTGCATAATACAGATGCAGTTTCGACCTTCACACTCGATTGGAAAAGAAGTTTTCGCTTTGGAAAAATTGCTGTTTGTGGGGGAATTAAACGTTTCCCTCTCAGGGGAATGACGTTCTCCACTGGTCATCCAACGGAGGAAACAGCATCGTTCCATCTCTCTCCGTCTCTGAGTAATAGCGATTTTTCTGAAAGAAATTGGCGGAGGCGCCGGGTATGAATTTAAACAAGCATTATCTCCGGAACGGTTGGAGTTAGGAAGACGCGGTTTTCACTGCTGCGTAGCATTCGGCCAGCTGCATAATACAGATGCAGTTTCGACCTTCACACTCGATTGGAAAAGAAGTTTTCGCTTTGGAAAAATTGCTGTTTGTGGGGGAATTAAACGTTTCCCTCTCAGGGGAATGACGTTCTCCACTGGTCATCCAACGGAGAAAACAGCATCGTTCCATCTCTCTCCGTCTCTGAGTAATCGCGATTTTTCTGAAAAAAATTGGCGGAGGCGCCGGGTATGAAATTAAACAAGCAATATCTCCGGAACGGTTGGAGTTAGGAAGATGCGGTTTTCACTGCTGCGTAGCATTCGGCCAGCTGCATAATACAGATGCAGTTTCGACCTTCACACTCGATTGGAAAAGAAGTTTTCGCTTTGGAAAAATTGCTGTTTGTGGGGGAATTAAACGTTTCCCTCTCAGGGGAATGACGTTCTCCACTGGTCATCCAACGGAGGAAACAGCATCGTTCCATCTCTCTCCGTCTCTGAGTAATCGCGATTTTTCTGAAAAAAATTGGCGGAGGCGCCGGGTATGAAATTAAACAAGCAATATCTCCGGAACGGTTGGAGTTAGGAAGATGCGGTTTTCACTGCTGCGTAGCATTCGGCCAGCTGCATAATACAGATGCAGTTTCGACCTTCACACTCGATTGGAAAAGAAGTTTTCGCTTTGGAAAAATTGCTGTTTGTGGGGGAATTAAACGTTTCCCTCTCAGGGGAATGACGTTCTCCACTGGTCATCCAACGGAGGAAACAGCATCGTTCCATCTCTCTCCGTCTCTGAGTAATAGCGATTTTTCTGAAAGAAATTGGCGGAGGCGCCGGGTATGAATTTAAACAAGCATTATCTCCGGAACGGTTGGAGTTAGGAAGACGCGGTTTTCACTGCTGCGTAGCATTCGGCCAGCTGCATAATACAGATGCAGTTTCGACCTTCACACTCGATTGGAAAAGAAGTTTTCGCTTTGGAAAAATTGCTGTTTGTGGGGGAATTAAACGTTTCCCTCTCAGGGAATGACGTTCTCCACTGGTCATCCAACGGAGAAAACAGCATCGTTCCATCTCTCTCCGTCTCTGAGTAATCGCGATTTTTCTGAAAAAAATTGGCGGAGGCGCCGGGTATGAAATTAAACAAGCAATATCTCCGGAACGGTTGGAGTTAGGAAGATGCGGTTTTCACTGCTGCGTAGCATTCGGCCAGCTGCATAATACAGATGCAGTTTCGACCTTCACACTCGATTGGAAAAGAAGTTTTCGCTTTGGAAAAATTGCTGTTTGTGGGGGAATTAAACGTTTCCCTCTCAGGGGAATGACGTTCTCCACTGGTCATCCAACGGAGGAAACAGCATCGTTCCATCTCTCTCCGTCTCTGAGTAATCGCGATTTTTCTGAAAAAAATTGGCGGAGGCGCCGGGTATGAAATTAAACAAGCAATATCTCCGGAACGGTTGGAGTTAGGAAGATGCGGTTTTCACTGCTGCGTAGCATTCGGCCAGCTGCATGATACGGATGCAGTTTCGACCTTCACACTCGATTGGAAAAGAAGTTTTCGCTTTGGAAAAATTGCTGTTTGTGGGGGAATTAAACGTTTCCCTCTCAGGGGAATGACGTTCTCCACTGGTCATCCAACGGAGAAAACAGCATCGTTCCATCTCTCTCCGTCTCTGAGTAATCGCGATTTTTCTGAAAAAAATTGGCGGAGGCGCCGGGTATGAAATTAAATAAGCAATATCTCCGGAACGGTTGGAGTTAGGAAGATGCGGTTTTCACTGCTGCGTAGCATTCGGCCAGCTGCATAATACAGATACAGTTTCGACCTTCACACTCGATTGGAAAAGAAGTTTTCGCTTTGGAAAAATTGCTGTTTGTGGGGGAATTAAACGTTTCCCTCTCAGGGGAATGACGTTCTCCACTGGTCATCCAACGGAGAAAACAGCATCGTTTCATCTCTCTCCGTCTCTGAGTAATCGCGATTTTTCTGAAAAAAATTGGCGGAGGCGCCGGGTATGAATTTAAACAAGCAATATCTCCGGAACGGTTGGAGTTAGGAAGATGCGGTTTTCACTGCTGCGTAGCATTCGGCCAGCTGCATAATACAGATGCAGTTTCGACCTTCACACTCGATTGGAAAAGAAGTTTTCGCTTTGGAAAAATTGCTGTTTGTGGAGGAATTAAACGTTTCCCTCTCAGGAGAATGACGTTTTTCCACTGGTCATCCAGCGGAGAAAACAGCATCGTTCCATCTCTCTCCGTCTCTGAGTTATCCCGATTTTTCTGAAGGAAATTGGCGGAGGCGCCGGGTATGAATTTAAACAAGCATTATCTCCGGAACGGTTGGAGTTAGGAAGATGCGGTTTTCACTGCTGCATAGCATTCGGCCAGCTGCATAATACAGATGTAGTTTCGACCTTCACACTCGATTGGAAAAGAAGTTCTCGCTTTGGAAAAATTGCTGTTTGTGGGGGAATTAAACGTTTCCCTCTCAGGGGAATGACGTTCTCCACTGGTCATCCAACGGAGGAAACAGCATCGTTCCATCTCTCTCCGTCTCTGAGTAATCGCGATTTTTCTGAAAAAAATTGGCGGAGGCGCCGGGTATGAATTTAAACAAGCAATATCTCCGGAACGGTTGGAGTTAGGAAGATGCGGTTTTCACTGCTGCGTAGCATTCGGCCAGCTGCATAATACAGATGCAGTTTCGACCTTCACACTCGATTGGAAAAGAAGTTTTCGCTTTGGAAAAATTGCTGTTTGTGGGGGAATTAAACGTTTCCCTCTCAGGGGAATGACGTTCTCCACTGGTCATCCAACGGAGGAAACAGCATCGTTCCATCTCTCTCCGTCTCTGAGTAATCGCGATTTTTCTGAAAAAAATTGGCGGAGGCGCCGGGTATGAAATTAAACAAGCAATATCTCCGGAACGGTTGGAGTTAGGAAGATGCGGTTTTCACTGCTGCGTAGCATTCGGCCAGCTGCATAATACAGATGCAGTTTCGACCTTCACACTCGATTGGAAAAGAAGTTTTCGCTTTGGAAAAATTGCTGTTTGTGGGGGAATTAAACGTTTCCCTCTCAGGGGAATGACGTTCTCCACTGGTCATCCAACGGAGGAAACAGCATCGTTCCATCTCTCTCCGTCTCTGAGTAATCGCGATTTTTCTGAAAAAAATTGGCGGAGGCGCCGGGTATGAATTTAAACAAGCATTATCTCCGGAACGGTTGGAGTTAGGAAGATGTGGTTTTCACTGCTGCGTAGCATTCGGCCAGCTGCATAATACACATGCAGTTTCGACCTTCACACTCGATTGGAAAAGAAGTTTTCGCTTTGGAAAAATTGCTGTTTGTGGAGGAATTAAACGTTTCCCTCTCATTAGAATGACGTTTTTCCACTGGTCATCCAGCGGAGAAAACAGCATCGTTCCATCTCTCTCCGTCTCTGAGTTATCCCGATTTTTCTGAAGGAAATTGGCGGAGGCGCCGGGTATGAATTTAAACAAGCATTATCTCCGGAACGGTTGGAGTTAGGAAGATGTGGTTTTCACTGCTGCGTGTCATTCGACCAGCTGCATAATACAGATGCAGTTTCGACCTTCACACTCGATTGGAAAAGAAGTTCTCGCTTTGGAAAAATTGCTGTTTGTGGGGGAATTAAACGTTTCCCTCTCAGGGGAATGACGTTCTCCACTGGTCATCCAACGGAGAAAACAGCATCGTTCCATCTCTCTCCGTCTCTGAGTAATAGCGATTTTTCTGAAAGAAATTGGCGGAGGCGCCGGGTATGAATTTAAACAAGCATTATCTCCGGAACGGTTGGAGTTAGGAAGATGCGGTTTTCACTGCTACGTAGCATTCGGCCAGCTGCATAATACAGATGCAGTTTCGACCTTCACACTCGATTGGAAAAGAAGTTTTCGCTTTGGAAAAATTGCTGTTTTTGGGGGAATTAAACGTTTCCCTCTCAGGGGAATGACGTTCTCCACTGGTCATCCAACGGAGGAAACAGCATCGTTCCATCTCTCTCCGTCTCTGAGTAATCGCGATTTTTCTGAAAAAAATTGGCGGAGGCGCCGGGTATGAAATTAAACAAGCAATATCTCCGGAACGGTTGGAGTTAGGAAGATGCGGTTTTCACTGCTGCGTAGCATTCGGCCAGCTGCATAATACAGATGCAGTTTCGACCTTCACACTCGATTGGAAAAGAAGTTTTCGCTTTGGAAAAATTGCTGTTTGTGGGGGAATTAAACGTTTCCCTCTCAGGGGAATGACGTTCTCCACTGGTCATCCAACGGAGGAAACAGCATCGTTCCATCTCTCTCCGTCTCTGAGTAATCGCGATTTTTCTGAAAAAAATTGGCGGAGGCGCCGGGTATGAAATTAAACAAGCAATATCTCCGGAACGGTTGGAGTTAGGAAGATGCGGTTTTCACTGCTGCGTAGCATTCGGCCAGCTGCATAATACAGATGCAGTTTCGACCTTCACACTCGATTGGAAAAGAAGTTTTCGCTTTGGAAAAATTGCTGTTTGTGGGGGAATTAAGCGTTTCCCTCTCAGGGGAATGACGTTCTCCACTGGTCATCCAACGGAGAAAACAGCATCGTTCCATCTCTCTCCGTCTCTGAGTAATAGCGATTTTTCTGAAAGAAATTGGCGGAGGCGCCGGGTATGAATTTAAACAAGCATTATCTCCGGAACGGTTGGAGTTAGGAAGATGCGGTTTTCACTGCTACGTAGCATTCGGCCAGCTGCATAATACAGATGCAGTTTCGACCTTCACACTCGATTGGAAAAGAAGTTTTCGCTTTGGAAAAATTGCTGTTTTTGGGGGAATTAAACGTTTCCCTCTCAGGGGAATGACGTTCTCCACTGGTCATCCAACGGAGGAAACAGCATCGTTCCATCTCTCTCCGTCTCTGAGTAATCGCGATTTTTCTGAAAAAAATTGGCGGAGGCGCCGGGTATGAAATTAAACAAGCAATATCTCCGGAACGGTTGGAGTTAGGAAGATGCGGTTTTCACTGCTGCGTAGCATTCGGCCAGCTGCATAATACAGATGCAGTTTCGACCTTCACACTCGATTGGAAAAGAAGTTTTCGCTTTGGAAAAATTGCTGTTTGTGGGGGAATTAAACGTTTCCCTCTCAGGGGAATGACGTTCTCCACTGGTCATCCAACGGAGGAAACAGCATCGTTCCATCTCTCTCCGTCTCTGAGTAATCGCGATTTTTCTGAAAGAAATTGGCGGAGGCGCCGGGTATGAATTTAAACAAGCATTATCTCCGGAACGGTTGGAGTTAGGAAGATGCGGTTTTCACTGCTGCGTAGCATTCGGCCAGCTGCATAATACAGATGCAGTTTCGACCTTCACACTCGATAGGAAAAGAAGTTTTCGCTTTGGATAAATTGCTGTTTGTGGGGGAATTAAACGTTTCCCTCTCAGGAGAATGACGTTCTCCACTGGTCATCTAACGGAGAAAACAGCATCGTTCTATCTCTCTCTGTCTATGAATAATCGCGATTTTACTGAAAGAAATTGGCGGAGGCGCCGGGTATGAATTTAAACAAGATATTGCTTGTTTAAATTTTTGCACGAACACTCGCATGAGCACTCGCACGAACATTCGCACGAGCACTCGCACGAGCACTTTTACGAGCATTCGCACGAGAACTCGCACGAGCACTCACACGAACATTCGCACGAGCACTTGCACGAACATTCTCACGAGCACTTGCACGAACACCCGCACGAGCACTCGCACGAGCACTCGCATGAGCACTCGCACGAGCAATCGCATGAACATTCGCACGAGCACTCGCACGAGCACGAGCACTGGCACAAACATTCGCACGAGCTGCATAATATAGATGCATTTTCGCTCTTCACACTCGATAGGAAAAGAAGTTTTCGCTTTGGAAAAATTGCTGTTTGTGGGGGAATTAAACGTTTCCCTCTCAGGGGAATGACGTTCTCCACTGGTCATCCAACGGAGAAAACAGCATCGTTCCATCTCTCTCCGTCTCTGAGTAATAGCGATTTTTCTGAAAGAAATTGGCGGAGGCGCCGGGTATGAATTTTAACAAGCATTATCTCCGGAACGGTTGGAGTTAGGAAGATGCGGTTTTCACTGCTGCGTAGCATTCGGCCAGCTGCATAATACAGATGCAGTTTCGACCTTCACACTCGATTGGAAAAGAAGTTTTCGCTTTGGAAAAATTGCTGTTTGTGGGGGAATTAAACGTTTCCCTCTCAGGGGAATGACGTTCTCCACTGGTCATCCAACGGAGAAAACAGCATCGTTCCATCTCTCTCCGTCTCTGAGTAATCGCGATTTTTCTGAAAAAAATTGGCGGAGGCGCCGGGTATGAAATTAAACAAGCAATATCTCCGGAACGGTTGGAGTTAGGAAGATGCGGTTTTCACTGCTGCGTAGCATTCGGCCAGCTGCATAATACAGATGCAGTTTCGACCTTCACACTCGATTGGAAAAGAAGTTTTCGCTTTGGAAAAATTGCTGTTTGTGGGGGAATTAAACGTTTCCCTCTCAGGGGAATGACGTTCTCCACTGGTCATCCAACGGAGGAAACAGCATCGTTCCATCTCTCTCCGTCTCTGAGTAATCGCGATTTTTCTGAAAAAAATTGGCGGAGGCGCCGGGTATGAATTTAAACAAGCATTATCTCCGGAACGGTTGGAGTTAGGAAGACGCGGTTTTCACTGCTGCGTAGCATTCGGCGAGCTGCATAATACAGATGCAGTTTCGACCTTCACACTCGATTGGAAAAGAAGTTTTCGCTTTGGAAAAATTGCTGTTTGTGGGGGAATTAAACGTTTCCCTCTCAGGGGAATGACGTTCTCCACTGGTCATCCAACGGAGGAAACAGCATCGTTCCATCTCTCTCCGTCTCTGAGTAATCGCGATTTTTCTGAAAAAAATTGGCGGAGGCGCCGGGTATGAAATTAAACAAGCAATATCTCCGGAACGGTTGGAGTTAGGAAGACGCGGTTTTCACTGCTGCGTAGCATTCGGCCAGCTGCATAATACAGATGCAGTTTCGACCTTCACACTCGATTGGAAAAGAAGTTTTCGCTTTGGAAAAATTGCTGTTTGTGGGGGAATTAAACGTTTCCCTCTCAGGGGAATGACGTTCTCCACTGGTCATCCAACGGAGGAAACAGCATCGTTCCATCTCTCTCCGTCTCTGAGTAATAGCGATTTTTCTGAAAGAAATTGGCGGAGGCGCCGGGTATGAATTTAAACAAGCATTATCTCCGGAACGGTTGGAGTTAGGAAGACACGGTTTTCACTGCTGCGTAGCATTCGGCGAGCTGCATAATACAGATGCAGTTTCGACCTTCACACTCGATTGGAAAAGAAGTTTTCGCTTTGGAAAAATTGCTGTTTGTGGGGAAATTAAACGTTTCCCTCTCAGGGGAATGACGTTCTCCACTGGTCATCCAACGGAGAAAACAGCATCGTTCCATCTCTCTCCGTCTCTGAGTAATCGCGATTTTTCTGAAAAAAATTGGCGGAGGCGCCGGGTATGAAATTAAACAAGCAATATCTCCGGAACGGTTGGAGTTGGGAAGATGCGGTTTTCACTGCTGCGTAGCATTCGGCCAGCTGCATAATACAGATGCAGTTTCGACCTTCACACTCGATTGGAAAAGAAGTTTTCGCTTTGGAAAAATTGCTGTTTGTGGGGGAATTAAACGTTTCCCTCTCAGGGGAATGACGTTCTCCACTGGTCATCCAACGGAGGAAACAGCATCGTTCCATCTCTCTCCGTCTCTGAGTAATCGCGATTTTTCTGAAAAAAATTGGCGGAGGCGCCGGGTATGAAATTAAACAAGCAATATCTCCGGAACGGTTGGAGTTAGGAAGATGCGGTTTTCACTGCTGCGTAGCATTCGGCCAGCTGCATAATACAGATGCAGTTTCGACCTTCACACTCGATTGGAAAAGAAGTTTTCGCTTTGGAAAAGTTGCTGTTTGTGGGGGAATTAAACGTTTCCCTCTCAGGGGAATGACGTTCTCCACTGGTCATCCAACGGAGAAAACAGCATCGTTTCATCTCTCTCCGTCTCTGAGTAATCGCGATTTTTCTGAAAAAAATTGGCGGAGGCGCCGGGTATTAATTTAAACAAGCAATATCTCCGGAACGGTTGGAGTTAGGAAGATGCGGTTTTCACTGCTGCGTAGCATTCGGCCAGCTGCATAATACAGATGCAGTTTCGACCTTCACACTCGATTGGAAAAGAAGTTTTCGCTTTGGAAAAATTGCTGTTTGTGGAGGAATTAAACGTTTCCCTCTCAGGAGAATGACGTTTTTCCACTGGTCATCCAGCGGAGAAAACAGCATCGTTCCATCTCTCTCCGTCTCTGAGTTATCCCGATTTTTCTGAAGGAAATTGGCGGAGGCGCCGGGTATGAATTTAAACAAGCATTATCTCCGGAACGGTTGGAGTTAGGAAGATGCGGTTTTCACTGCTGCGTAGCATTCGGCCAGCTGCATAATACAGATGTAGTTTCGACCTTCACACTCGATTGGAAGAGAAGTTCTCGCTTTGGAAAAATTGCTGTTTGTGGGAGAATTAAACCTTTTCCTCTCAGGGGAATGACGTTCTCCACTGGTCATCCAACGGAGAAAACAGCATGGTTCTATCTCTCTCCGTCTCTGGGTAATCGTGAGTTTTCTGAAAAAGATTGGCGGAGTCGCCTGGTATGAATTTAAACAAGCATTATCTCCGGAACGGTTGGAGTTAGGAAGATGCGGTTTTCACTGCTGCGTAGCATTCGGCCAGCTGCATAATACAGATGCAGTTTCGACCTTCACACTCGATTGGAAAAGAAGTTTTCGCTTTGGAAAAATTGCTGTTTGTGGGGGAATTAAGCGTTTCCCTCTCAGGGGAATGACGTTCTCCACTGGTCATCCAACGGAGGAAACAGCATCGTTCCATCTCTCTCCGTCTCTGAGTAATCGCGATTTTTCTGAAAACAATTGGCGGAGGCGCCGGGTATGAAATTAAACAAGCAATATCTCCGGAACGGTTGGAGTTAGGAAGATGCGGTTTTCACTGCTGCGTAGCATTCGGCCAGCTGCATAATACAGATGCAGTTTCGACCGTCACACTCGATTGGAAAGGAAGTTTTCGCTTTGGAAAAATTGCTGTTTGTGGGGGAATTAAACGTTTCCCTCTCAGGGGAATGACGTTCTCCACTGGTCATCCAACGGAGGAAACAGCATCGTTCCATCTCTCTCCGTCTCTGAGTAATCGCGATTTTTCTGAAAAAAATTGGCGGAGGCGCCGGGTATGAAATTAAACAAGCATTATCTCCGGAACGGTTGGAGTTAGGAAGATGCGGTTTTCACTGCTGCGTAGCATTCGGCCAGCTGCATAATACAGATGCAGTTTCGACCTTCACACTCGATTGGAAAGGAAGTTTTCGCTTTGGAGAAATTGCTGTTTGTGGGGGAATTAAACGTTTCCCTCTCAGGAGAATGACGTTCTCCACTGGTCATCCAACGGAGAAAACAGCATCGTTCCATCTCTCTCCATCTCTGAGTAATCGCGATTTTTCAGAAAGAAATTGGCGGAGGCGCCGTGTATGAATTTAAACAAGCAATATCTCCGGAACGGTTGGAGTTAGGAAGATGTGGTTTTCACTGCTGCGTGTCATTCGACCAGCTGCATAATACAGATGCAGTTTCGACCTTCACACTCGATTGGAAAAGAAGTTTTCGCTTTGGAAAAATTGCTGTTTGTGGGGGAATTAAACGTTTCCATCTCAGGAGAATGACGTCCTCCACTGGTCATCCAACGGAGAAAACAGCATCGTTCCATCTCTCTCCGTCTCTGAGTAATCGCGATTTTTCTGAAAAAAATTGGCGGAGGCGCCGGGTATGAAATTAAACAAGCAATATCTCCGGAACGGTTGGAGTTAGGAAGATGCGGTTTTCACTGCTGCGTAGCATTCGGCCAGCTGCATAATACAGATGCAGTTTCGACCTTCACACTCGATTGGAAAAGAAGTTTTCGCTTTGGAAAAATTGCTGTTTGTGGAGGAATTAAACGTTTCCCTCTCAGGGGAATGACGTTCTCCACTGGTCATCCAACGGAGAAAACAGCATCGTTCCATCTCTCTCCGTCTCTGAGTAATCGCGATTTTTCTGAAAAAAATTGGCGGAGGCGCCGGGTATGAAATTAAATAAGCAATATCTCCGGAACGGTTGGAGTTAGGAAGATGCGGTTTTCACTGCTGCGTAGCATTCGGCCAGCTGCATAATACAGATGCAGTTTCGACCTTCACACTCGATTGGAAAAGAAGTTTTCGCTTTGGAAAAATTGCTGTTTGTGGGGGAATTAAACGTTTCCCTCTCAGGGGAATGACGTTCTCCACTGGTCATCCAACGGAGAAAACAGCATCGTTCTATCTCTCTCTGTCTATGAATAATCGCGATTTTACTGAAAGAAATTGGCGGAGGCGCCGGGTATGAATTTAAACAAGATATTGCTTGTTTAAATTTTTGAACGAACACTCGCATGAGCACTCGCACGAACATTCGCACGAGCACTCGCACGAACACCCGCGCGAGCACTCGCACGAGCACTCGCATGAGCACTCGCACGAGCAATCGCATGAACATTCGCACGAGCACTCGCACGAGCACGAGCACTGGCACAAACATTCGCACGAGCTGCATAATACAGATGCAGTTTCGCTCTTCACACTCGATAGGAAAAGAAGTTTTCGCTTTGGAAAAATTGCTGTTTGTGGGGGAATTAAACGTTTCCCTCTCAGGGGAATGACGTTCTCCACTGGTCATCCAACGGAGAAAACAGCATCGTTCTATCTCTCTCTGTCTATGAATAATCGCGATTTTACTGAAAGAAATTGGCGGAGGCGCCGGGTATGAATTTAAACAAGATATTGCTTGTTTAAATTTTTGAACGAACACTCGCACGAGCACTTGCACGAACATTCTCACGAGCACTTGCACGAACACCCGCGCGAGCACTCGCACGAGCACTCGCATGAGCACTCGCACGAGCAATCGCATGAACATTCGCACGAGCACTCGCACGAGCACGAGCACTGGCACAAACATTCGCACGAGCTGCATAATACAGATGCAGTTTCGCTCTTCACACTCGATAGGAAAAGAAGTTTTCGCTTTGGAAAAATTGCTGTTTGTGGGGGAATTAAACGTTTCCCTCTCAGGAGAATGACGTTCTCCACTGGTCATCCAGCGGAGAAAACAGCATCGTTCCATCTCTCTCCGTCTCTGAGTAATCGCGATTTTTCTGAAAAAAATTGGCGGAGGCGCCGGGTATGAAATTAAACAAGCAATATCTCCGGAACGGTTGGAGTTAGGAAGATGCGGTTTTCACTGCTGCGTAGCATTCGGCCAGCTGCATAATACAGATGCAGTTTCGACCTTCACACTCGATTGGAAAAGAAGTTTTCGCTTTGGAAAAATTGCTGTTTGTGGGGGAATTAAACGTTTCCCTCTCAGGGGAATGACGTTCTCCACTGGTCATCCAACGGAGGAAACAGCATCGTTCCATCTCTCTCCGTCTCTGAGTTATCCCTATTTTTCTGAAGGAAATTGGCGGAGGCGCCGGGTATGAATTTAAACAAGCATTATCTCCGGAACGGTTGGAGTTAGGAAGATGCGGTTTTCACTGCTGCGTAGCATTCGGCCAGCTGCATAATACAGATGCAGTTTCGACCTTCACACTCGATTGGAAAAGAAGTTTTCGCTTTGGAAAAATTGCTGTTTGTGGGGGAATTAAACGTTTCCCTCTCAGGGGAATGACGTTCTCCACTGGTCATCCAACGGAGGAAACAGCATCGTTCCATCTCTCTCCGTCTCTGAGTAATAGCGATTTTTCTGAAAGAAATTGGCGGAGGCGCCGGGTATGAATTTAAACAAGCATTATCTCCGGAACGGTTGGAGTTAGGAAGACGCGGTTTTCACTGCTGCGTAGCATTCGGCCAGCTGCATAATACAGATGCAGTTTCGACCTTCACACTCGATTGGAAAAGAAGTTTTCGCTTTGGAAAAATTGCTGTTTGTGGGGGAATTAAACGTTTCCCTCTCAGGGGAATGACGTTCTCCACTGGTCATCCAACGGAGAAAACAGCATCGTTCTATCTCTCTCCGTCTCTGAGTAATAGCGATTTTTCTGAAAGAAATTGGCGGAGGCGCCGGGTATGAATTTAAACAAGCATTATCTCCGGAACGGTTGGAGTTAGGAAGACGCGGTTTTCACTGCTGCGTAGCATTCGGCTAGCTGCATAATACAGATGCAGTTTCGACCTTCACACTCGATTGGAAAAGAAGTTTTCGCTTTGGAAAAATTGCTGTTTGTGGGGGAATTAGACGTTTCCCTCTCAGGGGAATGACGTTCTCCACTGGTCATCCAACGGAGAAAACAGCATCGTTCTATCTCTCTCTGTCTATGAATAATCGCGATTTTACTGAAAGAAATTGGCGGAGGCGCCGGGTATGAATTTAAACAAGATATTGCTTGTTTAAATTTTTGCACGAACACTCGCATGAGCACTCGCACGAACATTCGCACGAGCACTCGCACGAGCACTCTTACGAGCATTCGCACGAGAACTCGCACGAGCACTCACACGAACATTCGCACGAGCACTTGCACGAACATTCTCACGAGCACTTGCACGAACACCCGCGCGAGCACTCGCACGAGCACTCGCATGAGCACTCGCACGAGCAATCGCATGAACATTCGCACGAGCACTCGCACGAGCACGAGCACTGGCACAAACATTCGCACGAGCTGCATAATACAGATGCAGTTTCGCTCTTCACACTCGATAGGAAAAGAAGTTTTCGCTTTGGAAAAATTGCTGTTTGTGGGGGAATTAAACGTTTCCCTCTCAGGAGAATGACGTTCTCCACTGGTCATCCAGCGGAGAAAACAGCATCGTTCCATCTCTCTCCGTCTCTGAGTAATAGCGATTTTTCTGAAAGAAATTGGCGGAGGCGCCGGGTATGAATTTAAACAAGCATTATCTCCGGAACGGTTGGAGTTAGGAAGACGCGGTTTTCACTGCTGCGTAGCATTCGGCCAGCTGCATAATACAGATGCAGTTTCGACCTTCACACTCGATTGGAAAAGAAGTTTTCGCTTTGGAAAAATTGCTGTTTGTGGGGGAATTAAACGTTTCCCTCTCAGGGGAATGACGTTCTCCACTGGTCATCCAACGGAGAAAACAGCATCGTTCCATCTCTCTCCGTCTCTGAGTAATCGCGATTTTTCTGAAAAAAATTGGCGGAGGCGCCGGGTATGAAATTAAACAAGCAATATCTCCGGAACGGTTGGAGTTAGGAAGATGCGGTTTTCACTGCTGCGTAGCATTCGGCCAGCTGCATAATACAGATGCAGTTTCGACCTTCACACTCGATTGGAAAAGAAGTTTTCGCTTTGGAAAAATTGCTGTTTGTGGGGGAATTAAACGTTTCCCTCTCAGGGGAATGACGTTCTCCACTGGTCATCCAACGGAGGAAACAGCATCGTTCCATCTCTCTCCGTCTCTGAGTAATAGCGATTTTTCTGAAAGAAATTGGCGGAGGCGCCGGGTATGAATTTAAACAAGCATTATCTCCGGAACGGTTGGAGTTAGGAAGACGCGGTTTTCACTGCTGCGTAGCATTCGGCCAGCTGCATAATACAGATGCAGTTTCGACCTTCACACTCGATTGGAAAAGAAGTTTTCGCTTTGGAAAAATTGCTGTTTGTGGGGGAATTAAACGTTTCCCTCTCAGGGGAATGACGTTCTCCACTGGTCATCCAACGGAGAAAACAGCATCGTTCCATCTCTCTCCGTCTCTGAGTAATCGCGATTTTTCTGAAAAAAATTGGCGGAGGCGCCGGGTATGAAATTAAACATGCAATATCTCCGGAACGGTTGGAGTTAGGAAGATGCGGTTTTCACTGCTGCGTAGCATTCGGCCAGCTGCATAATACAGATGCAGTTTCGACCTTCACACTCGATTGGAAAAGAAGTTTTCGCTTTGGAAAAATTGCTGTTTGTGGGGGAATTAAACGTTTCCCTCTCAGGGGAATGACTTTCTCCACTGGTCATCCAACGGAGGAAACAGCATCCTTCCATCTCTCTAAGTCTCTGAGTAATAGCGATTTTTCTGAAAGAAATTGGCGGAGGCGCCGGGTATGAATTTAAACAAGCATTATCTCCGGAACGGTTGGAGTTAGGAAGACGCGGTTTTCACTGCTGCGTAGCATTCGGCCAGCTGCATAATACAGATGCAGTTTCGACCTTCACACTCGATTGGAAAAGAAGTTTTCGCTTTGGAAAAATTGCTGTTTGTGGGGGAATTAAACGTTTCCCTCTCAGGGGAATGACGTTCTCCACTGGTCATCCAACGGAGAAAACAGCATCGTTCCATCTCTCTCCGTCTCTGAGTAATCGCGATTTTTCTGAAAAAAATTGGCGGAGGCGCCGGGTATGAAATTAAACAAGCAATATCTCCGGAACGGTTGGAGTTAGGAAGATGCGGTTTTCACTGCTGCGTAGCATTCGGCCAGCTGCATAATACAGATGCAGTTTCGACCTTCAGGGGAATGACGTTCTCCACTGGTCATCCAACGGAGAAAACAGCATCGTTCTACCTCTCTCTGTCTATGAATAATCGCGATTTTACTGAAAGAAATTGGCGGAGGCGCCGGGTATGAATTTAAATTGCTTGTTTAAATTTTTGCACGAACACTCGCATGAGCACTCGCACGAACATTCGCACGAGCACTCGCACGAGCACTCTTAAGAGCATTCGCACGAGAACTCGCACGAGCACTCACACGAACATTCGCACGAGCACTTGCACGAACATTCTCACGAGCACTTGCACGAACACCCGCGCGAGCACTCGCACGAGCACTCGCATGAGCACTCGCACGAGCAATCGCATGAACATTCGCACGAGCACTCGCACGAGCACGAGCACTGGCACAAACATTCGCACGAGCTGCATAATACAGATGCAGTTTCGCTCTTCACACTCGATAGGAAAAGAAGTTTTCGCTTTGGAAAAATTGCTGTTTGTGGGGGAATTAAACGTTTCCCTCTCAGGAGAATGACGTTCTCCACTGGTCATCCAGCGGAGAAAACAGCATCGTTCCATCTCTCTCCGTCTCTGAGTAATCGCGATTTTTCTGAAAAAAATTGGCGGAGGCGCCGGGTATGAAATTAAACAAGCAATATCTCCGGAACGGTTGGAGTTAGGAAGATGCGGTTTTCACTGCTGCGTAGCATTCGGCCAGCTGCATAATACAGATGCAGTTTCGACCTTCACACTCGATTGGAAAAGAAGTTTTCGCTTTGGAAAAATTGCTGTTTGTGGGGGAATTAAACGTTTCCCTCTCAGGGGAATGACGTTCTCCACTGGTCATCCAACGGAGAAAACAGCATCGTTCCATCTCTCTCCGTCTCTGAGTAATCGCGATTTTTCTGAAAAAAATTGGCGGAGGCGCCGGGTATGAAATTAAACAAGCAATATCTCCGGAACGGTTGGAGTTAGGAAGATGCGGTTTTCACTGCTGCGTAGCATTCGGCCAGCTGCATAATACAGATGCAGTTTCGACCTTCACACTCGATTGGAAAAGAAGTTTTCGCTTTGGAAAAATTGCTGTTTGTGGGGGAATTAAACGTTTCCCTCTCAGGGGAATGACGTTCTCCACTGGTCATCCAACGGAGGAAACAGCATCCTTCCATCTCTCTAAGTCTCTGAGTAATAGCGATTTTTCTGAAAGAAATTGGCGGAGGCGCCGGGTATGAATTTAAACAAGCATTATCTCCAGAACGGTTGGAGTTAGGAAGACGCGGTTTTCACTGCTGCGTAGCATTCGGCTAGCTGCATAATACAGATGCAGTTTCGACCTTCACACTCGATTGGAAAAGAAGTTTTCGCTTTGGAAAAATTGCTGTTTGTGGGGGAATTAGACGTTTCCCTCTCAGGGGAATGACGTTCTCCACTGGTCATCCAACGGAGAAAACAGCATCGTTCTATCTCTCTCTGTCTATGAATAATCGCGATTTTACTGAAAGAAATTGGCGGAGGCGCCGGGTATGAATTTAAATTGCTTGTTTAAATTTTTGCACGAACACTCGCATGAGCACTCGCACGAACATTCGCACGAGCACTCGCACGAGCACTCTTAAGAGCATTCGCACGAGAACTCGCACGAGCACTCACACGAACATTCGCACGAGCACTTGCACGAACATTCTCACGAG
This sequence comes from Prosopocoilus inquinatus, assembly GCA_036172665.1. Taxonomy (NCBI): domain Eukaryota; kingdom Metazoa; phylum Arthropoda; class Insecta; order Coleoptera; family Lucanidae; genus Prosopocoilus; species Prosopocoilus inquinatus. Next base: position 62,736,329 of record CM069871.1, read on the forward strand.
CACTTGCACGAACACCCGCGCGAGCACTCGCACGAGCACTCGCATGAGCACTCGCACGAGCAATCGCATGAACATTCGCACGAGCACTCGCACGAGCACGAGCACTGGCACAAACATTCGCACGAGCTGCATAATACAGATGCAGTTTCGCTCTTCACACTCGATAGGAAAAGAAGTTTTCGCTTTGGAAAAATTGCTGTTTGTGGGGGAATTAAACGTTTCCCTCTCAGGAGAATGACGTTCTCCACTGGTCATCCAGCGGAGAAAACAGCATCGTTCCATCTCTCTCCGTCTCTGAGTAATCGCGATTTTTCTGAAAAAAATTGGCGGAGGCGCCGGGTATGAAATTAAACAAGCAATATCTCCGGAACGGTTGGAGTTAGGAAGATGCGGTTTTCACTGCTGCGTAGCATTCGGCCAGCTGCATAATACAGATGCAGTTTCGACCTTCACACTCGATTGGAAAAGAAGTTTTCGCTTTGGAAAAATTGCTGTTTGTGGGGGAATTAAACGTTTCCCTCTCAGGGGAATGACGTTCTCCACTGGTCATCCAACGGAGGAAACAGCATCGTTCCATCTCTCTCCGTCTCTGAGTAATAGCGATTTTTCTGAAAGAAATTGGCGGAGGCGCCGGGTATGAATTTAAACAAGCATTATCTCCGGAACGGTTGGAGTTAGGAAGACGCGGTTTTCACTGCTGCGTAGCATTCGGCCAGCTGCATAATACAGATGCAGTTTCGACCTTCACACTCGATTGGAAAAGAAGTTTTCGCTTTGGAAAAATTGCTGTTTGTGGGGGAATTAAACGTTTCCCTCTCAGGGGAATGACGTTCTCCACTGGTCATCCAACGGAGAAAACAGCATCGTTCCATCTCTCTCCGTCTTTGAGTAATCGCGATTTTTCTGAAAAAAATTGGCGGAGGCGCCGGGTATGAAATTAAACAAGCAATATCTCCGGAACGGTTGGAGTTAGGAAGATGCGGTTTTCACTGCTGCGTAGCATTCGGCCAGCTGCATAATACAGATGCAGTTTCGACCTTCACACTCGATTGGAAAAGAAGTTTTCGCTTTGGAAAAATTGCTGTTTGTGGGGGAATTAAACGTTTCCCTCTCAGGGGAATGACGTTCTCCACTGGTCATCCAACGGAGGAAACAGCATCCTTTCATCTCTCTAAGTCTCTGAGTAATAGCGATTTTTCTGAAAGAAATTGGCGGAGGCGCCGGGTATGAATTTAAACAAGCATTATCTCCGGAACGGTTGGAGTTAGGAAGACGCGGTTTTCACTGCTGCGTAGCATTCGGCCAGCTGCATAATACAGATGCAGTTTCGACCTTCACACTCGATTGGAAAAGAAGTTTTCGCTTTGGAAAAATTGCTGTTTGTGGAGGAATTAAACGTTTCCCTCTCAGGGGAATGACGTTCTCCACTGGTCATCCAACGGAGAAAACAGCATCGTTCCATCTCTCTCCGTCTCTGAGTAATCGCGATTTTTCTGAAAAAAATTGGCGGAGGCGCCGGGTATGAAATTAAACAAGCAATATCTCCGGAACGGTTGGAGTTAGGAAGATGCGGTTTTCACTGCTGCGTAGCATTCGGCCAGCTGCATAATACAGATGCAGTTTCGACCTTCAGGGGAATGACGTTCTCCACTGGTCATCCAACGGAGAAAACAGCATCGTTCTATCTCTATCTGTCTATGAATAATCGCGATTTTACTGAAAGAAATTGGCGGAGGCGCCGGGTATGAATTTAAACAAGATATTGCTTGTTTAAATTTTTGCACGAACACTCGCATGAGCACTCGCACGAACATTCGCACGAGCACTCGCACGAGCACTCTTACGAGCATTCGCACGAGAACTCGCACGAGCACTCACACGAACATTCGCACGAGCACTTGCACGAACATTCTCACGAGCACTTGCACGAACACCCGCGCGAGCACTCGCACGAGCACTCGCATGAGCACTCGCACGAGCAATCGCATGAACATTCGCACGAGCACTCGCACGAGCACGAGCACTGGCACAAACATTCGCACGAGCTGCATAATACAGATGCAGTTTCGCTCTTCACACTCGATAGGAAAAGAAGTTTTCGCTTTGGAAAAATTGCTGTTTGTGGGGGAATTAAACGTTTCCCTCTCAGGAGAATGACGTTCTCCACTGGTCATCCAGCGGAGAAAACAGCATCGTTCCATCTCTCTCCGTCTCTGAGTAATCGCGATTTTTCTGAAAAAAATTGGCGGAGGCGCCGGGTATGAAATTAAACAAGCAATATCTCCGGAACGGTTGGAGTTAGGAAGATGCGGTTTTCACTGCTGCGTAGCATTCGGCCAGCTGCATAATACAGATGCAGTTTCGACCTTCACACTCGATTGGAAAAGAAGTTTTCGCTTTGGAAAAATTGCTGTTTGTGGGGGAATTAAACGTTTCCCTCTCAGGGGAATGACGTTCTCCACTGGTCATCCAACGGAGGAAACAGCATCGTTCCATCTCTCTCCGTCTCTGAGTAATAGCGATTTTTCTGAAAGAAATTGGCGGAGGCGCCGGGTATGAATTTAAACAAGCATTATCTCCGAAACGGTTGGAGTTAGGAAGACGCGGTTTTCACTCCTGCGTAGCATTCGGCCAGCTGCATAATACAGATGCAGTTTCGACCTTCACACTCGATTGGAAAAGAAGTTTTCGCTTTGGAAAAATTGCTGTTTGTGGGGGAATTAAACGTTTCCCTCTCAGGGGAATGACGTTCTCCACTGGTCATCCAACGGAGAAAACAGCATCGTTCCATCTCTCTCCGTCTCTGAGTAATCGCGATTTTTCTGAAAAAAATTGGCGGAGGCGCCGGGTATGAAATTAAACAAGCAATATCTCCGGAACGGTTGGAGTTAGGAAGACGCGGTTTTCACTGCTGCGTAGCATTCGGCTAGCTGCATAATACAGATGCAGTTTCGACCTTCACACTCGATTGGAAAAGAAGTTTTCGCTTTGGAAAAATTGCTGTTTGTGGGGGAATTAGACGTTTCCCTCTCAGGGGAATGACGTTCTCCACTGGTCATCCAACGGAGAAAACAGCATCGTTCTATCTCTCTCTGTCTATGAATAATCGCGATTTTACTGAAAGAAATTGGCGGAGGCGCCGGGTATGAATTTAAACAAGATATTGCTTGTTTAAATTTTTGCACGAACACTCGCATGAGCACTCGCACGAACATTCGCACGAGCACTCGCACGAGCACTCTTACGAGCATTCGCACGAGAACTCGCACGAGCACTCACACGAACATTCGCACGAGCACTTGCACGAACATTCTCACGAGCACTTGCACGAACACCCGCGCGAGCACTCGCACGAGCACTCGCATGAGCACTCGCACGAGCAATCGCATGAACATTCGCACGAGCACTCGCACGAGCACGAGCACTGGCACAAACATTCGCACGAGCTGCATAATACAGATGCAGTTTCGCTCTTCACACTCGATAGGAAAAGAAGTTTTCGCTTTGGAAAAATTGCTGTTTGTGGGGGAATTAAACGTTTCCCTCTCAGGAGAATGACGTTCTCCACTGGTCATCCAGCGGAGAAAACAGCATCGTTCCATCTCTCTCCGTCTCTGAGTAATCGCGATTTTTCTGAAAAAAATTGGCGGAGGCGCCGGGTATGAAATTAAACAAGCAATATCTCCGGAACGGTTGGAGTTAGGAAGATGCGGTTTTCACTGCTGCGTAGCATTCGGCCAGCTGCATAATACAGATGCAGTTTCGACCTTCACACTCGATTGGAAAAGAAGTTTTCGCTTTGGAAAAATTGCTGTTTGTGGGGGAATTAAACGTTTCCCTCTCAGGGGAATGACGTTCTCCACTGGTCATCCAACGGAGGAAACAGCATCGTTCCATCTCTCTCCGTCTCTGAGTAATAGCGATTTTTCTGAAAGAAATTGGCGGAGGCGCCGGGTATGAATTTAAACAAGCATTATCTCCGGAACGGTTGGAGTTAGGAAGACGCGGTTTTCACTGCTGCGTAGCATTCGGCCAGCTGCATAATACAGATGCAGTTTCGACCTTCACACTCGATTGGAAAAGAAGTTTTCGCTTTGGAAAAATTGCTGTTTGTGGGGGAATTAAACGTTTCCCTCTCAGGGGAATGACGTTCTCCACTGGTCATCCAACGGAGAAAACAGCATCGTTCCATCTCTCTCCGTCTCTGAGTAATCGCGATTTTTCTGAAAAAAATTGGCGGAGGCGCCGGGTATGAAATTAAATAAGCAATATCTCCGGAACGGTTGGAGTTAGGAAGATGCGGTTTTCACTGCTGCGTAGCATTCGGCCAGCTGCATAATACAGATGCAGTTTCGACCTTCACACTCGATTGGAAAAGAAGTTTTCGCTTTGGAAAATTGCTGTTTGTGGGGGAATTAAACGTTTCCCTCTCAGGGGAATGACGTTCTCCACTGGTCATCCAACGGAGGAAACAGCATCGTTCCATCTCTCTCCGTCTCTGAGTAATCGCGATTTTTCTGAAAGAAATTGGCGGAGGCGCCGGGTATGAATTTAAACAAGCATTATCTCCGGAACGGTTGGAGTTAGGAAGATGCGGTTTTCACTGCTGCGTAGCATTCGGCCAGCTGCATAATACAGATGCAGTTTCGACCTTCACACTCGATTGGAAAAGAAGTTTTCGCTTTGGAAAAATTGCTGTTTGTGGGGGAATTAAACGTTTCCCTCTCAGGGGAATGACGTTCTCCACTGGTCATCCAACGGAGAAAACAGCATCGTTCCATCTCTCTCCGTCTCTGAGTAATAGCGATTTTTCTGAAAGAAATTGGCGGAGGCGCCGGGTATGAAATTAAACAAGCAATATCTCCGGAACGGTTGGAGTTAGGAAGATGCGGTTTTCACTGCTGCGTAGCATTCGGCCAGCTGCATAATACAGATGCAGTTTCGACCTTCACACTCGATTGGAAAAGAAGTTTTCGCTTTGGAAAAATTGCTGTTTGTGGGGGAATTAAACGTTTCCCTCTCAGGGAATGACGTTCTCCACTGGTCATCCAACGGAGAAAACAGCATCGTTCCATCTCTCTCCGTCTCTGAGTAATAGCGATTTTTCTGAAAGAAATTGGCGGAGGCGAAGGGTATGAATTTAAACAAGCATTATCTCCGGAACGGTTGGAGTTAGGAAGACGCGGTTTTCACTGCTGCGTAGCATTCGGCCAGCTGCATAATACAGATGCAGTTTCGACCTTCACACTCGATTGGAAAAGAAGTTTTCGCTTTGGAAAAATTGCTGTTTGTGGGGGAATTAAACGTTTCCCTCTCAGGGGAATGACGTTCTCCACTGGTCATCCAACGGAGAAAACAGCATCGTTCCATCTCTCTCCGTCTCTGAGTAATCGCGATTTTTCTGAAAAAAATTGGCGGAGGCGCCGGGTATGAAATTAAACAAGCAATATCTCCGGAACGGTTGGAGTTAGGAAGATGCGGTTTTCACTGCTGCGTAGCATTCGGCCAGCTGCATGATACGGATGCAGTTTCGACCTTCACACTCGATTGGAAAAGAAGTTTTCGCTTTGGAAAAATTGCTGTTTGTGGGGGAATTAAACGTTTCCCTCTCAGGGGAATGACGTTCTCCACTGGTCATCCAACGGAGGAAACAGCATCGTTCCATCTCTCTCCGTCTCTGAGTAATCGCGATTTTTCTGAAAGAAATTGGCGGAGGCGCCGGGTATGAATTTAAACAAGCATTATCTCCGGAACGGTTGGAGTTAGGAAGATGCGGTTTTCACTGCTGCGTAGCATTCGGCCAGCTGCATAATACAGATGCAGTTTCGACCTTCACACTCGATTGGAAAAGAAGTTTTCGCTTTGGAAAAATTGCTGTTTGTGGGGGAATTAAACGTTTCCCTCTCAGGGGAATGACGTTCTCCACTGGTCATCCAACGGAGGAAACAGCATCGTTCTATCTCTCTCCGTCTATGAGTAATAGCGATTTTTCTGAAAGAAATTGGCGGAGGCGCCGGGTATGAATTTAAACAAGCATTATCTCCGGAACGGTTGGAGTTAGGAAGACGCGGTTTTCACTGCTGCGTAGCATTCGGCCAGCTGCATAATACAGATGCAGTTTCGACCTTCACACTCGATAGGAAAAGAAGTTTTCGCTTTGGATAAATTGCTGTTTGTGGGGGAATTAAACGTTTCCCTCTCAGGAGAATGACGTTCTCCACTGGTCATCCAACGGAGAAAACAGCATCGTTCTATCTCTCTCTGTCTATGAATAATCGCGATTTTACTGAAAGAAATTGGCGGAGGCGCCGGGTATGAATTTAAACAAGATATTGCTTGTTTAAATTTTTGCACGAACACTCGCATGAGCACTCGCACGAACATTCGCACGAGCACTCGCACGAGCACTCTTACGAGCATTCGCACGAGAACTCGCACGAGCACTCACACGAACATTCGCACGAGCACTTGCACGAACATTCTCACGAGCACTTGCACGAACACCCGCGCGAGCACTCGCACGAGCACTCGCATGAGCACTCGCACGAGCAATCGCATGAACATTCGCACGAGCACTCGCACGAGCACGAGCACTGGCACAAACATTCGCACGAGCTGCATAATACAGATGCAGTTTCGCTCTTCACACTCGATAGGAAAAGAAGTTTTCGCTTTGGAAAAATTGCTGTTTGTGGGGGAATTAAACGTTTCCCTCTCAGGAGAATGACGTTCTCCACTGGTCATCCAGCGGAGAAAACAGCATCGTTCCATCTCTCTCCGTCTCTGAGTAATCGCGATTTTTCTGAAAAAAATTGGCGGAGGCGCCGGGTATGAAATTAAACAAGCAATATCTCCGGAACGGTTGGAGTTAGGAAGATGCGGTTTTCACTGCTGCGTAGCATTCGGCCAGCTGCATAATACAGATGCAGTTTCGACCTTCACACTCGATTGGAAAAGAAGTTTTCGCTTTGGAAAAATTGCTGTTTGTGGGGGAATTAAACGTTTCCCTCTCAGGGGAATGACGTTCTCCACTGGTCATCCAACGGAGGAAACAGCATCGTTCCATCTCTCTCCGTCTCTGAGTAATCGCGATTTTTCTGAAAAAAATTGGCGGAGGCGCCGGGTATGAATTTAAACAAGCATTATCTCCGGAACGGTTGGAGTTAGGAAGATGCGGTTTTCACTGCTGCGTAGCATTCGGCCAGCTGCATAATACAGATGCAGTTTCGACCTTCAGGGGAATGACGTTCTCCACTGGTCATCCAACGGAGAAAACAGCATCGTTCTATCTCTCTCTGTCTATGAATAATCGCGATTTTACTGAAAGAAATTGGCGGAGGCGCCGGGTATGAATTTAAACAAGATATTGCTTGTTTAAATTTTTGCACGAACACTCGCATGGGCACTCGCACGAACATTCGCACGAGCACTCGCACGAGCACTCTTACGAGCATTCGCACGAGAACTCGCACGAGCACTCACACGAACATTCGCACGAGCACTTGCACGAACATTCTCACGAGCACTTGCACGAACACCCGCGCGAGCACTCGCACGAGCACTCGCATGAGCACTCGCACGAGCAATCGCATGAACATTCGCACGAGCACTCGCACGAGCACGAGCACTGGCACAAACATTCGCACGAGCTGCATAATACAGATGCAGTTTCGCTCTTCACACTCGATAGGAAAAGAAGTTTTCGCTTTGGAAAAATTGCTGTTTGTGGGGGAATTAAACGTTTCCCTCTCAGGAGAATGACGTTCTCCACTGGTCATCCAGCGGAGAAAACAGCATCGTTCCATCTCTCTCCGTCTCTGAGTAATCGCGATTTTTCTGAAAGAAATTGGCGGAGGCGCCGGGTATGAATTTAAACAAGCATTATCTCCGGAACGGTTGGAGTTAGGAAGATGCGGTTTTCACTGCTGCGTAGCATTCGGCCAGCTGCATAATACAGATGCAGTTTCGACCTTCACACTCGATTGGAAAAGAAGTTTTCGCTTTGGAAAAATTGCTGTTTGTGGGGGAATTAAGCGTTTCCCTCTCAGGGGAATGACGTTCTCCACTGGTCATCCAACGGAGAAAACAGCATCGTTCCATCTCTCTCCGTCTCTGAGTAATAGCGATTTTTCTGAAAGAAATTGGCGGAGGCGCCGGGTATGAATTTAAACAAGCATTATCTCCGGAACGGTTGGAGTTAGGAAGACGCGGTTTTCACTGCTACGTAGCATTCGGCCAGCTGCATAATACAGATGCAGTTTCGACCTTCACACTCGATTGGAAAAGAAGTTTTCGCTTTGGAAAAATTGCTGTTTGTGGGGGAATTAAACGTTTCCCTCTCAGGGGAATGACGTTCTCCACTGGTCATCCAACGGAGGAAACAGCATCGTTCCATCTCTCTCCGTCTCTGAGTAATCGCGATTTTTCTGAAAAAAATTGGCGGAGGCGCCGGGTATGAAATTAAACAAGCAATATCTCCGGAACGGTTGGAGTTAGGAAGATGCGGTTTTCACTGCTGCGTAGCATTCGGCCAGCTGCATAATACAGATGCAGTTTCGACCTTCACACTCGATTGGAAAAGAAGTTTTCGCTTTGGATAAATTGCTGTTTGTGGGGGAATTAAACGTTTCCCTCTCAGGAGAATGACGTTCTCCACTGGTCATCTAACGGAGAAAACAGCATCGTTCTATCTCTCTCTGTCTATGAATAATCGCGATTTTACTGAAAGAAATTGGCGGAGGCGCCGGGTATGAATTTAAACAAGATATTGCTTGTTTAAATTTTTGCACGAACACTCGCATGAGCACTCGCACGAACATTCGCACGAGCACTCGCACGAGCACTTTTACGAGCATTCGCACGAGAACTCGCACGAGCACTCACACGAACATTCGCACGAGCACTTGCACGAACATTCTCACGAGCACTTGCACGAACACCCGCACGAGCACTCGCACGAGCACTCGCATGAGCACTCGCACGAGCAATCGCATGAACATTCGCACGAGCACTCGCACGAGCACGAGCACTGGCACAAACATTCGCACGAGCTGCATAATATAGATGCATTTTCGCTCTTCACACTCGATAGGAAAAGAAGTTTTCGCTTTGGAAAAATTGCTGTTTGTGGGGGAATTAAACGTTTCCCTCTCAGGGGAATGACGTTCTCCACTGGTCATCCAACGGAGAAAACAGCATCGTTCCATCTCTCTCCGTCTCTGAGTAATAGCGATTTTTCTGAAAGAAATTGGCGGAGGCGCCGGGTATGAATTTTAACAAGCATTATCTCCGGAACGGTTGGAGTTAGGAAGATGCGGTTTTCACTGCTGCGTAGCATTCGGCCAGCTGCATAATACAGATGCAGTTTCGACCTTCACACTCGATTGGAAAAGAAGTTTTCGCTTTGGAAAAATTGCTGTTTGTGGGGGAATTAAACGTTTCCCTCTCAGGGGAATGACGTTCTCCACTGGTCATCCAACGGAGGAAACAGCATCGTTCCATCTCTCTCCGTCTCTGAGTAATCGCGATTTTTCTGAAAAAAATTGGCGGAGGCGCCGGGTATGAAATTAAACAAGCAATATCTCCGGAACGGTTGGAGTTAGGAAGATGCGGTTTTCACTGCTGCGTAGCATTCGGCCAGCTGCATAATACAGATGCAGTTTCGACCTTCACACTCGATAGGAAAAGAAGTTTTCGCTTTGGAAAAATTGCTGTTTGTGGGGGAATTAAACGTTTCCCTCTCAGGAGAATGACGTTCTCCACTGGTCATCCAGCGGAGAAAACAGCATCGTTCCATCTCTCTCCGTCTCTGAGTAATCGCGATTTTTCTGAAAAAAATTGGCGGAGGCGCCGGGTATGAAATTAAACAAGCAATATCTCCGGAACGGTTGGAGTTAGGAAGATGCGGTTTTCACTGCTGCGTAGCATTCGGCCAGCTGCATAATACAGATGCAGTTTCGACCTTCACACTCGATTGGAAAAGAAGTTTTCGCTTTGGAAAAATTGCTGTTTGTGGGGGAATTAAACGTTTCCCTCTCAGGGGAATGACGTTCTCCACTGGTCATCCAACGGAGAAAACAGCATCGTTCCATCTCTCTCCGTCTCTGAGTAATCGCGATTTTTCTGAAAAAAATTGGCGGAGGCGCCGGGTATGAAATTAAACAAGCAATATCTCCGGAACGGTTGGAGTTAGGAAGATGCGGTTTTCACTGCTGCGTAGCATTCGGCCAGCTGCATAATACAGATGCAGTTTCGACCTTCACACTCGATTGGAAAAGAAGTTTTCGCTTTGGAAAAATTGCTGTTTGTGGGGGAATTAAACGTTTCCCTCTCAGGGGAATGACGTTCTCCACTGGTCATCCAACGGAGAAAACAGCATCGTTCCATCTCTCTCCGTCTCTGAGTAATCGCGATTTTTCTGAAAAAAATTGGCGGAGGCGCCGGGTATGAAATTAAACAAGCAATATCTCCGGAACGGTTGGAGTTAGGAAGATGCGGTTTTCACTGCTGCGTAGCATTCGGCCAGCTGCATAATACAGATGCAGTTTCGACCTTCACACTCGATTGGAAAAGAAGTTTTCGCTTTGGAAAAATTGCTGTTTGTGGGGGAATTAAACGTTTCCCTCTCAGGGGAATGACGTTCTCCACTGGTCATCCAACGGAGGAAACAGCATCGCTCCATCTCTCTCCGTCTCTGAGTAATAGCGATTTTTCTGAAAAAAATTGGCGGAGGCGCCGGGTATGAATTTAAACAAGCATTATCTCCGGAACGGTTGGAGTTAGGAAGACGCGGTTTTCACTGCTGCGTAGCATTCGGCGAGCTGCATAATACAGATGCAGTTTCGACCTTCACACTCGATTGGAAAAGAAGTTTTCGCTTTGGAAAAATTGCTGTTTGTGGGGGAATTAAACGTTTCCCTCTCAGGGGAATGACGTTCTCCACTGGTCATCCAACGGAGGAAACAGCATCGTTCCATCTCTCTCCGTCTCTGAGTAATCGCGATTTTTCTGAAAAAAATTGGCGGAGGCGCCGGGTATGAAATTAAACAAGCAATTTCTCCGGAACGGTTGGAGTTAGGAAGATGCGGTTTTCACTGCTGCGTAGCATTCGGCCAGCTGCATAATACAGATGCAGTTTCGACCTTCACACTCGATTGGAAAAGAAGTTTTCGCTTTGGAAAAATTGCTGTTTGTGGGGGAATTAAACGTTTCCCTCTCAGGGGAATGACGTTCTCCACTGGTCATCCAACGGAGGAAACAGCACCGTTCTATCTCTCTCCGTCTCTGAGTAATCGCGATTTTTCTGAAAAAAATTGGCGGAGGCGCCGGGTATGAATTTAAACAAGCAATATCTCCGGAACGGTTGGAGTTAGGAAGATGCGGTTTTCACTGCTGCGTAGCATTCGGCCAGCTGCATAATACAGATGCAGTTTCGACCTTCACACTCGATTGGAAAAGAAGTTTTCGCTTTGGAAAAATTGCTGTTTGTGGAGGAATTAAACGTTTCCCTCTCAGGAGAATGACGTTTTTCCACTGGTCATCCAGCGGAGAAAACAGCATCGTTCCATCTCTCTCCGTCTCTGAGTTATCCCGATTTTTCTGAAGGAAATTGGCGGAGGCGCCGGGTATGAATTTAAACAAGCATTATCTCCGGAACGGTTGGAGTTAGGAAGATGCGGTTTTCACTGCTGCGTAGCATTCGGCCAGCTGCATAATACAGATGCAGTTTCGACCTTCACACTCGATTGGAAAAGAAGTTTTCGCTTTGGAAAAATTGCTGTTTGTGGGGGAATTAAGCGTTTCCCTCTCAGGGGAATGACGTTCTCCACTGGTCATCCAACGGAGAAAACAGCATCGTTCCATCTCTCTCCGTCTCTGAGTAATCGCGATTTTTCTGAAAGAAATTGGCGGAGGCGCCGGGTATGAATTTAAACAAGCATTATCTCCGGAACGGTTGGAGTTAGGAAGATGCGGTTTTCACTGCTACGTAGCATTCGGCCAGCTGCATAATACAGATGCAGTTTCGACCTTCACACTCGATTGGAAAAGAAGTTTTCGCTTTGGAAAAATTGCTGTTTGTGGGGGAATTAAACGTTTCCCTCTCAGGGGAATGACGTTCTCCACTGGTCATCCAACGGAGGAAACAGCATCGTTCCATCTCTCTCCGTCTCTGAGTAATCGCGATTTTTCTGAAAAAAATTGGCGGAGGCGCCGGGTATGAATTTAAACAAGCAATATCTCCGGAACGGTTGGAGTTAGGAAGATGCGGTTTTCACTGCTGCGTAGCATTCGGCCAGCTGCATAATACAGATGCAGTTTCGACCTTCACACTCGATTGGAAAGGAAGTTTTCGCTTTGGAAAAATTGCTGTTTGTGGGGGAATTAAACGTTTCCCTCTCAGGGGAATGACGTTCTCCACTGGTCATCCAACGGAGGAAACAGCATCGTTCCATCTCTCTCCGTCTCTGAGTAATCGCGATTTTTCTGAAAAAAATTGGCGGAGGCGCCGGGTATGAATTTAAACAAGCAATATCTCCGGAACGGTTGGAGTTAGGAAGATGCGGTTTTCACTGCTGCGTAGCATTCGGCCAGCTGCATAATACAGATGCAGTTTCGACCTTCACACTCGATTGGAAAAGAAGTTTTCGCTTTGGAAAAATTGCTGTTTGTGGGGGAATTAAACGTTTCCCTCTCAGGGGAATGACGTTCTCCACTGGTCATCCAACGGAGGAAACAGCATCGTTCCATCTCTCTCCGTCTCTGAGTAATCGCGATTTTTCTGAAAAAAATTGGCGGAGGCGCCGGGTATGAAATTAAACAAGCAATTTCTCCGGAACGGTTGGAGTTAGGAAGATGCGGTTTTCACTGCTGCGTAGCATTCGGCCAGCTGCATAATACAGATGCAGTTTCGACCTTCACACTCGATTGGAAAAGAAGTTTTCGCTTTGGAAAAATTGCTGTTTGTGGGGGAATTAAACGTTTCCCTCTCAGGGGAATGACGTTCTCCACTGGTCATCCAACGGAGGAAACAGCATCGTTCCATCTCTCTCCGTCTCTGAGTAATAGCGATTTTTCTGAAAGAAATTGGCGGAGGCGCCGGGTATGAATTTAAACAAGCATTATCTCCGGAACGGTTGGAGTTAGGAAGATGCGGTTTTCACTGCTGCGTAGCATTCGGCCAGCTGCATAATACAGATGCAGTTTCGACCTTCACACTCGATTGGAAAAGAAGTTTTCGCTTTGGAAAAATTGCTGTTTGTGGGGGAATTAAACGTTTCCCTCTCAGGGGAATGACGTTCTCCACTGGTCATCCAACGGAGGAAACAGCATCGTTCCATCTCTCTCCGTCTCTGAGTAATCGCGATTTTTCTGAAAAAAATTGGCGGAGGCGCCGGGTATGAAATTAAACAAGCAATATCTCCGGAACGGTTGGAGTTAGGAAGATGCGGTTTTCACTGCTGCGTAGCATTCGGCCAGCTGCATAATACAGATGCAGTTTCGACCTTCACACTCGATTGGAAAAGAAGTTTTCGCTTTGGAAAAATTGCTGTTTGTGGGGGAATTAAACGTTTCCCTCTCAGGGGAATGACGTTCTCCACTGGTCATCCAACGGAGAAAACAGCATCGTTCTATCTCTCTCCGTCTCTGAGTAATCGCGATTTTTCTGAAAGAAATTGGCGGAGGCGCCGGGTATGAATTTAAACAAGCATTATCTCCGGAACGGTTGGAGTTAGGAAGACGCGGTTTTCACTGCTGCGTAGCATTCGGCCAGCTGCATAATACAGATGCAGTTTCGACCTTCACACTCGATTGGAAAAGAAGTTTTCGCTTTGGAAAACTTGCTGTTTGTGGGGTAATTAAACGTTTCCCTCTCAGGGGAATGACGTTCTCCACTGGTCATCCAACGGAGGAAACAGCATCGTTCCATCTCTCTCCGTCTCTGAGTAATCGCGATTTTTCTGAAAAAAATTGGCGGAGGCGCCGGGTATGAAATTAAACAAGCAATATCTCCGGAACGGTTGGAGTTAGGAAGATGCGGTTTTCACTGCTGCGTAGCATTCGGCCAGCTGCATAATACAGATGCAGTTTCGACCTTCACACTCGATTGGAAAAGAAGTTTTCGCTTTGGAAAACTTGCTGTTTGTGGGGTAATTAAACGTTTCCCTCTCAGGGGAATGACGTTCTCCACTGGTTATCCAACGGAGGAAACAGCATCGTTCCATCTCTCTCCGTCTCTGAGTAATAGCGATTTTTCTGAAAGAAATTGGCGGAGGCGCCGGGTATGAATTTAAACAAGCATTATCTCCGGAACGGTTGGAGTTAGGAAGATGCGGTTTTCACTGCTGCGTAGCATTCGGCCAGCTGCATAATACAGATGCAGTTTCGACCTTCACACTCGATTGGAAAAGAAGTTTTCGCTTTGGAAAAATTGCTGTTTGTGGGGGAATTAAACGTTTCCCTCTCAGGGGAATGACGTTCTCCACTGGTCATCCAACGGAGAAAACAGCATCGTTCTATCTCTCTCCGTCTCTGAGTAATCGCGATTTTTCTGAAAGAAATTGGCGGAGGCGCCGGGTATGAATTTAAACAAGCATTATCTCCGGAACGGTTGGAGTTAGGAAGACGCGGTTTTCACTGCTGCGTAGCATTCGGCCAGCTGCATAATACAGATGCAGTTTCGACCTTCACACTCGATTGGAAAAGAAGTTTTCGCTTTGGAAAACTTGCTGTTTGTGGGGTAATTAAACGTTTCCCTCTCAGGGGAATGACGTTCTCCACTGGTCATCCAACGGAGGAAACAGCATCGTTCCATCTCTCTCCGTCTCTGAGTAATCGCGATTTTTCTGAAAAAAATTGGCGGAGGCGCCGGGTATGAAATTAAACAAGCAATATCTCCGGAACGGTTGGAGTTAGGAAGATGAGGTTTTCACTGCTGCGTAGCATTCGGCCAGCTGCATAATACAGATGCAGTTTCGACCTTCACACTCGATTGGAAAAGAAGTTTTCGCTTTGGAAAAATTGCTGTTTGTGGAGGAATTAAACGTTTCCCTCTCAGGAGAATGACGTTTTTCCACTGGTCATCCAGCGGAGAAAACAGCATCGTTCCATCTCTCTCCGTCTCTGAGTTATCCCGATTTTTCTGAAGGAAATTGGCGGAGGCGCCGGGTATGAATTTAAACAAGCATTATCTCCGGAACGGTTGGAGTTAGGAAGATGTGGTTTTCACTGCTGCGTGTCATTCGACCAGCTGCATAATACAGATGCAGTTTCGACCTTCACACTCGATTGGAAAAGAAGTTCTCGCTTTGGAAAAATTGCTGTTTGTGGGGGAATTAAACGTTTCCCTCTCAGGGGAATGACGTTCTCCACTGGTCATCCAACGGAGAAAACAGCATCGTTCCATCTCTCTCCGTCTCTGAGTAATCGCGATTTTTCTGAAAGAAATTGGCGGAGGCGCCGGGTATGAATTTAAACAAGCATTATCTCCGGAACGGTTGGAGTTAGGAAGATGCGGTTTTCACTGCTGCGTAGCATTCGGCCAGCTGCATAATACAGATGCAGTTTCGACCTTCACACTCGATTGGAAAAGAAGTTTTCGCTTTGGAAAAATTGCTTTTTGTGGGGGAATTAAGCGTTTCCCTCTCAGGGGAATGACGTTCTCCACTGGTCATCCAACGGAGAAAACAGCATCGTTCCATCTCTCTCCGTCTCTGAGTAATCGCGATTTTTCTGAAAGAAATTGGCGGAGGCGCCGGGTATGAATTTAAACAAGCATTATCTCCGGAACGGTTGGAGTTAGGAAGATGCGGTTTTCACTGCTACGTAGCATTCGGCCAGCTGCATAATACAGATGCAGTTTCGACCTTCACACTCGATTGGAAAAGAAGTTTTCGCTTTGGAAAAATTGCTGTTTGTGGGGGAATTAAACGTTTCCCTCTCAGGGGAATGACGTTCTCCACTGGTCATCCAACGGAGGAAACAGCATCGTTCCATCTCTCTCCGTCTCTGAGTAATCGCGATTTTTCTGAAAAAAATTGGCGGAGGCGCCGGGTATGAAATTAAACAAGCAATATCTCCGGAACGGTTGGAGTTAGGAAGATGCGGTTTTCACTGCTGCGTAGCATTCGGCCAGCTGCATAATACAGATGCAGTTTCGACCTTCACACTCGATTGGAAAAGAAGTTTTCGCTTTGGAAAAATTGCTGTTTGTGGGGGAATTAAACGTTTCCCTCTCAGGGGAATGACTTTCTCCACTGGTCATCCAACGGAGGAAACAGCATCGTTCCATCTCTCTCCGTCTCTGAGTAATCGCGATTTTTCTGAAAGAAATTGGCGGAGGCGCCGGGTATGAATTTAAACAAGCATTATCTCCGGAACGGTTGGAGTTAGGAAGATGCGGTTTTCACTGCTGCGTAGCATTCGGCCAGCTGCATAATACAGATGCAGTTTCGACCTTCACACTCGATTGGAAAAGAAGTTTTCGCTTTGGAAAAATTGCTGTTTGTGGAGGAATTAAACGTTTCCCTCTCATTAGAATGACGTTTTTCCACTGGTCATCCAGCGGAGAAAACAGCATCGTTCCATCTCTCTCCGTCTCTGAGTTATCCCGATTTTTCTGAAGGAAATTGGCGGAGGCGCCGGGTATGAATTTAAACAAGCATTATCTCCGGAACGGTTGGAGTTAGGAAGATGTGGTTTTCACTGCTGCGTGTCATTCGACCAGCTGCATAATACAGATGCAGTTTCGACCTTCACACTCGATTGGAAAAGAAGTTCTCGCTTTGGAAAAATTGCTGTTTGTGGGGGAATTAAACGTTTCCCTCTCAGGGGAATGACGTTCTCCACTGGTCATCCAACGGAGAAAACAGCATCGTTCCATCTCTCTCCGTCTCTGAGTAATCGCGATTTTTCTGAAAGAAATTGGCGGAGGCGCCGGGTATGAATTTAAACAAGCATTATCTCCGGAACGGTTGGAGTTAGGAAGAAGCGGTTTTCACTGCTGCGTAGCATTCGGCCAGCTGCATAATACAGATGCAGTTTCGACCTTCACACTCGATTGGAAAAGAAGTTTTCGCTTTGGAAAAATTGCTGTTTGTGGGGGAATTAAGCGTTTCCCTCTCAGGGGAATGACGTTCTCCACTGGTCATCCAACGGAGAAAACAGCATCGTTCCATCTCTCTCCGTCTCTGAGTAATAGCGATTTTTCTGAAAGAAATTGGCGGAGGCGCCGGGTATGAATTTAAACAAGCATTATCTCCGGAACGGTTGGAGTTAGGAAGATGCGGTTTTCACTGCTACGTAGCATTCGGCCAGCTGCATAATACAGATGCAGTTTCGACCTTCACACTCGATTGGAAAAGAAGTTTTCGCTTTGGAAAAATTGCTGTTTGTGGGGGAATTAAGCGTTTCCCTCTCAGGGGAATGACGTTCTCCACTGGTCATCCAACGGAGAAAACAGCATCGTTCCATCTCTCTCCGTCTCTGAGTAATCGCGATTTTTCTGAAAAAAATTGGCGGAGGCGCCGGGTATGAAATTAAACAAGCAATATCTCCGGAACGGTTGGAGTTAGGAAGATGCGGTTTTCACTGCTGCGTAGCATTCGGCCAGCTGCATAATACAGATGCAGTTTCGACCTTCACACTCGATTGGAAAAGAAGTTTTCGCTTTGGAAAAATTGCTGTTTGTGGGGGAATTAAACGTTTCCCTCTCAGGGGAATGACGTTCTCCACTGGTCATCCAACGGAGGAAACAGCATCGTTCCATCTCTCTCCGTCTCTGAGTAATAGCGATTTTTCTGAAAAAAATTGGCGGAGGCGCCGGGTATGAATTTAAACAAGCATTATCTCCGGAACGGTTGGAGTTAGGAAGACGCGGTTTTCACTGCTGCGTAGCATTCGGCCAGCTGCATAATACAGATGCAGTTTCGACCTTCACACTCGATTGGAAAAGAAGTTTTCGCTTTGGAAAAATTGCTGTTTGTGGGAGAATTAAACGTTTCCCTCTCAGGGGAATGACGTTCTCCACTGGTCATCCAACGGAGAAAACAGCATCGTTCCATCTCTCTCCGTCTCTGAGTAATCGCGATTTTTCTGAAAAAAATTGGCGGAGGCGCCGGGTATGAAATTAAACAAGCAATATCTCCGGAACGGTTGGAGTTAGGAAGATGCGGTTTTCACTGCTGCGTAGCATTCGGCCAGCTGCATAATACAGATGCAGTTTCGACCTTCACACTCGATTGGAAAAGAAGTTTTCGCTTTGGAAAAATTGCTGTTTGTGGGGGAATTAAACGTTTCCCTCTCAGGGGAATGACGTTCTCCACTGGTCATCCAACGGAGGAAGCAGCATCGTTCCATCTCTCTCCGTCTCTGAGTAATAGCGATTTTTCTGAAAAAAATTGGCGGAGGCGCCGGGTATGAAATTAAACAAGCAATATCTCCGGAACGGTTGGAGTTGGGAAGATGCGGTTTTCACTGCTGCGTAGCATTCGGCCAGCTGCATGATACGGATGCAGTTTCGACCTTCACACTCGATTGGAAAAGAAGTTTTCGCTTTGGAAAAATTGCTGTTTGTGGGGGGGGAATTAAACGTTTCCCTCTCAGGGGAATGACGTTCTCCACTGGTCATCCAACGGAGAAAACAGCATCGTTCCATCTCTCTCCGTCTCTGAGTAATCGCGATTTTTCTGAAAAAAATTGGCGGAGGCGCCGGGTATGAAATTAAACAAGCAATATCTCCGGAACGGTTGGAGTTAGGAAGATGCGGTTTTCACTGCTGCGTAGCATTCGGCCAGCTGCATAATACAGATGCAGTTTCGACCTTCACACTCGATTGGAAAAGAAGTTTTCGCTTTGGAAAAATTGCTGTTTGTGGGGGAATTAAACGTTTCCCTCTCAGGGGAATGACGTTCTCCACTGGTCATCCAACGGAGGAAACAGCATCGTTCCATCTCTCTCCGTCTCTGAGTAATAGCGATTTTTCTGAAAGAAATTGGCGGAGGCGCCGGGTATGAATTTAAACAAGCATTATCTCCGGAACGGTTGGAGTTAGGAAGACGCGGTTTTCACTGCTGCGTAGCATTCGGCCAGCTGCATAATACAGATGCAGTTTCGACCTTCACACTCGATTGGAAAAGAAGTTTTCGCTTTGGAAAAATTGCTGTTTGTGGGGGAATTAAACGTTTCCCTCTCAGGGGAATGACGTTCTCCACTGGTCATCCAACGGAGGAAACAGCATCGTTCCATCTCTCTCCGTCTCTGAGTAATCGCGATTTTTCTGAAAGAAATTGGCGGAGGCGCCGGGTATGAATTTAAACAAGCATTATCTCCGAAACGGTTGGAGTTAGGAAGATGCGGTTTTCACTGCTGCGTAGCATTCGGCCAGCTGCATAATACAGATGCAGTTTCGACCTTCACACTCGATTGGAAAAGAAGTTTTCGCTTTGGAAAAATTGCTGTTTGTGGGGGAATTAAGCGTTTCCCTCTCAGGGGAATGACGTTCTCCACTGGTCATCCAACGGAGAAAACAGCATCGTTCCATCTCTCTCCGTCTCTGAGTAATCGCGATTTTTCTGAAAGAAATTGGCGGAGGCGCCGGGTATGAATTTAAACAAGCATTATCTCCGGAACGGTTGGAGTTAGGAAGATGCGGTTTTCACTGCTGCGTAGCATTCGGCCAGCTGCATAATACAGATGCAGTTTCGACCTTCACACTCGATTGGAAAAGAAGTTTTCGCTTTGGAAAAATTGCTGTTTGTGGGGGAATTAAACGTTTCCCTCTCAGGGGAATGACGTTCTCCACTGGTCATCCAACGGAGGAAACAGCATCGTTCCATCTCTCTCCGTCTCTGAGTAATAGCGATTTTTCTGAAAGAAATTGGCGGAGGCGCCGGGTATGAATTTAAACAAGCATTATCTCCGGAACGGTTGGAGTTAGGAAGATGCGGTTTTCACTGCTGCGTAGCATTCGGCCAGCTGCATAATACAGATGCAGTTTAGACCTTCACACTCGATTGGAAAAGAAGTTTTCGCTTTGGAAAAATTGCTGTTTGTGGGGGAATTAAACGTTTCCCTCTCAGGGGAATGACGTTCTCCACTGGTCATCCAACGGAGGAAACAGCATCGTTCCATCTCTCTCCGTCTCTGAGTAATAGCGATTTTTCTGAAAGAAATTGGCGGAGGCGCCGGGTATGAATTTAAACAAGCATTATCTCCGGAACGGTTGGAGTTAGGAAGACGCGGTTTTCACTGCTGCGTAGCATTCGGCCAGCTGCATAATACAGATGCAGTTTCGACCTTCACACTCGATTGGAAAAGAAGTTTTCGCTTTGGAAAAATTGCTGTTTGTTGGGGAATTAAACGTTTCCCTCTCAGGGGAATGACGTTCTCCACTGGTCATCCAACGGAGGAAACAGCATCGTTCCATCTCTCTCCGTCTCTGAGTAATAGCGATTTTTCTGAAAGAAATTGGCGGAGGCGCCGGGTATGAATTTAAACAAGCATTATCTCCGGAACGGTTGGAGTTAGGAAGACGCGGTTTTCACTGCTGCGTAGCATTCGGCCAGCTGCATAATACAGATGCAGTTTCGACCTTCACACTCGATTGGAAAAGAAGTTTTCGCTTTGGAAAAATTGCTGTTTGTGGGGGAATTAAACGTTTCCATCTCAGGAGAATGACGTTCTCCACTGGTCATCCAACGGAGAAAACAGCATCGTTCCATCTCTCTCCATCTCTGAGTAATCGCGATTTTTCAGAAAGAAATTGGCGGAGGCGCCGTGTATGAATTTAAACAAGCAATATCTCCGGAACGGTTGGAGTTAGGAAGATGTGGTTTTCACTGCTGCGTGTCATTCGACCAGCTGCATAATACAGATGCAGTTTCGACCTTCACACTCGATTGGAAAAGAAGTTTTCGCTTTGGAAAAATTGCTGTTTGTGGGGGAATTAAACGTTTCCCTCTCAGGGGAATGACGTTCTCCACTGGTCATCCAACGGAGGAAACAGCATCGTTCCATCTCTCTCCGTCTCTGAGTAATCGCGATTTTTCTGAAAAAAATTGGCGGAGGCGCCGGGTATGAAATTAAACAAGCAATTTCTCCGGAACGGTTGGAGTTAGGAAGATGCGGTTTTCACTGCTGCGTAGCATTCGGCCAGCTGCATAATACAGATGCAGTTTCGACCTTCACACTCGATTGGAAAAGAAGTTTTCGCTTTGGAAAACTTGCTGTTTGTGGGGTAATTAAACGTTTCCCTCTCAGGGGAATGACGTTCTCCACTGGTCATCCAACGGAGGAAACAGCATCGTTCCATCTCTCTCCGTCTCTGAGTAATCGCGATTTTTCTGAAAAAAATTGGCGGAGGCGCCGGGTATGAAATTAAACAAGCAATATCTCCGGAACGGTTGGAGTTAGGAAGATGCGGTTTTCACTGCTGCGTAGCATTCGGCCAGCTGCATAATACAGATGCAGTTTCGACCTTCACACTCGATAGGAAAAGAAGTTTTCGCTTTGGATATATTGCTGTTTGTGGGGGAATTAAACGTTTCCCTCTCAGGAGAATGACGTTCTCCACTGGTCATCCAGCGGAGAAAACAGCATCGTTCCATCTCTCTCCGTCTCTGAGTAATCGCGATTTTTCTGAAAAAAATTGGCGGAGGCGCCGGGTATGAAATTAAACAAGCAATATCTCCGGAACGGTTGGAGTTAGGAAGATGCGGTTTTCACTGCTGCGTAGCATTCGGCCAGCTGCATAATACAGATGCAGTTTCGACCTTCACACTCGATTGGAAAAGAAGTTCTCGCTTTGGAAAAATTGCTGTTTGTGGGGGAATTAAACGTTTCCCTCTCAGGGGAATGACGTTCTCCACTGGTCATCCAACGGAGGAAACAGCATCGTTCCATCTCTCTCCGTCTCTGAGTAATAGCGATTTTTCTGAAAGAAATTGGCGGAGGCGCCGGGTATGAATTTAAACAAGCATTATCTCCGGAACGGTTGGAGTTAGGAAGATGCGGTTTTCACTGCTGCGTAGCATTCGGCCAGCTGCATAATACAGATGCAGTTTCGACCTTCACACTCGATTGGAAAAGAAGTTTTCGCTTTGGAAAAATTGCTGTTTGTGGGAGAATTAAACGTTTCCCTCTCAGGGGAATGACGTTCTCCACTGGTCATCCAACGGAGAAAACAGCATCGTTCCATCTCTCTCCGTCTCTGAGTAATCGCGATTTTTCTGAAAAAAATTGGCGGAGGCGCCGGGTATGAAATTAAACAAGCAATATCTCCGGAACGGTTGGAGTTAGGAAGATGCGGTTTTCACTGCTGCGTAGCATTCGGCCAGCTGCATAATACAGATGCAGTTTCGACCTTCACACTCGATTGGAAAAGAAGTTTTCGCTTTGGAAAAATTGCTGTTTTTGGGGGAATTAAACGTTTCCCTCTCAGGGGAATGACGTTCTCCACTGGTCATCCAACGGAGGAAACAGCATCGTTCCATCTCTCTCCGTCTCTGAGTAATAGCGATTTTTCTGAAAAAAATTGGCGGAGGCGCCGGGTATGAAATTAAACAAGCAATATCTCCGGAACGGTTGGAGTTGGGAAGATGCGGTTTTCACTGCTGCGTAGCATTCGGCCAGCTGCATGATACGGATGCAGTTTCGACCTTCACACTCGATTGGAAAAGAAGTTTTCGCTTTGGAAAAATTGCTGTTTGTGGGGGAATTAAACGTTTCCCTCTCAGGGGAATGACGTTCTCCACTGGTCATCCAACGGAGAAAACAGCATCGTTCCATCTCTCTCCGTCTCTGAGTAATCGCGATTTTTCTGAAAAAAATTGGCGGAGGCGCCGGGTATGAAATTAAACAAGCAATATCTCCGGAACGGTTGGAGTTAGGAAGATGCGGTTTTCACTGCTGCGTAGCATTCGGCCAGCTGCATAATACAGATGCAGTTTCGACCTTCACACTCGATTGGAAAAGAAGTTTTCGCTTTGGAAAAATTGCTGTTTGTGGGGGAATTAAACGTTTCCCTCTCAGGGGAATGACGTTCTCCACTGGTCATCCAACGGAGGAAACAGCATCGTTCCATCTCTCTCCGTCTCTGAGTAATAGCGATTTTTCTGAAAAAAATTGGCGGAGGCGCCGGGTATGAATTTAAACAAGCATTATCTCCGGAACGGTTGGAGTTAGGAAGACGCGGTTTTCACTGCTGCGTAGCATTCGGCCAGCTGCATAATACAGATGCAGTTTCGACCTTCACACTCGATTGGAAAAGAAGTTTTCGCTTTGGAAAAATTGCTGTTTGTGGGGGAATTAAACGTTTCCCTCTCAGGGGAATGACGTTCTCCACTGGTCATCCAACGGAGGAAGCAGCATCGTTCCATCTCTCTCCGTCTCTGAGTAATAGCGATTTTTCTGAAAAAAATTGGCGGAGGCGCCGGGTATGAAATTAAACAAGCAATATCTCCGGAACGGTTGGAGTTGGGAAGATGCGGTTTTCACTGCTGCGTAGCATTCGGCCAGCTGCATGATACGGATGCAGTTTCGACCTTCACACTCGATTGGAAAAGAAGTTTTCGCTTTGGAAAAATTGCTGTTTGTGGGGGAATTAAACGTTTCCCTCTCAGGGGAATGACGTTCTCCACTGGTCATCCAACGGAGAAAACAGCATCGTTCCATCTCTCTCCGTCTCTGAGTAATCGCGATTTTTCTGAAAAAAATTGGCGGAGGCGCCGGGTATGAAATTAAACAAGCAATATCTCCGGAACGGTTGGAGTTAGGAAGATGCGGTTTTCACTGCTGCGTAGCATTCGGCCAGCTGCATAATACAGATGCAGTTTCGACCTTCACACTCGATTGGAAAAGAAGTTTTCGCTTTGGAAAAATTGCTGTTTGTGGGGGAATTAAACGTTTCCCTCTCAGGGGAATGACGTTCTCCACTGGTCATCCAACGGAGGAAACAGCATCGTTCCATCTCTCTCCGTCTCTGAGTAATAGCGATTTTTCTGAAAGAAATTGGCGGAGGCGCCGGGTATGAATTTAAACAAGCATTATCTCCGGAACGGTTGGAGTTAGGAAGACGCGGTTTTCACTGCTGCGTAGCATTCGGCCAGCTGCATAATACAGATGCAGTTTCGACCTTCACACTCGATTGGAAAAGAAGTTTTCGCTTTGGAAAAATTGCTGTTTGTGGGGGAATTAAACGTTTCCCTCTCAGGGGAATGACGTTCTCCACTGGTCATCCAACGGAGAAAACAGCATCGTTTCATCTCTCTCCGTCTCTGAGTAATCGCGATTTTTCTGAAAAAAATTGGCGGAGGCGCCGGGTATGAATTTAAACAAGCAATATCTCCGGAACGGTTGGAGTTAGGAAGATGCGGTTTTCACTGCTGCATAGCATTCGGCCAGCTGCATAATACAGATGCAGTTTCGACCTTCACACTCGATTGGAAAAGAAGTTTTCGCTTTGGAAAAATTGCTGTTTGTGGAGGAATTAAACGTTTCCCTCTCAGGGGAATGACGTTCTCCACTGGTCATCCAACGGAGAAAACAGCATCGTTCCATCTCTCTCCGTCTCTGAGTAATCGCGATTTTTCTGAAAAAAATTGGCGGAGGCGCCGGGTATGAAATTAAACAAGCATTATCTCCGGAACGGTTGGAGTTAGGAAGATGCGGTTTTCACTGCTGCGTAGCATTCGGCCAGCTGCATGATACGGATGCAGTTTCGACCTTCACACTCGATTGGAAAAGAAGTTTTCGCTTTGGAAAAATTGCTGTTTGTGGGGGAATTAAACGTTTCCCTCTCAGGGGAATGACGTTCTCCACTGGTCATCCAACGGAGAAAACAGCATCGTTCCATCTCTCTCCGTCTCTGAGTAATCGCGATTTTTCTGAAAAAAATTGGCGGAGGCGCCTGGTATGAAATTAAACAAGCATTATCTCCGGAACGGTTGGAGTTAGGAAGATGCGGTTTTCACTGCTGCGTAGCATTCGGCCAGCTGCATAATACAGATGCAGTTTCGACCTTCACACTCGATTGGAAAGTATGTTTTCGCTTTGGAGAAATTGCTGTTTGTGGGGGAATTAAACGTTTCCCTCTCAGGAGAATGACGTTCTCCACTGGTCATCCAACGGAGAAAACAGCATCGTTCCATCTCTCTCCATCTCTGAGTAATCGCGATTTTTCTGAAAAAAATTGGCGGAGGCGCCGGGTATGAATTTAAACAAGCAATATCTCCGGAACGGTTGGAGTTAGGAAGATGTGGTTTTCACTGCTGCGTAGCATTCGGCCAGCTGCATAATACAGATGCAGTTTCGAAATTCACACTCGATTGGAAAAGAAGTTTTCGTATTGGGGAAATTGCTGTTTGTGGGGGAATTAAACGTTTCCATCTCAGGAGAATGACGTTCTCCACTGGTCATCCAACGGAGAAAACAGCATCGTTCCATCTCTCTCCATCTCTGAGTAATCGCGATTTTTCAGAAAGAAATTGGCGGAGGCGCCGTGTATGAATTTAAACAAGCAATATCTCCGGAACGGTTGGAGTTAGGAAGATGTGGTTTTCACTGCTGCGTGTCATTCGACCAGCTGCATAATACAGATGCAGTTTCGACCTTCACACTCGATTGGAAAAGAAGTTTTCGCTTTGGAAAAATTGCTGTTTGTGGGGGAATTAAACGTTTCCATCTCAGGAGAATGACGTCCTCCACTGGTCATCCAACGGAGAAAACAGCATCGTTCCATCTCTCTCCGTCTCTGAGTAATCGCGATTTTTCTGAAAAAAATTGGCGGAGGCGCCGGGTATGAAATTAAACAAGCAATATCTCCGGAACGGTTGGAGTTAGGAAGATGCGGTTTTCACTGCTGCGTAGGATTCGGCCAGCTGCATAATACAGATGCAGTTTCGACCTTCACACTCGATTGGAAAAGAAGTTTTCGCTTTGGAAAAATTGCTGTTTGTGGGGGAATTAAACGTTTCCCTCTCAGGGGAATGACGTTCTCCACTGGTCATCCAACGGAGGAAACAGCATCGTTCCATCTCTCTCCGTCTCTGAGTAATCGCGATTTTTCTGAAAAAGATTGGCGGAGGCGCCGGGTATGAATTTAAACAAGCAATATCTCCGGAACGGTTGGAGTTAGGAAGATGCGGTTTTCACTGCTGCGTAGCATTCGGCCAGCTGCATAATACAGATGCAGTTTCGACCTTCACACTCGATTGGAAAAGAAGTTTTCGCTTTGGAAAAATTGCTGTTTGTGGAGGAATTAAACGTTTCCCTCTCAGGGGAATGACGTTCTCCACTGGTCATCCAACGGAGAAAACAGCATCGTTCCATCTCTCTCCGTCTCTGAGTAATCGCGATTTTTCTGAAAAAAATTGGCGGAGGCGCCGGGTATGAAATTAAATAAGCAATATCTCCGGAACGGTTGGAGTTAGGAAGATGCGGTTTTCACTGCTGCGTAGCATTCGGCCAGCTGCATAATACAGATGCAGTTTCGACCTTCACACTCGATTGGAAAGGAAGTTTTCGCTTTGGAAAAATTGCTGTTTGTGGGGGAATTAAACGTTTCCCTCTCAGGGGAATGACGTTCTCCACTGGTCATCCAACGGAGAAAACAGCATCGTTCCATCTCTCTCCGTCTCTGAGTAATCGCGATTTTTCTGAAAAAAATTGGCGGAGGCGCCGGGTATGAAATTAAACAAGCAATATCTCCGGAACGGTTGGAGTTAGGAAGATGCGGTTTTCACTGCTGCGTAGCATTCGGCCAGCTGCATAATACAGATGCAGTTTCGACCTTCACACTCGATTGGAAAAGAAGTTTTCGCTTTTGAAAAATTGCTGTTTGTGGGGGAATTAAACGTTTCCCTCTCAGGAGAATGACGTTCTCCACTGGTCATCCAACGGAGAAAACAGCATCGTTCCATCTCTCTCCGTCTCTGAGTAATCGCGATTTTTCTGAAAAAAATTGGCGGAGGCGCCGGGTATGAAATTAAACAAGCAATATCTCCGGAACGGTTGGAGTTAGGAAGATGCGGTTTTCACTGCTGCGTAGCATTCGGCCAGCTGCATAATACAGATGCAGTTTCGACCTTCACACTCGATTGGAAAAGAAGTTTTCGCTTTGGAAAAATTGCTGTTTGTGGGGGAATTAAACGTTTCCCTCTCAGGAGAATGACGTTCTCCACTGGTCATCCAGCGGAGAAAACAGCATCGTTCCATCTCTCTCCGTCTCTGAGTAATCGCGATTTTTCTGAAAAAAATTGGCGGAGGCGCCGGGTATGAAATTAAACAAGCAATATCTCCGGAACGGTTGGAGTTAGGAAGATGCGGTTTTCACTGCTGCGTAGCATTCGGCCAGCTGCATAATACAGATGCAGTTTCGACCTTCACACTCGATAGGAAAAGAAGTTTTCGCTTTGGAAAAATTGCTGTTTGTGGGGGAATTAAACGTTTCCCTCTCAGGGGAATGACGTTCTCCACTGGTCATCCAACGGAGGAAACAGCATCGTTCTATCTCTCTCCGTCTCTGAGTAATAGCGATTTTTCTGAAAGAAATTGGCGGAGGCGCCGGGTATGAATTTAAACAAGCATTATCTCCGGAACGGTTGGAGTTAGGAAGACGCGGTTTTCACTGCTGCGTAGCATTCGGCAAGCTGCATAATACAGATGCAGTTTCGACCTTCACACTCGATTGGAAAAGAAGTTTTCGCTTTGGAAAAATTGCTGTTTGTGGGGGAATTAAACGTTTCCCTCTCAGGGGAATGACGTTCTCCACTGGTCATCCAACGGAGGAAACAGCATCGTTCCATCTCTCTCCGTCTCTGAGTAATCGCGATTTTTCTGAAAGAAATTGGCGGAGGCGCCGGGTATGAAATTAAACAAGCAATATCTCCGGAACGGTTGGAGTTAGGAAGATGCGGTTTTCACTGCTGCGTAGCATTCGGCCAGCTGCATAATACAGATGCAGTTTCGACCTTCACACTCGATTGGAAAAGAAGTTTTCGCTTTGGAAAAATTGCTGTTTGTTGGGGAATTAAACGTTTCCCTCTCAGGGGAATGACGTTCTCCACTGGTCATCCAACGGAGGAAACAGCATCGTTCTATCTCTCTCCGTCTCTGAGTAATAGCGATTTTTCTGAAAGAAATTGGCGGAGGCGCCGGGTATGAATTTAAACAAGCATTATCTCCGGAACGGTTGGAGTTAGGAAGACGCGGTTTTCACTGCTGCGTAGCATTCGGCCAGCTGCATAATACAGATGCAGTTTCGACCTTCACACTCGATTGGAAAAGAAGTTTTCGCTTTGGAAAAATTGCTGTTTGTGGGGGAATTAAACGTTTCCCTCTCAGGGGAATGACGTTCTCCACTGGTCATCCAACGGAGAAAACAGCATCGTTCCATCTCTCTCCGTCTCTGAGTAATCGCGATTTTTCTGAAAGAAATTGGCGGAGGCGCCGGGTATGAATTTAAACAAGCATTATCTCCGAAACGGTTGGAGTTAGGAAGATGCGGTTTTCACTGCTGCGTAGCATTCGGCCAGCTGCATAATACAGATGCAGTTTCGACCTTCACACTCGATTGGAAAAGAAGTTTTCGCTTTGGAAAAATTGCTGTTTGTGGGGGAATTAAA
Organism: Prosopocoilus inquinatus; assembly: GCA_036172665.1. NCBI lineage: Eukaryota > Metazoa > Arthropoda > Insecta > Coleoptera > Lucanidae > Prosopocoilus > Prosopocoilus inquinatus. The sequence goes on from CM069871.1 coordinate 62,764,945, forward strand.
CGTTTCCCTCTCAGGGGAATGACGTTCTCCACTGGTCATCCAACGGAGAAAACAGCATCGTTCCATCTCTCTCCGTCTCTGAGTAATCGCGATTTTTCTGAAAGAAATTGGCGGAGGCGCCGGGTATGAATTTAAACAAGCATTATCTCCGAAACGGTTGGAGTTAGGAAGATGCGGTTTTCACTGCTGCGTAGCATTCGGCCAGCTGCATAATACAGATGCAGTTTCGACCTTCACACTCGATTGGAAAAGAAGTTTTCGCTTTGGAAAAATTGCTGTTTGTGGGGGAATTAAACGTTTCCCTCTCAGGGGAATGACGTTCTCCACTGGTCATCCAACGGAGAAAACAGCATCGTTCCATCTCTCTCCGTCTCTGAGTAATCGCGATTTTTCTGAAAGAAATTGGCGGAGGCGCCGGGTATGAATTTAAACAAGCATTATCTCCGAAACGGTTGGAGTTAGGAAGATGCGGTTTTCACTGCTGCGTAGCATTCGGCCAGCTGCATAATACAGATGCAGTTTCGACCTTCACACTCGATTGGAAAAGAAGTTTTCGCTTTGGAAAAATTGCTGTTTGTGGGGGAATTAAACGTTTCCCTCTCAGGGGAATGACGTTCTCCACTGGTCATCCAACGGAGAAAACAGCATCGTTCCATCTCTCTCCGTCTCTGAGTAATCGCGATTTTTCTGAAAGAAATTGGCGGAGGCGCCGGGTATGAATTTAAACAAGCATTATCTCCGGAACGGTTGGAGTTAGGAAGATGCGGTTTTCACTGCTGCGTAGCATTCGGCCAGCTGCATAATACAGATGCAGTTTCGACCTTCACACTCGATTGGAAAAGAAGTTTTCGCTTTGGAAAAATTGCTGTTTGTGGGGGAATTAAACGTTTCCCTCTCAGGGGAATGACGTTCTCCACTGGTCATCCAACGGAGGAAACAGCATCGTTCCATCTCTCTCCGTCTCTGAGTAATAGCGATTTTTCTGAAAAAAATTGGCGGAGGAGCCGGGTATGAAATTAAACAAGCAATATCTCCGGAACGGTTGGAGTTAGGAAGATGCGGTTTTCACTGCTGCGTAGCATTCGGCCAGCTGCATAATACAGATGCAGTTTCGACCTTCACACTCGATTGGAAAAGAAGTTTTCGCTTTGGAAAAATTGCTGTTTGTGGGGGAATTAAACGTTTCCCTCTCAGGGGAATGACGTTCTCCACTGGTCATCCAACGGAGGAAACAGCATCGTTCCATCTCTCTCCGTCTCTGAGGAATAGCGATTTTTCTGAAAGAAATTGGCGGAGGCGCCGGGTATGAATTTAAACAAGCATTATCTCCGGAACGGTTGGAGTTAGGAAGACGCGGTTTTCACTGCTGCGTAGCATTCGACGAGCTGCATAATACAGATGCAGTTTCGACCTTCACACTCGATTGGAAAAGAAGTTTTCGCTTTGGAAAAATTGCTGTTTGTGGGGAAATTAAACGTTTCCCTCTCAGGGGAATGACGTTCTCCACTGGTCATCCAACGGAGAAAACAGCATCGTTCCATCTCTCTCCGTCTCTGAGTAATCGCGATTTTTCTGAAAAAAATTGGCGGAGGCGCCGGGTATGAAATTAAACAAGCAATATCTCCGGAACGGTTGGAGTTGGGAAGATGCGGTTTTCACTGCTGCGTAGCATTCGGCCAGCTGCATAATACAGATGCAGTTTCGACCTTCACACTCGATTGGAAAAGAAGTTTTCGCTTTGGAAAAATTGCTGTTTGTGGGGGAATTAAACGTTTCCCTCTCAGGGGAATGACGTTCTCCACTGGTCATCCAACGGAGAAAACAGCATCGTTTCATCTCTCTCCGTCTCTGAGTAATCGCGATTTTTCTGAAAAAAATTGGCGGAGGCGCCGGGTATGAATTTAAACAAGCAATATCTCCGGAACGGTTGGAATTAGGAAGATGCGGTTTTCACTGCTGCGTAGCATTCGGCCAGCTGCATAATACAGATGCAGTTTCGACCTTCACACTCGATTGGAAAAGAAGTTTTCGCTTTGGAAAAATTGCTGTTTGTGGGGGAATTAAACGTTTCCCTCTCAGGAGAATGACGTTCTCCACTGGTCATCCAACGGAGAAAACAGCATCGTTTCATCTCTCTCCGTCTCTGAGTAATCGCGATTTTTCTGAAAAAAATTGGCGGAGGCGCCGGGTATGAATTTAAACAAGCAATATCTCCGGAACGGTTGGAGTTAGGAAGATGCGGTTTTCACTGCTGCGTAGCATTCGGCCAGCTGCATAATACAGATGTAGTTTCGACCTTCACACTCGATTGGAAAAGAAGTTCTCGCTTTGGAAAAATTGCTGTTTGTGGGAGAATTAAACCTTTTCCTCTCAGGGGAATGACGTTCTCCACTGGTCATCCAACGGAGAAAACAGCATGGTTCTATCTCTCTCCGTCTCTGGGTAATCGTGAGTTTTCTGAAAAAGATTGGCGGAGTCGCCTGGTATGAATTTAAACAAGCAATATCTCCGGAACGGTTGGAGTTGGGAAGATGCGGTTTTCACTGCTGCGTAGCATTCGGCCAGCTGCATAATACAGATGCAGTTTCGACCTTCACACTCGATTGGAAAAGAAGTTTTCGCTTTGGAAAAATTGCTGTTTGTGGGGGAATTAAACGTTTCCCTCTCAGGGGAATGACGTTCTCCACTGGTCATCCAACGGAGGAAACAGCATCGTTCCATCTCTCTCCGTCTCTGAGTAATCGCGATTTTTCTGAAAAAAATTGGCGGAGGCGCCGGGTATGAAATTAAACAAGCAATATCTCCGGAACGGTTGGAGTTAGGAAGATGCGGTTTTCACTGCTGCGTAGCATTCGGCCAGCTGCATAATACAGATGCAGTTTCGACCTTCACACTCGATTGGAAAGGAAGTTTTCGAGTTGGAAAAATTGCTGTTTGTGGGGGAATTAAACGTTTCCCTCTCAGGGGAATGACGTTCTCCACTGGTCATCCAACGGAGGAAACAGCATCGTTCCATCTCTCTCCGTCTCTGAGTAATAGCGATTTTTCTGAAAGAAATTGGCGGAGGCGCCGGGTATGAATTTAAACAAGCATTATCTCCGGAACGGTTGGAGTTAGGAAGACGCGGTTTTCACTGCTGCGTAGCATTCGGCCAGCTGCATAATACAGATGCAGTTTCGACCTTCACACTCGATAGGAAAAGAAGTTTTCGCTTTGGATAAATTGCTGTTTGTGGGGGAATTAAACGTTTCCCTCTCAGGAGAATGACGTTCTCCACTGGTCATCCCAACGGAGGAAACAGCATCGTTCCATCTCTCTCCGTCTCTGAGTAATAGCGATTTTTCTGAAAGAAATTGGCGGAGGCGCCGGGTATGAATTTAAACAAGCAATATCTCCGGAACGGTTGGAGTTAGGAAGATGCGGTTTTCACTGCTGCGTAGCATTCGGCCAGCTGCATGATACGGATGCAGTTTCGACCTTCACACTCGATTGGAAAAGAAGTTTTCGCTTTGGAAAAATTGCTGTTTGTGGGGGAATTAAACGTTTCCCTCTCAGGGGAATGACGTTCTCCACTGGTCATCCAACGGAGGAAACAGCATCGTTCCATCTCTCTCCGTCTCTGAGTAATAGCGATTTTTCTGAAAGAAATTGGCGGAGGCGCCGGGTATGAATTTAAACAAGCAATATCTCCGGAACGGTTGGAGTTAGGAAGATGCGGTTTTCACTGCTGCGTAGCATTCGGCCAGCTGCATGATACGGATGCAGTTTCGACCTTCACACTCGATTGGAAAAGAAGTTTTCGCTTTGGAAAAATTGCTGTTTGTGGGGGAATTAAACGTTTCCCTCTCAGGGGAATGACGTTCTCCACTGGTCATCCAACGGAGAAAACAGCATCGTTCTATCTCTCTCCGTCTCTGAGTAATCGCGATTTTTCTGAAAGAAATTGGCGGAGGCGCCGGGTATGAATTTAAACAAGCATTATCTCCGGAACGGTTGGAGTTAGGAAGACGCGGTTTTCACTGCTGCGTAGCATTCGGCCAGCTGCATAATACAGATGCAGTTTCGACCTTCACACTCGATTGGAAAAGAAGTTTTCGCTTTGGAAAACTTGCTGTTTGTGGGGTAATTAAACGTTTCCCTCTCAGGGGAATGACGTTCTCCACTGGTCATCCAACGGAGGAAACAGCATCGTTCCATCTCTCTCCGTCTCTGAGTAATCGCGATTTTTCTGAAAAAAATTGGCGGAGGCGCCGGGTATGAAATTAAACAAGCATTATCTCCGGAACGGTTGGAGTTAGGAAGATGCGGTTTTCAATGCTGCGTAGCATTCGGCCAGCTGCATAATACAGATGCAGTTTCGACCTTCACATTCGATTGGAAAAGAAGTTTTCGCTTTGGAAAAATTGCTGTTTGTGGGGGAATTAAACGTTTCCCTCTCAGGGGAATGACGTTCTCCACTGGTCATCCAACGGAGGAAACAGCATCGTTCCATCTCTCTCCGTCTCTGAGTAATCGCTATTTTTCTGAAAAAAATTGGCGGAGGCGCCGGGTATGAAATTAAACAAGCAATATCTTCGGAACGGTTGGAGTTAGGAAGATGCGGTTTTCACTGCTGCGTAGCATTCGGCCAGCTGCATAATACAGATGCAGTTTCGACCTTCACACTCGATTGGAAAAGAAGTTTTCGCTTTGGAAAAATTGCTGTTTGTGGGGGAATTAAACGTTTCCCTCTCAGGGGAATGACGTTCTCCACTGGTCATCCAACGGAGGAAACAGCATCGTTCCATCTCTCTCCGTCTCTGAGTAATAGCGATTTTTCTGAAAGAAATTGGCGGAGGCGCCGGGTATGAATTTAAACAAGCATTATCTCCGGAACGGTTGGAGTTAGGAAGATGCGGTTTTCACTGCTGCGTAGCATTCGGCCAGCTGCATAATACAGATGCAGTTTCGACCTTCACACTCGATTGGAAAAGAAGTTTTCGCTTTGGAAAAATTGCTGTTTGTGGGGGAATTAAACGTTTCCCTCTCACGGGAATGACGTTCTCCACTGGTCATCCAACGGAGAAAACAGCATCGTTCTATCTCTCTCCGTCTCTGAGTAATCGCGATTTTTCTGAAAGAAATTTGCGGAGGCGCCGGGTATGAATTTAAACAAGCATTATCTCCGGAACGGTTGGAGTTAGGAAGACGCGGTTTTCACTGCTGCGTAGCATTCGGCCAGCTGCATAATACAGATGCAGTTTCGACCTTCACACTCGATTGGAAAAGAAGTTTTCGCTTTGGAATAATTGCTGTTTGTGGAGGAATTAAACGTTTCCCTCTCAGGAGAATGACGTTTTTCCACTGGTCATCCAGCGGAGAAAACAGCATCGTTCCATCTCTCTCCGTCTCTGAGTTATCCCGATTTTTCTGAAGGAAATTGGCGGAGGCGCCGGGTATGAATTTAAACAAGCATTATCTCCGGAACGGTTGGAGTTAGGAAGATGCGGTTTTCACTGCTGCGTAGCATTCGGCAAGCTGCATAATACAGATGCAGTTTCGACCTTCACACTCGATTGGAAAAGAAGTTTTCGCTTTGGAAAAATTGCTGTTTGTGGGGGAATTAAACCTTTTCCTCTCAGGGGAATGACGTTCTCCACTGGTCATCCAACGGAGAAAACAGCATGGTTCTATCTCTCTCCGTCTCTGGGTAATCGTGAGTTTTCTGAAAAAGATTGGCGGAGGCGCCGGGTATGAATTTAAACAAGCATTATCTCCGGAACGGTTGGAGTTAGGAAGACGCGGTTTTCACTGCTGCGTAGCATTCGGCCAGCTGCATAATACAGATGCAGTTTCGACCTTCACACTCGATTGGAAAAGAAGTTTTCGCTTTGGAAAAATTGCTGTTTGTGGAGGAATTAAACGTTTCCCTCTCAGGGGAATGACGTTCTCCACTGGTCATCCAACGGAGGAAACAGCATCGTTCCATCTCTCTCCGTCTCTGAGTAATCGCGATTTTTCTGAAAAAAATTGGCGGAGGCGCCGGGTATGAAATTAAACAAGCAATATCTCCGGAACGGTTGGAGTTAGGAAGATGCGGTTTTCACTGCTGCGTAGCATTCGGCCAGCTGCATAATACAGATGCAGTTTCGACCTTCACACTCGATTGGAAAGGAAGTTTTCGCTTTGGAAAAATTGCTGTTTGTGGGGGAATTAAACGTTTCCCTCTCAGGGGAATGACGTTCTCCACTGGTCATCCAACGGAGGAAACAGCATCGTTCCATCTCTCTCCGTCTCTGAGTAATCGCGATTTTTCTGAAAAAAATTGGCGGAGGCGCCGGGTATGAAATTAAACAAGCAATATCTCCGGAACGGTTGGAGTTAGGAAGATGCGGTTTTCACTGCTGCGTAGCATTCGGCCAGCTGCATAATACAGATGCAGTTTCGACCTTCACACTCGATTGGAAAAGAAGTTTTCGCTTTGGAAAAATTGCTGTTTGTGGGGGAATTAAACGTTTCCCTCTCAGGGGAATGACGTTCTCCACTGGTCATCCAACGGAGGAAACAGCATCGTTCCATCTCTCTCCGTCTCTGAGTAATCGCGATTTTTCTGAAAAAAATTGGCGGAGGCGCCGGGTATGAATTTAAACAAGCATTATCTCCGGAACGGTTGGAGTTAGGAAGACGCGGTTTTCACTGCTGCGTAGCATTCGGCGAGCTGCATAATACAGATGCAGTTTCGACCTTCACACTCGATTGGAAAAGAAGTTTTCGCTTTGGAAAAATTGCTGTTTGTGGGGGAATTAAACGTTTCCCTCTCAGGGGAATGACGTTCTCCACTGGTCATCCAACGGAGAAAACAGCATCGTTCCATCTCTCTCCGTCTCTGAGTAATCGCGATTTTTCTGAAAAAAATTGGCGGAGGCGCCGGGTATGAAATTAAACAAGCAATATCTCCGGAACGGTTGGAGTTAGGAAGATGCGGTTTTCACTGCTGCGTAGCATTCGGCCAGCTGCATAATACAGATGCAGTTTCGACCTTCACACTCGATTGGAAAAGAAGTTTTCGCTTTGGAAAAATTGCTGTTTGTGGGGGAATTAAACGTTTCCCTCTCAGGGGAATGACGTTCTCCACTGGTCATCCAACGGAGGAAACAGCATCGTTCCATCTCTCTCCGTCTCTGAGTAATCGCGATTTTTCTGAAAAAAATTGGCGGAGGCGCCGGGTATGAAATTAAACAAGCAATTTCTCCGGAACGGTTGGAGTTAGGAAGATGCGGTTTTCACTGCTGCGTAGCATTCGGCCAGCTGCATAATACAGATGCAGTTTCGACCTTCACACTCGATTGGAAAAGAAGTTTTCGCTTTGGAAAAATTGCTGTTTGTGGGGGAATTAAACGTTTCCCTCTCAGGGGAATGACGTTCTCCACTGGTCATCCAACGTAGGAAACAGCATCGTTCCATCTCTCTCCGTCTCTGAGTAATAGCGATTTTTCTGAAAGAAATTGGCGGAGGCGCCGGGTATGAATTTAAACAAGCATTATCTCCGGAACGGTTGAAGTTAGGAAGATGCGGTTTTCACTGCTGCGTAGCATTCGGCCAGCTGCTTAATACAGATGCAGTTTCGACCTTCACACTCGATTGGAAAAGAAGTTTTCGCTTTGGAAAAATTGCTGTTTGTGGGGGAATTAAACGTTTCCCTCTCAGGAGAATGACGTTCTCCACTGGTCATCCAACGGAGGAAACAGCATCGTTCCATCTCTCTCCGTCTCTGAGTAATCGCGATTTTTCTGAAAAAAATTGGCGGAGGCGCCGGGTATGAAATTAAACAAGCAATATCTCCGGAACGGTTGGAGTTAGGAAGATGCGGTTTTCACTGCTGCGTAGCATTCGGCCAGCTGCATAATACAGATGCAGTTTCGACCTTCACACTCGATTGGAAAAGAAGTTTTCGCTTTGGAAAAATTGCTGTTTGTGGGGGAATTAAACGTTTCCCTCTCAGGGGAATGACGTTCTCCACTGGTCATCCAACGGAGGAAACAGCATCGTTCCATCTCTCTCCGTCTCTGAGTAATAGCGATTTTTCTGAAAGAAATTGGCGGAGGCGCCGGGTATGAATTTAAACAAGCATTATCTCCGGAACGGTTGGAGTTAGGAAGACGCGGTTTTCACTGCTGCGTAGCATTCGGCGAGCTGCATAATACAGATGCAGTTTCGACCTTCACACTCGATTGGAAAAGAAGTTTTCGCTTTGGAAAAATTGCTGTTTGTAGGGGAATTAAACGTTTCCCTCTCAGGGGAATGACGTTCTCCACTGGTCATCCAACGGAGAAAACAGCATCGTTCCATCTCTCTCCGTCTCTGAGTAATCGCGATTTTTCTGAAAAAAATTGGCGGAGGCGCCGGGTATGAATTTAAACAAGCAATATCTCCGGAACGGTTGGAGTTAGGAAGATGCGGTTTTCACTGCTGCGTAGCATTCGGCCAGCTGCATAATACAGATGCAGTTTCGACCTTCACACTCGATTGGAAAAGAAGTTTTCGCTTTGGAAAAGTTGCTGTTTGTGGGGGAATTAAACGTTTCCCTCTCAGGGGAATGACGTTCTCCACTGGTCATCCAACGGAGAAAACAGCATCGTTTCATCTCTCTCCGTCTCTGAGTAATCGCGATTTTTCTGAAAAAAATTGGCGGAGGCGCCGGGTATGAATTTAAACAAGCAATATCTCCGGAACGGTTGGAGTTAGGAAGATGAGGTTTTCACTGCTGCGTAGCATTCGGCCAGCTGCATAATACAGATGCAGTTTCGACCTTCACACTCGATTGGAAAAGAAGTTTTCGCTTTGGAAAAATTGCTGTTTGTGGAGGAATTAAACGTTTCCCTCTCAGGAGAATGACGTTTTTCCACTGGTCATCCAGCGGAGAAAACAGCATCGTTCCATCTCTCTCCGTCTCTGAGTTATCCCGATTTTTCTGAAGGAAATTGGCGGAGGCGCCGGGTATGAATTTAAACAAGCATTATCTCCGGAACGGTTGGAGTTAGGAAGATGTGGTTTTCACTGCTGCGTGTCATTCGACCAGCTGCATAATACAGATGCAGTTTCGACCTTCACACTCGATTGGAAAAGAAGTTTTCGCTTTGGAAAAATTGCTGTTTGTGGGGGAATTAAACGTTTCCCTCTCAGGGGAATGACGTTCTCCACTGGTCATCCAACGGAGAAAACAGCATCGTTCTATCTCTCTCCGTCTCTGAGTAATAGCGATTTTTCTGAAAGAAATTGGCGGAGGCGCCGGGTATGAATTTAAACAAGCATTATCTCCGGAACGGTTGGAGTTAGGAAGACGCGGTTTTCACTGCTGCGTAGCATTCGGCTAGCTGCATAATACAGATGCAGTTTCGACCTTCACACTCGATTGGAAAAGAAGTTTTCGCTTTGGAAAAATTGCTGTTTGTGGGGGAATTAGACGTTTCCCTCTCAGGGGAATGACGTTCTCCACTGGTCATCCAACGGAGAAAACAGCATCGTTCCATCTCTCTCCGTCTCTGAGTAATCGCGATTTTTCTGAAAGAAATTGGCGGAGGCGCCGGGTATGAATTTAAACAAGCATTATCTCCGGAACGGTTGGAGTTAGGAAGATGCGGTTTTCACTGCTGCGTAGCATTCGGCCAGCTGCATAATACAGATGCAGTTTCGACCTTCACACTCGATTGGAAAAGAAGTTTTCGCTTTGGAAAAATTGCTGTTTGTGGGGGAATTAAGCGTTTCCCTCTCAGGGGAATGACGTTCTCCACTGGTCATCCAACGGAGAAAACAGCATCGTTCCATCTCTCTCCGTCTCTGAGTAATCGCGATTTTTCTGAAAGAAATTGGCGGAGGCGCCGGGTATGAATTTAAACAAGCATTATCTCCGGAACGGTTGGAGTTAGGAAGATGCGGTTTTCACTGCTCCGTAGCATTCGGCCAGCTGCATAATACAGATGCAGTTTCGACCTTCACACTCGATTGGAAAAGAAGTTTTCGCTTTGGAAAAATTGCTGTTTGTGGGGGAATTAAACGTTTCCCTCTCAGGGGAATGACGTTCTCCACTGGTCATCCAACGGAGGAAACAGCATCGTTCCATCTCTCTCCGTCTCTGAGTAATCGCGATTTTTCTGAAAAAAATTGGCGGAGGCGCCGGGTATGAAATTAAACAAGCAATATCTCCGGAACGGTTGGAGTTAGGAAGATGCGGTTTTCACTGCTGCGTAGCATTCGGCCAGCTGCATAATACAGATGCAGTTTCGACCTTCACACTCGATTGGAAAAGAAGTTTTCGCTTTGGAAAAATTGCTGTTTGTGGGGGAATTAAACATTTCCCTCTCAGGGGAATGACGTTCTCCACTGGTCATCCAACGGAGGAAACAGCATCGTTCCATCTCTCTCCGTCTCTGAGTAATCGCGATTTTTCTGAAAAAAATTGGCGGAGGCGCCGGGTATGAAATTAAACAAGCAATATCTCAGGAACGGTTGGAGTTAGGAAGATGCGGTTTTCACTGCTGCGTAGCATTCGGCCAGCTGCATAATACAGATGCAGTTTCGACCTTCACACTCGATTGGAAAGGAAGTTTTCGCTTTGGAAAAATTGCTGTTTGTGGGGGAATTAAACGTTTCCCTCTCAGGGGAATGACGTTCTCCACTGGTCATCCAACGGAGAAAACAGCATCGTTCCATCTCTCTCCGTCTCTGAGTAATCGCGATTTTTCTGAAAAAAATTGGCGGAGGCGCCGGGTATGAAATTAAACAAGCAATATCTCCGGAACGGTTGGAGTTAGGAAGATGTGGTTTTCACTGCTGCGTAGCATTCGGCCAGCTGCATAATACAGATGCAGTTTCGAAATTCACACTCGATTGGAAAAGAAGTTTTCGTATTGGGGAAATTGCTGTTTGTGGGGGGAATTAAACGTTTCCATCTCAGGAGAATGACGTCCTCCACTGGTCATCCAACGGAGAAAACAGCATCGTTCCATCTCTCTCCGTCTCTGAGTAATCGCGATTTTTCTGAAAAAAATTGGCGGAGGCGCCGGGTATGAAATTAAACAAGCAATTTCTCCGGAACGGTTGGAGTTAGGAAGATGCGGTTTTCACTGCTGCGTAGCATTCGGCCAGCTGCATAATACAGATGCAGTTTCGACCTTCACACTCGATTGGAAAAGAAGTTTTCGCTTTGGAAAAATTGCTGTTTGTGGGGGAATTAAACGTTTCCCTCTCAGGGGAATGACGTTCTCCACTGGTCATCCAACGGAGGAAACAGCATCGTTCCATCTCTCTCCGTCTCTGAGTAATAGCGATTTTTCTGAAAGAAATTGGCGGAGGCGCCGGGTATGAATTTAAACAAGCATTATCTCCGGAACGGTTGGAGTTAGGAAGACGCGGTTTTCACTGCTGCGTAGCATTCGGCGAGCTGCATAATACAGATGCAGTTTCGACCTTCACACTCGATTGGAAAAGAAGTTTTCGCTTTGGAAAAATTGCTGTTTGTAGGGGAATTAAACGTTTCCCTCTCAGGGGAATGACGTTCTCCACTGGTCATCCAACGGAGAAAACAGCATCGTTCCATCTCTCTCCGTCTCTGAGTAATCGCGATTTTTCTGAAAAAAATTGGCGGAGGCGCCGGGTATGAATTTAAACAAGCAATATCTCCGGAACGGTTGGAGTTAGGAAGATGCGGTTTTCACTGCTGCGTAGCATTCGGCCAGCTGCATAATACAGATGCAGTTTCGACCTTCACACTCGATTGGAAAAGAAGTTTTCGCTTTGGAAAAGTTGCTGTTTGTGGGGGAATTAAACGTTTCCCTCTCAGGGGATGACGTTCTCCACTGGTCATCCAACGGAGAAAACAGCATCGTTTCATCTCTCTCCGTCTCTGAGTAATCGCGATTTTTCTGAAAAAAATTGGCGGAGGCGCCGGGTATGAATTTAAACAAGCAATATCTCCGGAACGGTTGGAGTTAGGAAGATGCGGTTTTCACTGCTGCGTAGCATTCGGCCAGCTGCATAATACAGATGCAGTTTCGACCTTCACACTCGATTGGAAAAGAAGTTTTCGCTTTGGAAAAATTGCTGTTTGTGGAGGAATTAAACGTTTCCCTCTCAGGAGAATGACGTTTTTCCACTGGTCATCCAGCGGAGAAAACAGCATCGTTCCATCTCTCTCCGTCTCTGAGTTATCCCGATTTTTCTGAAGGAAATTGGCGGAGGCGCCGGGTATGAATTTAAACAAGCATTATCTCCGGAACGGTTGGAGTTAGGAAGATGTGGTTTTCACTGCTGCGTGTCATTCGACCAGCTGCATAATACAGATGCAGTTTCGACCTTCACACTCGATTGGAAAAGAAGTTTTCGCTTTGGAAAAATTGCTGTTTGTGGGGGAATTAAACGTTTCCCTCTCAGGGGAATGACGTTCTCCACTGGTCATCCAACGGAGAAAACAGCATCGTTCTATCTCTCTCCGTCTCTGAGTAATAGCGATTTTTCTGAAAGAAATTGGCGGAGGCGCCGGGTATGAATTTAAACAAGCATTATCTCCGGAACGGTTGGAGTTAGGAAGACGCGGTTTTCACTGCTGCGTAGCATTCGGCCAGCTGCATAATACAGATGCAGTTTCGACCTTCACACTCGATTGGAAAAGAAGTTTTCGCTTTGGAAAAATTGCTGTTTGTGGGGGAATTAAACGTTTCCCTCTCAGGGGAATGACGTTCTCCACTGGTCATCCAACGGAGGAAACAGCATCGTTCCATCTCTCTCCGTCTCTGAGTAATCGCGATTTTTCTGAAAGAAATTGGCGGAGGCGCCGGGTATGAATTTAAACAAGCATTATCTCCGGAACGGTTGGAGTTAGGAAGACGCGGTTTTCACTGCTGCGTAGCATTCGGCCAGCTGCATAATACAGATGCAGTTTCGACCTTCACACTCGATTGGAAAAGAAGTTTTCGCTTTGGAAAACTTGCTGTTTGTGGGGTAATTAAACGTTTCCCTCTCAGGGGAATGACGTTCTCCACTGGTCATCCAACGGAGGAAACAGCATCGTTCCATCTCTCTCCGTCTCTGAGTAATCGCGATTTTTCTGAAAAAAATTGGCGGAGGCGCCGGGTATGAAATTAAACAAGCATTATCTCCGGAACGGTTGGAGTTAGGAAGATGCGGTTTTCAATGCTGCGTAGCATTCGGCCAGCTGCATAATACAGATGCAGTTTCGACCTTCACACTCGATTGGAAAGGAAGTTTTCGCTTTGGAAAAGGTGCTGTTTGTGGGGGAATTAAACGTTTCCCTCTCAGGGGAATGACGTTCTCCACTGGTCATCCAGCGGAGAAAACAGCATCGTTCCATCTCTCTCCGTCTCTGAGTTATCCCGATTTTTCCGAAGGAAATTGGCGGAGGCGCCGGGTATGAATTTAAACAAGCATTATCTCCGGAACGGTTGGAGTTAGGAAGACGCGGTTTACACTGCTGCGTAGCATTCGGCCAGCTGCATAATACAGATGCAGTTTCGACCTTCACACTCGATTGGAAAGGAAGTTTTCGCTTTGGAAAAATTGCTGTTTGTGGGGGAATTAAACGTTTCCCTCTCAGGGGAATGACGTTCTCCACTGGTCATCCAACGGAGAAAACAGCATCGTTCCATCTCTCTCCGTCTCTGAGTAATAGCGATTTTTCTGAAAGAAATTGGCGGAGGCGCCGGGTATGAATTTAAACAAGCATTATCTCCGGAACGGTTGGAGTTAGGAAGACGCGGTTTTCACTGCTGCGTAGCATTCGGCCAGCTGCATAATACAGATGCAGTTTCGACCTTCACACTCGATTGGAAAAGAAGTTTTCGCTTTGGAAAAATTGCTGTTTGTGGGGGAATTAAACGTTTCCCTCTCAGGGGAATGACGTTCTCCACTGGTCATCCAACGGAGAAAACAGCATCGTTCTATCTCTCTCCGTCTCTGAGTAATAGCGATTTTTCTGAAAGAAATTGGCGGAGGCGCCGGGTATGAATTAAACAAGCATTATCTCCGGAACGGTTGGAGTTAGGAAGACGCGGTTTTCACTGCTGCGTAGCATTCGGCTAGCTGCATAATACAGATGCAGTTTCGACCTTCACACTCGATTGGAAAAGAAGTTTTCGCTTTGGAAAAATTGCTGTTTGTGGGGGAATTAGACGTTTCCCTCTCAGGGGAATGACGTTCTCCACTGGTCATCCAACGGAGAAAACAGCATCGTTCCATCTCTCTCCGTCTCTGAGTAATCGCGATTTTTCTGAAAGAAATTGGCGGAGGCGCCGGGTATGAATTTAAACAAGCATTATCTCCGGAACGGTTGGAGTTAGGAAGATGCGGTTTTCACTGCTGCGTAGCATTCGGCCAGCTGCATAATACAGATGCAGTTTCGACCTTCACACTCGATTGGAAAAGAAGTTTTCGCTTTGGAAAAATTGCTGTTTGTGGGGGAATTAAACGTTTCCCTCTCAGGAGAATGACGTTCTCCACTGGTCATCCAACGGAGAAAACAGCATCGTTCTATCTCTCTCTGTCTATGAATAATCGCGATTTTACTGAAAGAAATTGGCGGAGGCGCCGGGTATGAATTTAAACAAGATATTGCTTGTTTAAATTTTTGCACGAACACTCGCATGAGCACTCGCACGAACATTCGCACGAGCACTCGCACGAGCACTCTTACGAGCATTCGCACGAGAACTCGCACGAGCACTCACACGAACATTCGCACGAGCACTTGCACGAACATTCGCACGAGCACTTGCACGAACACCCGCACGAGCACTCGCACGAGCACTCGCATGAGCACTCGCACGAGCAATCGCATGAACATTCGCACGAGCACTCGCACGAGCACGAGCACTGGCACAAACATTCGCACGAGCTGCATAATACAGATGCAGTTTCGCTCTTCACACTCGATAGGAAAAGAAGTTTTCGCTTTGGAAAAATTGCTGTTTGTGGGGGAATTAAACGTTTCCCTCTCAGGAGAATGACGTTCTCCACTGGTCATCCAACGGAGGAAACAGCATCGTTCCATCTCTCTCCGTCTCTGAGTAATCGCGATTTTTCTGAAAAAATTGGCGGAGGCGCCGGGTATGAAATTAAACAAGCATTATCTCCGGAACGGTTGGAGTTAGGAAGATGCGGTTTTCACTGCTGCGTAGCATTCGGCCAGCTGCATAATACAGATGCAGTTTCGACCTTCACACTCGATTGGAAAAGAAGTTTTCGCTTTGGAAAAATTGCTGTTTGTGGGGGAATTAAACGTTTCCCTCTCAGGGGAATGACGTTCTCCACTGGTCATCCAACGGAGGAAACAGCATCGTTCCATCTCTCTCCGTCTCTGAGTAATAGCGATTTTTCTGAAAGAAATTGGCGGAGGCGCCGGGTATGAATTTAAACAAGCATTATCTCCGGAACGGTTGGAGTTAGGAAGATGCGGTTTTCACTGCTGCGTAGCATTCGGCCAGCTGCATAATACCGATGCAGTTTCGACCTTCACACTCGATTGGAAAAGAAGTTTTCGCTTTGGAAAAATTGCTGTTTGTGGGGGAATTAAACGTTTCCCTCTCACGGGAATGACGTTCTCCACTGGTCATCCAACGGAGAAAACAGCATCGTTCTATCTCTCTCCGTCTCTGAGTAATCGCGATTTTTCTGAAAGAAATTGGCGGAGGCGCCGGGTATGAATTTAAACAAGCATTATCTCCGGAACGGTTGGAGTTAGGAAGACGCGGTTTTCACTGCTGCGTAGCATTCGGCCAGCTGCATAATACAGATGCAGTTTCGACCTTCACACTCGATTGGAAAAGAAGTTTTCGCTTTGGAAAACTTGCTGTTTGTGGGGTAATTAAACGTTTCCCTCTCAGGGGAATGACGTTCTCCACTGGTCATCCAACGGAGGAAACAGCATCGTTCCATCTCTCTCCGTCTCTGAGTAATCGCGATTTTTCTGAAAAAAATTGGCGGAGGCGCCGGGTATGAAATTAAACAAGCATTATCTCCGGAACGGTTGGAGTTAGGAAGATGCGGTTTTCAATGCTGCGTAGCATTCGGCCAGCTGCATAATACAGATGCAGTTTCGACCTTCACATTCGATTGGAAAAGAAGTTTTCGCTTTGGAAAAATTGCTGTTTGTGGGGGAATTAAACGTTTCCCTCTCAGGGGAATGACGTTCTCCACTGGTCATCCAACGGAGGAAACAGCATCGTTCCATCTCTCTCCGTCTCTGAGTAATCGCTATTTTTCTGAAAAAAATTGGCGGAGGCGCCGGGTATGAAATTAAACAAGCAATATCTTCGGAACGGTTGGAGTTAGGAAGATGCGGTTTTCACTGCTGCGTAGCATTCGGCCAGCTGCATAATACAGATGCAGTTTCGACCTTCACACTCGATTGGAAAAGAAGTTTTCGCTTTGGAAAAATTGCTGTTTGTGGGGGAATTAAACGTTTCCCTCTCAGGGGAATGACGTTCTCCACTGGTCATCCAACGGAGGAAACAGCATCGTTCCATCTCTCTCCGTCTCTGAGTAATAGCGATTTTTCTGAAAGAAATTGGCGGAGGCGCCGGGTATGAATTTAAACAAGCATTATCTCCGGAACGGTTGGAGTTAGGAAGATGCGGTTTTCACTGCTGCGTAGCATTCGGCCAGCTGCATAATACAGATGCAGTTTCGACCTTCACACTCGATTGGAAAAGAAGTTTTCGCTTTGGAAAAATTGCTGTTTGTGGGGGAATTAAACGTTTCCCTCTCACGGGAATGACGTTCTCCACTGGTCATCCAACGGAGAAAACAGCATCGTTCTATCTCTCTCCGTCTCTGAGTAATCGCGATTTTTCTGAAAGAAATTTGCGGAGGCGCCGGGTATGAATTTAAACAAGCATTATCTCCGGAACGGTTGGAGTTAGGAAGACGCGGTTTTCACTGCTGCGTAGCATTCGGCCAGCTGCATAATACAGATGCAGTTTCGACCTTCACACTCGATTGGAAAAGAAGTTTTCGCTTTGGAAAAATTGCTGTTTGTGGAGGAATTAAACGTTTCCCTCTCAGGAGAATGACGTTTTTCCACTGGTCATCCAGCGGAGAAAACAGCATCGTTCCATCTCTCTCCGTCTCTGAGTTATCCCGATTTTTCTGAAGGAAATTGGCGGAGGCGCCGGGTATGAATTTAAACAAGCATTATCTCCGGAACGGTTGGAGTTAGGAAGATGCGGTTTTCACTGCTGCGTAGCATTCGGCAAGCTGCATAATACAGATGCAGTTTCGACCTTCACACTCGATTGGAAAAGAAGTTTTCGCTTTGGAAAAATTGCTGTTTGTGGGGGAATTAAACCTTTTCCTCTCAGGGGAATGACGTTCTCCACTGGTCATCCAACGGAGAAAACAGCATGGTTCTATCTCTCTCCGTCTCTGGGTAATCGTGAGTTTTCTGAAAAAGATTGGCGGAGGCGCCGGGTATGAATTTAAACAAGCATTATCTCCGGAACGGTTGGAGTTAGGAAGACGCGGTTTTCACTGCTGCGTAGCATTCGGCCAGCTGCATAATACAGATGCAGTTTCGACCTTCACACTCGATTGGAAAAGAAGTTTTCGCTTTGGAAAAATTGCTGTTTGTGGAGGAATTAAACGTTTCCCTCTCAGGGGAATGACGTTCTCCACTGGTCATCCAACGGAGGAAACAGCATCGTTCCATCTCTCTCCGTCTCTGAGTAATCGCGATTTTTCTGAAAAAAATTGGCGGAGGCGCCGGGTATGAAATTAAACAAGCAATATCTCCGGAACGGTTGGAGTTAGGAAGATGCGGTTTTCACTGCTGCGTAGCATTCGGCCAGCTGCATAATACAGATGCAGTTTCGACCTTCACACTCGATTGGAAAGGAAGTTTTCGCTTTGGAAAAATTGCTGTTTGTGGGGGAATTAAACGTTTCCCTCTCAGGGGAATGACGTTCTCCACTGGTCATCCAACGGAGAAAACAGCATCGTTCCATCTCTCTCCGTCTCTGAGTAATCGCGATTTTTCTGAAAAAAATTGGCGGAGGCGCCGGGTATGAAATTAAACAAGCAATATCTCCGGAACGGTTGGAGTTAGGAAGATGCGGTTTTCACTGCTGCGTAGCATTCGGCCAGCTGCATAATACAGATGCAGTTTCGACCTTCACACTCGATTGGAAAAGAAGTTTTCGCTTTGGAAAAATTGCTGTTTGTGGGGGAATTAAACGTTTCCCTCTCAGGGGAATGACGTTCTCCACTGGTCATCCAACGGAGGAAACAGCATCGTTCCATCTCTCTCCGTCTCTGAGTAATCGCGATTTTTCTGAAAAAAATTGGCGGAGGCGCCGGGTATGAAATTAAACAAGCAATTTCTCCGGAACGGTTGGAGTTAGGAAGATGCGGTTTTCACTGCTGCGTAGCATTCGGCCAGCTGCATAATACAGATGCAGTTTCGACCTTCACACTCGATTGGAAAAGAAGTTTTCGCTTTGGAAAAATTGCTGTTTGTGGGGGAATTAAACGTTTCCCTCTCAGGGGAATGACGTTCTCCACTGGTCATCCAACGGAGGAAACAGCATCGTTCCATCTCTCTCCGTCTCTGAGTAATAGCGATTTTTCTGAAAGAAATTGGCGGAGGCGCCGGGTATGAATTTAAACAAGCATTATCTCCGGAACGGTTGGAGTTAGGAAGATGCGGTTTTCACTGCTGCGTAGCATTCGGCCAGCTGCATAATACAGATGCAGTTTCGACCTTCACACTCGATTGGAAAAGAAGTTTTCGCTTTGGAAAAATTGCTGTTTGTGGGGGAATTAAACGTTTCCCTCTCAGGAGAATGACGTTCTCCACTGGTCATCCAACGGAGGAAACAGCATCGTTCCATCTCTCTCCGTCTCTGAGTAATCGCGATTTTTCTGAAAAAAATTGGCGGAGGCGCCGGGTATGAAATTAAACAAGCAATATCTCCGGAACGGTTGGAGTTAGGAAGATGCGGTTTTCACTGCTGCGTAGCATTCGGCCAGCTGCATAATACAGATGCAGTTTCGACCTTCACACTCGATTGGAAAAGAAGTTTTCGCTTTGGAAAAATTGCTGTTTGTGGGGGAATTAAACGTTTCCCTCTCAGGGGAATGACGTTCTCCACTGGTCATCCAACGGAGGAAACAGCATCGTTCCATCTCTCTCCGTCTCTGAGTAATAGCGATTTTTCTGAAAGAAATTGGCGGAGGCGCCGGGTATGAATTTAAACAAGCATTATCTCCGGAACGGTTGGAGTTAGGAAGACGCGGTTTTCACTGCTGCGTAGCATTCGGCGAGCTGCATAATACAGATGCAGTTTCGACCTTCACACTCGATTGGAAAAGAAGTTTTCGCTTTGGAAAAATTGCTGTTTGTAGGGGAATTAAACGTTTCCCTCTCAGGGGAATGACGTTCTCCACTGGTCATCCAACGGAGAAAACAGCATCGTTCCATCTCTCTCCGTCTCTGAGTAATCGCGATTTTTCTGAAAAAAATTGGCGGAGGCGCCGGGTATGAATTTAAACAAGCAATATCTCCGGAACGGTTGGAGTTAGGAAGATGCGGTTTTCACTGCTGCGTAGCATTCGGCCAGCTGCATAATACAGATGCAGTTTCGACCTTCACACTCGATTGGAAAAGAAGTTTTCGCTTTGGAAAAGTTGCTGTTTGTGGGGGAATTAAACGTTTCCCTCTCAGGGGAATGACGTTCTCCACTGGTCATCCAACGGAGAAAACAGCATCGTTTCATCTCTCTCCGTCTCTGAGTAATCGCGATTTTTCTGAAAAAAATTGGCGGAGGCGCCGGGTATGAATTTAAACAAGCAATATCTCCGGAACGGTTGGAGTTAGGAAGATGCGGTTTTCACTGCTGCGTAGCATTCGGCCAGCTGCATAATACAGATGCAGTTTCGACCTTCACACTCGATTGGAAAAGAAGTTTTCGCTTTGGAAAAATTGCTGTTTGTGGAGGAATTAAACGTTTCCCTCTCAGGAGAATGACGTTTTTCCACTGGTCATCCAGCGGAGAAAACAGCATCGTTCCATCTCTCTCCGTCTCTGAGTTATCCCGATTTTTCTGAAGGAAATTGGCGGAGGCGCCGGGTATGAATTTAAACAAGCATTATCTCCGGAACGGTTGGAGTTAGGAAGATGTGGTTTTCACTGCTGCGTGTCATTCGACCAGCTGCATAATACAGATGCAGTTTCGACCTTCACACTCGATTGGAAAAGAAGTTTTCGCTTTGGAAAAATTGCTGTTTGTGGGGGAATTAAACGTTTCCCTCTCAGGGGAATGACGTTCTCCACTCGTCATCCAACGGAGAAAACAGCATCGTTCTATCTCTCTCCGTCTCTGAGTAATAGCGATTTTTCTGAAAGAAATTGGCGGAGGCGCCGGGTATGAATTTAAACAAGCATTATCTCCGGAACGGTTGGAGTTAGGAAGACGCGGTTTTCACTGCTGCGTAGCATTCGGCTAGCTGCATAATACAGATGCAGTTTCGACCTTCACACTCGATTGGAAAAGAAGTTTTCGCTTTGGAAAAATTGCTGTTTGTGGGGGAATTAGACGTTTCCCTCTCAGGGGAATGACGTTCTCCACTGGTCATCCAACGGAGAAAACAGCATCGTTCCATCTCTCTCCGTCTCTGAGTAATCGCGATTTTTCTGAAAGAAATTGGCGGAGGCGCCGGGTATGAATTTAAACAAGCATTATCTCCGGAACGGTTGGAGTTAGGAAGATGCGGTTTTCACTGCTGCGTAGCATTCGGCCAGCTGCATAATACAGATGCAGTTTCGACCTTCACACTCGATTGGAAAAGAAGTTTTCGCTTTGGAAAAATTGCTGTTTGTGGGGGAATTAAGCGTTTCCCTCTCAGGGGAATGACGTTCTCCACTGGTCATCCAACGGAGAAAACAGCATCGTTCCATCTCTCTCCGTCTCTGAGTAATCGCGATTTTTCTGAAAGAAATTGGCGGAGGCGCCGGGTATGAATTTAAACAAGCATTATCTCCGGAACGGTTGGAGTTAGGAAGATGCGGTTTTCACTGCTCCGTAGCATTCGGCCAGCTGCATAATACAGATGCAGTTTCGACCTTCACACTCGATTGGAAAAGAAGTTTTCGCTTTGGAAAAATTGCTGTTTGTGGGGGAATTAAACGTTTCCCTCTCAGGGGAATGACGTTCTCCACTGGTCATCCAACGGAGGAAACAGCATCGTTCCATCTCTCTCCGTCTCTGAGTAATCGCGATTTTTCTGAAAAAAATTGGCGGAGGCGCCGGGTATGAAATTAAACAAGCAATATCTCAGGAACGGTTGGAGTTAGGAAGATGCGGTTTTCACTGCTGCGTAGCATTCGGCCAGCTGCATAATACAGATGCAGTTTCGACCTTCACACTCGATTGGAAAGGAAGTTTTCGCTTTGGAAAAATTGCTGTTTGTGGGGGAATTAAACGTTTCCCTCTCAGGGGAATGACGTTCTCCACTGGTCATCCAACGGAGAAAACAGCATCGTTCCATCTCTCTCCGTCTCTGAGTAATCGCGATTTTTCTGAAAAAAATTGGCGGAGGCGCCGGGTATGAAATTAAACAAGCAATATCTCCGGAACGGTTGGAGTTAGGAAGATGTGGTTTTCACTGCTGCGTAGCATTCGGCCAGCTGCATAATACAGATGCAGTTTCGAAATTCACACTCGATTGGAAAAGAAGTTTTCGTATTGGGGAAATTGCTGTTTGTGGGGGGAATTAAACGTTTCCATCTCAGGAGAATGACGTCCTCCACTGGTCATCCAACGGAGAAAACAGCATCGTTCCATCTCTCTCCGTCTCTGAGTAATCGCGATTTTTCTGAAAAAAATTGGCGGAGGCGCCGGGTATGAAATTAAACAAGCAATTTCTCTGGAACGGTTGGAGTTAGGAAGATGCGGTTTTCACTGCTGCGTAGCATTCGGCCAGCTGCATAATACAGATGCAGTTTCGACCTTCACACTCGATTGGAAAAGAAGTTTTCGCTTTGGAAAAATTGCTGTTTGTGGGGGAATTAAACGTTTCCCTCTCAGGGGAATGACGTTCTCCACTGGTCATCCAACGGAGGAAACAGCATCGTTCCATCTCTCTCCGTCTCTGAGTAATCGCGATTTTTCTGAAAAAAATTGGCGGAGGCGCCGGGTATGAAATTAAACAAGCAATTTCTCCGGAACGGTTGGAGTTAGGAAGATGCGGTTTTCACTGCTGCGTAGCATTCGGCCAGCTGCATAATACAGATGCAGTTTCGACCTTCACACTCGATTGGAAAAGAAGTTTTCGCGTTGGAAAAATTGCTGTTTGTGGGGGAATTAAACGTTTCCCTCTCAGGGGAATGACGTTCTCCACTGGTCATCCAACGGAGGAAACAGCATCGTTCCATCTCTCTCCGTCTCTGAGTAATAGCGATTTTTCTGAAAGAAATTGGCGGAGGCGCCGGGTATGAATTTAAACAAGCATTATCTCCGGAACGGTTTTAGTTAGGAAGATGTGGTTTTCACTGCTGCGTAGCATTCGGCCAGCTGCATAATACAGATGCAGTTTCGACCTTCACACTCGATTGGAAAAGAAGTTTTCGCTTTGGAAAAATTGCTGTTTGTGGAGGAATTAAACGTTTCCCTCTAATTAGAATGACGTTTTTCCACTGGTCATCCAGCGGAGAAAACAGCATCGTTCCATCTCTCTCCGTCTCTGAGTTATCCCGATTTTTCTGAAGGAAATTGGCGGAGGCGCCGGGTATGAATTTAAACAAGCATTATCTCCGGAACGGTTGGAGTTAGGAAGATGTGGTTTTCACTGCTGCGTGTCATTCGACCAGCTGCATAATACAGATGCAGTTTCGACCTTCACACTCGATTGGAAAAGAAGTTCTCGCTTTGGAAAAATTGCTGTTTGTGGGGGAATTAAACGTTTCCCTCTCAGGGGAATGACGTTCTCCACTGGTCATCCAACGGAGAAAACAGCATCGTTCCATCTCTCTCCGTCTCTGAGTAATCGCGATTTTTCTGAAAGAAATTGGCGGAGGCGCCGGGTATGAATTTAAACAAGCATTATCTCCGGAACGGTTGGAGTTAGGAAGATGCGGTTTTCACTGCTGCGTAGCATTC
The DNA here is from genome assembly GCA_036172665.1 of Prosopocoilus inquinatus. Taxonomy (NCBI): domain Eukaryota; kingdom Metazoa; phylum Arthropoda; class Insecta; order Coleoptera; family Lucanidae; genus Prosopocoilus; species Prosopocoilus inquinatus. The sequence continues at coordinate 62,788,086 of CM069871.1, forward strand.
GGCCAGCTGCATAATACAGATGCAGTTTCGACCTTCACACTCGATTGGAAAAGAAGTTTTCGCTTTGGAAAAATTGCTGTTTGTGGGGGAATTAAGCGTTTCCCTCTCAGGGGAATGACGTTCTCCACTGGTCATCCAACGGAGAAAACAGCATCGTTCCATCTCTCTCCGTCTCTGAGTAATAGCGATTTTTCTGAAAGAAATTGGCGGAGGCGCCGGGTATGAATTTAAACAAGCATTATCTCCGGAACGGTTGGAGTTAGGAAGATGCGGTTTTCACTGCTACGTAGCATTCGGCCAGCTGCATAAAACAGATGCAGTTTCGACCTTCACACTCGATTGGAAAAGAAGTTTTCGCTTTGGAAAAATTGCTGTTTGTGGGGGAATTAAACGTTTCCCTCTCAGGGGAATGACGTTCTCCACTGGTCATCCAACGGAGGAAACAGCATCGTTCCATCTCTCTCCGTCTCTGAGTAATCGCGATTTTTCTGAAAAAAATTGGCGGAGGCGCCGGGTATGAAATTAAACAAGCAATATCTCCGGAACGGTTGGAGTTAGGAAGATGCGGTTTTCACTGCTGCGTAGCATTCGGCCAGCTGCATAATACAGATGCAGTTTCGACCTTCACACTCGATTGGAAAAGAAGTTTTCGCTTTGGAAAAATTGCTGTTTGTGGGGGAATTAAACGTTTCCCTCTCAGGGGAATGACGTTCTCCACTGGTCATCCAACGGAGGAAACAGCATCGTTCCATCTCTCTCCGTCTCTGAGTAATCGCGATTTTTCTGAAAGAAATTGGCGGAGGCGCCGGGTATGAATTTAAACAAGCATTATCTCCGGAACGGTTGGAGTTAGGAAGATGCGGTTTTCACTGCTGCGTAGCATTCGGCCAGCTGCATAATACAGATGCAGTTTCGACCTTCACACTCGATAGGAAAAGAAGTTTTCGCTTTGGATAAATTGCTGTTTGTGGGGGAATTAAACGTTTCCCTCTCAGGAGAATGACGTTCTCCACTGGTCATCTAACGGAGAAAACAGCATCGTTCTATCTCTCTCTGTCTATGAATAATCGCGATTTTACTGAAAGAAATTGGCGGAGGCGCCGGGTATGAATTTAAACAAGATATTGCTTGTTTAAATTTTTGCACGAACACTCGCATGAGCACTCGCACGAACATTCGCACGAGCACTCGCACGAGCACTTTTACGAGCATTCGCACGAGAACTCGCACGAGCACTCACACGAACATTCGCACGAGCACTTGCACGAACATTCTCACGAGCACTTGCACGAACACCCGCACGAGCACTCGCACGAGCACTCGCATGAGCACTCGCACGAGCAATCGCATGAACATTCGCACGAGCACTCGCACGAGCACGAGCACTGGCACAAACATTCGCACGAGCTGCATAATATAGATGCATTTTCGCTCTTCACACTCGATAGGAAAAGAAGTTTTCGCTTTGGAAAAATTGCTGTTTGTGGGGGAATTAAACGTTTCCCTCTCAGGGGAATGACGTTCTCCACTGGTCATCCAACGGAGAAAACAGCATCGTTCCATCTCTCTCCGTCTCTGAGTAATAGCGATTTTTCTGAAAGAAATTGGCGGAGGCGCCGGGTATGAATTTTAACAAGCATTATCTCCGGAACGGTTGGAGTTAGGAAGATGCGGTTTTCACTGCTGCGTAGCATTCGGCCAGCTGCATAATACAGATGCAGTTTCGACCTTCACACTCGATTGGAAAAGAAGTTTTCGCTTTGGAAAAATTGCTGTTTGTGGGGGAATTAAACGTTTCCCTCTCAGGAGAATGACGTTCTCCACTGGTCATCCAGCGGAGAAAACAGCATCGTTCCATCTCTCTCCGTCTCTGAGTAATCGCGATTTTTCTGAAAAAAATTGGCGGAGGCGCCGGGTATGAAATTAAACAAGCAATATCTCCGGAACGGTTGGAGTTAGGAAGATGCGGTTTTCACTGCTGCGTAGCATTCGGCCAGCTGCATAATACAGATGCAGTTTCGACCTTCACACTCGATTGGAAAAGAAGTTTTCGCTTTGGAAAAATTGCTGTTTGTGGGGGAATTAAACGTTTCCCTCTCAGGGGAATGACGTTCTCCACTGGTCATCCAACGGAGAAAACAGCATCGTTCCATCTCTCTCCGTCTCTGAGTAATCGCGATTTTTCTGAAAAAAATTGGCGGAGGCGCCGGGTATGAAATTAAACAAGCAATATCTCCGGAACGGTTGGAGTTAGGAAGATGCGGTTTTCACTGCTGCGTAGCATTCGGCCAGCTGCATAATACAGATGCAGTTTCGACCTTCACACTCGATTGGAAAAGAAGTTTTCGCTTTGGAAAAATTGCTGTTTGTGGGGGAATTAAACGTTTCCCTCTCAGGGGAATGACGTTCTCCACTGGTCATCCAACGGAGAAAACAGCATCGTTCCATCTCTCTCCGTCTCTGAGTAATCGCGATTTTTCTGAAAAAAATTGGCGGAGGCGCCGGGTATGAAATTAAACAAGCAATATCTCCGGAACGGTTGGAGTTAGGAAGATGCGGTTTTCACTGCTGCGTAGCATTCGGCCAGCTGCATAATACAGATGCAGTTTCGACCTTCACACTCGATTGGAAAAGAAGTTTTCGCTTTGGAAAAATTGCTGTTTGTGGGGGAATTAAACGTTTCCCTCTCAGGGGAATGACGTTCTCCACTGGTCATCCAACGGAGGAAACAGCATCGTTCCATCTCTCTCCGTCTCTGAGTAATCGCGATTTTTCTGAAAAAAATTGGCGGAGGCGCCGGGTATGAAATTAAACAAGCAATATCTCCGGAACGGTTGGAGTTAGGAAGATGTGGTTTTCACTGCTGCGTAGCATTCGGCCAGCTGCATAATACAGATGCAGTTTCGAAATTCACACTCGATTGGAAAAGAAGTTTTCGTATTGGGGAAATTGCTGTTTGTGGGGGGAATTAAACGTTTCCATCTCAGGAGAATGACGTCCTCCACTGGTCATCCAACGGAGAAAACAGCATCGTTCCATCTCTCTCCGTCTCTGAGTAATCGCGATTTTTCTGAAAAAAATTGGCGGAGGCGCCGGGTATGAAATTAAACAAGCAATTTCTCTGGAACGGTTGGAGTTAGGAAGATGCGGTTTTCACTGCTGCGTAGCATTCGGCCAGCTGCATAATACAGATGCAGTTTCGACCTTCACACTCGATTGGAAAAGAAGTTTTCGCTTTGGAAAAATTGCTGTTTGTGGGGGAATTAAACGTTTCCCTCTCAGGGGAATGACGTTCTCCACTGGTCATCCAACGGAGGAAACAGCATCGTTCCATCTCTCTCCGTCTCTGAGTAATCGCGATTTTTCTGAAAAAAATTGGCGGAGGCGCCGGGTATGAAATTAAACAAGCAATTTCTCCGGAACGGTTGGAGTTAGGAAGATGCGGTTTTCACTGCTGCGTAGCATTCGGCCAGCTGCATAATACAGATGCAGTTTCGACCTTCACACTCGATTGGAAAAGAAGTTTTCGCTTTGGAAAAATTGCTGTTTGTGGGGGAATTAAACGTTTCCCTCTCAGGGGAATGACGTTCTCCACTGGTCATCCAACGGAGGAAACAGCATCGTTCCATCTCTCTCCGTCTCTGAGTAATAGCGATTTTTCTGAAAGAAATTGGCGGAGGCGCCGGGTATGAATTTAAACAAGCATTATCTCCGGAACGGTTGGAGTTAGGAAGATGTGGTTTTCACTGCTGCGTAGCATTCGGCCAGCTGCATAATACAGATGCAGTTTCGACCTTCACACTCGATTGGAAAAGAAGTTTTCGCTTTGGAAAAATTGCTGTTTGTGGAGGAATTAAACGTTTCCCTCTAATTAGAATGACGTTTTTCCACTGGTCATCCAGCGGAGAAAACAGCATCGTTCCATCTCTCTCCGTCTCTGAGTTATCCCGATTTTTCTGAAGGAAATTGGCGGAGGCGCCGGGTATGAAATTAAACAAGCATTATCTCCGGAACGGTTGGAGTTAGGAAGATGTGGTTTTCACTGCTGCGTGTCATTCGACCAGCTGCATAATACAGATGCAGTTTCGACCTTCACACTCGATTGGAAAAGAAGTTCTCGCTTTGGAAAAATTGCTGTTTGTGGGGGAATTAAACGTTTCCCTCTCAGGGGAATGACGTTCTCCACTGGTCATCCAACGGAGAAAACAGCATCGTTCCATCTCTCTCCGTCTCTGAGTAATCGCGATTTTTCTGAAAGAAATTGGCGGAGGCGCCGGGTATGAATTTAAACAAGCATTATCTCCGGAACGGTTGGAGTTAGGAAGATGCGGTTTTCACTGCTGCGTAGCATTCGGCCAGCTGCATAATACAGATGCAGTTTCGACCTTCACACTCGATTGGAAAAGAAGTTTTCGCTTTGGAAAAATTGCTGTTTGTGGGGGAATTAAGCGTTTCCCTCTCAGGGGAATGACGTTCTCCACTGGTCATCCAACGGAGAAAACAGCATCGTTCCATCTCTCTCCGTCTCTGAGTAATAGCGATTTTTCTGAAAGAAATTGGCGGAGGCGCCGGGTATGAATTTAAACAAGCATTATCTCCGGAACGGTTGGAGTTAGGAAGATGCGGTTTTCACTGCTACGTAGCATTCGGCCAGCTGCATAAAACAGATGCAGTTTCGACCTTCACACTCGATTGGAAAAGAAGTTTTCGCTTTGGAAAAATTGCTGTTTGTGGGGGAATTAAACGTTTCCCTCTCAGGGGAATGACGTTCTCCACTGGTCATCCAACGGAGGAAACAGCATCGTTCCATCTCTCTCCGTCTCTGAGTAATCGCGATTTTTCTGAAAAAAATTGGCGGAGGCGCCGGGTATGAAATTAAACAAGCAATATCTCCGGAACGGTTGGAGTTAGGAAGATGCGGTTTTCACTGCTGCGTAGCATTCGGCCAGCTGCATAATACAGATGCAGTTTCGACCTTCACACTCGATTGGAAAAGAAGTTTTCGCTTTGGAAAAATTGCTGTTTGTGGGGGAATTAAACGTTTCCCTCTCAGGGGAATGACGTTCTCCACTGGTCATCCAACGGAGGAAACAGCATCGTTCCATCTCTCTCCGTCTCTGAGTAATCGCGATTTTTCTGAAAGAAATTGGCGGAGGCGCCGGGTATGAATTTAAACAAGCATTATCTCCGGAACGGTTGGAGTTAGGAAGACGCGGTTTTCACTGCTGCGTAGCATTCGGCCAGCTGCATAATACAGATGCAGTTTCGACCTTCACACTCGATTGGAAAAGAAGTTTTCGCTTTGGAAAACTTGCTGTTTGTGGGGTAATTAAACGTTTCCCTCTCAGGAGAATGACGTTCTCCACTGGTCATCTAACGGAGAAAACAGCATCGTTCTATCTCTCTCTGTCTATGAATAATCGCGATTTTACTGAAAGAAATTGGCGGAGGCGCCGGGTATGAATTTAAACAAGATATTGCTTGTTTAAATTTTTGCACGAACACTCGCATGAGCACTCGCACGAACATTCGCACGAGCACTCGCACGAGCACTTTTACGAGCATTCGCACGAGAACTCGCACGAGCACTCACACGAACATTCGCACGAGCACTTGCACGAACATTCTCACGAGCACTTGCACGAACACCCGCACGAGCACTCGCACGAGCACTCGCATGAGCACTCGCACGAGCAATCGCATGAACATTCGCACGAGCACTCGCACGAGCACGAGCACTGGCACAAACATTCGCACGAGCTGCATAATATAGATGCATTTTCGCTCTTCACACTCGATAGGAAAAGAAGTTTTCGCTTTGGAAAAATTGCTGTTTGTGGGGGAATTAAACGTTTCCCTCTCAGGGGAATGACGTTCTCCACTGGTCATCCAACGGAGAAAACAGCATCGTTCCATCTCTCTCCGTCTCTGAGTAATAGCGATTTTTCTGAAAGAAATTGGCGGAGGCGCCGGGTATGAATTTTAACAAGCATTATCTCCGGAACGGTTGGAGTTAGGAAGATGCGGTTTTCACTGCTGCGTAGCATTCGGCCAGCTGCATAATACAGATGCAGTTTCGACCTTCACACTCGATTGGAAAAGAAGTTTTCGCTTTGGAAAAATTGCTGTTTGTGGGGGAATTAAACGTTTCCCTCTCAGGAGAATGACGTTCTCCACTGGTCATCCAGCGGAGAAAACAGCATCGTTCCATCTCTCTCCGTCTCTGAGTAATCGCGATTTTTCTGAAAAAAATTGGCGGAGGCGCCGGGTATGAAATTAAACAAGCAATATCTCCGGAACGGTTGGAGTTAGGAAGATGCGGTTTTCACTGCTGCGTAGCATTCGGCCAGCTGCATAATACAGATGCAGTTTCGACCTTCACACTCGATTGGAAAAGAAGTTTTCGCTTTGGAAAAATTGCTGTTTGTGGGGGAATTAAACGTTTCCCTCTCAGGGGAATGACGTTCTCCACTGGTCATCCAACGGAGAAAACAGCATCGTTCCATCTCTCTCCGTCTCTGAGTAATCGCGATTTTTCTGAAAAAAATTGGCGGAGGCGCCGGGTATGAAATTAAACAAGCAATATCTCCGGAACGGTTGGAGTTAGGAAGATGCGGTTTTCACTGCTGCGTAGCATTCGGCCAGCTGCATAATACAGATGCAGTTTCGACCTTCACACTCGATTGGAAAAGAAGTTTTCGCTTTGGAAAAATTGCTGTTTGTGGGGGAATTAAACGTTTCCCTCTCAGGGGAATGACGTTCTCCACTGGTCATCCAACGGAGAAAACAGCATCGTTCCATCTCTCTCCGTCTCTGAGTAATCGCGATTTTTCTGAAAAAAATTGGCGGAGGCGCCGGGTATGAAATTAAACAAGCAATATCTCCGGAACGGTTGGAGTTAGGAAGATGCGGTTTTCACTGCTGCGTAGCATTCGGCCAGCTGCATAATACAGATGCAGTTTCGACCTTCACACTCGATTGGAAAAGAAGTTTTCGCTTTGGAAAAATTGCTGTTTGTGGGGGAATTAAACGTTTCCCTCTCAGGGGAATGACGTTCTCCACTGGTCATCCAACGGAGGAAACAGCATCGTTCCATCTCTCTCCGTCTCTGAGTAATCGCGATTTTTCTGAAAAAAATTGGCGGAGGCGCCGGGTATGAATTTAAACAAGCATTATCTCCGGAACGGTTGGAGTTAGGAAGACGCGGTTTTCACTGCTGCGTAGCATTCGGCGAGCTGCATAATACAGATGCAGTTTCGACCTTCACACTCGATTGGAAAAGAAGTTTTCGCTTTGGAAAAATTGCTGTTTGTGGGGGAATTAAACGTTTCCCTCTCAGGGGAATGACGTTCTCCACTGGTCATCCAACGGAGGAAACAGCATCGTTCCATCTCTCTCCGTCTCTGAGTAATCGCGATTTTTCTGAAAAAAATTGGCGGAGGCGCCGGGTATGAAATTAAACAAGCAATTTCTCCGGAACGGTTGGAGTTAGGAAGATGCGGTTTTCACTGCTGCGTAGCATTCGGCCAGCTGCATAATACAGATGCAGTTTCGACCTTCACACTCGATTGGAAAAGAAGTTTTCGCTTTGGAAAAATTGCTGTTTGTGGGGGAATTAAACGTTTCCCTCTCAGGGGAATGACGTTCTCCACTGGTCATCCAACGGAGGAAACAGCATCGTTCTATCTCTCTCCGTCTCTGAGTAATCGCGATTTTTCTGAAAAAAATTGGCGGAGGCGCCGGGTATGAATTTAAACAAGCAATATCTCCGGAACGGTTGGAGTTAGGAAGATGTGGTTTTCACTGCTGCGTGTCATTCGACCAGCTGCATAATACAGATGCAGTTTCGACCTTCACACTCGATTGGAAAAGAAGTTCTCGCTTTGGAAAAATTGCTGTTTGTGGGGGAATTAAACGTTTCCCTCTCAGGGGAATGACGTTCTCCACTGGTCATCCAACGGAGAAAACAGCATCGTTCCATCTCTCTCCGTCTCTGAGTAATCGCGATTTTTCTGAAAGAAATTGGCGGAGGCGCCGGGTATGAATTTAAACAAGCATTATCTCCGGAACGGTTGGAGTTAGGAAGATGCGGTTTTCACTGCTGCGTAGCATTCGGCCAGCTGCATAATACAGATGCAGTTTCGACCTTCACACTCGATTGGAAAAGAAGTTTTCGCTTTGGAAAAATTGCTTTTTGTGGGGGAATTAAGCGTTTCCCTCTCAGGGGAATGACGTTCTCCACTGGTCATCCAACGGAGAAAACAGCATCGTTCCATCTCTCTCCGTCTCTGAGTAATCGCGATTTTTCTGAAAGAAATTGGCGGAGGCGCCGGGTATGAATTTAAACAAGCATTATCTCCGGAACGGTTGGAGTTAGGAAGATGCGGTTTTCACTGCTACGTAGCATTCGGCCAGCTGCATAATACAGATGCAGTTTCGACCTTCACACTCGATTGGAAAAGAAGTTTTCGCTTTGGAAAAATTGCTGTTTGTGGGGGAATTAAACGTTTCCCTCTCAGGGGAATGACGTTCTCCACTGGTCATCCAACGGAGGAAACAGCATCGTTCCATCTCTCTCCGTCTCTGAGTAATCGCGATTTTTCTGAAAAAAATTGGCGGAGGCGCCGGGTATGAAATTAAACAAGCAATATCTCCGGAACGGTTGGAGTTAGGAAGATGCGGTTTTCACTGCTGCGTAGCATTCGGCCAGCTGCATAATACAGATGCAGTTTCGACCTTCACACTCGATTGGAAAAGAAGTTTTCGCTTTGGAAAAATTGCTGTTTGTGGGGGAATTAAACGTTTCCCTCTCAGGGGAATGACTTTCTCCACTGGTCATCCAACGGAGGAAACAGCATCGTTCCATCTCTCTCCGTCTCTGAGTAATCGCGATTTTTCTGAAAGAAATTGGCGGAGGCGCCGGGTATGAATTTAAACAAGCATTATCTCCGGAACGGTTGGAGTTAGGAAGATGCGGTTTTCACTGCTGCGTAGCATTCGGCCAGCTGCATAATACAGATGCAGTTTCGACCTTCACACTCGATAGGAAAAGAAGTTTTCGCTTTGGATAAATTGCTGTTTGTGGGGGAATTAAACGTTTCCCTCTCAGGGGAATGACGTTCTCCACTGGTCATCCAACGGAGGAAACAGCATCGTTCCATCTCTCTCCGTCTCTGAGTAATAGCGATTTTTCTGAAAGAAATTGGCGGAGGCGCCGGGTATGAATTTAAACAAGCATTATCTCCGGAACGGTTGGAGTTAGGAAGATGCGGTTTTCACTGCTGCGTAGCATTCGGCCAGCTGCATAATACAGATGCAGTTTCGACCTTCACACTCGATTGGAAAAGAAGTTTTCGCTTTGGAAAAATTGCTGTTTGTGGGGGAATTAAACGTTTCCCTCTCAGGGGAATGACGTTCTCCACTGGTCATCCAACGGAGGAAACAGCATCGTTCCATCTCTCTCCGTCTCTGAGTAATCGCGATTTTTCTGAAAAAAATTGGCGGAGGCGCCGGGTATGAAATTAAACAAGCAATTTCTCCGGAACGGTTGGAGTTAGGAAGATGCGGTTTTCACTGCTGCGTAGCATTCGGCCAGCTGCATAATACAGATGCAGTTTCGACCTTCACACTCGATTGGAAAAGAAGTTTTCGCTTTGGAAAAATTGCTGTTTGTGGGGGAATTAAACGTTTCCCTCTCAGGGGAATGACGTTCTCCACTGGTCATCCAACGGAGGAAACAGCATCGTTCCATCTCTCTCCGTCTCTGAGTAATAGCGATTTTTCTGAAAGAAATTGGCGGAGGCGCCGGGTATGAATTTAAACAAGCATTATCTCCGGAACGGTTGGAGTTAGGAAGATGCGGTTTTCACTGCTGCGTAGCATTCGGCCAGCTGCATAATACAGATGCAGTTTCGACCTTCACACTCGATTGGAAAAGAAGTTTTCGCTTTGGAAAAATTGCTGTTTGTGGGGGAATTAAGCGTTTCCCTCTCAGGGGAATGACGTTCTCCACTGGTCATCCAACGGAGAAAACAGCATCGTTCCATCTCTCTCCGTCTCTGAGTAATCGCGATTTTTCTGAAAGAAATTGGCGGAGGCGCCGGGTATGAATTTAAACAAGCATTATCTCCGGAACGGTTGGAGTTAGGAAGATGCGGTTTTCACTGCTGCGTAGCATTCGGCCAGCTGCATAATACAGATGCAGTTTCGACCTTCACACTCGATTGGAAAAGAAGTTTTCGCTTTGGAAAAATTGCTGTTTGTGGGGGAATTAAACGTTTCCCTCTCAGGGGAATGACGTTCTCCACTGGTCATCCAACGGAGGAAACAGCATCGTTCCATCTCTCTCCGTCTCTGAGTAATAGCGATTTTTCTGAAAGAAATTGGCGGAGGCGCCGGGTATGAATTTAAACAAGCATTATCTCCGGAACGGTTGGAGTTAGGAAGACGCGGTTTTCACTGCTGCGTAGCATTCGGCGAGCTGCATAATACAGATGCAGTTTCGACCTTCACACTCGATTGGAAAAGAAGTTTTCGCTTTGGAAAAATTGCTGTTTGTGGGGGAATTAAACGTTTCCCTCTCAGGGGAATGACGTTCTCCACTGGTCATCCAACGGAGGAAACAGCATCGTTCCATCTCTCTCCGTCTCTGAGTAATCGCGATTTTTCTGAAAAAAATTGGCGGAGGCGCCGGGTATGAAATTAAACAAGCAATATCTCCGGAACGGTTGGAGTTAGGAAGATGCGGTTTTCACTGCTGCGTAGCATTCGGCCAGCTGCATAATACAGATGCAGTTTCGACCTTCACACTCGATTGGAAAAGAAGTTTTCGCTTTGGAAAAGTTGCTGTTTGTGGGGGAATTAAACGTTTCCCTCTCAGGGGAATGACGTTCTCCACTGGTCATCCAACGGAGAAAACAGCATCGTTTCATCTCTCTCCGTCTCTGAGTAATCGCGATTTTTCTGAAAAAAATTGGCGGAGGCGCCGGGTATGAATTTAAACAAGCAATATCTCCGGAACGGTTGGAGTTAGGAAGATGCGGTTTTCACTGCTGCGTAGCATTCGGCCAGCTGCATAATACAGATGCAGTTTCGACCTTCACACTCGATTGGAAAAGAAGTTTTCGCTTTGGAAAAATTGCTGTTTGTGGAGGAATTAAACGTTTCCCTCTCAGGGGAATGACGTTCTCCACTGGTCATCCAACGGAGAAAACAGCATCGTTCCATCTCTCTCCATCTCTGAGTAATCGCGATTTTTCTGAAAAAAATTGGCGGAGGCGCCGGGTATGAATTTAAACAAGCAATATCTCCGGAACGGTTGGAGTTAGGAAGATGTGGTTTTCACTGCTGCGTAGCATTCGGCCAGCTGCATAATACAGATGCAGTTTCGAAATTCACACTCGATTGGAAAAGAAGTTTTCGTATTGGGGAAATTGCTGTTTGTGGGGGAATTAAACGTTTCCATCTCAGGAGAATGACGTTCTCCACTGGTCATCCAACGGAGAAAACAGCATCGTTCCATCTCTCTCCATCTCTGAGTAATCGCGATTTTTCAGAAAGAAATTGGCGGAGGCGCCGGGTATGAATTTAAACAAGCATTATCTCCGGAACGGTTGGAGTTAGGAAGACGCGGTTTTCACTGCTGCGTAGCATTCGGCCAGCTGCATAATACAGATGCAGTTTCGACCTTCACACTCGATTGGAAAAGAAGTTTTCGCTTTGGAAAAATTGCTGTTTGTGGGGGAATTAAACGTTTCCCTCTCAGGGGAATGACGTTCTCCACTGGTCATCCAACGGAGAAAACAGCATCGTTCTATCTCTCTCCGTCTCTGAGTAATCGCGATTTTTCTGAAAGAAATTGGCGGAGGCGCCGGGTATGAATTTAAACAAGCATTATCTCCGGAACGGTTGGAGTTAGGAAGATGCGGTTTTCACTGCTGCGTAGCATTCGGCCAGCTGCATAATACAGATGCAGTTTCGACCTTCACACTCGATTGGAAAAGAAGTTTTCGCTTTGGAAAAATTGCTTTTTGTGGGGGAATTAAGCGTTTCCCTCTCAGGGGAATGACGTTCTCCACTGGTCATCCAACGGAGAAAACAGCATCGTTCCATCTCTCTCCGTCTCTGAGTAATCGCGATTTTTCTGAAAGAAATTGGCGGAGGCGCCGGGTATGAATTTAAACAAGCATTATCTCCGGAACGGTTGGAGTTAGGAAGATGCGGTTTTCACTGCTACGTAGCATTCGGCCAGCTGCATAATACAGATGCAGTTTCGACCTTCACACTCGATTGGAAAAGAAGTTTTCGCTTTGGAAAAATTGCTGTTTGTGGGGGAATTAAACGTTTCCCTCTCAGGGGAATGACGTTCTCCACTGGTCATCCAACGGAGGAAACAGCATCGTTCCATCTCTCTCCGTCTCTGAGTAATCGCGATTTTTCTGAAAAAAATTGGCGGAGGCGCCGGGTATGAAATTAAACAAGCAATATCTCCGGAACGGTTGGAGTTAGGAAGATGCGGTTTTCACTGCTGCGTAGCATTCGGCCAGCTGCATAATACAGATGCAGTTTCGACCTTCACACTCGATTGGAAAAGAAGTTTTCGCTTTGGAAAAATTGCTGTTTGTGGGGGAATTAAACGTTTCCCTCTCAGGGGAATGACTTTCTCCACTGGTCATCCAACGGAGGAAACAGCATCGTTCCATCTCTCTCCGTCTCTGAGTAATCGCGATTTTTCTGAAAGAAATTGGCGGAGGCGCCGGGTATGAATTTAAACAAGCATTATCTCCGGAACGGTTGGAGTTAGGAAGATGCGGTTTTCACTGCTGCGTAGCATTCGGCCAGCTGCATAATACAGATGCAGTTTCGACCTTCACACTCGATAGGAAAAGAAGTTTTCGCTTTGGATAAATTGCTGTTTGTGGGGGAATTAAACGTTTCCCTCTCAGGGGAATGACGTTCTCCACTGGTCATCCAACGGAGGAAACAGCATCGTTCCATCTCTCTCCGTCTCTGAGTAATAGCGATTTTTCTGAAAGAAATTGGCGGAGGCGCCGGGTATGAATTTAAACAAGCATTATCTCCGGAACGGTTGGAGTTAGGAAGATGCGGTTTTCACTGCTGCGTAGCATTCGGCCAGCTGCATAATACAGATGCAGTTTCGACCTTCACACTCGATTTTAAAAGAAGTTTTCGCTTTGGAAAAATTGCTGTTTGTGGGGGAATTAAACGTTTCCCTCTCAGGGGAATGACGTTCTCCACTGGTCATCCAACGGAGGAAACAGCATCGTTCCATCTCTCTCCGTCTCTGAGTAATCGCGATTTTTCTGAAAAAAATTGGCGGAGGCGCCGGGTATGAAATTAAACAAGCAATTTCTCCGGAACGGTTGGAGTTAGGAAGATGCGGTTTTCACTGCTGCGTAGCATTCGGCCAGCTGCATAATACAGATGCAGTATCGACCTTCACACTCGATTGGAAAAGAAGTTTTCGCTTTGGAAAAATTGCTGTTTGTGGGGGAATTAAACGTTTCCCTCTCAGGGGAATGACGTTCTCCACTGGTCATCCAACGGAGGAAACAGCATCGTTCCATCTCTCTCCGTCTCTGAGTAATAGCGATTTTTCTGAAAGAAATTGGCGGAGGCGCCGGGTATGAATTTAAACAAGCATTATCTCCGGAACGGTTGGAGTTAGGAAGATGTGGTTTTCACTGCTGCGTAGCATTCGGCCAGCTGCATAATACAGATGCAGTTTCGACCTTCACACTCGATTGGAAAAGAAGTTTTCGCTTTGGAAAAATTGCTGTTTGTGGAGGAATTAAACGTTTCCCTCTCATTAGAATGACGTTTTTCCACTGGTCATCCAGCGGAGAAAACAGCATCGTTCCATCTCTCTCCGTCTCTGAGTTATCCCGATTTTTCTGAAGGAAATTGGCGGAGGCGCCGGGTATGAATTTAAACAAGCATTATCTCCGGAACGGTTGGAGTTAGGAAGATGTGGTTTTCACTGCTGCGTGTCATTCGACCAGCTGCATAATACAGATGCAGTTTCGACCTTCACACTCGATTGGAAAAGAAGTTCTCGCTTTGGAAAAATTGCTGTTTGTGGGGGAATTAAACGTTTCCCTCTCAGGGGAATGACGTTCTCCACTGGTCATCCAACGGAGGAAACAGCATCGTTCCATCTCTCTCCGTCTCTGAGTAATCGCGATTTTTCTGAAAGAAATTGGCGGAGGCGCCGGGTATGAATTTAAACAAGCATTATCTCCGGAACGGTTGGAGTTAGGAAGATGCGGTTTTCACTGCTGCGTAGCATTCGGCCAGCTGCATAATACAGATGCAGTTTCGACCTTCACACTCGATTGGAAAAGAAGTTTTCGCTTTGGAAAAATTGCTGTTTGTGGGGGAATTAAGCGTTTCCCTCTCAGGGGAATGACGTTCTCCACTGGTCATCCAACGGAGAAAACAGCATCGTTCCATCTCTCTCCGTCTCTGAGTAATAGCGATTTTTCTGAAAGAAATTGGCGGAGGCGCCGGGTATGAAATTAAACAAGCAATATCTCCGGAACGGTTGGAGTTAGGAAGATGCGGTTTTCACTGCTACGTAGCATTCGGCCAGCTGCATAATACAGATGCAGTTTCGACCTTCACACTCGATTGGAAAAGAAGTTTTCGCTTTGGAAAAATTGCTGTTTGTGGGGGAATTAAACGTTTCCCTCTCAGGGGAATGACGTTCTCCACTGGTCATCCAACGGAGGAAACAGCATCGTTCCATCTCTCTCCGTCTCTGAGTAATCGCGATTTTTCTGAAAAAAATTGGCGGAGGCGCCGGGTATGAAATTAAACAAGCAATATCTCCGGAACGGCTGGAGTTAGGAAGATGCGGTTTTCACTGCTGCGTAGCATTCGGCCAGCTGCATAATACAGATGCAGTTTCGACCTTCACACTCGATTGGAAAAGAAGTTTTCGCTTTGGAAAAATTGCTGTTTGTGGGGGAATTAAACGTTTCCCTCTCAGGGGAATGACGTTCTCCACTGGTCATCCAACGGAGAAAACAGCATCGTTCTATCTCTCTCCGTCTCTGAGTAATAGCGATTTTTCTGAAAGAAATTGGCGGAGGCGCCGGGTATGAATTTAAACAAGCATTATCTCCGGAACGGTTGGAGTTAGGAAGATGCGGTTTTCACTGCTGCGTAGCATTCGGCCAGCTGCATAATACAGATGCAGTTTCGACCTTCACACTCTATTGGAAAAGAAGTTTTCGCTTTGGAAAAATTGCTGTTTGTGGGGGAATTAAACGTTTCCCTCTCAGGGGAATGACGTTCTCCACTGGTCATCCAACGGAGGAAACAGCATCGTTCTATCTCTCTCCGTCTATGAGTAATAGCGATTTTTCTGAAAGAAATTGGCGGAGGCGCCGGGTATGAATTTAAACAAGCATTATCTCCGGAACGGTTGGAGTTAGGAAGACGCGGTTTTCACTGCTGCGTAGCATTCGGCCAGCTGCATAATACAGATGCAGTTTCGACCTTCACACTCGATAGGAAAAGAAGTTTTCGCTTTGGATAAATTGCTGTTTGTGGGGGAATTAAACGTTTCCCTCTCAGGAGAATGACGTTCTCCACTGGTCATCCAACGGAGAAAACAGCATCGTTCTATCTCTCTCTGTCTATGAATAATCGCGATTTTACTGAAAGAAATTGGCGGAGGCGCCGGGTATGAATTTAAACAAGATATTGCTTGTTTAAATTTTTGCACGAACACTCGCATGAGCACTCGCACGAACATTCGCACGAGCACTCGCACGAGCACTCTTACGAGCATTTGCACGAGAACTCGCACGAGCACTCACACGAACATTCGCACGAGCACTTGCACGAACATTCTCACGAGCACTTGCACGAACACCCGCGCGAGCAATCGCACGAGCACTCGCATGAGCACTCGCACGAGCAATCGCATGAACATTCGCACGAGCACTCGCACGAGCACGAGCACTGGCACAAACATTCGCACGAGCTGCATAATACAGATGCAGTTTCGCTCTTCACACTCGATAGGAAAAGAAGTTTTCGCTTTGGAAAAATTGCTGTTTGTGGGGGAATTAAACGTTTCCCTCTCAGGAGAATGACGTTCTCCACTGGTCATCCAGCGGAGAAAACAGCATCGTTCCATCTCTCTCCGTCTCTGAGTAATAGCGATTTTTCTGAAAGAAATTGGCGGAGGCGCCGGGTATGAATTTAAACAAGCATTATCTCCGGAACGGTTGGAGTTAGGAAGACGCGGTTTTCACTGCTGCGTAGCATTCGGCCAGCTGCATAATACAGATGCAGTTTCGACCTTCACACTCGATTGGAAAAGAAGTTTTCGCTTTGGAAAAATTGCTGTTTGTGGGGGAATTAAACTTTTCCCTCTCAGGGGAATGACGTTCTCCACTGGTCATCCAACGGAGAAAACAGCATCGTTCCATCTCTCTCCGTCTCTGAGTAATCGCAATTTTTCTGAAAAAAATTGGCGGAGGCGCCGGGTATGAATTTAAACAAGCATTATCTCCGAAACGGTTGGAGTTAGGAAGATGCGGTTTTCACTGCTGCGTAGCATTCGGCCAGCTGCATAATACAGATGCAGTTTCGACCTTCACACTCGATTGGAAAAGAAGTTTTCGCTTTGGAAAAATTGCTGTTTGTGGGGGAATTAAGCGTTTCCCTCTCAGGGGAATGACGTTCTCCACTGGTCATCCAACGGAGAAAACAGCATCGTTCCATCTCTCTCCGTCTCTGAGTAATCGCGATTTTTCTGAAAGAAATTGGCGGAGGCGCCGGGTATGAATTTAAACAAGCATTATCTCCGGAACGGTTGGAGTTAGGAAGATGCGGTTTTCACTGCTGCGTAGCATTCGGCCAGCTGCATAATACAGATGCAGTTTCGACCTTCACACTCGATTGGAAAAGAAGTTTTCGCTTTGGAAAAATTGCTGTTTGTGGGGGAATTAAACGTTTCCCTCTCAGGGGAATGACGTTCTCCACTGGTCATCCAACGGAGGAAACAGCATCGTTCCATCTCTCTCCGTCTCTGAGTAATAGCGATTTTTCTGAAAGAAATTGGCGGAGGCGCCGGGTATGAATTTAAACAAGCATTATCTCCGGAACGGTTGGAGTTAGGAAGACGCGGTTTTCACTGCTGCGTAGCATTCGGCGAGCTGCATAATACAGATGCAGTTTCGACCTTCACACTCGATTGGAAAAGAAGTTTTCGCTTTGGAAAAATTGCTGTTTGTGGGGGAATTAAACGTTTCCCTCTCAGGGGAATGACGTTCTCCACTGGTCATCCAACGGAGGAAACAGCATCGTTCCATCTCTCTCCGTCTCTGAGTAATCGCGATTTTTCTGAAAAAAATTGGCGGAGGCGCCGGGTATGAAATTAAACAAGCAATATCTCCGGAACGGTTGGAGTTAGGAAGATGCGGTTTTCACTGCTGCGTAGCATTCGGCCAGCTGCATAATACAGATGCAGTTTCGACCTTCACACTCGATTGGAAAAGAAGTTTTCGCTTTGGAAAAGTTGCTGTTTGTGGGGGAATTAAACGTTTCCCTCTCAGGGGAATGACGTTCTCCACTGGTCATCCAACGGAGAAAACAGCATCGTTTCATCTCTCTCCGTCTCTGAGTAATCGCGATTTTTCTGAAAAAAATTGGCGGAGGCGCCGGGTATGAATTTAAACAAGCAATATCTCCGGAACGGTTGGAGTTAGGAAGATGCGGTTTTCACTGCTGCATAGCATTCGGCCAGCTGCATAATACAGATGCAGTTTCGACCTTCACACTCGATTGGAAAAGAAGTTTTCGCTTTGGAAAAATTGCTGTTTGTGGAGGAATTAAACGTTTCCCTCTCAGGGGAATGACGTTCTCCACTGGTCATCCAACGGAGAAAACAGCATCGTTCCATCTCTCTCCGTCTCTGAGTAATCGCGATTTTTCTGAAAAAAATTGGCGGAGGCGCCGGGTATGAAATTAAACAAGCATTATCTCCGGAACGGTTGGAGTTAGGAAGATGCGGTTTTCACTGCTGCGTAGCATTCGGCCAGCTGCATGATACGGATGCAGTTTCGACCTTCACACTCGATTGGAAAAGAAGTTTTCGCTTTGGAAAAATTGCTGTTTGTGGGGGAATTAAACTTTTCCCTCTCAGGGGAATGACGTTCTCCACTGGTCATCCAACGGAGAAAACAGCATCGTTCCATCTCTCTCCGTCTCTGAGTAATCGCGATTTTTCTGAAAGAAATTGGCGGAGGCGCCGGGTATGAATTTAAACAAGCATTATCTCCGAAACGGTTGGAGTTAGGAAGATGCGGTTTTCACTGCTGCGTAGCATTCGGCCAGCTGCATAATACAGATGCAGTTTCGACCTTCACACTCGATTGGAAAAGAAGTTTTCGCTTTGGAAAAATTGCTGTTTGTGGGGGAATTAAGCGTTTCCCTCTCAGGGGAATGACGTTCTCCACTGGTCATCCAACGGAGAAAACAGCATCGTTCCATCTCTCTCCGTCTCTGAGTAATCGCGATTTCTCTGAAAGAAATTGGCGGAGGCGCCGGGTATGAATTTAAACAAGCATTATCTCCGGAACGGTTGGAGTTAGGAAGATGCGGTTTTCACTGCTGCGTAGCATTCGGCCAGCTGCATAATACAGATGCAGTTTCGACCTTCACACTCGATAGGAAAAGAAGTTTTCGCTTTGGATAAATTGCTGTTTGTGGGGGAATTAAACGTTTCCCTCTCAGGAGAATGACGTTCTCCACTGGTCATCCAACGGAGAAAACAGCATCGTTCTATCTCTCTCCGTCTCTGAGTAATCGCGATTTTTCTGAAAAAAATTGGCGGAGGCGCCGGGTATGAAATTAAACAAGCAATATCTCCGGAACGGTTGGAGTTAGGAAGATGCGGTTTTCACTGCTGCGTAGCATTCGGCCAGCTGCATAATACAGATGCAGTTTCGACCTTCACACTCGATTGGAAAAGAAGTTCTCGCTTTGGAAAAATTGCTGTTTGTGGGGGAATTAAACGTTTCCCTCTCAGGGGAATGACGTTCTCCACTGGTCATCCAACGGAGGAAACAGCATCGTTCCATCTCTCTCCGTCTCTGAGTAATAGCGATTTTTCTGAAAGAAATTGGCGGAGGCGCCGGGTATGAATTTAAACAAGCATTATCTCCGGAACGGTTGGAGTTAGGAAGATGCGGTTTTCACTGCTGCGTAGCATTCGGCCAGCTGCATAATACAGATGCAGTTTCGACCTTCACACTCGATTGGAAAAGAAGTTTTCGCTTTGGAAAAATTGCTGTTTGTGGGAGAATTAAACGTTTCCCTCTCAGGGGAATGACGTTCTCCACTGGTCATCCAACGGAGAAAACAGCATCGTTCCATCTCTCTCCGTCTCTGAGTAATCGCGATTTTTCTGAAAAAAATTGGCGGAGGCGCCGGGTATGAAATTAAACAAGCAATATCTCCGGAACGGTTGGAGTTAGGAAGATGCGGTTTTCACTGCTGCGTAGCATTCGGCCAGCTGCATAATACAGATGCAGTTTCGACCTTCACACTCGATTGGAAAAGAAGTTTTCGCTTTGGAAAAATTGCTGTTTGTGGGGGAATTAAACGTTTCCCTCTCAGGGGAATGACGTTCTCCACTGGTCATCCAACGGAGGAAACAGCATCGTTCCATCTCTCTCCGTCTCTGAGTAATAGCGATTTTTCTGAAAAAAATTGGCGGAGGCGCCGGGTATGAAATTAAACAAGCAATATCTCCGGAACGGTTGGAGTTGGGAAGATGCGGTTTTCACTGCTGCGTAGCATTCGGCCAGCTGCATGATACGGATGCAGTTTCGACCTTCACACTCGATTGGAAAAGAAGTTTTCGCTTTGGAAAAATTGCTGTTTGTGGGGGAATTAAACGTTTCCCTCTCAGGGGAATGACGTTCTCCACTGGTCATCCAACGGAGAAAACAGCATCGTTCCATCTCTCTCCGTCTCTGAGTAATCGCGATTTTTCTGAAAAAAATTGGCGGAGGCGCCGGGTATGAAATTAAACAAGCAATATCTCCGGAACGGTTGGAGTTAGGAAGATGCGGTTTTCACTGCTGCGTAGCATTCGGCCAGCTGCATAATACAGATGCAGTTTCGACCTTCACACTCGATTGGAAAAGAAGTTTTCGCTTTGGAAAAATTGCTGTTTGTGGGGGAATTAAACGTTTCCCTCTCAGGGGAATGACGTTCTCCACTGGTCATCCAACGGAGGAAACAGCATCGTTCCATCTCTCTCCGTCTCTGAGTAATAGCGATTTTTCTGAAAGAAATTGGCGGAGGCGCCGGGTATGAATTTAAACAAGCATTATCTCCGGAACGGTTGGAGTTAGGAAGACGCGGTTTTCACTGCTGCGTAGCATTCGGCCAGCTGCATAATACAGATGCAGTTTCGACCTTCACACTCGATTGGAAAAGAAGTTTTCGCTTTGGAAAAATTGCTGTTTGTGGGGGAATTAAACTTTTCCCTCTCAGGGGAATGACGTTCTCCACTGGTCATCCAACGGAGAAAACAGCATCGTTCCATCTCTCTCCGTCTCTGAGTAATCGCGATTTTTCTGAAAGAAATTGGCGGAGGCGCCGGGTATGAATTTAAACAAGCATTATCTCCGAAACGGTTGGAGTTAGGAAGATGCGGTTTTCACTGCTGCGTAGCATTCGGCCAGCTGCATAATACAGATGCAGTTTCGACCTTCACACTCGATTGGAAAAGAAGTTTTCGCTTTGGAAAAATTGCTGTTTGTGGGGGAATTAAGCGTTTCCCTCTCAGGGGAATGACGTTCTCCACTGGTCATCCAAAGGAGAAAACAGCATCGTTCCATCTCTCTCCGTCTCTGAGTAATCGCGATTTTTCTGAAAGAAATTGGCGGAGGCGCCGGGTATGAATTTAAACAAGCATTATCTCCGGAACGGTTGGAGTTAGGAAGATGCGGTTTTCACTGCTGCGTAGCATTCGGCCAGCTGCATAATACAGATGCAGTTTCGACCTTCACACTCGATTGGAAAAGAAGTTTTCGCTTTGGAAAAATTGCTGTTTGTGGGGGAATTAAACGTTTCCCTCTCAGGGGAATGACGTTCTCCACTGGTCATCCAACGGAGGAAACAGCATCGTTCCATCTCTCTCCGTCTCTGAGTAATAGCGATTTTTCTGAAAGAAATTGGCGGAGGCGCCGGGTATGAATTTAAACAAGCATTATCTCCGGAACGGTTGGAGTTAGGAAGACGCGGTTTTCACTGCTGCGTAGCATTCGGCGAGCTGCATAATACAGATGCAGTTTCGACCTTCACACTCGATTGGAAAAGAAGTTTTCGCTTTGGAAAAATTGCTGTTTGTGGGGGAATTAAACGTTTCCCTCTCAGGGGAATGACGTTCTCCACTGGTCATCCAACGGAGGAAACAGCATCGTTCCATCTCTCTCCGTCTCTGAGTAATCGCGATTTTTCTGAAAAAAATTGGCGGAGGCGCCGGGTATGAAATTAAACAAGCAATATCTCCGGAACGGTTGGAGTTAGGAAGATGCGGTTTTCACTGCTGCGTAGCATTCGGCCAGCTGCATAATACAGATGCAGTTTCGACCTTCACACTCGATTGGAAAAGAAGTTTTCGCTTTGGAAAAGTTGCTGTTTGTGGGGGAATTAAACGTTTCCCTCTCAGGGGAATGACGTTCTCCACTGGTCATCCAACGGAGAAAACAGCATCGTTTCATCTCTCTGCGTCTCTGAGTAATCGCGATTTTTCTGAAAAAAATTGGCGGAGGCGCCGGGTATGAATTTAAACAAGCAATATCTCCGGAACGGTTGGAGTTAGGAAGATGCGGTTTTCACTGCTGCATAGCATTCGGCCAGCTGCATAATACAGATGCAGTTTCGACCTTCACACTCGATTGGAAAAGAAGTTTTCGCTTTGGAAAAATTGCTGTTTGTGGAGGAATTAAACGTTTCCCTCTCAGGGGAATGACGTTCTCCACTGGTCATCCAACGGAGAAAACAGCATCGTTCCATCTCTCTCCGTCTCTGAGTAATCGCGATTTTTCTGAAAAAAATTGGCGGAGGCGCCGGGTATGAAATTAAACAAGCATTATCTCCGGAACGGTTGGAGTTAGGAAGATGCGGTTTTCACTGCTGCGTAGCATTCGGCCAGCTGCATGATACGGATGCAGTTTCGACCTTCACACTCGATTGGAAAAGAAGTTTTCGCTTTGGAAAAATTGCTGTTTGTGGGGGAATTAAACGTTTCCCTCTCAGGGGAATGACGTTCTCCACTGGTCATCCAACGGAGAAAACAGCATCGTTCCATCTCTCTCCGTCTCTGAGTAATCGCGATTTTTCTGAAAAAAATTGGCGGAGGCGCCGGGTATGAAATTAAACAAGCATTATCTCCGGAACGGTTGGAGTTAGGAAGATGCGGTTTTCACTGCTGCGTAGCATTCGGCCAGCTGCATAATACAGATGCAGTTTCGACCTTCACACTCGATTGGAAAGTATGTTTTCGCTTTGGAGAAATTGCTGTTTGTGGGGGAATTAAACGTTTCCCTCTCAGGAGAATGACGTTCTCCACTGGTCATCCAACGGAGAAAACAGCATCGTTCCATCTCTCTCCATCTCTGAGTAATCGCGATTTTTCTGAAAAAAATTGGCGGAGGCGCCGGGTATGAATTTAAACAAGCAATATCTCCGGAACGGTTGGAGTTAGGAAGATGTGGTTTTCACTGCTGCGTAGCATTCGGCCAGCTGCATAATACAGATGCAGTTTCGAAATTCACACTCGATTGGAAAAGAAGTTTTCGTATTGGGGAAATTGCTGTTTGTGGGGGAATTAAACGTTTCCATCTCAGGAGAATGACGTTCTCCACTGGTCATCCAACGGAGAAAACAGCATCGTTCCATCTCTCTCCATCTCTGAGTAATCGCGATTTTTCAGAAAGAAATTGGCGGAGGCGCCGTGTATGAATTTAAACAAGCAATATCTCCGGAACGGTTGGAGTTAGGAAGATGTGGTTTTCACTGCTGCGTGTCATTCGACCAGCTGCATAATACAGATGCAGTTTCGACCTTCACTCTCGATTGGAAAAGAAGTTTTCGCTTTGGAAAAATTGCTGTTTGTGGGGGAATTAAACGTTTCCATCTCAGGAGAATGACGTCCTCCACTGGTCATCCAACGGAGAAAACAGCATCGTTCCATCTCTCTCCGTCTCTGAGTAATCGCGATTTTTCTGAAAAAAATTGGCGGAGGCGCCGGGTATGAAATTAAACAAGCAATATCTCCGGAACGGTTGGAGTTAGGAAGATGCGGTTTTCACTGCTGCGTAGGATTCGGCCAGCTGCATAATACAGATGCAGTTTCGACCTTCACACTCGATTGGAAAAGAAGTTTTCGCTTTGGAAAAATTGCTGTTTGTGGGGGAATTAAACGTTTCCCTCTCAGGGGAATGACGTTCTCCACTGGTCATCCAACGGAGGAAACAGCATCGTTCCATCTCTCTCCGTCTCTGAGTAATAGCGATTTTTCTGAAAAAGATTGGCGGAGGCGCCGGGTATGAATTTAAACAAGCAATATCTCCGGAACGGTTGGAGTTAGGAAGACGCGGTTTTCACTGCTGCGTAGCATTCGGCGAGCTGCATAATACAGATGCAGTTTCGACCTTCACACTCGATTGGAAAAGAAGTTTTCGCTTTGGAAAAATTGCTGTTTGTGGGGGAATTAAACGTTTCCCTCTCAGGGGAATGACGTTCTCCACTGGTCATCCAACGGAGGAAACAGCATCGTTCCATCTCTCTCCGTCTCTGAGTAATCGCGATTTTTCTGAAAAAAATTGGCGGAGGCGCCGGGTATGAAATTAAAGAAGCAATATCTCCGGAACGGTTGGAGTTAGGAAGATGCGGTTTTCACTGCTGCGTAGCATTCGGCCAGCTGCATAATACAGATGCAGTTTCGACCTTCACACTCGATTGGAAAAGAAGTTTTCGCTTTGGAAAAGTTGCTGTTTGTGGGGGAATTAAACGTTTCCCTCTCAGGGGAATGACGTTCTCCACTGGTCATCCAACGGAGAAAACAGCATCGTTTCATCTCTCTCCGTCTCTGAGTAATCGCGATTTTTCTGAAAAAAATTGGCGGAGGCGCCGGGTATGAAATTAAACAAGCAATATCTCCGGAACGGTTGGAGTTAGGAAGATGCGGTTTTCACTGCTGCGTAGCATTCGGCCAGCTGCATAATACAGATGCAGTTTCGACCTTCACACTCGATTGGAAAAGAAGTTTTCGCTTTGGAAAAATTGCTGTTTGTGGGGGAATTAAACGTTTCCCTCTCAGGGGAATGACGTTCTCCACTGGTCATCCAACGGAGAAAACAGCATCGTTCTATCTCTCTCCGTCTCTGAGTAATCGCGATTTTTCTGAAAGAAATTGGCGGAGGCGCCGGGTATGAATTTAAACAAGCATTATCTCCGGAACGGTTGGAGTTAGGAAGACGCGGTTTTCACTGCTGCGTAGCATTCGGCCAGCTGCATAATACAGATGCAGTTTCGACCTTCACACTCGATTGGAAAAGAAGTTTTCGCTTTGGAAAACTTGCTGTTTGTGGGGTAATTAAACGTTTCCCTCTCAGGGGAATGACGTTCTCCACTGGTCATCCAACGGAGGAAACAGCATCGTTCCATCTCTCTCCGTCTCTGAGTAATCGCGATTTTTCTGAAAAAAATTGGCGGAGGCGCCGGGTATGAAATTAAACAAGCAATATCTCCGGAACGGTTGGAGTTAGGAAGATGAGGTTTTCACTGCTGCGTAGCATTCGGCCAGCTGCATAATACAGATGCAGTTTCGACCTTCACACTCGATTGGAAAAGAAGTTTTCGCTTTGGAAAAATTGCTGTTTGTGGAGGAATTAAACGTTTCCCTCTCAGGAGAATGACGTTTTTCCACTGGTCATCCAGCGGAGAAAACAGCATCGTTCCATCTCTCTCCGTCTCTGAGTTATCCCGATTTTTCTGAAGGAAATTGGCGGAGGCGCCGGGTATGAATTTAAACAAGCATTATCTCCGGAACGGTTGGAGTTAGGAAGATGTGGTTTTCACTGCTGCGTGTCATTCGACCAGCTGCATAATACAGATGCAGTTTCGACCTTCACACTCGATTGGAAAAGAAGTTCTCGCTTTGGAAAAATTGCTGTTTGTGGGGGAATTAAACGTTTCCCTCTCAGGGGAATGACGTTCTCCACTGGTCATCCAACGGAGAAAACAGCATCGTTCCATCTCTCTCCGTCTCTGAGTAATCGCGATTTTTCTGAAAGAAATTGGCGGAGGCGCCGGGTATGAATTTAAACAAGCATTATCTCCGGAACGGTTGGAGTTAGGAAGATGCGGTTTTCACTGCTGCGTAGCATTCGGCCAGCTGCATAATACAGATGCAGTTTCGACCTTCACACTCGATTGGAAAAGAAGTTTTCGCTTTGGAAAAATTGCTTTTTGTGGGGGAATTAAGCGTTTCCCTCTCAGGGGAATGACGTTCTCCACTGGTCATCCAACGGAGAAAACAGCATCGTTCCATCTCTCTCCGTCTCTGAGTAATCGCGATTTTTCTGAAAGAAATTGGCGGAGGCGCCGGGTATGAATTTAAACAAGCATTATCTCCGGAACGGTTGGAGTTAGGAAGATGCGGTTTTCACTGCTACGTAGCATTCGGCCAGCTGCATAATACAGATGCAGTTTCGACCTTCACACTCGATTGGAAAAGAAGTTTTCGCTTTGGAAAAATTGCTGTTTGTGGGGGAATTAAACGTTTCCCTCTCAGGGGAATGACGTTCTCCACTGGTCATCCAACGGAGGAAACAGCATCGTTCCATCTCTCTCCGTCTCTGAGTAATCGCGATTTTTCTGAAAAAAATTGGCGGAGGCGCCGGGTATGAAATTAAACAAGCAATATCTCCGGAACGGTTGGAGTTAGGAAGATGCGGTTTTCACTGCTGCGTAGCATTCGGCCAGCTGCATAATACAGATGCAGTTTCGACCTTCACACTCGATTGGAAAAGAAGTTTTCGCTTTGGAAAAATTGCTGTTTGTGGGGGAATTAAACGTTTCCCTCTCAGGGGAATGACTTTCTCCACTGGTCATCCAACGGAGGAAACAGCATCGTTCCATCTCTCTCCGTCTCTGAGTAATCGCGATTTTTCTGAAAGAAATTGGCGGAGGCGCCGGGTATGAATTTAAACAAGCATTATCTCCGGAACGGTTGGAGTTAGGAAGATGCGGTTTTCACTGCTGCGTAGCATTCGGCCAGCTGCATAATACAGATGCAGTTTCGACCTTCACACTCGATAGGAAAAGAAGTTTTCGCTTTGGATAAATTGCTGTTTGTGGGGGAATTAAACGTTTCCCTCTCAGGGGAATGACGTTCTCCACTGGTCATCCAACGGAGGAAACAGCATCGTTCCATCTCTCTCCGTCTCTGAGTAATAGCGATTTTTCTGAAAGAAATTGGCGGAGGCGCCGGGTATGAATTTAAACAAGCATTATCTCCGGAACGGTTGGAGTTAGGAAGATGCGGTTTTCACTGCTGCGTAGCATTCGGCCAGCTGCATAATACAGATGCAGTTTCGACCTTCACACTCGATTTTAAAAGAAGTTTTCGCTTTGGAAAAATTGCTGTTTGTGGGGGAATTAAACGTTTCCCTCTCAGGGGAATGACGTTCTCCACTGGTCATCCAACGGAGGAAACAGCATCGTTCCATCTCTCTCCGTCTCTGAGTAATCGCGATTTTTCTGAAAAAAATTGGCGGAGGCGCCGGGTATGAAATTAAACAAGCAATTTCTCCGGAACGGTTGGAGTTAGGAAGATGCGGTTTTCACTGCTGCGTAGCATTCGGCCAGCTGCATAATACAGATGCAGTATCGACCTTCACACTCGATTGGAAAAGAAGTTTTCGCTTTGGAAAAATTGCTGTTTGTGGGGGAATTAAACGTTTCCCTCTCAGGGGAATGACGTTCTCCACTGGTCATCCAACGGAGGAAACAGCATCGTTCCATCTCTCTCCGTCTCTGAGTAATAGCGATTTTTCTGAAAGAAATTGGCGGAGGCGCCGGGTATGAATTTAAACAAGCATTATCTCCGGAACGGTTGGAGTTAGGAAGATGTGGTTTTCACTGCTGCGTAGCATTCGGCCAGCTGCATAATACAGATGCAGTTTCGACCTTCACACTCGATTGGAAAAGAAGTTTTCGCTTTGGAAAAATTGCTGTTTGTGGAGGAATTAAACGTTTCCCTCTCATTAGAATGACGTTTTTCCACTGGTCATCCAGCGGAGAAAACAGCATCGTTCCATCTCTCTCCGTCTCTGAGTTATCCCGATTTTTCTGAAGGAAATTGGCGGAGGCGCCGGGTATGAATTTAAACAAGCATTATCTCCGGAACGGTTGGAGTTAGGAAGATGTGGTTTTCACTGCTGCGTGTCATTCGACCAGCTGCATAATACAGATGCAGTTTCGACCTTCACACTCGATTGGAAAAGAAGTTCTCGCTTTGGAAAAATTGCTGTTTGTGGGGGAATTAAACGTTTCCCTCTCAGGGGAATGACGTTCTCCACTGGTCATCCAACGGAGGAAACAGCATCGTTCCATCTCTCTCCGTCTCTGAGTAATCGCGATTTTTCTGAAAGAAATTGGCGGAGGCGCCGGGTATGAATTTAAACAAGCATTATCTCCGGAACGGTTGGAGTTAGGAAGATGCGGTTTTCACTGCTGCGTAGCATTCGGCCAGCTGCATAATACAGATGCAGTTTCGACCTTCACACTCGATTGGAAAAGAAGTTTTCGCTTTGGAAAAATTGCTGTTTGTGGGGGAATTAAGCGTTTCCCTCTCAGGGGAATGACGTTCTCCACTGGTCATCCAACGGAGAAAACAGCATCGTTCCATCTCTCTCCGTCTCTGAGTAATAGCGATTTTTCTGAAAGAAATTGGCGGAGGCGCCGGGTATGAAATTAAACAAGCAATATCTCCGGAACGGTTGGAGTTAGGAAGATGCGGTTTTCACTGCTACGTAGCATTCGGCCAGCTGCATAATACAGATGCAGTTTCGACCTTCACACTCGATTGGAAAAGAAGTTTTCGCTTTGGAAAAATTGCTGTTTGTGGGGGAATTAAACGTTTCCCTCTCAGGGGAATGACGTTCTCCACTGGTCATCCAACGGAGGAAACAGCATCGTTCCATCTCTCTCCGTCTCTGAGTAATCGCGATTTTTCTGAAAAAAATTGGCGGAGGCGCCGGGTATGAAATTAAACAAGCAATATCTCCGGAACGGCTGGAGTTAGGAAGATGCGGTTTTCACTGCTGCGTAGCATTCGGCCAGCTGCATAATACAGATGCAGTTTCGACCTTCACACTCGATTGGAAAAGAAGTTTTCGCTTTGGAAAAATTGCTGTTTGTGGGGGAATTAAACGTTTCCCTCTCAGGGGAATGACGTTCTCCACTGGTCATCCAACGGAGAAAACAGCATCGTTCTATCTCTCTCCGTCTCTGAGTAATAGCGATTTTTCTGAAAGAAATTGGCGGAGGCGCCGGGTATGAATTTAAACAAGCATTATCTCCGGAACGGTTGGAGTTAGGAAGATGCGGTTTTCACTGCTGCGTAGCATTCGGCCAGCTGCATAATACAGATGCAGTTTCGACCTTCACACTCTATTGGAAAAGAAGTTTTCGCTTTGGAAAAATTGCTGTTTGTGGGGGAATTAAACGTTTCCCTCTCAGGGGAATGACGTTCTCCACTGGTCATCCAACGGAGGAAACAGCATCGTTCTATCTCTCTCCGTCTATGAGTAATAGCGATTTTTCTGAAAGAAATTGGCGGAGGCGCCGGGTATGAATTTAAACAAGCATTATCTCCGGAACGGTTGGAGTTAGGAAGACGCGGTTTTCACTGCTGCGTAGCATTCGGCCAGCTGCATAATACAGATGCAGTTTCGACCTTCACACTCGATAGGAAAAGAAGTTTTCGCTTTGGATAAATTGCTGTTTGTGGGGGAATTAAACGTTTCCCTCTCAGGAGAATGACGTTCTCCACTGGTCATCCAACGGAGAAAACAGCATCGTTCTATCTCTCTCTGTCTATGAATAATCGCGATTTTACTGAAAGAAATTGGCGGAGGCGCCGGGTATGAATTTAAACAAGATATTGCTTGTTTAAATTTTTGCACGAACACTCGCATGAGCACTCGCACGAACATTCGCACGAGCACTCGCACGAGCACTCTTACGAGCATTTGCACGAGAACTCGCACGAGCACTCACACGAACATTCGCACGAGCACTTGCACGAACATTCTCACGAGCACTTGCACGAACACCCGCGCGAGCAATCGCACGAGCACTCGCATGAGCACTCGCACGAGCAATCGCATGAACATTCGCACGAGCACTCGCACGAGCACGAGCACTGGCACAAACATTCGCACGAGCTGCATAATACAGATGCAGTTTCGCTCTTCACACTCGATAGGAAAAGAAGTTTTCGCTTTGGAAAAATTGCTGTTTGTGGGGGAATTAAACGTTTCCCTCTCAGGAGAATGACGTTCTCCACTGGTCATCCAGCGGAGAAAACAGCATCGTTCCATCTCTCTCCGTCTCTGAGTAATAGCGATTTTTCTGAAAGAAATTGGCGGAGGCGCCGGGTATGAATTTAAACAAGCATTATCTCCGGAACGGTTGGAGTTAGGAAGACGCGGTTTTCACTGCTGCGTAGCATTCGGCCAGCTGCATAATACAGATGCAGTTTCGACCTTCACACTCGATTGGAAAAGAAGTTTTCGCTTTGGAAAAATTGCTGTTTGTGGGGGAATTAAACTTTTCCCTCTCAGGGGAATGACGTTCTCCACTGGTCATCCAACGGAGAAAACAGCATCGTTCCATCTCTCTCCGTCTCTGAGTAATCGCAATTTTTCTGAAAAAAATTGGCGGAGGCGCCGGGTATGAATTTAAACAAGCATTATCTCCGAAACGGTTGGAGTTAGGAAGATGCGGTTTTCACTGCTGCGTAGCATTCGGCCAGCTGCATAATACAGATGCAGTTTCGACCTTCACACTCGATTGGAAAAGAAGTTTTCGCTTTGGAAAAATTGCTGTTTGTGGGGGAATTAAGCGTTTCCCTCTCAGGGGAATGACGTTCTCCACTGGTCATCCAACGGAGAAAACAGCATCGTTCCATCTCTCTCCGTCTCTGAGTAATCGCGATTTTTCTGAAAGAAATTGGCGGAGGCGCCGGGTATGAATTTAAACAAGCATTATCTCCGGAACGGTTGGAGTTAGGAAGATGCGGTTTTCACTGCTGCGTAGCATTCGGCCAGCTGCATAATACAGATGCAGTTTCGACCTTCACACTCGATTGGAAAAGAAGTTTTCGCTTTGGAAAAATTGCTGTTTGTGGGGGAATTAAACGTTTCCCTCTCAGGGGAATGACGTTCTCCACTGGTCATCCAACGGAGGAAACAGCATCGTTCCATCTCTCTCCGTCTCTGAGTAATAGCGATTTTTCTGAAAGAAATTGGCGGAGGCGCCGGGTATGAATTTAAACAAGCATTATCTCCGGAACGGTTGGAGTTAGGAAGACGCGGTTTTCACTGCTGCGTAGCATTCGGCGAGCTGCATAATACAGATGCAGTTTCGACCTTCACACTCGATTGGAAAAGAAGTTTTCGCTTTGGAAAAATTGCTGTTTGTGGGGGAATTAAACGTTTCCCTCTCAGGGGAATGACGTTCTCCACTGGTCATCCAACGGAGGAAACAGCATCGTTCCATCTCTCTCCGTCTCTGAGTAATCGCGATTTTTCTGAAAAAAATTGGCGGAGGCGCCGGGTATGAAATTAAACAAGCAATATCTCCGGAACGGTTGGAGTTAGGAAGATGCGGTTTTCACTGCTGCGTAGCATTCGGCCAGCTGCATAATACAGATGCAGTTTCGACCTTCACACTCGATTGGAAAAGAAGTTTTCGCTTTGGAAAAGTTGCTGTTTGTGGGGGAATTAAACGTTTCCCTCTCAGGGGAATGACGTTCTCCACTGGTCATCCAACGGAGAAAACAGCATCGTTTCATCTCTCTCCGTCTCTGAGTAATCGCGATTTTTCTGAAAAAAATTGGCGGAGGCGCCGGGTATGAATTTAAACAAGCAATATCTCCGGAACGGTTGGAGTTAGGAAGATGCGGTTTTCACTGCTGCATAGCATTCGGCCAGCTGCATAATACAGATGCAGTTTCGACCTTCACACTCGATTGGAAAAGAAGTTTTCGCTTTGGAAAAATTGCTGTTTGTGGAGGAATTAAACGTTTCCCTCTCAGGGGAATGACGTTCTCCACTGGTCATCCAACGGAGAAAACAGCATCGTTCCATCTCTCTCCGTCTCTGAGTAATCGCGATTTTTCTGAAAAAAATTGGCGGAGGCGCCGGGTATGAAATTAAACAAGCATTATCTCCGGAACGGTTGGAGTTAGGAAGATGCGGTTTTCACTGCTGCGTAGCATTCGGCCAGCTGCATGATACGGATGCAGTTTCGACCTTCACACTCGATTGGAAAAGAAGTTTTCGCTTTGGAAAAATTGCTGTTTGTGGGGGAATTAAACTTTTCCCTCTCAGGGGAATGACGTTCTCCACTGGTCATCCAACGGAGAAAACAGCATCGTTCCATCTCTCTCCGTCTCTGAGTAATCGCGATTTTTCTGAAAGAAATTGGCGGAGGCGCCGGGTATGAATTTAAACAAGCATTATCTCCGAAACGGTTGGAGTTAGGAAGATGCGGTTTTCACTGCTGCGTAGCATTCGGCCAGCTGCATAATACAGATGCAGTTTCGACCTTCACACTCGATTGGAAAAGAAGTTTTCGCTTTGGAAAAATTGCTGTTTGTGGGGGAATTAAGCGTTTCCCTCTCAGGGGAATGACGTTCTCCACTGGTCATCCAACGGAGAAAACAGCATCGTTCCATCTCTCTCCGTCTCTGAGTAATCGCGATTTCTCTGAAAGAAATTGGCGGAGGCGCCGGGTATGAATTTAAACAAGCATTATCTCCGGAACGGTTGGAGTTAGGAAGATGCGGTTTTCACTGCTGCGTAGCATTCGGCCAGCTGCATAATACAGATGCAGTTTCGACCTTCACACTCGATAGGAAAAGAAGTTTTCGCTTTGGATAAATTGCTGTTTGTGGGGGAATTAAACGTTTCCCTCTCAGGAGAATGACGTTCTCCACTGGTCATCCAACGGAGAAAACAGCATCGTTCTATCTCTCTCCGTCTCTGAGTAATCGCGATTTTTCTGAAAAAAATTGGCGGAGGCGCCGGGTATGAAATTAAACAAGCAATATCTCCGGAACGGTTGGAGTTAGGAAGATGCGGTTTTCACTGCTGCGTAGCATTCGGCCAGCTGCATAATACAGATGCAGTTTCGACCTTCACACTCGATTGGAAAAGAAGTTCTCGCTTTGGAAAAATTGCTGTTTGTGGGGGAATTAAACGTTTCCCTCTCAGGGGAATGACGTTCTCCACTGGTCATCCAACGGAGGAAACAGCATCGTTCCATCTCTCTCCGTCTCTGAGTAATAGCGATTTTTCTGAAAGAAATTGGCGGAGGCGCCGGGTATGAATTTAAACAAGCATTATCTCCGGAACGGTTGGAGTTAGGAAGATGCGGTTTTCACTGCTGCGTAGCATTCGGCCAGCTGCATAATACAGATGCAGTTTCGACCTTCACACTCGATTGGAAAAGAAGTTTTCGCTTTGGAAAAATTGCTGTTTGTGGGAGAATTAAACGTTTCCCTCTCAGGGGAATGACGTTCTCCACTGGTCATCCAACGGAGAAAACAGCATCGTTCCATCTCTCTCCGTCTCTGAGTAATCGCGATTTTTCTGAAAAAAATTGGCGGAGGCGCCGGGTATGAAATTAAACAAGCAATATCTCCGGAACGGTTGGAGTTAGGAAGATGCGGTTTTCACTGCTGCGTAGCATTCGGCCAGCTGCATAATACAGATGCAGTTTCGACCTTCACACTCGATTGGAAAAGAAGTTTTCGCTTTGGAAAAATTGCTGTTTGTGGGGGAATTAAACGTTTCCCTCTCAGGGGAATGACGTTCTCCACTGGTCATCCAACGGAGGAAACAGCATCGTTCCATCTCTCTCCGTCTCTGAGTAATAGCGATTTTTCTGAAAAAAATTGGCGGAGGCGCCGGGTATGAAATTAAACAAGCAATATCTCCGGAACGGTTGGAGTTGGGAAGATGCGGTTTTCACTGCTGCGTAGCATTCGGCCAGCTGCATGATACGGATGCAGTTTCGACCTTCACACTCGATTGGAAAAGAAGTTTTCGCTTTGGAAAAATTGCTGTTTGTGGGGGAATTAAACGTTTCCCTCTCAGGGGAATGACGTTCTCCACTGGTCATCCAACGGAGAAAACAGCATCGTTCCATCTCTCTCCGTCTCTGAGTAATCGCGATTTTTCTGAAAAAAATTGGCGGAGGCGCCGGGTATGAAATTAAACAAGCAATATCTCCGGAACGGTTGGAGTTAGGAAGATGCGGTTTTCACTGCTGCGTAGCATTCGGCCAGCTGCATAATACAGATGCAGTTTCGACCTTCACACTCGATTGGAAAAGAAGTTTTCGCTTTGGAAAAATTGCTGTTTGTGGGGGAATTAAACGTTTCCCTCTCAGGGGAATGACGTTCTCCACTGGTCATCCAACGGAGGAAACAGCATCGTTCCATCTCTCTCCGTCTCTGAGTAATAGCGATTTTTCTGAAAGAAATTGGCGGAGGCGCCGGGTATGAATTTAAACAAGCATTATCTCCGGAACGGTTGGAGTTAGGAAGACGCGGTTTTCACTGCTGCGTAGCATTCGGCCAGCTGCATAATACAGATGCAGTTTCGACCTTCACACTCGATTGGAAAAGAAGTTTTCGCTTTGGAAAAATTGCTGTTTGTGGGGGAATTAAACTTTTCCCTCTCAGGGGAATGACGTTCTCCACTGGTCATCCAACGGAGAAAACAGCATCGTTCCATCTCTCTCCGTCTCTGAGTAATCGCGATTTTTCTGAAAGAAATTGGCGGAGGCGCCGGGTATGAATTTAAACAAGCATTATCTCCGAAACGGTTGGAGTTAGGAAGATGCGGTTTTCACTGCTGCGTAGCATTCGGCCAGCTGCATAATACAGATGCAGTTTCGACCTTCACACTCGATTGGAAAAGAAGTTTTCGCTTTGGAAAAATTGCTGTTTGTGGGGGAATTAAGCGTTTCCCTCTCAGGGGAATGACGTTCTCCACTGGTCATCCAAAGGAGAAAACAGCATCGTTCCATCTCTCTCCGTCTCTGAGTAATCGCGATTTTTCTGAAAGAAATTGGCGGAGGCGCCGGGTATGAATTTAAACAAGCATTATCTCCGGAACGGTTGGAGTTAGGAAGATGCGGTTTTCACTGCTGCGTAGCATTCGGCCAGCTGCATAATACAGATGCAGTTTCGACCTTCACACTCGATTGGAAAAGAAGTTTTCGCTTTGGAAAAATTGCTGTTTGTGGGGGAATTAAACGTTTCCCTCTCAGGGGAATGACGTTCTCCACTGGTCATCCAACGGAGGAAACAGCATCGTTCCATCTCTCTCCGTCTCTGAGTAATAGCGATTTTTCTGAAAGAAATTGGCGGAGGCGCCGGGTATGAATTTAAACAAGCATTATCTCCGGAACGGTTGGAGTTAGGAAGACGCGGTTTTCACTGCTGCGTAGCATTCGGCGAGCTGCATAATACAGATGCAGTTTCGACCTTCACACTCGATTGGAAAAGAAGTTTTCGCTTTGGAAAAATTGCTGTTTGTGGGGGAATTAAACGTTTCCCTCTCAGGGGAATGACGTTCTCCACTGGTCATCCAACGGAGGAAACAGCATCGTTCCATCTCTCTCCGTCTCTGAGTAATCGCGATTTTTCTGAAAAAAATTGGCGGAGGCGCCGGGTATGAAATTAAACAAGCAATATCTCCGGAACGGTTGGAGTTAGGAAGATGCGGTTTTCACTGCTGCGTAGCATTCGGCCAGCTGCATAATACAGATGCAGTTTCGACCTTCACACTCGATTGGAAAAGAAGTTTTCGCTTTGGAAAAGTTGCTGTTTGTGGGGGAATTAAACGTTTCCCTCTCAGGGGAATGACGTTCTCCACTGGTCATCCAACGGAGAAAACAGCATCGTTTCATCTCTCTGCGTCTCTGAGTAATCGCGATTTTTCTGAAAAAAATTGGCGGAGGCGCCGGGTATGAATTTAAACAAGCAATATCTCCGGAACGGTTGGAGTTAGGAAGATGCGGTTTTCACTGCTGCATAGCATTCGGCCAGCTGCATAATACAGATGCAGTTTCGACCTTCACACTCGATTGGAAAAGAAGTTTTCGCTTTGGAAAAATTGCTGTTTGTGGAGGAATTAAACGTTTCCCTCTCAGGGGAATGACGTTCTCCACTGGTCATCCAACGGAGAAAACAGCATCGTTCCATCTCTCTCCGTCTCTGAGTAATCGCGATTTTTCTGAAAAAAATTGGCGGAGGCGCCGGGTATGAAATTAAACAAGCATTATCTCCGGAACGGTTGGAGTTAGGAAGATGCGGTTTTCACTGCTGCGTAGCATTCGGCCAGCTGCATGATACGGATGCAGTTTCGACCTTCACACTCGATTGGAAAAGAAGTTTTCGCTTTGGAAAAATTGCTGTTTGTGGGGGAATTAAACGTTTCCCTCTCAGGGGAATGACGTTCTCCACTGGTCATCCAACGGAGAAAACAGCATCGTTCCATCTCTCTCCGTCTCTGAGTAATCGCGATTTTTCTGAAAAAAATTGGCGGAGGCGCCGGGTATGAAATTAAACAAGCATTATCTCCGGAACGGTTGGAGTTAGGAAGATGCGGTTTTCACTGCTGCGTAGCATTCGGCCAGCTGCATAATACAGATGCAGTTTCGACCTTCACACTCGATTGGAAAGTATGTTTTCGCTTTGGAGAAATTGCTGTTTGTGGGGGAATTAAACGTTTCCCTCTCAGGAGAATGACGTTCTCCACTGGTCATCCAACGGAGAAAACAGCATCGTTCCATCTCTCTCCATCTCTGAGTAATCGCGATTTTTCTGAAAAAAATTGGCGGAGGCGCCGGGTATGAATTTAAACAAGCAATATCTCCGGAACGGTTGGAGTTAGGAAGATGTGGTTTTCACTGCTGCGTAGCATTCGGCCAGCTGCATAATACAGATGCAGTTTCGAAATTCACACTCGATTGGAAAAGAAGTTTTCGTATTGGGGAAATTGCTGTTTGTGGGGGAATTAAACGTTTCCATCTCAGGAGAATGACGTTCTCCACTGGTCATCCAACGGAGAAAACAGCATCGTTCCATCTCTCTCCATCTCTGAGTAATCGCGATTTTTCAGAAAGAAATTGGCGGAGGCGCCGTGTATGAATTTAAACAAGCAATATCTCCGGAACGGTTGGAGTTAGGAAGATGTGGTTTTCACTGCTGCGTGTCATTCGACCAGCTGCATAATACAGATGCAGTTTCGACCTTCACTCTCGATTGGAAAAGAAGTTTTCGCTTTGGAAAAATTGCTGTTTGTGGGGGAATTAAACGTTTCCATCTCAGGAGAATGACGTCCTCCACTGGTCATCCAACGGAGAAAACAGCATCGTTCCATCTCTCTCCGTCTCTGAGTAATCGCGATTTTTCTGAAAAAAATTGGCGGAGGCGCCGGGTATGAAATTAAACAAGCAATATCTCCGGAACGGTTGGAGTTAGGAAGATGCGGTTTTCACTGCTGCGTAGGATTCGGCCAGCTGCATAATACAGATGCAGTTTCGACCTTCACACTCGATTGGAAAAGAAGTTTTCGCTTTGGAAAAATTGCTGTTTGTGGGGGAATTAAACGTTTCCCTCTCAGGGGAATGACGTTCTCCACTGGTCATCCAACGGAGGAAACAGCATCGTTCCATCTCTCTCCGTCTCTGAGTAATCGCGATTTTTCTGAAAAAGATTGGCGGAGGCGCCGGGTATGAATTTAAACAAGCAATATCTCCGGAACGGTTGGAGTTAGGAAGATGCGGTTTTCACTGCTGCGTAGCATTCGGCCAGCTGCATAATACAGATGCAGTTTCGACCTTCACACTCGATTGGAAAAGAAGTTTTCGCTTTGGAAAAATTGCTGTTTGTGGAGGAATTAAACGTTTCCCTCTCAGGGGAATGACGTTCTCCACTGGTCATCCAACGGAGAAAACAGCATCGTTCCATCTCTCTCCGTCTCTGAGTAATCGCGATTTTTCTGAAAAAAATTGGCGGAGGCGCCGGGTATTAAATTAAATAAGCAATATCTCCGGAACGGTTGGAGTTAGGAAGATGCGGTTTTCACTGCTGCGTAGCATTCGGCCAGCTGCATAATACAGATGCAGTTTCGACCTTCACACTCGATTGGAAAGGAAGTTTTCGCTTTGGAAAAATTGCTGTTTGTGGGGGAATTAAACGTTTCCCTCTCAGGGGAATGACGTTCTCCACTGGTCATCCAACGGAGAAAACAGCATCGTTCCATCTCTCTCCGTCTCTGAGTAATCGCGATTTTTCTGAAAAAAATTGGCGGAGGCGCCGGGTATGAAATTAAACAAGCAATATCTCCGGAACGGTTGGAGTTAGGAAGATGCGGTTTTCACTGCTGCGTAGCATTCGGCCAGCTGCATAATACAGATGCAGTTTCGACCTTCACACTCGATTGGAAAAGAAGTTTTCGCTTTTGAAAAATTGCTGTTTGTGGGGGAATTAAACGTTTCCCTCTCAGGGGAATGACGTTCTCCACTGGTCATCCAACGGAGGAAACAGCATCGTTCCATCTCTCTCCGTCTCTGAGTAATCGCGATTTTTCTGAAAGAAATTGGCGGAGGCGCCGGGTATGAATTTAAACAAGCATTATCTCCGGAACGGTTGGAGTTAGGAAGATGCGGTTT
Source organism: Prosopocoilus inquinatus (assembly GCA_036172665.1). NCBI lineage: Eukaryota > Metazoa > Arthropoda > Insecta > Coleoptera > Lucanidae > Prosopocoilus > Prosopocoilus inquinatus. The sequence continues at coordinate 62,826,126 of CM069871.1, forward strand.
TCACTGCTGCGTAGCATTCGGCCAGCTGCATAATACAGATGCAGTTTCGACCTTCACACTCGATTGGAAAAGAAGTTTTCGCTTTGGAAAAATTGCTGTTTGTGGGGGAATTAAACGTTTCCCTCTCAGGGGAATGACGTTCTCCACTGGTCATCCAACGGAGGAAACAGCATCGTTCCATCTCTCTCCGTCTCTGAGTAATCGCGATTTTTCTGAAAGAAATTGGCGGAGGCGCCGGGTATGAATTTAAACAAGCATTATCTCCGGAACGGTTGGAGTTAGGAAGATGCGGTTTTCACTGCTGCGTAGCATTCGGCCAGCTGCATAATACAGATGCAGTTTCGACCTTCACACTCGATTGGAAAAGAAGTTTTCGCTTTGGAAAAATTGCTGTTTGTGGGGGAATTAAGCGTTTCCCTCTCAGGGGAATGACGTTCTCCACTGGTCATCCAACGGAGAAAACAGCATCGTTCCATCTCTCTCCGTCTCTGAGTAATCGCGATTTTTCTGAAAGAAATTGGCGGAGGCGCCGGGTATGAATTTAAACAAGCATTATCTCCGGAACGGTTGGAGTTAGGAAGATGCGGTTTTCACTGCTGCGTAGCATTCGGCCAGCTGCATAATACAGATGCAGTTTCGACCTTCACACTCGATTGGAAAAGAAGTTTTCGCTTTGGAAAAATTGCTGTTTGTGGGGGAATTAAGCGTTTCCCTCTCAGGGGAATGACGTTCTCCACTGGTCATCCAACGGAGAAAACAGCATCGTTCCATCTCTCTCCGTCTCTGAGTAATCGCGATTTTTCTGAAAGAAATTGGCGGAGGCGCCGGGTATGAATTTAAACAAGCATTATCTCCGGAACGGTTGGAGTTAGGAAGATGCGGTTTTCACTGCTGCGTAGCATTCGGCCAGCTGCATAATACAGATGCAGTTTCGACCTTCACACTCGATTGGAAAAGAAGTTTTCGCTTTGGAAAAATTGCTGTTTGTGGGGGAATTAAACGTTTCCCTCTCAGGGGAATGACGTTCTCCACTGGTCATCCAACGGAGGAAACAGCATCGTTCCATCTCTCTCCGTCTCTGAGTAATAGCGATTTTTCTGAAAGAAATTGGCGGAGGCGCCGGGTATGAATTTAAACAAGCATTATCTCCGGAACGGTTGGAGTTAGGAAGACGCGGTTTTCACTGCTGCGTAGCATTCGGCGAGCTGCATAATACAGATGCAGTTTCGACCTTCACACTCGATTGGAAAAGAAGTTTTCGCTTTGGAAAAATTGCTGTTTGTGGGGGAATTAAACGTTTCCCTCTCAGGGGAATGACGTTCTCCACTGGTCATCCAACGGAGGAAACAGCATCGTTCCATCTCTCTCCGTCTCTGAGTAATCGCGATTTTTCTGAAAAAAATTGGCGGAGGCGCCGGGTATGAAATTAAAGAAGCAATATCTCCGGAACGGTTGGAGTTAGGAAGATGCGGTTTTCACTGCTGCGTAGCATTCGGCCAGCTGCATAATACAGATGCAGTTTCGACCTTCACACTCGATTGGAAAAGAAGTTTTCGCTTTGGAAAAGTTGCTGTTTGTGGGGGAATTAAACGTTTCCCTCTCAGGGGAATGACGTTCTCCACTGGTCATCCAACGGAGAAAACAGCATCGTTTCATCTCTCTCCGTCTCTGAGTAATCGCGATTTTTCTGAAAAAAATTGGCGGAGGCGCCGGGTATGAAATTAAACAAGCAATATCTCCGGAACGGTTGGAGTTAGGAAGATGCGGTTTTCACTGCTGCGTAGCATTCGGCCAGCTGCATAATACAGATGCAGTTTCGACCTTCACACTCGATAGGAAAAGAAGTTTTCGCTTTGGATAAATTGCTGTTTGTGGGGGAATTAAACGTTTCCCTCTCAGGAGAATGACGTTCTCCACTGGTCATCCAACGGAGAAAACAGCATCGTTCTATCTCTCTCTGTCTATGAATAATCGCGATTTTACTGAAAGAAATTGGCGGAGGCGCCGGGTATGAATTTAAACAAGATATTGCTTGTTTAAATTTTTGCACGAACACTCGCATGAGCACTCGCACGAACATTCGCACGAGCACTCGCACGAGCACTCTTACGAGCATTTGCACGAGAACTCGCACGAGCACTCACACGAACATTCGCACGAGCACTTGCACGAACATTCTCACGAGCACTTGCACGAACACCCGCGCGAGCAATCGCACGAGCACTCGCATGAGCACTCGCACGAGCAATCGCATGAACATTCGCACGAGCACTCGCACGAGCACGAGCACTGGCACAAACATTCGCACGAGCTGCATAATACAGATGCAGTTTCGCTCTTCACACTCGATAGGAAAAGAAGTTTTCGCTTTGGAAAAATTGCTGTTTGTGGGGGAATTAAACGTTTCCCTCTCAGGAGAATGACGTTCTCCACTGGTCATCCAACGGAGAAAACAGCATCGTTCTATCTCTCTCTGTCTATGAATAATCGCGATTTTACTGAAAGAAATTGGCGGATGCGCCGGGTATGAATTTAAACAAGATATTGCTTGTTTAAATTTTTGCACGAACACTCGCATGAGCACTCGCACGAACATTCGCACGAGCACTCGCACGAGCACTCTTACGAGCATTCGCACGAGAACTCGCACGAGCACTCACACGAACATTCGCACGAGCACTTGCACGAACATTCTCACGAGCACTTGCACGAACACCCGCACGAGCACTCGCACGAGCACGAGCACTGGCACAAACATTCGCACGAGCTGCATAATATAGATGCATTTTCGCTCTTCACACTCGATAGGAAAAGAAGTTTTCGCTTTGGAAAAATTGCTGTTTGTGGGGGAATTAAACGTTTCCCTCTCAGGAGAATGACGTTCTCCACTGGTCATCCAGCGGAGAAAACAGCATCGTTCCATCTCTCTCCGTCTCTGAGTAATCGCGATTTTTCTGAAAAAAATTGGCGGAGGCGCCGGGTATGAAATTAAACAAGCAATATCTCCGGAACGGTTGGAGTTAGGAAGATGCGGTTTTCACTGCTGCGTAGCATTCGGCCAGCTGCATAATACAGATGCAGTTTCGACCTTCACACTCGATTGGAAAAGAAGTTTTCGCTTTGGAAAAATTGCTGTTTGTGGGGGAATTAAACGTTTCCCTCTCAGGGGAATGACGTTCTCCACTGGTCATCCAACGGAGGAAACAGCATCGTTCTATCTCTCTCCGTCTCTGAGTAATAGCGATTTTTCTGAAAGAAATTGGCGGAGGCGCCGGGTATGAATTTAAACAAGCATTATCTCCGGAACGGTTGGAGTTAGGAAGACGCGGTTTTCACTGCTGCGTAGCATTCGGCAAGCTGCATAATACAGATGCAGTTTCGACCTTCACACTCGATTGGAAAAGAAGTTTTCGCTTTGGAAAAATTGCTGTTTGTGGGGGAATTAAACGTTTCCCTCTCAGGGGAATGACGTTCTCCACTGGTCATCCAACGGAGGAAACAGCATCGTTCCATCTCTCTCCGTCTCTGAGTAATCGCGATTTTTCTGAAAAAAATTGGCGGAGGCGCCGGGTATGAAATTAAACAAGCAATATCTCCGGAACGGTTGGAGTTAGGAAGATGCGGTTTTCACTGCTGCGTAGCATTCGGCCAGCTGCATAATACAGATGCAGTTTCGACCTTCACACTCGATTGGAAAAGAAGTTTTCGCTTTGGAAAAATTGCTGTTTGTGGGGGAATTAAACGTTTCCCTCTCAGGGGAATGACGTTCTCCACTGGTCATCCAACGGAGGAAACAGCATCGTTCTATCTCTCTCCGTCTCTGAGTAATAGCGATTTTTCTGAAAGAAATTGGCGGAGGCGCCGGGTATGAATTTAAACAAGCATTATCTCCGGAACGGTTGGAGTTAGGAAGACGCGGTTTTCACTGCTGCGTAGCATTCGGCCAGCTGCATAATACAGATGCAGTTTCGACCTTCACACTCGATTGGAAAAGAAGTTTTCGCTTTGGAAAAATTGCTGTTTGTGGGGGAATTAAACGTTTCCCTCTCAGGGGAATGACGTTCTCCACTGGTCATCCAACGGAGAAAACAGCATCGTTCCATCTCTCTCCGTCTCTGAGTAATCGCGATTTTTCTGAAAGAAATTGGCGGAGGCGCCGGGTATGAATTTAAACAAGCATTATCTCCGAAACGGTTGGAGTTAGGAAGATGCGGTTTTCACTGCTGCGTAGCATTCGGCCAGCTGCATAATACAGATGCAGTTTCGACCTTCACACTCGATTGGAAAAGAAGTTTTCGCTTTGGAAAAATTGCTGTTTGTGGGGGAATTAAGCGTTTCCCTCTCAGGGGAATGACGTTCTCCACTGGTCATCCAACGGAGGAAACAGCATCGTTCCATCTCTCTCCGTCTCTGAGGAATAGCGATTTTTCTGAAAGAAATTGGCGGAGGCGCCGGGTATGAATTTAAACAAGCATTATCTCCGGAACGGTTGGAGTTAGGAAGACGCGGTTTTCACTGCTGCGTAGCATTCGACGAGCTGCATAATACAGATGCAGTTTCGACCTTCACACTCGATTGGAAAAGAAGTTTTCGCTTTGGAAAAATTGCTGTTTGTGGGGAAATTAAACGTTTCCCTCTCAGGGGAATGACGTTCTCCACTGGTCATCCAACGGAGGAAACAGCATCGTTCCATCTCTCTCCGTCTCTGAGTAATCGCGATTTTTCTGAAAAAAATTGGCGGAGGCGCCGGGTATGAAATTAAACAAGCAATATCTCCGGAACGGTTGGAGTTAGGAAGATGCGGTTTTCACTGCTGCGTAGCATTCGGCCAGCTGCATAATACAGATGCAGTTTCGACCTTCACACTCGATTGGAAAAGAAGTTTTCGCTTTGGAAAAATTGCTGTTTGTGGGGGAATTAAACGTTTCCCTCTCAGGGGAATGACGTTCTCCACTGGTCATCCAACGGAGGAAACAGCATCGTTCTATCTCTCTCCGTCTCTGAGTAATAGCGATTTTTCTGAAAGAAATTGGCGGAGGCGCCGGGTATGAATTTAAACAAGCATTATCTCCGGAACGGTTGGAGTTAGGAAGACGCGGTTTTCACTGCTGCGTAGCATTCGGCAAGCTGCATAATACAGATGCAGTTTCGACCTTCACACTCGATTGGAAAAGAAGTTTTCGCTTTGGAAAAGTTGCTGTTTGTGGGGGAATTAAACGTTTCCCTCTCAGGGGAATGACGTTCTCCACTGGTCATCCAACGGAGAAAACAGCATCGTTCCATCTCTCTCCGTCTCTGAGTAATCGCGATTTTTCTGAAAGAAATTGGCGGAGGCGCCGGGTATGAATTTAAACAAGCATTATCTCCGAAACGGTTGGAGTTAGGAAGATGCGGTTTTCACTGCTGCGTAGCATTCGGCCAGCTGCATAATACAGATGCAGTTTCGACCTTCACACTCGATTGGAAAAGAAGTTTTCGCTTTGGAAAAATTGCTGTTTGTGGGGGAATTAAGCGTTTCCCTCTCAGGGGAATGACGTTCTCCACTGGTCATCCAACGGAGAAAACAGCATCGTTCCATCTCTCTCCGTCTCTGAGTAATCGCGATTTCTCTGAAAGAAATTGGCGGAGGCGCCGGGTATGAATTTAAACAAGCATTATCTCCGGAACGGTTGGAGTTAGGAAGATGCGGTTTTCACTGCTGCGTAGCATTCGGCCAGCTGCATAATACAGATGCAGTTTCGACCTTCACACTCGATAGGAAAAGAAGTTTTCGCTTTGGATAAATTGCTGTTTGTGGGGGAATTAAACGTTTCCCTCTCAGGAGAATGACGTTCTCCACTGGTCATCCAACGGAGAAAACAGCATCGTTCTATCTCTCTCTGTCTATGAATAATCGCGATTTTACTGAAAGAAATTGGCGGAGGCGCCGGGTATGAATTTAAACAAGATATTGCTTGTTTAAATTTTTGCACGAACACTCGCATGAGCACTCGCACGAACATTCGCACGAGCACTCGCACGAGCACTCTTACGAGCATTTGCACGAGAACTCGCACGAGCACTCACACGAACATTCGCACGAGCACTTGCACGAACATTCTCACGAGCACTTGCACGAACACCCGCGCGAGCAATCGCACGAGCACTCGCATGAGCACTCGCACGAGCAATCGCATGAACATTCGCACGAGCACTCGCACGAGCACGAGCACTGGCACAAACATTCGCACGAGCTGCATAATACAGATGCAGTTTCGCTCTTCACACTCGATAGGAAAAGAAGTTTTCGCTTTGGAAAAATTGCTGTTTGTGGGGGAATTAAACGTTTCCCTCTCAGGAGAATGACGTTCTCCACTGGTCATCCAACGGAGAAAACAGCATCGTTCTATCTCTCTCTGTCTATGAATAATCGCGATTTTACTGAAAGAAATTGGCGGATGCGCCGGGTATGAATTTAAACAAGATATTGCTTGTTTAAATTTTTGCACGAACACTCGCATGAGCACTCGCACGAACATTCGCACGAGCACTCGCACGAGCACTCTTACGAGCATTCGCACGAGAACTCGCACGAGCACTCACACGAACATTCGCACGAGCACTTGCACGAACATTCTCACGAGCACTTGCACGAACACCCGCACGAGCACTCGCACGAGCACGAGCACTGGCACAAACATTCGCACGAGCTGCATAATATAGATGCATTTTCGCTCTTCACACTCGATAGGAAAAGAAGTTTTCGCTTTGGAAAAATTGCTGTTTGTGGGGGAATTAAACGTTTCCCTCTCAGGAGAATGACGTTCTCCACTGGTCATCCAGCGGAGAAAACAGCATCGTTCCATCTCTCTCCGTCTCTGAGTAATCGCGATTTTTCTGAAAAAAATTGGCGGAGGCGCCGGGTATGAAATTAAACAAGCAATATCTCCGGAACGGTTGGAGTTAGGAAGATGCGGTTTTCACTGCTGCGTAGCATTCGGCCAGCTGCATAATACAGATGCAGTTTCGACCTTCACACTCGATTGGAAAAGAAGTTTTCGCTTTGGAAAAATTGCTGTTTGTGGGGGAATTAAACGTTTCCCTCTCAGGGGAATGACGTTCTCCACTGGTCATCCAACGGAGGAAACAGCATCGTTCTATCTCTCTCCGTCTCTGAGTAATAGCGATTTTTCTGAAAGAAATTGGCGGAGGCGCCGGGTATGAATTTAAACAAGCATTATCTCCGGAACGGTTGGAGTTAGGAAGACGCGGTTTTCACTGCTGCGTAGCATTCGGCAAGCTGCATAATACAGATGCAGTTTCGACCTTCACACTCGATTGGAAAAGAAGTTTTCGCTTTGGAAAAATTGCTGTTTGTGGGGGAATTAAACGTTTCCCTCTCAGGGGAATGACGTTCTCCACTGGTCATCCAACGGAGGAAACAGCATCGTTCCATCTCTCTCCGTCTCTGAGTAATCGCGATTTTTCTGAAAAAAATTGGCGGAGGCGCCGGGTATGAAATTAAACAAGCAATATCTCCGGAACGGTTGGAGTTAGGAAGATGCGGTTTTCACTGCTGCGTAGCATTCGGCCAGCTGCATAATACAGATGCAGTTTCGACCTTCACACTCGATTGGAAAAGAAGTTTTCGCTTTGGAAAAATTGCTGTTTGTGGGGGAATTAAACGTTTCCCTCTCAGGGGAATGACGTTCTCCACTGGTCATCCAACGGAGGAAACAGCATCGTTCTATCTCTCTCCGTCTCTGAGTAATAGCGATTTTTCTGAAAGAAATTGGCGGAGGCGCCGGGTATGAATTTAAACAAGCATTATCTCCGGAACGGTTGGAGTTAGGAAGACGCGGTTTTCACTGCTGCGTAGCATTCGGCCAGCTGCATAATACAGATGCAGTTTCGACCTTCACACTCGATTGGAAAAGAAGTTTTCGCTTTGGAAAAATTGCTGTTTGTGGGGGAATTAAACGTTTCCCTCTCAGGGGAATGACGTTCTCCACTGGTCATCCAACGGAGAAAACAGCATCGTTCCATCTCTCTCCGTCTCTGAGTAATCGCGATTTTTCTGAAAGAAATTGGCGGAGGCGCCGGGTATGAATTTAAACAAGCATTATCTCCGAAACGGTTGGAGTTAGGAAGATGCGGTTTTCACTGCTGCGTAGCATTCGGCCAGCTGCATAATACAGATGCAGTTTCGACCTTCACACTCGATTGGAAAAGAAGTTTTCGCTTTGGAAAAATTGCTGTTTGTGGGGGAATTAAACGTTTCCCTCTCAGGGGAATGACGTTCTCCACTGGTCATCCAACGGAGAAAACAGCATCGTTCCATCTCTCTCCGTCTCTGAGTAATCGCGATTTTTCTGAAAGAAATTGGCGGAGGCGCCGGGTATGAATTTAAACAAGCATTATCTCCGAAACGGTTGGAGTTAGGAAGATGCGGTTTTCACTGCTGCGTAGCATTCGGCCAGCTGCATAATACAGATGCAGTTTCGACCTTCACACTCGATTGGAAAAGAAGTTTTCGCTTTGGAAAAATTGCTGTTTGTGGGGGAATTAAGCGTTTCCCTCTCAGGGGAATGACGTTCTCCACTGGTCATCCAACGGAGGAAACAGCATCGTTCCATCTCTCTCCGTCTCTGAGGAATAGCGATTTTTCTGAAAGAAATTGGCGGAGGCGCCGGGTATGAATTTAAACAAGCATTATCTCCGGAACGGTTGGAGTTAGGAAGACGCGGTTTTCACTGCTGCGTAGCATTCGACGAGCTGCATAATACAGATGCAGTTTCGACCTTCACACTCGATTGGAAAAGAAGTTTTCGCTTTGGAAAAATTGCTGTTTGTGGGGAAATTAAACGTTTCCCTCTCAGGGGAATGACGTTCTCCACTGGTCATCCAACGGAGAAAACAGCATCGTTCCATCTCTCTCCGTCTCTGAGTAATCGCGATTTTTCTGAAAAAAATTGGCGGAGGCGCCGGGTATGAAATTAAACAAGCAATATCTCCGGAACGGTTGGAGTTGGGAAGATGCGGTTTTCACTGCTGCGTAGCATTCGGCCAGCTGCATAATACAGATGCAGTTTCGACCTTCACACTCGATTGGAAAAGAAGTTTTCGCTTTGGAAAAATTGCTGTTTGTGGGGGAATTAAACGTTTCCCTCTCAGGGGAATGACGTTCTCCACTGGTCATCCAACGGAGGAAACAGCATCGTTCCATCTCTCTCCGTCTCTGAGTAATCGCGATTTTTCTGAAAAAAATTGGCGGAGGCGCCGGGTATGAAATTAAACAAGCAATATCTCCGGAACGGTTGGAGTTAGGAAGACGCGGTTTTCACTGCTGCGTAGCATTCGGCAAGCTGCATAATACAGATGCAGTTTCGACCTTCACACTCGATTGGAAAAGAAGTTTTCGCTTTGGAAAAGTTGCTGTTTGTGGGGGAATTAAACGTTTCCCTCTCAGGGGAATGACGTTCTCCACTGGTCATCCAACGGAGAAAACAGCATCGTTCCATCTCTCTCCGTCTCTGAGTAATCGCGATTTTTCTGAAAGAAATTGGCGGAGGCGCCGGGTATGAATTTAAACAAGCATTATCTCCGAAACGGTTGGAGTTAGGAAGATGCGGTTTTCACTGCTGCGTAGCATTCGGCCAGCTGCATAATACAGATGCAGTTTCGACCTTCACACTCGATTGGAAAAGAAGTTTTCGCTTTGGAAAAATTGCTGTTTGTGGGGGAATTAAACGTTTCCCTCTCAGGGGAATGACGTTCTCCACTGGTCATCCAACGGAGAAAACAGCATCGTTCCATCTCTCTCCGTCTCTGAGTAATCGCGATTTTTCTGAAAGAAATTGGCGGAGGCGCCGGGTATGAATTTAAACAAGCATTATCTCCGAAACGGTTGGAGTTAGGAAGATGCGGTTTTCACTGCTGCGTAGCATTCGGCCAGCTGCATAATACAGATGCAGTTTCGACCTTCACACTCGATTGGAAAAGAAGTTTTCGCTTTGGAAAAATTGCTGTTTGTGGGGGAATTAAGCGTTTCCCTCTCAGGGGAATGACGTTCTCCACTGGTCATCCAACGGAGGAAACAGCATCGTTCCATCTCTCTCCGTCTCTGAGGAATAGCGATTTTTCTGAAAGAAATTGGCGGAGGCGCCGGGTATGAATTTAAACAAGCATTATCTCCGGAACGGTTGGAGTTAGGAAGACGCGGTTTTCACTGCTGCGTAGCATTCGACGAGCTGCATAATACAGATGCAGTTTCGACCTTCACACTCGATTGGAAAAGAAGTTTTCGCTTTGGAAAAATTGCTGTTTGTGGGGAAATTAAACGTTTCCCTCTCAGGGGAATGACGTTCTCCACTGGTCATCCAACGGAGAAAACAGCATCGTTCCATCTCTCTCCGTCTCTGAGTAATCGCGATTTTTCTGAAAAAAATTGGCGGAGGCGCCGGGTATGAAATTAAACAAGCAATATCTCCGGAACGGTTGGAGTTGGGAAGATGCGGTTTTCACTGCTGCGTAGCATTCGGCCAGCTGCATAATACAGATGCAGTTTCGACCTTCACACTCGATTGGAAAAGAAGTTTTCGCTTTGGAAAAATTGCTGTTTGTGGGGGAATTAAACGTTTCCCTCTCAGGGGAATGACGTTCTCCACTGGTCATCCAACGGAGGAAACAGCATCGTTCCATCTCTCTCCGTCTCTGAGTAATCGCGATTTTTCTGAAAAAAATTGGCGGAGGCGCCGGGTATGAAATTAAACAAGCAATATCTCCGGAACGGTTGGAGTTAGGAAGACGCGGTTTTCACTGCTGCGTAGCATTCGGCAAGCTGCATAATACAGATGCAGTTTCGACCTTCACACTCGATTGGAAAAGAAGTTTTCGCTTTGGAAAAGTTGCTGTTTGTGGGGGAATTAAACGTTTCCCTCTCAGGGGAATGACGTTCTCCACTGGTCATCCAACGGAGAAAACAGCATCGTTCCATCTCTCTCCGTCTCTGAGTAATCGCGATTTTTCTGAAAAAAATTGGCGGAGGCGCCGGGTATGAAATTAAACAAGCAATATCTCCGGAACGGTTGGAGTTAGGAAGATGTGGTTTTCACTGCTGCGTAGCATTCGGCCAGCTGCATAATACAGATGCAGTTTCGAAATTCACACTCGATTGGAAAAGAAGTTTTCGTATTGGGGAAATTGCTGTTTGTGGGGGAATTAAACGTTTCCATCTCAGGAGAATGACGTTCTCCACTGGTCATCCAACGGAGAAAACAGCATCGTTCCATCTCTCTCCATCTCTGAGTAATCGCGATTTTTCAGAAAGAAATTGGCGGAGGCGCCGTGTATGAATTTAAACAAGCAATATCTCCGGAACGGTTGGAGTTAGGAAGATGTGGTTTTCACTGCTGCGTGTCATTCGACCAGCTGCATAATACAGATGCAGTTTCGACCTTCACTCTCGATTGGAAAAGAAGTTTTCGCTTTGGAAAAATTGCTGTTTGTGGGGGAATTAAACGTTTCCATCTCAGGAGAATGACGTCCTCCACTGGTCATCCAACGGAGAAAACAGCATCGTTCCATCTCTCTCCGTCTCTGAGTAATCGCGATTTTTCTGAAAAAAATTGGCGGAGGCGCCGGGTATGAAATTAAACAAGCAATATCTCCGGAACGGTTGGAGTTAGGAAGATGCGGTTTTCACTGCTGCGTAGGATTCGGCCAGCTGCATAATACAGATGCAGTTTCGACCTTCACACTCGATTGGAAAAGAAGTTTTCGCTTTGGAAAAATTGCTGTTTGTGGGGGAATTAAACGTTTCCCTCTCAGGGGAATGACGTTCTCCACTGGTCATCCAACGGAGGAAACAGCATCGTTCCATCTCTCTCCGTCTCTGAGTAATCGCGATTTTTCTGAAAAAGATTGGCGGAGGCGCCGGGTATGAATTTAAACAAGCAATATCTCCGGAACGGTTGGAGTTAGGAAGATGCGGTTTTCACTGCTGCGTAGCATTCGGCCAGCTGCATAATACAGATGCAGTTTCGACCTTCACACTCGATTGGAAAAGAAGTTTTCGCTTTGGAAAAATTGCTGTTTGTGGAGGAATTAAACGTTTCCCTCTCAGGGGAATGACGTTCTCCACTGGTCATCCAACGGAGAAAACAGCATCGTTCCATCTCTCTCCGTCTCTGAGTAATCGCGATTTTTCTGAAAAAAATTGGCGGAGGCGCCGGGTATTAAATTAAATAAGCAATATCTCCGGAACGGTTGGAGTTAGGAAGATGCGGTTTTCACTGCTGCGTAGCATTCGGCCAGCTGCATAATACAGATGCAGTTTCGACCTTCACACTCGATTGGAAAGGAAGTTTTCGCTTTGGAAAAATTGCTGTTTGTGGGGGAATTAAACGTTTCCCTCTCAGGGGAATGACGTTCTCCACTGGTCATCCAACGGAGAAAACAGCATCGTTCCATCTCTCTCCGTCTCTGAGTAATCGCGATTTTTCTGAAAAAAATTGGCGGAGGCGCCGGGTATGAAATTAAACAAGCAATATCTCCGGAACGGTTGGAGTTAGGAAGATGCGGTTTTCACTGCTGCGTAGCATTCGGCCAGCTGCATAATACAGATGCAGTTTCGACCTTCACACTCGATTGGAAAAGAAGTTTTCGCTTTTGAAAAATTGCTGTTTGTGGGGGAATTAAACGTTTCCCTCTCAGGGGAATGACGTTCTCCACTGGTCATCCAACGGAGGAAACAGCATCGTTCCATCTCTCTCCGTCTCTGAGTAATCGCGATTTTTCTGAAAGAAATTGGCGGAGGCGCCGGGTATGAATTTAAACAAGCATTATCTCCGGAACGGTTGGAGTTAGGAAGATGCGGTTTTCACTGCTGCGTAGCATTCGGCCAGCTGCATAATACAGATGCAGTTTCGACCTTCACACTCGATTGGAAAAGAAGTTTTCGCTTTGGAAAAATTGCTGTTTGTGGGGGAATTAAACGTTTCCCTCTCAGGGGAATGACGTTCTCCACTGGTCATCCAACGGAGGAAACAGCATCGTTCCATCTCTCTCCGTCTCTGAGTAATCGCGATTTTTCTGAAAGAAATTGGCGGAGGCGCCGGGTATGAATTTAAACAAGCATTATCTCCGGAACGGTTGGAGTTAGGAAGATGCGGTTTTCACTGCTGCGTAGCATTCGGCCAGCTGCATAATACAGATGCAGTTTCGACCTTCACACTCGATTGGAAAAGAAGTTTTCGCTTTGGAAAAATTGCTGTTTGTGGGGGAATTAAGCGTTTCCCTCTCAGGGGAATGACGTTCTCCACTGGTCATCCAACGGAGAAAACAGCATCGTTCCATCTCTCTCCGTCTCTGAGTAATCGCGATTTTTCTGAAAGAAATTGGCGGAGGCGCCGGGTATGAATTTAAACAAGCATTATCTCCGGAACGGTTGGAGTTAGGAAGATGCGGTTTTCACTGCTGCGTAGCATTCGGCCAGCTGCATAATACAGATGCAGTTTCGACCTTCACACTCGATTGGAAAAGAAGTTTTCGCTTTGGAAAAATTGCTGTTTGTGGGGGAATTAAGCGTTTCCCTCTCAGGGGAATGACGTTCTCCACTGGTCATCCAACGGAGAAAACAGCATCGTTCCATCTCTCTCCGTCTCTGAGTAATCGCGATTTTTCTGAAAGAAATTGGCGGAGGCGCCGGGTATGAATTTAAACAAGCATTATCTCCGGAACGGTTGGAGTTAGGAAGATGCGGTTTTCACTGCTGCGTAGCATTCGGCCAGCTGCATAATACAGATGCAGTTTCGACCTTCACACTCGATTGGAAAAGAAGTTTTCGCTTTGGAAAAATTGCTGTTTGTGGGGGAATTAAACGTTTCCCTCTCAGGGGAATGACGTTCTCCACTGGTCATCCAACGGAGGAAACAGCATCGTTCCATCTCTCTCCGTCTCTGAGTAATAGCGATTTTTCTGAAAGAAATTGGCGGAGGCGCCGGGTATGAATTTAAACAAGCATTATCTCCGGAACGGTTGGAGTTAGGAAGACGCGGTTTTCACTGCTGCGTAGCATTCGGCGAGCTGCATAATACAGATGCAGTTTCGACCTTCACACTCGATTGGAAAAGAAGTTTTCGCTTTGGAAAAATTGCTGTTTGTGGGGGAATTAAACGTTTCCCTCTCAGGGGAATGACGTTCTCCACTGGTCATCCAACGGAGGAAACAGCATCGTTCCATCTCTCTCCGTCTCTGAGTAATCGCGATTTTTCTGAAAAAAATTGGCGGAGGCGCCGGGTATGAAATTAAACAAGCAATATCTCCGGAACGGTTGGAGTTAGGAAGATGCGGTTTTCACTGCTGCGTAGCATTCGGCCAGCTGCATAATACAGATGCAGTTTCGACCTTCACACTCGATTGGAAAAGAAGTTTTCGCTTTGGAAAAGTTGCTGTTTGTGGGGGAATTAAACGTTTCCCTCTCAGGGGAATGACGTTCTCCACTGGTCATCCAACGGAGAAAACAGCATCGTTTCATCTCTCTCCGTCTCTGAGTAATCGCGATTTTTCTGAAAAAAATTGGCGGAGGCGCCGGGTATGAAATTAAACAAGCAATATCTCCGGAACGGTTGGAGTTAGGAAGATGCGGTTTTCACTGCTGCGTAGCATTCGGCCAGCTGCATAATACAGATGCAGTTTCGACCTTCACACTCGATAGGAAAAGAAGTTTTCGCTTTGGATAAATTGCTGTTTGTGGGGGAATTAAACGTTTCCCTCTCAGGAGAATGACGTTCTCCACTGGTCATCCAACGGAGAAAACAGCATCGTTCTATCTCTCTCTGTCTATGAATAATCGCGATTTTACTGAAAGAAATTGGCGGAGGCGCCGGGTATGAATTTAAACAAGATATTGCTTGTTTAAATTTTTGCACGAACACTCGCATGAGCACTCGCACGAACATTCGCACGAGCACTCGCACGAGCACTCTTACGAGCATTTGCACGAGAACTCGCACGAGCACTCACACGAACATTCGCACGAGCACTTGCACGAACATTCTCACGAGCACTTGCACGAACACCCGCGCGAGCAATCGCACGAGCACTCGCATGAGCACTCGCACGAGCAATCGCATGAACATTCGCACGAGCACTCGCACGAGCACGAGCACTGGCACAAACATTCGCACGAGCTGCATAATACAGATGCAGTTTCGCTCTTCACACTCGATAGGAAAAGAAGTTTTCGCTTTGGAAAAATTGCTGTTTGTGGGGGAATTAAACGTTTCCCTCTCAGGAGAATGACGTTCTCCACTGGTCATCCAACGGAGAAAACAGCATCGTTCTATCTCTCTCTGTCTATGAATAATCGCGATTTTACTGAAAGAAATTGGCGGATGCGCCGGGTATGAATTTAAACAAGATATTGCTTGTTTAAATTTTTGCACGAACACTCGCATGAGCACTCGCACGAACATTCGCACGAGCACTCGCACGAGCACTCTTACGAGCATTCGCACGAGAACTCGCACGAGCACTCACACGAACATTCGCACGAGCACTTGCACGAACATTCTCACGAGCACTTGCACGAACACCCGCACGAGCACTCGCACGAGCACGAGCACTGGCACAAACATTCGCACGAGCTGCATAATATAGATGCATTTTCGCTCTTCACACTCGATAGGAAAAGAAGTTTTCGCTTTGGAAAAATTGCTGTTTGTGGGGGAATTAAACGTTTCCCTCTCAGGAGAATGACGTTCTCCACTGGTCATCCAGCGGAGAAAACAGCATCGTTCCATCTCTCTCCGTCTCTGAGTAATCGCGATTTTTCTGAAAAAAATTGGCGGAGGCGCCGGGTATGAAATTAAACAAGCAATATCTCCGGAACGGTTGGAGTTAGGAAGATGCGGTTTTCACTGCTGCGTAGCATTCGGCCAGCTGCATAATACAGATGCAGTTTCGACCTTCACACTCGATTGGAAAAGAAGTTTTCGCTTTGGAAAAATTGCTGTTTGTGGGGGAATTAAACGTTTCCCTCTCAGGGGAATGACGTTCTCCACTGGTCATCCAACGGAGGAAACAGCATCGTTCTATCTCTCTCCGTCTCTGAGTAATAGCGATTTTTCTGAAAGAAATTGGCGGAGGCGCCGGGTATGAATTTAAACAAGCATTATCTCCGGAACGGTTGGAGTTAGGAAGACGCGGTTTTCACTGCTGCGTAGCATTCGGCAAGCTGCATAATACAGATGCAGTTTCGACCTTCACACTCGATTGGAAAAGAAGTTTTCGCTTTGGAAAAATTGCTGTTTGTGGGGGAATTAAACGTTTCCCTCTCAGGGGAATGACGTTCTCCACTGGTCATCCAACGGAGGAAACAGCATCGTTCCATCTCTCTCCGTCTCTGAGTAATCGCGATTTTTCTGAAAAAAATTGGCGGAGGCGCCGGGTATGAAATTAAACAAGCAATATCTCCGGAACGGTTGGAGTTAGGAAGATGCGGTTTTCACTGCTGCGTAGCATTCGGCCAGCTGCATAATACAGATGCAGTTTCGACCTTCACACTCGATTGGAAAAGAAGTTTTCGCTTTGGAAAAATTGCTGTTTGTGGGGGAATTAAACGTTTCCCTCTCAGGGGAATGACGTTCTCCACTGGTCATCCAACGGAGGAAACAGCATCGTTCTATCTCTCTCCGTCTCTGAGTAATAGCGATTTTTCTGAAAGAAATTGGCGGAGGCGCCGGGTATGAATTTAAACAAGCATTATCTCCGGAACGGTTGGAGTTAGGAAGACGCGGTTTTCACTGCTGCGTAGCATTCGGCCAGCTGCATAATACAGATGCAGTTTCGACCTTCACACTCGATTGGAAAAGAAGTTTTCGCTTTGGAAAAATTGCTGTTTGTGGGGGAATTAAACGTTTCCCTCTCAGGGGAATGACGTTCTCCACTGGTCATCCAACGGAGAAAACAGCATCGTTCCATCTCTCTCCGTCTCTGAGTAATCGCGATTTTTCTGAAAGAAATTGGCGGAGGCGCCGGGTATGAATTTAAACAAGCATTATCTCCGAAACGGTTGGAGTTAGGAAGATGCGGTTTTCACTGCTGCGTAGCATTCGGCCAGCTGCATAATACAGATGCAGTTTCGACCTTCACACTCGATTGGAAAAGAAGTTTTCGCTTTGGAAAAATTGCTGTTTGTGGGGGAATTAAGCGTTTCCCTCTCAGGGGAATGACGTTCTCCACTGGTCATCCAACGGAGGAAACAGCATCGTTCCATCTCTCTCCGTCTCTGAGGAATAGCGATTTTTCTGAAAGAAATTGGCGGAGGCGCCGGGTATGAATTTAAACAAGCATTATCTCCGGAACGGTTGGAGTTAGGAAGACGCGGTTTTCACTGCTGCGTAGCATTCGACGAGCTGCATAATACAGATGCAGTTTCGACCTTCACACTCGATTGGAAAAGAAGTTTTCGCTTTGGAAAAATTGCTGTTTGTGGGGAAATTAAACGTTTCCCTCTCAGGGGAATGACGTTCTCCACTGGTCATCCAACGGAGAAAACAGCATCGTTCCATCTCTCTCCGTCTCTGAGTAATCGCGATTTTTCTGAAAAAAATTGGCGGAGGCGCCGGGTATGAAATTAAACAAGCAATATCTCCGGAACGGTTGGAGTTAGGAAGATGCGGTTTTCACTGCTGCGTAGCATTCGGCCAGCTGCATAATACAGATGCAGTTTCGACCTTCACACTCGATTGGAAAAGAAGTTTTCGCTTTGGAAAAATTGCTGTTTGTGGGGGAATTAAACGTTTCCCTCTCAGGGGAATGACGTTCTCCACTGGTCATCCAACGGAGGAAACAGCATCGTTCTATCTCTCTCCGTCTCTGAGTAATAGCGATTTTTCTGAAAGAAATTGGCGGAGGCGCCGGGTATGAATTTAAACAAGCATTATCTCCGGAACGGTTGGAGTTAGGAAGACGCGGTTTTCACTGCTGCGTAGCATTCGGCAAGCTGCATAATACAGATGCAGTTTCGACCTTCACACTCGATTGGAAAAGAAGTTTTCGCTTTGGAAAAGTTGCTGTTTGTGGGGGAATTAAACGTTTCCCTCTCAGGGGAATGACGTTCTCCACTGGTCATCCAACGGAGAAAACAGCATCGTTCCATCTCTCTCCGTCTCTGAGTAATCGCGATTTTTCTGAAAGAAATTGGCGGAGGCGCCGGGTATGAATTTAAACAAGCATTATCTCCGAAACGGTTGGAGTTAGGAAGATGCGGTTTTCACTGCTGCGTAGCATTCGGCCAGCTGCATAATACAGATGCAGTTTCGACCTTCACACTCGATTGGAAAAGAAGTTTTCGCTTTGGAAAAATTGCTGTTTGTGGGGGAATTAAGCGTTTCCCTCTCAGGGGAATGACGTTCTCCACTGGTCATCCAACGGAGAAAACAGCATCGTTCCATCTCTCTCCGTCTCTGAGTAATCGCGATTTCTCTGAAAGAAATTGGCGGAGGCGCCGGGTATGAATTTAAACAAGCATTATCTCCGGAACGGTTGGAGTTAGGAAGATGCGGTTTTCACTGCTGCGTAGCATTCGGCCAGCTGCATAATACAGATGCAGTTTCGACCTTCACACTCGATAGGAAAAGAAGTTTTCGCTTTGGATAAATTGCTGTTTGTGGGGGAATTAAACGTTTCCCTCTCAGGAGAATGACGTTCTCCACTGGTCATCCAACGGAGAAAACAGCATCGTTCTATCTCTCTCTGTCTATGAATAATCGCGATTTTACTGAAAGAAATTGGCGGAGGCGCCGGGTATGAATTTAAACAAGATATTGCTTGTTTAAATTTTTGCACGAACACTCGCATGAGCACTCGCACGAACATTCGCACGAGCACTCGCACGAGCACTCTTACGAGCATTTGCACGAGAACTCGCACGAGCACTCACACGAACATTCGCACGAGCACTTGCACGAACATTCTCACGAGCACTTGCACGAACACCCGCGCGAGCAATCGCACGAGCACTCGCATGAGCACTCGCACGAGCAATCGCATGAACATTCGCACGAGCACTCGCACGAGCACGAGCACTGGCACAAACATTCGCACGAGCTGCATAATACAGATGCAGTTTCGCTCTTCACACTCGATAGGAAAAGAAGTTTTCGCTTTGGAAAAATTGCTGTTTGTGGGGGAATTAAACGTTTCCCTCTCAGGAGAATGACGTTCTCCACTGGTCATCCAACGGAGAAAACAGCATCGTTCTATCTCTCTCTGTCTATGAATAATCGCGATTTTACTGAAAGAAATTGGCGGATGCGCCGGGTATGAATTTAAACAAGATATTGCTTGTTTAAATTTTTGCACGAACACTCGCATGAGCACTCGCACGAACATTCGCACGAGCACTCGCACGAGCACTCTTACGAGCATTCGCACGAGAACTCGCACGAGCACTCACACGAACATTCGCACGAGCACTTGCACGAACATTCTCACGAGCACTTGCACGAACACCCGCACGAGCACTCGCACGAGCACGAGCACTGGCACAAACATTCGCACGAGCTGCATAATATAGATGCATTTTCGCTCTTCACACTCGATAGGAAAAGAAGTTTTCGCTTTGGAAAAATTGCTGTTTGTGGGGGAATTAAACGTTTCCCTCTCAGGAGAATGACGTTCTCCACTGGTCATCCAGCGGAGAAAACAGCATCGTTCCATCTCTCTCCGTCTCTGAGTAATCGCGATTTTTCTGAAAAAAATTGGCGGAGGCGCCGGGTATGAAATTAAACAAGCAATATCTCCGGAACGGTTGGAGTTAGGAAGATGCGGTTTTCACTGCTGCGTAGCATTCGGCCAGCTGCATAATACAGATGCAGTTTCGACCTTCACACTCGATTGGAAAAGAAGTTTTCGCTTTGGAAAAATTGCTGTTTGTGGGGGAATTAAACGTTTCCCTCTCAGGGGAATGACGTTCTCCACTGGTCATCCAACGGAGGAAACAGCATCGTTCTATCTCTCTCCGTCTCTGAGTAATAGCGATTTTTCTGAAAGAAATTGGCGGAGGCGCCGGGTATGAATTTAAACAAGCATTATCTCCGGAACGGTTGGAGTTAGGAAGACGCGGTTTTCACTGCTGCGTAGCATTCGGCAAGCTGCATAATACAGATGCAGTTTCGACCTTCACACTCGATTGGAAAAGAAGTTTTCGCTTTGGAAAAATTGCTGTTTGTGGGGGAATTAAACGTTTCCCTCTCAGGGGAATGACGTTCTCCACTGGTCATCCAACGGAGGAAACAGCATCGTTCCATCTCTCTCCGTCTCTGAGTAATCGCGATTTTTCTGAAAAAAATTGGCGGAGGCGCCGGGTATGAAATTAAACAAGCAATATCTCCGGAACGGTTGGAGTTAGGAAGATGCGGTTTTCACTGCTGCGTAGCATTCGGCCAGCTGCATAATACAGATGCAGTTTCGACCTTCACACTCGATTGGAAAAGAAGTTTTCGCTTTGGAAAAATTGCTGTTTGTGGGGGAATTAAACGTTTCCCTCTCAGGGGAATGACGTTCTCCACTGGTCATCCAACGGAGGAAACAGCATCGTTCTATCTCTCTCCGTCTCTGAGTAATAGCGATTTTTCTGAAAGAAATTGGCGGAGGCGCCGGGTATGAATTTAAACAAGCATTATCTCCGGAACGGTTGGAGTTAGGAAGACGCGGTTTTCACTGCTGCGTAGCATTCGGCCAGCTGCATAATACAGATGCAGTTTCGACCTTCACACTCGATTGGAAAAGAAGTTTTCGCTTTGGAAAAATTGCTGTTTGTGGGGGAATTAAACGTTTCCCTCTCAGGGGAATGACGTTCTCCACTGGTCATCCAACGGAGAAAACAGCATCGTTCCATCTCTCTCCGTCTCTGAGTAATCGCGATTTTTCTGAAAGAAATTGGCGGAGGCGCCGGGTATGAATTTAAACAAGCATTATCTCCGAAACGGTTGGAGTTAGGAAGATGCGGTTTTCACTGCTGCGTAGCATTCGGCCAGCTGCATAATACAGATGCAGTTTCGACCTTCACACTCGATTGGAAAAGAAGTTTTCGCTTTGGAAAAATTGCTGTTTGTGGGGGAATTAAACGTTTCCCTCTCAGGGGAATGACGTTCTCCACTGGTCATCCAACGGAGAAAACAGCATCGTTCCATCTCTCTCCGTCTCTGAGTAATCGCGATTTTTCTGAAAGAAATTGGCGGAGGCGCCGGGTATGAATTTAAACAAGCATTATCTCCGAAACGGTTGGAGTTAGGAAGATGCGGTTTTCACTGCTGCGTAGCATTCGGCCAGCTGCATAATACAGATGCAGTTTCGACCTTCACACTCGATTGGAAAAGAAGTTTTCGCTTTGGAAAAATTGCTGTTTGTGGGGGAATTAAGCGTTTCCCTCTCAGGGGAATGACGTTCTCCACTGGTCATCCAACGGAGGAAACAGCATCGTTCCATCTCTCTCCGTCTCTGAGGAATAGCGATTTTTCTGAAAGAAATTGGCGGAGGCGCCGGGTATGAATTTAAACAAGCATTATCTCCGGAACGGTTGGAGTTAGGAAGACGCGGTTTTCACTGCTGCGTAGCATTCGACGAGCTGCATAATACAGATGCAGTTTCGACCTTCACACTCGATTGGAAAAGAAGTTTTCGCTTTGGAAAAATTGCTGTTTGTGGGGAAATTAAACGTTTCCCTCTCAGGGGAATGACGTTCTCCACTGGTCATCCAACGGAGAAAACAGCATCGTTCCATCTCTCTCCGTCTCTGAGTAATCGCGATTTTTCTGAAAAAAATTGGCGGAGGCGCCGGGTATGAAATTAAACAAGCAATATCTCCGGAACGGTTGGAGTTGGGAAGATGCGGTTTTCACTGCTGCGTAGCATTCGGCCAGCTGCATAATACAGATGCAGTTTCGACCTTCACACTCGATTGGAAAAGAAGTTTTCGCTTTGGAAAAATTGCTGTTTGTGGGGGAATTAAACGTTTCCCTCTCAGGGGAATGACGTTCTCCACTGGTCATCCAACGGAGGAAACAGCATCGTTCCATCTCTCTCCGTCTCTGAGTAATCGCGATTTTTCTGAAAAAAATTGGCGGAGGCGCCGGGTATGAAATTAAACAAGCAATATCTCCGGAACGGTTGGAGTTAGGAAGACGCGGTTTTCACTGCTGCGTAGCATTCGGCAAGCTGCATAATACAGATGCAGTTTCGACCTTCACACTCGATTGGAAAAGAAGTTTTCGCTTTGGAAAAGTTGCTGTTTGTGGGGGAATTAAACGTTTCCCTCTCAGGGGAATGACGTTCTCCACTGGTCATCCAACGGAGAAAACAGCATCGTTCCATCTCTCTCCGTCTCTGAGTAATCGCGATTTTTCTGAAAGAAATTGGCGGAGGCGCCGGGTATGAATTTAAACAAGCATTATCTCCGAAACGGTTGGAGTTAGGAAGATGCGGTTTTCACTGCTGCGTAGCATTCGGCCAGCTGCATAATACAGATGCAGTTTCGACCTTCACACTCGATTGGAAAAGAAGTTTTCGCTTTGGAAAAATTGCTGTTTGTGGGGGAATTAAGCGTTTCCCTCTCAGGGGAATGACGTTCTCCACTGGTCATCCAACGGAGAAAACAGCATCGTTCCATCTCTCTCCGTCTCTGAGTAATCGCGATTTCTCTGAAAGAAATTGGCGGAGGCGCCGGGTATGAATTTAAACAAGCATTATCTCCGGAACGGTTGGAGTTAGGAAGATGCGGTTTTCACTGCTGCGTAGCATTCGGCCAGCTGCATAATACAGATGCAGTTTCGACCTTCACACTCGATAGGAAAAGAAGTTTTCGCTTTGGATAAATTGCTGTTTGTGGGGGAATTAAACGTTTCCCTCTCAGGAGAATGACGTTCTCCACTGGTCATCCAACGGAGAAAACAGCATCGTTCTATCTCTCTCTGTCTATGAATAATCGCGATTTTACTGAAAGAAATTGGCGGAGGCGCCGAGTATGAATTTAAACAAGATATTGCTTGTTTAAATTTTTGCACGAACACTCGCATGAGCACTCGCACGAACATTCGCACGAGCACTCGCACGAGCACTCTTACGAGCATTTGCACGAGAACTCGCACGAGCACTCACACGAACATTCGCACGAGCACTTGCACGAACATTCTCACGAGCACTTGCACGAACACCCGCGCGAGCAATCGCACGAGCACTCGCATGAGCACTCGCACGAGCAATCGCATGAACATTCGCACGAGCACTCGCACGAGCACGAGCACTGGCACAAACATTCGCACGAGCTGCATAATACAGATGCAGTTTCGCTCTTCACACTCGATAGGAAAAGAAGTTTTCGCTTTGGAAAAATTGCTGTTTGTGGGGGAATTAAACGTTTCCCTCTCAGGAGAATGACGTTCTCCACTGGTCATCCAACGGAGAAAACAGCATCGTTCTATCTCTCTCTGTCTATGAATAATCGCGATTTTACTGAAAGAAATTGGCGGATGCGCCGGGTATGAATTTAAACAAGATATTGCTTGTTTAAATTTTTGCACGAACACTCGCATGAGCACTCGCACGAACATTCGCACGAGCACTCGCACGAGCACTCTTACGAGCATTCGCACGAGAACTCGCACGAGCACTCACACGAACATTCGCACGAGCACTTGCACGAACATTCTCACGAGCACTTGCACGAACACCCGCACGAGCACTCGCACGAGCACGAGCACTGGCACAAACATTCGCACGAGCTGCATAATATAGATGCATTTTCGCTCTTCACACTCGATAGGAAAAGAAGTTTTCGCTTTGGAAAAATTGCTGTTTGTGGGGGAATTAAACGTTTCCCTCTCAGGAGAATGACGTTCTCCACTGGTCATCCAGCGGAGAAAACAGCATCGTTCCATCTCTCTCCGTCTCTGAGTAATCGCGATTTTTCTGAAAAAAATTGGCGGAGGCGCCGGGTATGAAATTAAACAAGCAATATCTCCGGAACGGTTGGAGTTAGGAAGATGCGGTTTTCACTGCTGCGTAGCATTCGGCCAGCTGCATAATACAGATGCAGTTTCGACCTTCACACTCGATTGGAAAAGAAGTTTTCGCTTTGGAAAAATTGCTGTTTGTGGGGGAATTAAACGTTTCCCTCTCAGGGGAATGACGTTCTCCACTGGTCATCCAACGGAGGAAACAGCATCGTTCTATCTCTCTCCGTCTCTGAGTAATAGCGATTTTTCTGAAAGAAATTGGCGGAGGCGCCGGGTATGAATTTAAACAAGCATTATCTCCGGAACGGTTGGAGTTAGGAAGACGCGGTTTTCACTGCTGCGTAGCATTCGGCAAGCTGCATAATACAGATGCAGTTTCGACCTTCACACTCGATTGGAAAAGAAGTTTTCGCTTTGGAAAAATTGCTGTTTGTGGGGGAATTAAACGTTTCCCTCTCAGGGGAATGACGTTCTCCACTGGTCATCCAACGGAGGAAACAGCATCGTTCCATCTCTCTCCGTCTCTGAGTAATCGCGATTTTTCTGAAAAAAATTGGCGGAGGCGCCGGGTATGAAATTAAACAAGCAATATCTCCGGAACGGTTGGAGTTAGGAAGATGCGGTTTTCACTGCTGCGTAGCATTCGGCCAGCTGCATAATACAGATGCAGTTTCGACCTTCACACTCGATTGGAAAAGAAGTTTTCGCTTTGGAAAAATTGCTGTTTGTGGGGGAATTAAACGTTTCCCTCTCAGGGGAATGACGTTCTCCACTGGTCATCCAACGGAGGAAACAGCATCGTTCTATCTCTCTCCGTCTCTGAGTAATAGCGATTTTTCTGAAAGAAATTGGCGGAGGCGCCGGGTATGAATTTAAACAAGCATTATCTCCGGAACGGTTGGAGTTAGGAAGACGCGGTTTTCACTGCTGCGTAGCATTCGGCGAGCTGCATAATACAGATGCAGTTTCGACCTTCACACTCGATTGGAAAAGAAGTTTTCGCTTTGGAAAAATTGCTGTTTGTAGGGGAATTAAACGTTTCCCTCTCAGGGGAATGACGTTCTCCACTGGTCATCCAACGGAGAAAACAGCATCGTTCCATCTCTCTCCGTCTCTGAGTAATCGCGATTTTTCTGAAAAAAATTGGCGGAGGCGCCGGGTATGAATTTAAACAAGCAATATCTCCGGAACGGTTGGAGTTAGGAAGATGCGGTTTTCACTGCTGCGTAGCATTCGGCCAGCTGCATAATACAGATGCAGTTTCGACCTTCACACTCGATTGGAAAAGAAGTTTTCGCTTTGGAAAAGTTGCTGTTTGTGGGGGAATTAAACGTTTCCCTCTCAGGGGAATGACGTTCTCCACTGGTCATCCAACGGAGAAAACAGCATCGTTTCATCTCTCTCCGTCTCTGAGTAATCGCGATTTTTCTGAAAAAAATTGGCGGAGGCGCCGGGTATGAATTTAAACAAGCAATATCTCCGGAACGGTTGGAGTTAGGAAGATGCGGTTTTCACTGCTGCGTAGCATTCGGCCAGCTGCATAATACAGATGCAGTTTCGACCTTCACACTCGATTGGAAAAGAAGTTTTCGCTTTGGAAAAATTGCTGTTTGTGGGGGAATTAAGCGTTTCCCTCTCAGGGGAATGACGTTCTCCACTGGTCATCCAACGGAGGAAACAGCATCGTTCCATCTCTCTCCGTCTCTGAGGAATAGCGATTTTTCTGAAAGAAATTGGCGGAGGCGCCGGGTATGAATTTAAACAAGCATTATCTCCGGAACGGTTGGAGTTAGGAAGACGCGGTTTTCACTGCTGCGTAGCATTCGACGAGCTGCATAATACAGATGCAGTTTCGACCTTCACACTCGATTGGAAAAGAAGTTTTCGCTTTGGAAAAATTGCTGTTTGTGGGGAAATTAAACGTTTCCCTCTCAGGGGAATGACGTTCTCCACTGGTCATCCAACGGAGAAAACAGCATCGTTCCATCTCTCTCCGTCTCTGAGTAATCGCGATTTTTCTGAAAAAAATTGGCGGAGGCGCCGGGTATGAAATTAAACAAGCAATATCTCCGGAACGGTTGGAGTTGGGAAGATGCGGTTTTCACTGCTGCGTAGCATTCGGCCAGCTGCATAATACAGATGCAGTTTCGACCTTCACACTCGATTGGAAATGAAGTTTTCGCTTTGGAAAAATTGCTGTTTGTGGGGGAATTAAACGTTTCCCTCTCAGGGGAATGACGTTCTCCACTGGTCATCCAACGGAGGAAACAGCATCGTTCCATCTCTCTCCGTCTCTGAGTAATCGCGATTTTTCTGAAAAAAATTGGCGGAGGCGCCGGGTATGAAATTAAACAAGCAATATCTCCGGAACGGTTGGAGTTAGGAAGATGCGGTTTTCACTGCTGCGTAGCATTCGGCCAGCTGCATAATACAGATGCAGTTTCGACCTTCACACTCGATTGGAAAAGAAGTTTTCGCTTTGGAAAAGTTGCTGTTTGTGGGGGAATTAAACGTTTCCCTCTCAGGGGAATGACGTTCTCCACTGGTCATCCAACGGAGAAAACAGCATCGTTTCATCTCTCTCCGTCTCTGAGTAATCGCGATTTTTCTGAAAAAAATTGGCGGAGGCGCCGGGTATGAATTTAAACAAGCAATATCTCCGGAACGGTTGGAATTAGGAAGATGCGGTTTTCACTGCTGCGTAGCATTCGGCCAGCTGCATAATACAGATGCAGTTTCGACCTTCACACTCGATTGGAAAAGAAGTTTTCGCTTTGGAAAAATTGCTGTTTGTGGGGGAATTAAACGTTTCCCTCTCAGGAGAATGACGTTCTCCACTGGTCATCCAACGGAGAAAACAGCATCGTTTCATCTCTCTCCGTCTCTGAGTAATCGCGATTTTTCTGAAAAAAATTGGCGGAGGCGCCGGGTATGAATTTAAACAAGCAATATCTCCGGAACGGTTGGAGTTAGGAAGATGCGGTTTTCACTGCTGCGTAGCATTCGGCCAGCTGCATAATACAGATGTAGTTTCGACCTTCACACTCGATTGGAAAAGAAGTTCTCGCTTTGGAAAAATTGCTGTTTGTGGGAGAATTAAACCTTTTCCTCTCAGGGGAATGACGTTCTCCACTGGTCATCCAACGGAGAAAACAGCATGGTTCTATCTCTCTCCGTCTCTGGGTAATCGTGAGTTTTCTGAAAAAGATTGGCGGAGTCGCCTGGTATGAATTTAAACAAGCAATATCTCCGGAACGGTTGGAGTTGGGAAGATGCGGTTTTCACTGCTGCGTAGCATTCGGCAAGCTGCATAATACAGATGCAGTTTCGACCTTCACACTCGATTGGAAAAGAAGTTTTCGCTTTGGAAAAATTGCTGTTTGTGGGGGAATTAAACGTTTCCCTCTCAGGGGAATGACGTTCTCCACTGGTCATCCAACGGAGGAAACAGCATCGTTCCATCTCTCTCCGTCTCTGAGTAATCGCGATTTTTCTGAAAAAAATTGGCGGAGGCGCCGGGTATGAAATTAAACAAGCAATATCTCCGGAACGGTTGGAGTTAGGAAGATGCGGTTTTCACTGCTGCGTAGCATTCGGCCAGCTGCATAATACAGATGCAGTTTCGACCTTCACACTCGATTGGAAAAGAAGTTTTCGCTTTGGAAAAATTGCTGTTTGTGGGGGAATTAAACGTTTCCCTCTCAGGGGAATGACGTTCTCCACTGGTCATCCAACGGAGGAAACAGCATCGTTCTATCTCTCTCCGTCTCTGAGTAATAGCGATTTTTCTGAAAGAAATTGGCGGAGGCGCCGGGTATGAATTTAAACAAGCATTATCTCCGGAACGGTTGGAGTTAGGAAGACGCGGTTTTCACTGCTGCGTAGCATTCGGCGAGCTGCATAATACAGATGCAGTTTCGACCTTCACACTCGATTGGAAAAGAAGTTTTCGCTTTGGAAAAATTGCTGTTTGTAGGGGAATTAAACGTTTCCCTCTCAGGGGAATGACGTTCTCCACTGGTCATCCAACGGAGAAAACAGCATCGTTCCATCTCTCTCCGTCTCTGAGTAATCGCGATTTTTCTGAAAAAAATTGGCGGAGGCGCCGGGTATGAATTTAAACAAGCAATATCTCCGGAACGGTTGGAGTTAGGAAGATGCGGTTTTCACTGCTGCGTAGCATTCGGCCAGCTGCATAATACAGATGCAGTTTCGACCTTCACACTCGATTGGAAAAGAAGTTTTCGCTTTGGAAAAGTTGCTGTTTGTGGGGGAATTAAACGTTTCCCTCTCAGGGGAATGACGTTCTCCACTGGTCATCCAACGGAGAAAACAGCATCGTTTCATCTCTCTCCGTCTCTGAGTAATCGCGATTTTTCTGAAAAAAATTGGCGGAGGCGCCGGGTATGAATTTAAACAAGCAATATCTCCGGAACGGTTGGAGTTAGGAAGATGCGGTTTTCACTGCTGCGTAGCATTCGGCCAGCTGCATAATACAGATGCAGTTTCGACCTTCACACTCGATTGGAAAAGAAGTTTTCGCTTTGGAAAAATTGCTGTTTGTGGGGGAATTAAGCGTTTCCCTCTCAGGGGAATGACGTTCTCCACTGGTCATCCAACGGAGGAAACAGCATCGTTCCATCTCTCTCCGTCTCTGAGGAATAGCGATTTTTCTGAAAGAAATTGGCGGAGGCGCCGGGTATGAATTTAAACAAGCATTATCTCCGGAACGGTTGGAGTTAGGAAGACGCGGTTTTCACTGCTGCGTAGCATTCGACGAGCTGCATAATACAGATGCAGTTTCGACCTTCACACTCGATTGGAAAAGAAGTTTTCGCTTTGGAAAAATTGCTGTTTGTGGGGAAATTAAACGTTTCCCTCTCAGGGGAATGACGTTCTCCACTGGTCATCCAACGGAGAAAACAGCATCGTTCCATCTCTCTCCGTCTCTGAGTAATCGCGATTTTTCTGAAAAAAATTGGCGGAGGCGCCGGGTATGAAATTAAACAAGCAATATCTCCGGAACGGTTGGAGTTGGGAAGATGCGGTTTTCACTGCTGCGTAGCATTCGGCCAGCTGCATAATACAGATGCAGTTTCGACCTTCACACTCGATTGGAAATGAAGTTTTCGCTTTGGAAAAATTGCTGTTTGTGGGGGAATTAAACGTTTCCCTCTCAGGGGAATGACGTTCTCCACTGGTCATCCAACGGAGGAAACAGCATCGTTCCATCTCTCTCCGTCTCTGAGTAATCGCGATTTTTCTGAAAAAAATTGGCGGAGGCGCCGGGTATGAAATTAAACAAGCAATATCTCCGGAACGGTTGGAGTTAGGAAGATGCGGTTTTCACTGCTGCGTAGCATTCGGCCAGCTGCATAATACAGATGCAGTTTCGACCTTCACACTCGATTGGAAAAGAAGTTTTCGCTTTGGAAAAGTTGCTGTTTGTGGGGGAATTAAACGTTTCCCTCTCAGGGGAATGACGTTCTCCACTGGTCATCCAACGGAGAAAACAGCATCGTTTCATCTCTCTCCGTCTCTGAGTAATCGCGATTTTTCTGAAAAAAATTGGCGGAGGCGCCGGGTATGAATTTAAACAAGCAATATCTCCGGAACGGTTGGAATTAGGAAGATGCGGTTTTCACTGCTGCGTAGCATTCGGCCAGCTGCATAATACAGATGCAGTTTCGACCTTCACACTCGATTGGAAAAGAAGTTTTCGCTTTGGAAAAATTGCTGTTTGTGGGGGAATTAAACGTTTCCCTCTCAGGAGAATGACGTTCTCCACTGGTCATCCAACGGAGAAAACAGCATCGTTTCATCTCTCTCCGTCTCTGAGTAATCGCGATTTTTCTGAAAAAAATTGGCGGAGGCGCCGGGTATGAATTTAAACAAGCAATATCTCCGGAACGGTTGGAGTTAGGAAGATGCGGTTTTCACTGCTGCGTAGCATTCGGCCAGCTGCATAATACAGATGTAGTTTCGACCTTCACACTCGATTGGAAAAGAAGTTCTCGCTTTGGAAAAATTGCTGTTTGTGGGAGAATTAAACCTTTTCCTCTCAGGGGAATGACGTTCTCCACTGGTCATCCAACGGAGAAAACAGCATGGTTCTATCTCTCTCCGTCTCTGGGTAATCGCGATTTTTCTGAAAAAAATTGGCGGAGGCGCCGGGTATGAAATTAAACAAGCAATATCTCCGGAACGGTTGGAGTTAGGAAGATGCGGTTTTCACGGCTGCGTAGCATTCGGCCAGCTGCATAATACAGATGTAGTTTCGACCTTCACACTCGATTGGAAAAGAAGTTCTCGCTTTGGAAAAATTGCTGTTTGTGGGAGAATTAAACCTTTTCCTCTCAGGGGAATGACGTTCTCCACTGGTCATCCAACGGAGAAAACAGCATGGTTCTATCTCTCTCCGTCTCTGGGTAATCGCGATTTTTCTGAAAAAAATTGGCGGAGGCGCCGGGTATGAAATTAAACAAGCAATATCTCCGGAACGGTTGGAGTTAGGAAGATGCGGTTTTCACGGCTGCGTAGCATTCGGCCAGCTGCATAATACAGATGCAGTTTCGACCTTCACACTCGATAGGAAAAGAAGTTTTCGCTTTGGATAAATTGCTGTTTGTGGGGGAATTAAACGTTTCCCTCTCAGGAGAATGACGTTCTCCACTGGTCATCCAACGGAGGAAACAGCATCGTTCCATCTCTCTCCGTCTCTGAGTAATAGCGATTTTTCTGAAAGAAATTGGCGGAGGCGCCGGGTATGAATTTAAACAAGCAATATCTCCGGAACGGTTGGAGTTAGGAAGATGCGGTTTTCACTGCTGCGTAGCATTCGGCCAGCTGCATGATACGGATGCAGTTTCGATCTTCACACTCGATTGGAAAAGAAGTTTTCGCTTTGGAAAAATTGCTGTTTGTGGGGGAATTAAACGTTTCCCTCTCAGGGGAATGACGTTCTCCACTGGTCATCCAACGGAGAAAACAGCATCGTTCCATCTCTCTCCGTCTCTGAGTAATAGCGATTTTTCTGAAAGAAATTGGCGGAGGCGCCGGGTATGAATTTAAACAAGCATTATCTCCGGAACGGTTGGAGTTAGGAAGACGCGGTTTTCACTGCTGCGTAGCATTCGGCCAGCTGCAAAATACAGATGCAGTTTCGACCTTCACACTCGATTGGAAAAGAAGTTTTCGCTTTGGAAAAATTGCTGTTTGTGGGGGAATTAAACGTTTCCCTCTCAGGGGAATGACGTTCTCCACTGGTCATCCAACGGAGGAAACAGCATCGTTCCATCTCTCTCCGTCTCTGAGTAATAGCGATTTTTCTGAAAGAAATTGGCGGAGGCGCCGGGTATGAATTTAAACAAGCAATATCTCCGGAACGGTTGGAGTTAGGAAGATGCGGTTTTCACTGCTGCGTAGCATTCGGCCAGCTGCATGATACGGATGCAGTTTCGACCTTCACACTCGATTGGAAAAGAAGTTTTCGCTTTGGAAAAATTGCTGTTTGTGGGGGAATTAAACGTTTCCCTCTCAGGGGAATGACGTTCTCCACTGGTCATCCAACGGAGAAAACAGCATCGTTCCATCTCTCTCCGTCTCTGAGTAATCGCGATTTTTCTGAAAGAAATTGGCGGAGGCGCCGGGTATGAATTTAAACAAGCATTATCTCCGGAACGGTTGGAGTTAGGAAGACGCGGTTTTCACTGCTGCGTAGCATTCGGCCAGCTGCATAATACAGATGCAGTTTCGACCTTCACACTCGATTGGAAAAGAAGTTTTCGCTTTGGAAAACTTGCTGTTTGTGGGGTAATTAAACGTTTCCCTCTCAGGGGAATGACGTTCTCCACTGGTCATCCAACGGAGGAAACAGCATCGTTCCATCTCTCTCCGTCTCTGAGTAATCGCGATTTTTCTGAAAAAAATTGGCGGAGGCGCCGGGTATGAAATTAAACAAGCATTATCTCCGGAACGGTTGGAGTTAGGAAGATGCGGTTTTCAATGCTGCGTAGCATTCGGCCAGCTGCATAATACAGATGCAGTTTCGACCTTCACATTCGATTGGAAAAGAAGTTTTCGCTTTGGAAAAATTGCTGTTTGTGGGGGAATTAAACGTTTCCCTCTCAGGGGAATGACGTTCTCCACTGGTCATCCAACGGAGAAAACAGCATCGTTCCATCTCTCTCCGTCTCTGAGTAATCGCGATTTTTCTGAAAGAAATTGGCGGAGGCGCCGGGTATGAATTTAAACAAGCATTATCTCCGGAACGGTTGGAGTTAGGAAGACGCGGTTTTCACTGCTGCGTAGCATTCGGCCAGCTGCATAATACAGATGCAGCTTCGACCTTCACACTCGATTGGAAAAGAAGTTTTCGCTTTGGAAAAATTGCTGTTTGTGGGGGAATTAAACGTTTCCCTCTCAGGGGAATGACGTTCTCCACTGGTCATCCAACGGAGAAAACAGCATCGTTCCATCTCTCTCCGTCTCTGAGTAATCGCGATTTTTCTGAAAGAAATTGGCGGAGGCGCCGGGTATGAATTTAAACAAGCATTATCTCCGGAACGGTTGGAGTTAGGAAGACGCGGTTTTCACTGCTGCGTAGCATTCGGCCAGCTGCATAATACAGATGCAGTTTCGACCTTCACACTCGATTGGAAAAGAAGTTTTCGCTTTGGAAAACTTGCTGTTTGTGGGGTAATTAAACGTTTCCCTCTCAGGGGAATGACGTTCTCCACTGGTCATCCAACGGAGGAAACAGCATCGTTCCATCTCTCTCCGTCTCTGAGTAATCGCGATTTTTCTGAAAAAAATTGGCGGAGGCGCCGGGTATGAAATTAAACAAGCATTATCTCCGGAACGGTTGGAGTTAGGAAGATGCGGTTTTCAATGCTGCGTAGCATTCGGCCAGCTGCATAATACAGATGCAGTTTCGACCTTCACATTCGATTGGAAAAGAAGTTTTCGCTTTGGAAAAATTGCTGTTTGTGGGGGAATTAAACGTTTCCCTCTCAGGAGAATGACGTTCTCCACTGGTCATCCAACGGAGGAAACAGCATCGTTCCATCTCTCTCCGTCTCTGAGTAATCGCGATTTTTCTGAAAAAAATTGGCGGAGGCGCCGGGTATGAAATTAAACAAGCAATATCTCCGGAACGGTTGGAGTTAGGAAGATGCGGTTTTCACTGCTGCGTAGCATTCGGCCAGCTGCATAATACAGATGCAGTTTCGACCTTCACACTCGATTGGAAAAGAAGTTTTCGCTTTGGAAAAATTGCTGTTTGTGGGGGAATTAAACGTTTCCCTCTCAGGGGAATGACGTTCTCCACTGGTCATCCAACGGAGGAAACAGCATCGTTCCATCTCTCTCCGTCTCTGAGTAATAGCGATTTTTCTGAAAGAAATTGGCGGAGGCGCCGGGTATGAATTTAAACAAGCATTATCTCCGGAACGGTTGGAGTTAGGAAGACGCGGTTTTCACTGCTGCGTAGCATTCGGCGAGCTGCATAATACAGATGCAGTTTCGACCTTCACACTCGATTGGAAAAGAAGTTTTCGCTTTGGAAAAGTTGCTGTTTGTGGGGGAATTAAACGTTTCCCTCTCAGGGGAATGACGTTCTCCACTGGTCATCCAACGGAGAAAACAGCATCGTTTCATCTCTCTCCGTCTCTGAGTAATCGCGATTTTTCTGAAAAAAATTGGCGGAGGCGCCGGGTATGAATTTAAACAAGCAATATCTCCGGAACGGTTGGAATTAGGAAGATGCGGTTTTCACTGCTGCGTAGCATTCGGCCAGCTGCATAATACAGATGCAGTTTCGACCTTCACACTCGATTGGAAAAGAAGTTTTCGCTTTGGAAAAATTGCTGTTTGTGGGGGAATTAAACGTTTCCCTCTCAGGAGAATGACGTTCTCCACTGGTCATCCAACGGAGAAAACAGCATCGTTTCATCTCTCTCCGTCTCTGAGTAATCGCGATTTTTCTGAAAAAAATTGGCGGAGGCGCCGGGTATGAATTTAAACAAGCAATATCTCCGGAACGGTTGGAGTTAGGAAGATGCGGTTTTCACTGCTGCGTAGCATTCGGCCAGCTGCATAATACAGATGTAGTTTCGACCTTCACACTCGATTGGAAAAGAAGTTCTCGCTTTGGAAAAATTGCTGTTTGTGGGAGAATTAAACCTTTTCCTCTCAGGGGAATGACGTTCTCCACTGGTCATCCAACGGAGAAAACAGCATGGTTCTATCTCTCTCCGTCTCTGGGTAATCGCGATTTTTCTGAAAAAAATTGGCGGAGGCGCCGGGTATGAAATTAAACAAGCAATATCTCCGGAACGGTTGGAGTTAGGAAGATGCGGTTTTCACGGCTGCGTAGCATTCGGCCAGCTGCATAATACAGATGCAGTTTCGACCTTCACACTCGATTGGAAAGGAAGTTTTCGAGTTGGAAAAATTGCTGTTTGTGGGGGAATTAAACGTTTCCCTCTCAGGGGAATGACGTTCTCCACTGGTCATCCAACGGAGGAAACAGCATCGTTCCATCTCTCTCCGTCTCTGAGTAATAGCGATTTTTCTGGAAGAAATTGGCGGAGGCGCCGGGTATGAATTTAAACAAGCAATATCTCCGGAACGGTTGGAGTTAGGAAGATGCGGTTTTCACTGCTGCGTAGCATTCGGCCAGCTGCATGATACGGATGCAGTTTCGATCTTCACACTCGATTGGAAAAGAAGTTTTCGCTTTGGAAAAATTGCTGTTTGTGGGGGAATTAAACGTTTCCCTCTCAGGGGAATGACGTTCTCCACTGGTCATCCAACGGAGAAAACAGCATCGTTCCATCTCTCTCCGTCTCTGAGTAATAGCGATTTTTCTGAAAGAAATTGGCGGAGGCGCCGGGTATGAATTTAAACAAGCATTATCTCCGGAACGGTTGGAGTTAGGAAGACGCGGTTTTCACTGCTGCGTAGCATTCGGCCAGCTGCATAATACAGATGCAGTTTCGACCTTCACACTCGATTGGAAAAGAAGTTTTCGCTTTGGAAAAATTGCTGTTTGTGGGGGAATTAAACGTTTCCCTCTCAGGGGAATGACGTTCTCCACTGGTCATCCAACGGAGGAAACAGCATCGTTCCATCTCTCTCCGTCTCTGAGTAATAGCGATTTTTCTGAAAGAAATTGGCGGAGGCGCCGGGTATGAATTTAAACAAGCAATATCTCCGGAACGGTTGGAGTTAGGAAGATGCGGTTTTCACTGCTGCGTAGCATTCGGCCAGCTGCATGATACGGATGCAGTTTCGACCTTCACACTCGATTGGAAAAGAAGTTTTCGCTTTGGAAAAATTGCTGTTTGTGGGGGAATTAAACGTTTCCCTCTCAGGGGAATGACGTTCTCCACTGGTCATCCAACGGAGAAAACAGCATCGTTCCATCTCTCTCCGTCTCTGAGTAATCGCGATTTTTCTGAAAGAAATTGGCGGAGGCGCCGGGTATGAATTTAAACAAGCATTATCTCCGGAACGGTTGGAGTTAGGAAGACGCGGTTTTCACTGCTGCGTAGCATTCGGCCAGCTGCATGATACGGATGCAGTTTCGATCTTCACACTCGATTGGAAAAGAAGTTTTCGCTTTGGAAAAATTGCTGTTTGTGGGGGAATTAAACGTTTACCTCTCAGGGGAATGACGTTCTCCACTGGTCATCCAACGGAGAAAACAGCATCGTTCCATCTCTCTCCGTCTCTGAGTAATAGCGATTTTTCTGAAAGAAATTGGCGGAGGCGCCGGGTATGAATTTAAACAAGCATTATCTCCGGAACGGTTGGAGTTAGGAAGACGCGGTTTTCACTGCTGCGTAGCATTCGGCCAGCTGCATAATACAGATGCAGTTTCGACCTTCACACTCGATTGGAAAAGAAGTTTTCGCTTTGGAAAAATTGCTGTTTGTGGGGGAATTAAACGTTTCCCTCTCAGGGGAATGACGTTCTCCACTGGTCATCCAACGGAGGAAACAGCATCGTTCCATCTCTCTCCGTCTCTGAGTAATAGCGATTTTTCTGAAAGAAATTGGCGGAGGCGCCGGGTATGAATTTAAACAAGCAATATCTCCGGAACGGTTGGAGTTAGGAAGATGCGGTTTTCACTGCTGCGTAGCATTCGGCCAGCTGCATGATACGGATGCAGTTTCGACCTTCACACTCGATTGGAAAAGAAGTTTTCGCTTTGGAAAAATTGCTGTTTGTGGGGGAATTAAACGTTTCCCTCTCAGGGGAATGACGTTCTCCACTGGTCATCCAACGGAGGAAACAGCATCGTTCCATCTCTCTCCGTCTCTGAGTAATAGCGATTTTTCTGAAAGAAATTGGCGGAGGCGCCGGGTATGAATTAAAACAAGCATTATCTCCGGAACGGTTGGAGTTAGGAAGACGCGGTTTTCACTGCTGCGTAGCATTCGGCGAGCTGCATAATACAGATGCAGTTTCGACCTTCACACTCGATTGGAAAAGAAGTTTTCGCTTTGGAAAAATTGCTGTTTGTGGGGGAATTAAACGTTTCCCTCTCAGGGGAATGACGTTCTCCACTGGTCATCCAACGGAGGAAACAGCATCGTTCCATCTCTCTCCGTCTCTGAGTAATCGCGATTTTTCTGAAAAAAATTGGCGGAGGCGCCGGGTATGAAATTAAACAAGCAATATCTCCGGAACGGTTGGAGTTAGGAAGATGCGGTTTTCACTGCTGCGTAGCATTCGGCCAGCTGCATAATACAGATGCAGTTTCGACCTTCACACTCGATTGGAAAAGAAGTTTTCGCTTTGGAAAAGTTGCTGTTTGTGGGGGAATTAAACGTTTCCCTCTCAGGGGAATGACGTTCTCCACTGGTCATCCAACGGAGAAAACAGCATCGTTTCATCTCTCTCCGTCTCTGAGTAATCGCGATTTTTCTGAAAAAAATTGGCGGAGGCGCCGGGTATGAATTTAAACAAGCAATATCTCCGGAACGGTTGGAGTTAGGAAGATGCGGTTTTCACTGCTGCATAGCATTCGGCCAGCTGCATAATACAGATGCAGTTTCGACCTTCACACTCGATTGGAAAAGAAGTTTTCGCTTTGGAAAAATTGCTGTTTGTGGGGGAATTAAACGTTTCCCTCTCAGGGGAATGACGTTCTCCACTGGTCATCCAACGGAGGAAACAGCATCGTTCCATCTCTCTCCGTCTCTGAGTAATAGCGATTTTTCTGAAAGAAATTGGCGGAGGCGCCGGGTATGAATTTAAACAAGCATTATCTCCGGAACGGTTGGAGTTAGGAAGATGCGGTTTTCACTGCTGCGTAGCATTCGGCCAGCTGCATGATACGGATGCAGTTTCGACCTTCACACTCGATTGGAAAAGAAGTTTTCGCTTTGGAAAAATTGCTGTTTGTGGGGGAATTAAACTTTTCCCTCTCAGGGGAATGACGTTCTCCACTGGTCATCCAACGGAGAAAACAGCATCGTTCCATCTCTCTCCGTCTCTGAGTAATCGCGATTTTTCTGAAAGAAATTGGCGGAGGCGCCGGGTATGAATTTAAACAAGCATTATCTCCGAAACGGTTGGAGTTAGGAAGATGCGGTTTTCACTGCTGCGTAGCATTCGGCCAGCTGCATAATACAGATGCAGTTTCGACCTTCACACTCGATTGGAAAAGAAGTTTTCGCTTTGGAAAAATTGCTGTTTGTGGGGGAATTAAGCGTTTCCCTCTCAGGGGAATGACGTTCTCCACTGGTCATCCAACGGAGAAAACAGCATCGTTCCATCTCTCTCCGTCTCTGAGTAATCGCGATTTTTCTGAAAAAAATTGGCGGAGGCGCCGGGTATGAAATTAAACAAGCATTATCTCCGGAACGGTTGGAGTTAGGAAGATGCGGTTTTCAATGCTGCGTAGCATTCGGCCAGCTGCATAATACAGATGCAGTTTCGACCTTCACATTCGATTGGAAAAGAAGTTTTCGCTTTGGAAAAATTGCTGTTTGTGGGGGAATTAAACGTTTCCCTCTCAGGGGAATGACGTTCTCCACTGGTCATCCAACGGAGAAAACAGCATCGTTCCATCTCTCTCCGTCTCTGAGTAATCGCGATTTTTCTGAAAGAAATTGGCGGAGGCGCCGGGTATGAATTTAAACAAGCATTATCTCCGGAACGGTTGGAGTTAGGAAGACGCGGTTTTCACTGCTGCGTAGCATTCGGCCAGCTGCATAATACAGATGCAGTTTCGACCTTCACACTCGATTGGAAAAGAAGTTTTCGCTTTGGAAAACTTGCTGTTTGTGGGGTAATTAAACGTTTCCCTCTCAGGGGAATGACGTTCTCCACTGGTCATCCAACGGAGGAAACAGCATCGTTCCATCTCTCTCCGTCTCTGAGTAATCGCGATTTTTCTGAAAAAAATTGGCGGAGGCGCCGGGTATGAAATTAAACAAGCATTATCTCCGGAACGGTTGGAGTTAGGAAGATGCGGTTTTCAATGCTGCGTAGCATTCGGCCAGCTGCATAATACAGATGCAGTTTCGACCTTCACATTCGATTGGAAAAGAAGTTTTCGCTTTGGAAAAATTGCTGTTTGTGGGGGAATTAAACGTTTCCCTCTCAGGGGAATGACGTTCTCCACTGGTCATCCAACGGAGGAAACAGCATCGTTCCATCTCTCTCCGTCTCTGAGTAATCGCTATTTTTCTGAAAAAAATTGGCGGAGGCGCCGGGTATGAAATTAAACAAGCAATATCTTCGGAACGGTTGGAGTTAGGAAGATGCGGTTTTCACTGCTGCGTAGCATTCGGCCAGCTGCATAATACAGATGCAGTTTCGACCTTCACACTCGATTGGAAAAGAAGTTTTCGCTTTGGAAAAATTGCTGTTTGTGGGGGAATTAAACGTTTCCCTCTCAGGGGAATGACGTTCTCCACTGGTCATCCAACGGAGGAAACAGCATCGTTCCATCTCTCTCCGTCTCTGAGTAATAGCGATTTTTCTGAAAGAAATTGGCGGAGGCGCCGGGTATGAATTTAAACAAGCATTATCTCCGGAACGGTTGGAGTTAGGAAGATGCGGTTTTCACTGCTGCGTAGCATTCGGCCAGCTGCATAATACAGATGCAGTTTCGACCTTCACACTCGATTGGAAAAGAAGTTTTCGCTTTGGAAAAATTGCTGTTTGTGGGGGAATTAAACGTTTCCCTCTCAGGAGAATGACGTTCTCCACTGGTCATCCAACGGAGGAAACAGCATCGTTCCATCTCTCTCCGTCTCTGAGTAATCGCGATTTTTCTGAAAAAAATTGGCGGAGGCGCCGGGTATGAAATTAAACAAGCAATATCTCCGGAACGGTTGGAGTTAGGAAGATGCGGTTTTCACTGCTGCGTAGCATTCGGCCAGCTGCATAATACAGATGCAGTTTCGACCTTCACACTCGATTGGAAAAGAAGTTTTCGCTTTGGAAAAATTGCTGTTTGTGGGGGAATTAAACGTTTCCCTCTCAGGGGAATGACGTTCTCCACTGGTCATCCAACGGAGGAAACAGCATCGTTCCATCTCTCTCCGTCTCTGAGTAATAGCGATTTTTCTGAAAGAAATTGGCGGAGGCGCCGGGTATGAATTTAAACAAGCATTATCTCCGGAACGGTTGGAGTTAGGAAGACG
Source organism: Prosopocoilus inquinatus (assembly GCA_036172665.1). NCBI lineage: Eukaryota > Metazoa > Arthropoda > Insecta > Coleoptera > Lucanidae > Prosopocoilus > Prosopocoilus inquinatus. The sequence continues at coordinate 62,865,790 of CM069871.1, forward strand.
CGGTTTTCACTGCTGCGTAGCATTCGGCGAGCTGCATAATACAGATGCAGTTTCGACCTTCACACTCGATTGGAAAAGAAGTTTTCGCTTTGGAAAAGTTGCTGTTTGTGGGGGAATTAAACGTTTCCCTCTCAGGGGAATGACGTTCTCCACTGGTCATCCAACGGAGAAAACAGCATCGTTTCATCTCTCTCCGTCTCTGAGTAATCGCGATTTTTCTGAAAAAAATTGGCGGAGGCGCCGGGTATGAATTTAAACAAGCAATATCTCCGGAACGGTTGGAATTAGGAAGATGCGGTTTTCACTGCTGCGTAGCATTCGGCCAGCTGCATAATACAGATGCAGTTTCGACCTTCACACTCGATTGGAAAAGAAGTTTTCGCTTTGGAAAAATTGCTGTTTGTGGGGGAATTAAACGTTTCCCTCTCAGGAGAATGACGTTCTCCACTGGTCATCCAACGGAGAAAACAGCATCGTTTCATCTCTCTCCGTCTCTGAGTAATCGCGATTTTTCTGAAAAAAATTGGCGGAGGCGCCGGGTATGAATTTAAACAAGCAATATCTCCGGAACGGTTGGAGTTAGGAAGATGCGGTTTTCACTGCTGCGTAGCATTCGGCCAGCTGCATAATACAGATGTAGTTTCGACCTTCACACTCGATTGGAAAAGAAGTTCTCGCTTTGGAAAAATTGCTGTTTGTGGGAGAATTAAACCTTTTCCTCTCAGGGGAATGACGTTCTCCACTGGTCATCCAACGGAGAAAACAGCATGGTTCCATCTCTCTCCGTCTCTGGGTAATCGCGATTTTTCTGAAAAAAATTGGCGGAGGCGCCGGGTATGAAATTAAACAAGCAATATCTCCGGAACGGTTGGAGTTAGGAAGATGCGGTTTTCACGGCTGCGTAGCATTCGGCCAGCTGCATAATACAGATGCAGTTTCGACCTTCACACTCGATTGGAAAGGAAGTTTTCGAGTTGGAAAAATTGCTGTTTGTGGGGGAATTAAACGTTTCCCTCTCAGGGGAATGACGTTCTCCACTGGTCATCCAACGGAGGAAACAGCATCGTTCCATCTCTCTCCGTCTCTGAGTAATAGCGATTTTTCTGAAAAAAATTGGCGGAGGCGCCGGGTATGAATTTAAACAAGCATTATCTCCGGAACGGTTGGAGTTAGGAAGACGCGGTTTTCACTGCTGCGTAGCATTCGGCCAGCTGCATAATACAGATGCAGTTTCGACCTTCACACTCGATAGGAAAAGAAGTTTTCGCTTTGGATAAATTGCTGTTTGTGGGGGAATTAAACGTTTCCCTCTCAGGAGAATGACGTTCTCCACTGGTCATCCAACGGAGGAAACAGCATCGTTCCATCTCTCTCCGTCTCTGAGTAATAGCGATTTTTCTGAAAGAAATTGGCGGAGGCGCCGGGTATGAATTTAAACAAGCAATATCTCCGGAACGGTTGGAGTTAGGAAGATGCGGTTTTCACTGCTGCGTAGCATTCGGCCAGCTGCATGATACGGATGCAGTTTCGATCTTCACACTCGATTGGAAAAGAAGTTTTCGCTTTGGAAAAATTGCTGTTTGTGGGGGAATTAAACGTTTCCCTCTCAGGGGAATGACGTTCTCCACTGGTCATCCAACGGAGAAAACAGCATCGTTCCATCTCTCTCCGTCTCTGAGTAATAGCGATTTTTCTGAAAGAAATTGGCGGAGGCGCCGGGTATGAATTTAAACAAGCATTATCTCCGGAACGGTTGGAGTTAGGAAGACGCGGTTTTCACTGCTGCGTAGCATTCGGCCAGCTGCATAATACAGATGCAGTTTCGACCTTCACACTCGATTGGAAAAGAAGTTTTCGCTTTGGAAAAATTGCTGTTTGTGGGGGAATTAAACGTTTCCCTCTCAGGGGAATGACGTTCTCCACTGGTCATCCAACGGAGGAAACAGCATCGTTCCATCTCTCTCCGTCTCTGAGTAATAGCGATTTTTCTGAAAGAAATTGGCGGAGGCGCCGGGTATGAATTTAAACAAGCAATATCTCCGGAACGGTTGGAGTTAGGAAGATGCGGTTTTCACTGCTGCGTAGCATTCGGCCAGCTGCATGATACGGATGCAGTTTCGACCTTCACACTCGATTGGAAAAGAAGTTTTCGCTTTGGAAAAATTGCTGTTTGTGGGGGAATTAAACGTTTCCCTCTCAGGGGAATGACGTTCTCCACTGGTCATCCAACGGAGAAAACAGCATCGTTCCATCTCTCTCCGTCTCTGAGTAATCGCGATTTTTCTGAAAGAAATTGGCGGAGGCGCCGGGTATGAATTTAAACAAGCATTATCTCCGGAACGGTTGGAGTTAGGAAGACGCGGTTTTCACTGCTGCGTAGCATTCGGCCAGCTGCATAATACAGATGCAGTTTCGACCTTCACACTCGATTGGAAAAGAAGTTTTCGCTTTGGAAAAATTGCTGTTTGTGGGGGAATTAGACGTTTCCCTCTCAGGGGAATGACGTTCTCCACTGGTCATCCAACGGAGAAAACAGCATCGTTCCATCTCTCTCCGTCTCTGAGTAATCGCGATTTTTCTGAAAGAAATTGGCGGAGGCGCCGGGTATGAATTTAAACAAGCATTATCTCCGGAACGGTTGGAGTTAGGAAGATGCGGTTTTCACTGCTGCGTAGCATTCGGCCAGCTGCATAATACAGATGCAGTTTCGACCTTCACATTCGATTGGAAAAGAAGTTTTCGCTTTGGAAAAATTGCTGTTTGTGGGGGAATTAAACGTTTCCCTCTCAGGGGAATGACGTTCTCCACTGGTCATCCAACGGAGAAAACAGCATCGTTCCATCTCTCTCCGTCTCTGAGTAATCGCGATTTTTCTGAAAGAAATTGGCGGAGGCGCCGGGTATGAATTTAAACAAGCATTATCTCCGGAACGGTTGGAGTTAGGAAGATGCGGTTTTCACTGCTCCGTAGCATTCGGCCAGCTGCATAATACAGATGCAGTTTCGACCTTCACACTCGATTGGAAAAGAAGTTTTCGCTTTGGAAAAATTGCTGTTTGTGGGGGAATTAAACGTTTCCCTCTCAGGGGAATGACGTTCTCCACTGGTCATCCAACGGAGGAAACAGCATCGTTCCATCTCTCTCCGTCTCTGAGTAATCGCGATTTTTCTGAAAAAAATTGGCGGAGGCGCCGGGTATGAAATTAAACAAGCAATATCTCCGGAACGGTTGGAGTTAGGAAGATGCGGTTTTCACTGCTGCGTAGCATTCGGCCAGCTGCATAATACAGATGCAGTTTCGACCTTCACACTCGATTGGAAAAGAAGTTTTCGCTTTGGAAAAATTGCTGTTTGTGGGGGAATTAAACATTTCCCTCTCAGGGAAATGACGTTCTCCACTGGTCATCCAACGGAGGAAACAGCATCGTTCCATCTCTCTCCGTCTCTGAGTAATCGCGATTTTTCTGAAAAAAATTGGCGGAGGCGCCGGGTATGAAATTAAACAAGCAATATCTCAGGAACGGTTGGAGTTAGGAAGATGCGGTTTTCACTGCTGCGTAGCATTCGGCCAGCTGCATAATACAGATGCAGTTTCGACCTTCACACTCGATTGGAAAGGAAGTTTTCGCTTTGGAAAAATTGCTGTTTGTGGGGGAATTAAACGTTTCCCTCTCAGGGGAATGACGTTCTCCACTGGTCATCCAACGGAGAAAACAGCATCGTTCCATCTCTCTCCGTCTCTGAGTAATCGCGATTTTTCTGAAAAAAATTGGCGGAGGCGCCGGGTATGAAATTAAACAAGCAATATCTCCGGAACGGTTGGAGTTAGGAAGATGTGGTTTTCACTGCTGCGTAGCATTCGGCCAGCTGCATAATACAGATTCAGTTTCGAAATTCACACTCGATTGGAAAAGAAGTTTTCGTATTGGGGAAATTGCTGTTTGTGGGGGGAATTAAACGTTTCCATCTCAGGAGAATGACGTCCTCCACTGGTCATCCAACGGAGAAAACAGCATCGTTCCATCTCTCTCCGTCTCTGAGTAATCGCGATTTTTCTGAAAAAAATTGGCGGAGGCGCCGGGTATGAATTTAAACAAGCATTATCTCCGGAACGGTTGGAGTTAGGAAGATGCGGTTTTCACTGCTGCGTAGCATTCGGCCAGCTGCATTATACAGATGCAGTTTCGACCTTCACACTCGATTGGAAAAGAAGTTTTCGCTTTGGAAAAATTGCTGTTTGTGGGGGAATTAAACGTTTCCCTCTCAGGAGAATGACGTTCTCCACTGGTCATCCAACGGAGGAAACAGCATCGTTCCATCTCTCTCCGTCTCTGAGTAATAGCGATTTTTCTGAAAGAAATTGGCGGAGGCGCCGGGTATGAATTTAAACAAGCATTATCTCCGGAACGGTTGGAGTTAGGAAGACGCGGTTTTCACTGCTGCGTAGCATTCGGCGAGCTGCATAATACAGATGCAGTTTCGACCTTCACACTCGATTGGAAAAGAAGTTTTCGCTTTGGAAAAATTGCTGTTTGTAGGGGAATTAAACGTTTCCCTCTCAGGGGAATGACGTTCTCCACTGGTCATCCAACGGAGAAAACAGCATCGTTCCATCTCTCTCCGTCTCTGAGTAATCGCGATTTTTCTGAAAAAAATTGGCGGAGGCGCCGGGTATGAATTTAAACAAGCAATATCTCCGGAACGGTTGGAGTTAGGAAGATGCGGTTTTCACTGCTGCGTAGCATTCGGCCAGCTGCATAATACAGATGCAGTTTCGACCTTCACACTCGATTGGAAAAGAAGTTTTCGCTTTGGAAAAGTTGCTGTTTGTGGGGGAATTAAACGTTTCCCTCTCAGGGGAATGACGTTCTCCACTGGTCATCCAACGGAGAAAACAGCATCGTTTCATCTCTCTCCGTCTCTGAGTAATCGCGATTTTTCTGAAAAAAATTGGCGGAGGCGCCGGGTATGAATTTAAACAAGCAATATCTCCGGAACGGTTGGAGTTAGGAAGATGCGGTTTTCACTGCTGCGTAGCATTCGGCCAGCTGCATAATACAGATGCAGTTTCGACCTTCACACTCGATTGGAAAAGAAGTTTTCGCTTTGGAAAAATTGCTGTTTGTGGAGGAATTAAACGTTTCCCTCTCAGGAGAATGACGTTTTTCCACTGGTCATCCAGCGGAGAAAACAGCATCGTTCCATCTCTCTCCGTCTCTGAGTTATCCCGATTTTTCTGAAGGAAATTGGCGGAGGCGCCGGGTATGAATTTAAACAAGCATTATCTCCGGAACGGTTGGAGTTAGGAAGATGTGGTTTTCACTGCTGCGTGTCATTCGACCAGCTGCATAATACAGATGCAGTTTCGACCTTCACACTCGATTGGAAAAGAAGTTTTCGCTTTGGAAAAATTGCTGTTTGTGGGGGAATTAAACGTTTCCCTCTCAGGGGAATGACGTTCTCCACTGGTCATCCAACGGAGAAAACAGCATCGTTCTATCTCTCTCCGTCTCTGAGTAATAGCGATTTTTCTGAAAGAAATTGGCGGAGGCGCCGGGTATGAATTTAAACAAGCATTATCTCCGGAACGGTTGGAGTTAGGAAGACGCGGTTTTCACTGCTGCGTAGCATTCGGCCAGCTGCATAATACAGATGCAGTTTCGACCTTCACACTCGATTGGAAAAGAAGTTTTCGCTTTGGAAAACTTGCTGTTTGTGGGGTAATTAAACGTTTCCCTCTCAGGGGAATGACGTTCTCCACTGGTCATCCAACGGAGGAAACAGCATCGTTCCATCTCTCTCCGTCTCTGAGTAATCGCGATTTTTCTGAAAAAAATTGGCGGAGGCGCCGGGTATGAAATTAAACAAGCATTATCTCCGGAACGGTTGGAGTTAGGAAGATGCGGTTTTCAATGCTGCGTAGCATTCGGCCAGCTGCATAATACAGATGCAGTTTCGACCTTCACATTCGATTGGAAAAGAAGTTTTCGCTTTGGAAAAATTGCTGTTTGTGGGGGAATTAAACGTTTCCCTCTCAGGGGAATGACGTTCTCCACTGGTCATCCAACGGAGGAAACAGCATCGTTCCATCTCTCTCCGTCTCTGAGTAATCGCGATTTTTCTGAAAAAAATTGGCGGAGGCGCCGGGTATGAAATTAAACAAGCATTATCTCCGGAACGGTTGGAGTTAGGAAGATGCGGTTTTCAATGCTGCGTAGCATTCGGCCAGCTGCATAATACAGATGCAGTTTCGACCTTCACATTCGATTGGAAAAGAAGTTTTCGCTTTGGAAAAATTGCTGTTTGTGGGGGAATTAAACGTTTCCCTCTCAGGGGAATGACGTTCTCCACTGGTCATCCAACGGAGAAAACAGCATCGTTCCATCTCTCTCCGTCTCTGAGTAATCGCGATTTTTCTGAAAGAAATTGGCGGAGGCGCCGGGTATGAATTTAAACAAGCATTATCTCCGGAACGGTTGGAGTTAGGAAGACGCGGTTTTCACTGCTGCGTAGCATTCGGCCAGCTGCATAATACAGATGCAGCTTCGACCTTCACACTCGATTGGAAAAGAAGTTTTCGCTTTGGAAAAATTGCTGTTTGTGGGGGAATTAAACGTTTCCCTCTCAGGGGAATGACGTTCTCCACTGGTCATCCAACGGAGAAAACAGCATCGTTCCATCTCTCTCCGTCTCTGAGTAATCGCGATTTTTCTGAAAAAAATTGGCGGAGGCGCCGGGTATGAAATTAAACAAGCAATATCTCCGGAACGGTTGGAGTTAGGAAGATGCGGTTTTCACTGCTGCGTAGCATTCGGCCAGCTGCATAATACAGATGCAGTTTCGACCTTCACACTCGATTGGAAAAGAAGTTTTCGCTTTGGAAAAATTGCTGTTTGTGGGGGAATTAAACGTTTCCCTCTCAGGGGAATGACGTTCTCCACTGGTCATCCAACGGAGGAAACAGCATCGTTCCATCTCTCTCCGTCTCTGAGTAATCGCGATTTTTCTGAAAAAAATTGGCGGAGGCGCCGGGTATGAAATTAAACAAGCATTATCTCCGGAACGGTTGGAGTTAGGAAGATGCGGTTTTCAATGCTGCGTAGCATTCGGCCAGCTGCATAATACAGATGCAGTTTCGACCTTCACATTCGATTGGAAAAGAAGTTTTCGCTTTGGAAAAATTGCTGTTTGTGGGGGAATTAAACGTTTCCCTCTCAGGGGAATGACGTTCTCCACTGGTCATCCAACGGAGGAAACAGCATCGTTCCATCTCTCTCCGTCTCTGAGTAATCGCTATTTTTCTGAAAAAAATTGGCGGAGGCGCCGGGTATGAAATTAAACAAGCAATATCTTCGGAACGGTTGGAGTTAGGAAGATGCGGTTTTCACTGCTGCGTAGCATTCGGCCAGCTGCATAATACAGATGCAGTTTCGACCTTCACACTCGATTGGAAAAGAAGTTTTCGCTTTGGAAAAATTGCTGTTTGTGGGGGAATTAAACGTTTCCCTCTCAGGGGAATGACGTTCTCCACTGGTCATCCAACGGAGGAAACAGCATCGTTCCATCTCTCTCCGTCTCTGAGTAATAGCGATTTTTCTGAAAGAAATTGGCGGAGGCGCCGGGTATGAATTTAAACAAGCATTATCTCCGGAACGGTTGGAGTTAGGAAGATGCGGTTTTCACTGCTGCGTAGCATTCGGCCAGCTGCATAATACAGATGCAGTTTCGACCTTCACACTCGATTGGAAAAGAAGTTTTCGCTTTGGAAAAATTGCTGTTTGTGGGGGAATTAAACGTTTCCCTCTCAGGAGAATGACGTTCTCCACTGGTCATCCAACGGAGGAAACAGCATCGTTCCATCTCTCTCCGTCTCTGAGTAATCGCGATTTTTCTGAAAAAAATTGGCGGAGGCGCCGGGTATGAAATTAAACAAGCAATATCTCCGGAACGGTTGGAGTTAGGAAGATGCGGTTTTCACTGCTGCGTAGCATTCGGCGAGCTGCATAATACAGATGCAGTTTCGACCTTCACACTCGATTGGAAAAGAAGTTTTCGCTTTGGAAAAATTGCTGTTTGTGGGGGAATTAAACGTTTCCCTCTCAGGGGAATGACGTTCTCCACTGGTCATCCAACGGAGAAAACAGCATCGTTCCATCTCTCTCCGTCTCTGAGTAATCGCGATTTTTCTGAAAAAAATTGGCGGAGGCGCCGGGTATGAATTTAAACAAGCAATATCTCCGGAACGGTTGGAGTTAGGAAGATGCGGTTTTCACTGCTGCGTAGCATTCGGCCAGCTGCATAATACAGATGCAGTTTCGACCTTCACACTCGATTGGAAAAGAAGTTTTCGCTTTGGAAAAGTTGCTGTTTGTGGGGGAATTAAACGTTTCCCTCTCAGGGGAATGACGTTCTCCACTGGTCATCCAACGGAGAAAACAGCATCGTTTCATCTCTCTCCGTCTCTGAGTAATCGCGATTTTTCTGAAAAAAATTGGCGGAGGCGCCGGGTATGAATTTAAACAAGCAATATCTCCGGAACGGTTGGAGTTAGGAAGATGAGGTTTTCACTGCTGCGTAGCATTCGGCCAGCTGCATAATACAGATGCAGTTTCGACCTTCACACTCGATTGGAAAAGAAGTTTTCGCTTTGGAAAAATTGCTGTTTGTGGAGGAATTAAACGTTTCCCTCTCAGGAGAATGACGTTTTTCCACTGGTCATCCAGCGGAGAAAACAGCATCGTTCCATCTCTCTCCGTCTCTGAGTTATCCCGATTTTTCTGAAGGAAATTGGCGGAGGCGCCGGGTATGAATTTAAACAAGCATTATCTCCGGAACGGTTGGAGTTAGGAAGATGTGGTTTTCACTGCTGCGTGTCATTCGACCAGCTGCATAATACAGATGCAGTTTCGACCTTCACACTCGATTGGAAAAGAAGTTTTCGCTTTGGAAAAATTGCTGTTTGTGGGGGAATTAAACGTTTCCCTCTCAGGGGAATGACGTTCTCCACTGGTCATCCAACGGAGAAAACAGCATCGTTCTATCTCTCTCCGTCTCTGAGTAATAGCGATTTTTCTGAAAGAAATTGGCGGAGGCGCCGGGTATGAATTTAAACAAGCATTATCTCCGGAACGGTTGGAGTTAGGAAGACGCGGTTTTCACTGCTGCGTAGCATTCGGCTAGCTGCATAATACAGATGCAGTTTCGACCTTCACACTCGATTGGAAAAGAAGTTTTCGCTTTGGAAAAATTGCTGTTTGTGGGGGAATTAGACGTTTCCCTCTCAGGGGAATGACGTTCTCCACTGGTCATCCAACGGAGAAAACAGCATCGTTCCATCTCTCTCCGTCTCTGAGTAATCGCGATTTTTCTGAAAGAAATTGGCGGAGGCGCCGGGTATGAATTTAAACAAGCATTATCTCCGGAACGGTTGGAGTTAGGAAGATGCGGTTTTCACTGCTGCGTAGCATTCGGCCAGCTGCATAATACAGATGCAGTTTCGACCTTCACACTCGATTGGAAAAGAAGTTTTCGCTTTGGAAAAATTGCTGTTTGTGGGGGAATTAAGCGTTTCCCTCTCAGGGGAATGACGTTCTCCACTGGTCATCCAACGGAGAAAACAGCATCGTTCCATCTCTCTCCGTCTCTGAGTAATCGCGATTTTTCTGAAAGAAATTGGCGGAGGCGCCGGGTATGAATTTAAACAAGCATTATCTCCGGAACGGTTGGAGTTAGGAAGATGCGGTTTTCACTGCTCCGTAGCATTCGGCCAGCTGCATAATACAGATGCAGTTTCGACCTTCACACTCGATTGGAAAAGAAGTTTTCGCTTTGGAAAAATTGCTGTTTGTGGGGGAATTAAACGTTTCCCTCTCAGGGGAATGACGTTCTCCACTGGTCATCCAACGGAGGAAACAGCATCGTTCCATCTCTCTCCGTCTCTGAGTAATCGCGATTTTTCTGAAAAAAATTGGCGGAGGCGCCGGGTATGAAATTAAACAAGCAATATCTCCGGAACGGTTGGAGTTAGGAAGATGCGGTTTTCACTGCTGCGTAGCATTCGGCCAGCTGCATAATACAGATGCAGTTTCGACCTTCACACTCGATTGGAAAAGAAGTTTTCGCTTTGGAAAAATTGCTGTTTGTGGGGGAATTAAACATTTCCCTCTCAGGGGAATGACGTTCTCCACTGGTCATCCAACGGAGGAAACAGCATCGTTCCATCTCTCTCCGTCTCTGAGTAATCGCGATTTTTCTGAAAAAAATTGGCGGAGGCGCCGGGTATGAAATTAAACAAGCAATATCTCCGGAACGGTTGGAGTTAGGAAGATGTGGTTTTCACTGCTGCGTAGCATTCGGCCAGCTGCATAATACAGATGCAGTTTCGAAATTCACACTCGATTGGAAAAGAAGTTTTCGTATTGGGGAAATTGCTGTTTGTGGGGGGAATTAAACGTTTCCATCTCAGGAGAATGACGTCCTCCACTGGTCATCCAACGGAGAAAACAGCATCGTTCCATCTCTCTCCGTCTCTGAGTAATCGCGATTTTTCTGAAAAAAATTGGCGGAGGCGCCGGGTATGAAATTAAACAAGCAATTTCTCCGGAACGGTTGGAGTTAGGAAGATGCGGTTTTCACTGCTGCGTAGCATTCGGCCAGCTGCATAATACAGATGCAGTTTCGACCTTCACACTCGATTGGAAAAGAAGTTTTCGCTTTGGAAAAATTGCTGTTTGTGGGGGAATTAAACGTTTCCCTCTCAGGAGAATGACGTTTTTCCACTGGTCATCCAGCGGAGAAAACAGCATCGTTCCATCTCTCTCCGTCTCTGAGTTATCCCGATTTTTCTGAAGGAAATTGGCGGAGGCGCCGGGTATGAATTTAAACAAGCATTATCTCCGGAACGGTTGGAGTTAGGAAGATGTGGTTTTCACTGCTGCGTGTCATTCGACCAGCTGCATAATACAGATGCAGTTTCGACCTTCACACTCGATTGGAAAAGAAGTTTTCGCTTTGGAAAAATTGCTGTTTGTGGGGGAATTAAACGTTTCCCTCTCAGGGGAATGACGTTCTCCACTGGTCATCCAACGGAGAAAACAGCATCGTTCTATCTCTCTCCGTCTCTGAGTAATAGCGATTTTTCTGAAAGAAATTGGCGGAGGCGCCGGGTATGAATTTAAACAAGCATTATCTCCGGAACGGTTGGAGTTAGGAAGACGCGGTTTTCACTGCTGCGTAGCATTCGGCCAGCTGCATAATACAGATGCAGTTTCGACCTTCACACTCGATTGGAAAAGAAGTTTTCGCTTTGGAAAACTTGCTGTTTGTGGGGTAATTAAACGTTTCCCTCTCAGGGGAATGACGTTCTCCACTGGTCATCCAACGGAGGAAACAGCATCGTTCCATCTCTCTCCGTCTCTGAGTAATCGCGATTTTTCTGAAAAAAATTGGCGGAGGCGCCGGGTATGAAATTAAACAAGCATTATCTCCGGAACGGTTGGAGTTAGGAAGATGCGGTTTTCACTGCTGCGTAGCATTCGGCCAGCTGCATAATACAGATGCAGTTTCGACCTTCACATTCGATTGGAAAAGAAGTTTTCGCTTTGGAAAAATTGCTGTTTGTGGGGGAATTAAACGTTTCCCTCTCAGGGGAATGACGTTCTCCACTGGTCATCCAACGGAGGAAACAGCATCGTTCCATCTCTCTCCGTCTCTGAGTAATCGCGATTTTTCTGAAAAAAATTGGCGGAGGCGCCGGGTATGAAATTAAACAAGCAATATCTCCGGAACGGTTGGAGTTAGGAAGATGCGGTTTTCACTGCTGCGTAGCATTCGGCCAGCTGCATAATACAGATGCAGTTTCGACCTTCACACTCGATTGGAAAAGAAGTTTTCGCTTTGGAAAAGTTGCTGTTTGTGGGGGAATTAAACGTTTCCCTCTCAGGGGAATGACGTTCTCCACTGGTCATCCAGCGGTGAAAACAGCATCGTTCCATCTCTCTCCGTCTCTGAGTTATCCCGATTTTTCCGAAGGAAATTGGAGGAGGCGCCGGGTATGAATTTAAACAAGCATTATCTCCGGAACGGTTGGAGTTAGGAAGACGCGGTTTACACTGCTGCGTAGCATTCGGCTAGCTGCATAATACAGATGCAGTTTCGACCTTCACACTCGATTGGAAAAGAAGTTTTCGCTTTGGAAAAATTGCTGTTTGTGGGGGAATTAGACGTTTCCCTCTCAGGGGAATGACGTTCTCCACTGGTCATCCAACGGAGAAAACAGCATCGTTCCATCTCTCTCCGTCTCTCAGTAATCGCGATTTTTCTGAAAGAAATTGGCGGAGGCGCCGGGTATGAATTTAAACAAGCATTATCTCCGGAACGGTTGGAGTTAGGAAGACGCGGTTTTCACTGCTGCGTAGCATTCGGCCAGCTGCATAATACAGATGCAGTTTCGACCTTCACACTCGATTGGAAAGGAAGTTTTCGCTTTGGAAAAATTGCTGTTTGTGGGGGAATTAAACGTTTCCCTCTCAGGGGAATGACGTTCTCCACTGGTCATCCAACGGAGAAAACAGCATCGTTCCATCTCTCTCCGTCTCTGAGTAATAGCGATTTTTCTGAAAGAAATTGGCGGAGGCGCCGGGTATGAATTTAAACAAGCATTATCTCCGGAACGGTTGGAGTTAGGAAGACGCGGTTTTCACTGCTGCGTAGCATTCGGCCAGCTGCATAATACAGATGCAGTTTCGACCTTCACACTCGATTGGAAAAGAAGTTTTCGCTTTGGAAAAATTGCTGTTTGTGGGGGAATTAAGCGTTTCCCTCTCAGGGGAATGACGTTCTCCACTGGTCATCCAACGGAGGAAACAGCATCGTTCCATCTCTCTCCGTCTCTGAGGAATAGCGATTTTTCTGAAAGAAATTGGCGGAGGCGCCGGGTATGAATTTAAACAAGCATTATCTCCGGAACGGTTGGAGTTAGGAAGACGCGGTTTTCACTGCTGCGTAGCATTCGACGAGCTGCATAATACAGATGCAGTTTCGACCTTCACACTCGATTGGAAAAGAAGTTTTCGCTTTGGAAAAATTGCTGTTTGTGGGGAAATTAAACGTTTCCCTCTCAGGGGAATGACGTTCTCCACTGGTCATCCAACGGAGAAAACAGCATCGTTCCATCTCTCTCCGTCTCTGAGTAATCGCGATTTTTCTGAAAAAAATTGGCGGAGGCGCCGGGTATGAAATTAAACAAGCAATATCTCCGGAACGGTTGGAGTTGGGAAGATGCGGTTTTCACTGCTGCGTAGCATTCGGCCAGCTGCATAATACAGATGCAGTTTCGACCTTCACACTCGATTGGAAAAGAAGTTTTCGCTTTGGAAAAATTGCTGTTTGTGGGGGAATTAAACGTTTCCCTCTCAGGGGAATGACGTTCTCCACTGGTCATCCAACGGAGGAAACAGCATCGTTCCATCTCTCTCCGTCTCTGAGTAATCGCGATTTTTCTGAAAAAAATTGGCGGAGGCGCCGGGTATGAAATTAAACAAGCAATATCTCCGGAACGGTTGGAGTTAGGAAGACGCGGTTTTCACTGCTGCGTAGCATTCGGCAAGCTGCATAATACAGATGCAGTTTCGACCTTCACACTCGATTGGAAAAGAAGTTTTCGCTTTGGAAAAGTTGCTGTTTGTGGGGGAATTAAACGTTTCCCTCTCAGGGGAATGACGTTCTCCACTGGTCATCCAACGGAGAAAACAGCATCGTTCCATCTCTCTCCGTCTCTGAGTAATCGCGATTTTTCTGAAAGAAATTGGCGGAGGCGCCGGGTATGAATTTAAACAAGCATTATCTCCGAAACGGTTGGAGTTAGGAAGATGCGGTTTTCACTGCTGCGTAGCATTCGGCCAGCTGCATAATACAGATGCAGTTTCGACCTTCACACTCGATTGGAAAAGAAGTTTTCGCTTTGGAAAAATTGCTGTTTGTGGGGGAATTAAGCGTTTCCCTCTCAGGGGAATGACGTTCTCCACTGGTCATCCAACGGAGAAAACAGCATCGTTCCATCTCTCTCCGTCTCTGAGTAATCGCGATTTCTCTGAAAGAAATTGGCGGAGGCGCCGGGTATGAATTTAAACAAGCATTATCTCCGGAACGGTTGGAGTTAGGAAGATGCGGTTTTCACTGCTGCGTAGCATTCGGCCAGCTGCATAATACAGATGCAGTTTCGACCTTCACACTCGATAGGAAAAGAAGTTTTCGCTTTGGATAAATTGCTGTTTGTGGGGGAATTAAACGTTTCCCTCTCAGGAGAATGACGTTCTCCACTGGTCATCCAACGGAGAAAACAGCATCGTTCTATCTCTCTCTGTCTATGAATAATCGCGATTTTACTGAAAGAAATTGGCGGAGGCGCCGAGTATGAATTTAAACAAGATATTGCTTGTTTAAATTTTTGCACGAACACTCGCATGAGCACTCGCACGAACATTCGCACGAGCACTCGCACGAGCACTCTTACGAGCATTTGCACGAGAACTCGCACGAGCACTCACACGAACATTCGCACGAGCACTTGCACGAACATTCTCACGAGCACTTGCACGAACACCCGCGCGAGCAATCGCACGAGCACTCGCATGAGCACTCGCACGAGCAATCGCATGAACATTCGCACGAGCACTCGCACGAGCACGAGCACTGGCACAAACATTCGCACGAGCTGCATAATACAGATGCAGTTTCGCTCTTCACACTCGATAGGAAAAGAAGTTTTCGCTTTGGAAAAATTGCTGTTTGTGGGGGAATTAAACGTTTCCCTCTCAGGAGAATGACGTTCTCCACTGGTCATCCAACGGAGAAAACAGCATCGTTCTATCTCTCTCTGTCTATGAATAATCGCGATTTTACTGAAAGAAATTGGCGGATGCGCCGGGTATGAATTTAAACAAGATATTGCTTGTTTAAATTTTTGCACGAACACTCGCATGAGCACTCGCACGAACATTCGCACGAGCACTCGCACGAGCACTCTTACGAGCATTCGCACGAGAACTCGCACGAGCACTCACACGAACATTCGCACGAGCACTTGCACGAACATTCTCACGAGCACTTGCACGAACACCCGCACGAGCACTCGCACGAGCACGAGCACTGGCACAAACATTCGCACGAGCTGCATAATATAGATGCATTTTCGCTCTTCACACTCGATAGGAAAAGAAGTTTTCGCTTTGGAAAAATTGCTGTTTGTGGGGGAATTAAACGTTTCCCTCTCAGGAGAATGACGTTCTCCACTGGTCATCCAGCGGAGAAAACAGCATCGTTCCATCTCTCTCCGTCTCTGAGTAATCGCGATTTTTCTGAAAAAAATTGGCGGAGGCGCCGGGTATGAATTTAAACAAGCATTATCTCCGGAACGGTTGGAGTTAGGAAGACGCGGTTTTCACTGCTGCGTAGCATTCGACGAGCTGCATAATACAGATGCAGTTTCGACCTTCACACTCGATTGGAAAAGAAGTTTTCGCTTTGGAAAAATTGCTGTTTGTGGGGAAATTAAACGTTTCCCTCTCAGGGGAATGACGTTCTCCACTGGTCATCCAACGGAGAAAACAGCATCGTTCCATCTCTCTCCGTCTCTGAGTAATCGCGATTTTTCTGAAAAAAATTGGCGGAGGCGCCGGGTATGAAATTAAACAAGCAATATCTCCGGAACGGTTGGAGTTGGGAAGATGCGGTTTTCACTGCTGCGTAGCATTCGGCCAGCTGCATAATACAGATGCAGTTTCGACCTTCACACTCGATTGGAAATGAAGTTTTCGCTTTGGAAAAATTGCTGTTTGTGGGGGAATTAAACGTTTCCCTCTCAGGGGAATGACGTTCTCCACTGGTCATCCAACGGAGGAAACAGCATCGTTCCATCTCTCTCCGTCTCTGAGTAATCGCGATTTTTCTGAAAAAAATTGGCGGAGGCGCCGGGTATGAAATTAAACAAGCAATATCTCCGGAACGGTTGGAGTTAGGAAGATTCGGTTTTCACTGCTGCGTAGCATTCGGCCAGCTGCATAATACAGATGCAGTTTCGACCTTCACACTCGATTGGAAAAGAAGTTTTCGCTTTGGAAAAGTTGCTGTTTGTGGGGGAATTAAACGTTTCCCTCTCAGGGGAATGACGTTCTCCACTGGTCATCCAACGGAGAAAACAGCATCGTTTCATCTCTCTCCGTCTCTGAGTAATCGCGATTTTTCTGAAAAAAATTGGCGGAGGCGCCGGGTATGAATTTAAACAAGCAATATCTCCGGAACGGTTGGAATTAGGAAGATGCGGTTTTCACTGCTGCGTAGCATTCGGCCAGCTGCATAATACAGATGCAGTTTCGACCTTCACACTCGATTGGAAAAGAAGTTTTCGCTTTGGAAAAATTGCTGTTTGTGGGGGAATTAAACGTTTCCCTCTCAGGAGAATGACGTTCTCCACTGGTCATCCAACGGAGAAAACAGCATCGTTTCATCTCTCTCCGTCTCTGAGTAATCGCGATTTTTCTGAAAAAAATTGGCGGAGGCGCCGGGTATGAATTTAAACAAGCAATATCTCCGGAACGGTTGGAGTTAGGAAGATGCGGTTTTCACTGCTGCGTAGCATTCGGCCAGCTGCATAATACAGATGTAGTTTCGACCTTCACACTCGATTGGAAAAGAAGTTCTCGCTTTGGAAAAATTGCTGTTTGTGGGAGAATTAAACCTTTTCCTCTCAGGGGAATGACGTTCTCCACTGGTCATCCAACGGAGAAAACAGCATGGTTCTATCTCTCTCCGTCTCTGGGTAATCGTGAGTTTTCTGAAAAAGATTGGCGGAGTCGCCTGGTATGAATTTAAACAAGCAATATCTCCGGAACGGTTGGAGTTGGGAAGATGCGGTTTTCACTGCTGCGTAGCATTCGGCAAGCTGCATAATACAGATGCAGTTTCGACCTTCACACTCGATTGGAAAAGAAGTTTTCGCTTTGGAAAAATTGCTGTTTGTGGGGGAATTAAACGTTTCCCTCTCAGGGGAATGACGTTCTCCACTGGTCATCCAACGGAGGAAACAGCATCGTTCCATCTCTCTCCGTCTCTGAGTAATCGCGATTTTTCTGAAAAAAATTGGCGGAGGCGCCGGGTATGAAATTAAACAAGCAATATCTCCGGAACGGTTGGAGTTAGGAAGATGCGGTTTTCACTGCTGCGTAGCATTCGGCCAGCTGCATAATACAGATGCAGTTTCGACCTTCACACTCGATTGGAAAAGAAGTTTTCGCTTTGGAAAAGTTGCTGTTTGTGGGGGAATTAAACGTTTCCCTCTCAGGGGAATGACGTTCTCCACTGGTCATCCAACGGAGAAAACAGCATCGTTTCATCTCTCTCCGTCTCTGAGTAATCGCGATTTTTCTGAAAAAAATTGGCGGAGGCGCCGGGTATGAATTTAAACAAGCAATATCTCCGGAACGGTTGGAATTAGGAAGATGCGGTTTTCACTGCTGCGTAGCATTCGGCCAGCTGCATAATACAGATGCAGTTTCGACCTTCACACTCGATTGGAAAAGAAGTTTTCGCTTTGGAAAAATTGCTGTTTGTGGGGGAATTAAACGTTTCCCTCTCAGGAGAATGACGTTCTCCACTGGTCATCCAACGGAGAAAACAGCATCGTTTCATCTCTCTCCGTCTCTGAGTAATCGCGATTTTTCTGAAAAAAATTGGCGGAGGCGCCGGGTATGAATTTAAACAAGCAATATCTCCGGAACGGTTGGAGTTAGGAAGATGCGGTTTTCACTGCTGCGTAGCATTCGGCCAGCTGCATAATACAGATGTAGTTTCGACCTTCACACTCGATTGGAAAAGAAGTTCTCGCTTTGGAAAAATTGCTGTTTGTGGGAGAATTAAACCTTTTCCTCTCAGGGGAATGACGTTCTCCACTGGTCATCCAACGGAGAAAACAGCATGGTTCTATCTCTCTCCGTCTCTGGGTAATCGCGATTTTTCTGAAAAAAATTGGCGGAGGCGCCGGGTATGAAATTAAACAAGCAATATCTCCGGAACGGTTGGAGTTAGGAAGATGCGGTTTTCACGGCTGCGTAGCATTCGGCCAGCTGCATAATACAGATGCAGTTTCGACCTTCACACTCGATTGGAAAGGAAGTTTTCGAGTTGGAAAAATTGCTGTTTGTGGGGGAATTAAACGTTTCCCTCTCAGGGGAATGACGTTCTCCACTGGTCATCCAACGGAGGAAACAGCATCGTTCCATCTCTCTCCGTCTCTGAGTAATAGCGATTTTTCTGAAAGAAATTGGCGGAGGCGCCGGGTATGAATTTAAACAAGCATTATCTCCGGAACGGTTGGAGTTAGGAAGACGCGGTTTTCACTGCTGCGTAGCATTCGGCCAGCTGCATAATACAGATGCAGTTTCGACCTTCACACTCGATAGGAAAAGAAGTTTTCGCTTTGGATAAATTGCTGTTTGTGGGGGAATTAAACGTTTCCCTCTCAGGAGAATGACGTTCTCCACTGGTCATCCAACGGAGGAAACAGCATCGTTCCATCTCTCTCCGTCTCTGAGTAATAGCGATTTTTCTGAAAGAAATTGGCGGAGGCGCCGGGTATGAATTTAAACAAGCAATATCTCCGGAACGGTTGGAGTTAGGAAGATGCGGTTTTCACTGCTGCGTAGCATTCGGCCAGCTGCATGATACGGATGCAGTTTCGATCTTCACACTCGATTGGAAAAGAAGTTTTCGCTTTGGAAAAATTGCTGTTTGTGGGGGAATTAAACGTTTCCCTCTCAGGAGAATGACGTTCTCCACTGGTCATCCAACGGAGAAAACAGCATCGTTCTATCTCTCTCTGTCTATGAATAATCGCGATTTTACTGAAAGAAATTGGCGGAGGCGCCGGGTATGAATTTAAACAAGATATTGCTTGTTTAAATTTTTGCACGAACACTCGCATGAGCACTCGCACGAACATTCGCACGAGCACTCGCACGAGCACTCTTACGAGCATTCGCACGAGAACTCGCACGAGCACTCACACGAACATTCGCACGAGCACTTGCACGAACATTCGCACGAGCACTTGCACGAACACCCGCACGAGCACTCGCACGAGCACTCGCATGAGCACTCGCACGAGCAATCGCATGAACATTCGCACGAGCACTCGCACGAGCACGAGCACTGGCACAAACATTCGCACGAGCTGCATAATACAGATGCAGTTTCGCTCTTCACACTCGATAGGAAAAGAAGTTTTCGCTTTGGAAAAATTGCTGTTTGTGGGGGAATTAAACGTTTCCCTCTCAGGAGAATGACGTTCTCCACTGGTCATCCAGCGGAGAAAACAGCATCGTTCCATCTCTCTCCGTCTCTGAGTAATCGCGATTTTTCTGAAAAAAATTGGCGGAGGCGCCGGGTATGAAATTAAACAAGCAATATCTCCGGAACGGTTGGAGTTAGGAAGATGCGGTTTTCACTGCTGCGTAGCATTCGGCCAGCTGCATAATACAGATGCAGTTTCGACCTTCACACTCGATTGGAAAAGAAGTTTTCGCTTTGGAAAAATTGCTGTTTGTGGGGGAATTAAACGTTTCCCTCTCAGGGGAATGACGTTCTCCACTGGTCATCCAACGGAGGAAACAGCATCGTTCCATCTCTCTCCGTCTCTGAGTAATCGCGATTTTTCTGAAAAAAATTGGCGGAGGCGCCGGGTATGAAATTAAACAAGCATTATCTCCGGAACGGTTGGAGTTAGGAAGATGCGGTTTTCAATGCTGCGTAGCATTCGGCCAGCTGCATAATACAGATGCAGTTTCGACCTTCACATTCGATTGGAAAAGAAGTTTTCGCTTTGGAAAAATTGCTGTTTGTGGGGGAATTAAACGTTTCCCTCTCAGGGGAATGACGTTCTCCACTGGTCATCCAACGGAGGAAACAGCATCGTTCCATCTCTCTCCGTCTCTGAGTAATCGCTATTTTTCTGAAAAAAATTGGCGGAGGCGCCGGGTATGAAATTAAACAAGCAATATCTTCGGAACGGTTGGAGTTAGGAAGATGCGGTTTTCACTGCTGCGTAGCATTCGGCCAGCTGCATAATACAGATGCAGTTTCGACCTTCACACTCGATTGGAAAAGAAGTTTTCGCTTTGGAAAAATTGCTGTTTGTGGGGGAATTAAACGTTTCCCTCTCAGGGGAATGACGTTCTCCACTGGTCATCCAACGGAGGAAACAGCATCGTTCCATCTCTCTCCGTCTCTGAGTAATAGCGATTTTTCTGAAAGAAATTGGCGGAGGCGCCGGGTATGAATTTAAACAAGCATTATCTCCGGAACGGTTGGAGTTAGGAAGATGCGGTTTTCACTGCTGCGTAGCATTCGGCCAGCTGCATAATACAGATGCAGTTTCGACCTTCACACTCGATTGGAAAAGAAGTTTTCGCTTTGGAAAAATTGCTGTTTGTGGGGGAATTAAACGTTTCCCTCTCACGGGAATGACGTTCTCCACTGGTCATCCAACGGAGAAAACAGCATCGTTCTATCTCTCTCCGTCTCTGAGTTATCCCGATTTTTCTGAAGGAAATTGGCGGAGGCGCCGGGTATGAATTTAAACAAGCATTATCTCCGGAACGGTTGGAGTTAGGAAGATGCGGTTTTCACTGCTGCGTAGCATTCGGCAAGCTGCATAATACAGATGCAGTTTCGACCTTCACACTCGATTGGAAAAGAAGTTTTCGCTTTGGAAAAATTGCTGTTTGTGGGGGAATTAAACCTTTTCCTCTCAGGGGAATGACGTTCTCCACTGGTCATCCAACGGAGAAAACAGCATGGTTCTATCTCTCTCCGTCTCTGGGTAATCGTGAGTTTTCTGAAAAAGATTGGCGGAGGCGCCGGGTATGAATTTAAACAAGCATTATCTCCGGAACGGTTGGAGTTAGGAAGACGCGGTTTTCACTGCTGCGTAGCATTCGGCCAGCTGCATAATACAGATGCAGTTTCGACCTTCACACTCGATTGGAAAAGAAGTTTTCGCTTTGGAAAAATTGCTGTTTGTGGAGGAATTAAACGTTTCCCTCTCAGGGGAATGACGTTCTCCACTGGTCATCCAACGGAGGAAACAGCATCGTTCCATCTCTCTCCGTCTCTGAGTAATCGCGATTTTTCTGAAAAAAATTGGCGGAGGCGCCGGGTATGAAATTAAACAAGCAATATCTCCGGAACGGTTGGAGTTAGGAAGATGCGGTTTTCACTGCTGCGTAGCATTCGGCCAGCTGCATAATACAGATGCAGTTTCGACCTTCACACTCGATTGGAAAGGAAGTTTTCGCTTTGGAAAAATTGCTGTTTGTGGGGGAATTAAACGTTTCCCTCTCAGGGGAATGACGTTCTCCACTGGTCATCCAACGGAGGAAACAGCATCGTTCCATCTCTCTCCGTCTCTGAGTAATCGCGATTTTTCTGAAAAAAATTGGCGGAGGCGCCGGGTATGAAATTAAACAAGCAATATCTCCGGAACGGTTGGAGTTAGGAAGATGCGGTTTTCACTGCTGCGTAGCATTCGGCCAGCTGCATAATACAGATGCAGTTTCGACCTTCACACTCGATTGGAAAAGAAGTTTTCGCTTTGGAAAAATTGCTGTTTGTGGGGGAATTAAACGTTTCCCTCTCAGGGGAATGACGTTCTCCACTGGTCATCCAACGGAGGAAACAGCATCGTTCCATCTCTCTCCGTCTCTGAGTAATCGCGATTTTTCTGAAAAAAATTGGCGGAGGCGCCGGGTATGAATTTAAACAAGCATTATCTCCGGAACGGTTGGAGTTAGGAAGACGCGGTTTTCACTGCTGCGTAGCATTCGGCGAGCTGCATAATACAGATGCAGTTTCGACCTTCACACTCGATTGGAAAAGAAGTTTTCGCTTTGGAAAAATTGCTGTTTGTGGGGGAATTAAACGTTTCCCTCTCAGGGGAATGACGTTCTCCACTGGTCATCCAACGGAGAAAACAGCATCGTTCCATCTCTCTCCGTCTCTGAGTAATCGCGATTTTTCTGAAAAAAATTGGCGGAGGCGCCGGGTATGAAATTAAACAAGCAATATCTCCGGAACGGTTGGAGTTAGGAAGATGCGGTTTTCACTGCTGCGTAGCATTCGGCCAGCTGCATAATACAGATGCAGTTTCGACCTTCACACTCGATTGGAAAAGAAGTTTTCGCTTTGGAAAAATTGCTGTTTGTGGGGGAATTAAACGTTTCCCTCTCAGGGGAATGACGTTCTCCACTGGTCATCCAACGGAGGAAACAGCATCGTTCCATCTCTCTCCGTCTCTGAGTAATCGCGATTTTTCTGAAAAAAATTGGCGGAGGCGCCGGGTATGAATTTAAACAAGCATTATCTCCGGAACGGTTGGAGTTAGGAAGATGCGGTTTTCACTGCTGCGTAGCATTCGGCCAGCTGCATAATACAGATGCAGTTTCGACCTTCACACTCGATTGGAAAAGAAGTTTTCGCTTTGGAAAAATTGCTGTTTGTGGGGGAATTAAACGTTTCCCTCTCAGGAGAATGACGTTCTCCACTGGTCATCCAACGGAGGAAACAGCATCGTTCCATCTCTCTCCGTCTCTGAGTAATCGCGATTTTTCTGAAAAAAATTGGCGGAGGCGCCGGGTATGAAATTAAACAAGCAATATCTCCGGAACGGTTGGAGTTAGGAAGATGCGGTTTTCACTGCTGCGTAGCATTCGGCCAGCTGCATAATACAGATGCAGTTTCGACCTTCACACTCGATTGGAAAAGAAGTTTTCGCTTTGGAAAAATTGCTGTTTGTGGGGGAATTAAACGTTTCCCTCTCAGGGGAATGACGTTCTCCACTGGTCATCCAACGGAGGAAACAGCATCGTTCCATCTCTCTCCGTCTCTGAGTAATAGCGATTTTTCTGAAAGAAATTGGCGGAGGCGCCGGGTATGAATTTAAACAAGCATTATCTCCGGAACGGTTGGAGTTAGGAAGACGCGGTTTTCACTGCTGCGTAGCATTCGGCGAGCTGCATAATACAGATGCAGTTTCGACCTTCACACTCGATTGGAAAAGAAGTTTTCGCTTTGGAAAAATTGCTGTTTGTAGGGGAATTAAACGTTTCCCTCTCAGGGGAATGACGTTCTCCACTGGTCATCCAACGGAGAAAACAGCATCGTTCCATCTCTCTCCGTCTCTGAGTAATCGCGATTTTTCTGAAAAAAATTGGCGGAGGCGCCGGGTATGAATTTAAACAAGCAATATCTCCGGAACGGTTGGAGTTAGGAAGATGCGGTTTTCACTGCTGCGTAGCATTCGGCCAGCTGCATAATACAGATGCAGTTTCGACCTTCACACTCGATTGGAAAAGAAGTTTTCGCTTTGGAAAAGTTGCTGTTTGTGGGGGAATTAAACGTTTCCCTCTCAGGGGAATGACGTTCTCCACTGGTCATCCAACGGAGAAAACAGCATCGTTTCATCTCTCTCCGTCTCTGAGTAATCGCGATTTTTCTGAAAAAAATTGGCGGAGGCGCCGGGTATGAATTTAAACAAGCAATATCTCCGGAACGGTTGGAGTTAGGAAGATGCGGTTTTCACTGCTGCGTAGCATTCGGCCAGCTGCATAATACAGATGCAGTTTCGACCTTCACACTCGATTGGAAAAGAAGTTTTCGCTTTGGAAAAATTGCTGTTTGTGGAGGAATTAAACGTTTCCCTCTCAGGAGAATGACGTTTTTCCACTGGTCATCCAGCGGAGAAAACAGCATCGTTCCATCTCTCTCCGTCTCTGAGTTATCCCGATTTTTCTGAAGGAAATTGGCGGAGGCGCCGGGTATGAATTTAAACAAGCATTATCTCCGGAACGGTTGGAGTTAGGAAGATGTGGTTTTCACTGCTGCGTGTCATTCGACCAGCTGCATAATACAGATGCAGTTTCGACCTTCACACTCGATTGGAAAAGAAGTTTTCGCTTTGGAAAAATTGCTGTTTGTGGGGGAATTAAACGTTTCCCTCTCAGGGGAATGACGTTCTCCACTGGTCATCCAACGGAGAAAACAGCATCGTTCTATCTCTCTCCGTCTCTGAGTAATAGCGATTTTTCTGAAAGAAATTGGCGGAGGCGCCGGGTATGAATTTAAACAAGCATTATCTCCGGAACGGTTGGAGTTAGGAAGACGCGGTTTTCACTGCTGCGTAGCATTCAGCTAGCTGCATAATACAGATGCAGTTTCGACCTTCACACTCGATTGGAAAAGAAGTTTTCGCTTTGGAAAAATTGCTGTTTGTGGGGGAATTAAACGTTTCCCTCTCAGGGGAATGACGTTCTCCACTGGTCATCCAACGGAGGAAACAGCATCGTTCCATCTCTCTCCGTCTCTGAGTAATCGCTATTTTTCTGAAAAAAATTGGCGGAGGCGCCGGGTATGAAATTAAACAAGCAATATCTTCGGAACGGTTGGAGTTAGGAAGATGCGGTTTTCACTGCTGCGTAGCATTCGGCCAGCTGCATAATACAGATGCAGTTTCGACCTTCACACTCGATTGGAAAAGAAGTTTTCGCTTTGGAAAAATTGCTGTTTGTGGGGGAATTAAACGTTTCCCTCTCAGGGGAATGACGTTCTCCACTGGTCATCCAACGGAGGAAACAGCATCGTTCCATCTCTCTCCGTCTCTGAGTAATAGCGATTTTTCTGAAAGAAATTGGCGGAGGCGCCGGGTATGAATTTAAACAAGCATTATCTCCGGAACGGTTGGAGTTAGGAAGATGCGGTTTTCACTGCTGCGTAGCATTCGGCCAGCTGCATAATACAGATGCAGTTTCGACCTTCACACTCGATTGGAAAAGAAGTTTTCGCTTTGGAAAAATTGCTGTTTGTGGGGGAATTAAACGTTTCCCTCTCAGGAGAATGACGTTCTCCACTGGTCATCCAACGGAGGAAACAGCATCGTTCCATCTCTCTCCGTCTCTGAGTAATCGCGATTTTTCTGAAAAAAATTGGCGGAGGCGCCGGGTATGAAATTAAACAAGCAATATCTCCGGAACGGTTGGAGTTAGGAAGATGCGGTTTTCACTGCTGCGTAGCATTCGGCGAGCTGCATAATACAGATGCAGTTTCGACCTTCACACTCGATTGGAAAAGAAGTTTTCGCTTTGGAAAAATTGCTGTTTGTGGGGGAATTAAACGTTTCCCTCTCAGGGGAATGACGTTCTCCACTGGTCATCCAACGGAGAAAACAGCATCGTTCCATCTCTCTCCGTCTCTGAGTAATCGCGATTTTTCTGAAAAAAATTGGCGGAGGCGCCGGGTATGAATTTAAACAAGCAATATCTCCGGAACGGTTGGAGTTAGGAAGATGCGGTTTTCACTGCTGCGTAGCATTCGGCCAGCTGCATAATACAGATGCAGTTTCGACCTTCACACTCGATTGGAAAAGAAGTTTTCGCTTTGGAAAAGTTGCTGTTTGTGGGGGAATTAAACGTTTCCCTCTCAGGGGAATGACGTTCTCCACTGGTCATCCAACGGAGAAAACAGCATCGTTTCATCTCTCTCCGTCTCTGAGTAATCGCGATTTTTCTGAAAAAAATTGGCGGAGGCGCCGGGTATGAATTTAAACAAGCAATATCTCCGGAACGGTTGGAGTTAGGAAGATGAGGTTTTCACTGCTGCGTAGCATTCGGCCAGCTGCATAATACAGATGCAGTTTCGACCTTCACACTCGATTGGAAAAGAAGTTTTCGCTTTGGAAAAATTGCTGTTTGTGGAGGAATTAAACGTTTCCCTCTCAGGAGAATGACGTTTTTCCACTGGTCATCCAGCGGAGAAAACAGCATCGTTCCATCTCTCTCCGTCTCTGAGTTATCCCGATTTTTCTGAAGGAAATTGGCGGAGGCGCCGGGTATGAATTTAAACAAGCATTATCTCCGGAACGGTTGGAGTTAGGAAGATGTGGTTTTCACTGCTGCGTGTCATTCGACCAGCTGCATAATACAGATGCAGTTTCGACCTTCACACTCGATTGGAAAAGAAGTTTTCGCTTTGGAAAAATTGCTGTTTGTGGGGGAATTAAACGTTTCCCTCTCAGGGGAATGACGTTCTCCACTGGTCATCCAACGGAGAAAACAGCATCGTTCCATCTCTCTCCGTCTCTGAGTAATCGCGATTTTTCTGAAAAAAATTGGCGGAGGCGCCGGGTATGAATTTAAACAAGCAATATCTCCGGAACGGTTGGAGTTAGGAAGATGCGGTTTTCACTGCTGCGTAGCATTCGGCCAGCTGCATAATACAGATGCAGTTTCGACCTTCACACTCGATTGGAAAAGAAGTTTTCGCTTTGGAAAAGTTGCTGTTTGTGGGGGAATTAAACGTTTCCCTCTCAGGGGAATGACGTTCTCCACTGGTCATCCAACGGAGAAAACAGCATCGTTTCATCTCTCTCCGTCTCTGAGTAATCGCGATTTTTCTGAAAAAAATTGGCGGAGGCGCCGGGTATGAATTTAAACAAGCAATATCTCCGGAACGGTTGGAGTTAGGAAGATGAGGTTTTCACTGCTGCGTAGCATTCGGCCAGCTGCATAATACAGATGCAGTTTCGACCTTCACACTCGATTGGAAAAGAAGTTTTCGCTTTGGAAAAATTGCTGTTTGTGGAGGAATTAAACGTTTCCCTCTCAGGAGAATGACGTTTTTCCACTGGTCATCCAGCGGAGAAAACAGCATCGTTCCATCTCTCTCCGTCTCTGAGTTATCCCGATTTTTCTGAAGGAAATTGGCGGAGGCGCCGGGTATGAATTTAAACAAGCATTATCTCCGGAACGGTTGGAGTTAGGAAGATGTGGTTTTCACTGCTGCGTGTCATTCGACCAGCTGCATAATACAGATGCAGTTTCGACCTTCACACTCGATTGGAAAAGAAGTTTTCGCTTTGGAAAAATTGCTGTTTGTGGGGGAATTAAACGTTTCCCTCTCAGGGGAATGACGTTCTCCACTGGTCATCCAACGGAGAAAACAGCATCGTTCTATCTCTCTCCGTCTCTGAGTAATAGCGATTTTTCTGAAAGAAATTGGCGGAGGCGCCGGGTATGAATTTAAACAAGCATTATCTCCGGAACGGTTGGAGTTAGGAAGACGCGGTTTTCACTGCTGCGTAGCATTCGGCTAGCTGCATAATACAGATGCAGTTTCGACCTTCACACTCGATTGGAAAAGAAGTTTTCGCTTTGGAAAAATTGCTGTTTGTGGGGGAATTAGACGTTTCCCTCTCAGGGGAATGACGTTCTCCACTGGTCATCCAACGGAGAAAACAGCATCGTTCCATCTCTCTCCGTCTCTGAGTAATCGCGATTTTTCTGAAAGAAATTGGCGGAGGCGCCGGGTATGAATTTAAACAAGCATTATCTCCGGAACGGTTGGAGTTAGGAAGATGCGGTTTTCACTGCTGCGTAGCATTCGGCCAGCTGCATAATACAGATGCAGTTTCGACCTTCACACTCGATTGGAAAAGAAGTTTTCGCTTTGGAAAAATTGCTGTTTGTGGGGGAATTAAACATTTCCCTCTCAGGGGAATGACGTTCTCCACTGGTCATCCAACGGAGGAAACAGCATCGTTCCATCTCTCTCCGTCTCTGAGTAATCGCGATTTTTCTGAAAAAAATTGGCGGAGGCGCCGGGTATGAAATTAAACAAGCAATATCTCAGGAACGGTTGGAGTTAGGAAGATGCGGTTTTCACTGCTGCGTAGCATTCGGCCAGCTGCATAATACAGATGCAGTTTCGACCTTCACACTCGATTGGAAAGGAAGTTTTCGCTTTGGAAAAATTGCTGTTTGTGGGGGAATTAAACGTTTCCCTCTCAGGGGAATGACGTTCTCCACTGGTCATCCAACGGAGAAAACAGCATCGTTCCATCTCTCTCCGTCTCTGAGTAATCGCGATTTTTCTGAAAAAAATTGGCGGAGGCGCCGGGTATGAAATTAAACAAGCAATATCTCCGGAACGGTTGGAGTTAGGAAGATGTGGTTTTCACTGCTGCGTAGCATTCGGCCAGCTGCATAATACAGATGCAGTTTCGAAATTCACACTCGATTGGAAAAGAAGTTTTCGTATTGGGGAAATTGCTGTTTGTGGGGGGAATTAAACGTTTCCATCTCAGGAGAATGACGTCCTCCACTGGTCATCCAACGGAGAAAACAGCATCGTTCCATCTCTCTCCGTCTCTGAGTAATCGCGATTTTTCTGAAAAAAATTGGCGGAGGCGCCGGGTATGAAATTAAACAAGCAATTTCTCCGGAACGGTTGGAGTTAGGAAGATGCGGTTTTCACTGCTGCGTAGCATTCGGCCAGCTGCATAATACAGATGCAGTTTCGACCTTCACACTCGATTGGAAAAGAAGTTTTCGCTTTGGAAAAATTGCTGTTTGTGGGGGAATTAAACGTTTCCCTCTCAGGAGAATGACGTTTTTCCACTGGTCATCCAGCGGAGAAAACAGCATCGTTCCATCTCTCTCCGTCTCTGAGTTATCCCGATTTTTCTGAAGGAAATTGGCGGAGGCGCCGGGTATGAATTTAAACAAGCATTATCTCCGGAACGGTTGGAGTTAGGAAGATGTGGTTTTCACTGCTGCGTGTCATTCGACCAGCTGCATAATACAGATGCAGTTTCGACCTTCACACTCGATTGGAAAAGAAGTTTTCGCTTTGGAAAAATTGCTGTTTGTGGGGGAATTAAACGTTTCCCTCTCAGGGGAATGACGTTCTCCACTGGTCATCCAACGGAGAAAACAGCATCGTTCTATCTCTCTCCGTCTCTGAGTAATAGCGATTTTTCTGAAAGAAATTGGCGGAGGCGCCGGGTATGAATTTAAACAAGCATTATCTCCGGAACGGTTGGAGTTAGGAAGACGCGGTTTTCACTGCTGCGTAGCATTCGGCCAGCTGCATAATACAGATGCAGTTTCGACCTTCACACTCGATTGGAAAAGAAGTTTTCGCTTTGGAAAACTTGCTGTTTGTGGGGTAATTAAACGTTTCCCTCTCAGGGGAATGACGTTCTCCACTGGTCATCCAACGGAGGAAACAGCATCGTTCCATCTCTCTCCGTCTCTGAGTAATCGCGATTTTTCTGAAAAAAATTGGCGGAGGCGCCGGGTATGAAATTAAACAAGCATTATCTCCGGAACGGTTGGAGTTAGGAAGATGCGGTTTTCACTGCTGCGTAGCATTCGGCCAGCTGCATAATACAGATGCAGTTTCGACCTTCACATTCGATTGGAAAAGAAGTTTTCGCTTTGGAAAAATTGCTGTTTGTGGGGGAATTAAACGTTTCCCTCTCAGGGGAATGACGTTCTCCACTGGTCATCCAACGGAGGAAACAGCATCGTTCCATCTCTCTCCGTCTCTGAGTAATCGCGATTTTTCTGAAAAAAATTGGCGGAGGCGCCGGGTATGAAATTAAACAAGCAATATCTCCGGAACGGTTGGAGTTAGGAAGATGCGGTTTTCACTGCTGCGTAGCATTCGGCCAGCTGCATAATACAGATGCAGTTTCGACCTTCACACTCGATTGGAAAAGAAGTTTTCGCTTTGGAAAAGTTGCTGTTTGTGGGGGAATTAAACGTTTCCCTCTCAGGGGAATGACGTTCTCCACTGGTCATCCAGCGGAGAAAACAGCATCGTTCCATCTCTCTCCGTCTCTGAGTTATCCCGATTTTTCCGAAGGAAATTGGCGGAGGCGCCGGGTATGAATTTAAACAAGCATTATCTCCGGAACGGTTGGAGTTAGGAAGACGCGGTTTACACTGCTGCGTAGCATTCGGCTAGCTGCATAATACAGATGCAGTTTCGACCTTCACACTCGATTGGAAAAGAAGTTTTCGCTTTGGAAAAATTGCTGTTTGTGGGGGAATTAGACGTTTCCCTCTCAGGGGAATGACGTTCTCCACTGGTCATCCAACGGAGAAAACAGCATCGTTCCATCTCTCTCCGTCTCTCAGTAATCGCGATTTTTCTGAAAGAAATTGGCGGAGGCGCCGGGTATGAATTTAAACAAGCATTATCTCCGGAACGGTTGGAGTTAGGAAGACGCGGTTTTCACTGCTGCGTAGCATTCGGCCAGCTGCATAATACAGATGCAGTTTCGACCTTCACACTCGATTGGAAAGGAAGTTTTCGCTTTGGAAAAATTGCTGTTTGTGGGGGAATTAAACGTTTCCCTCTCAGGGGAATGACGTTCTCCACTGGTCATCCAACGGAGAAAACAGCATCGTTCCATCTCTCTCCGTCTCTGAGTAATAGCGATTTTTCTGAAAGAAATTGGCGGAGGCGCCGGGTATGAATTTAAACAAGCATTATCTCCGGAACGGTTGGAGTTAGGAAGACGCGGTTTTCACTGCTGCGTAGCATTCGGCCAGCTGCATAATACAGATGCAGTTTCGACCTTCACACTCGATTGGAAAAGAAGTTTTCGCTTTGGAAAAATTGCTGTTTGTGGGGGAATTAAACGTTTCCCTCTCAGGGGAATGACGTTCTCCACTGGTCATCCAACGGAGAAAACAGCATCGTTCTATCTCTCTCCGTCTCTGAGTAATAGCGATTTTTCTGAAAGAAATTGGCGGAGGCGCCGGGTATGAATTTAAACAAGCATTTTCTCCGGAACGGTTGGAGTTAGGAAGACGCGGTTTTCACTGCTGCGTAGCATTCGGCTAGCTGCATAATACAGATGCAGTTTCGACCTTCACACTCGATTGGAAAAGAAGTTTTCGCTTTGGAAAAATTGCTGTTTGTGGGGGAATTAGACGTTTCCCTCTCAGGGGAATGACGTTCTCCACTGGTCATCCAACGGAGAAAACAGCATCGTTCCATCTCTCTCCGTCTCTGAGTAATCGCGATTTTTCTGAAAGAAATTGGCGGAGGCGCCGGATATGAATTTAAACAAGCATTATCTCCGGAACGGTTGGAGTTAGGAAGATGCGGTTTTCACTGCTGCGTAGCATTCGGCCAGCTGCATAATACAGATGCAGTTTCGACCTTCACACTCGATTGGAAAAGAAGTTTTCGCTTTGGAAAAATTGCTGTTTGTGGGGGAATTAAACGTTTCCCTCTCAGGAGAATGACGTTCTCCACTGGTCATCCAACGGAGAAAACAGCATCGTTCTATCTCTCTCTGTCTATGAATAATCGCGATTTTACTGAAAGAAATTGGCGGAGGCGCCGGGTATGAATTTAAACAAGATATTGCTTGTTTAAATTTTTGCACGAACACTCGCATGAGCACTCGCATGAACATTCGCACGAGCACTCGCACGAGCACTCTTACGAGCATTCGCACGAGAACTCGCACGAGCACTCACACGAACATTCGCACGAGCACTTGCACGAACATTCGCACGAGCACTTGCACGAACACCCGCACGAGCACTCGCACGAGCACTCGCATGAGCACTCGCACGAGCAATCGCATGAACATTCGCACGAGCACTCGCACGAGCACGAGCACTGGCACAAACATTCGCACGAGCTGCATAATACAGATGCAGTTTCGCTCTTCACACTCGATAGGAAAAGAAGTTTTCGCTTTGGAAAAATTGCTGTTTGTGGGGGAATTAAACGTTTCCCTCTCAGGAGAATGACGTTCTCCACTGGTCATCCAGCGGAGAAAACAGCATCGTTCCATCTCTCTCCGTCTCTGAGTAATCGCGATTTTTCTGAAAAAAATTGGCGGAGGCGCCGGGTATGAAATTAAACAAGCAATATCTCCGGAACGGTTGGAGTTAGGAAGATGCGGTTTTCACTGCTGCGTAGCATTCGGCCAGCTGCATAATACAGATGCAGTTTCGACCTTCACACTCGATTGGAAAAGAAGTTTTCGCTTTGGAAAAATTGCTGTTTGTCGGGGAATTAAACGTTTCCCTCTCAGGGGAATGACGTTCTCCACTGGTCATCCAACGGAGGAAACAGCATCGTTCCATCTCTCTCCGTCTCTGAGTAATCGCGATTTTTCTGAAAAAAATTGGCGGAGGCGCCGGGTATGAAATTAAACAAGCATTATCTCCGGAACGGTTGGAGTTAGGAAGATGCGGTTTTCAATGCTGCGTAGCATTCGGCCAGCTGCATAATACAGATGCAGTTTCGACCTTCACATTCGATTGGAAAAGAAGTTTTCGCTTTGGAAAAATTGCTGTTTGTGGGGGAATTAAACGTTTCCCTCTCAGGGGAATGACGTTCTCCACTGGTCATCCAACGGAGGAAACAGCATCGTTCCATCTCTCTCCGTCTCTGAGTAATCGCTATTTTTCTGAAAAAAATTGGCGGAGGCGCCGGGTATGAAATTAAACAAGCAATATCTTCGGAACGGTTGGAGTTAGGAAGATGCGGTTTTCACTGCTGCGTAGCATTCGGCCAGCTGCATAATACAGATGCAGTTTCGACCTTCACACTCGATTGGAAAAGAAGTTTTCGCTTTGGAAAAATTGCTGTTTGTGGGGGAATTAAACGTTTCCCTCTCAGGGGAATGACGTTCTCCACTGGTCATCCAACGGAGGAAACAGCATCGTTCCATCTCTCTCCGTCTCTGAGTAATAGCGATTTTTCTGAAAGAAATTGGCGGAGGCGCCGGGTATGAATTTAAACAAGCATTATCTCCGGAACGGTTGGAGTTAGGAAGATGCGGTTTTCACTGCTGCGTAGCATTCGGCCAGCTGCATAATACAGATGCAGTTTCGACCTTCACACTCGATTGGAAAAGAAGTTTTCGCTTTGGAAAAATTGCTGTTTGTGGGGGAATTAAACGTTTCCCTCTCACGGGAATGACGTTCTCCACTGGTCATCCAACGGAGAAAACAGCATCGTTCTATCTCTCTCCGTCTCTGAGTTATCCCGATTTTTCTGAAGGAAATTGGCGGAGGCGCCTGGTATGAATTTAAACAAGCATTATCTCCGGAACGGTTGGAGTTAGGAAGATGCGGTTTTCACTGCTGCGTAGCATTCGGCAAGCTGCATAATACAGATGCAGTTTCGACCTTCACACTCGATTGGAAAAGAAGTTTTCGCTTTGGAAAAATTGCTGTTTGTGGGGGAATTAAACCTTTTCCTCTCAGGGGAATGACGTTCTCCACTGGTCATCCAACGGAGAAAACAGCATGGTTCTATCTCTCTCCGTCTCTGGGTAATCGTGAGTTTTCTGAAAAAGATTGGCGGAGGCGCCGGGTATGAATTTAAACAAGCATTATCTCCGGAACGGTTGGAGTTAGGAAGACGCGGTTTTCACTGCTGCGTAGCATTCGGCCAGCTGCATAATACAGATGCAGTTTCGACCTTCACACTCGATTGGAAAAGAAGTTTTCGCTTTGGAAAAATTGCTGTTTGTGGAGGAATTAAACGTTTCCCTCTCAGGGGAATGACGTTCTCCACTGGTCATCCAACGGAGGAAACAGCATCGTTCCATCTCTCTCCGTCTCTGAGTAATCGCGATTTTTCTGAAAAAAATTGGCGGAGGCGCCGGGTATGAAATTAAACAAGCAATATCTCCGGAACGGTTGGAGTTAGGAAGATGCGGTTTTCACTGCTGCGTAGCATTCGGCCAGCTGCATAATACAGATGCAGTTTCGACCTTCACACTCGATTGGAAAGGAAGTTTTCGCTTTGGAAAAATTGCTGTTTGTGGGGGAATTAAACGTTTCCCTCTCAGGGGAATGACGTTCTCCACTGGTCATCCAACGGAGGAAACAGCATCGTTCCATCTCTCTCCGTCTCTGAGTAATCGCGATTTTTCTGAAAAAAATTGGCGGAGGCGCCGGGTATGAAATTAAACAAGCAATATCTCCGGAACGGTTGGAGTTAGGAAGATGCGGTTTTCACTGCTGCGTAGCATTCGGCCAGCTGCATAATACAGATGCAGTTTCGACCTTCACACTCGATTGGAAAAGAAGTTTTCGCTTTGGAAAAATTGCTGTTTGTGGGGGAATTAAACGTTTCCCTCTCAGGGGAATGACGTTCTCCACTGGTCATCCAACGGAGGAAACAGCATCGTTCCATCTCTCTCCGTCTCTGAGTAATCGCGATTTTTCTGAAAAAAATTGGCGGAGGCGCCGGGTATGAATTTAAACAAGCATTATCTCCGGAACGGTTGGAGTTAGGAAGACGCGGTTTTCACTGCTGCGTAGCATTCGGCGAGCTGCATAATACAGATGCAGTTTCGACCTTCACACTCGATTGGAAAAGAAGTTTTCGCTTTGGAAAAATTGCTGTTTGTGGGGGAATTAAACGTTTCCCTCTCAGGGGAATGACGTTCTCCACTGGTCATCCAACGGAGAAAACAGCATCGTTCCATCTCTCTCCGTCTCTGAGTAATCGCGATTTTTCTGAAAAAAATTGGCGGAGGCGCCGGGTATGAAATTAAACAAGCAATATCTCCGGAACGGTTGGAGTTAGGAAGATGCGGTTTTCACTGCTGCGTAGCATTCGGCCAGCTGCATAATACAGATGCAGTTTCGACCTTCACACTCGATTGGAAAAGAAGTTTTCGCTTTGGAAAAATTGCTGTTTGTGGGGGAATTAAACGTTTCCCTCTCAGGGGAATGACGTTCTCCACTGGTCATCCAACGGAGGAAACAGCATCGTTCCATCTCTCTCCGTCTCTGAGTAATCGCGATTTTTCTGAAAAAAATTGGCGGAGGCGCCGGGTATGAAATTAAACAAGCAATTTCTCCGGAACGGTTGGAGTTAGGAAGATGCGGTTTTCACTGCTGCGTAGCATTCGGCCAGCTGCATAATACAGATGCAGTTTCGACCTTCACACTCGATTGGAAAAGAAGTTTTCGCTTTGGAAAAATTGCTGTTTGTGGGGGAATTAAACGTTTCCCTCTCAGGGGAATGACGTTCTCCACTGGTCATCCAACGGAGGAAACAGCATCGTTCCATCTCTCTCCGTCTCTGAGTAATAGCGATTTTTCTGAAAGAAATTGGCGGAGGCGCCGGGTATGAATTTAAACAAGCATTATCTCCGGAACGGTTGGAGTTAGGAAGATGCGGTTTTCACTGCTGCGTAGCATTCGGCCAGCTGCATAATACAGATGCAGTTTCGACCTTCACACTCGATTGGAAAAGAAGTTTTCGCTTTGGAAAAATTGCTGTTTGTGGGGGAATTAAACGTTTCCCTCTCAGGAGAATGACGTTCTCCACTGGTCATCCAACGGAGGAAACAGCATCGTTCCATCTCTCTCCGTCTCTGAGTAATCGCGATTTTTCTGAAAAAAATTGGCGGAGGCGCCGGGTATGAAATTAAACAAGCAATATCTCCGGAACGGTTGGAGTTAGGAAGATGCGGTTTTCACTGCTGCGTAGCATTCGGCCAGCTGCATAATACAGATGCAGTTTCGACCTTCACACTCGATTGGAAAAGAAGTTTTCGCTTTGGAAAAATTGCTGTTTGTGGGGGAATTAAACGTTTCCCTCTCAGGGGAATGACGTTCTCCACTGGTCATCCAACGGAGGAAACAGCATCGTTCCATCTCTCTCCGTCTCTGAGTAATAGCGATTTTTCTGAAAGAAATTGGCGGAGGCGCCGGGTATGAATTTAAACAAGCATTATCTCCGGAACGGTTGGAGTTAGGAAGACGCGGTTTTCACTGCTGCGTAGCATTCGGCGAGCTGCATAATACAGATGCAGTTTCGACCTTCACACTCGATTGGAAAAGAAGTTTTCGCTTTGGAAAAATTGCTGTTTGTAGGGGAATTAAACGTTTCCCTCTCAGGGGAATGACGTTCTCCACTGGTCATCCAACGGAGAAAACAGCATCGTTCCATCTCTCTCCGTCTCTGAGTAATCGCGATTTTTCTGAAAAAAATTGGCGGAGGCGCCGGGTATGAATTTAAACAAGCAATATCTCCGGAACGGTTGGAGTTAGGAAGATGCGGTTTTCACTGCTGCGTAGCATTCGGCCAGCTGCATAATACAGATGC
This sequence comes from Prosopocoilus inquinatus, assembly GCA_036172665.1. NCBI lineage: Eukaryota > Metazoa > Arthropoda > Insecta > Coleoptera > Lucanidae > Prosopocoilus > Prosopocoilus inquinatus. The sequence continues at coordinate 62,901,777 of CM069871.1, forward strand.
AGTTTCGACCTTCACACTCGATTGGAAAAGAAGTTTTCGCTTTGGAAAAGTTGCTGTTTGTGGGGGAATTAAACGTTTCCCTCTCAGGGGAATGACGTTCTCCACTGGTCATCCAACGGAGAAAACAGCATCGTTTCATCTCTCTCCGTCTCTGAGTAATCGCGATTTTTCTGAAAAAAATTGGCGGAGGCGCCGGGTATGAATTTAAACAAGCAATATCTCCGGAACGGTTGGAGTTAGGAAGATGCGGTTTTCACTGCTGCGTAGCATTCGGCCAGCTGCATAATACAGATGCAGTTTCGACCTTCACACTCGATTGGAAAAGAAGTTTTCGCTTTGGAAAAATTGCTGTTTGTGGAGGAATTAAACGTTTCCCTCTCAGGAGAATGACGTTTTTCCACTGGTCATCCAGCGGAGAAAACAGCATCGTTCCATCTCTCTCCGTCTCTGAGTTATCCCGATTTTTCTGAAGGAAATTGGCGGAGGCGCCGGGTATGAATTTAAACAAGCATTATCTCCGGAACGGTTGGAGTTAGGAAGATGTGGTTTTCACTGCTGCGTGTCATTCGACCAGCTGCATAATACAGATGCAGTTTCGACCTTCACACTCGATTGGAAAAGAAGTTTTCGCTTTGGAAAAATTGCTGTTTGTGGGGGAATTAAACGTTTCCCTCTCAGGGGAATGACGTTCTCCACTGGTCATCCAACGGAGAAAACAGCATCGTTCTATCTCTCTCCGTCTCTGAGTAATAGCGATTTTTCTGAAAGAAATTGGCGGAGGCGCCGGGTATGAATTTAAACAAGCATTATCTCCGGAACGGTTGGAGTTAGGAAGACGCGGTTTTCACTGCTGCGTAGCATTCAGCTAGCTGCATAATACAGATGCAGTTTCGACCTTCACACTCGATTGGAAAAGAAGTTTTCGCTTTGGAAAAATTGCTGTTTGTGGGGGAATTAGACGTTTCCCTCTCAGGGGAATGACGTTCTCCACTGGTCATCCAACGGAGAAAACAGCATCGTTCCATCTCTCTCCGTCTCTGAGTAATCGCGATTTTTCTGAAAGAAATTGGCGGAGGCGCCGGGTATGAATTTAAACAAGCATTATCTCCGGAACGGTTGGAGTTAGGAAGATGCGGTTTTCACTGCTGCGTAGCATTCGGCCAGCTGCATAATACAGATGCAGTTTCGACCTTCACACTCGATTGGAAAAGAAGTTTTCGCTTTGGAAAAATTGCTGTTTGTGGGGGAATTAAGCGTTTCCCTCTCAGGGGAATGACGTTCTCCACTGGTCATCCAACGGAGAAAACAGCATCGTTCCATCTCTCTCCGTCTCTGAGTAATCGCGATTTTTCTGAAAGAAATTGGCGGAGGCGCCGGGTATGAATTTAAACAAGCATTATCTCCGGAACGGTTGGAGTTAGGAAGATGCGGTTTTCACTGCTCCGTAGCATTCGGCCAGCTGCATAATACAGATGCAGTTTCGACCTTCACACTCGATTGGAAAAGAAGTTTTCGCTTTGGAAAAATTGCTGTTTGTGGGGGAATTAAACGTTTCCCTCTCAGGGGAATGACGTTCTCCACTGGTCATCCAACGGAGGAAACAGCATCGTTCCATCTCTCTCCGTCTCTGAGTAATCGCGATTTTTCTGAAAAAAATTGGCGGAGGCGCCGGGTATGAAATTAAACAAGCAATATCTCAGGAACGGTTGGAGTTAGGAAGATGCGGTTTTCACTGCTGCGTAGCATTCGGCCAGCTGCATAATACAGATGCAGTTTCGACCTTCACACTCGATTGGAAAGGAAGTTTTCGCTTTGGAAAAATTGCTGTTTGTGGGGGAATTAAACGTTTCCCTCTCAGGGGAATGACGTTCTCCACTGGTCATCCAACGGAGAAAACAGCATCGTTCCATCTCTCTCCGTCTCTGAGTAATCGCGATTTTTCTGAAAAAAATTGGCGGAGGCGCCGGGTATGAAATTAAACAAGCAATATCTCCGGAACGGTTGGAGTTAGGAAGATGTGGTTTTCACTGCTGCGTAGCATTCGGCCAGCTGCATAATACAGATGCAGTTTCGAAATTCACACTCGATTGGAAAAGAAGTTTTCGTATTGGGGAAATTGCTGTTTGTGGGGGGAATTAAACGTTTCCATCTCAGGAGAATGACGTCCTCCACTGGTCATCCAACGGAGAAAACAGCATCGTTCCATCTCTCTCCGTCTCTGAGTAATCGCGATTTTTCTGAAAAAAATTGGCGGAGGCGCCGGGTATGAAATTAAACAAGCAATTTCTCCGGAACGGTTGGAGTTAGGAAGATGCGGTTTTCACTGCTGCGTAGCATTCGGCCAGCTGCATAATACAGATGCAGTTTCGACCTTCACACTCGATTGGAAAAGAAGTTTTCGCTTTGGAAAAATTGCTGTTTGTGGGGGAATTAAACGTTTCCCTCTCAGGGGAATGACGTTCTCCACTGGTCATCCAACGGAGGAAACAGCATCGTTCCATCTCTCTCCGTCTCTGAGTAATCGCGATTTTTCTGAAAAAAATTGGCGGAGGCGCCGGGTATGAAATTAAACAAGCAATTTCTCCGGAACGGTTGGAGTTAGGAAGATGCGGTTTTCACTGCTGCGTAGCATTCGGCCAGCTGCATAATACAGATGCAGTTTCGACCTTCACACTCGATTGGAAAAGAAGTTTTCGCTTTGGAAAAATTGCTGTTTGTGGGGGAATTAAACGTTTCCCTCTCAGGGGAATGACGTTCTCCACTGGTCATCCAACGGAGGAAACAGCATCGTTCCATCTCTCTCCGTCTCTGAGTAATAGCGATTTTTCTGAAAGAAATTGGCGGAGGCGCCGGGTATGAATTTAAACAAGCATTATCTCCGGAACGGTTGGAGTTAGGAAGATGTGGTTTTCACTGCTGCGTAGCATTCGGCCAGCTGCATAATACAGATGCAGTTTCGACCTTCACACTCGATTGGAAAAGAAGTTTTCGCTTTGGAAAAATTGCTGTTTGTGGGGGAATTAAACGTTTCCCTCTCATTAGAATGACGTTTTTCCACTGGTCATCCAGCGGAGAAAACAGCATCGTTCCATCTCTCTCCGTCTCTGAGTTATCCCGATTTTTCTGAAGGAAATTGGCGGAGGCGCCGGGTATGAATTTAAACAAGCATTATCTCCGGAACGGTTGGAGTTAGGAAGATGTGGTTTTCACTGCTGCGTGTCATTCGACCAGCTGCATAATACAGATGCAGTTTCGACCTTCACACTCGATTGGAAAAGAAGTTCTCGCTTTGGAAAAATTGCTGTTTGTGGGGGAATTAAACGTTTCCCTCTCAGGGGAATGACGTTCTCCACTGGTCATCCAACGGAGAAAACAGCATCGTTCCATCTCTCTCCGTCTCTGAGTAATCGCGATTTTTCTGAAAAAAATTGGCGGAGGCGCCGGGTATGAATTTAAACAAGCAATATCTCCGGAACGGTTGGAGTTAGGAAGATGCGGTTTTCACTGCTGCGTAGCATTCGGCCAGCTGCATAATACAGATGCAGTTTCGACCTTCACACTCGATTGGAAAAGAAGTTTTCGCTTTGGAAAAATTGCTGTTTGTGGAGGAATTAAACGTTTCCCTCTCAGGAGAATGACGTTTTTCCACTGGTCATCCAGCGGAGAAAACAGCATCGTTCCATCTCTCTCCGTCTCTGAGTTATCCCGATTTTTCTGAAGGAAATTGGCGGAGGCGCCGGGTATGAATTTAAACAAGCATTATCTCCGGAACGGTTGGAGTTAGGAAGATGTGGTTTTCACTGCTGCGTGTCATTCGACCAGCTGCATAATACAGATGCAGTTTCGACCTTCACACTCGATTGGAAAAGAAGTTTTCGCTTTGGAAAAATTGCTGTTTGTGGGGGAATTAAACGTTTCCCTCTCAGGGGAATGACGTTCTCCACTGGTCATCCAACGGAGGAAACAGCATCGTTCCATCTCTCTCCGTCTCTGAGTAATAGCGATTTTTCTGAAAGAAATTGGCGGAGGCGCCGGGTATGAATTTAAACAAGCATTATCTCCGGAACGGTTGGAGTTAGGAAGATGTGGTTTTCACTGCTGCGTAGCATTCGGCCAGCTGCATAATACAGATGCAGTTTCGACCTTCACACTCGATTGGAAAAGAAGTTTTCGCTTTGGAAAAATTGCTGTTTGTGGAGGAATTAAACGTTTCCCTCTCATTAGAATGACGTTTTTCCACTGGTCATCCAGCGGAGAAAACAGCATCGTTCCATCTCTCTCCGTCTCTGAGTTATCCCGATTTTTCTGAAGGAAATTGGCGGAGGCGCCGGGTATGAATTTAAACAAGCATTATCTCCGGAACGGTTGGAGTTAGGAAGATGTGGTTTTCACTGCTGCGTGTCATTCGACCAGCTGCATAATACAGATGCAGTTTCGACCTTCACACTCGATTGGAAAAGAAGTTCTCGCTTTGGAAAAATTGCTGTTTGTGGGGGAATTAAACGTTTCCCTCTCAGGGGAATGACGTTCTCCACTGGTCATCCAACGGAGAAAACAGCATCGTTTCATCTCTCTCCGTCTCTGAGTAATCGCGATTTTTCTGAAAAAAATTGGCGGAGGCGCCGGGTATGAATTTAAACAAGCAATATCTCCGGAACGGTTGGAGTTAGGAAGATGCGGTTTTCACTGCTGCGTAGCATTCGGCCAGCTGCATAATACAGATGCAGTTTCGACCTTCACACTCGATTGGAAAAGAAGTTTTCGCTTTGGAAAAATTGCTGTTTGTGGAGGAATTAAACGTTTCCCTCTCAGGAGAATGACGTTTTTCCACTGGTCATCCAGCGGAGAAAACAGCATCGTTCCATCTCTCTCCGTCTCTGAGTTATCCCGATTTTTCTGAAGGAAATTGGCGGAGGCGCCGGGTATGAATTTAAACAAGCATTATCTCCGGAACGGTTGGATTTAGGAAGATGTGGTTTTCACTGCTGCGTGTCATTCGACCAGCTGCATAATACAGATGCAGTTTCGACCTTCACACTCGATTGGAAAAGAAGTTTTCGCTTTGGAAAAATTGCTGTTTGTGGGGGAATTAAACGTTTCCCTCTCAGGGGAATGACGTTCTCCACTGGTCATCCAACGGAGAAAACAGCATCGTTCTATCTCTCTCCGTCTCTGAGTAATAGCGATTTTTCTGAAAGAAATTGGCGGAGGCGCCGGGTATGAATTTAAACAAGCATTATCTCCGGAACGGTTGGAGTTAGGAAGACGCGGTTTTCACTGCTGCGTAGCATTCAGCTAGCTGCATAATACAGATGCAGTTTCGACCTTCACACTCGATTGGAAAAGAAGTTTTCGCTTTGGAAAAATTGCTGTTTGTGGGGGAATTAGACGTTTCCCTCTCAGGGGAATGACGTTCTCCACTGGTCATCCAACGGAGAAAACAGCATCGTTCCATCTCTCTCCGTCTCTGAGTAATCGCGATTTTTCTGAAAGAAATTGGCGGAGGCGCCGGGTATGAATTTAAACAAGCATTATCTCCGGAACGGTTGGAGTTAGGAAGATGCGGTTTTCACTGCTGCGTAGCATTCGGCCAGCTGCATAATACAGATGCAGTTTCGACCTTCACACTCGATTGGAAAAGAAGTTTTCGCTTTGGAAAAATTGCTGTTTGTGGGGGAATTAAGCGTTTCCCTCTCAGGGGAATGACGTTCTCCACTGGTCATCCAACGGAGAAAACAGCATCGTTCCATCTCTCTCCGTCTCTGAGTAATCGCGATTTTTCTGAAAGAAATTGGCGGAGGCGCCGGGTATGAATTTAAACAAGCATTATCTCCGGAACGGTTGGAGTTAGGAAGATGCGGTTTTCACTGCTCCGTAGCATTCGGCCAGCTGCATAATACAGATGCAGTTTCGACCTTCACACTCGATTGGAAAAGAAGTTTTCGCTTTGGAAAAATTGCTGTTTGTGGGGGAATTAAACGTTTCCCTCTCAGGGGAATGACGTTCTCCACTGGTCATCCAACGGAGGAAACAGCATCGTTCCATCTCTCTCCGTCTCTGAGTAATCGCGATTTTTCTGAAAAAAATTGGCGGAGGCGCCGGGTATGAAATTAAACAAGCAATATCTCAGGAACGGTTGGAGTTAGGAAGATGCGGTTTTCACTGCTGCGTAGCATTCGGCCAGCTGCATAATACAGATGCAGTTTCGACCTTCACACTCGATTGGAAAGGAAGTTTTCGCTTTGGAAAAATTGCTGTTTGTGGGGGAATTAAACGTTTCCCTCTCAGGGGAATGACGTTCTCCACTGGTCATCCAACGGAGAAAACAGCATCGTTCCATCTCTCTCCGTCTCTGAGTAATCGCGATTTTTCTGAAAAAAATTGGCGGAGGCGCCGGGTATGAAATTAAACAAGCAATATCTCCGGAACGGTTGGAGTTAGGAAGATGTGGTTTTCACTGCTGCGTAGCATTCGGCCAGCTGCATAATACAGATGCAGTTTCGAAATTCACACTCGATTGGAAAAGAAGTTTTCGTATTGGGGAAATTGCTGTTTGTGGGGGGAATTAAACGTTTCCATCTCAGGAGAATGACGTCCTCCACTGGTCATCCAACGGAGAAAACAGCATCGTTCCATCTCTCTCCGTCTCTGAGTAATCGCGATTTTTCTGAAAAAAATTGGCGGAGGCGCCGGGTATGAAATTAAACAAGCAATTTCTCCGGAACGGTTGGAGTTAGGAAGATGCGGTTTTCACTGCTGCGTAGCATTCGGCCAGCTGCATAATACAGATGCAGTTTCGACCTTCACACTCGATTGGAAAAGAAGTTTTCGCTTTGGAAAAATTGCTGTTTGTGGGGGAATTAAACGTTTCCCTCTCAGGGGAATGACGTTCTCCACTGGTCATCCAACGGAGGAAACAGCATCGTTCCATCTCTCTCCGTCTCTGAGTAATCGCGATTTTTCTGAAAAAAATTGGCGGAGGCGCCGGGTATGAAATTAAACAAGCAATTTCTCCGGAACGGTTGGAGTTAGGAAGATGCGGTTTTCACTGCTGCGTAGCATTCGGCCAGCTGCATAATACAGATGCAGTTTCGACCTTCACACTCGATTGGAAAAGAAGTTTTCGCTTTGGAAAAATTGCTGTTTGTGGGGGAATTAAACGTTTCCCTCTCAGGGGAATGACGTTCTCCACTGGTCATCCAACGGAGGAAACAGCATCGTTCCATCTCTCTCCGTCTCTGAGTAATAGCGATTTTTCTGAAAGAAATTGGCGGAGGCGCCGGGTATGAATTTAAACAAGCATTATCTCCGGAACGGTTGGAGTTAGGAAGATGTGGTTTTCACTGCTGCGTAGCATTCGGCCAGCTGCATAATACAGATGCAGTTTCGACCTTCACACTCGATTGGAAAAGAAGTTTTCGCTTTGGAAAAATTGCTGTTTGTGGAGGAATTAAACGTTTCCCTCTCATTAGAATGACGTTTTTCCACTGGTCATCCAGCGGAGAAAACAGCATCGTTCCATCTCTCTCCGTCTCTGAGTTATCCCGATTTTTCTGAAGGAAATTGGCGGAGGCGCCGGGTATGAATTTAAACAAGCATTATCTCCGGAACGGTTGGAGTTAGGAAGATGTGGTTTTCACTGCTGCGTGTCATTCGACCAGCTGCATAATACAGATGCAGTTTCGACCTTCACACTCGATTGGAAAAGAAGTTCTCGCTTTGGAAAAATTGCTGTTTGTGGGGGAATTAAACGTTTCCCTCTCAGGGGAATGACGTTCTCCACTGGTCATCCAACGGAGAAAACAGCATCGTTCCATCTCTCTCCGTCTCTGAGTAATCGCGATTTTTCTGAAAGAAATTGGCGGAGGCGCCGGGTATGAATTTAAACAAGCATTATCTCCGAAACGGTTGGAGTTAGGAAGATGCGGTTTTCACTGCTGCGTAGCATTCGGCCAGCTGCATAATACAGATGCAGTTTCGACCTTCACACTCGATTGGAAAAGAAGTTTTCGCTTTGGAAAAATTGCTGTTTGTGGGGGAATTAAGCGTTTCCCTCTCAGGGGAATGACGTTCTCCACTGGTCATCTAACGGAGAAAACAGCATCGTTCCATCTCTCTCCGTCTCTGAGTAATAGCGATTTTTCTGAAAGAAATTGGCGGAGGCGCCGGGTATGAATTTAAACAAGCATTATCTCCGGAACGGTTGGAGTTAGGAAGATGCGGTTTTCACTGCTACGTAGCATTCGGCCAGCTGCATAATACAGATGCAGTTTCGACCTTCACACTCGATTGGAAAAGAAGTTTTCGCTTTGGAAAAATTGCTGTTTGTGGGGGAATTAAACGTTTCCCTCTCAGGGGAATGACGTTCTCCACTGGTCATCCAACGGAGGAAACAGCATCGTTCCATCTCTCTCCGTCTCTGAGTAATCGCGATTTTTCTGAAAAAAATTGGCGGAGGCGCCGGGTATGAAATTAAACAAGCAATATCTCCGGAACGGTTGGAGTTAGGAAGATGCGGTTTTCACTGCTGCGTAGCATTCGGCCAGCTGCATAATACAGATGCAGTTTCGACCTTCACACTCGATTGGAAAAGAAGTTTTCGCTTTGGAAAAATTGCTGTTTGTGGGGGAATTAAACGTTTCCCTCTCAGGGGAATGACGTTCTCCACTGGTCATCCAACGGAGGAAACAGCATCGTTCCATCTCTCTCCGTCTCTGAGTAATCGCGATTTTTCTGAAAGAAATTGGCGGAGGCGCCGGGTATGAATTTAAACAAGCATTATCTCCGGAACGGTTGGAGTTAGGAAGATGCGGTTTTCACTGCTGCGTAGCATTCGGCCAGCTGCATAATACAGATGCAGTTTCGACCTTCACACTCGATAGGAAAAGAAGTTTTCGCTTTGGATAAATTGCTGTTTGTGGGGGAATTAAACGTTTCCCTCTCAGGAGAATGACGTTCTCCACTGGTCATCTAACGGAGAAAACAGCATCGTTCTATCTCTCTCTGTCTATGAATAATCGCGATTTTACTGAAAGAAATTGGCGGAGGCGCCGGGTATGAATTTAAACAAGATATTGCTTGTTTAAATTTTTGCACGAACACTCGCATGAGCACTCGCACGAACATTCGCACGAGCACTCGCACGAGCACTTTTACGAGCATTCGCACGAGAACTCGCACGAGCACTCACACGAACATTCGCACGAGCACTTGCACGAACATTCTCACGAGCACTTGCACGAACACCCGCACGAGCACTCGCACGAGCACTCGCATGAGCACTCGCACGAGCAATCGCATGAACATTCGCACGAGCACTCGCACGAGCACGAGCACTGGCACAAACATTCGCACGAGCTGCATAATATAGATGCATTTTCGCTCTTCACACTCGATAGGAAAAGAAGTTTTCGCTTTGGAAAAATTGCTGTTTGTGGGGGAATTAAACGTTTCCCTCTCAGGGGAATGACGTTCTCCACTGGTCATCCAACGGAGAAAACAGCATCGTTCCATCTCTCTCCGTCTCTGAGTAATAGCGATTTTTCTGAAAGAAATTGGCGGAGGCGCCGGGTATGAATTTTAACAAGCATTATCTCCGGAACGGTTGGAGTTAGGAAGATGCGGTTTTCACTGCTGCGTAGCATTCGGCCAGCTGCATAATACAGATGCAGTTTCGACCTTCACACTCGATTGGAAAAGAAGTTTTCGCTTTGGAAAAATTGCTGTTTGTGGGGGAATTAAACGTTTCCCTCTCAGGGGAATGACGTTCTCCACTGGTCATCCAACGGAGAAAACAGCATCGTTCCATCTCTCTCCGTCTCTGAGTAATCGCGATTTTTCTGAAAAAAATTGGCGGAGGCGCCGGGTATGAAATTAAACAAGCAATATCTCCGGAACGGTTGGAGTTAGGAAGATGCGGTTTTCACTGCTGCGTAGCATTCGGCCAGCTGCATAATACAGATGCAGTTTCGACCTTCACACTCGATTGGAAAAGAAGTTTTCGCTTTGGAAAAATTGCTGTTTGTGGGGGAATTAAACGTTTCCCTCTCAGGGGAATGACGTTCTCCACTGGTCATCCAACGGAGAAAACAGCATCGTTCCATCTCTCTCCGTCTCTGAGTAATCGCGATTTTTCTGAAAAAAATTGGCGGAGGCGCCGGGTATGAAATTAAACAAGCAATATCTCCGGAACGGTTGGAGTTAGGAAGATGCGGTTTTCACTGCTGCGTAGCATTCGGCCAGCTGCATAATACAGATGCAGTTTCGACCTTCACACTCGATTGGAAAAGAAGTTTTCGCTTTGGAAAAATTGCTGTTTGTGGGGGAATTAAGCGTTTCCCTCTCAGGGGAATGACGTTCTCCACTGGTCATCCAACGGAGAAAACAGCATCGTTCTATCTCTCTCCGTCTCTGAGTAATCGCGATTTTTCTGAAAGAAATTGGCGGAGGCGCCGGGTATGAATTTAAACAAGCATTATCTCCGGAACGGTTGGAGTTAGGAAGATGCGGTTTTCACTGCTACGTAGCATTCGGCCAGCTGCATAATACAGATGCAGTTTCGACCTTCACACTCGATTGGAAAAGAAGTTTTCGCTTTGGAAAAATTGCTGTTTGTGGGGGAATTAAACGTTTCCCTCTCAGGGGAATGACGTTCTCCACTGGTCATCCAACGGAGGAAACAGCATCGTTCCATCTCTCTCCGTCTCTGAGTAATCGCGATTTTTCTGAAAAAAATTGGCGGAGGCGCCGGGTATGAATTTAAACAAGCAATATCTCCGGAACGGTTGGAGTTAGGAAGATGCGGTTTTCACTGCTGCGTAGCATTCGGCCAGCTGCATAATACAGATGCAGTTTCGACCTTCACACTCGATTGGAAAGGAAGATTTCGCTTTGGAAAAATTGCTGTTTGTGGGGGAATTAAACGTTTCCCTCTCAGGGGAATGACGTTCTCCACTGGTCATCCAACGGAGGAAACAGCATCGTTCCATCTCTCTCCGTCTCTGAGTAATCGCGATTTTTCTGAAAAAAATTGGCGGAGGCGCCGGGTATGAAATTAAACAAGCAATATCTCCGGAACGGTTGGAGTTAGGAAGATGCGGTTTTCACTGCTGCGTAGCATTCGGCCAGCTGCATAATACAGATGCAGTTTCGACCTTCACACTCGATTGGAAAAGAAGTTTTCGCTTTGGAAAAATTGCTGTTTGTGGGGGAATTAAACGTTTCCCTCTCAGGGGAATGACGTTCTCCACTGGTCATCCAACGGAGGAAACAGCATCGTTCCATCTCTCTCCGTCTCTGAGTAATCGCGATTTTTCTGAAAAAAATTGGCGGAGGCGCCGGGTATGAATTTAAACAAGCAATATCTCCGGAACGGTTGGAGTTAGGAAGATGCGGTTTTCACTGCTGCGTAGCATTCGGCCAGCTGCATAATACAGATGCAGTTTCGACCTTCACACTCGATTGGAAAAGAAGTTTTCGCTTTGGAAAAATTGCTGTTTGTGGGGGAATTAAACGTTTCCCTCTCAGGGGAATGACGTTCTCCACTGGTCATCCAACGGAGGAAACAGCATCGTTCCATCTCTCTCCGTCTCTGAGTAATCGCGATTTTTCTGAAAAAAATTGGCGGAGGCGCCGGGTATGAAATTAAACAAGCAATATCTCCGGAACGGTTGGAGTTAGGAAGATGCGGTTTTCACTGCTGCGTAGCATTCGGCCAGCTGCATAATACAGATGCAGTTTCGACCTTCACACTCGATTGGAAAAGAAGTTTTCGCTTTGGAAAAATTGCTGTTTGTGGGGGAATTAAACGTTTCCCTCTCAGGGGAATGACGTTCTCCACTGGTCATCCAACGGAGGAAACAGCATCGTTCCATCTCTCTCCGTCTCTGAGTAATCGCGATTTTTCTGAAAAAAATTGGCGGAGGCGCCGGGTATGAATTTAAACAAGCATTATCTCCGGAACGGTTGGAGTTAGGAAGACGCGGTTTTCACTGCTGCGTAGCATTCGGCGAGCTGCATAATACAGATGCAGTTTCGACCTTCACACTCGATTGGAAAAGAAGTTTTCGCTTTGGAAAAATTGCTGTTTGTGGGGGAATTAAGCGTTTCCCTCTCAGGGGAATGACGTTCTCCACTGGTCATCCAACGGAGAAAACAGCATCGTTCCATCTCTCTCCGTCTCTGAGTAATAGCGATTTTTCTGAAAGAAATTGGCGGAGGCGCCGGGTATGAATTTAAACAAGCATTATCTCCGGAACGGTTGGAGTTAGGAAGATGCGGTTTTCAATGCTGCGTAGCATTCGGCCAGCTGCATAATACAGATGCAGTTTCGACCTTCACACTCGATTGGAAAAGAAGTTTTCGCTTTGGAAAAATTGCTGTTTGTGGGGGAATTAAACGTTTCCCTCTCAGGGGAATGACGTTCTCCACTGGTCATCCAACGGAGGAAACAGCATCGTTCCATCTCTCTCCGTCTCTGAGTAATCGCGATTTTTCTGAAAAAAATTGGCGGAGGCGCCGGGTATGAATTTAAACAAGCAATATCTCCGGAACGGTTGGAGTTAGGAAGATGCGGTTTTCACTGCTGCGTAGCATTCGGCCAGCTGCATAATACAGATGCAGTTTCGACCTTCACACTCGATTGGAAAGGAAGTTTTCGCTTTGGAAAAATTGCTGTTTGTGGGGGAATTAAACGTTTCCCTCTCAGGGGAATGACGTTCTCCACTGGTCATCCAACGGAGGAAACAGCATCGTTCCATCTCTCTCCGTCTCTGAGTAATCGCGATTTTTCTGAAAAAAATTGGCGGAGGCGCCGGGTATGAAATTAAACAAGCAATATCTCCGGAACGGTTGGAGTTAGGAAGATGCGGTTTTCACTGCTGCGTAGCATTCGGCCAGCTGCATAATACAGATGCAGTTTCGACCTTCACACTCGATTGGAAAAGAAGTTTTCGCTTTGGAAAAATTGCTGTTTGTGGGGGAATTAAACGTTTCCCTCTCAGGAGAATGACGTTCTCCACTGGTCATCCAACGGAGAAAACAGCATCGTTCTATCTCTCTCTGTCTATGAATAATCGCGATTTTACTGAAAGAAATTGGCGGAGGCGCCGGGTATGAATTTAAACAAGATATTGCTTGTTTAAATTTTTGCACGAACACTCGCATGAGCACTCGCACGAACATTCGCACGAGCACTCGCACGAGCACTCTTACGAGCATTCGCACGAGAACTCGCACGAGCACTCACACGAACATTCGCACGAGCACTTGCACGAACATTCGCACGAGCACTTGCACGAACACCCGCACGAGCACTCGCACGAGCACTCGCATGAGCACTCGCACGAGCAATCGCATGAACATTCGCACGAGCACTCGCACGAGCACGAGCACTGGCACAAACATTCGCACGAGCTGCATAATACAGATGCAGTTTCGCTCTTCACACTCGATAGGAAAAGAAGTTTTCGCTTTGGAAAAATTGCTGTTTGTGGGGGAATTAAACGTTTCCCTCTCAGGAGAATGACGTTCTCCACTGGTCATCCAACGGAGGAAACAGCATCGTTCCATCTCTCTCCGTCTCTGAGTAATCGCGATTTTTCTGAAAAAATTGGCGGAGGCGCCGGGTATGAAATTAAACAAGCATTATCTCCGGAACGGTTGGAGTTAGGAAGATGCGGTTTTCACTGCTGCGTAGCATTCGGCCAGCTGCATAATACAGATGCAGTTTCGACCTTCACACTCGATTGGAAAAGAAGTTTTCGCTTTGGAAAAATTGCTGTTTGTGGGGGAATTAAACGTTTCCCTCTCAGGGGAATGACGTTCTCCACTGGTCATCCAACGGAGGAAACAGCATCGTTCCATCTCTCTCCGTCTCTGAGTAATAGCGATTTTTCTGAAAGAAATTGGCGGAGGCGCCGGGTATGAATTTAAACAAGCATTATCTCCGGAACGGTTGGAGTTAGGAAGACGCGGTTTTCACTGCTGCGTAGCATTCGGCGAGCTGCATAATACAGATGCAGTTTCGACCTTCACACTCGATTGGAAAAGAAGTTCTCGCTTTGGAAAAATTGCTGTTTGTGGGAGAATTAAACCTTTTCCTCTCAGGGGAATGACGTTCTCCACTGGTCATCCAACGGAGGAAACAGCATCGTTCCATCTCTCTCCGTCTCTGAGTAATCGCGATTTTTCTGAAAAAAATTGGCGGAGGCGCCGGGTATGAAATTAAACAAGCATTATCTCCGGAACGGTTGGAGTTAGGAAGATGCGGTTTTCACTGCTGCGTAGCATTCGGCCAGCTGCATAATACAGATGCAGTTTCGACCTTCACACTCGATTGGAAAGGAAGTTTTCGCTTTGGAGAAATTGCTGTTTGTGGGGGAATTAAACGTTTCCCTCTCAGGAGAATGACGTTCTCTACTGGTCATCCAACGGAGAAAACAGCATCGTTCCATCTCTCTCCATCTCTGAGTAATCGCGATTTTTCTGAAAAAAATTGGCGGACGCGCCGGGTATGAATTTAAACAAGCAATATCTCCGGAACGGTTGGAGTTAGGAAGATGTGGTTTTCACTGCTGCGTAGCATTCGGCCAGCTGCATAATACAGATGCAGTTTCGACCTTCACACTCGATTGGAAAAGAAGTTTTCGCTTTGGAAAAGTTGCTGTTTGTGGGGGGAATTAAACGTTTCCATCTCAGGAGAATGACGTCCTCCACTGGTCATCCAACGGAGAAAACAGCATCGTTCCATCTCTCTCCGTCTCTGAGTAATCGCGATTTTTCTGAAAAAAATTGGCGGAGGCGCCGGGTATGAAATTAAACAAGCAATATCTCCGGAACGGTTGGAGTTAGGAAGACGCGGTTTTCACTGCTGCGTAGCATTCGGCCAGCTGCATAATACAGATGCAGTTTCGACCTTCACACTCGATTGGAAAAGAAGTTTTCGCTTTGGAAAACTTGCTGTTTGTGGGGTAATTAAACGTTTCCCTCTCAGGGGAATGACGTTCTCCACTGGTCATCCAACGGAGGAAACAGCATCGTTCCATCTCTCTCCGTCTCTGAGTAATCGCGATTTTTCTGAAAAAAATTGGCGGAGGCGCCGGGTATGAAATTAAACAAGCATTATCTCCGGAACGGTTGGAGTTAGGAAGATGCGGTTTTCAATGCTGCGTAGCATTCGGCCAGCTGCATAATACAGATGCAGTTTCGACCTTCACATTCGATTGGAAAAGAAGTTTTCGCTTTGGAAAAATTGCTGTTTGTGGGGGAATTAAACGTTTCCCTCTCAGGGGAATGACGTTCTCCACTGGTCATCCAACGGAGGAAACAGCATCGTTCCATCTCTCTCCGTCTCTGAGTAATCGCGATTTTTCTGAAAAAAATTGGCGGAGGCGCCGGGTATGAAATTAAACAAGCAATATCTCCGGAACGGTTGGAGTTAGGAAGATGCGGTTTTCACTGCTGCGTAGCATTCGGCCAGCTGCATAATACAGATGCAGTTTCGACCTTCACACTCGATTGGAAAAGAAGTTTTCGCTTTGGAAAAGTTGCTGTTTGTGGGGGAATTAAACGTTTCCCTCTCAGGGGAATGACGTTCTCCACTGGCCATCCAGCGGAGAAAACAGCATCGTTCCATCTCTCTCCGTCTCTGAGTTATCCCGATTTTTCTGAAGGAAATTGGCGGAGGCGCCGGGTATGAATTTAAACAAGCATTATCTCCGGAACGGTTGGAGTTAGGAAGACGCGGTTTTCACTGCTGCGTAGCATTCGGCCAGCTGCATAATACAGATGCAGTTTCGACCTTCACACTCGATTGGAAAAGAAGTTTTCGCTTTGGAAAAATTGCTGTTTGTGGGGGAATTAAACGTTTCCCTCTCAGGGGAATGACGTTCTCCACTGGTCATCCAACGGAGGAAACAGCATCCTTCCATCTCTCTAAGTCTCTGAGTAATAGCGATTTTTCTGAAAGAAATTGGCGGAGGCGCCGGGTATGAATTTAAACAAGCATTATCTCCGAAACGGTTGGAGTTAGGAAGACGCGGTTTTCACTGCTGCGTAGCATTCGGCCAGCTGCATAATACAGATGCAGTTTCGACCTTCACACTCGATTGGAAAAGAAGTTTTCGCTTTGGAAAAATTGCTGTTTGTGGGGGAATTAAACGTTTCCCTCTCAGGGGAATGACGTTCTCCACTGGTCATCCAACGGAGAAAACAGCATCGTTCCATCTCTCTCCGTCTCTGAGTAATCGCGATTTTTCTGAAAAAAATTGGCGGAGGCGCCGGGTATGAAATTAAACAAGCAATATCTCCGGAACGGTTGGAGTTAGGAAGATGCGGTTTTCACTGCTGCGTAGCATTCGGCCAGCTGCATGATACGGATGCAGTTTCGACCTTCACACTCGATTAGAAAAGAAGTTTTCGCTTTGGAAAAATTGCTGTTTGTGGGGGAATTAAACGTTTCCCTCTCAGGGGAATGACGTTCTCCACTGGTCATCCAACGGAGGAAACAGCATCGTTCCATCTCTCTCCGTCTCTGAGTAATCGCGATTTTTCTGAAAGAAATTGGCGGAGGCGCCGGGTATGAATTTAAACAAGCATTATCTCCGGAACGGTTGGAGTTAGGAAGATGCGGTTTTCACTGCTGCGTAGCATTCGGCCAGCTGCATAATACAGATGCAGTTTCGACCTTCACACTCGATTGGAAAAGAAGTTTTCGCTTTGGAAAAGTTGCTGTTTGTGGGGGAATTAAACGTTTCCCTCTCAGGGGAATGACGTTCTCCACTGGCCATCCAGCGGAGAAAACAGCATCGTTCCATCTCTCTCCGTCTCTGAGTTATCCCGATTTTTCTGAAGGAAATTGGCGGAGGCGCCGGGTATGAATTTAAACAAGCATTATCTCCGGAACGGTTGGAGTTAGGAAGACGCGGTTTTCACTGCTGCGTAGCATTCGGCCAGCTGCATAATACAGATGCAGTTTCGACCTTCACACTCGATTGGAAAAGAAGTTTTCGCTTTGGAAAAATTGCTGTTTGTGGGGGAATTAAACGTTTCCCTCTCAGGGGAATGACGTTCTCCACTGGTCATCCAACGGAGGAAACAGCATCCTTCCATCTCTCTAAGTCTCTGAGTAATAGCGATTTTTCTGAAAGAAATTGGCGGAGGCGCCGGGTATGAATTTAAACAAGCATTATCTCCGAAACGGTTGGAGTTAGGAAGACGCGGTTTTCACTGCTGCGTAGCATTCGGCCAGCTGCATAATACAGATGCAGTTTCGACCTTCACACTCGATTGGAAAAGAAGTTTTCGCTTTGGAAAAATTGCTGTTTGTGGGGGAATTAAACGTTTCCCTCTCAGGGGAATGACGTTCTCCACTGGTCATCCAACGGAGAAAACAGCATCGTTCCATCTCTCTCCGTCTCTGAGTAATCGCGATTTTTCTGAAAAAAATTGGCGGAGGCGCCGGGTATGAAATTAAACAAGCAATATCTCCGGAACGGTTGGAGTTAGGAAGATGCGGTTTTCACTGCTGCGTAGCATTCGGCCAGCTGCATGATACGGATGCAGTTTCGACCTTCACACTCGATTGGAAAAGAAGTTTTCGCTTTGGAAAAATTGCTGTTTGTGGGGGAATTAAACGTTTCCCTCTCAGGGGAATGACGTTCTCCACTGGTCATCCAACGGAGGAAACAGCATCGTTCCATCTCTCTCCGTCTCTGAGTAATCGCGATTTTTCTGAAAGAAATTGGCGGAGGCGCCGGGTATGAATTTAAACAAGCATTATCTCCGGAACGGTTGGAGTTAGGAAGATGCGGTTTTCACTGCTGCGTAGCATTCGGCCAGCTGCATAATACAGATGCAGTTTCGACCTTCACACTCGATTGGAAAAGAAGTTTTCGCTTTGGAAAAATTGCTGTTTGTGGGGGAATTAAACGTTTCCCTCTCAGGGGAATGACGTTCTCCACTGGTCATCCAACGGAGGAAACAGCATCGTTCTATCTCTCTCCGTCTATGAGTAATAGCGATTTTTCTGAAAGAAATTGGCGGAGGCGCCGGGTATGAATTTAAACAAGCATTATCTCCGGAACGGTTGGAGTTAGGAAGACGCGGTTTTCACTGCTGCGTAGCATTCGGCCAGCTGCATAATACAGATGCAGTTTCGACCTTCACACTCGATAGGAAAAGAAGTTTTCGCTTTGGATAAATTGCTGTTTGTGGGGGAATTAAACGTTTCCCTCTCAGGAGAATGACGTTCTCCACTGGTCATCCAACGGAGAAAACAGCATCGTTCTATCTCTCTCTGTCTATGAATAATCGCGATTTTACTGAAAGAAATTGGCGGAGGCGCCGGGTATGAATTTAAACAAGATATTGCTTGTTTAAATTTTTGCACGAACACTCGCATGAGCACTCGCACGAACATTCGCACGAGCACTCGCACGAGCACTCTTACGAGCATTCGCACGAGAACTCGCACGAGCACTCACACGAACATTCGCACGAGCACTTGCACGAACACCCGCGCGAGCACTCGCACGAGCACTCGCATGAGCACTCGCACGAGCAATCGCATGAACATTCGCACGAGCACTCGCACGAGCACGAGCACTGGCACAAACATTCGCACGAGCTGCATAATACAGATGCAGTTTCGACCTTCACACTCGATAGGAAAAGAAGTTTTCGCTTTGGAAAAATTGCTGTTTGTGGGGGAATTAAACGTTTCCCTCTCAGGGGAATGACGTTCTCCACTGGTCATCCAACGGAGGAAACAGCATCGTTCCATCTCTCTCCGTCTCTGAGTAATCGCGATTTTTCTTAAAGAAATTGGCGGAGGCGCCGGGTATGAATTTAAACAAGCATTATCTCCGGAACGGTTGGAGTTAGGAAGATGCGGTTTTCACTGCTGCGTAGCATTCGGCCAGCTGCATAATACAGATGCAGTTTCGACCTTCACACTCGATTGGAAAAGAAGTTTTCGCTTTGGAAAAATTGCTGTTTGTGGAGGAATTAAACGTTTCCCTCTCAGGAGAATGACGTTTTTCCACTGGTCATCCAGCGGAGAAAACAGCATCGTTCCATCTCTCTCCGTCTCTGAGTTATCCCGATTTTTCTGAAGGAAATTGGCGGAGGCGCCGGGTATGAATTTAAACAAGCATTATCTCCGGAACGGTTGGAGTTAGGAAGATGTGGTTTTCACTGCTGCGTGTCATTCGACCAGCTGCATAATACAGATGCAGTTTCGACCTTCACACTCGATTGGAAAAGAAGTTTTCGCTTTGGAAAAATTGCTGTTTGTGGGGGAATTAAACGTTTCCCTCTCAGGGGAATGACGTTCTCCACTGGTCATCCAACGGAGAAAACAGCATCGTTCTATCTCTCTCCGTCTCTGAGTAATAGCGATTTTTCTGAAAGAAATTGGCGGAGGCGCCGGGTATGAATTTAAACAAGCATTATCTCCGGAACGGTTGGAGTTAGGAAGACGCGGTTTTCACTGCTGCGTAGCATTCGGCTAGCTGCATAATACAGATGCAGTTTCGACCTTCACACTCGATTGGAAAAGAAGTTTTCGCTTTGGAAAAATTGCTGTTTGTGGGGGAATTAGACGTTTCCCTCTCAGGGGAATGACGTTCTCCACTGGTCATCCAACGGAGAAAACAGCATCGTTCCATCTCTCTCCGTCTCTGAGTAATCGCGATTTTTCTGAAAGAAATTGGCGGAGGCGCCGGGTATGAATTTAAACAAGCATTATCTCCGGAACGGTTGGAGTTAGGAAGATGCGGTTTTCACTGCTGCGTAGCATTCGGCCAGCTGCATAATACAGATGCAGTTTCGACCTTCACACTCGATTGGAAAAGAAGTTTTCGCTTTGGAAAAATTGCTGTTTGTGGGGGAATTAAGCGTTTCCCTCTCAGGGGAATGACGTTCTCCACTGGTCATCCAACGGAGAAAACAGCATCGTTCCATCTCTCTCCGTCTCTGAGTAATCGCGATTTTTCTGAAAGAAATTGGCGGAGGCGCCGGGTATGAATTTAAACAAGCATTATCTCCGGAACGGTTGGAGTTAGGAAGATGCGGTTTTCACTGCTCCGTAGCATTCGGCCAGCTGCATAATACAGATGCAGTTTCGACCTTCACACTCGATTGGAAAAGAAGTTTTCGCTTTGGAAAAATTGCTGTTTGTGGGGGAATTAAACGTTTCCCTCTCAGGGGAATGACGTTCTCCACTGGTCATCCAACGGAGGAAACAGCATCGTTCCATCTCTCTCCGTCTCTGAGTAATCGCGATTTTTCTGAAAAAAATTGGCGGAGGCGCCGGGTATGAAATTAAACAAGCAATATCTCCGGAACGGTTGGAGTTAGGAAGATGCGGTTTTCACTGCTGCGTAGCATTCGGCCAGCTGCATAATACAGATGCAGTTTCGACCTTCACACTCGATTGGAAAAGAAGTTTTCGCTTTGGAAAAATTGCTGTTTGTGGGGGAATTAAACATTTCCCTCTCAGGGGAATGACGTTCTCCACTGGTCATCCAACGGAGGAAACAGCATCGTTCCATCTCTCTCCGTCTCTGAGTAATCGCGATTTTTCTGAAAAAAATTGGCGGAGGCGCCGGGTATGAAATTAAACAAGCAATATCTCCGGAACGGTTGGAGTTAGGAAGATGTGGTTTTCACTGCTGCGTAGCATTCGGCCAGCTGCATAATACAGATGCAGTTTCGAAATTCACACTCGATTGGAAAAGAAGTTTTCGTATTGGGGAAATTGCTGTTTGTGGGGGGAATTAAACGTTTCCATCTCAGGAGAATGACGTCCTCCACTGGTCATCCAACGGAGAAAACAGCATCGTTCCATCTCTCTCCGTCTCTGAGTAATCGCGATTTTTCTGAAAAAAATTGGCGGAGGCGCCGGGTATGAAATTAAACAAGCAATTTCTCCGGAACGGTTGGAGTTAGGAAGATGCGGTTTTCACTGCTGCGTAGCATTCGGCCAGCTGCATAATACAGATGCAGTTTCGACCTTCACACTCGATTGGAAAAGAAGTTTTCGCTTTGGAAAAATTGCTGTTTGTGGGGGAATTAAACGTTTCCCTCTCAGGAGAATGACGTTTTTCCACTGGTCATCCAGCGGAGAAAACAGCATCGTTCCATCTCTCTCCGTCTCTGAGTTATCCCGATTTTTCTGAAGGAAATTGGCGGAGGCGCCGGGTATGAATTTAAACAAGCATTATCTCCGGAACGGTTGGAGTTAGGAAGATGTGGTTTTCACTGCTGCGTGTCATTCGACCAGCTGCATAATACAGATGCAGTTTCGACCTTCACACTCGATTGGAAAAGAAGTTTTCGCTTTGGAAAAATTGCTGTTTGTGGGGGAATTAAACGTTTCCCTCTCAGGGGAATGACGTTCTCCACTGGTCATCCAACGGAGAAAACAGCATCGTTCTATCTCTCTCCGTCTCTGAGTAATAGCGATTTTTCTGAAAGAAATTGGCGGAGGCGCCGGGTATGAATTTAAACAAGCATTATCTCCGGAACGGTTGGAGTTAGGAAGACGCGGTTTTCACTGCTGCGTAGCATTCGGCCAGCTGCATAATACAGATGCAGTTTCGACCTTCACACTCGATTGGAAAAGAAGTTTTCGCTTTGGAAAACTTGCTGTTTGTGGGGTAATTAAACGTTTCCCTCTCAGGGGAATGACGTTCTCCACTGGTCATCCAACGGAGGAAACAGCATCGTTCCATCTCTCTCCGTCTCTGAGTAATCGCGATTTTTCTGAAAAAAATTGGCGGAGGCGCCGGGTATGAAATTAAACAAGCATTATCTCCGGAACGGTTGGAGTTAGGAAGATGCGGTTTTCACTGCTGCGTAGCATTCGGCCAGCTGCATAATACAGATGCAGTTTCGACCTTCACATTCGATTGGAAAAGAAGTTTTCGCTTTGGAAAAATTGCTGTTTGTGGGGGAATTAAACGTTTCCCTCTCAGGGGAATGACGTTCTCCACTGGTCATCCAACGGAGGAAACAGCATCGTTCCATCTCTCTCCGTCTCTGAGTAATCGCGATTTTTCTGAAAAAAATTGGCGGAGGCGCCGGGTATGAAATTAAACAAGCAATATCTCCGGAACGGTTGGAGTTAGGAAGATGCGGTTTTCACTGCTGCGTAGCATTCGGCCAGCTGCATAATACAGATGCAGTTTCGACCTTCACACTCGATTGGAAAAGAAGTTTTCGCTTTGGAAAAGTTGCTGTTTGTGGGGGAATTAAACGTTTCCCTCTCAGGGGAATGACGTTCTCCACTGGTCATCCAGCGGAGAAAACAGCATCGTTCCATCTCTCTCCGTCTCTGAGTTATCCCGATTTTTCCGAAGGAAATTGGAGGAGGCGCCGGGTATGAATTTAAACAAGCATTATCTCCGGAACGGTTGGAGTTAGGAAGACGCGGTTTACACTGCTGCGTAGCATTCGGCTAGCTGCATAATACAGATGCAGTTTCGACCTTCACACTCGATTGGAAAAGAAGTTTTCGCTTTGGAAAAATTGCTGTTTGTGGGGGAATTAGACGTTTCCCTCTCAGGGGAATGACGTTCTCCACTGGTCATCCAACGGAGAAAACAGCATCGTTCCATCTCTCTCCGTCTCTCAGTAATCGCGATTTTTCTGAAAGAAATTGGCGGAGGCGCCGGGTATGAATTTAAACAAGCATTATCTCCGGAACGGTTGGAGTTAGGAAGACGCGGTTTTCACTGCTGCGTAGCATTCGGCCAGCTGCATAATACAGATGCAGTTTCGACCTTCACACTCGATTGGAAAGGAAGTTTTCGCTTTGGAAAAATTGCTGTTTGTGGGGGAATTAAACGTTTCCCTCTCAGGGGAATGACGTTCTCCACTGGTCATCCAACGGAGAAAACAGCATCGTTCCATCTCTCTCCGTCTCTGAGTAATAGCGATTTTTCTGAAAGAAATTGGCGGAGGCGCCGGGTATGAATTTAAACAAGCATTATCTCCGGAACGGTTGGAGTTAGGAAGACGCGGTTTTCACTGCTGCGTAGCATTCGGCCAGCTGCATAATACAGATGCAGTTTCGACCTTCACACTCGATTGGAAAAGAAGTTTTCGCTTTGGAAAAATTGCTGTTTGTGGGGGAATTAAGCGTTTCCCTCTCAGGGGAATGACGTTCTCCACTGGTCATCCAACGGAGGAAACAGCATCGTTCCATCTCTCTCCGTCTCTGAGGAATAGCGATTTTTCTGAAAGAAATTGGCGGAGGCGCCGGGTATGAATTTAAACAAGCATTATCTCCGGAACGGTTGGAGTTAGGAAGACGCGGTTTTCACTGCTGCGTAGCATTCGACGAGCTGCATAATACAGATGCAGTTTCGACCTTCACACTCGATTGGAAAAGAAGTTTTCGCTTTGGAAAAATTGCTGTTTGTGGGGAAATTAAACGTTTCCCTCTCAGGGGAATGACGTTCTCCACTGGTCATCCAACGGAGAAAACAGCATCGTTCCATCTCTCTCCGTCTCTGAGTAATCGCGATTTTTCTGAAAAAAATTGGCGGAGGCGCCGGGTATGAAATTAAACAAGCAATATCTCCGGAACGGTTGGAGTTGGGAAGATGCGGTTTTCACTGCTGCGTAGCATTCGGCCAGCTGCATAATACAGATGCAGTTTCGACCTTCACACTCGATTGGAAAAGAAGTTTTCGCTTTGGAAAAATTGCTGTTTGTGGGGGAATTAAACGTTTCCCTCTCAGGGGAATGACGTTCTCCACTGGTCATCCAACGGAGGAAACAGCATCGTTCCATCTCTCTCCGTCTCTGAGTAATCGCGATTTTTCTGAAAAAAATTGGCGGAGGCGCCGGGTATGAAATTAAACAAGCAATATCTCCGGAACGGTTGGAGTTAGGAAGACGCGGTTTTCACTGCTGCGTAGCATTCGGCAAGCTGCATAATACAGATGCAGTTTCGACCTTCACACTCGATTGGAAAAGAAGTTTTCGCTTTGGAAAAGTTGCTGTTTGTGGGGGAATTAAACGTTTCCCTCTCAGGGGAATGACGTTCTCCACTGGTCATCCAACGGAGAAAACAGCATCGTTCCATCTCTCTCCGTCTCTGAGTAATCGCGATTTTTCTGAAAGAAATTGGCGGAGGCGCCGGGTATGAATTTAAACAAGCATTATCTCCGAAACGGTTGGAGTTAGGAAGATGCGGTTTTCACTGCTGCGTAGCATTCGGCCAGCTGCATAATACAGATGCAGTTTCGACCTTCACACTCGATTGGAAAAGAAGTTTTCGCTTTGGAAAAATTGCTGTTTGTGGGGGAATTAAGCGTTTCCCTCTCAGGGGAATGACGTTCTCCACTGGTCATCCAACGGAGAAAACAGCATCGTTCCATCTCTCTCCGTCTCTGAGTAATCGCGATTTCTCTGAAAGAAATTGGCGGAGGCGCCGGGTATGAATTTAAACAAGCATTATCTCCGGAACGGTTGGAGTTAGGAAGATGCGGTTTTCACTGCTGCGTAGCATTCGGCCAGCTGCATAATACAGATGCAGTTTCGACCTTCACACTCGATAGGAAAAGAAGTTTTCGCTTTGGATAAATTGCTGTTTGTGGGGGAATTAAACGTTTCCCTCTCAGGAGAATGACGTTCTCCACTGGTCATCCAACGGAGAAAACAGCATCGTTCTATCTCTCTCTGTCTATGAATAATCGCGATTTTACTGAAAGAAATTGGCGGAGGCGCCGAGTATGAATTTAAACAAGATATTGCTTGTTTAAATTTTTGCACGAACACTCGCATGAGCACTCGCACGAACATTCGCACGAGCACTCGCACGAGCACTCTTACGAGCATTTGCACGAGAACTCGCACGAGCACTCACACGAACATTCGCACGAGCACTTGCACGAACATTCTCACGAGCACTTGCACGAACACCCGCGCGAGCAATCGCACGAGCACTCGCATGAGCACTCGCACGAGCAATCGCATGAACATTCGCACGAGCACTCGCACGAGCACGAGCACTGGCACAAACATTCGCACGAGCTGCATAATACAGATGCAGTTTCGCTCTTCACACTCGATAGGAAAAGAAGTTTTCGCTTTGGAAAAATTGCTGTTTGTGGGGGAATTAAACGTTTCCCTCTCAGGAGAATGACGTTCTCCACTGGTCATCCAACGGAGAAAACAGCATCGTTCTATCTCTCTCTGTCTATGAATAATCGCGATTTTACTGAAAGAAATTGGCGGATGCGCCGGGTATGAATTTAAACAAGATATTGCTTGTTTAAATTTTTGCACGAACACTCGCATGAGCACTCGCACGAACATTCGCACGAGCACTCGCACGAGCACTCTTACGAGCATTCGCACGAGAACTCGCACGAGCACTCACACGAACATTCGCACGAGCACTTGCACGAACATTCTCACGAGCACTTGCACGAACACCCGCACGAGCACTCGCACGAGCACGAGCACTGGCACAAACATTCGCACGAGCTGCATAATATAGATGCATTTTCGCTCTTCACACTCGATAGGAAAAGAAGTTTTCGCTTTGGAAAAATTGCTGTTTGTGGGGGAATTAAACGTTTCCCTCTCAGGAGAATGACGTTCTCCACTGGTCATCCAGCGGAGAAAACAGCATCGTTCCATCTCTCTCCGTCTCTGAGTAATCGCGATTTTTCTGAAAAAAATTGGCGGAGGCGCCGGGTATGAAATTAAACAAGCAATATCTCCGGAACGGTTGGAGTTAGGAAGATGCGGTTTTCACTGCTGCGTAGCATTCGGCCAGCTGCATAATACAGATGCAGTTTCGACCTTCACACTCGATTGGAAAAGAAGTTTTCGCTTTGGAAAAATTGCTGTTTGTGGGGGAATTAAACGTTTCCCTCTCAGGGGAATGACGTTCTCCACTGGTCATCCAACGGAGGAAACAGCATCGTTCTATCTCTCTCCGTCTCTGAGTAATAGCGATTTTTCTGAAAGAAATTGGCGGAGGCGCCGGGTATGAATTTAAACAAGCATTATCTCCGGAACGGTTGGAGTTAGGAAGACGCGGTTTTCACTGCTGCGTAGCATTCGGCAAGCTGCATAATACAGATGCAGTTTCGACCTTCACACTCGATTGGAAAAGAAGTTTTCGCTTTGGAAAAATTGCTGTTTGTGGGGGAATTAAACGTTTCCCTCTCAGGGGAATGACGTTCTCCACTGGTCATCCAACGGAGGAAACAGCATCGTTCTATCTCTCTCCGTCTCTGAGTAATAGCGATTTTTCTGAAAGAAATTGGCGGAGGCGCCGGGTATGAATTTAAACAAGCATTATCTCCGGAACGGTTGGAGTTAGGAAGACGCGGTTTTCACTGCTGCGTAGCATTCGGCGAGCTGCATAATACAGATGCAGTTTCGACCTTCACACTCGATTGGAAAAGAAGTTTTCGCTTTGGAAAAATTGCTGTTTGTAGGGGAATTAAACGTTTCCCTCTCAGGGGAATGACGTTCTCCACTGGTCATCCAACGGAGAAAACAGCATCGTTCCATCTCTCTCCGTCTCTGAGTAATCGCGATTTTTCTGAAAAAAATTGGCGGAGGCGCCGGGTATGAATTTAAACAAGCAATATCTCCGGAACGGTTGGAGTTAGGAAGATGCGGTTTTCACTGCTGCGTAGCATTCGGCCAGCTGCATAATACAGATGCAGTTTCGACCTTCACACTCGATTGGAAAAGAAGTTTTCGCTTTGGAAAAGTTGCTGTTTGTGGGGGAATTAAACGTTTCCCTCTCAGGGGAATGACGTTCTCCACTGGTCATCCAACGGAGAAAACAGCATCGTTTCATCTCTCTCCGTCTCTGAGTAATCGCGATTTTTCTGAAAAAAATTGGCGGAGGCGCCGGGTATGAATTTAAACAAGCAATATCTCCGGAACGGTTGGAGTTAGGAAGATGCGGTTTTCACTGCTGCGTAGCATTCGGCCAGCTGCATAATACAGATGCAGTTTCGACCTTCACACTCGATTGGAAAAGAAGTTTTCGCTTTGGAAAAATTGCTGTTTGTGGGGGAATTAAGCGTTTCCCTCTCAGGGGAATGACGTTCTCCACTGGTCATCCAACGGAGGAAACAGCATCGTTCCATCTCTCTCCGTCTCTGAGGAATAGCGATTTTTCTGAAAGAAATTGGCGGAGGCGCCGGGTATGAATTTAAACAAGCATTATCTCCGGAACGGTTGGAGTTAGGAAGACGCGGTTTTCACTGCTGCGTAGCATTCGACGAGCTGCATAATACAGATGCAGTTTCGACCTTCACACTCGATTGGAAAAGAAGTTTTCGCTTTGGAAAAATTGCTGTTTGTGGGGAAATTAAACGTTTCCCTCTCAGGGGAATGACGTTCTCCACTGGTCATCCAACGGAGAAAACAGCATCGTTCCATCTCTCTCCGTCTCTGAGTAATCGCGATTTTTCTGAAAAAAATTGGCGGAGGCGCCGGGTATGAAATTAAACAAGCAATATCTCCGGAACGGTTGGAGTTGGGAAGATGCGGTTTTCACTGCTGCGTAGCATTCGGCCAGCTGCATAATACAGATGCAGTTTCGACCTTCACACTCGATTGGAAATGAAGTTTTCGCTTTGGAAAAATTGCTGTTTGTGGGGGAATTAAACGTTTCCCTCTCAGGGG
The DNA here is from genome assembly GCA_036172665.1 of Prosopocoilus inquinatus. NCBI lineage: Eukaryota > Metazoa > Arthropoda > Insecta > Coleoptera > Lucanidae > Prosopocoilus > Prosopocoilus inquinatus. The sequence goes on from CM069871.1 coordinate 62,929,449, forward strand.
AATGACGTTCTCCACTGGTCATCCAACGGAGGAAACAGCATCGTTCCATCTCTCTCCGTCTCTGAGTAATCGCGATTTTTCTGAAAAAAATTGGCGGAGGCGCCGGGTATGAAATTAAACAAGCAATATCTCCGGAACGGTTGGAGTTAGGAAGATGCGGTTTTCACTGCTGCGTAGCATTCGGCCAGCTGCATAATACAGATGCAGTTTCGACCTTCACACTCGATTGGAAAAGAAGTTTTCGCTTTGGAAAAGTTGCTGTTTGTGGGGGAATTAAACGTTTCCCTCTCAGGGGAATGACGTTCTCCACTGGTCATCCAACGGAGAAAACAGCATCGTTTCATCTCTCTCCGTCTCTGAGTAATCGCGATTTTTCTGAAAAAAATTGGCGGAGGCGCCGGGTATGAATTTAAACAAGCAATATCTCCGGAACGGTTGGAATTAGGAAGATGCGGTTTTCACTGCTGCGTAGCATTCGGCCAGCTGCATAATACAGATGCAGTTTCGACCTTCACACTCGATTGGAAAAGAAGTTTTCGCTTTGGAAAAATTGCTGTTTGTGGGGGAATTAAACGTTTCCCTCTCAGGAGAATGACGTTCTCCACTGGTCATCCAACGGAGAAAACAGCATCGTTTCATCTCTCTCCGTCTCTGAGTAATCGCGATTTTTCTGAAAAAAATTGGCGGAGGCGCCGGGTATGAATTTAAACAAGCAATATCTCCGGAACGGTTGGAGTTAGGAAGATGCGGTTTTCACTGCTGCGTAGCATTCGGCCAGCTGCATAATACAGATGTAGTTTCGACCTTCACACTCGATTGGAAAAGAAGTTCTCGCTTTGGAAAAATTGCTGTTTGTGGGAGAATTAAACCTTTTCCTCTCAGGGGAATGACGTTCTCCACTGGTCATCCAACGGAGAAAACAGCATGGTTCTATCTCTCTCCGTCTCTGGGTAATCGTGAGTTTTCTGAAAAAGATTGGCGGAGTCGCCTGGTATGAATTTAAACAAGCAATATCTCCGGAACGGTTGGAGTTGGGAAGATGCGGTTTTCACTGCTGCGTAGCATTCGGCAAGCTGCATAATACAGATGCAGTTTCGACCTTCACACTCGATTGGAAAAGAAGTTTTCGCTTTGGAAAAATTGCTGTTTGTGGGGGAATTAAACGTTTCCCTCTCAGGGGAATGACGTTCTCCACTGGTCATCCAACGGAGGAAACAGCATCGTTCCATCTCTCTCCGTCTCTGAGTAATCGCGATTTTTCTGAAAAAAATTGGCGGAGGCGCCGGGTATGAAATTAAACAAGCAATATCTCCGGAACGGTTGGAGTTAGGAAGATGCGGTTTTCACTGCTGCGTAGCATTCGGCCAGCTGCATAATACAGATGCAGTTTCGACCTTCACACTCGATTGGAAAAGAAGTTTTCGCTTTGGAAAAGTTGCTGTTTGTGGGGGAATTAAACGTTTCCCTCTCAGGGGAATGACGTTCTCCACTGGTCATCCAACGGAGAAAACAGCATCGTTTCATCTCTCTCCGTCTCTGAGTAATCGCGATTTTTCTGAAAAAAATTGGCGGAGGCGCCGGGTATGAATTTAAACAAGCAATATCTCCGGAACGGTTGGAATTAGGAAGATGCGGTTTTCACTGCTGCGTAGCATTCGGCCAGCTGCATAATACAGATGCAGTTTCGACCTTCACACTCGATTGGAAAAGAAGTTTTCGCTTTGGAAAAATTGCTGTTTGTGGGGGAATTAAACGTTTCCCTCTCAGGAGAATGACGTTCTCCACTGGTCATCCAACGGAGAAAACAGCATCGTTTCATCTCTCTCCGTCTCTGAGTAATCGCGATTTTTCTGAAAAAAATTGGCGGAGGCGCCGGGTATGAATTTAAACAAGCAATATCTCCGGAACGGTTGGAGTTAGGAAGATGCGGTTTTCACTGCTGCGTAGCATTCGGCCAGCTGCATAATACAGATGTAGTTTCGACCTTCACACTCGATTGGAAAAGAAGTTCTCGCTTTGGAAAAATTGCTGTTTGTGGGAGAATTAAACCTTTTCCTCTCAGGGGAATGACGTTCTCCACTGGTCATCCAACGGAGAAAACAGCATGGTTCTATCTCTCTCCGTCTCTGGGTAATCGCGATTTTTCTGAAAAAAATTGGCGGAGGCGCCGGGTATGAAATTAAACAAGCAATATCTCCGGAACGGTTGGAGTTAGGAAGATGCGGTTTTCACGGCTGCGTAGCATTCGGCCAGCTGCATAATACAGATGCAGTTTCGACCTTCACACTCGATTGGAAAGGAAGTTTTCGAGTTGGAAAAATTGCTGTTTGTGGGGGAATTAAACGTTTCCCTCTCAGGGGAATGACGTTCTCCACTGGTCATCCAACGGAGGAAACAGCATCGTTCCATCTCTCTCCGTCTCTGAGTAATAGCGATTTTTCTGAAAGAAATTGGCGGAGGCGCCGGGTATGAATTTAAACAAGCATTATCTCCGGAACGGTTGGAGTTAGGAAGACGCGGTTTTCACTGCTGCGTAGCATTCGGCCAGCTGCATAATACAGATGCAGTTTCGACCTTCACACTCGATAGGAAAAGAAGTTTTCGCTTTGGATAAATTGCTGTTTGTGGGGGAATTAAACGTTTCCCTCTCAGGAGAATGACGTTCTCCACTGGTCATCCAACGGAGGAAACAGCATCGTTCCATCTCTCTCCGTCTCTGAGTAATAGCGATTTTTCTGAAAGAAATTGGCGGAGGCGCCGGGTATGAATTTAAACAAGCAATATCTCCGGAACGGTTGGAGTTAGGAAGATGCGGTTTTCACTGCTGCGTAGCATTCGGCCAGCTGCATGATACGGATGCAGTTTCGATCTTCACACTCGATTGGAAAAGAAGTTTTCGCTTTGGAAAAATTGCTGTTTGTGGGGGAATTAAACGTTTCCCTCTCAGGAGAATGACGTTCTCCACTGGTCATCCAACGGAGAAAACAGCATCGTTCTATCTCTCTCTGTCTATGAATAATCGCGATTTTACTGAAAGAAATTGGCGGAGGCGCCGGGTATGAATTTAAACAAGATATTGCTTGTTTAAATTTTTGCACGAACACTCGCATGAGCACTCGCACGAACATTCGCACGAGCACTCGCACGAGCACTCTTACGAGCATTCGCACGAGAACTCGCACGAGCACTCACACGAACATTCGCACGAGCACTTGCACGAACATTCGCACGAGCACTTGCACGAACACCCGCACGAGCACTCGCACGAGCACTCGCATGAGCACTCGCACGAGCAATCGCATGAACATTCGCACGAGCACTCGCACGAGCACGAGCACTGGCACAAACATTCGCACGAGCTGCATAATACAGATGCAGTTTCGCTCTTCACACTCGATAGGAAAAGAAGTTTTCGCTTTGGAAAAATTGCTGTTTGTGGGGGAATTAAACGTTTCCCTCTCAGGAGAATGACGTTCTCCACTGGTCATCCAGCGGAGAAAACAGCATCGTTCCATCTCTCTCCGTCTCTGAGTAATCGCGATTTTTCTGAAAAAAATTGGCGGAGGCGCCGGGTATGAAATTAAACAAGCAATATCTCCGGAACGGTTGGAGTTAGGAAGATGCGGTTTTCACTGCTGCGTAGCATTCGGCCAGCTGCATAATACAGATGCAGTTTCGACCTTCACACTCGATTGGAAAAGAAGTTTTCGCTTTGGAAAAATTGCTGTTTGTGGGGGAATTAAACGTTTCCCTCTCAGGGGAATGACGTTCTCCACTGGTCATCCAACGGAGGAAACAGCATCGTTCCATCTCTCTCCGTCTCTGAGTAATCGCGATTTTTCTGAAAAAAATTGGCGGAGGCGCCGGGTATGAAATTAAACAAGCATTATCTCCGGAACGGTTGGAGTTAGGAAGATGCGGTTTTCAATGCTGCGTAGCATTCGGCCAGCTGCATAATACAGATGCAGTTTCGACCTTCACATTCGATTGGAAAAGAAGTTTTCGCTTTGGAAAAATTGCTGTTTGTGGGGGAATTAAACGTTTCCCTCTCAGGGGAATGACGTTCTCCACTGGTCATCCAACGGAGGAAACAGCATCGTTCCATCTCTCTCCGTCTCTGAGTAATCGCTATTTTTCTGAAAAAAATTGGCGGAGGCGCCGGGTATGAAATTAAACAAGCAATATCTTCGGAACGGTTGGAGTTAGGAAGATGCGGTTTTCACTGCTGCGTAGCATTCGGCCAGCTGCATAATACAGATGCAGTTTCGACCTTCACACTCGATTGGAAAAGAAGTTTTCGCTTTGGAAAAATTGCTGTTTGTGGGGGAATTAAACGTTTCCCTCTCAGGGGAATGACGTTCTCCACTGGTCATCCAACGGAGGAAACAGCATCGTTCCATCTCTCTCCGTCTCTGAGTAATAGCGATTTTTCTGAAAGAAATTGGCGGAGGCGCCGGGTATGAATTTAAACAAGCATTATCTCCGGAACGGTTGGAGTTAGGAAGATGCGGTTTTCACTGCTGCGTAGCATTCGGCCAGCTGCATAATACAGATGCAGTTTCGACCTTCACACTCGATTGGAAAAGAAGTTTTCGCTTTGGAAAAATTGCTGTTTGTGGGGGAATTAAACGTTTCCCTCTCACGGGAATGACGTTCTCCACTGGTCATCCAACGGAGAAAACAGCATCGTTCTATCTCTCTCCGTCTCTGAGTTATCCCGATTTTTCTGAAGGAAATTGGCGGAGGCGCCGGGTATGAATTTAAACAAGCATTATCTCCGGAACGGTTGGAGTTAGGAAGATGCGGTTTTCACTGCTGCGTAGCATTCGGCAAGCTGCATAATACAGATGCAGTTTCGACCTTCACACTCGATTGGAAAAGAAGTTTTCGCTTTGGAAAAATTGCTGTTTGTGGGGGAATTAAACCTTTTCCTCTCAGGGGAATGACGTTCTCCACTGGTCATCCAACGGAGAAAACAGCATGGTTCTATCTCTCTCCGTCTCTGGGTAATCGTGAGTTTTCTGAAAAAGATTGGCGGAGGCGCCGGGTATGAATTTAAACAAGCATTATCTCCGGAACGGTTGGAGTTAGGAAGACGCGGTTTTCACTGCTGCGTAGCATTCGGCCAGCTGCATAATACAGATGCAGTTTCGACCTTCACACTCGATTGGAAAAGAAGTTTTCGCTTTGGAAAAATTGCTGTTTGTGGAGGAATTAAACGTTTCCCTCTCAGGGGAATGACGTTCTCCACTGGTCATCCAACGGAGGAAACAGCATCGTTCCATCTCTCTCCGTCTCTGAGTAATCGCGATTTTTCTGAAAAAAATTGGCGGAGGCGCCGGGTATGAAATTAAACAAGCAATATCTCCGGAACGGTTGGAGTTAGGAAGATGCGGTTTTCACTGCTGCGTAGCATTCGGCCAGCTGCATAATACAGATGCAGTTTCGACCTTCACACTCGATTGGAAAGGAAGTTTTCGCTTTGGAAAAATTGCTGTTTGTGGGGGAATTAAACGTTTCCCTCTCAGGGGAATGACGTTCTCCACTGGTCATCCAACGGAGGAAACAGCATCGTTCCATCTCTCTCCGTCTCTGAGTAATCGCGATTTTTCTGAAAAAAATTGGCGGAGGCGCCGGGTATGAAATTAAACAAGCAATATCTCCGGAACGGTTGGAGTTAGGAAGATGCGGTTTTCACTGCTGCGTAGCATTCGGCCAGCTGCATAATACAGATGCAGTTTCGACCTTCACACTCGATTGGAAAAGAAGTTTTCGCTTTGGAAAAATTGCTGTTTGTGGGGGAATTAAACGTTTCCCTCTCAGGGGAATGACGTTCTCCACTGGTCATCCAACGGAGGAAACAGCATCGTTCCATCTCTCTCCGTCTCTGAGTAATCGCGATTTTTCTGAAAAAAATTGGCGGAGGCGCCGGGTATGAATTTAAACAAGCATTATCTCCGGAACGGTTGGAGTTAGGAAGACGCGGTTTTCACTGCTGCGTAGCATTCGGCGAGCTGCATAATACAGATGCAGTTTCGACCTTCACACTCGATTGGAAAAGAAGTTTTCGCTTTGGAAAAATTGCTGTTTGTGGGGGAATTAAACGTTTCCCTCTCAGGGGAATGACGTTCTCCACTGGTCATCCAACGGAGAAAACAGCATCGTTCCATCTCTCTCCGTCTCTGAGTAATCGCGATTTTTCTGAAAAAAATTGGCGGAGGCGCCGGGTATGAAATTAAACAAGCAATATCTCCGGAACGGTTGGAGTTAGGAAGATGCGGTTTTCACTGCTGCGTAGCATTCGGCCAGCTGCATAATACAGATGCAGTTTCGACCTTCACACTCGATTGGAAAAGAAGTTTTCGCTTTGGAAAAATTGCTGTTTGTGGGGGAATTAAACGTTTCCCTCTCAGGGGAATGACGTTCTCCACTGGTCATCCAACGGAGGAAACAGCATCGTTCCATCTCTCTCCGTCTCTGAGTAATCGCGATTTTTCTGAAAAAAATTGGCGGAGGCGCCGGGTATGAATTTAAACAAGCATTATCTCCGGAACGGTTGGAGTTAGGAAGATGCGGTTTTCACTGCTGCGTAGCATTCGGCCAGCTGCATAATACAGATGCAGTTTCGACCTTCACACTCGATTGGAAAAGAAGTTTTCGCTTTGGAAAAATTGCTGTTTGTGGGGGAATTAAACGTTTCCCTCTCAGGAGAATGACGTTCTCCACTGGTCATCCAACGGAGGAAACAGCATCGTTCCATCTCTCTCCGTCTCTGAGTAATCGCGATTTTTCTGAAAAAAATTGGCGGAGGCGCCGGGTATGAAATTAAACAAGCAATATCTCCGGAACGGTTGGAGTTAGGAAGATGCGGTTTTCACTGCTGCGTAGCATTCGGCCAGCTGCATAATACAGATGCAGTTTCGACCTTCACACTCGATTGGAAAAGAAGTTTTCGCTTTGGAAAAATTGCTGTTTGTGGGGGAATTAAACGTTTCCCTCTCAGGGGAATGACGTTCTCCACTGGTCATCCAACGGAGGAAACAGCATCGTTCCATCTCTCTCCGTCTCTGAGTAATAGCGATTTTTCTGAAAGAAATTGGCGGAGGCGCCGGGTATGAATTTAAACAAGCATTATCTCCGGAACGGTTGGAGTTAGGAAGACGCGGTTTTCACTGCTGCGTAGCATTCGGCGAGCTGCATAATACAGATGCAGTTTCGACCTTCACACTCGATTGGAAAAGAAGTTTTCGCTTTGGAAAAATTGCTGTTTGTAGGGGAATTAAACGTTTCCCTCTCAGGGGAATGACGTTCTCCACTGGTCATCCAACGGAGAAAACAGCATCGTTCCATCTCTCTCCGTCTCTGAGTAATCGCGATTTTTCTGAAAAAAATTGGCGGAGGCGCCGGGTATGAATTTAAACAAGCAATATCTCCGGAACGGTTGGAGTTAGGAAGATGCGGTTTTCACTGCTGCGTAGCATTCGGCCAGCTGCATAATACAGATGCAGTTTCGACCTTCACACTCGATTGGAAAAGAAGTTTTCGCTTTGGAAAAGTTGCTGTTTGTGGGGGAATTAAACGTTTCCCTCTCAGGGGAATGACGTTCTCCACTGGTCATCCAACGGAGAAAACAGCATCGTTTCATCTCTCTCCGTCTCTGAGTAATCGCGATTTTTCTGAAAAAAATTGGCGGAGGCGCCGGGTATGAATTTAAACAAGCAATATCTCCGGAACGGTTGGAGTTAGGAAGATGCGGTTTTCACTGCTGCGTAGCATTCGGCCAGCTGCATAATACAGATGCAGTTTCGACCTTCACACTCGATTGGAAAAGAAGTTTTCGCTTTGGAAAAATTGCTGTTTGTGGAGGAATTAAACGTTTCCCTCTCAGGAGAATGACGTTTTTCCACTGGTCATCCAGCGGAGAAAACAGCATCGTTCCATCTCTCTCCGTCTCTGAGTTATCCCGATTTTTCTGAAGGAAATTGGCGGAGGCGCCGGGTATGAATTTAAACAAGCATTATCTCCGGAACGGTTGGAGTTAGGAAGATGTGGTTTTCACTGCTGCGTGTCATTCGACCAGCTGCATAATACAGATGCAGTTTCGACCTTCACACTCGATTGGAAAAGAAGTTTTCGCTTTGGAAAAATTGCTGTTTGTGGGGGAATTAAACGTTTCCCTCTCAGGGGAATGACGTTCTCCACTGGTCATCCAACGGAGAAAACAGCATCGTTCTATCTCTCTCCGTCTCTGAGTAATAGCGATTTTTCTGAAAGAAATTGGCGGAGGCGCCGGGTATGAATTTAAACAAGCATTATCTCCGGAACGGTTGGAGTTAGGAAGACGCGGTTTTCACTGCTGCGTAGCATTCAGCTAGCTGCATAATACAGATGCAGTTTCGACCTTCACACTCGATTGGAAAAGAAGTTTTCGCTTTGGAAAAATTGCTGTTTGTGGGGGAATTAAACGTTTCCCTCTCAGGGGAATGACGTTCTCCACTGGTCATCCAACGGAGGAAACAGCATCGTTCCATCTCTCTCCGTCTCTGAGTAATCGCTATTTTTCTGAAAAAAATTGGCGGAGGCGCCGGGTATGAAATTAAACAAGCAATATCTTCGGAACGGTTGGAGTTAGGAAGATGCGGTTTTCACTGCTGCGTAGCATTCGGCCAGCTGCATAATACAGATGCAGTTTCGACCTTCACACTCGATTGGAAAAGAAGTTTTCGCTTTGGAAAAATTGCTGTTTGTGGGGGAATTAAACGTTTCCCTCTCAGGGGAATGACGTTCTCCACTGGTCATCCAACGGAGGAAACAGCATCGTTCCATCTCTCTCCGTCTCTGAGTAATAGCGATTTTTCTGAAAGAAATTGGCGGAGGCGCCGGGTATGAATTTAAACAAGCATTATCTCCGGAACGGTTGGAGTTAGGAAGATGCGGTTTTCACTGCTGCGTAGCATTCGGCCAGCTGCATAATACAGATGCAGTTTCGACCTTCACACTCGATTGGAAAAGAAGTTTTCGCTTTGGAAAAATTGCTGTTTGTGGGGGAATTAAACGTTTCCCTCTCAGGAGAATGACGTTCTCCACTGGTCATCCAACGGAGGAAACAGCATCGTTCCATCTCTCTCCGTCTCTGAGTAATCGCGATTTTTCTGAAAAAAATTGGCGGAGGCGCCGGGTATGAAATTAAACAAGCAATATCTCCGGAACGGTTGGAGTTAGGAAGATGCGGTTTTCACTGCTGCGTAGCATTCGGCGAGCTGCATAATACAGATGCAGTTTCGACCTTCACACTCGATTGGAAAAGAAGTTTTCGCTTTGGAAAAATTGCTGTTTGTGGGGGAATTAAACGTTTCCCTCTCAGGGGAATGACGTTCTCCACTGGTCATCCAACGGAGAAAACAGCATCGTTCCATCTCTCTCCGTCTCTGAGTAATCGCGATTTTTCTGAAAAAAATTGGCGGAGGCGCCGGGTATGAATTTAAACAAGCAATATCTCCGGAACGGTTGGAGTTAGGAAGATGCGGTTTTCACTGCTGCGTAGCATTCGGCCAGCTGCATAATACAGATGCAGTTTCGACCTTCACACTCGATTGGAAAAGAAGTTTTCGCTTTGGAAAAGTTGCTGTTTGTGGGGGAATTAAACGTTTCCCTCTCAGGGGAATGACGTTCTCCACTGGTCATCCAACGGAGAAAACAGCATCGTTTCATCTCTCTCCGTCTCTGAGTAATCGCGATTTTTCTGAAAAAAATTGGCGGAGGCGCCGGGTATGAATTTAAACAAGCAATATCTCCGGAACGGTTGGAGTTAGGAAGATGAGGTTTTCACTGCTGCGTAGCATTCGGCCAGCTGCATAATACAGATGCAGTTTCGACCTTCACACTCGATTGGAAAAGAAGTTTTCGCTTTGGAAAAATTGCTGTTTGTGGAGGAATTAAACGTTTCCCTCTCAGGAGAATGACGTTTTTCCACTGGTCATCCAGCGGAGAAAACAGCATCGTTCCATCTCTCTCCGTCTCTGAGTTATCCCGATTTTTCTGAAGGAAATTGGCGGAGGCGCCGGGTATGAATTTAAACAAGCATTATCTCCGGAACGGTTGGAGTTAGGAAGATGTGGTTTTCACTGCTGCGTGTCATTCGACCAGCTGCATAATACAGATGCAGTTTCGACCTTCACACTCGATTGGAAAAGAAGTTTTCGCTTTGGAAAAATTGCTGTTTGTGGGGGAATTAAACGTTTCCCTCTCAGGGGAATGACGTTCTCCACTGGTCATCCAACGGAGAAAACAGCATCGTTCTATCTCTCTCCGTCTCTGAGTAATAGCGATTTTTCTGAAAGAAATTGGCGGAGGCGCCGGGTATGAATTTAAACAAGCATTATCTCCGGAACGGTTGGAGTTAGGAAGACGCGGTTTTCACTGCTGCGTAGCATTCGGCTAGCTGCATAATACAGATGCAGTTTCGACCTTCACACTCGATTGGAAAAGAAGTTTTCGCTTTGGAAAAATTGCTGTTTGTGGGGGAATTAGACGTTTCCCTCTCAGGGGAATGACGTTCTCCACTGGTCATCCAACGGAGAAAACAGCATCGTTCCATCTCTCTCCGTCTCTGAGTAATCGCGATTTTTCTGAAAGAAATTGGCGGAGGCGCCGGGTATGAATTTAAACAAGCATTATCTCCGGAACGGTTGGAGTTAGGAAGATGCGGTTTTCACTGCTGCGTAGCATTCGGCCAGCTGCATAATACAGATGCAGTTTCGACCTTCACACTCGATTGGAAAAGAAGTTTTCGCTTTGGAAAAATTGCTGTTTGTGGGGGAATTAAACATTTCCCTCTCAGGGGAATGACGTTCTCCACTGGTCATCCAACGGAGGAAACAGCATCGTTCCATCTCTCTCCGTCTCTGAGTAATCGCGATTTTTCTGAAAAAAATTGGCGGAGGCGCCGGGTATGAAATTAAACAAGCAATATCTCAGGAACGGTTGGAGTTAGGAAGATGCGGTTTTCACTGCTGCGTAGCATTCGGCCAGCTGCATAATACAGATGCAGTTTCGACCTTCACACTCGATTGGAAAGGAAGTTTTCGCTTTGGAAAAATTGCTGTTTGTGGGGGAATTAAACGTTTCCCTCTCAGGGGAATGACGTTCTCCACTGGTCATCCAACGGAGAAAACAGCATCGTTCCATCTCTCTCCGTCTCTGAGTAATCGCGATTTTTCTGAAAAAAATTGGCGGAGGCGCCGGGTATGAAATTAAACAAGCAATATCTCCGGAACGGTTGGAGTTAGGAAGATGTGGTTTTCACTGCTGCGTAGCATTCGGCCAGCTGCATAATACAGATGCAGTTTCGAAATTCACACTCGATTGGAAAAGAAGTTTTCGTATTGGGGAAATTGCTGTTTGTGGGGGGAATTAAACGTTTCCATCTCAGGAGAATGACGTCCTCCACTGGTCATCCAACGGAGAAAACAGCATCGTTCCATCTCTCTCCGTCTCTGAGTAATCGCGATTTTTCTGAAAAAAATTGGCGGAGGCGCCGGGTATGAAATTAAACAAGCAATTTCTCCGGAACGGTTGGAGTTAGGAAGATGCGGTTTTCACTGCTGCGTAGCATTCGGCCAGCTGCATAATACAGATGCAGTTTCGACCTTCACACTCGATTGGAAAAGAAGTTTTCGCTTTGGAAAAATTGCTGTTTGTGGGGGAATTAAACGTTTCCCTCTCAGGAGAATGACGTGTTTCCACTGGTCATCCAGCGGAGAAAACAGCATCGTTCCATCTCTCTCCGTCTCTGAGTTATCCCGATTTTTCTGAAGGAAATTGGCGGAGGCGCCGGGTATGAATTTAAACAAGCATTATCTCCGGAACGGTTGGAGTTAGGAAGATGTGGTTTTCACTGCTGCGTGTCATTCGACCAGCTGCATAATACAGATGCAGTTTCGACCTTCACACTCGATTGGAAAAGAAGTTTTCGCTTTGGAAAAATTGCTGTTTGTGGGGGAATTAAACGTTTCCCTCTCAGGGGAATGACGTTCTCCACTGGTCATCCAACGGAGAAAACAGCATCGTTCTATCTCTCTCCGTCTCTGAGTAATAGCGATTTTTCTGAAAGAAATTGGCGGAGGCGCCGGGTATGAATTTAAACAAGCATTATCTCCGGAACGGTTGGAGTTAGGAAGACGCGGTTTTCACTGCTGCGTAGCATTCGGCCAGCTGCATAATACAGATGCAGTTTCGACCTTCACACTCGATTGGAAAAGAAGTTTTCGCTTTGGAAAACTTGCTGTTTGTGGGGTAATTAAACGTTTCCCTCTCAGGGGAATGACGTTCTCCACTGGTCATCCAACGGAGGAAACAGCATCGTTCCATCTCTCTCCGTCTCTGAGTAATCGCGATTTTTCTGAAAAAAATTGGCGGAGGCGCCGGGTATGAAATTAAACAAGCATTATCTCCGGAACGGTTGGAGTTAGGAAGATGCGGTTTTCACTGCTGCGTAGCATTCGGCCAGCTGCATAATACAGATGCAGTTTCGACCTTCACATTCGATTGGAAAAGAAGTTTTCGCTTTGGAAAAATTGCTGTTTGTGGGGGAATTAAACGTTTCCCTCTCAGGGGAATGACGTTCTCCACTGGTCATCCAACGGAGGAAACAGCATCGTTCCATCTCTCTCCGTCTCTGAGTAATCGCGATTTTTCTGAAAAAAATTGGCGGAGGCGCCGGGTATGAAATTAAACAAGCAATATCTCCGGAACGGTTGGAGTTAGGAAGATGCGGTTTTCACTGCTGCGTAGCATTCGGCCAGCTGCATAATACAGATGCAGTTTCGACCTTCACACTCGATTGGAAAAGAAGTTTTCGCTTTGGAAAAGTTGCTGTTTGTGGGGGAATTAAACGTTTCCCTCTCAGGGGAATGACGTTCTCCACTGGTCATCCAGCGGAGAAAACAGCATCGTTCCATCTCTCTCCGTCTCTGAGTTATCCCGATTTTTCCGAAGGAAATTGGCGGAGGCGCCGGGTATGAATTTAAACAAGCATTATCTCCGGAACGGTTGGAGTTAGGAAGACGCGGTTTACACTGCTGCGTAGCATTCGGCTAGCTGCATAATACAGATGCAGTTTCGACCTTCACACTCGATTGGAAAAGAAGTTTTCGCTTTGGAAAAATTGCTGTTTGTGGGGGAATTAGACGTTTCCCTCTCAGGGGAATGACGTTCTCCACTGGTCATCCAACGGAGAAAACAGCATCGTTCCATCTCTCTCCGTCTCTCAGTAATCGCGATTTTTCTGAAAGAAATTGGCGGAGGCGCCGGGTATGAATTTAAACAAGCATTATCTCCGGAACGGTTGGAGTTAGGAAGACGCGGTTTTCACTGCTGCGTAGCATTCGGCCAGCTGCATAATACAGATGCAGTTTCGACCTTCACACTCGATTGGAAAGGAAGTTTTCGCTTTGGAAAAATTGCTGTTTGTGGGGGAATTAAACGTTTCCCTCTCAGGGGAATGACGTTCTCCACTGGTCATCCAACGGAGAAAACAGCATCGTTCCATCTCTCTCCGTCTCTGAGTAATAGCGATTTTTCTGAAAGAAATTGGCGGAGGCGCCGGGTATGAATTTAAACAAGCATTATCTCCGGAACGGTTGGAGTTAGGAAGACGCGGTTTTCACTGCTGCGTAGCATTCGGCCAGCTGCATAATACAGATGCAGTTTCGACCTTCACACTCGATTGGAAAAGAAGTTTTCGCTTTGGAAAAATTGCTGTTTGTGGGGGAATTAAACGTTTCCCTCTCAGGGGAATGACGTTCTCCACTGGTCATCCAACGGAGAAAACAGCATCGTTCTATCTCTCTCCGTCTCTGAGTAATAGCGATTTTTCTGAAAGAAATTGGCGGAGGCGCCGGGTATGAATTTAAACAAGCATTTTCTCCGGAACGGTTGGAGTTAGGAAGACGCGGTTTTCACTGCTGCGTAGCATTCGGCTAGCTGCATAATACAGATGCAGTTTCGACCTTCACACTCGATTGGAAAAGAAGTTTTCGCTTTGGAAAAATTGCTGTTTGTGGGGGAATTAGACGTTTCCCTCTCAGGGGAATGACGTTCTCCACTGGTCATCCAACGGAGAAAACAGCATCGTTCCATCTCTCTCCGTCTCTGAGTAATCGCGATTTTTCTGAAAGAAATTGGCGGAGGCGCCGGATATGAATTTAAACAAGCATTATCTCCGGAACGGTTGGAGTTAGGAAGATGCGGTTTTCACTGCTGCGTAGCATTCGGCCAGCTGCATAATACAGATGCAGTTTCGACCTTCACACTCGATTGGAAAAGAAGTTTTCGCTTTGGAAAAATTGCTGTTTGTGGGGGAATTAAACGTTTCCCTCTCAGGAGAATGACGTTCTCCACTGGTCATCCAACGGAGAAAACAGCATCGTTCTATCTCTCTCTGTCTATGAATAATCGCGATTTTACTGAAAGAAATTGGCGGAGGCGCCGGGTATGAATTTAAACAAGATATTGCTTGTTTAAATTTTTGCACGAACACTCGCATGAGCACTCGCATGAACATTCGCACGAGCACTCGCACGAGCACTCTTACGAGCATTCGCACGAGAACTCGCACGAGCACTCACACGAACATTCGCACGAGCACTTGCACGAACATTCGCACGAGCACTTGCACGAACACCCGCACGAGCACTCGCACGAGCACTCGCATGAGCACTCGCACGAGCAATCGCATGAACATTCGCACGAGCACTCGCACGAGCACGAGCACTGGCACAAACATTCGCACGAGCTGCATAATACAGATGCAGTTTCGCTCTTCACACTCGATAGGAAAAGAAGTTTTCGCTTTGGAAAAATTGCTGTTTGTGGGGGAATTAAACGTTTCCCTCTCAGGAGAATGACGTTCTCCACTGGTCATCCAGCGGAGAAAACAGCATCGTTCCATCTCTCTCCGTCTCTGAGTAATCGCGATTTTTCTGAAAAAAATTGGCGGAGGCGCCGGGTATGAAATTAAACAAGCAATATCTCCGGAACGGTTGGAGTTAGGAAGATGCGGTTTTCACTGCTGCGTAGCATTCGGCCAGCTGCATAATACAGATGCAGTTTCGACCTTCACACTCGATTGGAAAAGAAGTTTTCGCTTTGGAAAAATTGCTGTTTGTCGGGGAATTAAACGTTTCCCTCTCAGGGGAATGACGTTCTCCACTGGTCATCCAACGGAGGAAACAGCATCGTTCCATCTCTCTCCGTCTCTGAGTAATCGCGATTTTTCTGAAAAAAATTGGCGGAGGCGCCGGGTATGAAATTAAACAAGCATTATCTCCGGAACGGTTGGAGTTAGGAAGATGCGGTTTTCAATGCTGCGTAGCATTCGGCCAGCTGCATAATACAGATGCAGTTTCGACCTTCACATTCGATTGGAAAAGAAGTTTTCGCTTTGGAAAAATTGCTGTTTGTGGGGGAATTAAACGTTTCCCTCTCAGGGGAATGACGTTCTCCACTGGTCATCCAACGGAGGAAACAGCATCGTTCCATCTCTCTCCGTCTCTGAGTAATCGCTATTTTTCTGAAAAAAATTGGCGGAGGCGCCGGGTATGAAATTAAACAAGCAATATCTTCGGAACGGTTGGAGTTAGGAAGATGCGGTTTTCACTGCTGCGTAGCATTCGGCCAGCTGCATAATACAGATGCAGTTTCGACCTTCACACTCGATTGGAAAAGAAGTTTTCGCTTTGGAAAAATTGCTGTTTGTGGGGGAATTAAACGTTTCCCTCTCAGGGGAATGACGTTCTCCACTGGTCATCCAACGGAGGAAACAGCATCGTTCCATCTCTCTCCGTCTCTGAGTAATAGCGATTTTTCTGAAAGAAATTGGCGGAGGCGCCGGGTATGAATTTAAACAAGCATTATCTCCGGAACGGTTGGAGTTAGGAAGATGCGGTTTTCACTGCTGCGTAGCATTCGGCCAGCTGCATAATACAGATGCAGTTTCGACCTTCACACTCGATTGGAAAAGAAGTTTTCGCTTTGGAAAAATTGCTGTTTGTGGGGGAATTAAACGTTTCCCTCTCACGGGAATGACGTTCTCCACTGGTCATCCAACGGAGAAAACAGCATCGTTCTATCTCTCTCCGTCTCTGAGTTATCCCGATTTTTCTGAAGGAAATTGGCGGAGGCGCCTGGTATGAATTTAAACAAGCATTATCTCCGGAACGGTTGGAGTTAGGAAGATGCGGTTTTCACTGCTGCGTAGCATTCGGCAAGCTGCATAATACAGATGCAGTTTCGACCTTCACACTCGATTGGAAAAGAAGTTTTCGCTTTGGAAAAATTGCTGTTTGTGGGGGAATTAAACCTTTTCCTCTCAGGGGAATGACGTTCTCCACTGGTCATCCAACGGAGAAAACAGCATGGTTCTATCTCTCTCCGTCTCTGGGTAATCGTGAGTTTTCTGAAAAAGATTGGCGGAGGCGCCGGGTATGAATTTAAACAAGCATTATCTCCGGAACGGTTGGAGTTAGGAAGACGCGGTTTTCACTGCTGCGTAGCATTCGGCCAGCTGCATAATACAGATGCAGTTTCGACCTTCACACTCGATTGGAAAAGAAGTTTTCGCTTTGGAAAAATTGCTGTTTGTGGAGGAATTAAACGTTTCCCTCTCAGGGGAATGACGTTCTCCACTGGTCATCCAACGGAGGAAACAGCATCGTTCCATCTCTCTCCGTCTCTGAGTAATCGCGATTTTTCTGAAAAAAATTGGCGGAGGCGCCGGGTATGAAATTAAACAAGCAATATCTCCGGAACGGTTGGAGTTAGGAAGATGCGGTTTTCACTGCTGCGTAGCATTCGGCCAGCTGCATAATACAGATGCAGTTTCGACCTTCACACTCGATTGGAAAGGAAGTTTTCGCTTTGGAAAAATTGCTGTTTGTGGGGGAATTAAACGTTTCCCTCTCAGGGGAATGACGTTCTCCACTGGTCATCCAACGGAGGAAACAGCATCGTTCCATCTCTCTCCGTCTCTGAGTAATCGCGATTTTTCTGAAAAAAATTGGCGGAGGCGCCGGGTATGAAATTAAACAAGCAATATCTCCGGAACGGTTGGAGTTAGGAAGATGCGGTTTTCACTGCTGCGTAGCATTCGGCCAGCTGCATAATACAGATGCAGTTTCGACCTTCACACTCGATTGGAAAAGAAGTTTTCGCTTTGGAAAAATTGCTGTTTGTGGGGGAATTAAACGTTTCCCTCTCAGGGGAATGACGTTCTCCACTGGTCATCCAACGGAGGAAACAGCATCGTTCCATCTCTCTCCGTCTCTGAGTAATCGCGATTTTTCTGAAAAAAATTGGCGGAGGCGCCGGGTATGAATTTAAACAAGCATTATCTCCGGAACGGTTGGAGTTAGGAAGACGCGGTTTTCACTGCTGCGTAGCATTCGGCGAGCTGCATAATACAGATGCAGTTTCGACCTTCACACTCGATTGGAAAAGAAGTTTTCGCTTTGGAAAAATTGCTGTTTGTGGGGGAATTAAACGTTTCCCTCTCAGGGGAATGACGTTCTCCACTGGTCATCCAACGGAGAAAACAGCATCGTTCCATCTCTCTCCGTCTCTGAGTAATCGCGATTTTTCTGAAAAAAATTGGCGGAGGCGCCGGGTATGAAATTAAACAAGCAATATCTCCGGAACGGTTGGAGTTAGGAAGATGCGGTTTTCACTGCTGCGTAGCATTCGGCCAGCTGCATAATACAGATGCAGTTTCGACCTTCACACTCGATTGGAAAAGAAGTTTTCGCTTTGGAAAAATTGCTGTTTGTCGGGGAATTAAACGTTTCCCTCTCAGGGGAATGACGTTCTCCACTGGTCATCCAACGGAGGAAACAGCATCGTTCCATCTCTCTCCGTCTCTGAGTAATCGCGATTTTTCTGAAAAAAATTGGCGGAGGCGCCGGGTATGAAATTAAACAAGCATTATCTCCGGAACGGTTGGAGTTAGGAAGATGCGGTTTTCAATGCTGCGTAGCATTCGGCCAGCTGCATAATACAGATGCAGTTTCGACCTTCACATTCGATTGGAAAAGAAGTTTTCGCTTTGGAAAAATTGCTGTTTGTGGGGGAATTAAACGTTTCCCTCTCAGGGGAATGACGTTCTCCACTGGTCATCCAACGGAGGAAACAGCATCGTTCCATCTCTCTCCGTCTCTGAGTAATCGCTATTTTTCTGAAAAAAATTGGCGGAGGCGCCGGGTATGAAATTAAACAAGCAATATCTTCGGAACGGTTGGAGTTAGGAAGATGCGGTTTTCACTGCTGCGTAGCATTCGGCCAGCTGCATAATACAGATGCAGTTTCGACCTTCACACTCGATTGGAAAAGAAGTTTTCGCTTTGGAAAAATTGCTGTTTGTGGGGGAATTAAACGTTTCCCTCTCAGGGGAATGACGTTCTCCACTGGTCATCCAACGGAGGAAACAGCATCGTTCCATCTCTCTCCGTCTCTGAGTAATAGCGATTTTTCTGAAAGAAATTGGCGGAGGCGCCGGGTATGAATTTAAACAAGCATTATCTCCGGAACGGTTGGAGTTAGGAAGATGCGGTTTTCACTGCTGCGTAGCATTCGGCCAGCTGCATAATACAGATGCAGTTTCGACCTTCACACTCGATTGGAAAAGAAGTTTTCGCTTTGGAAAAATTGCTGTTTGTGGGGGAATTAAACGTTTCCCTCTCACGGGAATGACGTTCTCCACTGGTCATCCAACGGAGAAAACAGCATCGTTCTATCTCTCTCCGTCTCTGAGTTATCCCGATTTTTCTGAAGGAAATTGGCGGAGGCGCCTGGTATGAATTTAAACAAGCATTATCTCCGGAACGGTTGGAGTTAGGAAGATGCGGTTTTCACTGCTGCGTAGCATTCGGCAAGCTGCATAATACAGATGCAGTTTCGACCTTCACACTCGATTGGAAAAGAAGTTTTCGCTTTGGAAAAATTGCTGTTTGTGGGGGAATTAAACCTTTTCCTCTCAGGGGAATGACGTTCTCCACTGGTCATCCAACGGAGAAAACAGCATGGTTCTATCTCTCTCCGTCTCTGGGTAATCGTGAGTTTTCTGAAAAAGATTGGCGGAGGCGCCGGGTATGAATTTAAACAAGCATTATCTCCGGAACGGTTGGAGTTAGGAAGACGCGGTTTTCACTGCTGCGTAGCATTCGGCCAGCTGCATAATACAGATGCAGTTTCGACCTTCACACTCGATTGGAAAAGAAGTTTTCGCTTTGGAAAAATTGCTGTTTGTGGAGGAATTAAACGTTTCCCTCTCAGGGGAATGACGTTCTCCACTGGTCATCCAACGGAGGAAACAGCATCGTTCCATCTCTCTCCGTCTCTGAGTAATCGCGATTTTTCTGAAAAAAATTGGCGGAGGCGCCGGGTATGAAATTAAACAAGCAATATCTCCGGAACGGTTGGAGTTAGGAAGATGCGGTTTTCACTGCTGCGTAGCATTCGGCCAGCTGCATAATACAGATGCAGTTTCGACCTTCACACTCGATTGGAAAGGAAGTTTTCGCTTTGGAAAAATTGCTGTTTGTGGGGGAATTAAACGTTTCCCTCTCAGGGGAATGACGTTCTCCACTGGTCATCCAACGGAGGAAACAGCATCGTTCCATCTCTCTCCGTCTCTGAGTAATCGCGATTTTTCTGAAAAAAATTGGCGGAGGCGCCGGGTATGAAATTAAACAAGCAATATCTCCGGAACGGTTGGAGTTAGGAAGATGCGGTTTTCACTGCTGCGTAGCATTCGGCCAGCTGCATAATACAGATGCAGTTTCGACCTTCACACTCGATTGGAAAAGAAGTTTTCGCTTTGGAAAAATTGCTGTTTGTGGGGGAATTAAACGTTTCCCTCTCAGGGGAATGACGTTCTCCACTGGTCATCCAACGGAGGAAACAGCATCGTTCCATCTCTCTCCGTCTCTGAGTAATCGCGATTTTTCTGAAAAAAATTGGCGGAGGCGCCGGGTATGAATTTAAACAAGCATTATCTCCGGAACGGTTGGAGTTAGGAAGACGCGGTTTTCACTGCTGCGTAGCATTCGGCGAGCTGCATAATACAGATGCAGTTTCGACCTTCACACTCGATTGGAAAAGAAGTTTTCGCTTTGGAAAAATTGCTGTTTGTGGGGGAATTAAACGTTTCCCTCTCAGGGGAATGACGTTCTCCACTGGTCATCCAACGGAGAAAACAGCATCGTTCCATCTCTCTCCGTCTCTGAGTAATCGCGATTTTTCTGAAAAAAATTGGCGGAGGCGCCGGGTATGAAATTAAACAAGCAATATCTCCGGAACGGTTGGAGTTAGGAAGATGCGGTTTTCACTGCTGCGTAGCATTCGGCCAGCTGCATAATACAGATGCAGTTTCGACCTTCACACTCGATTGGAAAAGAAGTTTTCGCTTTGGAAAAATTGCTGTTTGTGGGGGAATTAAACGTTTCCCTCTCAGGGGAATGACGTTCTCCACTGGTCATCCAACGGAGGAAACAGCATCGTTCCATCTCTCTCCGTCTCTGAGTAATCGCGATTTTTCTGAAAAAAATTGGCGGAGGCGCCGGGTATGAAATTAAACAAGCAATTTCTCCGGAACGGTTGGAGTTAGGAAGATGCGGTTTTCACTGCTGCGTAGCATTCGGCCAGCTGCATAATACAGATGCAGTTTCGACCTTCACACTCGATTGGAAAAGAAGTTTTCGCTTTGGAAAAATTGCTGTTTGTGGGGGAATTAAACGTTTCCCTCTCAGGGGAATGACGTTCTCCACTGGTCATCCAACGGAGGAAACAGCATCGTTCCATCTCTCTCCGTCTCTGAGTAATAGCGATTTTTCTGAAAGAAATTGGCGGAGGCGCCGGGTATGAATTTAAACAAGCATTATCTCCGGAACGGTTGGAGTTAGGAAGATGCGGTTTTCACTGCTGCGTAGCATTCGGCCAGCTGCATAATACAGATGCAGTTTCGACCTTCACACTCGATTGGAAAAGAAGTTTTCGCTTTGGAAAAATTGCTGTTTGTGGGGGAATTAAACGTTTCCCTCTCAGGAGAATGACGTTCTCCACTGGTCATCCAACGGAGGAAACAGCATCGTTCCATCTCTCTCCGTCTCTGAGTAATCGCGATTTTTCTGAAAAAAATTGGCGGAGGCGCCGGGTATGAAATTAAACAAGCAATATCTCCGGAACGGTTGGAGTTAGGAAGATGCGGTTTTCACTGCTGCGTAGCATTCGGCCAGCTGCATAATACAGATGCAGTTTCGACCTTCACACTCGATTGGAAAAG
This sequence comes from Prosopocoilus inquinatus, assembly GCA_036172665.1. Classification (NCBI taxonomy): domain Eukaryota; kingdom Metazoa; phylum Arthropoda; class Insecta; order Coleoptera; family Lucanidae; genus Prosopocoilus; species Prosopocoilus inquinatus. Next base: position 62,950,780 of record CM069871.1, read on the forward strand.
AAGTTTTCGCTTTGGAAAAATTGCTGTTTGTGGGGGAATTAAACGTTTCCCTCTCAGGGGAATGACGTTCTCCACTGGTCATCCAACGGAGGAAACAGCATCGTTCCATCTCTCTCCGTCTCTGAGTAATAGCGATTTTTCTGAAAGAAATTGGCGGAGGCGCCGGGTATGAATTTAAACAAGCATTATCTCCGGAACGGTTGGAGTTAGGAAGACGCGGTTTTCACTGCTGCGTAGCATTCGGCGAGCTGCATAATACAGATGCAGTTTCGACCTTCACACTCGATTGGAAAAGAAGTTTTCGCTTTGGAAAAATTGCTGTTTGTAGGGGAATTAAACGTTTCCCTCTCAGGGGAATGACGTTCTCCACTGGTCATCCAACGGAGAAAACAGCATCGTTCCATCTCTCTCCGTCTCTGAGTAATCGCGATTTTTCTGAAAAAAATTGGCGGAGGCGCCGGGTATGAATTTAAACAAGCAATATCTCCGGAACGGTTGGAGTTAGGAAGATGCGGTTTTCACTGCTGCGTAGCATTCGGCCAGCTGCATAATACAGATGCAGTTTCGACCTTCACACTCGATTGGAAAAGAAGTTTTCGCTTTGGAAAAGTTGCTGTTTGTGGGGGAATTAAACGTTTCCCTCTCAGGGGAATGACGTTCTCCACTGGTCATCCAACGGAGAAAACAGCATCGTTTCATCTCTCTCCGTCTCTGAGTAATCGCGATTTTTCTGAAAAAAATTGGCGGAGGCGCCGGGTATGAATTTAAACAAGCAATATCTCCGGAACGGTTGGAGTTAGGAAGATGCGGTTTTCACTGCTGCGTAGCATTCGGCCAGCTGCATAATACAGATGCAGTTTCGACCTTCACACTCGATTGGAAAAGAAGTTTTCGCTTTGGAAAAATTGCTGTTTGTGGAGGAATTAAACGTTTCCCTCTCAGGAGAATGACGTTTTTCCACTGGTCATCCAGCGGAGAAAACAGCATCGTTCCATCTCTCTCCGTCTCTGAGTTATCCCGATTTTTCTGAAGGAAATTGGCGGAGGCGCCGGGTATGAATTTAAACAAGCATTATCTCCGGAACGGTTGGAGTTAGGAAGATGTGGTTTTCACTGCTGCGTGTCATTCGACCAGCTGCATAATACAGATGCAGTTTCGACCTTCACACTCGATTGGAAAAGAAGTTTTCGCTTTGGAAAAATTGCTGTTTGTGGGGGAATTAAACGTTTCCCTCTCAGGGGAATGACGTTCTCCACTGGTCATCCAACGGAGAAAACAGCATCGTTCTATCTCTCTCCGTCTCTGAGTAATAGCGATTTTTCTGAAAGAAATTGGCGGAGGCGCCGGGTATGAATTTAAACAAGCATTATCTCCGGAACGGTTGGAGTTAGGAAGACGCGGTTTTCACTGCTGCGTAGCATTCAGCTAGCTGCATAATACAGATGCAGTTTCGACCTTCACACTCGATTGGAAAAGAAGTTTTCGCTTTGGAAAAATTGCTGTTTGTGGGGGAATTAGACGTTTCCCTCTCAGGGGAATGACGTTCTCCACTGGTCATCCAACGGAGAAAACAGCATCGTTCCATCTCTCTCCGTCTCTGAGTAATCGCGATTTTTCTGAAAGAAATTGGCGGAGGCGCCGGGTATGAATTTAAACAAGCATTATCTCCGGAACGGTTGGAGTTAGGAAGATGCGGTTTTCACTGCTGCGTAGCATTCGGCCAGCTGCATAATACAGATGCAGTTTCGACCTTCACACTCGATTGGAAAAGAAGTTTTCGCTTTGGAAAAATTGCTGTTTGTGGGGGAATTAAGCGTTTCCCTCTCAGGGGAATGACGTTCTCCACTGGTCATCCAACGGAGAAAACAGCATCGTTCCATCTCTCTCCGTCTCTGAGTAATCGCGATTTTTCTGAAAGAAATTGGCGGAGGCGCCGGGTATGAATTTAAACAAGCATTATCTCCGGAACGGTTGGAGTTAGGAAGATGCGGTTTTCACTGCTCCGTAGCATTCGGCCAGCTGCATAATACAGATGCAGTTTCGACCTTCACACTCGATTGGAAAAGAAGTTTTCGCTTTGGAAAAATTGCTGTTTGTGGGGGAATTAAACGTTTCCCTCTCAGGGGAATGACGTTCTCCACTGGTCATCCAACGGAGGAAACAGCATCGTTCCATCTCTCTCCGTCTCTGAGTAATCGCGATTTTTCTGAAAAAAATTGGCGGAGGCGCCGGGTATGAAATTAAACAAGCAATATCTCAGGAACGGTTGGAGTTAGGAAGATGCGGTTTTCACTGCTGCGTAGCATTCGGCCAGCTGCATAATACAGATGCAGTTTCGACCTTCACACTCGATTGGAAAGGAAGTTTTCGCTTTGGAAAAATTGCTGTTTGTGGGGGAATTAAACGTTTCCCTCTCAGGGGAATGACGTTCTCCACTGGTCATCCAACGGAGAAAACAGCATCGTTCCATCTCTCTCCGTCTCTGAGTAATCGCGATTTTTCTGAAAAAAATTGGCGGAGGCGCCGGGTATGAAATTAAACAAGCAATATCTCCGGAACGGTTGGAGTTAGGAAGATGTGGTTTTCACTGCTGCGTAGCATTCGGCCAGCTGCATAATACAGATGCAGTTTCGAAATTCACACTCGATTGGAAAAGAAGTTTTCGTATTGGGGAAATTGCTGTTTGTGGGGGGAATTAAACGTTTCCATCTCAGGAGAATGACGTCCTCCACTGGTCATCCAACGGAGAAAACAGCATCGTTCCATCTCTCTCCGTCTCTGAGTAATCGCGATTTTTCTGAAAAAAATTGGCGGAGGCGCCGGGTATGAAATTAAACAAGCAATTTCTCCGGAACGGTTGGAGTTAGGAAGATGCGGTTTTCACTGCTGCGTAGCATTCGGCCAGCTGCATAATACAGATGCAGTTTCGACCTTCACACTCGATTGGAAAAGAAGTTTTCGCTTTGGAAAAATTGCTGTTTGTGGGGGAATTAAACGTTTCCCTCTCAGGGGAATGACGTTCTCCACTGGTCATCCAACGGAGGAAACAGCATCGTTCCATCTCTCTCCGTCTCTGAGTAATCGCGATTTTTCTGAAAAAAATTGGCGGAGGCGCCGGGTATGAAATTAAACAAGCAATTTCTCCGGAACGGTTGGAGTTAGGAAGATGCGGTTTTCACTGCTGCGTAGCATTCGGCCAGCTGCATAATACAGATGCAGTTTCGACCTTCACACTCGATTGGAAAAGAAGTTTTCGCTTTGGAAAAATTGCTGTTTGTGGGGGAATTAAACGTTTCCCTCTCAGGGGAATGACGTTCTCCACTGGTCATCCAACGGAGGAAACAGCATCGTTCCATCTCTCTCCGTCTCTGAGTAATAGCGATTTTTCTGAAAGAAATTGGCGGAGGCGCCGGGTATGAATTTAAACAAGCATTATCTCCGGAACGGTTGGAGTTAGGAAGATGTGGTTTTCACTGCTGCGTAGCATTCGGCCAGCTGCATAATACAGATGCAGTTTCGACCTTCACACTCGATTGGAAAAGAAGTTTTCGCTTTGGAAAAATTGCTGTTTGTGGGGGAATTAAACGTTTCCCTCTCATTAGAATGACGTTTTTCCACTGGTCATCCAGCGGAGAAAACAGCATCGTTCCATCTCTCTCCGTCTCTGAGTTATCCCGATTTTTCTGAAGGAAATTGGCGGAGGCGCCGGGTATGAATTTAAACAAGCATTATCTCCGGAACGGTTGGAGTTAGGAAGATGTGGTTTTCACTGCTGCGTGTCATTCGACCAGCTGCATAATACAGATGCAGTTTCGACCTTCACACTCGATTGGAAAAGAAGTTCTCGCTTTGGAAAAATTGCTGTTTGTGGGGGAATTAAACGTTTCCCTCTCAGGGGAATGACGTTCTCCACTGGTCATCCAACGGAGAAAACAGCATCGTTCCATCTCTCTCCGTCTCTGAGTAATCGCGATTTTTCTGAAAAAAATTGGCGGAGGCGCCGGGTATGAATTTAAACAAGCAATATCTCCGGAACGGTTGGAGTTAGGAAGATGCGGTTTTCACTGCTGCGTAGCATTCGGCCAGCTGCATAATACAGATGCAGTTTCGACCTTCACACTCGATTGGAAAAGAAGTTTTCGCTTTGGAAAAATTGCTGTTTGTGGAGGAATTAAACGTTTCCCTCTCAGGAGAATGACGTTTTTCCACTGGTCATCCAGCGGAGAAAACAGCATCGTTCCATCTCTCTCCGTCTCTGAGTTATCCCGATTTTTCTGAAGGAAATTGGCGGAGGCGCCGGGTATGAATTTAAACAAGCATTATCTCCGGAACGGTTGGAGTTAGGAAGATGTGGTTTTCACTGCTGCGTGTCATTCGACCAGCTGCATAATACAGATGCAGTTTCGACCTTCACACTCGATTGGAAAAGAAGTTTTCGCTTTGGAAAAATTGCTGTTTGTGGGGGAATTAAACGTTTCCCTCTCAGGGGAATGACGTTCTCCACTGGTCATCCAACGGAGGAAACAGCATCGTTCCATCTCTCTCCGTCTCTGAGTAATAGCGATTTTTCTGAAAGAAATTGGCGGAGGCGCCGGGTATGAATTTAAACAAGCATTATCTCCGGAACGGTTGGAGTTAGGAAGATGTGGTTTTCACTGCTGCGTAGCATTCGGCCAGCTGCATAATACAGATGCAGTTTCGACCTTCACACTCGATTGGAAAAGAAGTTTTCGCTTTGGAAAAATTGCTGTTTGTGGAGGAATTAAACGTTTCCCTCTCATTAGAATGACGTTTTTCCACTGGTCATCCAGCGGAGAAAACAGCATCGTTCCATCTCTCTCCGTCTCTGAGTTATCCCGATTTTTCTGAAGGAAATTGGCGGAGGCGCCGGGTATGAATTTAAACAAGCATTATCTCCGGAACGGTTGGAGTTAGGAAGATGTGGTTTTCACTGCTGCGTGTCATTCGACCAGCTGCATAATACAGATGCAGTTTCGACCTTCACACTCGATTGGAAAAGAAGTTCTCGCTTTGGAAAAATTGCTGTTTGTGGGGGAATTAAACGTTTCCCTCTCAGGGGAATGACGTTCTCCACTGGTCATCCAACGGAGAAAACAGCATCGTTTCATCTCTCTCCGTCTCTGAGTAATCGCGATTTTTCTGAAAAAAATTGGCGGAGGCGCCGGGTATGAATTTAAACAAGCAATATCTCCGGAACGGTTGGAGTTAGGAAGATGCGGTTTTCACTGCTGCGTAGCATTCGGCCAGCTGCATAATACAGATGCAGTTTCGACCTTCACACTCGATTGGAAAAGAAGTTTTCGCTTTGGAAAAATTGCTGTTTGTGGAGGAATTAAACGTTTCCCTCTCAGGAGAATGACGTTTTTCCACTGGTCATCCAGCGGAGAAAACAGCATCGTTCCATCTCTCTCCGTCTCTGAGTTATCCCGATTTTTCTGAAGGAAATTGGCGGAGGCGCCGGGTATGAATTTAAACAAGCATTATCTCCGGAACGGTTGGATTTAGGAAGATGTGGTTTTCACTGCTGCGTGTCATTCGACCAGCTGCATAATACAGATGCAGTTTCGACCTTCACACTCGATTGGAAAAGAAGTTTTCGCTTTGGAAAAATTGCTGTTTGTGGGGGAATTAAACGTTTCCCTCTCAGGGGAATGACGTTCTCCACTGGTCATCCAACGGAGAAAACAGCATCGTTCTATCTCTCTCCGTCTCTGAGTAATAGCGATTTTTCTGAAAGAAATTGGCGGAGGCGCCGGGTATGAATTTAAACAAGCATTATCTCCGGAACGGTTGGAGTTAGGAAGACGCGGTTTTCACTGCTGCGTAGCATTCAGCTAGCTGCATAATACAGATGCAGTTTCGACCTTCACACTCGATTGGAAAAGAAGTTTTCGCTTTGGAAAAATTGCTGTTTGTGGGGGAATTAGACGTTTCCCTCTCAGGGGAATGACGTTCTCCACTGGTCATCCAACGGAGAAAACAGCATCGTTCCATCTCTCTCCGTCTCTGAGTAATCGCGATTTTTCTGAAAGAAATTGGCGGAGGCGCCGGGTATGAATTTAAACAAGCATTATCTCCGGAACGGTTGGAGTTAGGAAGATGCGGTTTTCACTGCTGCGTAGCATTCGGCCAGCTGCATAATACAGATGCAGTTTCGACCTTCACACTCGATTGGAAAAGAAGTTTTCGCTTTGGAAAAATTGCTGTTTGTGGGGGAATTAAGCGTTTCCCTCTCAGGGGAATGACGTTCTCCACTGGTCATCCAACGGAGAAAACAGCATCGTTCCATCTCTCTCCGTCTCTGAGTAATCGCGATTTTTCTGAAAGAAATTGGCGGAGGCGCCGGGTATGAATTTAAACAAGCATTATCTCCGGAACGGTTGGAGTTAGGAAGATGCGGTTTTCACTGCTCCGTAGCATTCGGCCAGCTGCATAATACAGATGCAGTTTCGACCTTCACACTCGATTGGAAAAGAAGTTTTCGCTTTGGAAAAATTGCTGTTTGTGGGGGAATTAAACGTTTCCCTCTCAGGGGAATGACGTTCTCCACTGGTCATCCAACGGAGGAAACAGCATCGTTCCATCTCTCTCCGTCTCTGAGTAATCGCGATTTTTCTGAAAAAAATTGGCGGAGGCGCCGGGTATGAAATTAAACAAGCAATATCTCAGGAACGGTTGGAGTTAGGAAGATGCGGTTTTCACTGCTGCGTAGCATTCGGCCAGCTGCATAATACAGATGCAGTTTCGACCTTCACACTCGATTGGAAAGGAAGTTTTCGCTTTGGAAAAATTGCTGTTTGTGGGGGAATTAAACGTTTCCCTCTCAGGGGAATGACGTTCTCCACTGGTCATCCAACGGAGAAAACAGCATCGTTCCATCTCTCTCCGTCTCTGAGTAATCGCGATTTTTCTGAAAAAAATTGGCGGAGGCGCCGGGTATGAAATTAAACAAGCAATATCTCCGGAACGGTTGGAGTTAGGAAGATGTGGTTTTCACTGCTGCGTAGCATTCGGCCAGCTGCATAATACAGATGCAGTTTCGAAATTCACACTCGATTGGAAAAGAAGTTTTCGTATTGGGGAAATTGCTGTTTGTGGGGGGAATTAAACGTTTCCATCTCAGGAGAATGACGTCCTCCACTGGTCATCCAACGGAGAAAACAGCATCGTTCCATCTCTCTCCGTCTCTGAGTAATCGCGATTTTTCTGAAAAAAATTGGCGGAGGCGCCGGGTATGAAATTAAACAAGCAATTTCTCCGGAACGGTTGGAGTTAGGAAGATGCGGTTTTCACTGCTGCGTAGCATTCGGCCAGCTGCATAATACAGATGCAGTTTCGACCTTCACACTCGATTGGAAAAGAAGTTTTCGCTTTGGAAAAATTGCTGTTTGTGGGGGAATTAAACGTTTCCCTCTCAGGGGAATGACGTTCTCCACTGGTCATCCAACGGAGGAAACAGCATCGTTCCATCTCTCTCCGTCTCTGAGTAATCGCGATTTTTCTGAAAAAAATTGGCGGAGGCGCCGGGTATGAAATTAAACAAGCAATTTCTCCGGAACGGTTGGAGTTAGGAAGATGCGGTTTTCACTGCTGCGTAGCATTCGGCCAGCTGCATAATACAGATGCAGTTTCGACCTTCACACTCGATTGGAAAAGAAGTTTTCGCTTTGGAAAAATTGCTGTTTGTGGGGGAATTAAACGTTTCCCTCTCAGGGGAATGACGTTCTCCACTGGTCATCCAACGGAGGAAACAGCATCGTTCCATCTCTCTCCGTCTCTGAGTAATAGCGATTTTTCTGAAAGAAATTGGCGGAGGCGCCGGGTATGAATTTAAACAAGCATTATCTCCGGAACGGTTGGAGTTAGGAAGATGTGGTTTTCACTGCTGCGTAGCATTCGGCCAGCTGCATAATACAGATGCAGTTTCGACCTTCACACTCGATTGGAAAAGAAGTTTTCGCTTTGGAAAAATTGCTGTTTGTGGAGGAATTAAACGTTTCCCTCTCATTAGAATGACGTTTTTCCACTGGTCATCCAGCGGAGAAAACAGCATCGTTCCATCTCTCTCCGTCTCTGAGTTATCCCGATTTTTCTGAAGGAAATTGGCGGAGGCGCCGGGTATGAATTTAAACAAGCATTATCTCCGGAACGGTTGGAGTTAGGAAGATGTGGTTTTCACTGCTGCGTGTCATTCGACCAGCTGCATAATACAGATGCAGTTTCGACCTTCACACTCGATTGGAAAAGAAGTTCTCGCTTTGGAAAAATTGCTGTTTGTGGGGGAATTAAACGTTTCCCTCTCAGGGGAATGACGTTCTCCACTGGTCATCCAACGGAGAAAACAGCATCGTTCCATCTCTCTCCGTCTCTGAGTAATCGCGATTTTTCTGAAAGAAATTGGCGGAGGCGCCGGGTATGAATTTAAACAAGCATTATCTCCGAAACGGTTGGAGTTAGGAAGATGCGGTTTTCACTGCTGCGTAGCATTCGGCCAGCTGCATAATACAGATGCAGTTTCGACCTTCACACTCGATTGGAAAAGAAGTTTTCGCTTTGGAAAAATTGCTGTTTGTGGGGGAATTAAGCGTTTCCCTCTCAGGGGAATGACGTTCTCCACTGGTCATCTAACGGAGAAAACAGCATCGTTCCATCTCTCTCCGTCTCTGAGTAATAGCGATTTTTCTGAAAGAAATTGGCGGAGGCGCCGGGTATGAATTTAAACAAGCATTATCTCCGGAACGGTTGGAGTTAGGAAGATGCGGTTTTCACTGCTACGTAGCATTCGGCCAGCTGCATAATACAGATGCAGTTTCGACCTTCACACTCGATTGGAAAAGAAGTTTTCGCTTTGGAAAAATTGCTGTTTGTGGGGGAATTAAACGTTTCCCTCTCAGGGGAATGACGTTCTCCACTGGTCATCCAACGGAGGAAACAGCATCGTTCCATCTCTCTCCGTCTCTGAGTAATCGCGATTTTTCTGAAAAAAATTGGCGGAGGCGCCGGGTATGAAATTAAACAAGCAATATCTCCGGAACGGTTGGAGTTAGGAAGATGCGGTTTTCACTGCTGCGTAGCATTCGGCCAGCTGCATAATACAGATGCAGTTTCGACCTTCACACTCGATTGGAAAAGAAGTTTTCGCTTTGGAAAAATTGCTGTTTGTGGGGGAATTAAACGTTTCCCTCTCAGGGGAATGACGTTCTCCACTGGTCATCCAACGGAGGAAACAGCATCGTTCCATCTCTCTCCGTCTCTGAGTAATCGCGATTTTTCTGAAAGAAATTGGCGGAGGCGCCGGGTATGAATTTAAACAAGCATTATCTCCGGAACGGTTGGAGTTAGGAAGATGCGGTTTTCACTGCTGCGTAGCATTCGGCCAGCTGCATAATACAGATGCAGTTTCGACCTTCACACTCGATAGGAAAAGAAGTTTTCGCTTTGGATAAATTGCTGTTTGTGGGGGAATTAAACGTTTCCCTCTCAGGAGAATGACGTTCTCCACTGGTCATCTAACGGAGAAAACAGCATCGTTCTATCTCTCTCTGTCTATGAATAATCGCGATTTTACTGAAAGAAATTGGCGGAGGCGCCGGGTATGAATTTAAACAAGATATTGCTTGTTTAAATTTTTGCACGAACACTCGCATGAGCACTCGCACGAACATTCGCACGAGCACTCGCACGAGCACTTTTACGAGCATTCGCACGAGAACTCGCACGAGCACTCACACGAACATTCGCACGAGCACTTGCACGAACATTCTCACGAGCACTTGCACGAACACCCGCACGAGCACTCGCACGAGCACTCGCATGAGCACTCGCACGAGCAATCGCATGAACATTCGCACGAGCACTCGCACGAGCACGAGCACTGGCACAAACATTCGCACGAGCTGCATAATATAGATGCATTTTCGCTCTTCACACTCGATAGGAAAAGAAGTTTTCGCTTTGGAAAAATTGCTGTTTGTGGGGGAATTAAACGTTTCCCTCTCAGGGGAATGACGTTCTCCACTGGTCATCCAACGGAGAAAACAGCATCGTTCCATCTCTCTCCGTCTCTGAGTAATAGCGATTTTTCTGAAAGAAATTGGCGGAGGCGCCGGGTATGAATTTTAACAAGCATTATCTCCGGAACGGTTGGAGTTAGGAAGATGCGGTTTTCACTGCTGCGTAGCATTCGGCCAGCTGCATAATACAGATGCAGTTTCGACCTTCACACTCGATTGGAAAAGAAGTTTTCGCTTTGGAAAAATTGCTGTTTGTGGGGGAATTAAACGTTTCCCTCTCAGGGGAATGACGTTCTCCACTGGTCATCCAACGGAGAAAACAGCATCGTTCCATCTCTCTCCGTCTCTGAGTAATCGCGATTTTTCTGAAAAAAATTGGCGGAGGCGCCGGGTATGAAATTAAACAAGCAATATCTCCGGAACGGTTGGAGTTAGGAAGATGCGGTTTTCACTGCTGCGTAGCATTCGGCCAGCTGCATAATACAGATGCAGTTTCGACCTTCACACTCGATTGGAAAAGAAGTTTTCGCTTTGGAAAAATTGCTGTTTGTGGGGGAATTAAACGTTTCCCTCTCAGGGGAATGACGTTCTCCACTGGTCATCCAACGGAGAAAACAGCATCGTTCCATCTCTCTCCGTCTCTGAGTAATCGCGATTTTTCTGAAAAAAATTGGCGGAGGCGCCGGGTATGAAATTAAACAAGCAATATCTCCGGAACGGTTGGAGTTAGGAAGATGCGGTTTTCACTGCTGCGTAGCATTCGGCCAGCTGCATAATACAGATGCAGTTTCGACCTTCACACTCGATTGGAAAAGAAGTTTTCGCTTTGGAAAAATTGCTGTTTGTGGGGGAATTAAGCGTTTCCCTCTCAGGGGAATGACGTTCTCCACTGGTCATCCAACGGAGAAAACAGCATCGTTCTATCTCTCTCCGTCTCTGAGTAATCGCGATTTTTCTGAAAGAAATTGGCGGAGGCGCCGGGTATGAATTTAAACAAGCATTATCTCCGGAACGGTTGGAGTTAGGAAGATGCGGTTTTCACTGCTACGTAGCATTCGGCCAGCTGCATAATACAGATGCAGTTTCGACCTTCACACTCGATTGGAAAAGAAGTTTTCGCTTTGGAAAAATTGCTGTTTGTGGGGGAATTAAACGTTTCCCTCTCAGGGGAATGACGTTCTCCACTGGTCATCCAACGGAGGAAACAGCATCGTTCCATCTCTCTCCGTCTCTGAGTAATCGCGATTTTTCTGAAAAAAATTGGCGGAGGCGCCGGGTATGAATTTAAACAAGCAATATCTCCGGAACGGTTGGAGTTAGGAAGATGCGGTTTTCACTGCTGCGTAGCATTCGGCCAGCTGCATAATACAGATGCAGTTTCGACCTTCACACTCGATTGGAAAGGAAGATTTCGCTTTGGAAAAATTGCTGTTTGTGGGGGAATTAAACGTTTCCCTCTCAGGGGAATGACGTTCTCCACTGGTCATCCAACGGAGGAAACAGCATCGTTCCATCTCTCTCCGTCTCTGAGTAATCGCGATTTTTCTGAAAAAAATTGGCGGAGGCGCCGGGTATGAAATTAAACAAGCAATATCTCCGGAACGGTTGGAGTTAGGAAGATGCGGTTTTCACTGCTGCGTAGCATTCGGCCAGCTGCATAATACAGATGCAGTTTCGACCTTCACACTCGATTGGAAAAGAAGTTTTCGCTTTGGAAAAATTGCTGTTTGTGGGGGAATTAAACGTTTCCCTCTCAGGGGAATGACGTTCTCCACTGGTCATCCAACGGAGGAAACAGCATCGTTCCATCTCTCTCCGTCTCTGAGTAATCGCGATTTTTCTGAAAAAAATTGGCGGAGGCGCCGGGTATGAATTTAAACAAGCAATATCTCCGGAACGGTTGGAGTTAGGAAGATGCGGTTTTCACTGCTGCGTAGCATTCGGCCAGCTGCATAATACAGATGCAGTTTCGACCTTCACACTCGATTGGAAAAGAAGTTTTCGCTTTGGAAAAATTGCTGTTTGTGGGGGAATTAAACGTTTCCCTCTCAGGGGAATGACGTTCTCCACTGGTCATCCAACGGAGGAAACAGCATCGTTCCATCTCTCTCCGTCTCTGAGTAATCGCGATTTTTCTGAAAAAAATTGGCGGAGGCGCCGGGTATGAAATTAAACAAGCAATATCTCCGGAACGGTTGGAGTTAGGAAGATGCGGTTTTCACTGCTGCGTAGCATTCGGCCAGCTGCATAATACAGATGCAGTTTCGACCTTCACACTCGATTGGAAAAGAAGTTTTCGCTTTGGAAAAATTGCTGTTTGTGGGGGAATTAAACGTTTCCCTCTCAGGGGAATGACGTTCTCCACTGGTCATCCAACGGAGGAAACAGCATCGTTCCATCTCTCTCCGTCTCTGAGTAATCGCGATTTTTCTGAAAAAAATTGGCGGAGGCGCCGGGTATGAATTTAAACAAGCATTATCTCCGGAACGGTTGGAGTTAGGAAGACGCGGTTTTCACTGCTGCGTAGCATTCGGCGAGCTGCATAATACAGATGCAGTTTCGACCTTCACACTCGATTGGAAAAGAAGTTTTCGCTTTGGAAAAATTGCTGTTTGTGGGGGAATTAAGCGTTTCCCTCTCAGGGGAATGACGTTCTCCACTGGTCATCCAACGGAGAAAACAGCATCGTTCCATCTCTCTCCGTCTCTGAGTAATAGCGATTTTTCTGAAAGAAATTGGCGGAGGCGCCGGGTATGAATTTAAACAAGCATTATCTCCGGAACGGTTGGAGTTAGGAAGATGCGGTTTTCACTGCTGCGTAGCATTCGGCCAGCTGCATAATACAGATGCAGTTTCGACCTTCACACTCGATTGGAAAAGAAGTTTTCGCTTTGGAAAAATTGCTGTTTGTGGGGGAATTAAACGTTTCCCTCTCAGGGGAATGACGTTCTCCACTGGTCATCCAACGGAGGAAACAGCATCGTTCCATCTCTCTCCGTCTCTGAGTAATCGCGATTTTTCTGAAAAAAATTGGCGGAGGCGCCGGGTATGAATTTAAACAAGCAATATCTCCGGAACGGTTGGAGTTAGGAAGATGCGGTTTTCACTGCTGCGTAGCATTCGGCCAGCTGCATAATACAGATGCAGTTTCGACCTTCACACTCGATTGGAAAGGAAGTTTTCGCTTTGGAAAAATTGCTGTTTGTGGGGGAATTAAACGTTTCCCTCTCAGGGGAATGACGTTCTCCACTGGTCATCCAACGGAGGAAACAGCATCGTTCCATCTCTCTCCGTCTCTGAGTAATCGCGATTTTTCTGAAAAAAATTGGCGGAGGCGCCGGGTATGAAATTAAACAAGCAATATCTCCGGAACGGTTGGAGTTAGGAAGATGCGGTTTTCACTGCTGCGTAGCATTCGGCCAGCTGCATAATACAGATGCAGTTTCGACCTTCACACTCGATTGGAAAAGAAGTTTTCGCTTTGGAAAAATTGCTGTTTGTGGGGGAATTAAACGTTTCCCTCTCAGGAGAATGACGTTCTCCACTGGTCATCCAACGGAGAAAACAGCATCGTTCTATCTCTCTCTGTCTATGAATAATCGCGATTTTACTGAAAGAAATTGGCGGAGGCGCCGGGTATGAATTTAAACAAGATATTGCTTGTTTAAATTTTTGCACGAACACTCGCATGAGCACTCGCACGAACATTCGCACGAGCACTCGCACGAGCACTCTTACGAGCATTCGCACGAGAACTCGCACGAGCACTCACACGAACATTCGCACGAGCACTTGCACGAACATTCGCACGAGCACTTGCACGAACACCCGCACGAGCACTCGCACGAGCACTCGCATGAGCACTCGCACGAGCAATCGCATGAACATTCGCACGAGCACTCGCACGAGCACGAGCACTGGCACAAACATTCGCACGAGCTGCATAATACAGATGCAGTTTCGCTCTTCACACTCGATAGGAAAAGAAGTTTTCGCTTTGGAAAAATTGCTGTTTGTGGGGGAATTAAACGTTTCCCTCTCAGGAGAATGACGTTCTCCACTGGTCATCCAACGGAGGAAACAGCATCGTTCCATCTCTCTCCGTCTCTGAGTAATCGCGATTTTTCTGAAAAAATTGGCGGAGGCGCCGGGTATGAAATTAAACAAGCATTATCTCCGGAACGGTTGGAGTTAGGAAGATGCGGTTTTCACTGCTGCGTAGCATTCGGCCAGCTGCATAATACAGATGCAGTTTCGACCTTCACACTCGATTGGAAAAGAAGTTTTCGCTTTGGAAAAATTGCTGTTTGTGGGGGAATTAAACGTTTCCCTCTCAGGGGAATGACGTTCTCCACTGGTCATCCAACGGAGGAAACAGCATCGTTCCATCTCTCTCCGTCTCTGAGTAATAGCGATTTTTCTGAAAGAAATTGGCGGAGGCGCCGGGTATGAATTTAAACAAGCATTATCTCCGGAACGGTTGGAGTTAGGAAGACGCGGTTTTCACTGCTGCGTAGCATTCGGCGAGCTGCATAATACAGATGCAGTTTCGACCTTCACACTCGATTGGAAAAGAAGTTCTCGCTTTGGAAAAATTGCTGTTTGTGGGAGAATTAAACCTTTTCCTCTCAGGGGAATGACGTTCTCCACTGGTCATCCAACGGAGGAAACAGCATCGTTCCATCTCTCTCCGTCTCTGAGTAATCGCGATTTTTCTGAAAAAAATTGGCGGAGGCGCCGGGTATGAAATTAAACAAGCATTATCTCCGGAACGGTTGGAGTTAGGAAGATGCGGTTTTCACTGCTGCGTAGCATTCGGCCAGCTGCATAATACAGATGCAGTTTCGACCTTCACACTCGATTGGAAAGGAAGTTTTCGCTTTGGAGAAATTGCTGTTTGTGGGGGAATTAAACGTTTCCCTCTCAGGAGAATGACGTTCTCTACTGGTCATCCAACGGAGAAAACAGCATCGTTCCATCTCTCTCCATCTCTGAGTAATCGCGATTTTTCTGAAAAAAATTGGCGGACGCGCCGGGTATGAATTTAAACAAGCAATATCTCCGGAACGGTTGGAGTTAGGAAGATGTGGTTTTCACTGCTGCGTAGCATTCGGCCAGCTGCATAATACAGATGCAGTTTCGACCTTCACACTCGATTGGAAAAGAAGTTTTCGCTTTGGAAAAGTTGCTGTTTGTGGGGGGAATTAAACGTTTCCATCTCAGGAGAATGACGTCCTCCACTGGTCATCCAACGGAGAAAACAGCATCGTTCCATCTCTCTCCGTCTCTGAGTAATCGCGATTTTTCTGAAAAAAATTGGCGGAGGCGCCGGGTATGAAATTAAACAAGCAATATCTCCGGAACGGTTGGAGTTAGGAAGACGCGGTTTTCACTGCTGCGTAGCATTCGGCCAGCTGCATAATACAGATGCAGTTTCGACCTTCACACTCGATTGGAAAAGAAGTTTTCGCTTTGGAAAACTTGCTGTTTGTGGGGTAATTAAACGTTTCCCTCTCAGGGGAATGACGTTCTCCACTGGTCATCCAACGGAGGAAACAGCATCGTTCCATCTCTCTCCGTCTCTGAGTAATCGCGATTTTTCTGAAAAAAATTGGCGGAGGCGCCGGGTATGAAATTAAACAAGCATTATCTCCGGAACGGTTGGAGTTAGGAAGATGCGGTTTTCAATGCTGCGTAGCATTCGGCCAGCTGCATAATACAGATGCAGTTTCGACCTTCACATTCGATTGGAAAAGAAGTTTTCGCTTTGGAAAAATTGCTGTTTGTGGGGGAATTAAACGTTTCCCTCTCAGGGGAATGACGTTCTCCACTGGTCATCCAACGGAGGAAACAGCATCGTTCCATCTCTCTCCGTCTCTGAGTAATCGCGATTTTTCTGAAAAAAATTGGCGGAGGCGCCGGGTATGAAATTAAACAAGCAATATCTCCGGAACGGTTGGAGTTAGGAAGATGCGGTTTTCACTGCTGCGTAGCATTCGGCCAGCTGCATAATACAGATGCAGTTTCGACCTTCACACTCGATTGGAAAAGAAGTTTTCGCTTTGGAAAAGTTGCTGTTTGTGGGGGAATTAAACGTTTCCCTCTCAGGGGAATGACGTTCTCCACTGGCCATCCAGCGGAGAAAACAGCATCGTTCCATCTCTCTCCGTCTCTGAGTTATCCCGATTTTTCTGAAGGAAATTGGCGGAGGCGCCGGGTATGAATTTAAACAAGCATTATCTCCGGAACGGTTGGAGTTAGGAAGACGCGGTTTTCACTGCTGCGTAGCATTCGGCCAGCTGCATAATACAGATGCAGTTTCGACCTTCACACTCGATTGGAAAAGAAGTTTTCGCTTTGGAAAAATTGCTGTTTGTGGGGGAATTAAACGTTTCCCTCTCAGGGGAATGACGTTCTCCACTGGTCATCCAACGGAGGAAACAGCATCCTTCCATCTCTCTAAGTCTCTGAGTAATAGCGATTTTTCTGAAAGAAATTGGCGGAGGCGCCGGGTATGAATTTAAACAAGCATTATCTCCGAAACGGTTGGAGTTAGGAAGACGCGGTTTTCACTGCTGCGTAGCATTCGGCCAGCTGCATAATACAGATGCAGTTTCGACCTTCACACTCGATTGGAAAAGAAGTTTTCGCTTTGGAAAAATTGCTGTTTGTGGGGGAATTAAACGTTTCCCTCTCAGGGGAATGACGTTCTCCACTGGTCATCCAACGGAGAAAACAGCATCGTTCCATCTCTCTCCGTCTCTGAGTAATCGCGATTTTTCTGAAAAAAATTGGCGGAGGCGCCGGGTATGAAATTAAACAAGCAATATCTCCGGAACGGTTGGAGTTAGGAAGATGCGGTTTTCACTGCTGCGTAGCATTCGGCCAGCTGCATGATACGGATGCAGTTTCGACCTTCACACTCGATTAGAAAAGAAGTTTTCGCTTTGGAAAAATTGCTGTTTGTGGGGGAATTAAACGTTTCCCTCTCAGGGGAATGACGTTCTCCACTGGTCATCCAACGGAGGAAACAGCATCGTTCCATCTCTCTCCGTCTCTGAGTAATCGCGATTTTTCTGAAAGAAATTGGCGGAGGCGCCGGGTATGAATTTAAACAAGCATTATCTCCGGAACGGTTGGAGTTAGGAAGATGCGGTTTTCACTGCTGCGTAGCATTCGGCCAGCTGCATAATACAGATGCAGTTTCGACCTTCACACTCGATTGGAAAAGAAGTTTTCGCTTTGGAAAAGTTGCTGTTTGTGGGGGAATTAAACGTTTCCCTCTCAGGGGAATGACGTTCTCCACTGGCCATCCAGCGGAGAAAACAGCATCGTTCCATCTCTCTCCGTCTCTGAGTTATCCCGATTTTTCTGAAGGAAATTGGCGGAGGCGCCGGGTATGAATTTAAACAAGCATTATCTCCGGAACGGTTGGAGTTAGGAAGACGCGGTTTTCACTGCTGCGTAGCATTCGGCCAGCTGCATAATACAGATGCAGTTTCGACCTTCACACTCGATTGGAAAAGAAGTTTTCGCTTTGGAAAAATTGCTGTTTGTGGGGGAATTAAACGTTTCCCTCTCAGGGGAATGACGTTCTCCACTGGTCATCCAACGGAGGAAACAGCATCCTTCCATCTCTCTAAGTCTCTGAGTAATAGCGATTTTTCTGAAAGAAATTGGCGGAGGCGCCGGGTATGAATTTAAACAAGCATTATCTCCGAAACGGTTGGAGTTAGGAAGACGCGGTTTTCACTGCTGCGTAGCATTCGGCCAGCTGCATAATACAGATGCAGTTTCGACCTTCACACTCGATTGGAAAAGAAGTTTTCGCTTTGGAAAAATTGCTGTTTGTGGGGGAATTAAACGTTTCCCTCTCAGGGGAATGACGTTCTCCACTGGTCATCCAACGGAGAAAACAGCATCGTTCCATCTCTCTCCGTCTCTGAGTAATCGCGATTTTTCTGAAAAAAATTGGCGGAGGCGCCGGGTATGAAATTAAACAAGCAATATCTCCGGAACGGTTGGAGTTAGGAAGATGCGGTTTTCACTGCTGCGTAGCATTCGGCCAGCTGCATGATACGGATGCAGTTTCGACCTTCACACTCGATTGGAAAAGAAGTTTTCGCTTTGGAAAAATTGCTGTTTGTGGGGGAATTAAACGTTTCCCTCTCAGGGGAATGACGTTCTCCACTGGTCATCCAACGGAGGAAACAGCATCGTTCCATCTCTCTCCGTCTCTGAGTAATCGCGATTTTTCTGAAAGAAATTGGCGGAGGCGCCGGGTATGAATTTAAACAAGCATTATCTCCGGAACGGTTGGAGTTAGGAAGATGCGGTTTTCACTGCTGCGTAGCATTCGGCCAGCTGCATAATACAGATGCAGTTTCGACCTTCACACTCGATTGGAAAAGAAGTTTTCGCTTTGGAAAAATTGCTGTTTGTGGGGGAATTAAACGTTTCCCTCTCAGGGGAATGACGTTCTCCACTGGTCATCCAACGGAGGAAACAGCATCGTTCTATCTCTCTCCGTCTATGAGTAATAGCGATTTTTCTGAAAGAAATTGGCGGAGGCGCCGGGTATGAATTTAAACAAGCATTATCTCCGGAACGGTTGGAGTTAGGAAGACGCGGTTTTCACTGCTGCGTAGCATTCGGCCAGCTGCATAATACAGATGCAGTTTCGACCTTCACACTCGATAGGAAAAGAAGTTTTCGCTTTGGATAAATTGCTGTTTGTGGGGGAATTAAACGTTTCCCTCTCAGGAGAATGACGTTCTCCACTGGTCATCCAACGGAGAAAACAGCATCGTTCTATCTCTCTCTGTCTATGAATAATCGCGATTTTACTGAAAGAAATTGGCGGAGGCGCCGGGTATGAATTTAAACAAGATATTGCTTGTTTAAATTTTTGCACGAACACTCGCATGAGCACTCGCACGAACATTCGCACGAGCACTCGCACGAGCACTCTTACGAGCATTCGCACGAGAACTCGCACGAGCACTCACACGAACATTCGCACGAGCACTTGCACGAACACCCGCGCGAGCACTCGCACGAGCACTCGCATGAGCACTCGCACGAGCAATCGCATGAACATTCGCACGAGCACTCGCACGAGCACGAGCACTGGCACAAACATTCGCACGAGCTGCATAATACAGATGCAGTTTCGACCTTCACACTCGATAGGAAAAGAAGTTTTCGCTTTGGAAAAATTGCTGTTTGTGGGGGAATTAAACGTTTCCCTCTCAGGGGAATGACGTTCTCCACTGGTCATCCAACGGAGGAAACAGCATCGTTCCATCTCTCTCCGTCTCTGAGTAATCGCGATTTTTCTTAAAGAAATTGGCGGAGGCGCCGGGTATGAATTTAAACAAGCATTATCTCCGGAACGGTTGGAGTTAGGAAGATGCGGTTTTCACTGCTGCGTAGCATTCGGCCAGCTGCATAATACAGATGCAGTTTCGACCTTCACACTCGATTGGAAAAGAAGTTTTCGCTTTGGAAAAATTGCTGTTTGTGGGGGAATTAAACGTTTCCCTCTCAGGGGAATGACGTTCTCCACTGGTCATCCAACGGAGGAAACAGCATCGTTCCATCTCTCTCCGTCTCTGAGTAATCGCGATTTTTCTGAAAAAAATTGGCGGAGGCGCCGGGTATGAAATTAAACAAGCAATATCTCCGGAACGGTTGGAGTTAGGAAGATGCGGTTTTCACTGCTGCGTAGCATTCGGCCAGCTGCATAATACAGATGCAGTTTCGACCTTCACACTCGATTGGAAAAGAAGTTTTCGCTTTGGAAAAATTGCTGTTTGTGGGGGAATTAAACGTTTCCCTCTCAGGGGAATGACGTTCTCCACTGGTCATCCAACGGAGAAAACAGCATCGTTCTATCTCTCTCTGTCTATGAATAATCGCGATTTTACTGAAAGAAATTGGCGGAGGCGCCGGGTATGAATTTAAACAAGATATTGCTTGTTTAAATTTTTGCACGAACACTCGCATGAGCACTCGCACGAACATTCGCACGAGCACTCGCACGAGCACTCTTACGAGCATTCGCACGAGAACTCGCACGAGCACTCACACGAACATTCGCACGAGCACTTGCACGAACATTCGCACGAGCACTTGCACGAACACCCGCACGAGCACTCGCACGAGCACTCGCATGAGCACTCGCACGAGCAATCGCATGAACATTCGCACGAGCACTCGCACGAGCACGAGCACTGGCACAAACATTCGCACGAGCTGCATAATACAGATGCAGTTTCGCTCTTCACACTCGATAGGAAAAGAAGTTTTCGCTTTGGAAAAATTGCTGTTTGTGGGGGAATTAAACGTTTCCCTCTCAGGAGAATGACGTTCTCCACTGGTCATCCAACGGAGGAAACAGCATCGTTCCATCTCTCTCCGTCTCTGAGTAATCGCGATTTTTCTGAAAAAATTGGCGGAGGCGCCGGGTATGAAATTAAACAAGCATTATCTCCGGAACGGTTGGAGTTAGGAAGATGCGGTTTTCACTGCTGCGTAGCATTCGGCCAGCTGCATAATACAGATGCAGTTTCGACCTTCACACTCGATTGGAAAAGAAGTTTTCGCTTTGGAAAAATTGCTGTTTGTGGGGGAATTAAACGTTTCCCTCTCAGGGGAATGACGTTCTCCACTGGTCATCCAACGGAGGAAACAGCATCGTTCCATCTCTCTCCGTCTCTGAGTAATAGCGATTTTTCTGAAAGAAATTGGCGGAGGCGCCGGGTATGAATTTAAACAAGCATTATCTCCGGAACGGTTGGAGTTAGGAAGACGCGGTTTTCACTGCTGCGTAGCATTCGGCGAGCTGCATAATACAGATGCAGTTTCGACCTTCACACTCGATTGGAAAAGAAGTTCTCGCTTTGGAAAAATTGCTGTTTGTGGGAGAATTAAACCTTTTCCTCTCAGGGGAATGACGTTCTCCACTGGTCATCCAACGGAGGAAACAGCATCGTTCCATCTCTCTCCGTCTCTGAGTAATCGCGATTTTTCTGAAAAAAATTGGCGGAGGCGCCGGGTATGAAATTAAACAAGCATTATCTCCGGAACGGTTGGAGTTAGGAAGATGCGGTTTTCACTGCTGCGTAGCATTCGGCCAGCTGCATAATACAGATGCAGTTTCGACCTTCACACTCGATTGGAAAGGAAGTTTTCGCTTTGGAGAAATTGCTGTTTGTGGGGGAATTAAACGTTTCCCTCTCAGGAGAATGACGTTCTCTACTGGTCATCCAACGGAGAAAACAGCATCGTTCCATCTCTCTCCATCTCTGAGTAATCGCGATTTTTCTGAAAAAAATTGGCGGACGCGCCGGGTATGAATTTAAACAAGCAATATCTCCGGAACGGTTGGAGTTAGGAAGATGTGGTTTTCACTGCTGCGTAGCATTCGGCCAGCTGCATAATACAGATGCAGTTTCGAAATTCACACTCGATTGGAAAAGAAGTTTTCGTATTGGGGAAATTGCTGTTTGTGGGGGGAATTAAACGTTTCCATCTCAGGAGAATGACGTCCTCCACTGGTCATCCAACGGAGAAAACAGCATCGTTCCATCTCTCTCCGTCTCTGAGTAATCGCGATTTTTCTGAAAAAAATTGGCGGAGGCGCCGGGTATGAAATTAAACAAGCAATATCTCCGGAACGGTTGGAGTTAGGAAGACGCGGTTTTCACTGCTGCGTAGCATTCGGCCAGCTGCATAATACAGATGCAGTTTCGACCTTCACACTCGATTGGAAAAGAAGTTTTCGCTTTGGAAAACTTGCTGTTTGTGGGGTAATTAAACGTTTCCCTCTCAGGGGAATGACGTTCTCCACTGGTCATCCAACGGAGGAAACAGCATCGTTCCATCTCTCTCCGTCTCTGAGTAATCGCGATTTTTCTGAAAAAAATTGGCGGAGGCGCCGGGTATGAAATTAAACAAGCATTATCTCCGGAACGGTTGGAGTTAGGAAGATGCGGTTTTCAATGCTGCGTAGCATTCGGCCAGCTGCATAATACAGATGCAGTTTCGACCTTCACATTCGATTGGAAAAGAAGTTTTCGCTTTGGAAAAATTGCTGTTTGTGGGGGAATTAAACGTTTCCCTCTCAGGGGAATGACGTTCTCCACTGGTCATCCAACGGAGGAAACAGCATCGTTCCATCTCTCTCCGTCTCTGAGTAATCGCGATTTTTCTGAAAAAAATTGGCGGAGGCGCCGGGTATGAAATTAAACAAGCAATATCTCCGGAACGGTTGGAGTTAGGAAGATGCGGTTTTCACTGCTGCGTAGCATTCGGCCAGCTGCATAATACAGATGCAGTTTCGACCTTCACACTCGATTGGAAAAGAAGTTTTCGCTTTGGAAAAATTGCTGTTTGTGGGGGAATTAAACGTTTCCCTCTCAGGGGAATGACGTTCTCCACTGGTCATCCAACGGAGGAAACAGCATCCTTCCATCTCTCTAAGTCTCTGAGTAATAGCGATTTTTCTGAAAGAAATTGGCGGAGGCGCCGGGTATGAATTTAAACAAGCATTATCTCCGAAACGGTTGGAGTTAGGAAGACGCGGTTTTCACTGCTGCGTAGCATTCGGCCAGCTGCATAATACAGATGCAGTTTCGACCTTCACACTCGATTGGAAAAGAAGTTTTCGCTTTGGAAAAATTGCTGTTTGTGGGGGAATTAAACGTTTCCCTCTCAGGGGAATGACGTTCTCCACTGGTCATCCAACGGAGAAAACAGCATCGTTCCATCTCTCTCCGTCTCTGAGTAATCGCGATTTTTCTGAAAAAAATTGGCGGAGGCGCCGGGTATGAAATTAAACAAGCAATATCTCCGGAACGGTTGGAGTTAGGAAGATGCGGTTTTCACTGCTGCGTAGCATTCGGCCAGCTGCATGATACAGATGCAGTTTCGACCTTCACACTCGATTGGAAAAGAAGTTTTCGCTTTGGAAAAATTGCTGTTTGTGGGGGAATTAAACGTTTCCCTCTCAGGGGAATGACGTTCTCCACTGGTCATCCAACGGAGGAAACAGCATCCTTCCATCTCTCTAAGTCTCTGAGTAATAGCGATTTTTCTGAAAGAAATTGGCGGAGGCGCCGGGTATGAATTTAAACAAGCATTATCTCCGAAACGGTTGGAGTTAGGAAGACGCGGTTTTCACTGCTGCGTAGCATTCGGCCAGCTGCATAATACAGATGCAGTTTCGACCTTCACACTCGATTGGAAAAGAAGTTTTCGCTTTGGAAAAATTGCTGTTTGTGGGGGAATTAAACGTTTCCCTCTCAGGGGAATGACGTTCTCCACTGGCCATCCAGCGGAGAAAACAGCATCGTTCCATCTCTCTCCGTCTCTGAGTTATCCCGATTTTTCTGAAGGAAATTGGCGGAGGCGCCGGGTATGAATTTAAACAAGCATTATCTCCGGAACGGTTGGAGTTAGGAAGACGCGGTTTTCACTGCTGCGTAGCATTCGGCCAGCTGCATAATACAGATGCAGTTTCGACCTTCACACTCGATTGGAAAAGAAGTTTTCGCTTTGGAAAAATTGCTGTTTGTGGGGGAATTAAACGTTTCCCTCTCAGGGGAATGACGTTCTCCACTGGTCATCCAACGGAGGAAACAGCATCCTTCCATCTCTCTAAGTCTCTGAGTAATAGCGATTTTTCTGAAAGAAATTGGCGGAGGCGCCGGGTATGAATTTAAACAAGCATTATCTCCGAAACGGTTGGAGTTAGGAAGACGCGGTTTTCACTGCTGCGTAGCATTCGGCCAGCTGCATAATACAGATGCAGTTTCGACCTTCACACTCGATTGGAAAAGAAGTTTTCGCTTTGGAAAAATTGCTGTTTGTGGGGGAATTAAACGTTTCCCTCTCAGGGGAATGACGTTCTCCACTGGTCATCCAACGGAGAAAACAGCATCGTTCCATCTCTCTCCGTCTCTGAGTAATCGCGATTTTTCTGAAAAAAATTGGCGGAGGCGCCGGGTATGAAATTAAACAAGCAATATCTCCGGAACGGTTGGAGTTAGGAAGATGCGGTTTTCACTGCTGCGTAGCATTCGGCCAGCTGCATGATACAGATGCAGTTTCGACCTTCACACTCGATTGGAAAAGAAGTTTTCGCTTTGGAAAAATTGCTGTTTGTGGGGGAATTAAACGTTTCCCTCTCAGGGGAATGACGTTCTCCACTGGTCATCCAACGGAGGAAACAGCATCCTTCCATCTCTCTAAGTCTCTGAGTAATAGCGATTTTTCTGATAGAAATTGGCGGAGGCGCCGGGTATGAATTTAAACAAGCATTATCTCCGAAACGGTTGGAGTTAGGAAGACGCGGTTTTCACTGCTGCGTAGCATTCGGCCAGCTGCATAATACAGATGCAGTTTCGACCTTCACACTCGATTGGAAAAGAAGTTTTCGCTTTGGAAAAATTGCTGTTTGTGGGGGAATTAAACGTTTCCCTCTCAGGGGAATGACGTTCTCCACTGGCCATCCAGCGGAGAAAACAGCATCGTTCCATCTCTCTCCGTCTCTGAGTTATCCCGATTTTTCTGAAGGAAATTGGCGGAGGCGCCGGGTATGAATTTAAACAAGCATTATCTCCGGAACGGTTGGAGTTAGGAAGACGCGGTTTTCACTGCTGCGTAGCATTCGGCCAGCTGCATAATACAGATGCAGTTTCGACCTTCACACTCGATTGGAAAAGAAGTTTTCGCTTTGGAAAAATTGCTGTTTGTGGGGGAATTAAACGTTTCCCTCTCAGGGGAATGACGTTCTCCACTGGTCATCCAACGGAGGAAACAGCATCCTTCCATCTCTCTAAGTCTCTGAGTAATAGCGATTTTTCTGAAAGAAATTGGCGGAGGCGCCGGGTATGAATTTAAACAAGCATTATCTCCGAAACGGTTGGAGTTAGGAAGACGCGGTTTTCACTGCTGCGTAGCATTCGGCCAGCTGCATAATACAGATGCAGTTTCGACCTTCACACTCGATTGGAAAAGAAGTTTTCGCTTTGGAAAAATTGCTGTTTGTGGGGGAATTAAACGTTTCCCTCTCAGGGGAATGACGTTCTCCACTGGTCATCCAACGGAGAAAACAGCATCGTTCCATCTCTCTCCGTCTCTGAGTAATCGCGATTTTTCTGAAAAAAATTGGCGGAGGCGCCGGGTATGAAATTAAACAAGCAATATCTCCGGAACGGTTGGAGTTAGGAAGATGCGGTTTTCACTGCTGCGTAGCATTCGGCCAGCTGCATGATACGGATGCAGTTTCGACCTTCACACTCGATTGGAAAAGAAGTTTTCGCTTTGGAAAAATTGCTGTTTGTGGGGGAATTAAACGTTTCCCTCTCAGGGGAATGACGTTCTCCACTGGTCATCCAACGGAGGAAACAGCATCGTTCCATCTCTCTCCGTCTCTGAGTAATCGCGATTTTTCTGAAAGAAATTGGCGGAGGCGCCGGGTATGAATTTAAACAAGCATTATCTCCGGAACGGTTGGAGTTAGGAAGATGCGGTTTTCACTGCTGCGTAGCATTCGGCCAGCTGCATAATACAGATGCAGTTTCGACCTTCACACTCGATTGGAAAAGAAGTTTTCGCTTTGGAAAAGTTGCTGTTTGTGGGGGAATTAAACGTTTCCCTCTCAGGGGAATGACGTTCTCCACTGGCCATCCAGCGGAGAAAACAGCATCGTTCCATCTCTCTCCGTCTCTGAGTTATCCCGATTTTTCTGAAGGAAATTGGCGGAGGCGCCGGGTATGAATTTAAACAAGCATTATCTCCGGAACGGTTGGAGTTAGGAAGACGCGGTTTTCACTGCTGCGTAGCATTCGGCCAGCTGCATAATACAGATGCAGTTTCGACCTTCACACTCGATTGGAAAAGAAGTTTTCGCTTTGGAAAAATTGCTGTTTGTGGGGGAATTAAACGTTTCCCTCTCAGGGGAATGACGTTCTCCACTGGTCATCCAACGGAGGAAACAGCATCCTTCCATCTCTCTAAGTCTCTGAGTAATAGCGATTTTTCTGAAAGAAATTGGCGGAGGCGCCGGGTATGAATTTAAACAAGCATTATCTCCGAAACGGTTGGAGTTAGGAAGACGCGGTTTTCACTGCTGCGTAGCATTCGGCCAGCTGCATAATACAGATGCAGTTTCGACCTTCACACTCGATTGGAAAAGAAGTTTTCGCTTTGGAAAAATTGCTGTTTGTGGGGGAATTAAACGTTTCCCTCTCAGGGGAATGACGTTCTCCACTGGTCATCCAACGGAGAAAACAGCATCGTTCCATCTCTCTCCGTCTCTGAGTAATCGCGATTTTTCTGAAAAAAATTGGCGGAGGCGCCGGGTATGAAATTAAACAAGCATTATCTCCGGAACGGTTGGAGTTAGGAAGATGCGGTTTTCACTGCTGCGTAGCATTCGGCCAGCTGCATGATACGGATGCAGTTTCGACCTTCACACTCGATTGGAAAAGAAGTTTTCGCTTTGGAAAAATTGCTGTTTGTGGGGGAATTAAACGTTTCCCTCTCAGGGGAATGACGTTCTCCACTGGTCATCCAACGGAGGAAACAGCATCGTTCCATCTCTCTCCGTCTCTGAGTAATCGCGATTTTTCTGAAAGAAATTGGCGGAGGCGCCGGGTATGAATTTAAACAAGCATTATCTCCGGAACGGTTGGAGTTAGGAAGATGCGGTTTTCACTGCTGCGTAGCATTCGGCCAGCTGCATAATACAGATGCAGTTTCGACCTTCACACTCGATTGGAAAAGAAGTTTTCGCTTTGGAAAAATTGCTGTTTGTGGGGGAATTAAACGTTTCCCTCTCAGGGGAATGACGTTCTCCACTGGTCATCCAACGGAGGAAACAGCATCGTTCTATCTCTCTCCGTCTATGAGTAATAGCGATTTTTCTGAAAGAAATTGGCGGAGGCGCCGGGTATGAATTTAAACAAGCATTATCTCCGGAACGGTTGGAGTTAGGAAGACGCGGTTTTCACTGCTGCGTAGCATTCGGCCAGCTGCATAATACAGATGCAGTTTCGACCTTCACACTCGATAGGAAAAGAAGTTTTCGCTTTGGATAAATTGCTGTTTGTGGGGGAATTAAACGTTTCCCTCTCAGGAGAATGACGTTCTCCACTGGTCATCCAACGGAGAAAACAGCATCGTTCTATCTCTCTCTGTCTATGAATAATCGCGATTTTACTGAAAGAAATTGGCGGAGGCGCCGGGTATGAATTTAAACAAGATATTGCTTGTTTAAATTTTTGCACGAACACTCGCATGAGCACTCGCACGAACATTCGCACGAGCACTCGCACGAGCACTCTTACGAGCATTCGCACGAGAACTCGCACGAGCACTCACACGAACATTCGCACGAGCACTTGCACGAACACCCGCGCGAGCACTCGCACGAGCACTCGCATGAGCACTCGCACGAGCAATCGCATGAACATTCGCACGAGCACTCGCACGAGCACGAGCACTGGCACAAACATTCGCACGAGCTGCATAATACAGATGCAGTTTCGACCTTCACACTCGATTGGAAAAGAAGTTTTCGCTTTGGAAAAATTGCTGTTTGTGGGGGAATTAAACGTTTCCCTCTCAGGGGAATGACGTTCTCCACTGGTCATCCAACGGAGGAAACAGCATCGTTCCATCTCTCTCCGTCTCTGAGTAATCGCGATTTTTCTGAAAGAAATTGGCGGAGGCGCCGGGTATGAATTTAAACAAGCATTATCTCCGGAACGGTTGGAGTTAGGAAGATGCGGTTTTCACTGCTGCGTAGCATTCGGCCAGCTGCATAATACAGATGCAGTTTCGACCTTCACACTCGATTGGAAAAGAAGTTTTCGCTTTGGAAAAATTGCTGTTTGTGGGGGAATTAAACGTTTCCCTCTCAGGGGAATGACGTTCTCCACTGGTCATCCAACGGAGGAAACAGCATCGTTCCATCTCTCTCCGTCTCTGAGTAATCGCGATTTTTCTGAAAGAAATTGGCGGAGGCGCCGGGTATGAATTTAAACAAGCATTATCTCCGGAACGGTTGGAGTTAGGAAGATGCGGTTTTCACTGCTGCGTAGCATTCGGCCAGCTGCATAATACAGATGCAGTTTCGACCTTCACACTCGATTGGAAAAGAAGTTTTCGCTTTGGAAAAATTGCTGTTTGTGGGGGAATTAAACGTTTCCCTCTCAGGGGAATGACGTTCTCCACTGGTCATCCAACGGAGGAAACAGCATCGTTCCATCTCTCTCCGTCTCTGAGTAATCGCGATTTTTCTGAAAGAAATTGGCGGAGGCGCCGGGTATGAATTTAAACAAGCATTATCTCCGGAACGGTTGGAGATAGGAAGATGCGGTTTTCACTGCTGCGTAGCATTCGGCCAGCTGCATAATACAGATGCAGTTTCGACCTTCACACTCGATAGGAAAAGAAGTTTTCGCTTTGGATAAATTGCTGTTTGTGGGGGAATTAAACGTTTCCCTCTCAGGAGAATGACGTTCTCCACTGGTCATCTAACGGAGAAAACAGCATCGTTCTATCTCTCTCTGTCTATGAATAATCGCGATTTTACTGAAAGAAATTGGCGGAGGCGCCGGGTATGAATTTAAACAAGATATTGCTTGTTTAAATTTTTGCACGAACACTCGCATGAGCACTCGCACGAACATTCGCACGAGCACTCGCACGAGCACTCTTACGAGCATTCGCACGAGAACTCGCACGAGCACTCAAACGAACATTCGCACGAGCACTTGCACGAACATTCTCACGAGCACTTGCACGAACACCCGCACGAGCACTCGCACGAGCACTCGCATGAGCACTCGCACGAGCAATCGCATGAACATTCGCACGAGCACTCGCACGAGCACGAGCACTGGCACAAACATTCGCACGAGCTGCATAATATAGATGCATTTTCGCTCTTCACACTCGATAGGAAAAGAAGTTTTCGCTTTGGAAAAATTGCTGTTTGTGGGGGAATTAAACGTTTCCCTCTCAGGAGAATGACGTTCTCCACTGGTCATCCAGCGGAGAAAACAGCATCGTTCCATCTCTCTCCGTCTCTGAGTAATCGCGATTTTTCTGAAAAAAATTGGCGGAGGCGCCGGGTATGAAATTAAACAAGCAATATCTCCGGAACGGTTGGAGTTAGGAAGATGCGGTTTTCACTGCTGCGTAGCATTCGGCCAGCTGCATAATACAGATGCAGTTTCGACCTTCACACTCGATTGGAAAAGAAGTTTTCGCTTTGGAAAAATTGCTGTTTGTGGGGGAATTAAGCGTTTCCCTCTCAGGGGAATGACGTTCTCCACTGGTCATCCAACGGAGAAAACAGCATCGTTCCATCTCTCTCCGTCTCTGAGTAATCGCGATTTTTCTGAAAGAAATTGGCGGAGGCGCCGGGTATGAATTTAAACAAGCATTATCTCCGGAACGGTTGGAGTTAGGAAGATGCGGTTTTCACTGCTGCGTAGCATTCGGCCAGCTGCATAATACAGATGCAGTTTCGACCTTCACACTCGATTGGAAAAGAAGTTTTCGCTTTGGAAAAATTGCTGTTTGTGGGGGAATTAAACGTTTCCCTCTCAGGGGAATGACGTTCTCCACTGGTCATCCAACGGAGGAAACAGCATCGTTCCATCTCTCTCCGTCTCTGAGTAATCGCGATTTTTCTGAAAAAAATTGGCGGAGGCGCCGGGTATGAAATTAAACAAGCAATATCTCCGGAACGGTTGGAGTTAGGAAGATGCGGTTTTCACTGCTGCGTAGCATTCGGCCAGCTGCATAATACAGATGCAGTTTCGACCTTCACACTCGATTGGAAAAGAAGTTTTCGCTTTGGAAAAATTGCTGTTTGTGGGGGAATTAAACGTTTCCCTCTCAGGGGAATGACGTTCTACACTGGTCATCCAACGGAGAAAACAGCATCGTTCCATCTCTCTCCGTCTCTGAGTTATCCCGATTTTTCTGAAGGAAATTGGCGGAGGCGCCGGGTATGAATTTAAACAAGCATTATCTCCGGAACGGTTGGAGTTAGGAAGATGCGGTTTTCACTGCTGCGTAGCATTCGGCCAGCTGCATAATACAGATGTAGTTTCGACCTTCACACTCGATTGGAAAAGAAGTTCTCGCTTTGGAAAAATTGCTGTTTGTGGGAGAATTAAACCTTTTCCTCTCAGGGGAATGACGTTCTCCACTGGTCATCCAACGGAGAAAACAGCATCGTTCCATCTCTCTCCGTCTCTGAGTAATCACGATTTTTCTGAAAAAAATTGGCGGAGGCGCCGGGTATGAAATTAAACAAGCAATATCTCCGGAACGGTTGGAGTTGGGAAGATGCGGTTTTCACTGCTGCGTAGCATTCGGCCAGCTGCATAATACAGATGCAGTTTCGACCTTCACACTCGATTGGAAAAGAAGTTTTCGCTTTGGAAAAATTGCTGTTTGTGGGGGAATTAAACGTTTCCCTCTCAGGGGAATGACGTTCTCCACTGGTCATCCAACGGAGGAAACAGCATCGTTCCATCTCTCTCCGTCTCTGAGTAATCGCGACTTTTCTGAAAAAAATTGGCGGAGGCGCCGGGTATGAAATTAAACAAGCAATATCTCCGGAACGGTTGGAGTTAGGAAGATGCGGTTTTCACTGCTGCGTAGCATTCGGCCAGCTGCATAATACAGATGCAGTTTCGACCTTCACACTCGATTGGAAAAGAAGTTTTCGCTTTGGAAAAGTTGCTGTTTGTGGGGGAATTAAACGTTTCCCTCTCAGGGGAATGACGTTCTCCACTGGTCATCCAACGGAGAAAACAGCATCGTTTCATCTCTCTCCGTCTCTGAGTAATCGCGATTTTTCTGAAAAAAATTGGCGGAGGCGCCGGGTATGAATTTAAACAAGCATTATCTCCGGAACGGTTGGAGTTAGGAAGACGCGGTTTTCACTGCTGCGTAGCATTCGGCTAGCTGCATAATACAGATGCAGTTTCGACCTTCACACTCGATTGGAAAAGAAGTTTTCGCTTTGGAAAAATTGCTGTTTGTGGGGGAATTAGACGTTTCCCTCTCAGGGGAATGACGTTCTCCACTGGTCATCCAACGGAGAAAACAGCATCGTTCTATCTCTCTCTGTCTATGAATAATCGCGATTTTACTGAAAGAAATTGGCGGAGGCGCCGGGTATGAATTTAAACAAGATATTGCTTGTTTAAATTTTTGCACGAACACTCGCATGAGCACTCGCACGAACATTCGCACGAGCACTCGCACGAGCACTCTTACGAGCATTCGCACGAGAACTCGCACGAGCACTCACACGAACATTCGCACGAGCACTTGCACGAACATTCTCACGAGCACTTGCACGAACACCCGCGCGAGCACTCGCACGAGCACTCGCATGAGCACTCGCACGAGCAATCGCATGAACATTCGCACGAGCACTTGCGCGAGCACGAGCACTGGCACAAACATTCGCACGAGCTGCATAATACAGATGCAGTTTCGCTCTTCACACTCGATAGGAAAAGAAGTTTTCGCTTTGGAAAAATTGCTGTTTGTGGGGGAATTAAACGTTTCCCTCTCAGGAGAATGACGTTCTCCACTGGTCATCCAGCGGAGAAAACAGCATCGTTCCATCTCTCTCCGTCTCTGAGTAATCGCGATTTTTCTGAAAAAAATTGGCGGAGGCGCCGGGTATGAAATTAAACAAGCAATATCTCCGGAACGGTTGGAGTTAGGAAGATGCGGTTTTCACTGCTGCGTAGCATTCGGCCAGCTGCATAATACAGATGCAGTTTCGACCTTCACACTCGATTGGAAAAGAAGTTTTCTCTTTGGAAAAATTGCTGTTTGTGGGGGAATTAAACGTTTCCCTCTCAGGGGAATGACGTTCTACACTGGTCATCCAACGGAGAAAACAGCATCGTTCCATCTCTCTCCGTCTCTGAGTAATCGCGATTTTTCTGAAAAAAATTGGCGGAGGCGCCGGGTATGAAATTAAACAAGCAATATCTCCGGAACGGTTGGAGTTAGGAAGATGCGGTTTTCACTGCTGCGTAGCATTCGGCCAGCTGCATAATACAGATGCAGTTTCGACCTTCAGGGGAATGACGTTCTCCACTGGTCATCCAACGGAGAAAACAGCATCGTTCTATCTCTCTCTGTCTATGAATAATCGCGATTTTACTGAAAGAAATTGGCGGAGGCGCCGGGTATGAATTTAAACAAGATATTGCTTGTTTAAATTTTTGCACGAACACTCGCATGAGCACTCGCACGAACATTCGCACGAGCACTCGCACGAGCACTCTTACGAGCATTCGCACGAGAACTCGCACGAGCACTCACACGAACATTCGCACGAGCACTTGCACGAACATTCTCACGAGCACTTGCACGAACACCCGCGCGAGCACTCGCACGAGCACTCGCATGAGCACTCGCACGAGCAATCGCATGAACATTCGCACGAGCACTCGCACGAGCACGAGCACTGGCACAAACATTCGCACGATCTGCATAATACAGATGCAGTTTCGCTCTTCACACTCGATAGGAAAAGAAGTTTTCGCTTTGGAAAAATTGCTGTTTGTGGGGGAATTAAACGTTTCCCTCTCAGGAGAATGACGTTCTCCACTGGTCATCCAGCGGAGAAAACAGCATCGTTCCATCTCTCTCCGTCTCTGAGTAATCGCGATTTTTCTGAAAAAAATTGGCGGAGGCGCCGGGTATGAAATTAAACAAGCAATATCTCCGGAACGGTTGGAGTTAGGAAGATGCGGTTTTCACTGCTGCGTAGCATTCGGCCAGCTGCATAATACAGATGCAGTTTCGACCTTCACACTCGATTGGAAAAGAAGTTTTCGCTTTGGAAAAATTGCTGTTTGTGGAGGAATTAAACGTTTCCCTCTCAGGAGAATGACGTTTTTCCATTGGTCATCCAGCGGAGAAAACAGCATCGTTCCATCTCTCTCCGTCTCTGAGTTATCCCGATTTTTCTGAAGGAAATTGGCGGAGGCGCCGGGTATGAATTTAAACAAGCATTATCTCCGGAACGGTTGGAGTTAGGAAGATGTGGTTTTCACTGCTGCGTGTCATTCGACCAGCTGCATAATACAGATGCAGTTTCGACCTTCACACTCGATTGGAAAAGAAGTTTTCGCTTTGGAAAAATTGCTGTTTGTGGGGGAATTAAACGTTTCCCTCTCAGGGGAATGACGTTCTCCACTGGTCATCCAACGGAGAAAACAGCATCGTTCTATCTCTCTCCGTCTCTGAGTAATAGCGATTTTTCTGAAAGAAATTGGCGGAGGCGCCGGGTATGAATTTAAACAAGCATTATCTCCGGAACGGTTGGAGTTAGGAAGACGCGGTTTTCACTGCTGCGTAGCATTCGGCTAGCTGCATAATACAGATGCAGTTTCGACCTTCACACTCGATTGGAAAAGAAGTTTTCGCTTTGGAAAAATTGCTGTTTGTGGGGGAATTAGACGTTTCCCTCTCAGGGGAATGACGTTCTCCACTGGTCATCCAACGGAGAAAACAGCATCGTTCCATCTCTCTCCGTCTCTGAGTAATCGCGATTTTTCTGAAAGAAATTGGCGGAGGCGCCGGGTATGAATTTAAACAAGCATTATCTCCGGAACGGTTGGAGTTAGGAAGATGCGGTTTTCACTGCTGCGTAGCATTCGGCCAGCTGCATAATACAGATGCAGTTTCGACCTTCACACTCGATTGGAAAAGAAGTTTTCGCTTTGGAAAAATTGCTGTTTGTGGGGGAATTAAGCGTTTCCCTCTCAGGGGAATGACGTTCTCCACTGGTCATCCAACGGAGAAAACAGCATCGTTCCATCTCTCTCCGTCTCTGAGTAATCGCGATTTTTCTGAAAGAAATTGGCGGAGGCGCCGGGTATGAATTTAAACAAGCATTATCTCCGGAACGGTTGGAGTTAGGAAGATGCGGTTTTCACTGCTCCGTAGCATTCGGCCAGCTGCATAATACAGATGCAGTTTCGACCTTCACACTCGATTGGAAAAGAAGTTTTCGCTTTGGAAAAATTGCTGTTTGTGGGGGAATTAAACGTTTCCCTCTCAGGGGAATGACGTTCTCCACTGGTCATCCAACGGAGGAAACAGCATCGTTCCATCTCTCTCCGTCTCTGAGTAATCGCGATTTTTCTGAAAAAAATTGGCGGAGGCGCCGGGTATGAAATTAAACAAGCAATATCTCCGGAACGGTTGGAGTTAGGAAGATGCGGTTTTCACTGCTGCGTAGCATTCGGCCAGCTGCATAATACAGATGCAGTTTCGACCTTCACACTCGATTGGAAAAGAAGTTTTCGCTTTGGAAAAATTGCTGTTTGTGGGGGAATTAAACGTTTCCCTCTCAGGGGAATGACGTTCTCCACTGGTCATCCAACGGAGAAAACAGCATCGTTCCATCTCTCTCCGTCTCTGAGTAATCGCGATTTTTCTGAAAAAAATTGGCGGAGGCGCCGGGTATGAAATTAAACAAGCAATATCTCCGGAACGGTTGGAGTTAGGAAGATGCGGTTTTCACTGCTGCGTAGCATTCGGCCAGCTGCATAATACAGATGCAGTTTCGACCTTCACACTCGATTGGAAAAGAAGTTTTCGCTTTGGAAAAGTTGCTGTTTGTGGGGGAATTAAACGTTTCCCTCTCAGGGGAATGACGTTCTCCACTGGTCATCCAACGGAGAAAACAGCATCGTTTCATCTCTCTCCGTCTCTGAGTAATCGCGATTTTTCTGAAAAAAATTGGCGGAGGCGCCGGGTATGAATTTAAACAAGCAATATCTCCGGAACGGTTGGAGTTAGGAAGATGCGGTTTTCACTGCTGCGTAGCATTCGGCCAGCTGCATAATACAGATGCAGTTTCGACCTTCACACTCGATTGGAAAAGAAGTTTTCGCTTTGGAAAAATTGCTGTTTGTGGAGGAATTAAACGTTTCCCTCTCAGGGGAATGACGTTCTCCACTGGTCATCCAACGGAGAAAACAGCATCGTTCCATCTCTCTCCGTCTCTGAGTAATCGCGATTTTTCTGAAAAAAATTGGCGGAGGCGCCGGGTATGAAATTAAACAAGCATTATCTCCGGAACGGTTGGAGTTAGGAAGATGCGGTTTTCACTGCTGCGTAGCATTCGGCCAGCTGCATGATACGGATGCAGTTTCGACCTTCACACTCGATTGGAAAAGAAGTTTTCGCTTTGGAAAAATTGCTGTTTGTGGGGGAATTAAACGTTTCCCTCTCAGGGGAATGACGTTCTCCACTGGTCATCCAACGGAGAAAACAGCATCGTTCCATCTCTCTCCGTCTCTGAGTAATCGCGATTTTTCTGAAAAAAATTGGCGGAGGCGCCGGGTATGAAATTAAATAAGCAATATCTCCGGAACGGTTGGAGTTAGGAAGATGCGGTTTTCACTGCTGCGTAGCATTCGGCCAGCTGCATAATACAGATGCAGTTTCGACCTTCACACTCGATTGGAAAAGAAGTTTTCGCTTTGGAAAAATTGCTGTTTGTGGGGGAATTAAACGTTTCCCTCTCAGGGGAATGACGTTCTCCACTGGTCATCCAACGGAGGAAACAGCATCGTTCCATCTCTCTCCGTCTCTGAGTAATCGCGATTTTTCTGAAAGAAATTGGCGGAGGCGCCGGGTATGAATTTAAACAAGCATTATCTCCGGAACGGTTGGAGTTAGGAAGATGCGGTTTTCACTGCTGCGTAGCATTCGGCCAGCTGCATAATACAGATGCAGTTTCGACCTTCACACTCGATTGGAAATTAAGTTTTCGCTTTGGAAAAATTGCTGTTTGTGGGGGAATTAAACGTTTCCCTCTCAGGGGAATGACGTTCTTCACTGGTCATCCAACGGAGGAAACAGCATCGTTCCATCTCTCTCCGTCTCTGAGTAATCGCGATTTTTCTGAAAGAAATTGGCGGAGGCGCCGGGTATGAATTTAAACAAGCATTATCTCCGGAACGGTTGGAGTTAGGAAGATGCGGTTTTCACTGCTGCGTAGCATTCGGCCAGCTGCATAATACAGATGCAGTTTCGACCTTCACACTCGATAGGAAAAGAAGTTTTCGCTTTGGATAAATTGCTGTTTGTGGGGGAATTAAACGTTTCCCTCTCAGTAGAATGACGTTCTCCACTGGTCATCTAACGGAGAAAACAGCATCGTTCTATCTCTCTCTGTCTATGAATAATCGCGATTTTACTGAAAGAAATTGGCGGAGGCGCCGGGTATGAATTTAAACAAGATATTGCTTGTTTAAATTTTTGCACGAACACTCGCATGAGCACTCGCACGAACATTCGCACGAGCACTCGCACGAGCACTCTTACGAGCATTCGCACGAGAACTCGCACGAGCACTCACACGAACATTCGGACGAGCACTTGCACGAACATTCTCACGAGCACTTGCACGAACACCCGCACGAGCACTCGCACGAGCACTCGCATGAGCACTCGCACGAGCAATCGCATGAACATTCGCACGAGCACTCGCACGAGCACGAGCACTGGCACAAACATTCGCAGGAGCTGCATAATATAGATGCATTTTCGCTCTTCACACTCGATAGGAAAAGAAGTTTTCGCTTTGGAAAAATTGCTGTTTGTGGGGGAATTAAACGTTTCCCTCTCAGGGGAATGACGTTCTCCACTGGTCATCCAGCGGAGAAAACAGCATCGTTCCATCTCTCTCCGTCTCTGAGTAATAGCGATTTTTCTGAAAGAAATTGGCGGAGGCGCCGGGTATGAATTTAAACAAGCATTATCTCCGGAACGGTTGGAGTTAGGAAGACGCGGTTTTCACTGCTGCGTAGCATTCGGCCAGCTGCATAATACAGATGCAGTTTCGACCTTCACACTCGATTGGAAAGGAAGTTTTCGCTTTGGAAAAATTGCTGTTTGTGGGGGAATTAAACGTTTCCCTCTCAGGGGAATGACGTTCTCCACTGGTCATCCAACGGAGGAAACAGCATCGTTCCATCTCTCTCCGTCTCTGAGTAATCGCGATTTTTCTGAAAAAAATTGGCGGAGGCGCCGGGTATGAATTTAAACAAGCATTATCTCCGGAACGGTTGGAGTTAGGAAGACGCGGTTTTCACTGCTGCGTAGCATTCGGCCAGCTGCATAATACAGATGCAGTTTCGACCTTCACACTCGATTGGAAAAGAAGTTTTCGCTTTGGAAAAATTGCTGTTTGTGGGGGAATTAAACGTTTCCCTCTCAGGGGAATGACGTTCTCCACTGGTCATCCAACGGAGAAAACAGCATCGTTCTATCTCTCTCCGTCTCTGAGTAATAGCGATTTTTCTGAAAGAAATTGGCGGAGGCGCCGGGTATGAATTTAAACAAGCATTATCTCCGGAACGGTTGGAGTTAGGAAGATGCGGTTTTCACTGCTGCGTAGCATTCGGCCAGCTGCATAATACAGATGCAGTTTCGACCTTCACACTCGATTGGAAAAGAAGTTTTCGCTTTGGAAAAATTGCTGTTTGTGGGGGAATTAAACGTTTCCCTCTCAGGGGAATGACGTTCTCCACTGGTCATCCAACGGAGGAAACAGCATCGTTCTATCTCTCTCCGTCTATGAGTAATAGCGATTTTTCTGGAAGAAATTGGCGGAGGCGCCGGGTATGAATTTAAACAAGCATTATCTCCGGAACGGTTGGAGTTAGGAAGACGCGGTTTTCACTGCTGCGTAGCATTCGGCCAGCTGCATAATACAGATGCAGTTTCGACCTTCACACTCGATAGGAAAAGAAGTTTTCGCTTTGGATAAATTGCTGTTTGTGGGGGAATTAAACGTTTCCCTCTCAGGAGAATGACGTTCTCCACTGGTCATCCAACGGAGAAAACAGCATCGTTCTATCTCTCTCTGTCTATGAATAATCGCGATTTTACTGAAAGAAATTGGCGGAGGCGCCGGGTATGAATTTAAACAAGATATTGCTTGTTTAAATTTTTGCACGAACACTCGCATGAGCACTCGCACGAACATTCGCACGAGCACTCGCACGAGCACTCTTACGAGCATTCGCACGAGAACTCGCACGAGCACTCACACGAACATTCGCACGAGCACTTGCACGAACATTCTCACGAGCACTTGCACGAACACCCGCGCGAGCACTCGCACGAGCACTCGCATGAGCACTCGCACGAGCAATCGCATGAACATTCGCACGAGCACTCGCACGAGCACGAGCACTGGCACAAACATTCGCACGAGCTGCATAATACAGATGCAGTTTCGCTCTTCACACTCGATAGGAAAAGAAGTTTTCGCTTTGGAAAAATTGCTGTTTGTGGGGGAATTAAACGTTTCCCTCTCAGGAGAATGACGTTCTCCACTGGTCATCCAACGGAGAAAACAGCATCGTTCCATCTCTCTCCGTCTCTGAGTAATCGCGATTTTTCTGAAAAAAATTGGCGGAGGCGCCGGGTATGAAATTAAACAAGCAATATCTCCGGAACGGTTGGAGTTAGGAAGATGCGGTTTTCACTGCTGCGTAGCATTCGGCCAGCTGCATAATACAGATGCAGTTTCGACCTTCACACTCGATTGGAAAAGAAGTTTTCGCTTTGGAAAAATTGCTGTTTGTGGGGGAATTAAACGTTTCCCTCTCAGGGGAATGACGTTCTCCACTGGTCATCCAACGGAGGAAACAGCATCGTTCCATCTCTCTCCGTCTCTGAGTAATAGCGATTTTTCTGAAAGAAATTGGCGGAGGCGCCGGGTATGAATTTAAACAAGCATTATCTCCGGAACGGTTGGAGTTAGGAAGACGCGGTTTTCACTGCTGCGTAGCATTCGGCCAGCTGCATAATACAGATGCAGTTTCGACCTTCACACTCGATTGGAAAAGAAGTTTTCGCTTTGGAAAAATTGCTGTTTGTGGGGGAATTAAACGTTTCCCTCTCAGGGGAATGACGTTCTCCACTGGTCATCCAACGGAGAAAACAGCATCGTTCCATCTCTCTCCGTCTCTGAGTAATCGCGATTTTTCTGAAAAAAATTGGCGGAGGCGCCGGGTATGAAATTAAACAAGCAATATCTCCGGAACGGTTGGAGTTAGGAAGATGCGGTTTTCACTGCTGCGTAGCATTCGGCCAGCTGCATAATACAGATGCAGTTTCGACCTTCACACTCGATTGGAAAAGAAGTTTTCGCTTTGGAAAAATTGCTGTTTGTGGGGGAATTAAACGTTTCCCTCTCAGGGGAATGACGTTCTCCACTGGTCATCCAACGGAGGAAACAGCATCGTTCCATCTCTCTCCGTCTCTGAGTAATCGCGATTTTTCTGAAAAAAATTGGCGGAGGCGCCGGGTATGAAATTAAACAAGCAATATCTCCGGAACGGTTGGAGTTAGGAAGATGCGGTTTTCACTGCTGCGTAGCATTCGGCCAGCTGCATGATACGGATGCAGTTTCGACCTTCACACTCGATTGGAAAAGAAGTTTTCGCTTTGGAAAAATTGCTGTTTGTGGGGGAATTAAACGTTTCCCTCTCAGGGGAATGACGTTCTCCACTGGTCATCCAACGGAGAAAACAGCATCGTTCCATCTCTCTCCGTCTCTGAGTAATCGCGATTTTTCTGAAAAAAATTGGCGGAGGCGCCGGGTATGAAATTAAACAAGCAATATCTCCGGAACGGTTGGAGTTAGGAAGATGCGGTTTTCACTGCTGCGTAGCATTCGGCCAGCTGCATAATACAGATGCAGTTTCGACCTTCACACTCGATTGGAAAAGAAGTTTTCGCTTTGGAAAAATTGCTGTTTGTGGGGGAATTAAACGTTTCCCTCTCAGGGGAATGACGTTCTCCACTGGTCATCCAACGGAGGAAACAGCATCGTTCCATCTCTCTCCGTCTCTGAGTAATAGCGATTTTTCTGAAAGAAATTGGCGGAGGCGCCGGGTATGAATTTAAACAAGCATTATCTCCGGAACGGTTGGAGTTAGGAAGACGCGGTTTTCAGTGCTGCGTAGCATTCGGCCAGCTGCATAATACAGATGCAGTTTCGACCTTCACACTCGATTGGAAAAGAAGTTTTCGCTTTGGAAAAATTGCTGTTTGTGGGGGAATTAAACGTTTCCCTCTCAGGGAATGACGTTCTCCACTGGTCATCCAACGGAGAAAACAGCATCGTTCCATCTCTCTCCGTCTCTGAGTAATCGCGATTTTTCTGAAAAAAATTGGCGGAGGCGCCGGGTATGAAATTAAACAAGCAATATCTCCGGAACGGTTGGAGTTAGGAAGATGCGGTTTTCACTGCTGCGTAGCATCCGGCCAGCTGCATCATACAGATGCAGTTTCGACCTTCACACTCGATTGGAAAAGAAGTTTTCGCTTTGGAAAAATTGCTGTTTGTGGGGGAATTAAACGTTTCCCTCTCAGGGGAATGACGTTCTCCACTGGTCATCCAACGGAGGAAACAGCATCGTTCCATCTCTCTCCGTCTCTGAGTAATCGCGATTTTTCTGAAAAAAATTGGCGGAGGCGCCGGGTATGAAATTAAACAAGCAATATCTCCGGAACGGTTGGAGTTAGGAAGATGCGGTTTTCACTGCTGCGTAGCATTCGGCCAGCTGCATGATACGGATGCAGTTTCGACCTTCACACTCGATTGGAAAAGAAGTTTTCGCTTTGGAAAAATTGCTGTTTGTGGGGGAATTAAACGTTTCCCTCTCAGGGGAATGACGTTCTCCACTGGTCATCCAACGGAGAAAACAGCATCGTTCCATCTCTCTCCGTCTCTGAGTAATCGCGATTTTTCTGAAAAAAATTGGCGGAGGCGCCGGGTATGAAATTAAATAAGCAATATCTCCGGAACGGTTGGAGTTAGGAAGATGCGGTTTTCACTGCTGCGTAGCATTCGGCCAGCTGCATAATACAGATACAGTTTCGACCTTCACACTCGATTGGAAAAGAAGTTTTCGCTTTGGAAAAATTGCTGTTTGTGGGGGAATTAAACGTTTCCCTCTCAAGGGAATGACGTTCTCCACTGGTCATCCAACGGAGGAAACAGCATCGTTCCATCTCTCTCCGTCTCTGAGTAATCGCGATTTTTCTGAAAAGAATTGGCGGAGGCGCCGGGTATGAAATTAAACAAGCAATATCTCCGGAACGGTTGGAGTTAGGAAGACGCGGTTTTCACTGCTGCGTAGCATTCGGCCAGCTGCATAATACAGATGCAGTTTCGACCTTCACACTCGATTGGAAAAGAAGTTTTCGCTTTGGAAAAATTGCTGTTTGTGGGGGAATTAAACGTTTCCCTCTCAGGGGAATGACGTTCTCCACTGGTCATCCAACGGAGGAAACAGCATCGTTCCATCTCTCTCCGTCTCTGAGTAATAGCGATTTTTCTGAAAGAAATTGGCGGAGGCGCCGGGTATGAATTTAAACAAGCATTATCTCCGGAACGGTTGGAGTTAGGAAGACGCGGTTTTCACTGCTGCGTAGCATTCGGCGAGCTGCATAATACAGATGCAGTTTCGACCTTCACACTCGATTGGAAAAGAAGTTTTCGCTTTGGAAAAATTGCTGTTTGTGGGGAAATTAAACGTTTCCCTCTCAGGGGAATGACGTTCTCCACTGGTCATCCAACGGAGAAAACAGCATCGTTCCATCTCTCTCCGTCTCTGAGTAATCGCGATTTTTCTGAAAAAAATTGGCGGAGGCGCCGGGTATGAAATTAAACAAGCAATATCTCCGGAACGGTTGGAGTTGGGAAGATGCGGTTTTCACTGCTGCGTAGCATTCGGCCAGCTGCATAATACAGATGCAGTTTCGACCTTCACACTCGATTGGAAAAGAAGTTTTCGCTTTGGAAAAATTGCTGTTTGTGGGGGAATTAAACGTTTCCCTCTCAGGGGAATGACGTTCTCCACTGGTCATCCAGCGGAGGAAACAGCATCGTTCCATCTCTCTCCGTCTCTGAGTAATCGCGATTTTTCTGAAAAAAATTGGCGGAGGCGCCGGGTATGAAATTAAACAAGCAATATCTCCGGAACGGTTGGAGTTAGGAAGATGCGGTTTTCACTGCTGCGTAGCATTCGGCCAGCTGCATAATACAGATGCAGTTTCGACCTTCACACTCGATTGGAAAAGAAG
The DNA here is from genome assembly GCA_036172665.1 of Prosopocoilus inquinatus. Lineage (NCBI taxonomy): Eukaryota > Metazoa > Arthropoda > Insecta > Coleoptera > Lucanidae > Prosopocoilus > Prosopocoilus inquinatus. Next base: position 62,993,001 of record CM069871.1, read on the forward strand.
TTTTCGCTTTGGAAAAGTTGCTGTTTCTGGGGGAATTAAACGTTTCCCTCTCAGGGGAATGACGTTCTCCACTGGTCATCCAACGGAGAAAACAGCATCGTTTCATCTCTCTCCGTCTCTGAGTAATCGCGATTTTTCTGAAAAAAATTGGCGGAGGCGCCGGGTATGAATTTAAACAAGCAATATCTCCGGAACGGTTGGAGTTAGGAAGATGCGGTTTTCACTGCTGCGTAGCATTCGGCCAGCTGCATAATACAGATGCAGTTTCGACCTTCACACTCGATTGGAAAAGAAGTTTTCGCTTTGGAAAAATTGCTGTTTGTGGAGGAATTAAACGTTTCCCTCTCAGGAGAATGACGTTTTTCCACTGGTCATCCAGCGGAGAAAACAGCATCGTTCTATCTCTCTCCGTCTCTGAGTTATCCCGATTTTTCTGAAGGAAATTGGCGGAGGCGCCGGGTATGAATTTAAACAAGCATTATCTCAGGAACGGTTGGAGTTAGGAAGATGCGGTTTTCACTGCTGCGTAGCATTCGGCAAGCTGCATAATACAGATTCAGTTTCGACCTTCACACTCGATTGGAAAAGAAGTTTTCGCTTTGGAAAAATTGCTGTTTGTGGGGGAATTAAACGTTTCCCTCTCAGGGGAATGACGTTCTCCACTGGTCATCCAACGGAGGAAACAGCATCGTTCCATCTCTCTCCGTCTCTGAGTAATAGCGATTTTTCTGAAAGAAATTGGCGGAGGCGCCGGGTATGAATTTAAACAAGCATTATCTCCGGAACGGTTGGAGTTAGGAAGATGCGGTTTTCACTGCTGCGTAGCATTCGGCCAGCTGCATAATACAGATGCAGTTTCGACCTTCACACTCGATTGGAAAGGAAGTTTTCGCTTTGGAAAAATTGCTGTTTGTGGGGGAATTAAACGTTTCCCTCTCAGGGGAATGACGTTCTCCACTGGTCATCCAACGGAGGAAACAGCATCGTTCCATCTCTCTCCGTCTCTGAGTAATAGCGATTTTTCTGAAAGAAATTGGCGGAGGCGCCGGGTATGAATTTAAACAAGCATTATCTCCGGAACGGTTGGAGTTAGGAAGACGCGGTTTTCACCGCTGCGTAGCATTCGGCCAGCTGCATAATACAGATGCAGTTTCGACCTTCACACTCGATTGGAAAAGAAGTTTTCGCTTTGGAAAAATTGCTGTTTGTGGGGGAATTAAACGTTTCCCTCTCAGGGGAATGACGTTCTCCACTGGTCATCCAACGGAGAAAACAGCATCGTTCCATCTCTCTCCGTCTCTGAGTTATCCCGATTTTTCTGAAGGAAATTGGCGGAGGCGCCGGGTATGAATTTAAACAAGCATTATCTCCGGAACGGTTGGAGTTAGGAAGACGCGGTTTTCACTGCTGCGTAGCATTCGGCTAGCTGCATAATACAGATGCAGTTTCGACCTTCACACTCGATTGGAAAAGAAGTTTTCGCTTTGGAAAAATTGCTGTTTGTGGGGGAATTAGACGTTTCCCTCTCAGGGGAATGACGTTCTCCACTGGTCATCCAACGGAGAAAACAGCATCGTTCTATCTCTCTCTGTCTATGAATAATCGCGATTTTACTGAAAGAAATTGGCGGAGGCGCCGGGTATGAATTTAAACAAGATATTGCTTGTTTAAATTTTTGCACGAACACTCGCATGAGCACTCGCACGAACATTCGCACGAGCACTCGCACGAGCACTCTTACGAGCATTCGCACGAGAACTCGCACGAGCACTCACACGAACATTCGCACGAGCACTTGCACGAACATTCTCACGAGCACTTGCACGAACACCCGCGCGAGCACTCGCACGAGCACTCGCATGAGCACTCGCACGAGCAATCGCATGAACATTCGCACGAGCACTCGCGCGAGCACGAGCACTGGCACAAACATTCGCACGAGCTGCATAATACAGATGCAGTTTCGCTCTTCACACTCGATAGGAAAAGAAGTTTTCGCTTTGGAAAAATTGCTGTTTGTGGGGGAATTAAACGTTTCCCTCTCAGGAGAATGACGTTCTCCACTGGTCATCCAGCGGAGAAAACAGCATCGTTCCATCTCTCTCCGTCTCTGAGTAATCGCGATTTTTCTGAAAAAAATTGGCGGAGGCGCCGGGTATGAAATTAAACAAGCAATATCTCCGGAACGGTTGGAGTTAGGAAGATGCGGTTTTCACTGCTGCGTAGCATTCGGCCAGCTGCATAATACAGATGCAGTTTCGACCTTCACACTCGATTGGAAAAGAAGTTTTCGCTTTGGAAAAATTGCTGTTTGTGGGGGAATTAAACGTTTCCCTCTCAGGGGAATGACGTTCTACACTGGTCATCCAACGGAGAAAACAGCATCGTTCCATCTCTCTCCGTCTCTGAGTAATCGCGATTTTTCTGAAAAAAATTGGCGGAGGCGCCGGGTATGAAATTAAACAAGCAATATCTCCGGAACGGTTGGAGTTAGGAAGATGCGGTTTTCACTGCTGCGTAGCATTCGGCCAGCTGCATAATACAGATGCAGTTTCGACCTTCAGGGGAATGACGTTCTCCACTGGTCATCCAACGGAGAAAACAGCATCGTTCTATCTCTCTCTGTCTATGAATAATCGCGATTTTACTGAAAGAAATTGGCGGAGGCGCCGGGTATGAATTTAAACAAGATATTGCTTGTTTAAATTTTTGCACGAACACTCGCATGAGCACTCGCACGAACATTCGCACGAGCACTCGCACGAGCACTCTTACGAGCATTCGCACGAGAACTCGCACGAGCACTCACACGAACATTCGCACGAGCACTTGCACGAACATTCTCACGAGCACTTGCACGAACACCCGCGCGAGCACTCGCACGAGCACTCGCATGAGCACTCGCACGAGCAATCGCATGAACATTCGCACGAGCACTCGCACGAGCACGAGCACTGGCACAAACATTCGCACGATCTGCATAATACAGATGCAGTTTCGCACTTCACACTCGATAGGAAAAGAAGTTTTCGCTTTGGAAAAATTGCTGTTTGTGGGGGAATTAAACGTTTCCCTCTCAGGAGAATGACGTTCTCCACTGGTCATCCAGCGGAGAAAACAGCATCGTTCCATCTCTCTCCGTCTCTGAGTAATCGCGATTTTTCTGAAAAAAATTGGCGGAGGCGCCGGGTATGAAATTAAACAAGCAATATCTCCGGAACGGTTGGAGTTAGGAAGATGCGGTTTTCACTGCTGCGTAGCATTCGGCCAGCTGCATAATACAGATGCAGTTTCGACCTTCACACTCGATTGGAAAAGAAGTTTTCGCTTTGGAAAAATTGCTGTTTGTGGAGGAATTAAACGTTTCCCTCTCAGGAGAATGACGTTTTTCCATTGGTCATCCAGCGGAGAAAACAGCATCGTTCCATCTCTCTCCGTCTCTGAGTTATCCCGATTTTTCTGAAGGAAATTGGCGGAGGCGCCGGGTATGAATTTAAACAAGCATTATCTCCGGAACGGTTGGAGTTAGGAAGATGTGGTTTTCACTGCTGCGTGTCATTCGACCAGCTGCATAATACAGATGCAGTTTCGACCTTCACACTCGATTGGAAAAGAAGTTTTCGCTTTGGAAAAATTGCTGTTTGTGGGGGAATTAAACGTTTCCCTCTCAGGGGAATGACGTTCTCCACTGGTCATCCAACGGAGAAAACAGCATCGTTCTATCTCTCTCCGTCTCTGAGTAATCGCGATTTTTCTGAAAGAAATTGGCGGAGGCGCCGGGTATGAATTTAAACAAGCATTATCTCCGGAACGGTTGGAGTTAGGAAGACGCGGTTTTCACTGCTGCGTAGCATTCGGCTAGCTGCATAATACAGATGCAGTTTCGACCTTCACACTCGATTGGAAAAGAAGTTTTCGCTTTGGAAAAATTGCTGTTTGTGGGGGAATTAGACGTTTCCCTCTCAGGGGAATGACGTTCTCCACTGGTCATCCAACGGAGAAAACAGCATCGTTCCATCTCTCTCCGTCTCTGAGTAATCGCGATTTTTCTGAAAGAAATTGGCGGAGGCGCCGGGTATGAATTTAAACAAGCATTATCTCCGGAACGGTTGGAGTTAGGAAGATGCGGTTTTCACTGCTGCGTAGCATTCGGCCAGCTGCATAATACAGATGCAGTTTCGACCTTCACACTCGATTGGAAAAGAAGTTTTCGCTTTGGAAAAATTGCTGTTTGTGGGGGAATTAAGCGTTTCCCTCTCAGGGGAATGACGTTCTCCACTGGTCATCCAACGGAGAAAACAGCATCGTTCCATCTCTCTCCGTCTCTGAGTAATCGCGATTTTTCTGAAAGAAATTGGCGGAGGCGCCGGGTATGAATTTAAACAAGCATTATCTCCGGAACGGTTGGAGTTAGGAAGATGCGGTTTTCACTGCTCCGTAGCATTCGGCCAGCTGCATAATACAGATGCAGTTTCGACCTTCACACTCGATTGGAAAAGAAGTTTTCGCTTTGGAAAAATTGCTGTTTGTGGGGGAATTAAACGTTTCCCTCTCAGGGGAATGACGTTCTCCACTGGTCATCCAACGGAGGAAACAGCATCGTTCCATCTCTCTCCGTCTCTGAGTAATCGCGATTTTTCTGAAAAAAATTGGCGGAGGCGCCGGGTATGAAATTAAACAAGCAATATCTCCGGAACGGTTGGAGTTAGGAAGATGCGGTTTTCACTGCTGCGTAGCATTCGGCCAGCTGCATAATACAGATGCAGTTTCGACCTTCACACTCGATTGGAAAAGAAGTTTTCGCTTTGGAAAAATTGCTGTTTGTGGGGGAATTAAACGTTTCCCTCTCAGGGGAATGACGTTCTCCACTGGTCATCCAACGGAGGAAACAGCATCGTTCCATCTCTCTCCGTCTCTGAGTAATCGCGATTTTTCTGAAAAAAATTGGCGGAGGCGCCGGGTATGAAATTAAACAAGCAATATCTCCGGAACGGTTGGAGTTAGGAAGATGCGGTTTTCACTGCTGCGTAGCATTCGGCCAGCTGCATGATACGGATGCAGTTTCGACCTTCACACTCGATTGGAAAAGAAGTTTTCGCTTTGGAAAAATTGCTGTTTGTGGGGGAATTAAACGTTTCCCTCTCAGGGGAATGACGTTCTCCACTGGTCATCCAACGGAGAAAACAGCATCGTTCCATCTCTCTCCGTCTCTGAGTAATCGCGATTTTTCTGAAAAAAATTGGCGGAGGCGCCGGGTATGAAATTAAACAAGCAATATCTCCGGAACGGTTGGAGTTAGGAAGATGCGGTTTTCACTGCTGCGTAGCATTCGGCCAGCTGCATAATACAGATGCAGTTTCGACCTTCACACTCGATTGGAAAAGAAGTTTTCGCTTTGGAAAAATTGCTGTTTGTGGGGGAATTAAACGTTTCCCTCTCAGGGGAATGACGTTCTCCACTGGTCATCCAACGGAGGAAACAGCATCGTTCCATCTCTCTCCGTCTCTGAGTAATAGCGATTTTTCTGAAAGAAATTGGCGGAGGCGCCGGGTATGAATTTAAACAAGCATTATCTCCGGAACGGTTGGAGTTAGGAAGACGCGGTTTTCAGTGCTGCGTAGCATTCGGCCAGCTGCATAATACAGATGCAGTTTCGACCTTCACACTCGATTGGAAAAGAAGTTTTCGCTTTGGAAAAATTGCTGTTTGTGGGGGAATTAAACGTTTCCCTCTCAGGGAATGACGTTCTCCACTGGTCATCCAACGGAGAAAACAGCATCGTTCCATCTCTCTCCGTCTCTGAGTAATCGCGATTTTTCTGAAAAAAATTGGCGGAGGCGCCGGGTATGAAATTAAACAAGCAATATCTCCGGAACGGTTGGAGTTAGGAAGATGCGGTTTTCACTGCTGCGTAGCATTCGGCCAGCTGCATCATACAGATGCAGTTTCGACCTTCACACTCGATTGGAAAAGAAGTTTTCGCTTTGGAAAAATTGCTGTTTGTGGGGGAATTAAACGTTTCCCTCTCAGGGGAATGACGTTCTCCACTGGTCATCCAACGGAGGAAACAGCATCGTTCCATCTCTCTCCGTCTCTGAGTAATCGCGATTTTTCTGAAAAAAATTGGCGGAGGCGCCGGGTATGAAATTAAACAAGCAATATCTCCGGAACGGTTGGAGTTAGGAAGATGCGGTTTTCACTGCTGCGTAGCATTCGGCCAGCTGCATGATACGGATGCAGTTTCGACCTTCACACTCGATTGGAAAAGAAGTTTTCGCTTTGGAAAAATTGCTGTTTGTGGGGGAATTAAACGTTTCCCTCTCAGGGGAATGACGTTCTCCACTGGTCATCCAACGGAGAAAACAGCATCGTTCCATCTCTCTCCGTCTCTGAGTAATCGCGATTTTTCTGAAAAAAATTGGCGGAGGCGCCGGGTATGAAATTAAATAAGCAATATCTCCGGAACGGTTGGAGTTAGGAAGATGCGGTTTTCACTGCTGCGTAGCATTCGGCCAGCTGCATAATACAGATACAGTTTCGACCTTCACACTCGATTGGAAAAGAAGTTTTCGCTTTGGAAAAATTGCTGTTTGTGGGGGAATTAAACGTTTCCCTCTCAAGGGAATGACGTTCTCCACTGGTCATCCAACGGAGGAAACAGCATCGTTCCATCTCTCTCCGTCTCTGAGTAATCGCGATTTTTCTGAAAAGAATTGGCGGAGGCGCCGGGTATGAAATTAAACAAGCAATATCTCCGGAACGGTTGGAGTTAGGAAGACGCGGTTTTCACTGCTGCGTAGCATTCGGCCAGCTGCATAATACAGATGCAGTTTCGACCTTCACACTCGATTGGAAAAGAAGTTTTCGCTTTGGAAAAATTGCTGTTTGTGGGGGAATTAAACGTTTCCCTCTCAGGGGAATGACGTTCTCCACTGGTCATCCAACGGAGGAAACAGCATCGTTCCATCTCTCTCCGTCTCTGAGTAATAGCGATTTTTCTGAAAGAAATTGGCGGAGGCGCCGGGTATGAATTTAAACAAGCATTATCTCCGGAACGGTTGGAGTTAGGAAGACGCGGTTTTCACTGCTGCGTAGCATTCGGCGAGCTGCATAATACAGATGCAGTTTCGACCTTCACACTCGATTGGAAAAGAAGTTTTCGCTTTGGAAAAATTGCTGTTTGTGGGGAAATTAAACGTTTCCCTCTCAGGGGAATGACGTTCTCCACTGGTCATCCAACGGAGAAAACAGCATCGTTCCATCTCTCTCCGTCTCTGAGTAATCGCGATTTTTCTGAAAAAAATTGGCGGAGGCGCCGGGTATGAAATTAAACAAGCAATATCTCCGGAACGGTTGGAGTTGGGAAGATGCGGTTTTCACTGCTGCGTAGCATTCGGCCAGCTGCATAATACAGATGCAGTTTCGACCTTCACACTCGATTGGAAAAGAAGTTTTCGCTTTGGAAAAATTGCTGTTTGTGGGGGAATTAAACGTTTCCCTCTCAGGGGAATGACGTTCTCCACTGGTCATCCAACGGAGGAAACAGCATCGTTCCATCTCTCTCCGTCTCTGAGTAATCGCGATTTTTCTGAAAAAAATTGGCGGAGGCGCCGGGTATGAAATTAAACAAGCAATATCTCCGGAACGGTTGGAGTTAGGAAGATGCGGTTTTCACTGCTGCGTAGCATTCGGCCAGCTGCATAATACAGATGCAGTTTCGACCTTCACACTCGATTGGAAAAGAAGTTTTCGCTTTGGAAAAGTTGCTGTTTCTGGGGGAATTAAACGTTTCCCTCTCAGGGGAATGACGTTCTCCACTGGTCATCCAACGGAGAAAACAGCATCGTTTCATCTCTCTCCGTCTCTGAGTAATCGCGATTTTTCTGAAAAAAATTGGCGGAGGCGCCGGGTATGAATTTAAACAAGCAATATCTCCGGAACGGTTGGAGTTAGGAAGATGCGGTTTTCACTGCTGCGTAGCATTCGGCCAGCTGCATAATACAGATGCAGTTTCGACCTTCACACTCGATTGGAAAAGAAGTTTTCGCTTTGGAAAAATTGCTGTTTGTGGAGGAATTAAACGTTTCCCTCTCAGGAGAATGACGTTTTTCCACTGGTCATCCAGCGGAGAAAACAGCATCGTTCTATCTCTCTCCGTCTCTGAGTTATCCCGATTTTTCTGAAGGAAATTGGCGGAGGCGCCGGGTATGAATTTAAACAAGCATTATCTCAGGAACGGTTGGAGTTAGGAAGATGCGGTTTTCACTGCTGCGTAGCATTCGGCAAGCTGCATAATACAGATTCAGTTTCGACCTTCACACTCGATTGGAAAAGAAGTTTTCGCTTTGGAAAAATTGCTGTTTGTGGGGGAATTAAACGTTTCCCTCTCAGGGGAATGACGTTCTCCACTGGTCATCCAACGGAGGAAACAGCATCGTTCCATCTCTCTCCGTCTCTGAGTAATAGCGATTTTTCTGAAAGAAATTGGCGGAGGCGCCGGGTATGAATTTAAACAAGCATTATCTCCGGAACGGTTGGAGTTAGGAAGATGCGGTTTTCACTGCTGCGTAGCATTCGGCCAGCTGCATAATACAGATGCAGTTTCGACCTTCACACTCGATTGGAAAGGAAGTTTTCGCTTTGGAAAAATTGCTGTTTGTGGGGGAATTAAACGTTTCCCTCTCAGGGGAATGACGTTCTCCACTGGTCATCCAACGGAGGAAACAGCATCGTTCCATCTCTCTCCGTCTCTGAGTAATAGCGATTTTTCTGAAAGAAATTGGCGGAGGCGCCGGGTATGAATTTAAACAAGCATTATCTCCGGAACGGTTGGAGTTAGGAAGACGCGGTTTTCACCGCTGCGTAGCATTCGGCCAGCTGCATAATACAGATGCAGTTTCGACCTTCACACTCGATTGGAAAAGAAGTTTTCGCTTTGGAAAAATTGCTGTTTGTGGGGGAATTAAACGTTTCCCTCTCAGGGGAATGACGTTCTCCACTGGTCATCCAACGGAGAAAACAGCATCGTTCCATCTCTCTCCGTCTCTGAGTTATCCCGATTTTTCTGAAGGAAATTGGCGGAGGCGCCGGGTATGAATTTAAACAAGCATTATCTCCGGAACGGTTGGAGTTAGGAAGATGCGGTTTTCACTGCTGCGTAGCATTCGGCAAGCTGCATAATACAGATGCAGTTTCGAAATTCACACTCGATTGGAAAAGAAGTTTTCGCTTTGGAAAAATTGCTATTTGTGGGGGAATTAAACGTTTCCCTCTCAGGGGAATTACGTTCTCCACTGGTCATCCAACGGAGGAAACAGCATCGTTCCATCTCTCTCCGTCTCTGAGTAATAGCGATTTTTCTGAAAGAAATTGGCGGAGGCGCCGGGTATGAATTTAAACAAGCATTATCTCCGGAACGGTTGGAGTTAGGAAGATGCGGTTTTCACTGCTGCGTAGCATTCGGCCAGCTGCATAATACAGATGCAGTTTCGACCTTCACACTCGATTGGAAAGGAAGTTTTCGCTTTGGAAAAATTGCTGTTTGTGGGGGAATTAAACGTTTCCCTCTCAGGGGAATGACGTTCTCCACTGGTCATCCAACGGAGGAAACAGCATCGTTCCATCTCTCTCCGTCTCTGAGTAATAGCGATTTTTCTGAAAGAAATTGGCGGAGGCGCCGGGTATGAATTTAAACAAGCATTATCTCCGGAACGGTTGGAGTTAGGAAGACGCGGTTTTCACTGCTGCGTAGCATTCGGCCAGCTGCATAATACAGATGCAGTTTCGACCTTCACACTCGATTGGAAAAGAAGTTTTCGCTTTGGAAAAATTGCTGTTTGTGGGGGAATTAAACGTTTCCCTCTCAGGGGAATGACGTTCTCCACTGGTCATCCAACGGAGAAAACAGCATCGTTCTATCTCTCTCCGTCTCTGAGTAATAGCGATTTTTCTGAAAGAAATTGGCGGAGGCGCCGGGTATGAATTTAAACAAGCATTATCTCCGGAACGGTTGGAGTTAGGAAGACGCGGTTTTCACTGCTGCGTAGCATTCGGCTAGCTGCATAATACAGATGCAGTTTCGACCTTCACACTCGATTGGAAAAGAAGTTTTCGCTTTGGAAAAATTGCTGTTTTTGGGGGAATTAGACGTTTCCCTCTCAGGGGAATGACGTTCTCCACTGGTCATCCAACGGAGAAAACAGCATCGTTCCATCTCTCTCCGTCTCTGAGTAATCGCGATATTTCTGAAAGAAATTGGCGGAGGCGCCGGGTATGAATTTAAACAAGCATTATTTCCGGAACGGTTGGAGTTAGGAAGATGCGGTTTTCACTGCTGCGTAGCATTCGGCCAGCTGCATAATACAGATGCAGTTTCGACCTTCACACTCGATTGGAAAAGAAGTTTTCGCTTTGGAAAAATTGCTGTTTGTGGGGGAATTAAACGTTTCCCTCTCAGGGGAATGACGTTCTCCACTGGTCATCCAACGGAGGAAACAGCATCGTTCTATCTCTCTCCGTCTATGAGTAATAGCGATTTTTCTGAAAGAAATTGGCGGAGGCGCCGGGTATGAATTTAAACAAGCATTATCTCCGGAACGGTTGGAGTTAGGAAGACGCGGTTTTCACTGCTGCGTAGCATTCGGCCAGCTGCATAATACAGATGCAGTTTCGACCTTCACACTCGATAGGAAAAGAAGTTTTCGCTTTGGATAAATTGCTGTTTGTGGGGGAATTAAACGTTTCCCTCTCAGGAGAATGACGTTCTCCACTGGTCATCCAACGGAGAAAACAGCATCGTTCTATCTCTCTCTGTCTATGAATAATCGCGATTTTACTGAAAGAAATTGGCGGAGGCGCCGGGTATGAATTTAAACAAGATATTGCTTGTTTAAATTTTTGCACGAACACTCGCATGAGCACTCGCACGAACATTCGCACGAGCACTCGCACGAGCACTCTTACGAGCATTCGCACGAGAACTCGCACGAGCACTCACACGAACATTCGCACGAGCACTTGCACGAACATTCTCACGAGCACTTGCACGAACACCCGCGCGAGCAATCGCACGAGCACTCGCATGAGCACTCGCACGAGCAATCGCATGAACATTCGCACGAGCACTCGCACGAGCACGAGCACTGGCACAAACATTCGCACGAGCTGCATAATACAGATGCAGTTTCGCTCTTCACACTCGATAGGAAAAGAAGTTTTCGCTTTGGAAAAATTGCTGTTTGTGGGGGAATTAAACGTTTCCCTCTCAGGAGAATGACGTTCTCCACTGGTCATCCAGCGGAGAAAACAGCATCGTTCCATCTCTCTCCGTCTCTGAGTAATCGCGATTTTTCTGAAAAAAATTGGCGGAGGCGCCGGGTATGAATTTAAACAAGCATTATCTCCGGAACGGTTGGAGTTAGGAAGACGCGGTTTTCACTGCTGCGTAGCATTCGGCGAGCTGCATAATACAGATGCAGTTTCGACCTTCACACTCGATTGGAAAAGAAGTTTTCGCTTTGGAAAAATTGCTGTTTGTGGGGGAATTAAACGTTTCCCTCTCAGGGGAATGACGTTCTCCACTGGTCATCCAACGGAGGAAACAGCATCGTTCCATCTCTCTCCGTCTCTGAGTAATCGCGATTTTTCTGAAAAAAATTGGCGGAGGCGCCGGGTATGAAATTAAACAAGCAATATCTCCGGAACGGTTGGAGTTAGGAAGATGCGGTTTTCACTGCTGCGTAGCATTCGGCCAGCTGCATAATACAGATGCAGTTTCGACCTTCACACTCGATTGGAAAAGAAGTTTTCGCTTTGGAAAAATTGCTGTTTGTGGGGGAATTAAACGTTTCCCTCTCAGGGGAATGACGTTCTCCACTGGTCATCCAACGGAGGAAACAGCATCGTTCGATCTCTCTCCGTCTCTGAGTAATAGCGATTTTTCTGAAAGAAATTGGCGGAGGCGCCGGGTATGAATTTAAACAAGCATTATCTCCGGAACGGTTGGAGTTAGGAAGACGCGGTTTTCACTGCTGCGTAGCATTCGGCCAGCTGCATAATACAGATGCAGTTTCGACCTTCACACTCGATTGGAAAAGAAGTTTTCGCTTTGGAAAAATTGCTGTTTGTGGGGGAATTAAACGTTTCCCTCTCAGGGGAATGACGTTCTCCACTGGTCATCCAACGGAGAAAACAGCATCGTTCCATCTCTCTCCGTCTCTGAGTAATCGCGATTTTTCTGAAAGAAATTGGCGGAGGCGCCGGGTATGAATTTAAACAAGCATTATCTCCGAAACGGTTGGAGTTAGGAAGATGCGGTTTTCACTGCTGCGTAGCATTCGGCCAGCTGCATAATACAGATGCAGTTTCGACCTTCACACTCGATTGGAAAAGAAGTTTTCGCTTTGGAAAAATTGCTGTTTGTGGGGGATTTAAGCGTTTCCCTCTCAGGGGAATGACGTTCTCCACTGGTCATCCAACGGAGAAAACAGCATCGTTCCATCTCTCTCCGTCTCTGAGTAATCGCGATTTTTCTGAAAGAAATTGGCGGAGGCGCCGGGTATGAATTTAAACAAGCATTATCTCCGGAACGGTTGGAGTTAGGAAGATGCGGTTTTCACTGCTGCGTAGCATTCGGCCAGCTGCATAATACAGATGCAGTTTCGACCTTCACACTCGATTGGAAAAGAAGTTTTCGCTTTGGAAAAATTGCTGTTTGTGGGGGAATTAAACGTTTCCCTCTCAGGGGAATGACGTTCTCCACTGGTCATCCAACGGAGGAAACAGCATCGTTCCATCTCTCTCCGTCTCTGAGTAATCGCGATTTTTCTGAAAAAAATTGGCGGAGGCGCCGGGTATGAATTTAAACAAGCAATATCTCCGGAACGGTTGGAGTTAGGAAGATGCGGTTTTCACTGCTGCGTAGCATTCGGCCAGCTGCATAATACAGATGCAGTTTCGACCTTCACACTCGATTGGAAAAGAAGTTTTCGCTTTGGAAAAATTGCTGTTTGTGGGGGAATTAAACGTTTCCCTCTCAGGGGAATGACGTTCTCCACTGGTCATCCAACGGAGGAAACAGCATCGTTCTATCTCTCTCCGTCTCTGAGTAATAGCGATTTTTCTGAAAGAAATTGGCGGAGGCGCCGGGTATGAATTTAAACAAGCATTATCTCCGGAACGGTTGGAGTTAGGAAGACGCGGTTTTCACTGCTGCGTAGCATTCGGCCAGCTGCATAATACAGATGCAGTTTCGACCTTCACACTCGATTGGAAAAGAAGTTCTCGCTTTGGAAAAATTGCTGTTTGTGGGGGAATTAAGCGTTTCCCTCTCAGGGGAATGACGTTCTCCACTGGTCATCCAACGGAGAAAACAGCATCGTTCCATCTCTCTCCGTCTCTGAGTAATCGCGATTTTTCTGAAAGAAATTGGCGGAGGCGCCGGGTATGAATTTAAACAAGCATTATCTCCGGAACGGTTGGAGTTAGGAAGATGCGGTTTTCACTGCTGCGTAGCATTCGGCCAGCTGCATAATACAGATGCAGTTTCGACCTTCACACTCGATTGGAAAAGAAGTTTTCGCTTTGGAAAAATTGCTGTTTGTGGGGGAATTAAACGTTTCCCTCTCAGGGGAATGACGTTCTCCACTGGTCATCCAACGGAGGAAACAGCATCGTTCCATCTCTCTCCGTCTCTGAGTAATAGCGATTTTTCTGAAAAAAATTGGCGGAGGCGCCGGGTATGAAATTAAACAAGCAATTTCTCCGGAACGGTTGGAGTTAGGAAGATGCGGTTTTCACTGCTGCGTAGCATTCGGCCAGCTGCATAATACAGATGCAGTTTCGACCTTCACACTCGATTGGAAAAGAAGTTTTCGCTTTGGAAAAATTGCTGTTTGTGGGGGAATTAAACGTTTCCCTCTCAGGGGAATGACGTTCTCCACTGGTCATCCAACGGAGGAAACAGCATCGTTCCATCTCTCTCCGTCTCTGAGTAATAGCGATTTTTCTGAAAAAAATTTGCGGAGGCGCCGGGTATGAAATTAAACAAGCAATATCTCCGGAACGGTTGGAGTTGGGAAGATGCGGTTTTCACTGCTGCGTAGCATTCGGCCAGCTGCATGATACGGATGCAGTTTCGACCTTCACACTCGATTGGAAAAGAAGTTTTCGCTTTGGAAAAATTGCTGTTTGTGGGGGAATTAAACGTTTCCCTCTCAGGGGAATGACGTTCTCCACTGGTCATCCAACGGAGAAAACAGCATCGTTCCATCTCTCTCCGTCTCTGAGTAATCGCGATTTTTCTGAAAAAAATTGGCGGAGGCGCCGGGTATGAAATTAAACAAGCAATATCTCCGGAACGGTTGGAGTTAGGAAGATGCGGTTTTCACTGCTGCGTAGCATTCGGCCAGCTGCATAATACAGATGCAGTTTCGACCTTCACACTCGATTGGAAAAGAAGTTTTCGCTTTGGAAAAATTGCTGTTTGTGGGGGATTAAACGTTTCCCTCTCAGGGGAATGACGTTCTCCACTGGTCATCCAACGGAGAAAACAGCATCGTTCCATCTCTCTCCGTCTCTGAGTAATCGCGATTTTTCTGAAAAAAATTGGCGGAGGCGCCGGGTATGAAATTAAATAAGCATTATCTCCGGAACGGTTGGAGTTAGGAAGATGCGGTTTTCACTGCTGCGTAGCATTCGGCCAGCTGCATAATACAGATGCAGTTTCGACCTTCACACTCGATTGGAAAAGAAGTTTTCGCTTTGGAAAAATTGCTGTTTGTGGGGGAATTAAACGTTTCCCTCTCAGGGGAATGACGTTCTCCACTGGTCATCCAACGGAGGAAACAGCATCGTTCCATCTCTCTCCGTCTCTGAGTAATAGCGATTTTTCTGAAAAAAATTGGCGGAGGCGCCGGGTATGAAATTAAACAAGCAATTTCTCCGGAACGGTTGGAGTTAGGAAGATGCGGTTTTCACTGCTGCGTAGCATTCGGCCAGCTGCATAATACAGATGCAGTTTCGACCTTCACACTCGATTGGAAAAGAAGTTTTCGCTTTGGAAAAATTGCTGTTTGTGGGGGAATTAAACGTTTCCCTCTCAGGGGAATGACGTTCTCCACTGGTCATCCAACGGAGGAAACAGCATCGTTCCATCTCTCTCCGTCTCTGAGTAATAGCGATTTTTCTGAAAAAAATTTGCGGAGGCGCCGGGTATGAAATTAAACAAGCAATATCTCCGGAACGGTTGGAGTTGGGAAGATGCGGTTTTCACTGCTGCGTAGCATTCGGCCAGCTGCATGATACGGATGCAGTTTCGACCTTCACACTCGATTGGAAAAGAAGTTTTCGCTTTGGAAAAATTGCTGTTTGTGGGGGAATTAAACGTTTCCCTCTCAGGGGAATGACGTTCTCCACTGGTCATCCAACGGAGAAAACAGCATCGTTCCATCTCTCTCCGTCTCTGAGTAATCGCGATTTTTCTGAAAAAAATTGGCGGA
Organism: Prosopocoilus inquinatus; assembly: GCA_036172665.1. NCBI lineage: Eukaryota > Metazoa > Arthropoda > Insecta > Coleoptera > Lucanidae > Prosopocoilus > Prosopocoilus inquinatus. The sequence continues at coordinate 63,008,498 of CM069871.1, forward strand.
GGCGCCGGGTATGAAATTAAACAAGCAATATCTCCGGAACGGTTGGAGTTAGGAAGATGCGGTTTTCACTGCTGCGTAGCATTCGGCCAGCTGCATAATACAGATGCAGTTTCGACCTTCACACTCGATTGGAAAAGAAGTTTTCGCTTTGGAAAAATTGCTGTTTGTGGGGGATTAAACGTTTCCCTCTCAGGGGAATGACGTTCTCCACTGGTCATCCAACGGAGAAAACAGCATCGTTCCATCTCTCTCCGTCTCTGAGTAATCGCGATTTTTCTGAAAAAAATTGGCGGAGGCGCCGGGTATGAAATTAAATAAGCAATATCTCCGGAACGGTTGGAGTTAGGAAGATGCGGTTTTCACTGCTGCGTAGCATTCGGCCAGCTGCATAATACAGATGCAGTTTCGACCTTCACACTCGATTGGAAAAGAAGTTTTCGCTTTGGAAAAATTGCTGTTTGTGGGGGAATTAAACGTTTCCCTCTCAGGGGAATGACGTTCTCCACTGGTCATCCAACGGAGGAAACAGCATCGTTCCATCTCTCTCCGTCTCTGAGTAATAGCGATTTTTCTGAAAGAAATTGGCGGAGGCGCCGGGTATGAATTTAAACAAGCATTATCTCCGGAACGGTTGGAGTTAGGAAGATGCGGTTTTCACTGCTGCGTAGCATTCGGCCAGCTGCATAATACAGATGCAGTTTCGACCTTCACACTCGATTGGAAAAGAAGTTTTCGCTTTGGAAAAATTGCTGTTTGTCGGGGAATTAAACGTTTCCCTCTCAGGGGAATGACGTTCTCCACTGGTCATCCAACGGAGGAAACAGCATCGTTCTATCTCTCTCCGTCTCTGAGTAATCGCGATTTTTCTGAAAGAAATTTGCGGAGGCGCCGGGTATGAATTTAAACAAGCATTATCTCCGGAACGGTTGGAGTTAGGAAGACGCGGTTTTCACTGCTGCGTAGCATTCTGCCAGCTGCATAATACAGATGCAGTTTCGACCTTCACACTCGATTGGAAAAGAAGTTTTCGCTTTGGAAAAATTGCTGTTTGTGGAGGAATTAAACGTTTCCCTCTCAGGAGAATGACGTTTTTCCACTGGTCATCCAGCGGAGAAAACAGCATCGTTCCATCTCTCTCCGTCTCTGAGTTATCCCGATTTTTCTGAAGGAAATTGGCGGAGGCGCCGGGTATGAATTTAAACAAGCATTATCTCCGGAACGGTTGGAGTTAGGAAGATGCGGTTTTCACTGCTGCGTAGCATTCGGCAAGCTGCATAATACAGATGCAGTTTCGACCTTCACACTCGATTGGAAAAGAAGTTTTCGCTTTGGAAAAATTGCTGTTTGTGGGGGAATTAAACCTTTTCCTCTCAGGGGAATGACGTTCTCCACTGGTCATCCAACGGAGAAAACAGCATGGTTCTATCTCTCTCCGTCTCTGGGTAATCGTGAGTTTTCTGAAAAAGATTGGCGGAGGCGCCGGGTATGAATTTAAACAAGCATTATCTCCGGAACGGTTGGAGTTAGGAAGACGCGGTTTTCACTGCTGCGTAGCATTCGGCCAGCTGCATAATACAGATGCAGTTTCGACCTTCACACTCGATTGGAAAAGAAGTTTTCGCTTTGGAAAAATTGCTGTTTGTGGAGGAATTAAACGTTTCCCTCTCAGGGGAATGACGTTCTCCACTGGTCATCCAACGGAGGAAACAGCATCGTTCCATCTCTCTCCGTCTCTGAGTAATCGCGATTTTTCTGAAAAAAATTGGCGGAGGCGCCGGGTATGAAATTAAACAAGCAATATCTCCGGAACGGTTGGAGTTAGGAAGATGCGGTTTTCACTGCTGCGTAGCATTCGGCCAGCTGCATAATACAGATGCAGTTTCGACCTTCACACTCGATTGGAAAGGAAGTTTTCGCTTTGGAAAAATTGCTGTTTGTGGGGGAATTAAACGTTTCCCTCTCAGGGGAATGACGTTCTCCACTGGTCATCCAACGGAGGAAACAGCATCGTTCCATCTCTCTCCGTCTCTGAGTAATCGCGATTTTTCTGAAAAAAACTGGCGGAGGCGCCGGGTATGAAATTAAACAAGCAATATCTCCGGAACGGTTGGAGTTAGGAAGATGCGGTTTTCACTGCTGCGTAGCATTCGGCCAGCTGCATAATACAGATGCAGTTTCGACCTTCACACTCGATTAGAAAAGAAGTTTTCGCTTTGGAAAAATTGCTGTTTGTGGGGGAATTAAACCTTTTCCTCTCAGGGGAATGACGTTCTCCACTGGTCATCCAACGGAGAAAACAGCATGGTTCTATCTCTCTCCGTCTCTGGGTAATCGTGAGTTTTCTGAAAAAGATTGGCGGAGGCGCCGGGTATGAATTTAAACAAGCATTATCTCCGGAACGGTTGGAGTTAGGAAGACGCGGTTTTCACTGCTGCGTAGCATTCGGCCAGCTGCATAATACAGATGCAGTTTCGACCTTCACACTCGATTGGAAAAGAAGTTTTCGCTTTGGAAAAATTGCTGTTTGTGGAGGAATTAAACGTTTCCCTCTCAGGGGAATGACGTTCTCCACTGGTCATCCAACGGAGGAAACAGCATCGTTCCATCTCTCTCCGTCTCTGAGTAATCGCGATTTTTCTGAAAAAAATTGGCGGAGGCGCCGGGTATGAAATTAAACAAGCAATATCTCCGGAACGGTTGGAGTTAGGAAGATGCGGTTTTCACTGCTGCGTAGCATTCGGCCAGCTGCATAATACAGATGCAGTTTCGACCTTCACACTCGATTGGAAAGGAAGTTTTCGCTTTGGAAAAATTGCTGTTTGTGGGGGAATTAAACGTTTCCCTCTCAGGGGAATGACGTTCTCCACTGGTCATCCAACGGAGGAAACAGCATCGTTCCATCTCTCTCCGTCTCTGAGTAATCGCGATTTTTCTGAAAAAAACTGGCGGAGGCGCCGGGTATGAAATTAAACAAGCAATATCTCCGGAACGGTTGGAGTTAGGAAGATGCGGTTTTCACTGCTGCGTAGCATTCGGCCAGCTGCATAATACAGATGCAGTTTCGACCTTCACACTCGATTAGAAAAGAAGTTTTCGCTTTGGAAAAATTGCTGTTTGTGGGGGAATTAAACGTTTCCCTCTCAGGGGAATGACGTTCTCCACTGGTCATCCAACGGAGGAAACAGCATCGTTCCATCTCTCTCCGTCTCTGAGTAATCGTGATTTTTCTGAAAAAAATTGGCGGAGGCGCCGGGTATGAATTTAAACAAGCATTATCTCCGGAACGGTTGGAGTTAGGAAGACGCGGTTTTCACTGCTGCGTAGCATTCGGCGAGCTGCATAATACAGATGCAGTTTCGACCTTCACACTCGATTGGAAAAGAAGTTTTCGCTTTGGAAAAATTGCTGTTTGTGGGGGAATTAAACGTTTCCCTCTCAGGGGAATGACGTTCTCCACTGGTCATCCAACGGAGAAAACAGCATCGTTCCATCTCTCTCCGTCTCTGAGTAATCGCGATTTTTCTGAAAAAAATTGGCGGAGGCGCCGGGTATGAAATTAAACAAGCAATATCTCCGGAACGGTTGGAGTTAGGAAGATGCGGTTTTCACTGCTGCGTAGCATTCGGCCAGCTGCATAATACAGATGCAGTTTCGACCTTCACACTCGATTGGAAAAGAAGTTTTCGCTTTGGAAAAATTGCTGTTTGTGGGGGAATTAAACGTTTCCCTCTCAGGGGAATGACGTTCTCCACTGGTCATCCAACGGAGGAAACAGCATCGTTCCATCTCTCTCCGTCTCTGAGTAATCGCGATTTTTCTGAAAAAAATTGGCGGAGGCGCCGGGTATGAAATTAAACAAGCAATTTCTCCGGAACGGTTGGAGTTAGGAAGATGCGGTTTTCACTGCTGCGTAGCATTCGGCCAGCTGCATAATACAGATGCAGTTTCGACCTTCACACTCGATTGGAAAAGAAGTTTTCGCTTTGGAAAAATTGCTGTTTGTGGGGGAATTAAACGTTTCCCTCTCAGGAGAATGACGTTCTCCACTGGTCATCCAACGGAGGAAACAGCATCGTTCCATCTCTCTCCGTCTCTGAGTAATCGCGATTTTTCTGAAAAAAATTGGCGGAGGCGCCGGGTATGAAATTAAACAAGCAATATCTCCGGAACGGTTGGAGTTAGGAAGATGCGGTTTTCACTGCTGCGTAGCATTCGGCCAGCTGCATAATACAGATGCAGTTTCGACCTTCACACTCGATTGGAAAGGAAGTTTTCGCTTTGGAAAAATTGCTGTTTGTGGGGGAATTAAACGTTTCCCTCTCAGGGGAATGACGTTCTCCACTGGTCATCCAACGGAGGAAACAGCATCGTTCCATCTCTCTCCGTCTCTGAGTAATCGCGATTTTTCTGAAAAAAATTGGCGGAGGCGCCGGGTATGAAATTAAACAAGCAATATCTCCGGAACGGTTGGAGTTAGGAAGATGCGGTTTTCACTGCTGCGTAGCATTCGGCCAGCTGCATAATACAGATGCAGTTTCGACCTTCACACTCGATTAGAAAAGAAGTTTTCGCTTTGGAAAAATTGCTGTTTGTGGGGGAATTAAACGTTTCCCTCTCAGGGGAATGACGTTCTCCACTGGTCATCCAACGGAGGAAACAGCATCGTTCCATCTCTCTCCGTCTCTGAGTAATCGCGATTTTTCTGAAAAAAATTGGCGGAGGCGCCGGGTATGAAATTAAACAAGCAATATCTCCGGAACGGTTGGAGTTAGGAAGATGCGGTTTTCACTGCTGCGTAGCATTCGGCCAGCTGCATAATACAGATGCAGTTTCGACCTTCACACTCGATTGGAAAAGAAGTTTTCGCTTTGGAAAAATTGCTGTTTGTGGGGGAATTAAACGTTTCCCTCTCAGGGGAATGACGTTCTCCACTGGTCATCCAACGGAGAAAACAGCATCGTTTCATCTCTCTCCGTCTCTGAGTAATCGCGATTTTTCTGAAAAAAATTGGCGGAGGCGCCGGGTATGAATTTAAACAAGCAATATCTCCGGAACGGTTGGAGTTAGGAAGATGCGGTTTTCACTGCTGCGTAGCATTCGGCCAGCTGCATAATACAGATGCAGTTTCGACCTTCACACTCGATTGGAAAAGAAGTTTTCGCTTTGGAAAAATTGCTGTTTGTGGAGGAATTAAACGTTTCCCTCTCAGGAGAATGACGTTTTTCCACTGGTCATCCAGCGGAGAAAACAGCATCGTTCCATCTCTCTCCGTCTCTGAGTTATCCCGATTTTTCTGAAGGAAATTGGCGGAGGCGCCGGGTATGAATTTAAACAAGCATTATCTCCGGAACGGTTGGAGTTAGGAAGATGTGGTTGTCACTGCTGCGTGTCATTCGACCAGCTGCATAATACAGATGCAGTTTCGACCTTCACACTCGATTGGAAAAGAAGTTTTCGCTTTGGAAAAATTGCTGTTTGTGGGGGAATTAAACGTTTCCCTCTCAGGGGAATGACGTTCTCCACTGGTCATCCAACGGAGAAAACAGCATCGTTCTATCTCTCTCCGTCTCTGAGTAATAGCGATTTTTCTGAAAGAAATTGGCGGAGGCGCCGGGTATGAATTTAAACAAGCATTATCTCCGGAACGGTTGGAGTTAGGAAGACGCGGTTTTCACTGCTGCGTAGCATTCGGCTAGCTGCATAATACAGATGCAGTTTCGACCTTCACACTCGATTGGAAAAGAAGTTTTCGCTTTGGAAAAATTGCTGTTTGTGGGGGAATTAAACGTTTCCCTCTCAGGGGAATGACGTTCTCCACTGGTCATCCAACGGAGAAAACAGCATCGTTCTATCTCTCTCCGTCTCTGAGTAATAGCGATTTTTCTGAAAGAAATTGGCGGAGGCGCCGGGTATGAATTTAAACAAGCATTATCTCCGGAACGGTTGGAGTTAGGAAGATGCGGTTTTCACTGCTGCGTAGCATTCGGCCAGCTGCATAATACAGATGCAGTTTCGACCTTCACACTCGATTGGAAAAGAAGTTTTCGCTTTGGAAAAATTGCTGTTTGTGGGGGAATTAAGCGTTTCCCTCTCAGGGGAATGACGTTCTCCACTGGTCATCCAACGGAGAAAACAGCATCGTTCCATCTCTCTCCGTCTCTGAGTAATCGCGATTTTTCTGAAAGAAATTGGCGGAGGCGCCGGGTATGAATTTAAACAAGCATTATCTCCGGAACGGTTGGAGTTAGGAAGATGCGGTTTTCACTGCTCCGTAGCATTCGGCCAGCTGCATAATACAGATGCAGTTTCGACCTTCACACTCGATTGGAAAAGAAGTTTTCGCTTTGGAAAAATTGCTGTTTGTGGGGGAATTAAACGTTTCCCTCTCAGGGGAATGACGTTCTCCACTGGTCATCCAACGGAGGAAACAGCATCGTTCCATCTCTCTCCGTCTCTGAGTAATCGCGATTTTTCTGAAAAAAATTGGCGGAGGCGCCGGGTATGAAATTAAACAAGCAATATCTCCGGAACGGTTGGAGTTAGGAAGACGCGGTTTTCACTGCTGCGTAGCATTCGGCCAGCTGCATAATACAGATGCAGTTTCGACCTTCACACTCGATAGGAAAAGAAGTTTTCGCTTTGGATAAATTGCTGTTTGTGGGGGAATTAAACGTTTCCCTCTCAGGAGAATGACGTTCTCCACTGGTCATCCAACGGAGAAAACAGCATCGTTCTATCTCTCTCTGTCTATGAATAATCGCGATTTTACTGAAAGAAATTGGCGGAGGCGCCGGGTATGAATTTAAACAAGATATTGCTTGTTTAAATTTTTGCACGAACACTCGCATGAGCACTCGCACGAACATTCGCACGAGCACTCGCACGAGCACTCTTACGAGCATTCGCACGAGAACTCGCACGAGCACTCACACGAACATTCGCACGAGCACTTGCACGAACATTCTCACGAGCACTTGCACGAACACCCGCGCGAGCAATCGCACGAGCACTCGCATGAGCACTCGCACGAGCAATCGCATGAACATTCGCACGAGCACTCGCACGAGCACGAGCACTGGCACAAACATTCGCACGAGCTGCATAATACAGATGCAGTTTCGCTCTTCACACTCGATAGGAAAAGAAGTTTTCGCTTTGGAAAAATTGCTGTTTGTGGGGGAATTAAACGTTTCCCTCTCAGGAGAATGACGTTCTCCACTGGTCATCCAGCGGAGAAAACAGCATCGTTCCATCTCTCTCCGTCTCTGAGTAATCGCGATTTTTCTGAAAAAAATTGGCGGAGGCGCCGGGTATGAAATTAAACAAGCAATATCTCCGGAACGGTTGGAGTTAGGAAGATGCGGTTTTCACTGCTACGTAGCATTCGGCCAGCTGCATAATACAGATGCAGTTTCGACCTTCACACTCGATTGGAAAAGAAGTTTTCGCTTTGGAAAAATTGCTGTTTGTGGGGGAATTAAACGTTTCCCTCTCAGGGGAATGACGTTCTCCACTGGTCATCCAACGGAGAAAACAGCATCGTTCCATCTCTCTCCGTCTCTGAGTAATCGCGATTTTTCTGAAAGAAATTGGCGGAGGCGCCGGGTATGAATTTAAACAAGCATTATCTCCGGAACGGTTGGAGTTAGGAAGATGCGGTTTTCACTGCTGCGTAGCATTCGGCCAGCTGCATAATACAGATGCAGTTTCGACCTTCACACTCGATTGGAAAAGAAGTTTTCGCTTTGGAAAAATTGCTGTTTGTGGGGGAATTAAACGTTTCCCTCTCAGGGGAATGACGTTCTCCACTGGTCGTCCAACGGAGGAAACAGCATCGTTCCATCTCTCTCCGTCTCTGAGTAATAGCGATTTTTCTGAAAGAAATTGGCGGAGGCGCCGGGTATGAATTTAAACAAGCATTATCTCCGGAACGGTTGGAGTTAGGAAGACGCGGTTTTCACTGCTGCGTAGCATTCGGCGAGCTGCATAATACAGATGCAGTTTCGACCTTCACACTCGATTGGAAAAGAAGTTTTCGCTTTGGAAAAATTGCTGTTTGTGGGGAAATTAAACGTTTCCCTCTCAGGGTAATGACGTTCTCCACTGGTCATCCAACGGAGAAAACAGCATCGTTTCATCTCTCTCCGTCTCTGAGTAATCGCGATTTTTCTGAAAAAAATTGGCGGAGGCGCCGGGTATGAAATTAAACAAGCAATATCTCCGGAACGGTTGGAGTTGGGAAGATGCGGTTTTCACTGCTGCGTAGCATTCGGCCAGCTGCATAATACAGATGCAGTTTCGACCTTCACACTCGATTGGAAAAGAAGTTTTCGCTTTGGAAAAGTTGCTGTTTGTGGGGGAATTAAACGTTTCCCTCTCAGGGGAATGACGTTCTCCACTGGTCATCCAACGGAGAAAACAGCATCGTTTCATCTCTCTCCGTCTCTGAGTAATCGCGATTTTTCTGAAAAAAATTGGCGGAGGCGCCGGGTATGAATTTAAACAAGCAATATCTCCGGAACGGTTGGAGTTAGGAAGATGCGGTTTTCACTGCTGCGTAGCATTCGGCCAGCTGCATAATACAGATGCAGTTTCGACCTTCACACTCGATTGGAAAAGAAGTTTTCGCTTTGGAAAAATTGCTGTTTGTGGAGGAATTAAACGTTTCCCTCTCAGGGGAATGACGTTCTCCACTGGTCATCCAACGGAGAAAACAGCATCGTTCCATCTCTCTCCGTCTCTGAGTAATCGCGATTTTTCTGAAAAAAATTGGCGGAGGCGCCGGGTATGAAATTAAAGAAGCAATATCTCCGGAACGGTTGGAGTTAGGAAGATGCGGTTTTCACTGCTGCGTAGCATTCGGCCAGCTGCATAATACAGATGCAGTTTCGACCTTCACACTCGATTGGAAAGGAAGTTTTCGCTTTGGAAAAATTGCTGTTTGTGGGGGAATTAAACGTTTCCCTCTCAGGGGAATGACGTTCTCCACTGGTCATCCAACGGAGAAAACAGCATCGTTCCATCTCTCTCCGTCTCTGAGTAATCGCGATTTTTCTGAAAAAAATTGGCGGAGGCGCCGGGTATGAAATTAAACAAGCATTATCTCCGGAACGGTTGGAGTTAGGAAGATGCGGTTTTCACTGCTGCGTAGCATTCGGCCAGCTGCATGATACGGATGCAGTTTCGACCTTCACACTCGATTGGAAAAGAAGTTTTCGCTTTGGAAAAATTGCTGTTTGTGGGGTAATTAAACGTTTCCCTCTCAGGGGAATGACGTTCTCCACTGGTCATCCAACGGAGAAAACAGCATCGTTCCATCTCTCTCCGTCTCTGAGTAATCGCGATTTTTCTGAAAAAAATTGGCGGAGGCGCCGGGTATGAAATTAAACAAGCATTATCTCCGGAACGGTTGGAGTTAGGAAGATGCGGTTTTCACTGCTGCGTAGCATTCGGCCAGCTGCATAATACAGATGCAGTTTCGACCTTCACACTCGATTGGAAAGTATGTTTTCGCTTTGGAGAAATTGCTGTTTGTGGGGGAATTAAACGTTTCCCTCTCAGGAGAGTGACGTTCTCCACTGGTCATCCAACGGAGAAAACAGCATCGTTCCATCTCTCTCCATCTCTGAGTAATCGCGATTTTTCTGAAAAAAATTGGCGGAGGCGCCGGGTATGAATTTAAACAAGCAATATCTCCGGAACGGTTGGAGTTAGGAAGATGTGGTTTTCACTGCTGCGTAGCATTCGGCCAGCTGCATAATACAGATGCAGTTTCGAAATTCACACTCGATTGGAAAAGAAGTTTTCGTATTGGGGAAATTGCTGTTTGTGGGGGAATTAAACGTTTCCATCTCAGGAGAATGACGTTCTCCACTGGTCATCCAACGGAGAAAACAGCATCGTTCCATCTCTCTCCATCTCTGAGTAATCGCGATTTTTCAGAAAGAAATTGGCGGAGGCGCCGTGTATGAATTTAAACAAGCAATATCTCCGGAACGGTTGGAGTTAGGAAGATGTGGTTTTCACTGCTGCGTGTCATTCGACCAGCTGCATAATACAGATGCAGTTTCGACCTTCACACTCGATTGGAAAAGAAGTTTTCGCTTTGGAAAAATTGCTGTTTGTGGGGGAATTAAACGTTTCCATCTCAGGAGAATGACGTCCTCCACTGGTCATCCAACGGAGAAAACAGCATCGTTCCATCTCTCTCCGTCTCTGAGTAATCGCGATTTTTCTGAAAAAAATTGGCGGAGGCGCCGGGTATGAAATTAAACAAGCAATATCTCCGGAACGGTTGGAGTTAGGAAGATGCGGTTTTCACTGCTGCGTAGCATTCGGCCAGCTGCATAATACAGATGCAGTTTCGACCTTCACACTCGATTGGAAAAGAAGTTTTCGCTTTGGAAAAATTGCTGTTTGTGGGGGAATTAAACGTTTCCCTCTCAGGGGAATGACGTTCTCCACTGGTCATCCAACGGAGGAAACAGCATCGTTCCATCTCTCTCCGTCTCTGAGTAATCGCGATTTTTCTGAAAAAGATTGGCGGAGGCGCCGGGTATGAATTTAAACAAGCAATATCTCCGGAACGGTTGGAGTTAGGAAGATGCGGTTTTCACTGCTGCGTAGCATTCGGCCAGCTGCATAATACAGATGCAGTTTCGACCTTCACACTCGATTGGAAAAGAAGTTTTCGCTTTGGAAAAATTGCTGTTTGTGGAGGAATTAAACGTTTCCCTCTCAGGGTAATGACGTTCTCCACTGGTCATCCAACGGAGAAAACAGCATCGTTCCATCTCTCTCCGTCTCTGAGTAATCGCGATTTTTCTGAAAAAAATTGGCGGAGGCGCCGGGTATGAAATTAAATAAGCAATATCTCCGGAACGGTTGGAGTTAGGAAGATGCGGTTTTCACTGCTGCGTAGCATTCGGCCAGCTGCATAATACAGATGCAGTTTCGACCTTCACACTCGATTGGAAAGGAAGTTTTCGCTTTGGAAAAATTGCTGTTTGTGGGGGAATTAAACGTTTCCCTCTCAGGGGAATGACGTTCTCCACTGGTCATCCAACGGAGAAAACAGCATCGTTCCATCTCTCTCCGTCTCTGAGTAATCGCGATTTTTCTGAAAAAAATTGGCGGAGGCGCCGGGTATGAAATTAAACAAGCAATATCTCCGGAACGGTTGGAGTTAGGAAGATGCGGTTTTCACTGCTGCGTAGCATTCGGCCAGCTGCATAATACAGATGCAGTTTCGACCTTCACACTCGATTGGAAAAGAAGTTTTCGCTTTGGAAAAATTGCTGTTTGTGGGGGAATTAAACGTTTCCCTCTCAGGGGAATGACGTTCTCCACTGGTCATCCAACGGAGGAAACAGCATCGTTCCATCTCTCTCCGTCTCTGAGTAATAGCGATTTTTCTGAAAGAAATTGGCGGAGGCGCCGGGTATGAATTTAAACAAGCATTATCTCCGGAACGGTTGGAGTTAGGAAGATGCGGTTTTCACTGCTGCGTAGCATTCGGCCAGCTGCATAATACAGATGCAGTTTCGACCTTCACACTCGATTGGAAAAGAAGTTTTCGCTTTGGAAAAATTGCTGTTTGTGGGGGAATTAAACGTTTCCCTCTCAGGGAATGACGTTCTCCACTGGTCATCCAACGGAGAAAACAGCATCGTTCCATCTCTCTCCGTCTCTGAGTAATAGCGATTTTTCTGAAAGAAATTGGCGGAGGCGCCGGGTATGAATTTAAACAAGCATTATCTCCGGAACGGTTGGAGTTAGGAAGATGCGGTTTTCACTGCTGCGTAGCATTCGGCCAGCTGCATAATACAGATGCAGTTTCGACCTTCACACTCGATTGGAAAAGAAGTTTTCGCTTTGGAAAAATTGCTGTTTGTGGGGGAATTAAACGTTTCCCTCTCAGGGGAATGACGTTCTCCACTGGTCATCCAACGGAGGAAACAGCATCGTTCCATCTCTCTCCGTCTCTGAGTAATCGCGATTTTTCTGAAAAAAATTGGCGGAGGCGCCGGGTATGAATTTAAACAAGCAATATCTCCGGAACGGTTGGAATTAGGAAGATGCGGTTTTCACTGCTGCGTAGCATTCGGCCAGCTGCATAATACAGATGCAGTTTCGACCTTCACACTCGATTGGAAAAGAAGTTTTCGCTTTGGAAAAATTGCTGTTTGTGGAGGAATTAAACGTTTCCCTCTCAGGAGAATGACGTTTTTCCACTGGTCATCCAGCGGAGAAAACAGCATCGTTCCATCTCTCTCCGTCTCTGAGTTATCCCGATTTTTCTGAAGGAAATTGGCGGAGGCGCCGGGTATGAATTTAAACAAGCATTATCTCCGGAACGGTTGGAGTTAGGAAGATGCGGTTTTCACTGCTGCGTAGCATTCGGCAAGCTGCATAATACAGATGCAGTTTCGACCTTCACACTCGATAGGAAAAGAAGTTTTCGCTTTGGAAAAATTGCTGTTTGTGGGGGAATTAAACGTTTCCCTCTCAGGAGAATGACGTTCTCCACTGGTCATCCAGCGGAGAAAACAGCATCGTTCCATCTCTCTCCGTCTCTGAGTAATCGCGATTTTTCTGAAAAAAATTGGCGGAGGCGCCGGGTATGAAATTAAACAAGCAATATCTCCGGAACGGTTGGAGTTAGGAAGATGCGGTTTTCACTGCTGCGTAGCATTCGGCCAGCTGCATAATACAGATGCAGTTTCGACCTTCACACTCGATTGGAAAAGAAATTTTCGCTTTGGAAAAATTGCTGTTTGTGGGGGAATTAAACGTTTCCCTCTCAGGGGAATGACGTTCTCCACTGGTCATCCAACGGAGGAAACAGCATCGTTCTATCTCTCTCCGTCTCTGAGTAATAGCGATTTTTCTGAAAGAAATTGGCGGAGGCGCCGGGTATGAATTTAAACAAGCATTATCTCCGGAACGGTTGGAGTTAGGAAGATGCGGTTTTCACTGCTGCGTAGCATTCGGCCAGCTGCATAATACAGATGTAGTTTCGACCTTCACACTCGATTGGAAAAGAAGTTTTCGCTTTGGAAAAATTGCTGTTTGTGGGGGAATTAAACGTTTCCCTCTCAGGGGAATGACGTTCTCCACTGGTCATCCAACGGAGAAAACAGCATCGTTCCATCTCTCTCCGTCTCTGAGTAATAGCGATTTTTCTGAAAGAAATTGGCGGAGGCGCCGGGTATGAATTTAAACAAGCATTATCTCCGGAACGGTTGGAGTTAGGAAGACGCGGTTTTCACTGCTGCGTAGCATTCGGCCAGCTGCATAATACAGATGCAGTTTCGACCTTCACACTCGATTGGAAAAGAAGTTTTCGCTTTGGAAAAATTGCTGTTTGTGGGGGAATTAAACGTTTCCCTCTCAGGGGAATGACGTTCTCCACTGGTCATCCAACGGAGGAAACAGCATCGTTCCATCTCTCTCCGTCTCTGAGTAATAGCGATTTTTCTGAAAGAAATTGGCGGAGGCGCCGGGTATGAATTTAAACAAGCAATATCTCCGGAACGGTTGGAGTTAGGAAGATGCGGTTTTCACTGCTGCGTAGCATTCGGCCAGCTGCATGATACGGATGCAGTTTCGACCTTCACACTCGATTGGAAAAGAAGTTTTCGCTTTGGAAAAATTGCTGTTTGTGGGGGAATTAAACGTTTCCCTCTCAGGGGAATGACGTTCTCCACTGGTCATCCAACGGAGGAAACAGCATCGTTCCATCTCTCTCCGTCTCTGAGTAATCGCGATTTTTCTGAAAAAAATTGGCGGAGGCGCCGGGTATGAAATTAAACAAGCAATATCTCCGGAACGGTTGGAGTTAGGAAGATGCGGTTTTCACTGCTGCGTAGCATTCGGCCAGCTGCATAATACAGATGCAGTTTCGACCTTCACACTCGATTGGAAAAGAAGTTTTCGCTTTGGAAAAATTGCTGTTTGTGGGGGAATTAAACGTTTCCCTCTCAGGGGAATGACGTTCTCCACTGGTCATCCAACGGAGAAAACAGCATCGTTCCATCTCTCTCCGTCTCTGAGTAATCGCGATTTTTCTGAAAGAAATTGGCGGAGGCGCCGGGGATGAATTTAAACAAGCATTATCTCCGGAACGGTTGGAGTTAGGAAGATGCGGTTTTCACTGCTGCGTAGCATTCGGCCAGCTGCATAATACAGATGCAGTTTCGACCTTCACACTCGATTGGAAAAGAAGTTTTCGCTTTGGAAAAATTGCTGTTTGTGGGGGAATTAAACGTTTCCCTCTCAGGGGAATGACGTTCTCCACTGGTAATCCAACGGAGAAAACAGCATCGTTCCATCTCTCTCCGTCTCTGAGTAATCGCGATTTTTCTGAAAGAAATTGGCGGAGGCGCCGGGTATGAATTTAAACAAGCATTATCTCCGGAACGGTTGGAGTTAGGAAGATGCGGTTTTCACTGCTGCGTAGCATTCGGCCAGCTGCATAATACCGATGCAGTTTCGACCTTCACACTCGATTGGAAAAGAAGTTTTCGCTTTGGAAAAATTGCTGTTTGTGGGGGAATTAAACGTTTCCCTCTCAGGGGAATGACGTTCTCCACTGGTCATCCAACGGAGAAAACAGCATCGTTCTATCTCTCTCCGTCTCTGAGTAATCGCGATTTTTCTGAAAGAAATTGGCGGAGGCGCCGGGTATGAATTTAAACAAGCATTATCTCCGGAACGGTTGGAGTTAGGAAGACGCGGTTTTCACTGCTGCGTAGCATTCGGCCAGCTGCATAATACAGATGCAGTTTCGACCTTCACACTCGATTGGAAAAGAAGTTTTCGCTTTGGAAAACTTGCTGTTTGTGGGGTAATTAAACGTTTCCCTCTCAGGGGAATGACGTTCTACACTGGTCATCCAACGGAGGAAACAGCATCGTTCCATCTCTCTCCGTCTCTGAGTAATCGCGATTTTTCTGAAAAAAATTGGCGGAGGCGCCGGGTATGAAATTAAACAAGCATTATCTCCGGAACGGTTGGAGTTAGGAAGATGCGGTTTTCAATGCTGCGTAGCATTCGGCCAGCTGCATAATACAGATGCAGTTTCGACCTTCACATTCGATTGGAAAAGAAGTTTTCGCTTTGGAAAAATTGCTGTTTGTGGGGGAATTAAACGTTTCCCTCTCAGGGGAATGACGTTCTCCACTGGTCATCCAACGGAGGAAACAGCATCGTTCCATCTCTCTCCGTCTCTGAGTAATCGCTATTTTTCTGAAAAAAATTGGCGGAGGCGCCGGGTATGAAATTAAACAAGCAATATCTTCGGAACGGTTGGAGTTAGGAAGATGCGGTTTTCACTGCTGCGTAGCATTCGGCCAGCTGCATAATACAGATGCAGTTTCGACCTTCACACTCGATTGGAAAAGAAGTTTTCGCTTTGGAAAAATTGCTGTTTGTGGGGGAATTAAACGTTTCCCTCTCAGGGGAATGACGTTCTCCACTGGTCATCCAACGGAGAAAACAGCATCGTTCTATCTCTCTCCGTCTCTGAGTAATAGCGATTTTTCTGAAAGAAATTGGCGGAGGCGCCGGGTATGAATTTAAACAAGCATTATCTCCGGAACGGTTGGAGTTAGGAAGACGCGGTTTTCACTGCTGCGTAGCATTCGGCCAGCTGCATAATACAGATGCAGTTTCGACCTTCACACTCGATTGGAAAAGAAGTTTTCGCTTTGGAAAAATTGCTGTTTGTGGAGGAATTAAACGTTTCCCTCTCAGGAGAATGACGTTTTTCCACTGGTCATCCAGCGGAGAAAACAGCATCGTTCCATCTCTCTCCGTCTCTGAGTTATCCCGATTTTTCTGAAGGAAATTGGCGGAGGCGCCGGGTATGAATTTAAACAAGCATTATCTCCGGAACGGTTGGAGTTAGGAAGATGCGGTTTTCACTGCTGCGTAGCATTCGGCAAGCTGCATAATACAGATGCAGTTTCGACCTTCACACTCGATTGGAAAAGAAGTTTTCGCTTTGGAAAAATTGCTGTTTGTGGGGGAATTAAACCTTTTCCTCTCAGGGGAATGACGTTCTCCACTGGTCATCCAACGGAGAAAACAGCATGGTTCTATCTCTCTCCGTCTCTGGGTAATCGTGAGTTTTCTGAAAAAGATTGGCGGAGTCGCCTGGTATGAATTTAAACAAGCAATATCTCCGGAACGGTTGGAGTTAGGAAGATGCGGTTTTCACTGCTGCGTAGCATTCGGCAAGCTGCATAATACAGATGCAGTTTCGACCTTCACACTCGATTGGAAAAGAAGTTTTCGCTTTGGAAAAATTGCTGTTTGTGGGGGAATTAAACGTTTCCCTCTCAGGGGAATGACGTTCTCCACTGGTCATCCAACGGAGGAAACAGCATCGTTCCATCTCTCTCCGTCTCTGAGTAATCGCGATTTTTCTGAAAAAAATTGGCGGAGGCGCCGGGTATGAAATTAAACAAGCAATATCTCCGGAACGGTTGGAGTTAGGAAGATGCGGTTTTCACTGCTGCGTAGCATTCGGCCAGCTGCATAATACAGATGCAGTTTCGACCTTCACACTCGATTGGAAAGGAAGTTTTCGCTTTGGAAAAATTGCTGTTTGTGGGGGAATTAAACGTTTCCCTCTCAGGGGAATGACGTTCTCCACTGGTCATCCAACGGAGGAAACAGCATCGTTCCATCTCTCTCCGTCTCTGAGTAATCGCGATTTTTCTGAAAAAAATTGGCGGAGGCGCCGGGTATGAAATTAAACAAGCAATATCTCCGGAACGGTTGGAGTTAGGAAGATGCGGTTTTCACTGCTGCGTAGCATTCGGCCAGCTGCATAATACAGATGCAGTTTCGACCTTCACACTCGATTGGAAAAGAAGTTTTCGCTTTGGAAAAATTGCTGTTTGTGGGGGAATTAAACGTTTCCCTCTCAGGGGAATGACGTTCTCCACTGGTCATCCAACGGAGAAAACAGCATCGTTCTATCTCTCTCCGTCTCTGAATAATAGCGATTTTTCTGAAAGAAATTGGCGGAGGCGCCGGGTATGAATTTAAACAAGCATTATCTCCGGAACGGTTGGAGTTAGGAAGACGCGGTTTTCACTGCTGCGTAGCATTCGGCTAGCTGCATAATACAGATGCAGTTTCGACCTTCACACTCGATTGGAAAAGAAGTTTTCGCTTTGGAAAAATTGCTGTTTGTGGGGGAATTAAGCGTTTCCCTCTCAGGGGAATGACGTTCTCCACTGGTCATCCAACGGAGAAAACAGCATCGTTCCATCTCTCTCCGTCTCTGAGTAATCGCGATTTTTCTGAAAGAAATTGGCGGAGGCGCCGGGTATGAATTTAAACAAGCATTATCTCCGGAACGGTTGGAGTTAGGAAGATGCGGTTTTCACTGCTGCGTGTCATTCGACCAGCTGCATAATACAGATGCAGTTTCGACCTTCACACTCGATTGGAAAAGAAGTTTTCGCTTTGGAAAAATTGCTGTTTGTGGGGGAATTAAACGTTTCCATCTCAGGAGAATGACGTCCTCCACTGGTCATCCAACGGAGAAAACAGCATCGTTCCATCTCTCTCCGTCTCTGAGTAATCGCGATTTTTCTGAAAAAAATTGGCGGAGGCGCCGGGTATGAAATTAAACAAGCAATATCTCCGGAACGGTTGGAGATAGGAAGATGCGGTTTTCACTGCTGCGTAGCATTCGGCCAGCTGCATAATACAGATGCAGTTTCGACCTTCACACTCGATTGGAAAAGAAGTTTTCGCTTTGGAAAAATTGCTGTTTGTGGGGGAATTAAACGTTTCCCTCTCAGGGGAATGACGTTCTCCACTGGTCATCCAACGGAGAAAACAGCATCGTTCCATCTCTCTCCGTCTCTGAGTAATAGCGATTTTTCTGAAAGAAATTGGCGGAGGCGCCGGGTATGAATTTAAACAAGCAATATCTCCGGAACGGTTGGAGTTAGGAAGATGCGGTTTTCACTGCTGCGTAGCATTCGGCCAGCTGCATAATACAGATGCAGTTTCGACCTTCACACTCGATTGGAAAAGAAGTTTTCGCTTTGGAAAAATTGCTGTTTGTGGAGGAATTAAACGTTTCCCTCTCAGGGGAATGACGTTCTCCACTGGTCATCCAACGGAGAAAACAGCATCGTTCCATCTCTCTCCGTCTCTGAGTAATCGCGATTTTTCTGAAAAAAATTGGCGCTGGCGCCGGGTATGAAATTAAATAAGCAATATCTCCGGAACGGTTGGAGTTAGGAAGATGCGGTTTTCACTGCTGCGTAGCATTCGGCCAGCTGCATAATACAGATGCAGTTTCGACCTTCACACTCGATTGGAAAGGAAGTTTTCGCTTTGGAAAAATTGCTGTTTGTGGGGGAATTAAACGTTTCCCTCTCAGGGGAATGACGTTCTCCACTGGTCATCCAACGGAGAAAACAGCATCGTTCCATCTCTCTCCGTCTCTGAGTAATCGCGATTTTTCTGAAAAAAATTGGCGGAGGCGCCGGGTATGAAATTAAACAAGCAATATCTCCGGAACGGTTGGAGTTAGGAAGATGCGGTTTTCACTGCTGCGTAGCATTCGGCCAGCTGCATAATACAGATGCAGTTTCGACCTTCACACTCGATTGGAAAAGAAGTTTTCGCTTTGGAAAAATTGCTGTTTGTGGGGGAATTAAACGTTTCCCTCTCAGGGGAATGACGTTCTCCACTGGTCATCCAACGGAGGAAACAGCATCGTTCCATCTCTCTCCGTCTCTGAGTAATAGCGATTTTTCTGAAAGAAATTGGCGGAGGCGCCGGGTATGAATTTAAACAAGCATTATCTCCGGAACGGTTGGAGTTAGGAAGATGCGGTTTTCACTGCTGCGTAGCATTCGGCCAGCTGCATGATACGGATGCAGTTTCGACCTTCACACTCGATTGGAAAAGAAGTTTTCGCTTTGGAAAAATTGCTGTTTGTGGGGGAATTAAACGTTTCCCTCTCAGGGGAATGACGTTCTCCACTGGTCATCCAACGGAGAAAACAGCATCGTTCCATCTCTCTCCGTCTCTGAGTAATCGCGATTTTTCTGAAAAAAATTGGCGGAGGCGCCGGGTATGAAATTAAACAAGCAATATCTCCGGAACGGTTGGAGTTAGGAAGATGCGGTTTTCACTGCTGCGTAGCATTCGGCCAGCTGCATAATACAGATGCAGTTTCGACCTTCACACTCGATTGGAAAAGAAGTTTTCGCTTTGGAAAAATTGCTGTTTGTGGGGGAATTAAACGTTTCCCTCTCAGGGGAATGACGTTCTCCACTGGTCATCCAACGGAGGAAACAGCATCGTTCCATCTCTCTCCGTCTCTGAGTAATCGCGATTTTTCTGAAAAAAATTGGCGGAGGCGCCGGGTATGAAATTAAACAAGCAATATCTCCGGAACGGTTGGAGTTAGGAAGATGCGGTTTTCACTGCTGCGTAGCATTCGGCCAGCTGCATAATACAGATGCAGTTTCGACCTTCACACTCGATTGGAAAAGAAGTTTTCGCTTTGGAAAAATTGCTGTTTGTGGGGGAATTAAACGTTTCCCTCTCAGGGGAATGACGTTCTCCACTGGTCATCCAACGGAGGAAACAGCATCGTTCCATCTCTCTCCGTCTCTGAGTAATCGCGATTTTTCTGAAAGAAATTGGCGGAGGCGCCGGGTATGAATTTAAACAAGCATTATCTCCGGAACGGTTGGAGTTAGGAAGATGCGGTTTTCACTGCTGCGTAGCATTCGGCCAGCTGCATAATACAGATGCAGTTTCGACCTTCACACTCGATTGGAAAAGAAGTTTTCGCTTTGGAAAAGTTGCTGTTTGTGGGGGAATTAAACGTTTCCCTCTCAGGGGAATGACGTTCTCCACTGGTCATCCAACGGAGAAAACAGCATCGTTTCATCTCTCTCCGTCTCTGAGTAATCGCGATTTTTCTGAAAAAAATTGGCGGAGGCGCCGGGTATGAAATTAAATAAGCAATATCTCCGGAACGGTTGGAGTTAGGAAGATGCGGTTTTCACTGCTGCGTAGCATTCGGCCAGCTGCATAATACAGATGCAGTTTCGACCTTCACACTCGATTGGAAAAGAAGTTTTCGCTTTGGAAAAATTGCTGTTTGTGGAGGAATTAAACGTTTCCCTCTCAGGAGAATGACGTTTTTCCACTGGTCATCCAGCGGAGAAAACAGCATCGTTCCATCTCTCTCCGTCTCTGAGTTATCCCGATTTTTCTGAAGGAAATTGGCGGAGGCGCCGGGTATGAATTTAAACAAGCATTATCTCCGGAACGGTTGGAGTTAGGAAGATGCGGTTTTCACTGCTGCGTAGCATTCGGCAAGCTGCATAATACAGATGCAGTTTCGACCTTCACACTCGATTGGAAAAGAAGTTTTCGCTTTGGAAAAATTGCTGTTTGTGGGGGAATTAAACCTTTTCCTCTCAGGGGAATGACGTTCTCCACTGGTCATCCAACGGAGAAAACAGCATGGTTCTATCTCTCTCCGTCTCTGGGTAATCGTGAGTTTTCTGAAAAAGATTGGCGGAGTCGCCTGGTATGAATTTAAACAAGCAATATCTCCGGAACGGTTGGAGTTAGGAAGATGCGGTTTTCACTGCTGCGTAGCATTCGGCAAGCTGCATAATACAGATGCAGTTTCGACCTTCACACTCGATTGGAAAAGAAGTTTTCGCTTTGGAAAAATTGCTGTTTGTGGGGGAATTAAACGTTTCCCTCTCAGGGGAATGACGTTCTCCACTGGTCATCCAACGGAGGAAACAGCATCGTTCCATCTCTCTCCGTCTCTGAGTAATCGCGATTTTTCTGAAAAAAATTGGCGGAGGCGCCGGGTATGAAATTAAACAAGCAATATCTCCGGAACGGTTGGAGTTAGGAAGATGCGGTTTTCACTGCTGCGTAGCATTCGGCCAGCTGCATAATACAGATGCAGTTTCGACCTTCACACTCGATTGGAAAAGAAGTTTTCGCTTTGGAAAAATTGCTGTTTGTGGGGGAATTAAACGTTTCCCTCTCAGGGGAATGACGTTCTCCACTGGTCATCCAACGGAGGAAACAGCATCGTTCCATCTCTCTCCGTCTCTGAGTAATCGCGATTTTTCTGAAAAAAATTGGCGGAGGCGCCGGGTATGAAATTAAACAAGCAATATCTCCGGAACGGTTGGAGTTAGGAAGATGCGGTTTTCACTGCTGCGTAGCATTCGGCCAGCTGCATAATACAGATGCAGTTTCGACCTTCACACTCGATTGGAAAAGAAGTTTTCGCTTTGGAAAAATTGCTGTTTGTGGGGGAATTAAACGTTTCCCTCTCAGGGGAATGACGTTCTCCACTGGTCATCCAACGGAGAAAACAGCATCGTTCTATCTCTCTCCGTCTCTGAATAATAGCGATTTTTCTGAAAGAAATTGGCGGAGGCGCCGGGTATGAATTTAAACAAGCATTATCTCCGGAACGGTTGGAGTTAGGAAGACGCGGTTTTCACTGCTGCGTAGCATTCGGCTAGCTGCATAATACAGATGCAGTTTCGACCTTCACACTCGATTGGAAAAGAAGTTTTCGCTTTGGAAAAATTGCTGTTTGTGGGGGAATTAGACGTTTCCCTCTCAGGGGAATGACGTTCTCCACTGGTCATCCAACGGAGAAAACAGCATCGTTCCATCTCTCTCCGTCTCTGAGTAATCGCGATTTTTCTGAAAGAAATTGGCGGAGGCGCCGGGTATGAATTTAAACAAGCATTATCTCCGGAACGGTTGGAGTTAGGAAGATGCGGTTTTCACTGCTGCGTAGCATTCGGCCAGCTGCATAATACAGATGCAGTTTCGACCTTCACACTCGATTGGAAAAGAAGTTTTCGCTTTGGAAAAATTGCTGTTTGTGGGGGAATTAAGCGTTTCCCTCTCAGGGGAATGACGTTCTCCACTGGTCATCCAACGGAGAAAACAGCATCGTTCCATCTCTCTCCGTCTCTGAGTAATCGCGATTTTTCTGAAAGAAATTGGCGGAGGCGCCGGGTATGAATTTAAACAAGCATTATCTCCGGAACGGTTGGAGTTAGGAAGATGCGGTTTTCACTGCTGCGTGTCATTCGACCAGCTGCATAATACAGATGCAGTTTCGACCTTCACACTCGATTGGAAAAGAAGTTTTCGCTTTGGAAAAATTGCTGTTTGTGGGGGAATTAAACGTTTCCATCTCAGGAGAATGACGTCCTCCACTGGTCATCCAACGGAGAAAACAGCATCGTTCCATCTCTCTCCGTCTCTGAGTAATCGCGATTTTTCTGAAAAAAATTGGCGGAGGCGCCGGGTATGAAATTAAACAAGCAATATCTCCGGAACGGTTGGAGATAGGAAGATGCGGTTTTCACTGCTGCGTAGCATTCGGCCAGCTGCATAATACAGATGCAGTTTCGACCTTCACACTCGATTGGAAAAGAAGTTTTCGCTTTGGAAAAATTGCTGTTTGTGGGGGAATTAAACGTTTCCCTCTCAGGGGAATGACGTTCTCCACTGGTCATCCAACGGAGAAAACAGCATCGTTCCATCTCTCTCCGTCTCTGAGTAATAGCGATTTTTCTGAAAGAAATTGGCGGAGGCGCCGGGTATGAATTTAAACAAGCAATATCTCCGGAACGGTTGGAGTTAGGAAGATGCGGTTTTCACTGCTGCGTAGCATTCGGCCAGCTGCATAATACAGATGCAGTTTCGACCTTCACACTCGATTGGAAAAGAAGTTTTCGCTTTGGAAAAATTGCTGTTTGTGGAGGAATTAAACGTTTCCCTCTCAGGGGAATGACGTTCTCCACTGGTCATCCAACGGAGAAAACAGCATCGTTCCATCTCTCTCCGTCTCTGAGTAATCGCGATTTTTCTGAAA
Organism: Prosopocoilus inquinatus; assembly: GCA_036172665.1. NCBI lineage: Eukaryota > Metazoa > Arthropoda > Insecta > Coleoptera > Lucanidae > Prosopocoilus > Prosopocoilus inquinatus. Next base: position 63,031,425 of record CM069871.1, read on the forward strand.
AAAATTGGCGGAGGCGCCGGGTATGAAATTAAACAAGCAATATCTCCGGAACGGTTGGAGTTAGGAAGATGCGGTTTTCACTGCTGCGTAGCATTCGGCCAGCTGCATAATACAGATGCAGTTTCGACCTTCACACTCGATTGGAAAAGAAGTTTTCGCTTTGGAAAAATTGCTGTTTGTGGGGGAATTAAACGTTTCCCTCTCAGGGGAATGACGTTCTCCACTGGTCATCCAACGGAGAAAACAGCATCGTTCTATCTCTCTCCGTCTCTGAATAATAGCGATTTTTCTGAAAGAAATTGGCGGAGGCGCCGGGTATGAATTTAAACAAGCATTATCTCCGGAACGGTTGGAGTTAGGAAGACGCGGTTTTCACTGCTGCGTAGCATTCGGCTAGCTGCATAATACAGATGCAGTTTCGACCTTCACACTCGATTGGAAAAGAAGTTTTCGCTTTGGAAAAATTGCTGTTTGTGGGGGAATTAGACGTTTCCCTCTCAGGGGAATGACGTTCTCCACTGGTCATCCAACGGAGAAAACAGCATCGTTCCATCTCTCTCCGTCTCTGAGTAATCGCGATTTTTCTGAAAGAAATTGGCGGAGGCGCCGGGTATGAATTTAAACAAGCATTATCTCCGGAACGGTTGGAGTTAGGAAGATGCGGTTTTCACTGCTGCGTAGCATTCGGCCAGCTGCATAATACAGATGCAGTTTCGACCTTCACACTCGATTGGAAAAGAAGTTTTCGCTTTGGAAAAATTGCTGTTTGTGGGGGAATTAAGCGTTTCCCTCTCAGGGGAATGACGTTCTCCACTGGTCATCCAACGGAGAAAACAGCATCGTTCCATCTCTCTCCGTCTCTGAGTAATCGCGATTTTTCTGAAAGAAATTGGCGGAGGCGCCGGGTATGAATTTAAACAAGCATTATCTCCGGAACGGTTGGAGTTAGGAAGATGCGGTTTTCACTGCTGCGTGTCATTCGACCAGCTGCATAATACAGATGCAGTTTCGACCTTCACACTCGATTGGAAAAGAAGTTTTCGCTTTGGAAAAATTGCTGTTTGTGGGGGAATTAAACGTTTCCATCTCAGGAGAATGACGTCCTCCACTGGTCATCCAACGGAGAAAACAGCATCGTTCCATCTCTCTCCGTCTCTGAGTAATCGCGATTTTTCTGAAAAAAATTGGCGGAGGCGCCGGGTATGAAATTAAACAAGCAATATCTCCGGAACGGTTGGAGATAGGAAGATGCGGTTTTCACTGCTGCGTAGCATTCGGCCAGCTGCATAATACAGATGCAGTTTCGACCTTCACACTCGATTGGAAAAGAAGTTTTCGCTTTGGAAAAATTGCTGTTTGTGGGGGAATTAAACGTTTCCCTCTCAGGGGAATGACGTTCTCCACTGGTCATCCAACGGAGAAAACAGCATCGTTCCATCTCTCTCCGTCTCTGAGTAATAGCGATTTTTCTGAAAGAAATTGGCGGAGGCGCCGGGTATGAATTTAAACAAGCAATATCTCCGGAACGGTTGGAGTTAGGAAGATGCGGTTTTCACTGCTGCGTAGCATTCGGCCAGCTGCATAATACAGATGCAGTTTCGACCTTCACACTCGATTGGAAAAGAAGTTTTCGCTTTGGAAAAATTGCTGTTTGTGGAGGAATTAAACGTTTCCCTCTCAGGGGAATGACGTTCTCCACTGGTCATCCAACGGAGAAAACAGCATCGTTCCATCTCTCTCCGTCTCTGAGTAATCGCGATTTTTCTGAAAAAAATTGGCGCTGGCGCCGGGTATGAAATTAAATAAGCAATATCTCCGGAACGGTTGGAGTTAGGAAGATGCGGTTTTCACTGCTGCGTAGCATTCGGCCAGCTGCATAATACAGATGCAGTTTCGACCTTCACACTCGATTGGAAAGGAAGTTTTCGCTTTGGAAAAATTGCTGTTTGTGGGGGAATTAAACGTTTCCCTCTCAGGGGAATGACGTTCTCCACTGGTCATCCAACGGAGAAAACAGCATCGTTCCATCTCTCTCCGTCTCTGAGTAATCGCGATTTTTCTGAAAAAAATTGGCGGAGGCGCCGGGTATGAAATTAAACAAGCAATATCTCCGGAACGGTTGGAGTTAGGAAGATGCGGTTTTCACTGCTGCGTAGCATTCGGCCAGCTGCATAATACAGATGCAGTTTCGACCTTCACACTCGATTGGAAAAGAAGTTTTCGCTTTGGAAAAATTGCTGTTTGTGGGGGAATTAAACGTTTCCCTCTCAGTGGAATGACGTTCTCCACTGGTCATCCAACGGAGGAAACAGCATCGTTCCATCTCTCTCCGTCTCTGAGTAATAGCGATTTTTCTGAAAGAAATTGGCGGAGGCGCCGGGTATGAATTTAAACAAGCATTATCTCCGGAACGGTTGGAGTTAGGAAGATGCGGTTTTCACTGCTGCGTAGCATTCGGCCAGCTGCATGATACGGATGCAGTTTCGACCTTCACACTCGATTGGAAAAGAAGTTTTCGCTTTGGAAAAATTGCTGTTTGTGGGGGAATTAAACGTTTCCCTCTCAGGGGAATGACGTTCTCCACTGGTCATCCAACGGAGAAAACAGCATCGTTCCATCTCTCTCCGTCTCTGAGTAATCGCGATTTTTCTGAAAAAAATTGGCGGAGGCGCCGGGTATGAAATTAAACAAGCAATATCTCCGGAACGGTTGGAGTTAGGAAGATGCGGTTTTCACTGCTGCGTAGCATTCGGCCAGCTGCATAATACAGATGCAGTTTCGACCTTCACACTCGATTGGAAAAGAAGTTTTCGCTTTGGAAAAATTGCTGTTTGTGGGGGAATTAAACGTTTCCCTCTCAGGGGAATGACGTTCTCCACTGGTCATCCAACGGAGGAAACAGCATCGTTCCATCTCTCTCCGTCTCTGAGTAATCGCGATTTTTCTGAAAGAAATTGGCGGAGGCGCCGGGTATGAATTTAAACAAGCATTATCTCCGGAACGGTTGGAGTTAGGAAGATGCGGTTTTCACTGCTGCGTAGCATTCGGCCAGCTGCATAATACAGATGCAGTTTCGACCTTCACACTCGATTGGAAAAGAAGTTTTCGCTTTGGAAAAGTTGCTGTTTGTGGGGGAATTAAACGTTTCCCTCTCAGGGGAATGACGTTCTCCACTGGTCATCCAACGGAGGAAACAGCATCGTTCTATCTCTCTCCGTCTATGAGTAATAGCGATTTTTCTGAAAGAAATTGGCGGAGGCGCCGGGTATGAATTTAAATAAGCATTATCTCCGGAACGGTTGGAGTTAGGAAGACGCGGTTTTCACTGCTGCGTAGCAATCGGCCAGCTGCATAATACAGATGCAGCTTCGACCTTCACACTCGATAGGAAAAGAAGTTTTCGCTTTGGATAAATTGCTGTTTGTGGGGGAATTAAACGTTTCCCTCTCAGGAGAATGACGTTCTCCACTGGTCATCCAACGGAGAAAACAGCATCGTTCTATCTCTCTCTGTCTATGAATAATCGCGATTTTACTGAAAGAAATTGGCGGAGACGCCGGGTATGAATTTAAACAAGATATTGCTTGTTTAAATTTTTGCACGAGCACTCGCATGAGCTCTCGCACGAACATTCGCACGAGCACTCGCACGAGCACTCTTACGAGCATTCGCACGAGAACTCGCACGAGCACTCACACGAACATTCGCACGAGCACTTGCACGAACATTCTCACAAGCACTTGCACGAACACCCGCACGAGCACTCGCACGAGCACGAGCACTGGCACAAACATTCGCACGAGCTGCATAATATAGATGCATTTTCGCTCTTCACACTCGATAGGAAAAGAAGTTTTCGCTTTGGAAAAATTGCTGTTTGTGGGGGAATTAAACGTTTCCCTCTCAGGAGAATGACGTTCTCCACTGGTCATCCAGCGGAGAAAACAGCATCGTTCCATCTCTCTCCGTCTCTGAGTAATCGCGATTTCTCTGAAAAAAATTGGCGGAGGCGCCGGGTATGAAATTAAACAAGCAATATCTCCGGAACGGTTGGAGTTAGGAAGATGCGGTTTTCACTGCTGCGTAGCATTCGGCCAGCTGCATAATACAGATGCAGTTTCGACCTTCACACTCGATTGGAAAAGAAGTTTTCGCTTTGGAAAAATTGCTGTTTGTGGGGGAATTAAACGTTTCCCTCTCAGGGGAATGACGTTCTCCACTGGTCATCCAACGGAGGAAACAGCATCGTTCTATCTCTCTCCGTCTCTGAGTAATAGCGATTTTTCTGAAAGAAATTGGCGGAGGCGCCGGGTATGAATTTAAACAAGCATTATCTCCGGAACGGTTGGAGTTAGGAAGACGCGGTTTTCACTGCTGCGTAGCATTCGGCCAGCTGCATAATACAGATGCAGTTTCGACCTTCACACTCGATTGGAAAGGAAGTTTTCGCTTTGGAAAAATTGCTGTTTGTGGGGGAATTAAACGTTTCCCTCTCAGGGGAATGACGTTCTCCACTGGTCATCCAACGGAGGAAACAGCATCGTTCCATCTCTCTCCGTCTCTGAGTAATCGCGATTTTTCTGAAAAAAATTGGCGGAGGCGCCGGGTATGAAATTAAACAAGCAATATCTCCGGAACGGTTGGAGTTAGGAAGATGCGGTTTTCACTGCTGCGTAGCATTCGGCCAGCTGCATAATACAGATGCAGTTTCGACCTTCACACTCGATTGGAAAAGAAGTTTTCGCTTTGGAAAAATTGCTGTTTGTGGGGGAATTAAACGTTTCCCTCTCAGGGGAATGACGTTCTCCACTGGTCATCCAACGGAGAAAACAGCATCGTTCCATCTCTCTCCGTCTCTGAGTAATCGCGATTTTTCTGAAAGAAATTGGCGGAGGCGCCGGGTATGAATTTAAACAAGCATTATCTCCGAAACGGTTGGAGTTAGGAAGATGCGGTTTTCACTGCTGCGTAGCATTCGGCCAGCTGCATAATACAGATGCAGTTTCGACCTTCACACTCGATTGGAAAAGAAGTTTTCGCTTTGGAAAAATTGCTGTTTGTGGGGGAATTAAGCGTTTCCCTCTCAGGGGAATGACGTTCTCCACTGGTCATCCAACGGAGAAAACAGCATCGTTCCATCTCTCTCCGTCTCTGAGTAATCGCGATTTTTCTGAAAGAAATTGGCGGAGGCGCCGGGTATGAATTTAAACAAGCATTATCTCCGAAACGGTTGGAGTTAGGAAGACGCGGTTTTCACTGCTGCGTAGCATTCGGCGAGCTGCATAATACAGATGCAGTTTCGACCTTCACACTCGATTGGAAAAGAAGTTTTCGCTTTGGAAAAATTGCTGTTTGTGGAGGAATTAAACGTTTCCCTCTCAGGAGAATGACGTTTTTCCACTGGTCATCCAGCGGAGAAAACAGCATCGTTCCATCTCTCTCCGTCTCTGAGTTATCCCGATTTTTCTGAAGGAAATTGGCGGAGGCGCCGGGTATGAATTTAAATAAGCATTATCTCCGGAACGGTTGGAGTTAGGAAGATGTGGTTTTCACTGCTGCGTGTCATTCGACCAGCTGCATAATACAGATGCAGTTTCGACCTTCACACTCGATTGGAAAAGAAGTTTTCGCTTTGGAAAAATTGCTGTTTGTGGGGGAATTAAACGTTTCCCTCTCAGGGGAATGACGTTCTCCACTGGTCATCCAACGGAGAAAACAGCATCGTTCTATCTCTCTCCGTCTCTGAGTAATAGCGATTTTTCTGAAAGAAATTGGCGGAGGCGCCGGGTATGAATTTAAACAAGCTTTATCTCCGGAACGGTTGGAGTTAGGAAGACGCGGTTTTCACTGCTGCGTAGCATTCGGCTAGCTGCATAATACAGATGCAGTTTCGACCTTCACACTCGATTGGAAAAGAAGTTTTCGCTTTGGAAAAATTGCTGTTTGTGGGGGAATTAGACGTTTCCCTCTCAGGGGAATGACGTTCTCCACTGGTCATCCAACGGAGAAAAGAGCATCGTTCCATCTCTCTCCGTCTCTGAGTAATCGCGATTTTTCTGAAAAAAATTGGCGGAGGCGCCGGGTATGAAATTAAACAAGCAATATCTCCGGAACGGTTGGAGTTGGGAAGATGCGGTTTTCACTGCTGCGTAGCATTCGGCCAGCTGCATAATACAGATGCAGTTTCGACCTTCACACTCGATTGGAAAAGAAGTTTTCGCTTTGGAAAAATTGCTGTTTGTGGGGGAATTAAACGTTTCCCTCTCAGGGGAATGACGTTCTCCACTGGTCATCCAACGGAGGAAACAGCATCGTTCCATCTCTCTCCGTCTCTGAGTAATCGCGATTTTTCTGAAAAAAATTGGCGGAGGCGCCGGGTATGAAATTAAACAAGCAATATCTCCGGAACGGTTGGAGTTAGGAAGATGCGGTTTTCACTGCTGCGTAGCATTCGGCCAGCTGCATAATACAGATGCAGTTTCGACCTTCACACTCGATTGGAAAAGAAGTTTTCGCTTTGGAAAAGTTGCTGTTTGTGGGGGAATTAAACGTTTCCCTCTCAGGGGAATGACGTTCTCCACTGGTCATCCAACGGAGAAAACAGCATCGTTTCATCTCCCTCCGTCTCTGAGTAATCGCGATTTTTCTGAAAAAAATTGGCGGAGGCGCCGGGTATGAATTTAAACAAGCAATATCTCCGGAACGGTTGGAGTTAGGAAGATGCGGTTTTCACTGCTGCGTAGCATTCGGCCAGCTGCATAATACAGATGCAGTTTCGACCTTCACACTCGATTGGAAAAGAAGTTTTCGCTTTGGAAAAATTGCTGTTTGTGGAGGAATTAAACGTTTCCCTCTCAGGGGAATGACGTTCTCCACTGGTCATCCAACGGAGAAAACAGCATCGTTCCATCTCTCTCCGTCTCTGAGTAATCGCGATTTTTCTGAAAAAAATTGGCGGAGGCGCCGGGTATGAAATTAAACAAGCATTATCTCCGGAACGGTTGGAGTTAGGAAGATGCGGTTTTCACTGCTGCGTAGCATTCGGCCAGCTGCATGATACGGATGCAGTTTCGACCTTCACACTCGATTGGAAAAGAAGTTTTCGCTTTGGAAAAATTGCTGTTTGTGGGGGAATTAAACGTTTCCCTCTCAGGGGAATGACGTTCTCCACTGGTCATCCAACGGAGAAAACAGCATCGTTCCATCTCTCTCCGTCTCTGAGTAATCGCGATTTTTCTGAAAAAAATTGGCGGAGGCGCCGGGTATGAAATTAAACAAGCATTATCTCCGGAACGGTTGGAGTTAGGAAGATGCGGTTTTCACTGCTGCGTAGCATTCGGCCAGCTGCATAATACAGATGCAGTTTCGACCTTCACACTCGATTGGAAAGTATGTTTTCGCTTTGGAGAAATTGCTGTTTGTGGGGGAATTAAACGTTTCCCTCTCAGGAGAATGACGTTCTCCACTGGTCATCCAACGGAGAAAACAGCATCGTTCCATCTCTCTCCATCTCTGAGTAATCGCGATTTTTCTGAAAAAAATTGGCGGAGGCGCCGGGTATGAATTTAAACAAGCAATATCTCCGGAACGGTTGGAGTTAGGAAGATGTGGTTTTCACTGCTGCGTAGCATTCGGCCAGCTGCATAATACAGATGCAGTTTCGAAATTCACACTCGATTGGAAAAGAAGTTTTCGTATTGGGGAAATTGCTGTTTGTGGGGGAATTAAACGTTTCCATCTCAGGAGAATGACGTTCTCCACTGGTCATCCAACGGAGAAAACAGCATCGTTCCATCTCTCTCCATCTCTGAGTAATCGCGATTTTTCAGAAAGAAATTGGCGGAGGCGCCGTGTATGAATTTAAACAAGCAATATCTCCGGAACGGTTGGAGTTAGGAAGATGTGGTTTTCACTGCTGCGTGTCATTCGACCAGCTGCATAATACAGATGCAGTTTCGACCTTCACACTCGATTGGAAAAGAAGTTTTCGCTTTGGAAAAATTGCTGTTTGTGGGGGAATTAAACGTTTCCATCTCAGGAGAATGACGTCCTCCACTGGTCATCCAACGGAGAAAACAGCATCGTTCCATCTCTCTCCGTCTCTGAGTAATCGCGATTTTTCTGAAAAAAATTGGCGGAGGCGCCGGGTATGAAATTAAACAAGCAATATCTCCGGAACGGTTGGAGTTAGGAAGATGCGGTTTTCACTGCTGCGTAGCATTCTGCCAGCTGCATAATACAGATGCAGTTTCGACCTTCACACTCGATTGGAAAAGAAGTTTTCGCTTTGGAAAAATTGCTGTTTGTGGGGGAATTAAACGTTTCCCTCTCAGGGGAATGACGTTCTCCACTGGTCATCCAACGGAGGAAACAGCATCGTTCCATCTCTCTCCGTCTCTGAGTAATCGCGATTTTTCTGAAAAAGATTGGCGGAGGCGCCGGGTATGAATTTAAACAAGCAATATCTCCGGAACGGTTGGAGTTAGGAAGATGCGGTTTTCACTGCTGCGTAGCATTCGGCCAGCTGCATAATACAGATGCAGTTTCGACCTTCACACTCGATTGGAAAAGAAGTTTTCGCTTTGGAAAAATTGCTGTTTGTGGAGGAATTAAACGTTTCCCTCTCAGGGGAATGACGTTCTCCACTGGTCATCCAACGGAGAAAACAGCATGGTTCTATCTCTCTCCGTCTCTGGGTAATCGTGAGTTTTCTGAAAAAGATTGGCGGAGTCGCCTGGTATGAATTTAAACAAGCAATATCTCCGGAACGGTTGGAGTTAGGAAGATGCGGTTTTCACTGCTGCGTAGCATTCGGCAAGCTGCATAATACAGATGCAGTTTCGACCTTCACACTCGATTGGAAAAGAAGTTTTCGCTTTGGAAAAATTGCTGTTTGTGGAGGAATTAAACGTTTCCCTCTCAGGAGAATGACGTTTTTCCACTGGTCATCCAGCGGAGAAAACAGCATCGTTCCATCTCTCTCCGTCTCTGAGTTATCCCGATTTTTCTGAAGGAAATTGGCGGAGGCGCCGGGTATGAATTTAAACAAGCATTATCTCCGGAACGGTTGGAGTTAGAAAGATGCGGTTTTCACTGCTGCGTAGCATTCGGCCAGCTGCATAATACAGATGCAGTTTCGACCTTCACACTCGATTGGAAAAGAAGTTTTCGCTTTGGAAAAATTGCTGTTTGTGGAGGAATTAAACGTTTCCCTCTCAGGAGAATGACGTTTTTCCACTGGTCATCCAGCGGAGAAAACAGCATCGTTCCATCTCTCTCCGTCTCTGAGTTATCCCGATTTTTCTGAAGGAAATTGGCGGAGGCGCCGGGTATGAATTTAAACAAGCATTATCTCCGGAACGGTTGGAGTTAGGAAGATGCGGTTTTCACTGCTGCGTAGCATTCGGCCAGCTGCATAATACAGATGTAGTTTCGACCTTCACACTCGATTGGAAAAGAAGTTCTCGCTTTGGAAAAATTGCTGTTTGTGGGAGAATTAAACCTTTTCCTCTCAGGGGAATGACGTTCTCCACTGGTCATCCAACGGAGAAAGCAGCATGGTTCTATCTCTCTCCGGCTCTGGGTAATCGTGAGTTTTCTGAAAAAGATTGGCGGAGTCGCCTGGTATGAATTTAAACAAGCAATATCTCCGGAACGGTTGGAGTTGGGAAGATGCGGTTTTCACTGCTGCGTAGCATTCGGCAAGCTGCATAATACAGATGCAGTTTCGACCTTCACACTCGATTGGAAAAGAAGTTTTCGCTTTGGAAAAATTGCCGTTTGTGGGGGAATTAAACGTTTCCCTCTCAGGGGAATGACGTTCTCCACTGGTCATCCAACGGAGGAAACAGCATCGTTCTATCTCTCTCTGTCTATGAATAATCGCGATTTTACTGAAAGAAATTGGCGGAGGCGCCGGGTATGAATTTAAACAAGATATTGCTTGTTTAAATTTTTGCACGAACACTCGCATGAGCACTCGCACGAACATTCGCACGAGCTGCATAATATAGATGCATTTTCGCTCTTCACACTCGATAGGAAAAGAAGTTTTCGCTTTGGAAAAATTGCTGTTTGTGGGGGAATTAAACGTTTCCCTCTCAGGAGAATGACGTTCTCCACTGGTCATCCAGCGGAGAAAACAGCATCGTTCCATCTCTCTCCGTCTCTGAGTAATCGCGATTTTTCTGAAAAAAATTGGCGGAGGCGCCGGGTATGAAATTAAACAAGCAATATCTCCGGAACGGTTGGAGTTAGGAAGATGCGGTTTTCACTGCTGCGTAGCATTCGGCCAGCTGCATAATACAGATGCAGTTTCGACCTTCACACTCGATTGGAAAAGAAGTTTTCGCTTTGGAAAAATTGCTGTTTGTGGGGGAATTAAACGTTTCCCTCTCAGGGGAATGACGTTCTCCACTGGTCATCCAACGGAGGAAACAGCATCGTTCTATCTCTCTCCGTCTCTGAGTAATAGCGATTTTTCTGAAAGAAATTGGCGGAGGCGCCGGGTATGAATTTAAACAAGCAATATCTCCGGAACGGTTGGAGTTAGGAAGATGCGGTTTTCACTGCTGCGTAGCATTCGGCCAGCTGCATGATACGGATGCAGTTTCGATCTTCACACTCGATTGGAAAAGAAGTTTTCGCTTTGGAAAAATTGCTGTTTGTGGGGGAATTAAACGTTTCCCTCTCAGGGGAATGACGTTCTCCACTGGTCATCCAACGGAGAAAACAGCATCGTTCCATCTCTCTCCGTCTCTGAGTAATAGCGATTTTTCTGAAAGAAATTGGCGGAGGCGCCGGGTATGAATTTAAACAAGCATTATCTCCGGAACGGTTGGAGTTAGGAAGACGCGGTTTTCACTGCTGCGTAGCATTCGGCCAGCTGCATAATACAGATGCAGTTTCGACCTTCACACTCGATTGGAAAAGAAGTTTTCGCTTTGGAAAAATTGCTGTTTGTGGGGGAATTAAACGTTTCCCTCTCAGGGGAATGACGTTCTCCACTGGTCATCCAACGGAGGAAACAGCATCGTTCCATCTCTCTCCGTCTCTGAGTAATAGCGATTTTTCTGAAAGAAATTGGCGGAGGCGCCGGGTATGAATTTAAACAAGCAATATCTCCGGAACGGTTGGAGTTAGGAAGATGCGGTTTTCACTGCTGCGTAGCATTCGGCCAGCTGCATGATACGGATGCAGTTTCGACCTTCACACTCGATTGGAAAAGAAGTTTTCGCTTTGGAAAAATTGCTGTTTGTGGGGGAATTAAACGTTTCCCTCTCAGGGGAATGACGTTCTCCACTGGTCATCCAACGGAGGAAACAGCATCGTTCCATCTCTCTCCGTCTCTGAGTAATCGCGATTTTTCTGAAAAAAATTGGCGGAGGCGCCGGGTATTAAATTAAACAAGCAATATCTCCGGAACGGTTGGAGTTAGGAAGATGCGGTTTTCACTGCTGCGTAGCATTCGGCCAGCTGCATAATACAGATGCAGTTTCGACCTTCACACTCGATTGGAAAAGAAGTTTTCGCTTTGGAAAAATTGCTGTTTGTGGGGGAATTAAACGTTTCCCTCTCAGGGGAATGACGTTCTCCACTGGTCATCCAACGGAGAAAACAGCATCGTTCCATCTCTCTCCGTCTCTGAGTAATCGCGATTTTTCTGAAAGAAATTGGCGGAGGCGCCGGGTATGAATTTAAACAAGCATTATCTCCGGAACGGTTGGAGTTAGGAAGATGCGGTTTTCACTGCTGCGTAGCATTCGGCCAGCTGCATAATACACATGCAGTTTCGACCTTCACACTCGATTGGAAAGGAAGTTTTCGCTTTTTAAAAATTGCTGTTTGTGGGGGAATTAAACGTTTCCCTCTCAGGGGAATGACGTTCTCCACTGGTCATCCAACGGAGAAAACAGCATCGTTCCATCTCTCTCCGTCTCTGAGTAATCGCGATTTTTCTGAAAGAAATTGGCGGAGGCGCCGGGTATGAATTTAAACAAACATTATCTCCGGAACGGTTGGAGTTAGGAAGATGCGGTTTTCACTGCTGCGTAGCATTCGGCCAGCTGCATAATACAGATGCAGTTTCGACCTTCACACTCGATTGGAAAAGAAGTTTTCGCTTTGGAAAAATTGCTGTTTGTGGGGGAATTAAACGTTTCCCTCTCAGGGGAATGACGTTCTCCACTGGTCATCCAACGGAGGAAACAGCATCGTTCCATCTCTCTCCGTCTCTGAGTAATCGCGATTTTTCTGAAAAAAATTGGCGGAGGCGCCGGGTATGAAATTAAACAAGCAATATCTCCGGAACGGTTGGAGTTAGGAAGATGCGGTTTTCACTGCTGCGTAGCATTCGGCCAGCTGCATAATACAGATGCAGTTTCGACCTTCACACTCGATTGGAAAAGAAGTTTTCGCTTTGGAAAAATTGCTGTTTGTGGGGGAATTAAACGTTTCCCTCTCAGGGGAATGACGTTCTCCACTGGTCATCCAACGGAGAAAACAGCATCGTTCCATCTCTCTCCGTCTCTGAGTAATCGCGATTTTTCTGAAAGAAATTGGCGGAGGCGCCGGGTATGAATTTAAACAAGCATTATCTCCGGAACGGTTGGAGTTAGGAAGATGCGGTTTTCACTGCTGCGTAGCATTCGGCCAGCTGCATAATACCGATGCAGTTTCGACCTTCACACTCGATTGGAAAAGAAGTTTTCGCTTTGGAAAAATTGCTGTTTGTGGGGTAATTAAACGTTTCCCTCTCAGGGGAATGACGTTCTCCACTGGTCATCCAACGGAGGAAACAGCATCGTTCCATCTCTCTCCGTCTCTGAGTAATCGCGATTTTTCTGAAAAAAATTGGCGGAGGCGCCGGGTATGAAATTAAACAAGCATTATCTCCGGAACGGTTGGAGTTAGGAAGATGCGGTTTTCAATGCTGCGTAGCATTCGGCCAGCTGCATAATACAGATGCAGTTTCGACCTTCACATTCGATTGGAAAAGAAGTTTTCGCTTTGGAAAAATTGCTGTTTGTGGGGGAATTAAACGTTTCCCTCTCAGGGGAATGACGTTCTCCACTGGTCATCCAACGGAGGAAACAGCATCGTTCCATCTCTCTCCGTCTCTGAGTAATCGCTATTTTTCTGAAAAAAATTGGCGGAGGCGCCGGGTATGAAATTAAACAAGCAATATCTTCGGAACGGTTGGAGTTAGGAAGATGCGGTTTTCACTGCTGCGTAGCATTCGGCCAGCTGCATAATACAGATGCAGTTTCGACCTTCACACTCGATTGGAAAAGAAGTTTTCGCTTTGGAAAAATTGCTGTTTGTGGGGGAATTAAACGTTTCCCTCTCAGGGGAATGACGTTCTCCACTGGTCATCCAACGGAGGAAACAGCATCGTTCCATCTCTCTCCGTCTCTGAGTAATAGCGATTTTTCTGAAAGAAATTGGCGGAGGCGCCGGGTATGAATTTAAACAAGCATTATCTCCGGAACGGTTGGAGTTAGGAAGATGCGGTTTTCACTGCTGCGTAGCATTCGGCCAGCTGCATAATACAGATGCAGTTTCGACCTTCACACTCGATTGGAAAAGAAGTTTTCGCTTTGGAAAAATTGCTGTTTGTGGGGGAATTAAACCTTTTCCTCTCAGGGGAATGACGTTCTCCACTGGTCATCCAACGGAGAAAACAGCATGGTTCTATCTCTCTCCGTCTCTGGGTAATCGTGAGTTTTCTGAAAAAGATTGGCGGAGTCGCCTGGTATGAATTTAAACAAGCAATATCTCCGGAACGGTTGGAGTTAGGAAGATGCGGTTTTCACTGCTGCGTAGCATTCGGCAAGCTGCATAATACAGATGCAGTTTCGACCTTCACACTCGATTGGAAAAGAAGTTTTCGCTTTGGAAAAATTGCTGTTTGTGGAGGAATTAAACGTTTCCCTCTCAGGAGAATGACGTTTTTCCACTGGTCATCCAGCGGAGAAAACAGCATCGTTCCATCTCTCTCCGTCTCTGAGTTATCCCGATTTTTCTGAAGGAAATTGGCGGAGGCGCCGGGTATGAATTTAAACAAGCATTATCTCCGGAACGGTTGGAGTTAGGAAGATGCGGTTTTCACTGCTGCGTAGCATTCGGCCAGCTGCATAATACAGATGTAGTTTCGACCTTCACACTCGATTGGAAAGGAAGTTTTCGCTTTGGAAAAATTGCTGTTTGTGGGGGAATTAAACGTTTCCCTCTCAGGGGAATGACGTTCTCCACTGGTCATCCAACGGAGGAAACAGCATCGTTCCATCTCTCTCCGTCTCTGAGTAATCGCGATTTTTCTGAAAAAAATTGGCGGAGGCGCCGGGTATGAAATTAAACAAGCAATATCTCCGGAACGGTTGGAGTTAGGAAGATGCGGTTTTCACTGCTGCGTAGCATTCGGCCAGCTGCATAATACAGATGCAGTTTCGACCTTCACACTCGATTGGAAAAGAAGTTTTCGCTTTGGAAAAATTGCTGTTTGTGGGGGAATTAAACGTTTCCCTCTCAGGGGAATGACGTTCTCCACTGGTCATCCAACGGAGGAAACAGCATCGTTCCATCTCTCTCCGTCTCTGAGTAATAGCGATTTTTCTGAAAGAAATTGGCGGAGGCGCCGGGTATGAATTTAAACAAGCATTATCTCCGGAACGGTTGGAGTTAGGAAGATGCGGTTTTCACTGCTGCGTAGCATTCGGCCAGCTGCATAATACAGATGCAGTTTCGAAATTCACACTCGATTGGAAAAGAAGTTTTCGTATTGGGGAAATTGCTGTTTGTGGGGGGAATTAAACGTTTCCATCTCAGGAGAATGACGTCCTCCACTGGTCATCCAACGGAGAAAACAGCATCGTTCCATCTCTCTCCGTCTCTGAGTAATCGCGATTTTTCTGAAAAAAATTGGCGGAGGCGCCGGGTATGAAATTAAACAAGCAATATCTCCGGAACGGTTGGAGTTAGGAAGATGCGGTTTTCACTGCTGCGTAGCATTCGGCCAGCTGCATAATACAGATGCAGTTTCGACCTTCACACTCGATTGGAAAAGAAGTTTTCGCTTTGGAAAAATTGCTGTTTGTGGGGGAATTAAACGTTTCCCTCTCAGGGGAATGACGTTCTCCACTGGTCATCCAACGGAGGAAACAGCATCGTTCCATCTCTCTCCGTCTCTGAGTAATCGCGATTTTTCTGAAAAAAATTGGCGGAGGCGCCGGGTATGAAATTAAACAAGCAATATCTCCGGAACGGTTGGAGTTAGGAAGATGCGGTTTTCACTGCTGCGTAGCATTCGGCCAGCTGCATAATACAGATGCAGTTTCGACCTTCACACTCGATTGGAAAAGAAGTTTTCGCTTTGGAAAAGTTGCTGTTTGTGGGGGAATTAAACGTTTCCCTCTCAGGGGAATGACGTTCTCCACTGGTCATCCAACGGAGAAAACAGCATCGTTTCATCTCTCTCCGTCTCTGAGTAATCGCGATTTTTCTGAAAAAAATTGGCGGAGGCGCCGGGTATGAATTTAAACAAGCAATATCTCCGGAACGGTTGGAGTTAGGAAGATGCGGTTTTCACTGCTGCGTAGCATTCGGCCAGCTGCATAATACAGATGCAGTTTCGACCTTCACACTCGATTGGAAAAGAAGTTTTCGCTTTGGAAAAATTGCTGTTTGTGGAGGAATTAAACGTTTCCCTCTCAGGAGAATGACGTTCTCCACTGGTCATCCAACGGAGAAAACAGCATCGTTCCATCTCTCTCCGTCTCTGAGTAATCGCGATTTTTCTGAAAAAAATTGGCGGAGGCGCCGGGTATGAAATTAAACAAGCAATATCTCCGGAACGGTTGGAGTTAGGAAGATGCGGTTTTCACTGCTGCGTAGCATTCGGCCAGCTGCATAATACAGATGCAGTTTCGACCTTCACACTCGATTGGAAAAGAAGTTTTCGCTTTGGAAAAATTGCTGTTTGTGGGGGAATTAAACGTTTCCCTCTCAGGGGAATGACGTTCTCCACTGGTCATCCAACGGAGAAAACAGCATCGTTCCATCTCTCTCCGTCTCTGAGTAATAGCGATTTTTCTGAAAGAAATTGGCGGAGGCGCCGGGTATGAATTTAAACAAGCATTATCTCCGGAACGGTTGGAGTTAGGAAGATGCGGTTTTCACTGCTGCGTAGCATTCGGCCAGCTGCATAATACACATGCAGTTTCGACCTTCACACTCGATTGGAAAAGAAGTTTTCGCTTTGGAAAAATTGCTGTTTGTGGGGGAATTAAACGTTTCCCTCTCAGGGGAATGACGTTCTCCACTGGTCATCCAACGGAGGAAACAGCATCGTTCCATCTCTCTCCGTCTCTGAGTAATCGCGATTTTTCTGAAAAAAATTGGCGGAGGCGCCGGGTATGAAATTAAACAAGCAATTTCTCCGGAACGGTTGGAGTTAGGAAGATGCGGTTTTCACTGCTGCGTAGCATTCGGCCAGCTGCATAATACAGATGCAGTTTCGACCTTCACACTCGATTGGAAAAGAAGTTTTCGCTTTGGAAAAATTGCTGTTTGTGGGGGAATTAAACGTTTCCCTCTCAGGGGAATGACGTTCTCCACTGGTCATCCAACGGAGGAAACAGCATCGTTCCATCTCTCTCCGTCTCTGAGTAATAGCGATTTTTCTGAAAGAAATTGGCGGAGGCGCCGGGTATGAATTTAAACAAGCATTATCTCCGGAACGGTTGGAGTTAGGAAGATGCGGTTTTCACTGCTGCGTAGCATTCGGCCAGCTGCATAATACAGATGCAGTTTCGAAATTCACACTCGATTGGAAAAGAAGTTTTCGTATTGGGGAAATTGCTGTTTGTGGGGGGAATTAAACGTTTCCATCTCAGGAGAATGACGTCCTCCACTGGTCATCCAACGGAGAAAACAGCATCGTTCCATCTCTCTCCGTCTCTGAGTAATCGCGATTTTTCTGAAAAAAATTGGCGGAGGCGCCGGGTATGAAATTAAACAAGCAATATCTCCGGAACGGTTGGAGTTAGGAAGATGCGGTTTTCACTGCTGCGTAGCATTCGGCCAGCTGCATAATACAGATGCAGTTTCGACCTTCACACTCGATTGGAAAAGAAGTTTTCGCTTTGGAAAAATTGCTGTTTGTGGGGGAATTAAACGTTTCCCTCTCAGGGGAATGACGTTCTCCACTGGTCATCCAACGGAGGAAACAGCATCGTTCCATCTCTCTCCGTCTCTGAGTAATCGCGATTTTTCTGAAAAAAATTGGCGGAGGCGCCGGGTATGAAATTAAACAAGCAATATCTCCGGAACGGTTGGAGTTAGGAAGATGCGGTTTTCACTGCTGCGTAGCATTCGGCCAGCTGCATAATACAGATGCAGTTTCGACCTTCACACTCGATTGGAAAAGAAGTTTTCGCTTTGGAAAAGTTGCTGTTTGTGGGGGAATTAAACGTTTCCCTCTCAGGGGAATGACGTTCTCCACTGGTCATCCAACGGAGAAAACAGCATCGTTTCATCTCTCTCCGTCTCTGAGTAATCGCGATTTTTCTGAAAAAAATTGGCGGAGGCGCCGGGTATGAATTTAAACAAGCAATATCTCCGGAACGGTTGGAGTTAGGAAGATGCGGTTTTCACTGCTGCGTAGCATTCGGCCAGCTGCATAATACAGATGCAGTTTCGACCTTCACACTCGATTGGAAAAGAAGTTTTCGCTTTGGAAAAATTGCTGTTTGTGGAGGAATTAAACGTTTCCCTCTCAGGAGAATGACGTTCTCCACTGGTCATCCAACGGAGAAAACAGCATCGTTCCATCTCTCTCCGTCTCTGAGTAATCGCGATTTTTCTGAAAAAAATTGGCGGAGGCGCCGGGTATGAAATTAAACAAGCAATATCTCCGGAACGGTTGGAGTTAGGAAGATGCGGTTTTCACTGCTGCGTAGCATTCGGCCAGCTGCATAATACAGATGCAGTTTCGACCTTCACACTCGATTGGAAAAGAAGTTTTCGCTTTGGAAAAATTGCTGTTTGTGGGGGAATTAAACGTTTCCCTCTCAGGGGAATGACGTTCTCCACTGGTCATCCAACGGAGAAAACAGCATCGTTCCATCTCTCTCCGTCTCTGAGTAATAGCGATTTTTCTGAAAGAAATTGGCGGAGGCGCCGGGTATGAATTTAAACAAGCATTATCTCCGGAACGGTTGGAGTTAGGAAGATGCGGTTTTCACTGCTGCGTAGCATTCGGCCAGCTGCATAATACACATGCAGTTTCGACCTTCACACTCGATTGGAAAGGAAGTTTTCGCTTTTTAAAAATTGCTGTTTGTGGGGGAATTAAACGTTTCCCTCTCAGGGGAATGACGTTCTCCACTGGTCATCCAACGGAGAAAACAGCATCGTTCCATCTCTCTCCGTCTCTGAGTAATCGCGATTTTTCTGAAAGAAATTGGCGGAGGCGCCGGGTATGAATTTAAACAAACATTATCTCCGGAACGGTTGGAGTTAGGAAGATGCGGTTTTCACTGCTGCGTAGCATTCGGCCAGCTGCATAATACAGATGCAGTTTCGACCTTCACACTCGATTGGAAAAGAAGTTTTCGCTTTGGAAAAATTGCTGTTTGTGGGGGAATTAAACGTTTCCCTCTCAGGGGAATGAAGTTCTCCACTGGTCATCCAACGGAGGAAACAGCATCGTTCCATCTCTCTCCGTCTCTGAGTAATCGCGATTTTTCTGAAAAAAATTGGCGGAGGCGCCGGGTATGAAATTAAACAAGCAATATCTCCGGAACGGTTGGAGTTAGGAAGATGCGGTTTTCACTGCTGCGTAGCATTCGGCCAGCTGCATAATACAGATGCAGTTTCGACCTTCACACTCGATTGGAAAAGAAGTTTTCGCTTTGGAAAAATTGCTGTTTGTGGGGGAATTAAACGTTTCCCTCTCAGGGGAATGACGTTCTCCACTGGTCATCCAACGGAGAAAACAGCATCGTTCCATCTCTCTCCGTCTCTGAGTAATCGCGATTTTTCTGAAAGAAATTGGCGGAGGCGCCGGGTATGAATTTAAACAAGCATTATCTCCGGAACGGTTGGAGTTAGGAAGATGCGGTTTTCACTGCTGCGTAGCATTCGGCCAGCTGCATAATACAGATGCAGTTTCGACCTTCACACTCGATTGGAAAAGAAGTTTTCGCTTTGGAAAAGTTGCTGTTTGTGGGGGAATTAAACGTTTCCCTCTCAGGGGAATGACGTTCTCCACTGGTCATCCAACGGAGAAAACAGCATCGTTTCATCTCTCTCCGTCTCTGAGTAATCGCGATTTTTCTGAAAAAAATTGGCGGAGGCGCCGGGTATGAAATTAAATAAGCAATATCTCCGGAACGGTTGGAGTTAGGAAGATGCGGTTTTCACTGCTGCGTAGCATTCGGCCAGCTGCATAATACAGATGCAGTTTCGACCTTCACACTCGATTGGAAAAGAAGTTTTCGCTTTGGAAAAATTGCTGTTTGTGGAGGAATTAAACGTTTCCCTCTCAGGAGAATGACGTTTTTCCACTGGTCATCCAGCGGAGAAAACAGCATCGTTCCATCTCTCTCCGTCTCTGAGTTATCCCGATTTTTCTGAAGGAAATTGGCGGAGGCGCCGGGTATGAATTTAAACAAGCATTATCTCCGGAACGGTTGGAGTTAGGAAGATGCGGTTTTCACTGCTGCGTAGCATTCGGCAAGCTGCATAATACAGATGCAGTTTCGACCTTCACACTCGATTGGAAAAGAAGTTTTCGCTTTGGAAAAATTGCTGTTTGTGGGGGAATTAAACCTTTTCCTCTCAGGGGAATGACGTTCTCCACTGGTCATCCAACGGAGAAAACAGCATGGTTCTATCTCTCTCCGTCTCTGGGTAATCGTGAGTTTTCTGAAAAAGATTGGCGGAGTCGCCTGGTATGAATTTAAACAAGCAATATCTCCGGAACGGTTGGAGTTAGGAAGATGCGGTTTTCACTGCTGCGTAGCATTCGGCAAGCTGCATAATACAGATGCAGTTTCGACCTTCACACTCGATTGGAAAAGAAGTTTTCGCTTTGGAAAAATTGCTGTTTGTGGGGGAATTAAACGTTTCCCTCTCAGGGGAATGACGTTCTCCACTGGTCATCCAACGGAGGAAACAGCATCGTTCCATCTCTCTCCGTCTCTGAGTAATCGCGATTTTTCTGAAAAAAATTGGCGGAGGCGCCGGGTATGAAATTAAACAAGCAATATCTCCGGAACGGTTGGAGTTAGGAAGATGCGGTTTTCACTGCTGCGTAGCATTCGGCCAGCTGCATAATACAGATGCAGTTTCGACCTTCACACTCGATTGGAAAAGAAGTTTTCGCTTTGGAAAAATTGCTGTTTGTGGGGGAATTAAACGTTTCCCTCTCAGGGGAATGACGTTCTCCACTGGTCATCCAACGGAGGAAACAGCATCGTTCCATCTCTCTCCGTCTCTGAGTAATCGCGATTTTTCTGAAAAAAATTGGCGGAGGCGCCGGGTATGAAATTAAACAAGCAATATCTCCGGAACGGTTGGAGTTAGGAAGATGCGGTTTTCACTGCTGCGTAGCATTCGGCCAGCTGCATAATACAGATGCAGTTTCGACCTTCACACTCGATTGGAAAAGAAGTTTTCGCTTTGGAAAAATTGCTGTTTGTGGGGGAATTAAACGTTTCCCTCTCAGGGGAATGACGTTCTCCACTGGTCATCCAACGGAGAAAACAGCATCGTTCTATCTCTCTCCGTCTCTGAATAATAGCGATTTTTCTGAAAGAAATTGGCGGAGGCGCCGGGTATGAATTTAAACAAGCATTATCTCCGGAACGGTTGGAGTTAGGAAGACGCGGTTTTCACTGCTGCGTAGCATTCGGCTAGCTGCATAATACAGATGCAGTTTCGACCTTCACACTCGATTGGAAAAGAAGTTTTCGCTTTGGAAAAATTGCTGTTTGTGGGGGAATTAGACGTTTCCCTCTCAGGGGAATGACGTTCTCCACTGGTCATCCAACGGAGAAAACAGCATCGTTCCATCTCTCTCCGTCTCTGAGTAATCGCGATTTTTCTGAAAGAAATTGGCGGAGGCGCCGGGTATGAATTTAAACAAGCATTATCTCCGGAACGGTTGGAGTTAGGAAGATGCGGTTTTCACTGCTGCGTAGCATTCGGCCAGCTGCATAATACAGATGCAGTTTCGACCTTCACACTCGATTGGAAAAGAAGTTTTCGCTTTGGAAAAATTGCTGTTTGTGGGGGAATTAAGCGTTTCCCTCTCAGGGGAATGACGTTCTCCACTGGTCATCCAACGGAGAAAACAGCATCGTTCCATCTCTCTCCGTCTCTGAGTAATCGCGATTTTTCTGAAAGAAATTGGCGGAGGCGCCGGGTATGAATTTAAACAAGCATTATCTCCGGAACGGTTGGAGTTAGGAAGATGCGGTTTTCACTGCTGCGTGTCATTCGACCAGCTGCATAATACAGATGCAGTTTCGACCTTCACACTCGATTGGAAAAGAAGTTTTCGCTTTGGAAAAATTGCTGTTTGTGGGGGAATTAAACGTTTCCATCTCAGGAGAATGACGTCCTCCACTGGTCATCCAACGGAGAAAACAGCATCGTTCCATCTCTCTCCGTCTCTGAGTAATCGCGATTTTTCTGAAAAAAATTGGCGGAGGCGCCGGGTATGAAATTAAACAAGCAATATCTCCGGAACGGTTGGAGATAGGAAGATGCGGTTTTCACTGCTGCGTAGCATTCGGCCAGCTGCATAATACAGATGCAGTTTCGACCTTCACACTCGATTGGAAAAGAAGTTTTCGCTTTGGAAAAATTGCTGTTTGTGGGGGAATTAAACGTTTCCCTCTCAGGGGAATGACGTTCTCCACTGGTCATCCAACGGAGAAAACAGCATCGTTCCATCTCTCTCCGTCTCTGAGTAATAGCGATTTTTCTGAAAGAAATTGGCGGAGGCGCCGGGTATGAATTTAAACAAGCAATATCTCCGGAACGGTTGGAGTTAGGAAGATGCGGTTTTCACTGCTGCGTAGCATTCGGCCAGCTGCATAATACAGATGCAGTTTCGACCTTCACACTCGATTGGAAAAGAAGTTTTCGCTTTGGAAAAATTGCTGTTTGTGGAGGAATTAAACGTTTCCCTCTCAGGGGAATGACGTTCTCCACTGGTCATCCAACGGAGAAAACAGCATCGTTCCATCTCTCTCCGTCTCTGAGTAATCGCGATTTTTCTGAAAAAAATTGGCGGAGGCGCCGGGTATGAAATTAAACAAGCAATATCTCCGGAACGGTTGGAGTTAGGAAGATGCGGTTTTCACTGCTGCGTAGCATTCGGCCAGCTGCATAATACAGATGCAGTTTCGACCTTCACACTCGATTGGAAAAGAAGTTTTCGCTTTGGAAAAATTGCTGTTTGTGGGGGAATTAAACGTTTCCCTCTCAGGGGAATGACGTTCTCCACTGGTCATCCAACGGAGAAAACAGCATCGTTCTATCTCTCTCCGTCTCTGAATAATAGCGATTTTTCTGAAAGAAATTGGCGGAGGCGCCGGGTATGAATTTAAACAAGCATTATCTCCGGAACGGTTGGAGTTAGGAAGACGCGGTTTTCACTGCTGCGTAGCATTCGGCTAGCTGCATAATACAGATGCAGTTTCGACCTTCACACTCGATTGGAAAAGAAGTTTTCGCTTTGGAAAAATTGCTGTTTGTGGGGGAATTAGACGTTTCCCTCTCAGGGGAATGACGTTCTCCACTGGTCATCCAACGGAGAAAACAGCATCGTTCCATCTCTCTCCGTCTCTGAGTAATCGCGATTTTTCTGAAAGAAATTGGCGGAGGCGCCGGGTATGAATTTAAACAAGCATTATCTCCGGAACGGTTGGAGTTAGGAAGATGCGGTTTTCACTGCTGCGTAGCATTCGGCCAGCTGCATAATACAGATGCAGTTTCGACCTTCACACTCGATTGGAAAAGAAGTTTTCGCTTTGGAAAAATTGCTGTTTGTGGGGGAATTAAGCGTTTCCCTCTCAGGGGAATGACGTTCTCCACTGGTCATCCAACGGAGAAAACAGCATCGTTCCATCTCTCTCCGTCTCTGAGTAATCGCGATTTTTCTGAAAGAAATTGGCGGAGGCGCCGGGTATGAATTTAAACAAGCATTATCTCCGGAACGGTTGGAGTTAGGAAGATGCGGTTTTCACTGCTGCGTGTCATTCGACCAGCTGCATAATACAGATGCAGTTTCGACCTTCACACTCGATTGGAAAAGAAGTTTTCGCTTTGGAAAAATTGCTGTTTGTGGGGGAATTAAACGTTTCCATCTCAGGAGAATGACGTCCTCCACTGGTCATCCAACGGAGAAAACAGCATCGTTCCATCTCTCTCCGTCTCTGAGTAATCGCGATTTTTCTGAAAAAAATTGGCGGAGGCGCCGGGTATGAAATTAAACAAGCAATATCTCCGGAACGGTTGGAGATAGGAAGATGCGGTTTTCACTGCTGCGTAGCATTCGGCCAGCTGCATAATACAGATGCAGTTTCGACCTTCACACTCGATTGGAAAAGAAGTTTTCGCTTTGGAAAAATTGCTGTTTGTGGGGGAATTAAACGTTTCCCTCTCAGGGGAATGACGTTCTCCATTGGTCATCCAACGGAGAAAACAGCATCGTTCCATCTCTCTCCGTCTCTGAGTAATAGCGATTTTTCTGAAAGAAATTGGCGGAGGCGCCGGGTATGAATTTAAACAAGCAATATCTCCGGAACGGTTGGAGTTAGGAAGATGCGGTTTTCACTGCTGCGTAGCATTCGGCCAGCTGCATAATACAGATGCAGTTTCGACCTTCACACTCGATTGGAAAAGAAGTTTTCGCTTTGGAAAAATTGCTGTTTGTGGAGGAATTAAACGTTTCCCTCTCAGGGGAATGACGTTCTCCACTGGTCATCCAACGGAGAAAACAGCATCGTTCCATCTCTCTCCGTCTCTGAGTAATCGCGATTTTTCTGAAAAAAATTGGCGCTGGCGCCGGGTATGAAATTAAATAAGCAATATCTCCGGAACGGTTGGAGTTAGGAAGATGCGGTTTTCACTGCTGCGTAGCATTCGGCCAGCTGCATAATACAGATGCAGTTTCGACCTTCACACTCGATTGGAAAGGAAGTTTTCGCTTTGGAAAAATTGCTGTTTGTGGGGGAATTAAACGTTTCCCTCTCAGGGGAATGACGTTCTCCACTGGTCATCCAACGGAGAAAACAGCATCGTTCCATCTCTCTCCGTCTCTGAGTAATCGCGATTTTTCTGAAAAAAATTGGCGGAGGCGCCGGGTATGAAATTAAACAAGCAATATCTCCGGAACGGTTGGAGTTAGGAAGATGCGGTTTTCACTGCTGCGTAGCATTCGGCCAGCTGCATAATACAGATGCAGTTTCGACCTTCACACTCGATTGGAAAAGAAGTTTTCGCTTTGGAAAAATTGCTGTTTGTGGGGGAATTAAACGTTTCCCTCTCAGTGGAATGACGTTCTCCACTGGTCATCCAACGGAGGAAACAGCATCGTTCCATCTCTCTCCGTCTCTGAGTAATAGCGATTTTTCTGAAAGAAATTGGCGGAGGCGCCGGGTATGAATTTAAACAAGCATTATCTCCGGAACGGTTGGAGTTAGGAAGATGCGGTTTTCACTGCTGCGTAGCATTCGTCCAGCTGCATGATACGGATGCAGTTTCGACCTTCACACTCGATTGGAAAAGAAGTTTTCGCTTTGGAAAAATTGCTGTTTGTGGGGGAATTAAACGTTTCCCTCTCAGGGGAATGACGTTCTCCACTGGTCATCCAACGGAGAAAACAGCATCGTTCCATCTCTCTCCGTCTCTGAGTAATCGCGATTTTTCTGAAAAAAATTGGCGGAGGCGCCGGGTATGAAATTAAACAAGCAATATCTCCGGAACGGTTGGAGTTAGGAAGATGCGGTTTTCACTGCTGCGTAGCATTCGGCCAGCTGCATAATACAGATGCAGTTTCGACCTTCACACTCGATTGGAAAAGAAGTTTTCGCTTTGGAAAAATTGCTGTTTGTGGGGGAATTAAACGTTTCCCTCTCAGGGGAATGACGTTCTCCACTGGTCATCCAACGGAGGAAACAGCATCGTTCCATCTCTCTCCGTCTCTGAGTAATCGCGATTTTTCTGAAAGAAATTGGCGGAGGCGCCGGGTATGAATTTAAACAAGCATTATCTCCGGAACGGTTGGAGTTAGGAAGATGCGGTTTTCACTGCTGCGTAGCATTCGGCCAGCTGCATAATACAGATGCAGTTTCGACCTTCACACTCGATTGGAAAAGAAGTTTTCGCTTTGGAAAAGTTGCTGTTTGTGGGGGAATTAAACGTTTCCCTCTCAGGGGAATGACGTTCTCCACTGGTCATCCAACGGAGGAAACAGCATCGTTCTATCTCTCTCCGTCTATGAGTAATAGCGATTTTTCTGAAAGAAATTGGCGGAGGCGCCGGGTATGAATTTAAATAAGCATTATCTCCGGAACGGTTGGAGTTAGGAAGACGCGGTTTTCACTGCTGCGTAGCAATCGGCCAGCTGCATAATACAGATGCAGCTTCGACCTTCACACTCGATAGGAAAAGAAGTTTTCGCTTTGGATAAATTGCTGTTTGTGGGGGAATTAAACGTTTCCCTCTCAGGAGAATGACGTTCTCCACTGGTCATCCAACGGAGAAAACAGCATCGTTCTATCTCTCTCTGTCTATGAATAATCGCGATTTTACTGAAAGAAATTGGCGGAGACGCCGGGTATGAATTTAAACAAGATATTGCTTGTTTAAATTTTTGCACGAGCACTCGCATGAGCACTCGCACGAACATTCGCACGAGCACTCGCACGAGCACTCTTACGAGCATTCGCACGAGAACTCGCACGAGCACTCACACGAACATTCGCACGAGCACTTGCACGAACATTCTCACAAGCACTTGCACGAACACCCGCACGAGCACTCGCACGAGCACGAGCACTGGCACAAACATTCGCACGAGCTGCATAATATAGATGCATTTTCGCTCTTCACACTCGATAGGAAAAGAAGTTTTCGCTTTGGAAAAATTGCTGTTTGTGGGGGAATTAAACGTTTCCCTCTCAGGAGAATGACGTTCTCCACTGGTCATCCAGCGGAGAAAACAGCATCGTTCCATCTCTCTCCGTCTCTGAGTAATCGCGATTTCTCTGAAAAAAATTGGCGGAGGCGCCGGGTATGAAATTAAACAAGCAATATCTCCGGAACGGTTGGAGTTAGGAAGATGCGGTTTTCACTGCTGCGTAGCATTCGGCCAGCTGCATAATACAGATGCAGTTTCGACCTTCACACTCGATTGGAAAAGAAGTTTTCGCTTTGGAAAAATTGCTGTTTGTGGGGGAATTAAACGTTTCCCTCTCAGGGGAATGACGTTCTCCACTGGTCATCCAACGGAGGAAACAGCATCGTTCTATCTCTCTCCGTCTCTGAGTAATAGCGATTTTTCTGAAAGAAATTGGCGGAGGCGCCGGGTATGAATTTAAACAAGCATTATCTCCGGAACGGTTGGAGTTAGGAAGACGCGGTTTTCACTGCTGCGTAGCATTCGGCCAGCTGCATAATACAGATGCAGTTTCGACCTTCACACTCGATTGGAAAGGAAGTTTTCGCTTTGGAAAAATTGCTGTTTGTGGGGGAATTAAACGTTTCCCTCTCAGGGGAATGACGTTCTCCACTGGTCATCCAACGGAGGAAACAGCATCGTTCCATCTCTCTCCGTCTCTGAGTAATCGCGATTTTTCTGAAAAAAATTGGCGGAGGCGCCGGGTATGAAATTAAACAAGCAATATCTCCGGAACGGTTGGAGTTAGGAAGATGCGGTTTTCACTGCTGCGTAGCATTCGGCCAGCTGCATAATACAGATGCAGTTTCGACCTTCACACTCGATTGGAAAAGAAGTTTTCGCTTTGGAAAAATTGCTGTTTGTGGGGGAATTAAACGTTTCCCTCTCAGGGGAATGACGTTCTCCACTGGTCATCCAACGGAGGAAACAGCATCGTTCTATCTCTCTCCGTCTCTGAGTAATAGCGATTTTTCTGAAAGAAATTGGCGGAGGCGCCGGGTATGAATTTAAACAAGCATTATCTCCGGAACGGTTGGAGTTAGGAAGACGCGGTTTTCACTGCTGCGTAGCATTCGGCCAGCTGCATAATACAGATGCAGTTTCGACCTTCACACTCGATTGGAAAAGAAGTTTTCGCTTTGGAAAAATTGCTGTTTGTGGGGGAATTAAACGTTTCCCTCTCAGGGGAATGACGTTCTCCACTGGTCATCCAACGGAGAAAACAGCATCGTTCCATCTCTCTCCGTCTCTGAGTAATCGCGATTTTTCTGAAAGAAATTGGCGGAGGCGCCGGGTATGAATTTAAACAAGCATTATCTCCGAAACGGTTGGAGTTAGGAAGATGCGGTTTTCACTGCTGCGTAGCATTCGGCCAGCTGCATAATACAGATGCAGTTTCGACCTTCACACTCGATTGGAAAAGAAGTTTTCGCTTTGGAAAAATTGCTGTTTGTGGGGGAATTAAGCGTTTCCCTCTCAGGGGAATGACGTTCTCCACTGGTCATCCAACGGAGAAAACAGCATCGTTCCATCTCTCTCCGTCTCTGAGTAATCGCGATTTTTCTGAAAGAAATTGGCGGAGGCGCCGGGTATGAATTTAAACAAGCATTATCTCCGGAACGGTTGGAGTTAGGAAGATGCGGTTTTCACTGCTGCGTAGCATTCGGCCAGCTGCATAATACAGATGCAGTTTCGACCTTCACACTCGATTGGAAAAGAAGTTTTCGCTTTGGAAAAATTGCTGTTTGTGGGGGAATTAAACGTTTCCCTCTCAGGGGAATGACGTTCTCCACTGGTCATCCAACGGAGGAAACAGCATCGTTCCATCTCTCTCCGTCTCTGAGTAATCGCGATTTTTCTGAAAAAAATTGGCGGAGGCGCCGGGTATGAAATTAAACAAGCAATATCTCCGGAACGGTTGGAGTTAGGAAGATGCGGTTTTCACTGCTGCGTAGCATTCGGCCAGCTGCATAATACAGATGCAGTTTCGACCTTCACACTCGATTGGAAAAGAAGTTTTCGCTTTGGAAAAATTGCTGTTTGTGGGGGAATTAAACGTTTCCCTCTCAGGGGCATGACGTTCTCCACTGGTCATCCAACGGAGGAAACAGCATCGTTCCATCTCTCTCCGTCTGAGTAATAGCGATTTTTCTGAAAGAAATTGGCGGAGGCGCCTGGTATGAATTTAAACAAGCATTATCTCCGGAACGGTTGGAGTTAGGAAGACGCGGTTTTCACTGCTGCGTAGCATTCGGCGAGCTGCATAATACAGATGCAGTTTCGACCTTCACACTCGATTGGAAAAGAAGTTTTCGCTTTGGAAAAATTGCTGTTTGTGGAGGAATTAAACGTTTCCCTCTCAGGAGAATGACGTTTTTCCACTGGTCATCCAGCGGAGAAAACAGCATCGTTCCATCTCTCTCCGTCTCTGAGTTATCCCGATTTTTCTGAAGGAAATTGGCGGAGGCGCCGGGTATGAATTTAAATAAGCATTATCTCCGGAACGGTTGGAGTTAGGAAGATGTGGTTTTCACTGCTGCGTGTCATTCGACCAGCTGCATAATACAGATGCAGTTTCGACCTTCACACTCGATTGGAAAAGAAGTTTTCGCTTTGGAAAAATTGCTGTTTGTGGGGGAATTAAACGTTTCCCTCTCAGGGGAATGACGTTCTCCACTGGTCATCCAACGGAGAAAACAGCATCGTTCTATCTCTCTCCGTCTCTGAGTAATAGCGATTTTTCTGAAAGAAATTGGCGGAGGCGCCGGGTATGAATTTAAACAAGCTTTATCTCCGGAACGGTTGGAGTTAGGAAGACGCGGTTTTCACTGCTGCGTAGCATTCGGCTAGCTGCATAATACAGATGCAGTTTCGACCTTCACACTCGATTGGAAAAGAAGTTTTCGCTTTGGAAAAATTGCTGTTTGTGGGGGAATTAGACGTTTCCCTCTCAGGGGAATGACGTTCTCCACTGGTCATCCAACGGAGAAAAGAGCATCGTTCCATCTCTCTCCGTCTCTGAGTAATCGCGATTTTTCTGAAAAAAATTGGCGGAGGCGCCGGGTATGAAATTAAACAAGCAATATCTCCGGAACGGTTGGAGTTGGGAAGATGCGGTTTTCACTGCTGCGTAGCATTCGGCCAGCTGCATAATACAGATGCAGTTTCGACCTTCACACTCGATTGGAAAAGAAGTTTTCGCTTTGGAAAAATTGCTGTTTGTGGGGGAATTAAACGTTTCCCTCTCAGGGGAATGACGTTCTCCACTGGTCATCCAACGGAGGAAACAGCATCGTTCCATCTCTCTCCGTCTCTGAGTAATCGCGATTTTTCTGAAAAAAATTGGCGGAGGCGCCGGGTATGAAATTAAACAAGCAATATCTCCGGAACGGTTGGAGTTAGGAAGATGCGGTTTTCACTGCTGCGTAGCATTCGGCCAGCTGCATAATACAGATGCAGTTTCGACCTTCACACTCGATTGGAAAAGAAGTTTTCGCTTTGGAAAAGTTGCTGTTTGTGGGGGAATTAAACGTTTCCCTCTCAGGGGAATGACGTTCTCCACTGGTCATCCAACGGAGAAAACAGCATCGTTTCATCTCCCTCCGTCTCTGAGTAATCGCGATTTTTCTGAAAAAAATTGGCGGAGGCGCCGGGTATGAATTTAAACAAGCAATATCTCCGGAACGGTTGGAGTTAGGAAGATGCGGTTTTCACTGCTGCGTAGCATTCGGCCAGCTGCATAATACAGATGCAGTTTCGACCTTCACACTCGATTGGAAAAGAAGTTTTCGCTTTGGAAAAATTGCTGTTTGTGGAGGAATTAAACGTTTCCCTCTCAGGGGAATGACGTTCTCCACTGGTCATCCAACGGAGAAAACAGCATCGTTCCATCTCTCTCCGTCTCTGAGTAATCGCGATTTTTCTGAAAAAAATTGGCGGAGGCGCCGGGTATGAAATTAAACAAGCATTATCTCCGGAACGGTTGGAGTTAGGAAGATGCGGTTTTCACTGCTGCGTAGCATTCGGCCAGCTGCATGATACGGATGCAGTTTCGACCTTCACACTCGATTGGAAAAGAAGTTTTCGCTTTGGAAAAATTGCTGTTTGTGGGGGAATTAAACGTTTCCCTCTCAGGGGAATGACGTTCTCCACTGGTCATCCAACGGAGAAAACAGCATCGTTCCATCTCTCTCCGTCTCTGAGTAATCGCGATTTTTCTGAAAAAAATTGGCGGAGGCGCCGGGTATGAAATTAAACAAGCATTATCTCCGGAACGGTTGGAGTTAGGAAGATGCGGTTTTCACTGCTGCGTAGCATTCGGCCAGCTGCATAATACAGATGCAGTTTCGACCTTCACACTCGATTGGAAAGTATGTTTTCGCTTTGGAGAAATTGCTGTTTGTGGGGGAATTAAACGTTTCCCTCTCAGGAGAATGACGTTCTCCACTGGTCATCCAACGGAGAAAACAGCATCGTTCCATCTCTCTCCATCTCTGAGTAATCGCGATTTTTCTGAAAAAAATTGGCGGAGGCGCCGGGTATGAATTTAAACAAGCAATATCTCCGGAACGGTTGGAGTTAGGAAGATGTGGTTTTCACTGCTGCGTAGCATTCGGCCAGCTGCATAATACAGATGCAGTTTCGAAATTCACACTCGATTGGAAAAGAAGTTTTCGTATTGGGGAAATTGCTGTTTGTGGGGGAATTAAACGTTTCCATCTCAGGAGAATGACGTTCTCCACTGGTCATCCAACGGAGAAAACAGCATCGTTCCATCTCTCTCCATCTCTGAGTAATCGCGATTTTTCAGAAAGAAATTGGCGGAGGCGCCGTGTATGAATTTAAACAAGCAATATCTCCGGAACGGTTGGAGTTAGGAAGATGTGGTTTTCACTGCTGCGTGTCATTCGACCAGCTGCATAATACAGATGCAGTTTCGACCTTCACACTCGATTGGAAAAGAAGTTTTCGCTTTGGAAAAATTGCTGTTTGTGGGGGAATTAAACGTTTCCATCTCAGGAGAATGACGTCCTCCACTGGTCATCCAACGGAGAAAACAGCATCGTTCCATCTCTCTCCGTCTCTGAGTAATCGCGATTTTTCTGAAAAAAATTGGCGGAGGCGCCGGGTATGAAATTAAACAAGCAATATCTCCGGAACGGTTGGAGTTAGGAAGATGCGGTTTTCACTGCTGCGTAGCATTCTGCCAGCTGCATAATACAGATGCAGTTTCGACCTTCACACTCGATTGGAAAAGAAGTTTTCGCTTTGGAAAAATTGCTGTTTGTGGGGGAATTAAACGTTTCCCTCTCAGGGGAATGACGTTCTCCACTGGTCATCCAACGGAGGAAACAGCATCGTTCCATCTCTCTCCGTCTCTGAGTAATCGCGATTTTTCTGAAAAAGATTGGCGGAGGCGCCGGGTATGAATTTAAACAAGCAATATCTCCGGAACGGTTGGAGTTAGGAAGATGCGGTTTTCACTGCTGCGTAGCATTCGGCCAGCTGCATAATACAGATGCAGTTTCGACCTTCACACTCGATTGGAAAAGAAGTTTTCGCTTTGGAAAAATTGCTGTTTGTGGAGGAATTAAACGTTTCCCTCTCAGGGGAATGACGTTCTCCACTGGTCATCCAACGGAGAAAACAGCATGGTTCTATCTCTCTCCGTCTCTGGGTAATCGTGAGTTTTCTGAAAAAGATTGGCGGAGTCGCCTGGTATGAATTTAAACAAGCAATATCTCCGGAACGGTTGGAGTTAGGAAGATGCGGTTTTCACTGCTGCGTAGCATTCGGCAAGCTGCATAATACAGATGCAGTTTCGACCTTCACACTCGATTGGAAAAGAAGTTTTCGCTTTGGAAAAATTGCTGTTTGTGGAGGAATTAAACGTTTCCCTCTCAGGAGAATGACGTTTTTCCACTGGTCATCCAGCGGAGAAAACAGCATCGTTCCATCTCTCTCCGTCTCTGAGTTATCCCGATTTTTCTGAAGGAAATTGGCGGAGGCGCCGGGTATGAATTTAAACAAGCATTATCTCCGGAACGGTTGGAGTTAGAAAGATGCGGTTTTCACTGCTGCGTAGCATTCGGCCAGCTGCATAATACAGATGCAGTTTCGACCTTCACACTCGATTGGAAAAGAAGTTTTCGCTTTGGAAAAATTGCTGTTTGTGGAGGAATTAAACGTTTCCCTCTCAGGAGAATGACGTTTTTCCACTGGTCATCCAGCGGAGAAAACAGCATCGTTCCATCTCTCTCCGTCTCTGAGTTATCCCGATTTTTCTGAAGGAAATTGGCGGAGGCGCCGGGTATGAATTTAAACAAGCATTATCTCCGGAACGGTTGGAGTTAGGAAGATGCGGTTTTCACTGCTGCGTAGCATTCGGCCAGCTGCATAATACAGATGTAGTTTCGACCTTCACACTCGATTGGAAAAGAAGTTCTCGCTTTGGAAAAATTGCTGTTTGTGGGAGAATTAAACCTTTTCCTCTCAGGGGAATGACGTTCTCCACTGGTCATCCAACGGAGAAAGCAGCATGGTTCTATCTCTCTCCGGCTCTGGGTAATCGTGA
This sequence comes from Prosopocoilus inquinatus, assembly GCA_036172665.1. Classification (NCBI taxonomy): domain Eukaryota; kingdom Metazoa; phylum Arthropoda; class Insecta; order Coleoptera; family Lucanidae; genus Prosopocoilus; species Prosopocoilus inquinatus. Next base: position 63,064,193 of record CM069871.1, read on the forward strand.
GTTTTCTGAAAAAGATTGGCGGAGTCGCCTGGTATGAATTTAAACAAGCAATATCTCCGGAACGGTTGGAGTTGGGAAGATGCGGTTTTCACTGCTGCGTAGCATTCGGCAAGCTGCATAATACAGATGCAGTTTCGACCTTCACACTCGATTGGAAAAGAAGTTTTCGCTTTGGAAAAATTGCTGTTTGTGGGGGAATTAAACGTTTCCCTCTCAGGGGAATGACGTTCTCCACTGGTCATCCAACGGAGGAAACAGCATCGTTCTATCTCTCTCTGTCTATGAATAATCGCGATTTTACTGAAAGAAATTGGCGGAGGCGCCGGGTATGAATTTAAACAAGATATTGCTTGTTTAAATTTTTGCACGAACACTCGCATGAGCACTCGCACGAACATTCGCACGAGCTGCATAATATAGATGCATTTTCGCTCTTCACACTCGATAGGAAAAGAAGTTTTCGCTTTGGAAAAATTGCTGTTTGTGGGGGAATTAAACGTTTCCCTCTCAGGAGAATGACGTTCTCCACTGGTCATCCAGCGGAGAAAACAGCATCGTTCCATCTCTCTCCGTCTCTGAGTAATCGCGATTTTTCTGAAAAAAATTGGCGGAGGCGCCGGGTATGAAATTAAACAAGCAATATCTCCGGAACGGTTGGAGTTAGGAAGATGCGGTTTTCACTGCTGCGTAGCATTCGGCCAGCTGCATAATACAGATGCAGTTTCGACCTTCACACTCGATTGGAAAAGAAGTTTTCGCTTTGGAAAAATTGCTGTTTGTGGGGGAATTAAACGTTTCCCTCTCAGGGGAATGACGTTCTCCACTGGTCATCCAACGGAGGAAACAGCATCGTTCTATCTCTCTCCGTCTCTGAGTAATAGCGATTTTTCTGAAAGAAATTGGCGGAGGCGCCGGGTATGAATTTAAACAAGCAATATCTCCGGAACGGTTGGAGTTAGGAAGATGCGGTTTTCACTGCTGCGTAGCATTCGGCCAGCTGCATGATACGGATGCAGTTTCGATCTTCACACTCGATTGGAAAAGAAGTTTTCGCTTTGGAAAAATTGCTGTTTGTGGGGGAATTAAACGTTTCCCTCTCAGGGGAATGACGTTCTCCACTGGTCATCCAACGGAGAAAACAGCATCGTTCCATCTCTCTCCGTCTCTGAGTAATAGCGATTTTTCTGAAAGAAATTGGCGGAGGCGCCGGGTATGAATTTAAACAAGCATTATCTCCGGAACGGTTGGAGTTAGGAAGACGCGGTTTTCACTGCTGCGTAGCATTCGGCCAGCTGCATAATACAGATGCAGTTTCGACCTTCACACTCGATTGGAAAAGAAGTTTTCGCTTTGGAAAAATTGCTGTTTGTGGGGGAATTAAACGTTTCCCTCTCAGGGGAATGACGTTCTCCACTGGTCATCCAACGGAGGAAACAGCATCGTTCCATCTCTCTCCGTCTCTGAGTAATAGCGATTTTTCTGAAAGAAATTGGCGGAGGCGCCGGGTATGAATTTAAACAAGCAATATCTCCGGAACGGTTGGAGTTAGGAAGATGCGGTTTTCACTGCTGCGTAGCATTCGGCCAGCTGCATGATACGGATGCAGTTTCGACCTTCACACTCGATTGGAAAAGAAGTTTTCGCTTTGGAAAAATTGCTGTTTGTGGGGGAATTAAACGTTTCCCTCTCAGGGGAATGACGTTCTCCACTGGTCATCCAACGGAGGAAACAGCATCGTTCCATCTCTCTCCGTCTCTGAGTAATCGCGATTTTTCTGAAAAAAATTGGCGGAGGCGCCGGGTATGAAATTAAACAAGCAATATCTCCGGAACGGTTGGAGTTAGGAAGATGCGGTTTTCACTGCTGCGTAGCATTCGGCCAGCTGCATAATACAGATGCAGTTTCGACCTTCACACTCGATTGGAAAAGAAGTTTTCGCTTTGGAAAAATTGCTGTTTGTGGGGGAATTAAACGTTTCCCTCTCAGGGGAATGACGTTCTCCACTGGTCATCCAACGGAGAAAACAGCATCGTTCCATCTCTCTCCGTCTCTGAGTAATCGCGATTTTTCTGAAAGAAATTGGCGGAGGCGCCGGGTATGAATTTAAACAAGCATTATCTCCGGAACGGTTGGAGTTAGGAAGATGCGGTTTTCACTGCTGCGTAGCATTCGGCCAGCTGCATAATACACATGCAGTTTCGACCTTCACACTCGATTGGAAAGGAAGTTTTCGCTTTTTAAAAATTGCTGTTTGTGGGGGAATTAAACGTTTCCCTCTCAGGGGAATGACGTTCTCCACTGGTCATCCAACGGAGAAAACAGCATCGTTCCATCTCTCTCCGTCTCTGAGTAATCGCGATTTTTCTGAAAGAAATTGGCGGAGGCGCCGGGTATGAATTTAAACAAACATTATCTCCGGAACGGTTGGAGTTAGGAAGATGCGGTTTTCACTGCTGCGTAGCATTCGGCCAGCTGCATAATACCGATGCAGTTTCGACCTTCACACTCGATTGGAAAAGAAGTTTTCGCTTTGGAAAAATTGCTGTTTGTGGGGTAATTAAACGTTTCCCTCTCAGGGGAATGACGTTCTCCACTGGTCATCCAACGGAGGAAACAGCATCGTTCCATCTCTCTCCGTCTCTGAGTAATCGCGATTTTTCTGAAAAAAATTGGCGGAGGCGCCGGGTATGAAATTAAACAAGCAATATCTCCGGAACGGTTGGAGTTAGGAAGATGCGGTTTTCACTGCTGCGTAGCATTCGGCCAGCTGCATAATACAGATGCAGTTTCGACCTTCACACTCGATTGGAAAAGAAGTTTTCGCTTTGGAAAAATTGCTGTTTGTGGGGGAATTAAACGTTTCCCTCTCAGGGGAATGACGTTCTCCACTGGTCATCCAACGGAGAAAACAGCATCGTTCCATCTCTCTCCGTCTCTGAGTAATCGCGATTTTTCTGAAAGAAATTGGCGGAGGCGCCGGGTATGAATTTAAACAAGCATTATCTCCGGAACGGTTGGAGTTAGGAAGATGCGGTTTTCACTGCTGCGTAGCATTCGGCCAGCTGCATAATACACATGCAGTTTCGACCTTCACACTCGATTGGAAAGGAAGTTTTCGCTTTTTAAAAATTGCTGTTTGTGGGGGAATTAAACGTTTCCCTCTCAGGGGAATGACGTTCTCCACTGGTCATCCAACGGAGAAAACAGCATCGTTCCATCTCTCTCCGTCTCTGAGTAATCGCGATTTTTCTGAAAGAAATTGGCGGAGGCGCCGGGTATGAATTTAAACAAGCATTATCTCCGGAACGGTTGGAGTTAGGAAGATGCGGTTTTCACTGCTGCGTAGCATTCGGCCAGCTGCATAATACCGATGCAGTTTCGACCTTCACACTCGATTGGAAAAGAAGTTTTCGCTTTGGAAAAATTGCTGTTTGTGGGGTAATTAAACGTTTCCCTCTCAGGGGAATGACGTTCTCCACTGGTCATCCAACGGAGGAAACAGCATCGTTCCATCTCTCTCCGTCTCTGAGTAATCGCGATTTTTCTGAAAAAAATTGGCGGAGGCGCCGGGTATGAAATTAAACAAGCATTATCTCCGGAACGGTTGGAGTTAGGAAGATGCGGTTTTCAATGCTGCGTAGCATTCGGCCAGCTGCATAATACAGATGCAGTTTCGACCTTCACATTCGATTGGAAAAGAAGTTTTCGCTTTGGAAAAATTGCTGTTTGTGGGGGAATTAAACGTTTCCCTCTCAGGGGAATGACGTTCTCCACTGGTCATCCAACGGAGGAAACAGCATCGTTCCATCTCTCTCCGTCTCTGAGTAATCGCTATTTTTCTGAAAAAAATTGGCGGAGGCGCCGGGTATGAAATTAAACAAGCAATATCTTCGGAACGGTTGGAGTTAGGAAGATGCGGTTTTCACTGCTGCGTAGCATTCGGCCAGCTGCATAATACAGATGCAGTTTCGACCTTCACACTCGATTGGAAAAGAAGTTTTCGCTTTGGAAAAATTGCTGTTTGTGGGGGAATTAAACGTTTCCCTCTCAGGGGAATGACGTTCTCCACTGGTCATCCAACGGAGGAAACAGCATCGTTCCATCTCTCTCCGTCTCTGAGTAATAGCGATTTTTCTGAAAGAAATTGGCGGAGGCGCCGGGTATGAATTTAAACAAGCATTATCTCCGGAACGGTTGGAGTTAGGAAGATGCGGTTTTCACTGCTGCGTAGCATTCGGCCAGCTGCATAATACAGATGCAGTTTCGACCTTCACACTCGATTGGAAAAGAAGTTTTCGCTTTGGAAAAATTGCTGTTTGTGGGGGAATTAAACCTTTTCCTCTCAGGGGAATGACGTTCTCCACTGGTCATCCAACGGAGAAAACAGCATGGTTCTATCTCTCTCCGTCTCTGGGTAATCGTGAGTTTTCTGAAAAAGATTGGCGGAGTCGCCTGGTATGAATTTAAACAAGCAATATCTCCGGAACGGTTGGAGTTAGGAAGATGCGGTTTTCACTGCTGCGTAGCATTCGGCAAGCTGCATAATACAGATGCAGTTTCGACCTTCACACTCGATTGGAAAAGAAGTTTTCGCTTTGGAAAAATTGCTGTTTGTGGAGGAATTAAACGTTTCCCTCTCAGGAGAATGACGTTTTTCCACTGGTCATCCAGCGGAGAAAACAGCATCGTTCCATCTCTCTCCGTCTCTGAGTTATCCCGATTTTTCTGAAGGAAATTGGCGGAGGCGCCGGGTATGAATTTAAACAAGCATTATCTCCGGAACGGTTGGAGTTAGGAAGATGCGGTTTTCACTGCTGCGTAGCATTCGGCCAGCTGCATAATACAGATGTAGTTTCGACCTTCACACTCGATTGGAAAGGAAGTTTTCGCTTTGGAAAAATTGCTGTTTGTGGGGGAATTAAACGTTTCCCTCTCAGGGGAATGACGTTCTCCACTGGTCATCCAACGGAGGAAACAGCATCGTTCCATCTCTCTCCGTCTCTGAGTAATCGCGATTTTTCTGAAAAAAATTGGCGGAGGCGCCGGGTATGAAATTAAACAAGCAATATCTCCGGAACGGTTGGAGTTAGGAAGATGCGGTTTTCACTGCTGCGTAGCATTCGGCCAGCTGCATAATACAGATGCAGTTTCGACCTTCACACTCGATTGGAAAAGAAGTTTTCGCTTTGGAAAAATTGCTGTTTGTGGGGGAATTAAACGTTTCCCTCTCAGGGGAATGACGTTCTCCACTGGTCATCCAACGGAGAAAACAGCATCGTTCTATCTCTCTCCGTCTCTGAATAATAGCGATTTTTCTGAAAGAAATTGGCGGAGGCGCCGGGTATGAATTTAAACAAGCATTATCTCCGGAACGGTTGGAGTTAGGAAGACGCGGTTTTCACTGCTGCGTAGCATTCGGCTAGCTGCATAATACAGATGCAGTTTCGACCTTCACACTCGATTGGAAAAGAAGTTTTCGCTTTGGAAAAATTGCTGTTTGTGGGGGAATTAGACGTTTCCCTCTCAGGGGAATGACGTTCTCCACTGGTCATCCAACGGAGAAAACAGCATCGTTCCATCTCTCTCCGTCTCTGAGTAATCGCGATTTTTCTGAAAGAAATTGGCGGAGGCGCCGGGTATGAATTTAAACAAGCATTATCTCCGGAACGGTTGGAGTTAGGAAGATGCGGTTTTCACTGCTGCGTAGCATTCGGCCAGCTGCATAATACAGATGCAGTTTCGACCTTCACACTCGATTGGAAAAGAAGTTTTCGCTTTGGAAAAATTGCTGTTTGTGGGGGAATTAAGCGTTTCCCTCTCAGGGGAATGACGTTCTCCACTGGTCATCCAACGGAGAAAACAGCATCGTTCCATCTCTCTCCGTCTCTGAGTAATCGCGATTTTTCTGAAAGAAATTGGCGGAGGCGCCGGGTATGAATTTAAACAAGCATTATCTCCGGAACGGTTGGAGTTAGGAAGATGCGGTTTTCACTGCTGCGTGTCATTCGACCAGCTGCATAATACAGATGCAGTTTCGACCTTCACACTCGATTGGAAAAGAAGTTTTCGCTTTGGAAAAATTGCTGTTTGTGGGGGAATTAAACGTTTCCATCTCAGGAGAATGACGTCCTCCACTGGTCATCCAACGGAGAAAACAGCATCGTTCCATCTCTCTCCGTCTCTGAGTAATCGCGATTTTTCTGAAAAAAATTGGCGGAGGCGCCGGGTATGAAATTAAACAAGCAATATCTCCGGAACGGTTGGAGATAGGAAGATGCGGTTTTCACTGCTGCGTAGCATTCGGCCAGCTGCATAATACAGATGCAGTTTCGACCTTCACACTCGATTGGAAAAGAAGTTTTCGCTTTGGAAAAATTGCTGTTTGTGGGGGAATTAAACGTTTCCCTCTCAGGGGAATGACGTTCTCCACTGGTCATCCAACGGAGAAAACAGCATCGTTCCATCTCTCTCCGTCTCTGAGTAATAGCGATTTTTCTGAAAGAAATTGGCGGAGGCGCCGGGTATGAATTTAAACAAGCAATATCTCCGGAACGGTTGGAGTTAGGAAGATGCGGTTTTCACTGCTGCGTAGCATTCGGCCAGCTGCATAATACAGATGCAGTTTCGACCTTCACACTCGATTGGAAAAGAAGTTTTCGCTTTGGAAAAATTGCTGTTTGTGGAGGAATTAAACGTTTCCCTCTCAGGGGAATGACGTTCTCCACTGGTCATCCAACGGAGAAAACAGCATCGTTCCATCTCTCTCCGTCTCTGAGTAATCGCGATTTTTCTGAAAAAAATTGGCGGAGGCGCCGGGTATGAAATTAAACAAGCAATATCTCCGGAACGGTTGGAGTTAGGAAGATGCGGTTTTCACTGCTGCGTAGCATTCGGCCAGCTGCATAATACAGATGCAGTTTCGACCTTCACACTCGATTGGAAAAGAAGTTTTCGCTTTGGAAAAATTGCTGTTTGTGGGGGAATTAAACGTTTCCCTCTCAGGGGAATGACGTTCTCCACTGGTCATCCAACGGAGAAAACAGCATCGTTCTATCTCTCTCCGTCTCTGAATAATAGCGATTTTTCTGAAAGAAATTGGCGGAGGCGCCGGGTATGAATTTAAACAAGCATTATCTCCGGAACGGTTGGAGTTAGGAAGACGCGGTTTTCACTGCTGCGTAGCATTCGGCTAGCTGCATAATACAGATGCAGTTTCGACCTTCACACTCGATTGGAAAAGAAGTTTTCGCTTTGGAAAAATTGCTGTTTGTGGGGGAATTAGACGTTTCCCTCTCAGGGGAATGACGTTCTCCACTGGTCATCCAACGGAGAAAACAGCATCGTTCCATCTCTCTCCGTCTCTGAGTAATCGCGATTTTTCTGAAAGAAATTGGCGGAGGCGCCGGGTATGAATTTAAACAAGCATTATCTCCGGAACGGTTGGAGTTAGGAAGATGCGGTTTTCACTGCTGCGTAGCATTCGGCCAGCTGCATAATACAGATGCAGTTTCGAAATTCACACTCGATTGGAAAAGAAGTTTTCGTATTGGGGAAATTGCTGTTTGTGGGGGGAATTAAACGTTTCCATCTCAGGAGAATGACGTCCTCCACTGGTCATCCAACGGAGAAAACAGCATCGTTCCATCTCTCTCCGTCTCTGAGTAATCGCGATTTTTCTGAAAAAAATTGGCGGAGGCGCCGGGTATGAAATTAAACAAGCAATATCTCCGGAACGGTTGGAGTTAGGAAGATGCGGTTTTCACTGCTGCGTAGCATTCGGCCAGCTGCATAATACAGATGCAGTTTCGACCTTCACACTCGATTGGAAAAGAAGTTTTCGCTTTGGAAAAATTGCTGTTTGTGGGGGAATTAAACGTTTCCCTCTCAGGGGAATGACGTTCTCCACTGGTCATCCAACGGAGGAAACAGCATCGTTCCATCTCTCTCCGTCTCTGAGTAATCGCGATTTTTCTGAAAAAAATTGGCGGAGGCGCCGGGTATGAAATTAAACAAGCAATATCTCCGGAACGGTTGGAGTTAGGAAGATGCGGTTTTCACTGCTGCGTAGCATTCGGCCAGCTGCATAATACAGATGCAGTTTCGACCTTCACACTCGATTGGAAAAGAAGTTTTCGCTTTGGAAAAGTTGCTGTTTGTGGGGGAATTAAACGTTTCCCTCTCAGGGGAATGACGTTCTCCACTGGTCATCCAACGGAGAAAACAGCATCGTTTCATCTCTCTCCGTCTCTGAGTAATCGCGATTTTTCTGAAAAAAATTGGCGGAGGCGCCGGGTATGAATTTAAACAAGCAATATCTCCGGAACGGTTGGAGTTAGGAAGATGCGGTTTTCACTGCTGCGTAGCATTCGGCCAGCTGCATAATACAGATGCAGTTTCGACCTTCACACTCGATTGGAAAAGAAGTTTTCGCTTTGGAAAAATTGCTGTTTGTGGAGGAATTAAACGTTTCCCTCTCAGGAGAATGACGTTCTCCACTGGTCATCCAACGGAGAAAACAGCATCGTTCCATCTCTCTCCGTCTCTGAGTAATCGCGATTTTTCTGAAAAAAATTGGCGGAGGCGCCGGGTATGAAATTAAACAAGCAATATCTCCGGAACGGTTGGAGTTAGGAAGATGCGGTTTTCACTGCTGCGTAGCATTCGGCCAGCTGCATAATACAGATGCAGTTTCGACCTTCACACTCGATTGGAAAAGAAGTTTTCGCTTTGGAAAAATTGCTGTTTGTGGGGGAATTAAACGTTTCCCTCTCAGGGGAATGACGTTCTCCACTGGTCATCCAACGGAGAAAACAGCATCGTTCCATCTCTCTCCGTCTCTGAGTAATAGCGATTTTTCTGAAAGAAATTGGCGGAGGCGCCGGGTATGAATTTAAACAAGCATTATCTCCGGAACGGTTGGAGTTAGGAAGATGCGGTTTTCACTGCTGCGTAGCATTCGGCCAGCTGCATAATACACATGCAGTTTCGACCTTCACACTCGATTGGAAAAGAAGTTTTCGCTTTGGAAAAATTGCTGTTTGTGGGGGAATTAAACGTTTCCCTCTCAGGGGAATGACGTTCTCCACTGGTCATCCAACGGAGGAAACAGCATCGTTCCATCTCTCTCCGTCTCTGAGTAATCGCGATTTTTCTGAAAAAAATTGGCGGAGGCGCCGGGTATGAAATTAAACAAGCAATTTCTCCGGAACGGTTGGAGTTAGGAAGATGCGGTTTTCACTGCTGCGTAGCATTCGGCCAGCTGCATAATACAGATGCAGTTTCGACCTTCACACTCGATTGGAAAAGAAGTTTTCGCTTTGGAAAAATTGCTGTTTGTGGGGGAATTAAACGTTTCCCTCTCAGGGGAATGACGTTCTCCACTGGTCATCCAACGGAGGAAACAGCATCGTTCCATCTCTCTCCGTCTCTGAGTAATAGCGATTTTTCTGAAAGAAATTGGCGGAGGCGCCGGGTATGAATTTAAACAAGCATTATCTCCGGAACGGTTGGAGTTAGGAAGATGCGGTTTTCACTGCTGCGTAGCATTCGGCCAGCTGCATAATACAGATGCAGTTTCGAAATTCACACTCGATTGGAAAAGAAGTTTTCGTATTGGGGAAATTGCTGTTTGTGGGGGGAATTAAACGTTTCCATCTCAGGAGAATGACGTCCTCCACTGGTCATCCAACGGAGAAAACAGCATCGTTCCATCTCTCTCCGTCTCTGAGTAATCGCGATTTTTCTGAAAAAAATTGGCGGAGGCGCCGGGTATGAAATTAAACAAGCAATATCTCCGGAACGGTTGGAGTTAGGAAGATGCGGTTTTCACTGCTGCGTAGCATTCGGCCAGCTGCATAATACAGATGCAGTTTCGACCTTCACACTCGATTGGAAAAGAAGTTTTCGCTTTGGAAAAATTGCTGTTTGTGGGGGAATTAAACGTTTCCCTCTCAGGGGAATGACGTTCTCCACTGGTCATCCAACGGAGGAAACAGCATCGTTCCATCTCTCTCCGTCTCTGAGTAATCGCGATTTTTCTGAAAAAAATTGGCGGAGGCGCCGGGTATGAAATTAAACAAGCAATATCTCCGGAACGGTTGGAGTTAGGAAGATGCGGTTTTCACTGCTGCGTAGCATTCGGCCAGCTGCATAATACAGATGCAGTTTCGACCTTCACACTCGATTGGAAAAGAAGTTTTCGCTTTGGAAAAGTTGCTGTTTGTGGGGGAATTAAACGTTTCCCTCTCAGGGGAATGACGTTCTCCACTGGTCATCCAACGGAGAAAACAGCATCGTTTCATCTCTCTCCGTCTCTGAGTAATCGCGATTTTTCTGAAAAAAATTGGCGGAGGCGCCGGGTATGAATTTAAACAAGCAATATCTCCGGAACGGTTGGAGTTAGGAAGATGCGGTTTTCACTGCTGCGTAGCATTCGGCCAGCTGCATAATACAGATGCAGTTTCGACCTTCACACTCGATTGGAAAAGAAGTTTTCGCTTTGGAAAAATTGCTGTTTGTGGAGGAATTAAACGTTTCCCTCTCAGGAGAATGACGTTCTCCACTGGTCATCCAACGGAGAAAACAGCATCGTTCCATCTCTCTCCGTCTCTGAGTAATCGCGATTTTTCTGAAAAAAATTGGCGGAGGCGCCGGGTATGAAATTAAACAAGCAATATCTCCGGAACGGTTGGAGTTAGGAAGATGCGGTTTTCACTGCTGCGTAGCATTCGGCCAGCTGCATAATACAGATGCAGTTTCGACCTTCACACTCGATTGGAAAAGAAGTTTTCGCTTTGGAAAAATTGCTGTTTGTGGGGGAATTAAACGTTTCCCTCTCAGGGGAATGACGTTCTCCACTGGTCATCCAACGGAGAAAACAGCATCGTTCCATCTCTCTCCGTCTCTGAGTAATAGCGATTTTTCTGAAAGAAATTGGCGGAGGCGCCGGGTATGAATTTAAACAAGCATTATCTCCGGAACGGTTGGAGTTAGGAAGATGCGGTTTTCACTGCTGCGTAGCATTCGGCCAGCTGCATAATACACATGCAGTTTCGACCTTCACACTCGATTGGAAAGGAAGTTTTCGCTTTTTAAAAATTGCTGTTTGTGGGGGAATTAAACGTTTCCCTCTCAGGGGAATGACGTTCTCCACTGGTCATCCAACGGAGAAAACAGCATCGTTCCATCTCTCTCCGTCTCTGAGTAATCGCGATTTTTCTGAAAGAAATTGGCGGAGGCGCCGGGTATGAATTTAAACAAACATTATCTCCGGAACGGTTGGAGTTAGGAAGATGCGGTTTTCACTGCTGCGTAGCATTCGGCCAGCTGCATAATACAGATGCAGTTTCGACCTTCACACTCGATTGGAAAAGAAGTTTTCGCTTTGGAAAAATTGCTGTTTGTGGGGGAATTAAACGTTTCCCTCTCAGGGGAATGAAGTTCTCCACTGGTCATCCAACGGAGGAAACAGCATCGTTCCATCTCTCTCCGTCTCTGAGTAATCGCGATTTTTCTGAAAAAAATTGGCGGAGGCGCCGGGTATGAAATTAAACAAGCAATATCTCCGGAACGGTTGGAGTTAGGAAGATGCGGTTTTCACTGCTGCGTAGCATTCGGCCAGCTGCATAATACAGATGCAGTTTCGACCTTCACACTCGATTGGAAAAGAAGTTTTCGCTTTGGAAAAATTGCTGTTTGTGGGGGAATTAAACGTTTCCCTCTCAGGGGAATGACGTTCTCCACTGGTCATCCAACGGAGAAAACAGCATCGTTCCATCTCTCTCCGTCTCTGAGTAATCGCGATTTTTCTGAAAGAAATTGGCGGAGGCGCCGGGTATGAATTTAAACAAGCATTATCTCCGGAACGGTTGGAGTTAGGAAGATGCGGTTTTCACTGCTGCGTAGCATTCGGCCAGCTGCATAATACCGATGCAGTTTCGACCTTCACACTCGATTGGAAAAGAAGTTTTCGCTTTGGAAAAATTGCTGTTTGTGGGGGAATTAAACGTTTCCCTCTCAGGGGAATGACGTTCTCCACTGGTCATCCAACGGAGAAAACAGCATCGTTCTATCTCTCTCCGTCTCTGAGTAATCGCGATTTTTCTGAAAGAAATTGGCGGAGGCGCCGGGTATGAATTTAAACAAGCATTATCTCCGGAACGGTTGGAGTTAGGAAGACGCGGTTTTCACTGCTGCGTAGCATTCGGCCAGCTGCATAATACAGATGCAGTTTCGACCTTCACACTCGATTGGAAAAGAAGTTTTCGCTTTGGAAAACTTGCTGTTTGTGGGGTAATTAAACGTTTCCCTCTCAGGGGAATGACGTTCTCCACTGGTCATCCAACGGAGGAAACAGCATCGTTCCATCTCTCTCCGTCTCTGAGTAATCGCGATTTTTCTGAAAAAAATTGGCGGAGGCGCCGGGTATGAAATTAAACAAGCATTATCTCCGGAACGGTTGGAGTTAGGAAGATGCGGTTTTCAATGCTGCGTAGCATTCGGCCAGCTGCATAATACAGATGCAGTTTCGACCTTCACATTCGATTGGAAAAGAAGTTTTCGCTTTAGAAAAATTGCTGTTTGTGGGGGAATTAAACGTTTCCCTCTCAGGGGAATGACGTTCTCCACTGGTCATCCAACGGAGGAAACAGCATCGTTCCATCTCTCTCCGTCTCTGAGTAATCGCTATTTTTCTGAAAAAAATTGGCGGAGGCGCCGGGTATGAAATTAAACAAGCAATATCTTCGGAACGGTTGGAGTTAGGAAGATGCGGTTTTCACTGCTGCGTAGCATTCGGCCAGCTGCATAATACAGATGCAGTTTCGACCTTCACACTCGATTGGAAAAGAAGTTTTCGCTTTGGAAAAATTGCTGTTTGTGGGGGAATTAAACGTTTCCCTCTCAGGGGAATGACGTTCTCCACTGGTCATCCAACGGAGGAAACAGCATCGTTCCATCTCTCTCCGTCTCTGAGTAATAGCGATTTTTCTGAAAACCGCATCTTCCTAACTCCAACCGTTCCGGAGATAATGCTTGTTTAAATTCATACCCGGCGCCTCCGCCAATTTCCTTCAGAAAAATCGGGATAACTCAGAGACGGAGAGAGATGGAACGATGCTGTTTTCTCCGCTGGATGACCAGTGGAAAAACGTCATTCTCCTGAGAGGGAAACGTTTAATTCCTCCACAAACAGCAATTTTTCCAAAGCGAAAACTTCTTTTCCAATCGAGTGTGAAGGTCGAAACTGCATCTGTATTATGCAGCTGGCCGAATGCTACGCAGCAGTGAAAACCGCATCTTCCTAACTCCAACCGTTCCGGAGATATTGCTTGTTTAATTTCATACCCGGCGCCTCCGCCAATTTTTTTCAGAAAAATCGCGATTACTCAGAGACGGAGAGAGATGGAACGATGCTGTTTCCTCCGTTGGATGACCAGTGGAGAACGTCATTCCCCTGAGAGGGAAACGTTTAATTCCCCCACAAACAGCAATTTTTCCAAAGCGAAAACTTCTTTTCCAATCGAGTGTGAAGGTCGAAACTGCATCTGTATTATGCAGCTGGCCGAATGCTACGCAGCAGTGAAAACCGCATCTTCCTAACTCCAACCGTTCCGGAGATATTGCTTGTTGCTTGTTTAAATTCATACCCGGCGTCTCCGCCAATTTCTTTCAGAAAAATCGCGATTACTCAGAGACGGATTTCCAATCGAGTGTGAAGGTCGAAACTGCATCTGTATTATGCAGCTGGCCGAATGCTACGCAGCAGTGAAAACCGCGTCTTCCTAACTCCAACCGTTCCGGAGATAATGCTTGTTTAAATTCATACCCGGCGCCTCCGCCAATTTCTTTCAGAAAAATCGCTATTACTCAGAGACGGAGAGAGATAGAACGATGCTGTTTCCTCCGTTGGATGACCAGTGGAGAACGTCATTCCCCTGAGAGGGAAACGTTTAATTCCCCCACAAACAGCAATTTTTCCAAAGCGAAAACTTCTTTTCCAATCGAGTGTGCAGGTCGAAACTGCATCTGTATTATGCAGCTGGCCGAATGCTACGCAGCAGTGAAAACCACATCTTCCTAACTCCAACCGTTCCGGAGATATTGCTTGTTTAAATTCATGCACGGCGCCTCCGCCAATTTTTTTCAGAAAAATCGCAATTACTCAGAGACGGAGAGAGATGGAACGATGCTGTTTTCTCCGTTGGATGACCAGTGGAGAACGTCATTCTCCTGAGAGGGAAACGTTTAATTCCCCCATAAACAGCAATTTCTCCAAAGCGAAAACTTCTTTTCCAATCGAGTGTGAAGGTCGAAACTGCATCTGTATTATGCAGCTGGCCCATTCGCACGAACAACCGCACAAACATTCGCACGAACATTCGCACGAGCACTCTCACGAACATTCGCACGAACATTGCCACGAACACTCGCACCAGCGCTCGCACGAACATTCGCACGAACATTCGCACGACCACTCGCACGAACATTCGCACGAACATTCGCACGAGCACTCGCACGAACATTCGCACGAACATTGCCACGAACTTTGGCACGAACATTCGCAAGAACATTCGCACGAACATTCGCACGAGCAGTCGCACGAGCACCCGCACGAACATTCGTACGAACATTCGCACGAGCATTCGCACGAACATTCGCACGAACATTCGCACGAGCACTCTCACGAACATTCGCACGAATATTCGCACGGACATTCGCACGAGCACTCGCACGAACATTCGCACGAACATCGCCACGAACATTGGCACGAACATTCGCACAAACATTCGCACGAACATTCGCACGAGCACTAGCATCAGCACTCGCAAGAGCACTCGCACGAACATACGTACGAACATTTGCACGAACATTCGCACGAACATTCGCACGAGCACTCGCACGAACTTTGCCACGAACATTTGCACGAACATTCGCACGACCACTCGCACGAACATTCGCACGAACATTCGCACGAGCACTCGCACGAACATTCGCACGAACATTTCCACGAACTTTGGCACGAACATTCGCAAGAACATTCGCACGAACATTCGCACGAGCAGTCGCACGAGCACTCGCACGAACATTCGCACGAACATTCGCACGAGCATTCGCACGAACATTCGCACGAGCACTCTCACGAACATTCGCACGAACATTCGCACGAACATTCGCACGAGCACTCGCACGAACATTCGCACGAACATCGCCACAAACATTGGCACGAACATTCGCACAAACATTCGCACGAACATTCGCACGAGCACTCGCAAGAGCACTCGCACGAACATTCGTACGAACATTCGCACGAACATTCGCACGAGCACTTGCACGAACATTGCCACGAACATTGGCACGAACATTCGCACGAACACTCGCACGAACATTCGCACGAGCAGTCGCACGAGCACTCGCACGAACATTCGCACGAGCATTCGCACGAACATTCGCACGAACATTGCCACGAACATTGGCACGAACATTCGCAAGAACATTCGCACGAACATTCGCACGAGCAGTCGCACGAGCACCCGCACGAACATTCGTACGAACATTCGCACAAACATTCGCACGAACATTCGCACGAGCACTCTCACGAACATTCGCACGAACATTCGCACGAACATTCGCACGAGCACTCGCACGAACATTCGCACGAACATCGCCACGAACATTGGCACGAACATTCGCACAAACATTCGCACGAACATTCGCACGAGCACTCGCAAGAGCACTCGCACGAACATTCGTACGAACATTCGCACGAACATTCGCACGAACATTCGCACGAGCACTCGCACTAACATTCGCACGAACACTCGCTTGCTTGCTCCCGCTACTCAAGCCACCCGCGCTTGCTTGCTCATTTTGTCAAGTAAGCACGGTAGGTTGACAAAATGAGCAAGCAAGCGCGGTAGGTTGACAAAATGAGCAAGCAAGCGCGGTAGGTTGACAAGATGAGCAAGGAAGCGCGGTAGGTTCACAAAATGAGCAAGCAAGCGCGGCCTGTTGACAAAATGAGCAAGCAAGCGCGGTAGGTTGACAAAATGAGCAAGCAAGCGCGGGTGGCTTGAGTAGCGGGAGCAAACAAGCGCGGGGAGCTTGAGTAGCGGGAGCAAGCATGTGCGAGGAGCTTGAGTAGCGGCAGGTTGACAAAATGAGCAAGCAAGCGCGGTAGGTTGACAAAGTGAGCAAGCAAGCGCGGAAGGTTGACAAAATGAGCAAGTAAGCGCGGTAGGTTGACAAAATGAGCAAGCAAGCGCGGCCTGTTAACAAAATGAGCAAGCAAGCGCTGCAGGTTGACAAGATGAGCAAGCAAGCGCGGCAGGTTGACAGAATGAGCAAGCAAGCGCGGTAGGTTGACAAAATGAGCAAGCAAGCGCTGTAGGTTGACAAAATGAGCAAGCAAGCACTGTAGGTTGACAAAATGAGCAAGCCAGCGCGGTAGGTTGACAAAATGAGCAAGCAAGCGCGGTATGTTGACAAAATGAGTAAGCAAGCGCGGTAGGTTGACAAAATGAGCAAGCAAACGCGGGTGGCTTGAGTAGCGGGAGCAAACAAGCGCGGGGAGCTTGAGTAGCGGGAGCAAGCAAGCGCGAGGAGCTTGAGTAGCGGCAGGTTGACAAAATGAGCAAGCAAGCGCGGTAGTTTGACAAAATGAGCAAGCAAGCGCGGAAGGTTGACAAAATGAGCAAGCAAGCGCGGTTGGTTGACAAAATGAGCAAGCAAGCGCGGTAGTTTGACAAAATGAGCAAGCAAGCGCGGAAGGTTGACAAAATGAGCAAGCAAGCGCGGTAGGTTGACAAAATGAGCAAGCAAGCGCGGTAGGTTGACAAGATGAGCAAGCAAGCGCGGTAGGTTGACAAAATGAGCAAGCAAGCGCGGTAGGTTGACAAGATGAGAAAGCAAGCGCGGTAGGTTGACAAAATGAGCAAGCAAGCCCTGTAGGTTGACAAAATGAGCAAGCCAGCGCGGAAGGTTGACAAAATGAGCAAGCAAGCGCGGTAGGTTGACAAAATGAGCAAGCAAGCGCGGCAGGTTGACAAAATGAGCAAGCAAGCGCGGCAGGTTGACAGAATGAGCAAGCAAGCGCGGTAGGTTGACAAAATGAGCAAGCAAGCGCTGTAGGTTGACAAAATGAGCAAGCAAGCACTGTAGGTTGACAAAATGAGCAAGCCAGCGCGGTAGGTTGACAAAATGAGCAAGCAAGCGCGGTAGGTTGACAAAATGAGTAAGCAAGCGCGGTAGGTTGACAAAATGAGCAAGCAAACGCGGGTGGCTTGAGTAGCGGGAGCAAACAAGCGCGGGGAGCTTGAGTAGCGGGAGCAAGCAAGCGCGAGGAGCTTGAGTAGCGGCAGGTTGACAAAATGAGCAAGCAAGCGCGGTAGGTTGACAAAATGAGCAAGCAAGCGCGGTAGGTTGACAAAATGAGCAAGCAAGCGCGGCTGGTTGACAAAATGAGCAAGCCAGCGCGGTATGTTGACAAAATGAGCAAGCCAGCGCGGCAGGTTGACAAAATGAGCAAGCAAACGCGGCCTGTTGACAAAATGAGCAAGCAAGCGCGGTAGTTTGACAAAATGAGCAAGCAAGCGCGGGTGGCTTGAGTAGCGGGAGCAAACAAGCGCGGGGAGCTTGAGTAGCGGGAGCAAGCAAGCGCGAGGAGCTTGAGTAGCGGCAGGTTGACAAAATGAGCAAGCAAGCGCGGTAGGTTGACAAAGTGAGCAAGCAAACGCGGAAGGTTGACAAAATGAGCAAGCAAGCGCGGTAGGTTGACAAAATGAGCAAGCAAGCGCGGCCTGTTGACAAAATGAGCAAGCAAGCGCGGCAGGTTGACAAAATGAGCAAGCAAGCGCGGCAGGTTGACAGAATGAGCAAGCAAGCGCGGTTGGTTGACAAAATGAGCAAGCAAGCGCTGTAGGTTGACAAAATGAGCAAGCAAGCGCTGTATGTTGACAAAATGAGCAAGCCAGAGCGGTAGGTTGACAAAATGAGCAAGCAAGCGCGGTAGGATGACAAAATGAGCAAGCAAGCGCGGTAGGTTGACAAAATGAGCCACCCGCGCTTGCATTCTCCCGCTACTCAAGCCACCCGCGCTTGCTTGCTCCCGCTACTCAAGCCACCCGCGCTTGCTTGCTCCCGCTACTCAAGCCACCATCATTTGCTTGCTCCCGCTACGTAAGCCACCCGCGCTGCCGCGCTTGCTAGTTCGTTATGTCAACCTACCGCGCTTGCTTGCTCCTTTTGTCAACCTGCCGCGCTTGCTTGCTCATTTTGTCAAACTGCCGCGCTTGCTGGCTCATTTTGTCAACCTGCCGCGCTTGCTTGCTCATTTTGTCAACCTGCCGCGCTTGCTTGCTCATTTTGTCAACCTACCGCGCTTGCTTGCTCATTTTGTCAACCTGCCGCGCTTGCTTGCTCATTTTGTCAACCTACCGCGCTTGCTTGCTCATTTTGTCAACCTGCCGCGCTTGCTTGCTCATTTTGTCAACCTACCGCGCTTGCTTGCTCATTTTGTCAACCTGCCGCTACTCAAGGTCCCCACGCTTGCTTGCTACCGCTACTCAAGCCACCCGCGCTAGCTTGCTCCCGCTAGTTAAGCCACCCGCGCTTGCTTGCTCCCGCCAGTCAAGCCACCCGCGCTTGCTTGCTCCCGCTACTCAAGCCACCCGCGCTTGCTTGCTCATTTTGTCAACCTACCGCGCTTGCTAGCTCATTTTGTCAACCTACCGCGCTTGCTTGACAAAATGAGCAAACAAGCGCGGGTGGCTTGAGTAGCGGGAGCAAGCAAGCGCGGGTGGCTTGAGTAGCGGGAGCAAGCAAGCGCGGGTGGCTTGACTGGCGGAAGCAAGCAAGCGCGGGTGGCTTAACTAGCGGTAGCAAGCAAGCGCGGGTGGCTTGACTAGCGGGAGCAAGCAAGCGCGGGTGGCTTGAGTAGCGGGAGCAAGCAAGCGCATGTGGCTTGAGTAGCGGCAGGTTGACAAAATGAGCAAGCAAGCGCGGTAGGTTGACAAAATGAGCAAGCAAGCGCGGTAGGTTGACAAAATGAGCAAGCAAGCGCGGTAGGTTGACAAAATGAGCAAGCAAGCGCAGCTGGTTGACAAAACGAGCAAGCAAGCGCGGTAGGTTGACAAAATGAGCAAGCAAGCGCGGCAGGTTGACAAAATGAGCAAGCAAGCGCGGCAGGTTGACAAAATGAGCAAGCAAGCGCGGTAGGTTGACAAAATGAGCATGCAAGCGCGGTAGGTTGACAAAATGAGCAAGCCAGCGCGGCAGGTTTACAAAATGAGCAAGCAAGCGCGGGTGGCTTGACTAGCGGGAGCAAGCAAGCGCGGGTGGTTTGAGTAGCGGGAGCAAGCAAGCGCATGTGGCTTGAGTAGCGGCAGGTTGACAAAATGAGCAAGCAAGCGCGGTAGGTTGACAAAATGAGCAAGCCAGCGCGGCAGGTTTACAAAATGAGCAAGCAAGCGCGGGTGGCTTGACTAGCGGGAGCAAGCAAGCGCGGGTGGCTTGACTGGCGGGAGCAAGCAAGCGCGGGTGGCTTGAATAGCGGGAGCAAACAAGCGCGGGTGGCTTGAGAAGCGGGAGCAAGCAAGCGCGGGTGGCTTGAGTAGCGGGAGCAAGCAAGCGCGGGGAGCTTGAGTAGCGGGAGCAAGCAAGCGCGGGGAGCTTGAGTAGCGGCAGGTTGACAAAATGAGCAAGCAAGCGCGGTAGGTAGACAAAATGAGCAAGCAAGCGCGGTAGGTTGACAAAATGAGCAAGTAAGCGCAGCTGGTTGACAAAATGAGCAAGCAAGCGCGGTAGGTTGACAAAATGAGCAAGCAAGCGCGGCAGGTTGACAAAATGAGCAAGCAAGCGCGGCAGGTTGACAGAATGAGCAAGCAAGCGCGGTAGGTTGACCAAATGAGCAAGCAAGTGCGGTAGGTTGACAAAATGAGCAAGCAAGTGCGGTAGGTTGACAAAATGAGCAAGCAAGCGCTTGCTCCCGCTACTCAAGCCACCGCGCTTGCTTGACAAAATGAGCAAGCAAGCGCGGCAGATTGACAAAATGAGCAAGCAAGCGCGGTAGTTTGACAAAATGAGCAAGCAAGCGCGGTAGGTTGACAAAATGAGCGAGCTAGCGCGGTAGGTTGACAAAATGAGCAAGCAAGCGCGGTAGGTTGACAAAATGAGCAAGCAAGCGCGGTAGGTTGACAAAATAAGCAAGCAAGCGCGGTAGGTTGACAAAATGAGCAAGCAAGCGCGGTAGGTTGACAAAATGAGCAAGCAAGCGCGGTTGGTTGACAAAATGAGCAAGCTAGCGCGGTAGGTTGACAAAATGAGCAAGCAAGCGTGGTAGGTTGACAAAATGAGCAAGCAAGCGCGGTAGGTTGACAAAATAAGCAAGCAAGCGCGGTAGGTTGACAAAATGAGCAAGCAAGCGCGGTAGGTTGACAAAATGAGCAAGCAAGCGCGGTTGGTTGACAAAATGAGCAAGCAAGCGCGGTAGGTTGACAAAATGAGCAAGCAAGCGCGGGAGGTTGACAAAATGAGCAAGCAAGCGCGGGAAGTTGACAAAATGAGCAAGCCAGCGCGGCAGGTTGACAAAATGAGCAAGCAAGCGCGGCAGGTTGACTATTGGAATGCGATGCGTAATGTGTTTTTAAATCGGGTTGACTCACTGTTTAATAAATAAAAATTTAAAATTAATTAATTTAAAATGAAACACATTTTGATAAAATTCTATTTCGGAGTAGCCTTTGAAACTTGCAATTCTTTAAATAATATATTATGTAACAATAAAGTGAAAATTCCTTTTATCAATCGATCTGGTGTTTATAAATTAAATTGCAGTTGCCAAAAGTTTTACATGGGTCGCACCTCCAGAAATTTTCATACCAGAATTAAGGAATCAAGAAACCAAGAAATCATTAAGACACAACGTTTCCTTCCTCCTCAATACACCTTCAAATTCACTTTTTCCGAACACGTTTGTCTTTCAGAACACACCTTCACCAATGATCACAATTCCATCGAAATTTTACACGTCAGCCAGAAGGAGGACATAATAGTGAATATATATTTAAAGCGGAAAAAAATTGTTTAACGAGGATAAACGGCTTTTGGTTATCCCCGTTAAATAAATTTGTTCCGCTTTAAATTTCAACAAGTACGGCGATACTTCCCTTCGAAAATCCGAAGGGAAGTATTGTATGTTTCGGCCTTTACTTAATTGAAATTAAATGAAGGCCATCTTCAGGCTGAAAGGAGTGGAAAAAGATCTGAGTTTTTATCTCCTTCTGTTTAACATTTTTATCTTCGCTATCAGTGGAGGGGACCTCTTACAACTTAAAATTGTTTGTTAACATTATTTACATATTATTAGGTGCTTTCTTAAAGCGTGTGTTTTCGCTTAACCGCCAATCTCTACCTGTAATATAGGTATACATGTATTTTTAGCCTCCAAGACAACATAAGGGTTGGCGAAATATTCAAGCCGTAGATTTTGGTCCAGCTTGCCCGCAGCCTATTGTTTATACAGGGGCTACAAAAGGTATTAGAGACATGCACGAAGACTGTTTGTATCTCAATATTTTTATGCCACCTGTAAGTAAATATAAAAGAAAAATGTGACTTTGTTTTAATAAATAATTTACAGACTGATAGCATGTCACAAAGTTACCCAGTAATGGGAGATTTTGTGCGAGGTGCATCTAATTTATTTCCAGGTCATGTAATGGCTACCTTTTATAAAGTTGTGGTAGTGACTTTCAATTACCGTTTAGGTGCCTTGGGTAAGATTTTCTAGTTTTTATTTCGCGTTATTAATAATAATTTACTTGCAAATAATTCGGTCTAAGTGTAATAAAATTCTAGGATTTCTTAGCACTGGTGATGTTAATTCTCCCGGTAACTATGGTATATTGGATCAAGCAATGGCTCTTAGATGGGTTTACGAGAATATAGAAAATTTCAATGGCGACAGAAACAGTATTACATTATTTGAACCTGGGACAGGAGCTGCGTCAGCGGGATTACTCATGGTAGCGCCCGGAACAAGACATATAGTAACAAAAGTCATAGCACAAGTATTTTCATCATTTAGTTTAGGTAGCTTTTTAAATAGACCTTGATAATGTCTTTTTCTAGAGTGGTTCAGCCGTCGCAGATTGGGCTTTAATAAATGATAAATATAGAGCACAAAATACTAGTAGAGTTTTTGGGCAACTAATAGGTTGTAGCATAGACTCATCGTGGAAATTGGGAAACTGTTTAAAACAAGCGCGCAGTTTCTATGAACTGGGAAATGCTGAATTCCCTCCGCATGTTGGTCTATTCCCGTGGGCCCCTGTAGTCGATATGAACTTAACAATGCCATACTATGAGGGCTGGTATGAAAAAGACTGGCATTTTATGCAATATATGCCTGAAAACTTAATTAAGGAAGGACAATTTAATCGTGGGCTGAGGTACATGAGCAGTGTCACGTTGCAAGAAGCTGCTTATTTCATTTATAATAATCAATCACTGACGCCACAATATGTAGTAAACGAAGAGTTTTTTAACCAGAAGGTAAACGAGCTCGTTTTGAGGTATAATTATACGCTGAACAGAAACGGTACTTTCGAAGCGATCAAATATATGTATACCTACTGGCCAGATCCACATAATGTTACACATATTCGAGAAAAATATATTGAAGTAAGTTATTGTTTCATATTCACGATTCAATTCGCAATTTTGGATTTTTCTGTTGTCAATAGCTCCTGACAGATTTTTTATATGTGTCCCCAAATGACAAAATGATTAAATTATTAGTCGACCAAGGAGTTCCTGTTTACATGTATGTACTGAACACTACTGTAGAATCATTCCCGACAGATTTTTGGAGGAGGGTACCTCACAATATAGAACATTATCTCCTTTGTGGTGCCCCGTTCATGGATTCTGAGTTTTTCCCATCCAAAGAAAGATTTAAACGAGACCAATGGACAAACAACGATCGAAATATGAGTCATTTTTTCATGAAGGCATACACAGATTTTGCAAGATTTGGGTAAAATTAATTTTTTTTTTAATAAATTTCAGAACATTGTTCTTTATAGGAATCCACCTCATACACAAATCCTCGGCTTGCACTTTGAAATGGCTTTTCCAGGACAGTTGAAATATTTGAATTTGAATAAGACTTATAACTCATCTATTAAATGGAATTATCGACAGACAGAATCTGCATTTTGGACGCAGTACTTGCCCACTGTTGTAGGACATTTAGTTCCAACATATCCACGTACAACCGAGGTTTGTATGCGAGGTTTGTATGTAGGGCCACTAAGAGACAGACTCGTAAACTACAAGAATCAGAAAAATAATAAGAAATCAGAAAAAAATGCGCTTTTGCCTAAAGAATATTGAAAAAAGACTGTGGCAATTTAGTTTACGAGGATAAATTGAAATCTCCTAGACAAGAAAATAAAAGAATATTGCAAATAATAAAAAGTACAAGGCTACACTAGCGGGAAGACAGAAAAAATCCGTTGCCCTCGGGAATCAAACCCGGGCCAGCACGTTATCGCCTAAAGCTTCCTAATTTATTTTTCTAATTTTTTTTAGAATTTCTGTGCAACTTATTTCACCTGCAAAGTCTGATAATATTTTCTGCGGTGTCTTTCGAAAAGTTTGCAATAAATGAGATTTTTCTAAGCGTCTTTAGACGTTTAGAACTTTCCACGAAGTCTAAGGAAATATAATTTCATTACAATGCCTTGAACGAATCGTACTTGAAGAGTACAATATTTCAGATTAACTCTATTCTTTGAATACCATCTGTTGTATGAAGCTTAGATTTCTTAGATCTGCAATATTTTTATGCTTTTCCTTAGAATTTAAGCTTAAGCTTGTAAACAATAGTTGAGAACAAATATTTTTATAAATAAACGATTGAAGTGTAGATTTATATCATAATGCTTTCGAAATCAGGAGTAAAGGAGGTACATATAAGAAATAACACAAAAGTGCAACTTTCTTTTTAGTTATATCCCGTCAGTGGCCCTGCAATAATGAGAAATTACCAATTAAATATTAATTCATTGTTTTTATTTAGTTCTGGTGGGAGCCAAGGGAACCTTTACAAATAGCTTTCTGGACCATGTCCGCCGTTTGCTTGCTTCTAACTGTTTTATTAGTTGTATGTTGTATGCTGTGGAGGAATGCAAAGAGGTAAGCAAAGTAAAATAATACTTATGATTTGATTATATACACCGTGTCCACGAATTGGGGTTCACAATAGGAAAAACTTCTTTATTTTTAAATTTTCGAACATGTCATTATTTATAAAAGTTTTTGCTTGTCCTAAAACTCCCAAAAATAATATCGAAAACGACAACGATTGTGATGGAGTGTTTGACGTCAGAGTAATCTGCCAGAGTGTCTCCTGAGCGTTGCGTATTTATGAACGGTTTAGAGCGTTCTGAGTTTACAAATTGTCGCCTGTTATCGCGACTACTACCTTTTTTGCTTTGTAAACAAATTCATTCTTCACTTTGTAACACTCTTTCACTGATTTGCACTACTATGAAATTACTAACAAGATTTTCTTTCATTTTGTCACTCATAAATATTCATCAATCTTCACAGTTTTCAGTAGTATTGAATTTGAAATAAACGCATCAAACATACATGATATAACTAACAAATTAACCGACATAACCACATGCATAACCACATATTTTCGTTCTGATTACTAATACGCATGCCGAGTGTTTTATCTCCGGGCTTTTGAGACCGGCGATTTTGTTGCACTCCGAGTGTTCCAAGAGAGTAATTTATGAACGCTAGATCAAGTAACTTCTTGGCCAAAGTGTGCATTTATGAACGACTTTTGTGTGAATGTTCGCTCGGCGCGTTGCTCGAGTGTCATTTATGAACGCACCCCTGTACTGCCGCATCTTACTGCATATTCGCGCACGACTGCGTCACTGGCTCGTAGTTCCGCAGACGTTGGACAAATAATTTACTTTAATAACCCTTGCAACTTACAATCCGAACGCAGCTTATTATAAGTTCTTTAATAATAGAATAAATAATATTTATAATATTTTTCTTTTTATTAGACAATCCGATCGTTACTACAGTGCCGACTTCTTAGAACCAGACATTGGAATCGAAAACATGCGTGCTGGTGAAAATGATTACACAGATAAACCGAAAACTCCGACAATAAGCGGTCCAGTGCAAAACAGTGCCGTATCATTAAGGACAGGAAGTGCTGTGTCATTGAAAGAAATACAAGATTCTGTGAACGGTGAAACGAGGAAAAGCACGCCTCTGATGTCAACAAAGAAAACATCAAAGAGCAAAACTCAGTTGGTCCAGGGTATACCCCAAACTGACGTTTGATGGAATTTTGGTTAGGTCATTATTTTATAATTTTGCCTTACAAATTATATGTGAATGTGACAAACTAATATGACTTAACACAAAATGTATTTAGTTACAGATCAAAAACTGTGATAATTTTGCAGTAAATAATATACCATACCGTTTTAAATACACAATAAAATCTGTAGTTACTGAAACGAGAAGGATTTAGAGAAAATACCGCTGTTTTATATTTCTTACGGTTTATAATTATTATTTGTCACTGCAGTCTCTCTAAATTTTCAAAATGTTAATTTAATTTTTCTCATTTTCTTAAAATACAGGACGTCGAGCAGTTGAATACATACAAGAAACATCACTAGTGACATTTATTTTTGACATTTAATTGATAGCTTTGTGAATCGATAGTAAAATATTAAGTTCTTTTCCAATTATACTTCTGTCCGGTTAGAGTTTAAAAATCATTTACTTGCTACGAACTGGGTTTACTCTTTTGACTCTGGCGTTCAGTTCACTCTTGTACTAATTTATGAACGCACCCAATGTAGTTTCTCCAAATAAATAAATTTTAAAAATACCTACTTATTTGAACAAAAAAAAGTATAATTTTACTTTGTGTTTCTAGCAGATGTAATTCTACGTAATTTGCATTTGCAGTCGTACAGTCCAGTTGCTCTTGAAAATGATGGACGCCTACTAAATGGAGACGTTTAAAATCAAAGCAGAATGACATTGTAAATAGTTTGAATGTAATAAGAATCAAAAGTAGCAGAAACTATTGCTGTCACGGAAAATTGTGACAAATTTTGCTGCGATTTTTGAATCTTACTACCAGGATCACATAAACGCGAGGAGGTGTCAAATATGCCTGAGGCAGGCACAGAAAAATGCCCGCCAATTTTTCCTAACTTTTAAATTATATAAATTTTCTTATTGTTCTCTTTTGCACTTTTTTGGCGCGAGCTAGAGACTTGCGGTTTGCACCATTCGATTCGTCTGCTCAAGCTCTATGAGGGTGATTTTTTTCGCGGCAATCTATTTTTCGTAGATACGGCATGCTCTTAATATATCAAACAGTTAAAATAACAATAGAAACAATAAATGTATTTAATTTGTTCAAATATTACTAGCGCTGCCATCTTCGAGCGAATAGTGCGATTTACAGGTTATTGGTGGTGGAGAATTACAGATTCCTATATAATTACAGAGACCTATTTAAATGGATTACCTGTAGGTTCCACTGGTGGCTCGAAGATGGCTGCACTAGTAATATATGAATTAATTACATTTATTGCTTTTATTGTTATTTTAGCTGATCTAAATATTAAAACCGTGCTGTATCACTCAATAAATAACGATTATTCGATTGGCTATAGGGGATTTTTACTTTTCCGGTTTTTCACTGAGGAAGAAATGTTTTTCTGTGACCGCCCTTTCGGTTCCCATATCTCGCAAAGGGGGTGAGCTACAGAGGAACGGAGCCCGGTTTTGAATGCGCCTCGCCGAGATCTACGTAGGTGAATTTTTTCCCGATTTTAGGAGAAAGAAATATTTTTTGGGCCAAAAAGTAGTAAGGCTATAATAGTCCATGAAAATTTGAGGATATCTACGAAAAATAGATTGCGGCGAAAAAAATCACCCTCATAGAGCTTGAGCAGACGAATCGAACGGTGGAAACCGCAAGTCTCTAGCTCGCGCCGTTCCCGAGAAAATAAAATTTGAAAAATGTGCAAAAGAATTCAATAAGAAAATTTATATAATTTAAAAGTTAGGAAAAATTGGCGGGAATCTTTCTGCTCCTGATATATCATATTTGACACCTCCTCGCGTTTATATGATCCTGGTAGCAAGATTTAAAAATCGCAGCAAAATTTGTCACAATTTTCCGGGACAGCAAAATATTCTGCGATTTTTGATTCTTGCTACCAGGATCACATAAACGCGAAAAGGTGTCGAACAGAGTTTATTCGGAGCCGAGAATTTCCCGCCAACTTTAAAAACCAATTAAAAAAAAACTCTGAAGCAAATTTACTGTAATTTTTGAATCTTGCTACCAGGATCACATAAACGCGAGGAGGTGTCGAATGACGGATGTCAGGAGCTGAAGAATGCCCACCAATTTTTCCTAACTTTTAAATTATATAAATTTTCTTATTGAATTCTTTTGCACTTTTTTCAAATTTTATTTTCTCGGAAACGGCGCGAGCTAGAGACTTGCGGTTTGCACCATTCGATTCGTCTGCTCAAGCTCTATGACGGCGATTTTTTTCGAAGCAATCTATTTTTCGTAGATATCCTCAAATTTTCATGGACTCTATATAGCCTTACTACTTTTTGGCACAAAAAATATTCTTTTCTCCTAAAACGGAAAAAAATTCACCTATGTAGATCTCGACAAGGCGCATTCAAAACCGGGCTCCGTTCCTCTGTAGCTCACCCCCTTTCCGAGATATCGGCCCCGAAAGGGTGGTCGCAGAAAGACATTTTTTTCTCAGTGAAAAGCTGCAAATGTAAAAATCCGCTGGCGCCAATCGAATAACCGTTATTTATCGAGTGATAGGGCATGACTTTAATGAATAAGACAGAAATAATAACAATAAAAGCAATAAATGTAATTAATTCATTACTGCATTACTAGTGCTGCCATCTTTGGAGCCGCCAGTGGAACCTACACGTTATCTATGAAAGCAGGTCTCTGTAATTATGCTGGAATCTGTAATCCTTACCGCCAAGGACTCGTAAGTTACGCTATGCGCTCGAAGATGGCAGCACCAGTAATTTAGATTGAATTAATTATTCTTTGCGTTTATTGTTATTTTAGCTGTTTTATTCAATAAAGCCATGCCCAATCACTCGATAAATAACGGTTATTCGATTGGCGCCAGCGGATTTATATAGTTTCAGTTTTTCACCGAGGAAAAAATGTTTTTCTGCGACTACCATTTCGGGGCCGATATCTCGGAAAGGTGGTGAGCTACAGAGGAACGGAGCCCGGTTTTGAATGCGCCTCGTCGAGATCTACATAGGTGAATTTTTTCGCGTTTTTAGGAGAAAAGAATATTTTTTGGGCCAAAAAGTAGTAAGTCTATAGTCCATGAATATTTGAGGATTTCTACGAAAAATAGATTGCGGCGAAGAAAATCACCCTCATAGAGCTTGAGCAGACGAATCGAATGGTGCAAACCGCAAGTCTCTAGCTCGCGCCGTTCCCGAGAAAATAAAATTTGAAAAATGTGCAAAAGAATTCAATAAGAAAATTTATATAATTTAAAAGTTATGAAAAATTGGCGGGAATCTTTCTGCCTTTTCTGCCTTAAAGTACCATCGTAAAAGGACATTAATTCCGCACAGAAAACGAGCTTTAACGCTTAAATTATGTTACAAGCTCATCGCCTGTGGCCTGTGACGGTTTTAAAAGAGAAAAACAACTATTCCTGCCCTGTTTAATTCAAAAGAGGACGAAATTCAAGGCATGTTAGGTAAGACAAGTGTTTTCTCAGAGAAAAGTTGAATAAGCGAAAATCCCTCCGCGCAAATCCAGTAATCGTTATTTATGGGGCGTCGTGGTATTATTTTTACTTGTAAAACGTTTAAAATAGCGATAAATAAAAATAATTTTTAATGCGTCGTGGTGCTGCCATCTTGAAGCGACCAACGCGAACTTTCACGTAATCAACGATCACAGGTCCCTGCAGAATTACAGGAATCTGTAATCACCGGAGCGCTCCAAGTTGGTTGCACGTTCAACGTACAGATGGCGCATCGATCCCTCAAGTGCCACCCGAAATTAGAGACAATTCTCAGCGTTGAGGTGAATGAACAAGCGTGTTTGTTTGTATAAAATAATGTATACTTTAACCTCTTATCTTGCCCCTTCTCTGGGCTACTATTTTGTCAATTTGTTTAAGTTTAATGTTTAGTAACTTTATTTGCCCCCCATTGTTGTTAGGGATTTCTATCGAATATTTTATGTTACCGCACCTGAGCGCAAGCGACATGTCAACATGTCCTTTTCGCAACACGTTTAACCGACTTTTACCAAGGTTTGTCTTTATTTTGTTAATGGTCTACTAATTTAAGCTTTAATTTCGTTCTTTCTTGTAGATTTGAAAATGGTCTCCTGACCGAAACATGCCATCGTAACGACTTTTATTAATAAACTACTTCAAGCCGACAGCGTTCTCAGTTTCTTAGTTGAACCTTGTCGAACAAATCATTACGACGAATGCTATCAGCACGATCGGACAATCAGGTACGTGGGCCCCCAGTATTAGAAACAATGTGAGTCCTTAATTATACGATTTTTGCAGACATTAGTACGGCTAGTTGTGCAGAATTACCGAACATGTGCCGTGGAGAATACGCATACTTTTGTTGAAACCGATTTATATCTGATAATGTTCTCCTCTTCTCCTCTGCATGTACCAGCATAAATGATTTACAAGAGTTTCATGGAGACCGTGTCATTTGCGCAGATTTGTGACCGTGACGTGTGTATTTGAAAACGTGAAGTAATGAGTGAACTTTTGTATAGAAAATAATAAAGATGACACCCCCAACACATAAAAATAAAATTATTTCCTACATATCAGTGTTTCCACGGCTTTCTACTAGCCACTGAACTTCACCAACTATAAAGTAATTAATGCCAATGGTACCAACATAATTGGCGTACAATCATTGGCAGACACACTGTATTTGCGTCTTAGTGCAAAATTATTATGCGCGGAATTTCAAATTCGTCCACTTTCGATTTTCTTCGAAAACTTCAGCACTGTCTTGCGTCCTTCGGCGAGGCTAATTGAATGGTGAAAACCGCATCGTTCTGTTTCGCCTGGTTCTTGAGATATCGTGATTTTTCAGTGGCAATCTGGTGGATGCGCCGGTAAAAATATTAATATCTCAGGAATTAAAAGGCACAGAAAGTTGCGGTTGCCGCCCTTAGCTTCGCCTTATCAGACTGACTTAACTGTAAAAATTTCAAGTCAATATCTCGACTTATTGAATTTTTTGGTCACCGATCGATATTTTTCAAAATTTTTTTCTCGAAAACGGTGCGAGCTAGACACTTGCGGTTTGCACCGTTCGATTCGCCTAGTCGAAGTGTATAAGGGTGATTTTTTTCGTGGCAATCAATTTTTCGTCGAAAACCTCAAATTTTCATGGACTATATAGGCTTACTACTTTTAAGGGCGAAAAAACTTTTTTTCTCCTAAAATCGCGAAAAAATTCACCCGTATAGAGCTGGACGAGGCGCATTCAAAACCGCGCCCCGTTCCTCTCTAGCTCGCCCCTTTCCCGAGATATCGACCCTTAAAGTACCATCGTAAAGGGACATTAATTCCGCACAGAAAACGAGCTTTAACGCTTAAATTATGTTACACGCTCATCGCCTGTGGCCTGTGGCGGTTTTAAAAGAGAAAGACAACTATTCCTGCCCTGTTTAATTCAAAAGAGGACGAAATTCAAGGCATGTTAGGTAAGACAAGTGTTTTCTCAGAGAAAAGTTGAATAAGCGAAAATCCCTTCGCGCAAATCCAGTAATCGTTATTTATGGGGCGTCGTAGTATTATTTTTACTTGTAAAACGTTTAAAATAGCGATAAATAAAAATAATTTTTAATGCGTCGTGGTACTGCCATCTTGAAGCGACCAACGCGAACTTTCACGTAATCAACGATCACAGGTCCCTGCAGAATTACAGGAATCTGTAATCACCGGAGCGCTCCAAGTTGGTTGCACGTTCAACGTACAGATGGCGCATCGATCCCTCAAGTGCCACCCGAAATTAGAGATAATTTTCAGCGTTGAGGTTAATGAACAAATGTGTTTCCGTAAAATATATAATTTCATCTGCATTTTAATGCAAACTTTAAAGTCTTGTCCTCGTTTAATGAAAGCGAATTATTATTCTCTAATGCTAACGATTTAGGATAAACTCGCACTGGTTTCATTACTTGGTCAGCCCACAGGATTACCTTAATATACTTGGCCCTCGTTTAAAGTTGAGAGGTACCTAAACATCACAAGTTGTTTACCTTAATAGCAAATCAAATTAAAAGCCACCAACTAAATAGAACTCTGATCGAATTCCCACTTATTGACTCTTGCATTCCCGAGACACCTAAAGTGTGACAACGGATGATGCACCGATGTACCTACAAATATATTCTGAAGTGACGACCTCAGTTTGCGTCCACCAGCTTCAAATGGTTCAGTGAACCCTGCCAACAGCCTCTTCGGGAAAAGTATGCTCATCGAAAAATATGAAGACAACTCAGACATTAGTTGTCTTTTATTTGCAACGCAGATTAGTTCAGGTCAGTTCAGTTTAACCCAAAGTGTACTGATCTTAAGTGATCGATTTAATAGTAAATAAAACATGCGAGGTGCGATTGTTGCATTTCATCTCCAGAAGAAGATATTATTTTTGCATCACTTTACGGCGAGTTAAGCGCAAAAGGTTATTTGGACGAGTAATGTAATTTGACAAACAGTTGAAATAACATCCCCTCTACAAGCGAACCAACTGATCCAAACTGATCTAGAATTACCGAGGTGTAGTATCAGCAAGGCTGGAAGTGTTTTGGATCACGTTGGGTTAGATCATGTAGCCAAATACAACAGACAAATTTTTTAATAAGTGAGCCAGGGTAAAAGTGAACTGATCTGACATGCAAATAAAAGACAACTATTGTTTTAATTACAAGGTCTGACTGTATCAAAAATTGAGCAAATTGAAATCAACCCGATAAGGGTGCTGTTATTTAAAATTTAAATTACACTATATTTACAAAAAATTAATTGCGTTTTTTAATAAATTTATTATGAAATGTGAAAATGAAAACAATTTAGTTCATGCTAGATATATTAATGTATCGTTTCCACGTGCTTTATACAGAATTGAAGTTAACTCTTGTCCGATGAAAAATGTACGAGAAGCTTTAATGTTAATCTTTAAACGGACGCTGTGAAAAATTGAACAAATGCTCCTAGCGGAGCTATCAACTGATAATGAAACGCTGAGCGCTTGTACAATTTTTGACAAAGCTTATTTAAAAATGATGCGATAATAAAAATAAGCATTTTATGTCGGTCACAAGAAAATAATCTTAATGTATCTAAATATAAATAAAACATAGCTGAATGTGATATTTTTCTAAAAACAGTTCGGTACTTATATAAACTTGCTAAACGTTTATTATATTAAAGCACAAATAATTCTTAGAAAAATTTTGTACAAATCGTTTTTGATTGCAGTGAAAACCTCGAGCAGCCTCTGTACAGCTGTTTCAGCCCTGCTTGGGGCTTCTTCAGCAGAGACGTAGCTCGACATTCCCACTGCAAACAAAAACGACTTGTCCAATTTATTCGCAATTGCGATGTAAGAGTGATGAACATATAAAATAGCGACATCTTACTATCGCTTTTTGCCCTGACATTGCAGTAGGATAGACAAATTGAAGCGGGATTTGGTCCTAATAAGTCCCCCATGCAAGCATGGCCGCCTTGCATGGGGGACTTATTAGGAGCAAATCCCGCTTCAATTTGTCTATCCTACTGCAATGTCAGGTCAAAAAGCGATAGTAAGATGTCGCTATTTTATATGTTCACAAATAATTCGTTCAAAACAGCAGAGTATTTATTTTAATTCAGGTTTCTTTTTAAACAATTTCCTGTTAAATATCGCTCCCTTTGCTGTTTTATTAATTTTCTCGAAACTTCTAAATGTGATTTTCTTGTTGTTTATAAGATATTGTGATTTTTGGAATAAATTTATGTAATTGAGTTAATAGTGAAAAAGGCAAGTCAATATCTCGAGCCGTTCTCGACTTATTAATTTTTTTAGTCGCAGATCGACATTTTTCAAAATTTTTTTCTCGAAAACGGTGCGAAGTAGAGACTTGCGGCTTGCACTGTTCGATTTGCCTAGTCGAACTGTATAAGGATGATTTTTTCGTGGCAATCAATTTTTCGTCGAAAACCTCAAATTTTCATGGACTGTAGGTTTACTACTTTTAAGAGCGAAAAAACTGTCAATGTCCGTACGCCGATTAAGTTGGTATGCATGCAACTAGATCAACTTGTAGTGGCAATCATGCAGTTTGTGTCAATTCTGGCAGAGTACATTGGCGGTTCGTTAATCATTTTCTCACTGGTTTTACAGAAGATGCTTGATAGGTTTATTTCTTTAATATCGAAAGTTCTTTTCAAGACTCCTCAATTAACATTTTTGAATCAGATGTAAGAAATAATTTAATATAAATTTCAAATTACGTTCGAATAGATAATTTATTACCTTATCTTTAGAAAATTTTCTCCATTATTATAAAAAAATATTCACTACTGAACAAGATGCATAAGTATGTTCTTTCGGAGTGCGACTCGAAACCTCGATGTAAATCAGCTGGGTGACTTAACTAAACCTGTTGTCAACATTTTTCACGCAGAAATGGACCAAAGTCAACAAATCATAGTGAAAGTTATCAGCCAATCAGATACGTGGGCCACAGCATTGAAAATAATGCAAGTCCTGAATTATGCGGATTTTGTAGATGTTAGTTACGCAGCCAGGCCAGAATTACCGAACGTGCGCCACGGAGAATCCT
This sequence comes from Prosopocoilus inquinatus, assembly GCA_036172665.1. Lineage (NCBI taxonomy): Eukaryota > Metazoa > Arthropoda > Insecta > Coleoptera > Lucanidae > Prosopocoilus > Prosopocoilus inquinatus. The sequence goes on from CM069871.1 coordinate 63,098,157, forward strand.
CATTCTTTTGTTAAAACCGATTTACATCTGATAATATTCTTGTTCTCTGCACGTACCACCATAAATTATCTACAAGAGTTTCATGGGAACTGTATCATATGCGCAGATTTGTGATCATGGCCACCGAAAAGTCCTAATTTGACACACCCAGACTATTTCCTTTTTGAACATGTGAAAAATAATGTTTTATAAAAACATGAAATCGAAGACGATGCAGGAAGAACTTTGCTGTGTATTTGAAAATATGAAGCAATTTGTGTTTACAAAATAATGTAACCTCCGATACATAAAACTAAAATTATTTCCTGCTTGTCAGTGTTGTTTTCAATTAATAAAGCGCTTATTATAATAGCATTAGCATTGCATTAGCAAGTTTTAATAAACATAACCCTAGATTTCATTACATTACGAAACCGCGACTTTCTACCACGCCACTGGACTTCATCAACTGTAAAATAATTAATACCAATGTCACCAACATAATTTGATAGATTTGAAAATGTTGATTAAACAACGCAATTTAAAACTTCTAGGTGCTTTAATTCGACTGCCTGTTTAGTTCATTTACAAACGCAACAGAGACTGTGGCCCCATTTGTCATAATACATGACCTAAACTCGCATTTCAGGTTTACTAGAAATTTCAATAAGGCTAGAGATAAAAGAAATTTCTTTTAACTTGTCTTTAGTTGCGTTAAGTAACGCCACATTCACTGGGGACACTTCCACAGTAAAATAAAGTAACAATTAAAAGGTGTTCGGCCAGTTTAGAATCTTAGGTTTGAAAATGTTGATTAAACAACGCAATTTAAAACTTCTAGGTGCTTTAATTCGACTGCCTATTAAGTTTATACCAAACGCAATTGAGATTGTGGCCCCATTTATCATAATATATAAAATATTTGGCATTGTCGAAACTGGCACTTCAGATTTTCTAAATATCTCAACTTTAATACTTCTGGGTGCTTTAATTCGATTGCCTGATAAGTTTATTTCAAATTTGACGGAATTCTTGCTCTACTAACAATAATAAATAAAATATTTAGCATTTTGGAAATTGGCACTTGATACCTGTTCTATAGGAATTTTTAGACAGACAGGAATAAAGCAGGAAGTAGTAATGAGTAACGGAACATTTTATCAAGGAAAAAACATCTACAGTAATATATTGAGTGGATATTCGCCACATGTAAATTTCTAGGTTGTGTTCAAGAAAATATTGATCATTCGGCCAAATTTGTCAGATTCGCAGTTTTTGTTCCTGTAATTTGGTCACCCGTAAATGTTTAATGCAAACGTAATAGTTCTTGCTCCTGTATTTATAACAGTAATGAAGTATTTAGCAATAAGTAACACAACTTTCCATGGAGACATCTCCACAGTAAAATAACGAGATAAATTAAGAATATTCCCACAGTAATAAAGTTGATGTTAAATATAAAAAAAACACAAGGTTCTTGGAATATCGTGGTGTCTGTTGTCGCAGGACAATTTGATTTAATTGAAATGCCTTTCAAAACTAATGCAGACACCTAAATATGCTTGCTGCCGGTGTTCTGTATTGATTTTAAAGATTTTGAAATTGGGAAATACAGATTTCTCGTTTTTCAATATATTCTAATTTAGAGACAGTACATCATTTGTATATTTTAAAAAAACTTAAAACTAGTACAACATTCTGGTTAAGTGTACTTTGTAGTCAAATAATCGAGAAAATTACAACGCAAAAAAATTTAGGTTATGTCTCCAGTACACTTTCTTATTGCAATCCTATCCACAGACGGGCCTTAATGGCAATGCAAATGTTAAATACGGTGAAAAAAATCCTACATGACCTTTATTTATAAGCTTATTTTATGAGAAAACAAAAAAATAGCATGTTGTCTTGAATATTGACCAGGTTGTGCACAAATAGATGGAATTGGGGCAAAATATGGGGGGTTTTATCTTTTGGCATGATTAATGAAACATAATATGCCACCGCTATTGTTTTGTAATAACAAGCAACATTGATTTGGACTGGTTGCCCAATGGCACCCTTAGCAAATGCATTTCTGCAATTCAAAAGCCTTTTTCAACGTTTTAAACGCAATGCTGTCTCAAACCAGGTTCTTTCATAACAAATACTAAAATCTAGGAACATTTTTCAGTCGCTAATTAGCCAAATAACATAATTTTTAGTTTCTTTTATTGAAAATGATTTCGGAGTCATGGAGAAACGACAACTTATAGTAAAATTACTGTCCTCTCTGTTACAATCAATTGCTCGCCCTTAATTTCCCTTTTCATTGAATTGCATTGAATTGCATTGTATTCAATTGAAATTTCAATATTTTAATTTTATACAGAAATGGTTAAATCATTTCGGGTCAAATAAAGGTCAAAGACATCAAATATGTTTCATTGTCAGTGTTGCCAACACATTAGACTTCGAATTATCTCTTAGGAACTTAAAAAGTACCCTTCCTACCCGAAAATTTCATGTCTTTGAATTTTTAATTAATAAATTATTGTACAGAGTTATTGAAAAAAGCGTTTCCTTTGAAGAAACTACCGTCTTCACTTAAGAAATACCTCCAAAATTGAGAAATATTGACAGTTGGCAGCATTTCTTTTGCTCCCACTACGAGACTTGCTTTGCACTAGAATACAGAAACGCACGCAACTTCGACCCTTTTCAACAACGATTCTCATCGAGGTCGGACGTGCTGAACGACTTATTAAATATTTAACAAAATTTGCTTTAATATTGCAATAAATACATTTTTGATTGTATTGTAACAATATTTAACATCGGTTCGGTAAATGAAAGTGCTTGAAAGTGATTTTGGCCAGGTAAAATTAATTTTTTTGTTGCCTGATCGTCTCGTTATTTAATAGACTGTCCCATAGGTCTCCCAATTCGTACTGAGTGGTACCTTTGCGAGCTTATTCGCCGGCTGAATATCTTGTATATTGAAGAATCCCGTCGAATTTCCATTTGATGAAAATTCTGCGCTTCGATCTGCATTTAACGCAATTTTAAGGTAAAGAAAATTATTTCAACGATTTTTGTGCTTAAAGGACATACAAATTTATATGTAGGAAACGTTTTTTTTTTTTTTTTTTTAATGGTAATAAAACCTTTTTTCTTTCAGGCCTTGCTCGTTGCTGCTGGTATGACGAGGGAAGTTCTGATGCTGTGACTTCCGACACCTGATCTTCTAGTCTACTTACACGACAAAGGCAATCGGCTGGAGACGGGCCAATCCTGCCTATAGTGTCGACATGGTGAGTCATTTCATTTACTTAGCATTACGAGTTGGATGTAGTGAGGGGCATAATCGAATTATTTCAATAATCAAATTCTACCAATACGTGTATTCAAATACAGTAGATACCCGGTTATCCGGAATCGGATTATCTGTACGCCAGATTCTTGAACGTTGAAAATAATTTTCGACGTATTATCCGAAACAATTCAACTGGCTGCCCTATTATCTGAAATTGCACTTTTGTGCAACATATTTCTTTCCTAAAAGTATAAATAAAATTTGTTTTTCTTTCAATCGTGGAGATGCGCGTTCAGTAGTTTGCAAGTGTATACTTGATTGAGAGATATTGCAAAAAGGGCAGTTTCTTACAATAAAACCAGTTAATTTGTTTATGAATAAAAAGTGTACTAAAACTTGTGTTGCCTGTTTAGTTCAATGGATTACATGCGTGTTTAGAGTTGGGAAGTTCGATTCTTTTCGTCGAATCAATTCCTTTGATTCGATTCCTAATGGTGATTTGTTCAGTAACGATTCATTCACTTGGTTGTGATCCGAAAGTGTTCCGAGTGTTCGAACCGCATCGAGCGCACCGACCAAATCAAATTGTATTTAAATATTAAAGACAAAGGAACGTGCCCCGATCATATGGAGACATTGAGTTGGGCAATTCAGACTAACTATCATTATCGGACGTTGCCGGTGCAAATATCCACATTATTTATCCAAATTTTTTAGACTCTTATTTCATTTATTTTTAACGTGAAAAAGATTCTCTAATATACGTATTTAAATATCACATAACTGTGCAGATAGATACTTTCCTTACATGAAAGGCCGTAAATATTTCACCTCAAAAATTACGATTTTGTGTTATGCACTCGATGCGAGCAGAGTTGAAGTCGAACACCTTTACAAATTGAATCAGTTGTAAGCATATCGAATCCAGTACGATCGGGTCGGAGGCAGTAACCAATTCACGCAATGATACTCGATGCCGATGCGGTTCGGGTGAGATACGACTCAAATAAGATTCAAATCTTTTTGGGAATCGGGAACCAATTCACTTGATTCAGTATAAAGATTCGTTCTAAATGAACGAATCTTTATACTTAATCTCAGTAATAGCAAAAATTTACTGCTTGTGACTACAGTTTTTTGCTGGATCTTTTGACTTACGTTATAGTGTCCTGATCCAAGTAAAGTATCAACATCTTCCTTTATCATTATCTGACACGTATGATAAAACAATAACAGAATTTATAAGTTTGTCATTTTGAGTTACTACATACATTTACTCTCCTGCACATAAAACATAATTTATATGTTGCATATGAATATTTAAATTCTGCCGGGCACAAAATATCTGATTAGGTTGCAATTTCTTCTCACAACCAAGCTCAAATTGATGTCTAAAAATGATGAATACATGAATATTGTCGCTAAGTTGACTATGAAGTATCGATTTGATTAATTTATGAAAATTTTATGATGTAACTGAAAAGATTCAGCGAAGAAGACTGTACATATTAAACATTCACTCTTTTTTCTCGTTGGAGTAGTCCGGTTCTAGTCACAGGTTCTAGTTTGCTTAGGTTGTTTACATGAATTTTGATAGATGCCAAAACAAAAGCTGTGTTTGGATATTCAGTTCTGTGCACTCTATTGATTCGTTTCCTATTTTTGTCTCACTTTCACTTAAAGGAAAAGAGAGACCAACTGTGCACAAGGAGTGAAGAGAGTGCACGGAACTGAACATCCCAACACAGCTGAATCTGATATGAACTAGTTATTTATGAACCGACTGAGGGAACACATTTTTCTCACATGAACACAGTTCAGAAGGGTGACTGTGAGATAATGATTTCCGCAAGAGTTAAATTTTTTGAAACGAATATAAAAATTTAATTGCAAATACTTTCATATAATTTCATGTCGTGGCAAACCAAAAATTAAGCAAGCCGTGCTTGAGTGTAGACGTTGCGTGAAATGACAACATTTTTTGATGATACCTCCTTTTTCTGGGCCTGTCAGTGAATGAAAGATTTGATTATTATCAACACACCTACTACGAAGTCGAAATCAATGTACTAAAATCATAAAACTTGAAATTGAAAATAAACATAATCGTTTCATCTGATGTCCGTATCTCATCGTGACACCAACAAAATTGTCACCCAAACTCGCCTACTGTGATGAAAAAACTGGGTGATTGGCTAATACAGTTAACTTAAAAAAAATCAACAACAGCTAATTTTCTCTAGATTAATTTGTTGCTTCAAAAGGTGTATCACATACAGGTGTTACATTTAAAACAAATTAACTTTGGTCCACAGTAATACCTCTGCATTATTAAAAAGAATTTTCAAATGTGAACATTCATTCTGGTAATCATTTGCCCACAGGTTAATTTTTTTGTATCTCCTTAAATAATTCCATAAATGACCAAATTCAGAACTTTACCAAACCCTGTAAGCTTTTTTTTTTTTTCGAATCAGTTCATTTACTTGACTTCGGATCAGTGCACATTAGTGAGATCAATGTGATTCTTGATAGCGAAACGAACAAGTTTACACACATCTAACCTCAAAACAATTACACGATCCTAAGTGATCTAACTGATCTTTTAAATAAGCAGTTTTAAAAGTTTTCAGGAAACGGAACATACAAACCTTATGAAAATTAACACACTGCGTAGGAGGAAGCGATCTTTCAGAGTAAAATATTTTCACTTCTATATCACTTCCAGTTATACTGGAAGCGACCATTAACTTTCTTATTTTAATTGGAATACCATATTTTTTTATTGCAAATTCCGATTCTACATATTATTCTAAGTAAAAATTGTTGAGGCTTCCATATACTTAAACGTAACGGTTTTTGAGATATCTCCAAATTTCTGAAAAAAAAAAATATATTTCAGTGGCCTTTCATTTAAGAAAATGTACGTACGACACTTTCAAACTTCAAGATTGAAATTGTCTGTCGTTTGAAAGAATAATGTTCAGCCTTTCAAATCGTATCCTAGTTATCATTGAAAAATTCACATGGTGGTCAAAATATGGTGTCGAACCTTGTTATGTTCAACTGTCCAAAACTCAGTTTTCGTAAATTAGTATAGCCAGTATATTTTTGCATCATGAGATGCAGAATCAAATCCTACATCGATTAGCAGTAGCATTCCCTATACCTATTTCCATTACTCTTCTTGTTATCAATTATTGTTTATTGTGTTAATTAATGGCATTAATACAGTTATTCATAACTAATTTTGAAGAGAAAGTAGATATTGAATTCCTATTTTTTAAGAAATAAATAATTGCTAATCATAACAATATTTTGCCGTACATCTTGGAATAAAGCTATAGGTAAATACCTACAGTAATACTTACTATTTTCATCAAGGGTCTTAAAAAAATAGGTATACCTATTTTCAAAAACAATTCTCTTTGTCTGGCTAACATTTTTGTGAAAAAAAGCAAAAGCAAAAGTTACAATTGGTACAGTGGTAAAAATAATTAAACTGTTTTATTTATTATTTTAGAGTTCGTATGACATGGTCGTAAAAACTGGATAAAATTTGCAAATAACTGAGACCAACTAATAAATATTTACAATGGTAACCTACCTCTCTCACTTTGTTGAAATTTTGCACAAAAAATGCCATCGTGTCGTAGACCTTAAGAATTAAACATTAAGGTTCCTTTTTATTTGTTTCCTTAATTTTGTAATTTCTTTGTTTCTTTTATTTATGCTTGTCTGTTAATACAGCTTATAACTCTATAAATATTTTTGTTTTGTCGTAACTTATTATGAAAAATTACCATAATTTTACCAAAATATGCCATGATAAGAAACAATATTAAAATAAACATATTTTGACCACCGTGTGAATTTTTCAATGATAATTAGGATACGATTTGAAAGGCTGAACATCATTATTCTTTCAAACGACAGACAATTTGAATCTTGAAGTTTGAAAGTATCGTACGTACATTTTCTTAAATGAGAGGCCACTGAAATAATTTTTTTTCAGAAATTTGAATATATCTCAAAAACCGTTACATTTAATTATAGCGATTAACGATTTTTACCTAGAATGATGTGTAGAATCAGAATTTGTAATAGAAAGTGTAGCATACCATTTAAAATAAGAAAGAAAGTTAACGGCGACTACCGGTATAATCGCAAATTAAATAAAAGGGAAAATATTTTAGTCAGAAAGATCGCTTCGTCCTAGAGCAGTGTGTACATTTTCTGAACGTTTTCGTACGTGCCTTTCTCTGAAAACTTTTAACGAATAGGTCACACAACTTGGGACACTCTGTATAAATAAATGTGTTGGACCATTTTGGACCCTAAAAATAAATATCCAATGACGTAAAAAGTCTCTAATCAATTTTAGCCATTTTTAGAAAGAAAAATGAATCATGGCGACCCTTAAAAATTGCAAATTGCTTCTCCGAAATTTCACAATCGGAGTAAAAATACTGAAGCTTGAGTTTCTTCAAAAGTTTAAATCGAATTCGATAATAAATACATTTCTTACAGAATAGGTCAATATTATCAAATATTAATATTAACAATCATCAGTAGTTTAAACAATTATTGTTCGTTGGTTTTTAACTTTTAGTTTTACGTAATGTAGGGAGTATATTTTTAAATTTTAATAATTTCCAATTTTTAATACAAAAATGTTGACGCCTGATGGTCTACCATTGCTTCAAACGCTCCCTGTTTCAATTTAAATTTGCCGCGTTCATAAACTTCCGTTAGTCTTTGCTTTTGACCAATTACAGCACGGAACGTTTCGCTCAAGTATGCGCGTACGGGGGGGTCGAGGCTTCCAGGCAGGACCGACGACTTCCGCCTTCTCTTTGCTCCTCCATTTTGGCCCGAAACTTCGACCTATTCGCGACGCGTGCTATAAATTCTAAATTATTTGCAGAGTTTAGTTTGTTATTGCAAGAAATACAGGTTCGTTGATAATATAAAAGTGTTCAGCATCTATTGTCTATAATCTGAAACGGTTAAACATGGTTTTTACCAATTTAAAATGAAATCTTGTGATGCCGGATTAGCCAACTAAAAGTGAACTCTTCCTTGCAGACATCTTTGCATTTGATCGCCCGTTCACCAACGCCGACCAAGGTATATCGAACGAGGGCTACTTGGGGCCAGTGAACTTCCACAAAAAGCAGTACTCTTGATTCTGAAATATCCCAGGTAATTACTAATTATGAAAAAAATCTTTTTTTTTTCTAAGTAATTATTTTTTTTTTTTAGGCTTTGGAGATGTTTTATTCGTTTTACTTTCTGCTACTACAACGAGATTAGGCTGAACTGCTTCCATTTGGTGTTCGTCTCTCGTCTCACATTTACATCGAAGAATTTAAGCTCTTAGTCAATCTCCAGAGACTGCTTAATACAAGCCTTCACCTTCTAAGGTGAGAAATATTTTGTGTTGTCTGTCTCTAGACTAATATCTTTCTCATTCTCAGACTTGTACAGTGGGACAACATGTGACTCTGAACTCGAGAATTTCTTCTTTCCGGACCCGAGACACATCGGGGGATCACTTGGTTCAACGGCTGCGGATGAAGCGAAACATCGGCATCACTTGGTTCCATGGCTGCCGATGAAGCCGCCAAACATCGACAAGTAGTAAGTCGTGATTGTTATTCAATTATGTGTAGTTACGGACGAGTTGGATATATCAAACAAGCTGTAGATTTCCAGGGTTGGAAGAAAGTGGATATCTATTACAGCTTTTTTTTAACTGCAATTATTTTTTTAAAGTTAGGTTTGTTTAAATTTGCCCAAAGAATTATTACATAAAATGTTTTTATTGCAAGTTACATCTATTGGGGATAATATAACTTGCAAAGAGGGGGTTCTCAATGTGTGACGAAATATTTTGACTTTATAATTTTATTAACTTCGTTTACAGGTTTTCTTGATTATTTGCCTTTTTGAAATAGATTGTATTAAAATGTATTACTGATTTATCAAAGACAAGTTAATTTTACGAGGGGATCACTTTCAGGGAAATATTTTCTGTCTTCTAAATAACGGGCCTTTGGTGATGAGCAAAGGGAAAATCGTTTTTTAGTTCAGTTTTAGCTTTCACCAATGACAAATTTAACTTGGCGAGAGTAATTTAATCAATATACCAAAATCAACGATTTACAATTGAATTTAGTAGAAATTTTTCCCAACTTTTCAAGATTTCTTTTTAGGAGTTCTTATCTGGAGAATTTACTCTCACGCATGCTTTGAAAAAGTGTTTCTGCTTTTGAAAATCTTCCAACTCTGGCATCATAGGAAAAGTCGATTTCTATGCTTTTGTGATAAATACAGGCTGGCCTGACCCGACAGTACGTTCTCTGGTTATATGAATTATTATTATTATTAATTATGTAAATATCTGAAGGAATTTTAAAAAGTTTTACCTGTCATTTTGTGACAGATGTTCCAAAATAAAATTGACAAATTTAACGACTATGATCATGCAACAATATTTTTATAAATTGGAATTTGTTTCTGTAGTAACATGAACAGAAATGTTTCATGTTAAAATCACGGTATTCATTTTTGACTTTCAACTTTTGACAGGTACAGATAGAGATTTTTGTTGTAGATATTGAGATGTAGCCCGAGAACTCACTGTAGGGGACACCATGTACTGTCTTTCAAAAAGTGTGCTACATGTGGGATTTTTTTTTTTAATCAATTTTTATAAAAATTTATTTATGCAGGAAGCTTCTGCATCTCTTAAAATCGAATTGGTAAATGTCAAAAGAAATTTTTCGTGAGCGATATACAGCATGGACACCGAGAAATGAAGACCACTTAAGAGTGAAGCACCCTTATTTTATATAAGATACAGGAAAATGTCATAAGAATAAGTTGTTCAGAATAAAAGGTTACGGCTAGATATGAAATAATTATAGCCTCCCATCTCAAAAATGAAAAAAAAATCACACTTTATTGTGAATCACTGTTTATACATACTACATTAGGAAGTACAGGTGGGGTTAAAGTCTCCGCTAAAATAATATGAATAGGAAAACACGAAATTCGTTCTTATTTTTCAATTATTTCATTTTCTCCTCAGTGGTTATTTTAATGCATTCCAAAACTTTATACTTTTTCTGTAGCACGATGGAAATTCATTGTAATAATAACTCTGAACCAAATGAAGTAATTGAGAAATACAAACGAATTTCCTGTTTTCCTATTCATCTTATTTTGGCGGACACTTAAATCCCACCAATACTACTCAATGTAGTGTATGTAAAGAGTGGTTTAAATTTCTATTTGTGTAGCACACTTTTTGAAAGACACTGTATATTCTCAGTCATATTCAAATTCAAATGGAAAATCAGATAGTGTAAAGCACAGCTATAAGAGTACTTAAAATAATTTGTAATAAATAAATGACTCATCTTTACCCTTTAGTATTTTGTTTTGCAATAATATTTTCACATCGTAACCGTTAACATATTATAATGGATCTGTTTTTTTTTAAACAATTTTGAGCTTTGAGTTTTTAATTACTCAGTTAATTACTAGTTTTCAGTTTGCTTTGTTTTCTGATTTTATTTATACATTTAGGAATATAAATTGCGATGCCTTAAGTTCAGGTTTATACACACATGCAACTAACAGGTTTTAAAAATGAAGTTTGTGTGTTCTTTTACATTTGATGTTCCAACTTGTACTGTTTATTTGCTTTCTTGCATGCCACAATATTCAATGTCACTGTTATTTAGATTTTGCCACTCGATAAAATTTGTCACTACTATTTATTATTTTTGGACGATTTTTTGTCATTTTGTCAATTTTTTTTTTAAATAAAGCGGGGATACTTATTTATTAAAGATTTTGAGAAGTGTTTTTCGATGTGACATTAAAATTTCTGGATAATTGAGTATTCCTTTCTAAAATTGAAGATGTGCGAAAGATCTTTTGGGAAAACTTAAATTAAATGTTTGCTGCTGGTGCATCAGAATGGATTACCATATACAGAGCGTCCTATTTAAAAAAGACGACCATCAACCTAAAACCGGATGACTTAATACTATTGGTACAGTGCGACACATTTAGAATGGACACACTCCTGAAAAGAATATGTTTATCATCTGATTTGTAATATTTAATATTTGAGTAATTATCAGATATCTGTTATTTTCTTGAAAAATTAAAAGTCCTTGAAAAAAATAAATGAAAGACGGTTTAAATTAATCTAATTTATTATTTTTAGAAATTTTGTATGTATTTGATAGTAAGTAGTAAATTTCTTGGAGCTCTCTACCTTGCAAGAAGAAAAAATAAATGAAAGACGTCTTAAATTAATCTAATTTATTATTTTTAGAAATTTTGTATGTATTTGATAGTAAGTAGTAAATTTCTGGGAGCTCTACCTTGCAAGAAAATATAATCAGTTCAAATCAGCAAACCAATACATTTTACATTCCAAATTGGTCACATTGTACCAACTAAAATTTGAATTTGATTATTAGGATTATCCTCTGTCAAGTCTGATATTGAAAATGGTCAGGTATTTTAATTTGAAAGTCCATCTTAACTTTTTAAAATAATAGGAGTAAAATTTATAATTAATCTGTCGAACAATGTTATAAATTTCTTTATCTCTTTAAAAAGTTAAGACACACTTTTAAATAAAAATACAGGGATATTCAGGCAACCCACTCATTAAAAGAGTACGGATTTGTCCTTTGAATTTCTGTTTCATATTTTGCAGTTATAAAATTAACGATAAGGATCTATCGAAATATATTTTGAACTTTCGGACACTTTCGCTTACACCGGAAGTTGCCATCAACTTCCTCATTTTAAATGGAATACCCCATCTTTTAATGCATTTTTGAAATCTTCATAAAATTCCAAAAATATTTTGTTCATCATGGTGATTCAAGAAAAATTAACCAAGGTATTTCCATTTTTTTAAAAAAGCTCAGACTTGCAGAACCTCGTTTATGATACTGCCATCTTTGCGCAACAACAACCACGATGCCAATTTTTGCCCTGTAGGAGGATACATTAACATTCTTTCAGATCATGTCCAGTTTTGCACTTGATTGTTTACGGGACGGTTGAAAAGTAACTTTAATTCGAACTGATTTCAACTGTCGAGAAGTCATGTTTTTTAAACGGAACGTCTAGTATATTTTCATACCATGTGAAATAAAAAAAAATAAAAACTGGGTGTTCTATTTAAAAAACATGACCTTTCAACAGTTGAAATCAGTTCGAATAGAAGTTACTTTTCAACCAGCCCATAAACAATTTTGTGTAAAATTAGGTATGACCTGAAAGCCTACGAGTATAGCCTACTAAAGGTCAAAAATTGAAATAATGGCTTTTGTTACACAAAAAATGGCAGCATGATAAACAAGGCACTGCTAATTTTTCTTGTATCACATGTTACATAAGATCTTTAGATATTCATGAAGATTTGAAAAATGCATTAAAAAGTGGGGGTATTCCATTTAAAATAAGAAAGTTGACAGCAACTTCCTGTGCAAGCAGAAGTGTCCGAAATTTGGAAATATTATATTTTAATAGATCATTACCGCTAACTTATAATCTCAAAATATGAAATAAAAATTCAAGGAGGAAGTCAGTAAACTACTTTTAAGGAATGGCTTGACTGAATCTCCCTGTATGGAGTGTCCCAACGGTGAGTTCTCGGACTATATGTTGATAATCACTGAAGATAAAAAAAAAATGTCCCAAGATATTTCTGTTTTGCATTTTAGAGATCTGCAGCATAAAATTATTTTCAAATATACAGGCTGTACCTACCAAAACAGTTGTGCTGGATTCAACTTTTTAATTTCAAATTGCACGTCCTGTTACGATTTCATTCTCCGCAACATTCTACACGTTTTTGTTTACCAAAATCTGTGCATAAATCTAACTGTTCTTAATATTTTTAACGTTTTATTTAAAAAAAAGCGTTTGCAGTCATTATCGTATTTATTCTGGTTTTATTTACTTTTAAGGAAATTATTTCTGGCACAGATGTAACAAATGATACTTTAGATTGCTCTAGGTCGCTATTAAAAATGTATTTTTATAATTACAGGGGGATGATCATTATACTAAGCAAAATGTCAGACATTTCTAGATGACAAAAGTCAATTTTCTTGAATAGCATGCTCTAACCAGTTTCTAGATGGAAGGTTTAATATCGTAAAAACGGTTGTAATTAGGAGGCGTAGATAACGGGTATACAGAAAATGTGCCTAATTTTATGGGTGATCCAAATTTGATACCATACATACATGAGGGTATGCCATTTGAAATAAAAAGAAGTTTAATCCAGCACCCAATGTTTTAATTCACCCTGTGTAGATGAAAATTTTGTGTTGCCAGATCTCTTCACATTCAAAAGAAAAATGTCGATATTTTTTTTGTATCTTCAGTAATTATCGAGATATTGCCCGAAAAAAAACACTGTTGCGACTCCAGGTATATGCGCTACATACCTAAAATCACGACCTACTAGTATAAAATATAAAGAGAAATCGTTTTCTTAATATTTTCTCCTAAAATTTGAAAAAGTTCACGTAAATTTACCTATTTTTGTACCTTAAAAATAAATATTCAATGACGTAAAAAGTCTCTAGTCAATTTTAGCCATTTTTTTTTAGAAAGAAAAGTGAATCAGAGCGAATTCGATAATAAAAATACATTTCTTACAGAATAGGTCAATATTATCAAATATTAATATGAACAATCATCAGTAGTTTAAACAATTATTGTTCGTTGGTTTTTAACTGTTAGTTTTACGTAATGTAGGGAGTATATTTTTAAATTTTAATAATTTCCAATTTTTAATACAAAAATGTTGACGCCTGATGGTCTACCATTGCTTCAAACGCTCCCTGTTTCAATTTAAATTTGCCGCGCTCATAAACTTCCGTTAGTCTTTGCTTTTGACCAATTACAGCACGGAACGTTTCGCTCAAGTATGCGCGTACGGGGGGGTCGAGGCTTCCAGGCAGGACCGACGACTTCCGCCTTCTCTTTGCTCCTCCATTTTGGCCCGAAACTTCGACCTATTCGCGACGCGTGCTATAAATTCTAAATTATTTGCAGAGTTTAGTTTGTTATTGCAAGAAATACAGGTTCGTTGATAATATAAAAGTGTTCAGCATCTATTGTCTATAATCTGAAACGGTTAAACATGGTTTTTACCAATTTAAAATGAAATCTTGTGATGCCGTATTAGCCAACTAAAAGTGAACTCTTCCTTGCAGACATCTTTGCATTTGATCGCCCGTTCACCAACGCCGACCAAGGTATATCGAACGAGGGCTACTTGGGGCCAGTGAACTTCCACAAAAAGCAGTACTCTTGATTCTGAAATATCCCAGGTAATTACTAATTATGAAAAAAATCTTTTTTTTTTCTAAGTAATTATTTTTTTTTTTAGGCTTTGGAGATGTTTTATTCGTTTTACTTTCTGCTACTACAACGAGATTAGGCTGAACTGCTTCCATTTGGTGTTCGTCTCTCGTCTCACATTTACATCGAAGAATTTAAGCTCTTAGTCAATCTCCAGAGACTGCTTAATACAAGCCTTCACCTTCTAAGGTGAGAAATATTTTGTGTTGTCTGTCTCTAGACTAATATCTTTCTCATTCTCAGACTTGTACAGTGGGACAACATGTGACTCTGAACTCGAGAATTTCTTCTTTCCGGACCCGAGACACATCGGGGGATCACTTGGTTCAACGGCTGCGGATGAAGCGAAACATCGGCATCACTTGGTTCCATGGCTGCCGATGAAGCCGCCAAACATCGACAAGTAGTAAGTCGTGATTGTTATTCAATTATGTGTAGTTACGGACGAGTTGGATATATCAAACAAGCTGTAGATTTCCAGGGTTGGAAGAAAGTGGATATCTATTACAGCTTTTTTTTAACTGCAATTATTTTTTTAAAGTTAGGTTTGTTTAAATTTGCCCAAAGAATTATTACATAAAATGTTTTTATTGCAAGTTACATCTATTGGGGATAATATAACTTGCAAAGAGGGGGTTCTCAATGTGTGACGAAATATTTTGACTTTATAATTTTATTAACTTCGTTTACAGGTTTTCTTGATTATTTGCCTTTTTGAAATAGATTGTATTAAAATGTATTACTGATTTATCAAAGACAAGTTAATTTTACGAGGGGATCACTTTCAGGGAAATATTTTCTGTCTTCTAAATAACGGGCCTTTGGTGATGAGCAAAGGGAAAATCGTTTTTTAGTTCAGTTTTAGCTTTCACCAATGACAAATTTAACTTGGCGAGAGTAATTTAATCAATATACCAAAATCAACGATTTACAATTGAATTTAGTAGAAATTTTTCCCAACTTTTCAAGATTTCTTTTTAGGAGTTCTTATCTGGAGAATTTACTCTCACGCATGCTTTGAAAAAGTGTTTCTGCTTTTGAAAATCTTCCAACTCTGGCATCATAGGAAAAGTCGATTTCTATGCTTTTGTGATAAATACAGGCTGGCCTGACCCGACAGTACGTTCTCTGGTTATATGAATTATTATTATTATTAATTATGTAAATATCTGAAGGAATTTTAAAAAGTTTTACCTGTCATTTTGTGACAGATGTTCCAAAATAAAATTGACAAATTTAACGACTATGATCATGCAACAATATTTTTATAAATTGGAATTTGTTTCTGTAGTAACATGAACAGAAATGTTTCATGTTAAAATCACGGTATCCATTTTTAACTTTCAACTTTTGACAGGTACAGACAGAGATTTTTGTAGGTATTGCGACGTAGCCCGAGAACTCACTGTCGAGGACACCATGTACTGTCTTTCAAAAAGTGTGCTACAAATGAGATTTTTTTTTAATCAATTTATATAAAAAATTATTGATGCAGGAGGAAGCTTCTGCATCTCTTAAAATCGAATTGGTAAATGTCAAATGAAATTTTTCTTGAGCGATATACAGCATGGACACCGAGAAATGAAGACCACTTAAGAGTGAAGCGCCTTTATTTTATAAGATACAGGAAAATGTCATAAGAATAAGTTGTTCAGAATAAAAATAAAAAGTTATGGCTAGATATGAAATAATTATAGCCTCCTATCTCAACAATGAAAAAAAAAAAGAAATCATACTTTATTGTGAATCACTGTTTAAACACACTACATTAGGAAGTACAGGAGGGGTTAAAGTCTCCGCTAAAATAATATGAATAGGAAAACACGAAATTCGTTTTTATTTTTCAATTATTTCATTATCTCCTCAGTGGTTATTTCAATGCATTCCAAAACTTTATAATTTTTCTGTAGCACGATAGAAATTCATTGTAATAATAACTCTGAACCAAATGAAGCAATTGAGAAATACAAACGAATTTCCTGTTTTCCTATTCATCTTATTTTGGCGGACACTTAAATCCCACCAATACTACTCAATGTAGTGTATATAAAGAGTGATTTAAATTTCTGTTTGTGTAGCACACTTTTTGAAAGACACTGTATATTCTCAGTCATATTCAAATTCAAATGGAAAATCAGATAGTGTAAAGCACAGCTATAAGAGTACTTAAAATAATTTGTAATAAATAAATGACTCATCTTTACCCTTTAGTAATTTGTTTTGCAATAATATTTTCACATCGTAACCGTTGACATATTATAATGGATCTATTTTTTTTTTAAACAATTTTGAGCTTTGAGTTTTTAATTACTCAGTTAATTACTAGTTTTCAGTTTGCTTTGTTTTCTAATTTTATTTGTACATTTAGGAATATAAATTGGGATGCCTTAAGTTCAGGTTTATACACAGATGCAGCTAACAGGTTTTAAAAATGAAGTTTGTGTGTTCTTTTACATTTGATATTCCAACTTGTACTGTTTCTTTGCTTTCTTGCATGCCACAATATTTAATGTTACTGTTATATAGATTTTTCCACTTGATAAAATTTGTCACTATTATTTATTATTTCTGGACGATTTATTGTCATTTTGTCAATTTTTTCAATTGCAACATGAAACATAACTTCTAATTCCTGTCTACTAATTCCAATTTAAGAATAAAGCGGGGATACTTATTTATTAAAGATTTTGAGAAGTGTTTTTCGATGTGACATTAAAATTTCTGGATAATTGAGTATTCCTTTCTAAAATTGAAGATGTCGATGTGCGAAAGATCTTTTGGGATAACTTAAATTTAATGTTTGCTGCTGGTGCATCAGAACGGATTACCATATACAGAGCGTCCTATTTAAAAAAGACGACCATCAACCTAAAACCGGGTGACTTAATACTATTGGTACAGTGCGACACATTTAGAATGGACACACTCCTGAAAAGAATATGTTTATCATCTAATTTGTAATAATCAATGTTTGAGTAATTATCAGTATCTGTTATTTTCTTGAAAAATTAAAAGTCCT
This sequence comes from Prosopocoilus inquinatus, assembly GCA_036172665.1. Classification (NCBI taxonomy): domain Eukaryota; kingdom Metazoa; phylum Arthropoda; class Insecta; order Coleoptera; family Lucanidae; genus Prosopocoilus; species Prosopocoilus inquinatus. Next base: position 63,115,865 of record CM069871.1, read on the forward strand.
TGAAAAAAATAAATGAAAGACGGTTTAAATTAATCTAATCTATTATTTTTAGAAATTTTGTATGTATTTGATAGTAAGTAATAAATTTCTTGGAGCTCTACCTTGCAAGAAGAAAAAATAAATGAAAGACGTCTTAAATTAATCTAATTTATTATTTTTAGAAATTTTGTATGTATTTGGTAGTAAGTAGTAAACTTCTGGGAGCTCTACCTTGCAAGAAAATATAATCAGTTCAAATCAGCAAACCAATACATTTTACATTCCAAATTGGTCACATTGTACCAACTAAAATTTGAATTTGATTATTAGGATTATCCCCTGTCAAGTCTGATATTGAAAATGGTCAGGTATTTTAATTTGAAAGTCCATCTTAACTTTTTAAAATAATAGGAGTAAAATTTATAATTAATCTGTCGAACAATGTTATAAATTTCTTTATCTCTTTAAAAAGTTAAGACACACTTTTAAATAAAAATACAGGGATATTCAGGCAACCCATTTATTAAAAGTGTACGGATTTGTCCTTTGAATTTCTGTTTCATATTTTGCAGTTATAAAGTTAACGATAAGGATCTATCGAAATATATTTTGAACTTTCGGACACTTTCGCTTATACCGGATGTTGCCATCAACTTCCTCCTTTTAAATGGAATACCCCATCTTTTAATGCATTTTTGAATTCTTCATAAAATTCCAAAAATATTTTGTTCATGTGATACAAGAAAAATTAACCAAGGTATTTCCATTTTTTTTAAAAAAGCTCAGACTTGAGAACCTCGTTTATGATACTGCCATCTTTGTGCAACAAAAACCACGATGCCAATTTTTGCCCTGTAGGAGGATACAGTAACATTCTTTCAGATCATGTCCAGTTTTGCACTTGATTGTTTACGGGACGGTTGAAAAGTAACTTTAATTCGAACTGATTTCAACTGTCGAGAAGTCATGTTTTTTAAACGGAACGTCTAGTATATTTTCATACCATGTGAAATAAAAAAAAATAAAAACTGGGTGTTCTATTTAAAAAACATGACCTTTCAACAGTTGAAATCAGTTCGAATAGAAGTTACTTTTCAACCAGCCCATAAACAATTTTGTGTAAAATTAGGTATGACCTGAAAGCCTACGAGTATAGCCTACTAAAGGTCAAAAATTGAAATAATGGCTTTTGTTACAGAAAAAATGGCAGCATCATAAACAAGGCACTGCTAATTTTTCTTGTATCACATGTTACATAAGATCTTAAGATATTCATGAAGATTTGAAAAATGCATTAAAAAGTGGGGGTATTCCATTTAAAATAAGAAAGTTGACAGCAACTTCCTGTGCAAGCAGAAGTGTCCGAAAGTTGGAAATATTATATTTTAATAGATCATTACCGCTAACTTATAATCTCAAAATATGAAATAAAAATTCAAGGAGGAAGTCAGTAAACTACTTTAAACGAATGGCTTGACTGAATCTCCCTGTATAGGGGGTGTCCCAACGGCGAGTTCTCGGGCTATATGTTGAAAATGTCCCAAGATATTTTTGTTTTGCATTTTAGAGATCTGCAGCATAAAATTATTTTCAAATATACAGGCTGTACCTACCAAAACAGTTGTGCTGGATTCAACTTTTTAATTTCAAATGGCACGTCCTCTTATGATTTCGTTCTCCGCAACATTCTACACGTTTTTGTTTACCATAATCTGTGCATAAATCTAACTGTTCTTAATATTTTTAACGTTTTATTAAAAAAAAAAGCGTTTGCAGCCATTATAGTATTTATTCTGGTTTTATTTACTTTTAAGGAAATTATTTTTGTCACAGATGTAGCAAATGATGCTTTAGATCGCTCTAAGTCACTATTAAAAATGTATTTTTATAATTACAGGGGGATGATCATTATACTAAGCAAAATGTCAGACATTTCTAGATGACAAAAGTCAATTTTCTTGAATAACATGCTCTAAGCAGTTTCTAGATGGAAGGTTTAATATCGTAAAAACGGTGATAATTAGGAGGCGTAGATAACGGGTATACAGAAAATGTGCCTAATTTTATGGGTGATCCAAATTTGATACCATACATACATGAGAGTATGCCATTTGAAATAAAAAGAAGTTGCATCCAGCACCCAATGTTTTAATTCACCCTGTGTAGATGAAAATTTTGTGTTGCCAGATCTCTTCACATTCAAAAGAGAAATGTCGATATCTTCAGTAATTATCGACATATTGCCCGAGAAAACACTGTAGGGAGACCTGGTATATGCTATGCTTGGGTGTGCACTGAAGAGATCTGCTAAACCGTAAGAGATACAAATTCGGTTAAATGGAAGAAAAGTTGCACGAATCAATGCTCAATTGGTATTCATTGAGAGAATGATTTTTTTCTTAATTCTTATTGAGATATTAATAAAAATGTAAAATAATCGATTTTCTTTTTCTCTCTGTATCTCTTTTATTATACATAATTTTGAAATTCTGAATTAACTTTCTACAGGCACTTTTTGATTCTTCTTCGAATAGGAGTAACAGAATTGAAGTCAAACGTTTCGTCTTTCCGCGACTATCATCAGTTTCAATTTTTTAAATACAACTTAAGTCTTTTTATTGCTCTGTTCGATAGCATCTTTTTTCCCGATTGTAATCATATATCACACTTAATAGTTGATGTTAATTTGAAGCTTAAATAATTCAGATTTTATATGAAAATTTTATTTAATACATAATTTCAAATTTCTAGTTCATTTTATTAGCTATAGTGTAAAATATAATAAGCTATTTAAAGTTTTTCTGTATCGTTATTTTAATAATGCATTGCACTCGGGAAAATTAATTTTTACCGACAAATATCGATTGGTTCTAATATAATTTGCTCGATTTGTATCTCAGCTTTGGTATAGGAATGAGAAAGCCTAGTTTTTAATTTTGACGCGCACTGTCGAGTTAAAAGAAAAAGTGAATACTAATTATACTAAAAACATTTAGATATTACTGAATAGTGCCTTCTACAAAGACATTGGCAGCTAAAAACAAATATTTTTGTGATAAATTTGGAAAATACTTTCTACAACAATGTAATTTTTTTTTATTTTCTTTAGCACTCGGTGACTGTCAACACTTCACTATCTTTAAATTTTTTTAAATATGGTTAAGTCCAAAAATGGCACTAAATATTGCCACTCGTTTTGATCCGTTGAAGTTGGCAAGTTATATTGGGACCACCATCCATAATCTAAACAGGATAAAGTAGGTATTTTGGACATCGAAACAGTAACTAGCATTAAGATAAATAATAAGGAGAAACTAAGAAGGCGAATATTAAATTCTTACAAAAATATTTCGCAAATTCATCTTCGACACGCTTAACAACACATAGGATTAAGTATGAATGTGTGTTTTGAAAACAGTGGAAGACATTTCGAGGATTTACTTTAATTTATTTATTTCACTTTATTTATTCTACAAACTCTCATGTTCTTCTATAATTTTTATTCAACTTATTTATTTTGTTCTTGTAATTTAATATGTTTATAATGCTGTTTATTTGGTTTGTGTTAACCACCTAATATCATTTAGTCAAAATTTATTGGTTTTTCCACTTCCGACAACTGAATGTTAGTTGCTAATACTTAACAAATAAAAAAACTGTCAGTTTTTTTTTGTCATATTCTGACTTTACTTGAAAAAAAAGTATTAAATATTATACTCACTGAAATCACCAGAAAAAATACTATCGACTAGAATAATAAAAAGATAAGAAAACGAACCAAACATTTTTCACTGCTATACTAAAGCTGCTGAGAAACAAATCGAGCAAATTATATTAGAACCAATCGATATTTGTCGGTAAAAATTTATTTTCGCAAGTGCAATGCATTATTAAAATAACGATACAGAAAAATTTTAAATAGCTTATTATATTTTATTCAGCTAATAAAATGAACTAGAAATTTGAAATTATGTATTAAATAAAATTTTCATGTAAAATCTGAATTATTTAAGCTTCAAATTAATATCAACTATTAAGTGTGATGTATCATTACAATCAGGAGAAAAAATGCCATCGAAGAGAACAATAAAAAGACATAAGTTGTATTTAAAAAATTGAAACTGAGATCTCGTGGTCGTCGTGGAAAGTCGAAACGTTTGACTTCAATTCTATTACTCCTATTCGAAGCAGAATCAAAAAGTGCCCGTAGATAGTTAAATCAGAATTTCAAAAAAATTATGTATAATAAAAGAGATACAGAGTGAAAAAGAAAATCGATTTTTTTACATTTTTATTAATATCTCGAGAAGAAATAATAAAAAAATCATTCTGTTAATGAATACGAGTTAAGAGACATTGATTCGTGCATCTTTTCTTCCATTTAACCATACTTGTACCTCTTACGGTTTAGGAGATTCTCCTTCAGTGCACACCCAATTTGTAACAGCCGGTATACCTAAAATCACGACCTACTATTATAAAATATAAAAAGAAATTACAGTTTTCTTAGTATTCTCTTAATATTTCAGAAAGTTCACGTAAATTGACGTATTTTTGGACCCTAAAAATAAATATCCAATGACGTAAAAAGTCTCTAATCAATTTCAGCCATTTTTTTTTAGAAAGAAAAATGAATCATAGCGACCCTTAAAAATTGCAAGTTGCTTCTCCGAAATTTCAATCGGAGTAAAAATAGTGATGCTCGAGTTTTTTTATTAAGAAGTTTGAAACGAATTCGATAATAAATACATTTCTTACAGAATAGATCAATATTATCAAATATTAATATTAACAATCATCAGTAGTTTAAACAATTATTGTTCGTTGGTTTTTAACTGTTAGTTTTACGTAATGTAGGCAGTATATTTTTAAATTTTAATAATTTCCAATTTTTAATACAAAAATGTTGACGCCTGATGGTCCGCGATTTCTTCAACGGCTCCCTCTTTGAATTTAAATTTGCCGCGCTCATAAACTGTTAGCGTACGGGGTTCGAGGCTATCTGCCAGGATCGACGACGTCCGCCTTCTTGATGCTTCTCAAGCGACCTCCATTTTGTACCTAAAGTTCGTCCAGTACACAACGCGTGCTATAAATTCTAAATTATTTGCAGTGTTTAGTTTGTTATTGCAAGAAATACAGGTTCGTTGATAATATAAAAGTGTTCAGCATCTGTTCTCTATAAACTGAAACGGTTAAACATGGTTTTTATCAATTTAAAATGAAATCTTGTGATGCCGTATTAGCCGACTAAAAGTGGACTCTTCCTTGTAGACATCTTTGCATTTGATTTTCCTCCCATCAACGCCGACCAAGGTAAATCGAACGAGGGGTACTTGGGGCCAGTGAACTTCCTCAAAAAGCAGTACTTTTGATTCTGAAATATCCCAGGTAATTACTAATTATGAAAAATATCTTTTTTTTTTTTTTCTAATTATTTTTTTTTTTAAGGCTTTGGAGATGTTTGATTCGTTTTACTATCTGCTACTACAACGAGATTAGGCTGAACTGCTTCCGTTTGGTGTTCCTCTCACATTTACATCGAAGAAAGAGACTGCCGAATACAAGCCTTCAGTCTAAGGTGAGAAATATTTTGTATTATCTGTCTCTAGACTAATATCTTTCTCATTCTCAGGCTTGTACAGTGGGACAACATGTGACTTTGAACCCGAGAATTTGTTCGTTCCGAACCCGAGACACATCGGGGGATCACTTGGTTCAACGGCTGCCGATAAGCGAAACATCGGCATCACTTGGTTCCATGGCTGCCGATGAAGCCGCCAAACATCGACAAGTAGTAAGTCGTGATTGCTATTCAATTATGTGTGGTTACGGACGAGTTGGATATATCAAACAAGCTATAGATTTCCAGGGTTGGAAGAAAGTGAATGTTTATTACAGCTTTTCTTTTACAGTAATTTTTTTTAAAGTTAGCTTTGTTTGAATTTGCCGAAAGAATTATTACGTAAAATGTTTTCATTGCAAGTTACATCTATTGGGGATAATATAACTTACAAAGAGGGGGGGGTTCTCAATGTGTAACAGGAAATATAATTGTAATTTATAATTTTTTCAATAACTTCACGTTTACAGGTTTTCTTGATTACTTATCTGTTTAAAATAGATTCTATTAAAATGTGTTACTGATTTATCAAAGACGAGTTAACTTTACTTATTTTACGAGGGGATCATTTTCAGGGAAATATTTTCTGTCTTCTAAATAACGGGCCTTTGGTGATGAGCAAAGGGAAAATCGTTTTTTAGTTCAGTTTTAACTTTCACCAATGACAAATTTAACTTTGCGAGAGTAATTTAATCAATATACCAAAATCAACGATTTACAATTGAATTTAGTAGACATTTTTCCCAACTTTTCAAGATTTCTTTTTAGGAGTTCTTATCTGGAGAATTTACTCTCACACATGCTTTGAAAAAGTGTTTCTGCTTTTGAAAATCTTCCAACTCTGGCATCATAGAAAAAGTCGATTTCTATGTTTCGTGATAAATATAGGCTGGCCTGACCCGACAGTACGTTCTCTGGTTATATGAATTATTATTATTATTAATTATGTAAACATCTCAAGGAATTTTAAAAAGTTTTCCCTGTCATTTTGTGACAGATGTTCCAAAATAAAATCGACAAATTTAACGACTATGATCATGCAACGAAATTTTTATAAATTGGAATTAGTTTCTGTAGTAACATGAACAGAAATGTTTCATGTTAAAATCACGGTATTCATTTTTGACTTTCAACTTTTGACAGGTACAGATAGAGATTTTTGTTGTAGATATTGAGACGTAGCCCGAGAACTCGCTGTAGGGGACACCATGTACTGTTTTTCAAAAAGTGCTACAAATGGGATTTTTTTTAAATCAATTTTTATAAAAATTTATTGATGCAGGAAGTTTCTGCATCTCTTAAAATCGAATTGGTAAATGTCAAAAGAAATTTTTCGTGAGCGATATACAGCATGGACATCGAGAAATGAAGACCACTTAAGAGTGATGCGCCCTTATTTTATATAAGATACAGGAAAATGTCATAAGAATAAGTTGTTCAGAATAAAAAGTTATGGCGAGATATGGAATAATTATAGCCTCCTATCTCAAAAATGATAAAAAAAAAAAAAATTACACTTTATTGTGAATCACTGTTTATACATACTACATTAGGAAGTACAGGAGGGGTTAAAGTCTCCGCTAAAATAATATGAATAGGAAAACACGAAATTCGTTCTCTTATTTTGGCGGACACTTTCATCCCACCAATACTACTCAATGTAGTGTGGGCATAAAGAGTGGTTTACAATAAATTGTATTTCTTTTGTTTATAAGAAGCTATAATTTTATATCTATCTCTAACTTTTAATTCTGAACGACTTGTTCTTATGACATTTTCCTGTATCTTGTAAAGTAAGGGTACTTTTAAGCGGTATTCATCTCATAAAGTCCACGTTGTATACCATTCTAGATAAATTTAATCTGACATTTGCTACTTTGATTTTAGGAAATGCAGAAGTGTTGGAACTCAAAAAATTTAAATAAAAATCCATAATACAACAAATCCCTATTTGTGCAGCACACTTTTTGAAGGACACTGTATATTCTCAGTCATATTCAAATTCAAATGGAAAATCAGATAGTGTGAAGCACAGCTATAAGAGTACTTAAAATAATTTGTAATAAATAAATGACTTATATTTTCCCTTTAGTAATTTGTTTTGCAATAATACTTTCACATCGTAAAATAATATATATTTTTTTAAACAATTTTGAGCTTTGAGTTTTTACTCAGTTGAATTACTAGTTTTCAGTTTGCTTTGTTTTCTGATTTTATTTGTACATTTAGGAATATAAATTGCGATGCCTTAAGTTCAGGTTTATACACAGATGCAGCTAATAGGTTTTAAAAATGAGGTTTGTGTGTTCTTTTACATTTGACATTCCAACTTGTACTGTTTCTTTGCTTTCTTGCATGCCACAATATTCAATGTCACTGTTATTTAGATTTTTCCACTTGATAAAATTTGTCACTATTATTTATTTTTTTTGGACGATTTTTTGTCATTCTGTCAATTTTTTTTAAAAATAAAGCGGGGATACTTATTTATTAAAGATTTTGAGAAGTGTTTTTCGATGTGACATTAAAATTTCTGGATAATTCAGTATTCCTTTCTAAAATTGAAGATGTCGATGTGCGAAAGATCTTTTGGGAAAACTTAAATTTAATGTTTGCTGCTGGTGCATCAGAACGGATTACCATATACAGAGCGTCCTATTTAAAAAAGACGACCATCAACCTAAAACCGGGTGACTTAATACTATTGGTACAGTGCGACACATTTAGAATGGACACACTCCTGAAGAGAATATGTTTATCATCTGATTTGTAATAATCAATGTTTGAGTAATTATCAGTATCTGTTATTTTCTTGAAAAATTAAAAGTCCTTGAAAAAAATAAATGAAAGACGGTTTAAATTAATCTATTATTTTTAGAAATTTTGTGTGTATTTGATAGTAAGTAATAAATTTCTTGGAGCTCTACCTTGCAAGAAGAAAAAATAAATGAAAGACGTCTTAAATTAATCTAATTTATTATTTTTAGAAATTTTGTATGTATTTGATAGTAAGTAGTAAATTTCTGGGAGCTCTACCTTGCAAGAAAATATAATCAGTTCAAATCAGCAAACCAATACATTTTACATTCCAAATTGGTCACATTGTACCAAGTAAAATTTGAATTTGATTATTAGGATTATCCTCTCTCAAGTCTGATATTAAAAATGGTCAGGTATTTTAATTTGAAAGTCCGTCTTAACTTTTTAAAATAATAGGAGTAAAATTTATAATTAATCTGTCGAATAATGTTATACATTTCTTTATCTTTTTAAAAAAGTTAAGACACACTTTTAAATAAAAATACATTGATACTCAGGCAACCCACTCATTAAAAGTGTACGGATTTGTCCTTTGAATTTCTGCTTCATATTTAGCAGTTATAAGTTAACGATAAGGATCTATCTAAATATATTTTCAACTTTCGGACACTTTCGCTTATACCGGAAGTTGCCATCAACTTCCTCATTTTAAATGGAATACCCCATCTTTTAATGCATTTTTGAAATCTTCATAAAATTCCAAAAATATTTTGTTCATCATGTGATACAAGAAAAATTAACCAAGGTATTTCCATTTTTTAAAAAAGCTCTGACTTGCAGAACCTCGTTTATGATACTGCCATCTTTGTGCAACAAAAACCTCGATGCCAATTTTTGCCCTGTAGGAGGATAACAGTAACATTCTTTCAGATCATGTCCAGTTTTGCACTTGATTGTTTACGGGACGGTTGAAAAGTAACTTTAATTCGAACTGATTTCAACTGTCGAGAAGTCATGTTTTTTAAACGGAACGTCTAGTATATTTTCATATCATGTGAAATAAAAAAAAATAAAAACTGGGTGTTCTATTTAAAAAACATGACCTTTCCACAGTTGAAATCAGTTCGAATAGAAGTTACTTTTCAACCAGCCCATAAACAATTTTGTGTAAAATTAGGTATGACCTGAAAGCCTACGAGTATAGCCTACTAAAGGTCAAAAATTGAAATAATGGCTTTTGTTACACAAGAAATGGCAGCATCATAAACAAGGCACTGCTAATTTTTCTTGTATCACATGTTACATAGATTTTTAGATATTCATGAAGATTTGAAAAATGCATTAAAAAGTGGGGTATTCCATTTAAAATAAGAAAGTTGACAGCAACTTCTTGGGCAAGCAGAAGTGTCCGAAAGTTGGAAATATTATATTTTAATAGATCATTACCGCTAACTTATAATCTCAAAATATGAAATAAAAATTCAAGGAGGAAGTCGGTAAACTACTTTTAAGGAATGGCTTGACTGAATCTCTCTCTGTATAGGGTGTTCCAACAGTGAGTTCTCGGGTTATATGTTGATAATCACGGAAGATAAAAAAAATGTCTCAAGATATTTTTGTTTTGCATTTTAAAAGATCTGCAACATAAAATTATTTTCAAATATACAGGCTGTACCTACCAAAACAGTTGTGTTGGATTCAACTTTTTAATTTCAATTTGCACGTCCTCTTATGATTTCGTTCTCCGCAACATTCTACACGTTTTTGTTTACCAAAATCTGTGCATAAATGTAACTGTTCTTAATATTTTTAACGTTTTATTTAAAAAAAAGCGTTTGCAGATATTATCGTATTTATTCTGGTTTTATTTACTTTTAAGGAAATTATTTCTGGCACAGATGTAACAAATGATACTTTAGATCGCTCTAGGTCGCTATTAAAAATGTATTTTTATAATTACAGGGGGATGATCATTATACTAAGCAAAATGTCAGACATTTCTAGATGACAAAAGTCAATTTTCTTGAATAGCATGCTCTAACCAGTTTCTAGATGGAAGGTTTAATATCGTAAAAACGGTTGTAATTAGGAGGCGTAGATAACGGGTATACAGAAAATGTGCCTAATTTTATGGGTGATCCAAATTTGATACCATACATACATGAGGGTATGCCATTTGAAATAAAAAGAAGTTTAATCCAGCACCCAATATTTTAATTCACCCTGTGTAGATGAAAATTTTGTGTTGCCAGATCTCTTCACATTCAAAAGAAAAATGTCGATATTTTTTTTGTATCTTCAGTAATTATCGAGATATTGCCCGAGAAAAAACACTGTTGCGACACCTGGTATATGCGCTACATACCTAAAATCACGACCTGCTAGTATAACATATAAAGAGAAATCGTTTTCTTAATATTTTCTCCTAATATTTGAAAAAGTTCATGTAAATTTACCTATTTTTGTACTTTAAAAATAAATATCCAATGACGTAAAAAGTCTGTAGTCAATTTTAGCCATTTTTTAGAAAGAAGAATGAAACAGAGCGAATTCGATAATAAAAATACATTTCTTACAGAATAGGTCAATATTATCAAATATTAATATTAACAATCATCAGTAGTTTAAACAATTATTGTTCGTTGGTTTTTAACTTTTAGTTTTACGTAATGTAGGGAGTATATTTTTAAATTTTAATAATTTCCAATTTTTAATACAAAAATGTTGACGCCTGATGGTCTACCATTGCTTCAAACGCTCCCTGTTTCAATTTAAATTTACCGCGCTCATAAACTTCCGTTAGTCTTTGCTTTTGACCAATTACAGCACGGAACGTTTCGCTGAAGTATGCGCGTACGGGGGGGTCGAGGCTTCCAGGCAGGACCGACGACTTCCGCCTTCTCTTTGCTCCTCCATTTTGGCCCGAAACTTCGACCTATTCGCGACGCGTGCTATAAATTCTAAATTATTTGCAGAGTTTAGTTTGTTATTGCAAGAAATACAGGTTCGTTGATAATATAAAAGTGTTCAGCATCTATTGTCTATAATCTGAAACGGTTAAACATGGTTTTTACCAATTTAAAATGAAATCTTGTGATGCCGGATTAGCCAACTAAAAGTGAACTCTTCCTTGCAGACATCTTTGCATTTGATCGCCCGTTCACCAACGCCGACCAAGGTATATCGAACGAGGGCTACTAGGGTCAGTGAACTTCCACAAAAAGCAGTACTTTTGATTCTGAAATATCCCAGGTAATTACTAATTATGAAAAAAATCTTTTATTTTTTCTAAGTAATTATTTTTTTTTTTTTTAGGCTTTGGAGATGTTTGATTCGTTTTACTATCTGCTACTACAACGAGATTAGGCTGAACTGCTTCCGTTTGGTGTTCCTCTCACATTTACATCGAAGAAAGAGACTGCCGAATACAAGCCTTCAGTCTAAGGTGAGAAATATTTTGTATTATCTGTCTCTAGACTAATATCTTTCTCATTCTCAGGCTTGTACAGTGAGACATGTGACTCTGAACTTGAGAATTTGTTCGTTCCGGACCCGAGACACATCGGGGGATCACTTAGTTCAACGGCTGCCGATGAAACGAAACATCGGCATCACTTGGTTCCGTGGTTGCCGATGGAGCTGCGAAACATCGACAAGTAGTAAGTCATGATTGCCATTCAATTATGTGTAGTTACGGACGAGTTGGATATATCAAACAAGCTATAGATTTCCAGGGTTGGAAGAAAGTGGATATTTATTACAGCTTTTCTTTAACTGTAATTATTTTTTTTTAAAGTTAGGTTTGTTTAAATTTGCCGAAAGAATTATTACATAAAATGTTTTCATTGCAAGTTACATCTGTCGGGGATAATATAACTTGCAAAGAGGGGGTTCTCAATGTGTGACGAAATATTTTGACTTTATAATTTTATTAACTTCGTTTACAGGTTTTCTTGATTATTTGTCTTTTTAAAATAGATTGTATTAAAATGTGTTACTGATTTATCAAAGACAAGTTAATTTTACGAGGGGATCACTTTCAGGGAAATATTTTCTGTCTTCTAAATAACGGGCCTTTGGTGATGAGCAAAGGGAAAATGTTTTTTTAGTTCAGTTTTAACTTTCACCAATGACAAATTTAACTTGGCGAGAGTAATTTAATCAAAATACCAAAATTAACTATTAACAATTGAATTTAGTAGAAATTTTTTCCAACTTTTTAAAATTTCTTTTTAGGAGTTCTTATTTGAAGAATTTACTCTCACGCATGCTTTGAAAAAGTGTTTCTGCTTTTGAAAATCTTCCAACTCTGGCATCATAGAAAAAGTCGATTTCTATGCTTTGTGATAAATATAGGCTGGCCTGACCCGACAGTACGTTCTCTGGTTATAAGAATTATTATTATTATTATTATTAATTATGTAAACATCTCAAGGAATTTTAAAAAGTTTTCCCTGTCATTTTGTGACATGTTCCAAAATAAAATTGACAAATTTGACTATGATCATGCAACAATATTTTTAGAAATTGGAATTTGTTTCTGTAGTAACATGAACAGAAATGTTTCATGTTAAAATCACGGTATTCATTTTTGACTTTCAACTTTTGACAGGTACAGATAGAGATTTTTGTTGTAGATATTGAGACGTAGCCCGAGAACTCACTGTCGAGGACACCATGTACTGTCTTTCAAAAAGTGTGCTACAAATGAGATTTTTTTTTTAATCAATTTATATAAAAAATTATTGATGCAGGAGGAAGCTTCTGCATCTCTTAAAATCGAATTGGTAAATGTCAAATGAAATTTTTCTTGAGCGATATACAGCATGGACACCGAGAAATGAAGACCACTTAAGAGTGAAGCGCCCTTATTTTATAAGATACAGGAAAATGTCATAAGAATAAGTTGTTCAGAATAAAAATAAAAAGTTATGGCTAGATATGAAATAATTATAGCCTCCTATCTCAACAATGAAAAAAAAAAAAGAAATCATACTTTATTGTGAATCACTGTTTAAACACACTACATTAGGAAGTACAGGAGGGGTTAAAGTCTCCGCTAAAATAATATGAATAGGAAAACACGAAATTCGTTTTTATTTTTCAATTATTTCATTATCTCCTCAGTGGTTATTTCAATGCATTCCAAAACTTTATAATTTTTCTGTAGCACGATAGAAATTCATTGTAATAATAACTCTGAACCAAATGAAGCAATTGAGAAATACAAACGAATTTCCTGTTTTCCTATTCATCTTATTTTGGCGGACACTTAAATCCCACCAATACTACTCAATGTAGTGTATATAAAGAGTGATTTAAATTTCTGTTTGTGTAGCACACTTTTTGAAAGACACTGTATATTCTCAGTCATATTCAAATTCAAATGGAAAATCAGATAGTGTAAAGCACAGCTATAAGAGTACTTAAAATAATTTGTAATAAATAAATGACTCATCTTTACCCTTTAGTAATTTGTTTTGCAATAATATTTTCACATCGTAACCGTTGACATATTATAATGGATCTATTTTTTTTTTAAACAATTTTGAGCTTTGAGTTTTTAATTACTCAGTTAATTACTAGTTTTCAGTTTGCTTTGTTTTCTAATTTTATTTGTACATTTAGGAATATAAATTGGGATGCCTTAAGTTCAGGTTTATACACAGATGCAGCTAACAGGTTTTAAAAATGAAGTTTGTGTGTTCTTTTACATTTGATATTCCAACTTGTACTGTTTCTTTGCTTTCTTGCATGCCACAATATTTAATGTTACTGTTATATAGATTTTTCCACTTGATAAAATTTGTCACTATTATTTATTATTTCTGGACGATTTATTGTCATTTTGTCAATTTTTTCAATTGCAACATGAAACATAACTTCTAATTCCTGTCTACTAATTCCAATTTAAGAATAAAGCGGGGATACTTATTTATTAAAGATTTTGAGAAGTGTTTTTCGATGTGACATTAAAATTTCTGGATAATTGAGTATTCCTTTCTAAAATTGAAGATGTCGATGTGCGAAAGATCTTTTGGGATAACTTAAATTTAATGTTTGCTGCTGGTGCATCAGAACGGATTACCATATACAGAGCGTCCTATTTAAAAAAGACGACCATCAACCTAAAACCGGGTGACTTAATACTATTGGTACAGTGCGACACATTTTGAATGGACACACTCCTGAAGAGAATATGTTTATCATCTGATTTGTAATAATCAATGTTTGAGTAATTATCAGTATCTGTTATTTTCTTGAAAAATTAAAAGTCCATGAAAAAATAAATGAAAGACGGTTTAAATTAATCTATTATTTTTAGAAATTTTGTATGTATTTGATAGTAAGTAATAAATTTCTTGGAGCTCTACCTTGCAAGAAAAAATAAATGAAAGACGTCTTAAATTAATCTAATTTATTATTTTTAGAAATTTTGTATGTATTTGGTAGTAAGTAGTAAACTTCTGGGAGCTCTACCTTGCAAGAAAATATAATCAGTTCAAATCAGCAAACCAATACATTTTACATTCCAAATTGGTCACATTGTACCAAGTAAAATTTGAATTTGATTATTAGGATTATTCTCTGTCAAGTCGGATATTGAAAATGGTCAGGTATTTTAATTTGAAAGTCCATCTTAACTTTTTAAAATAATAGGAGTAAAATTTATAATGAATCTGTCGAACAATGTTATAAATTTCTTTATCTCTTTAAAAAGTTAAGACACACTTTTAAATAAAAATACAGGGATATTCAGGCAACCCACTTATTAAAAGTGTACGGATTTGTCCTTTGGATTTCTGTTTCATATTTTGCAGTTATAAAGTTAACGATAAGGATCTATCGAAATATATTTTGAACTTTCGGACACTTTCGCTTATACCGGATGTTGGCATCAACTTCCTCATTTTAAATGGAATACCCCATCTTTTAATGCATTTTTGAATTCTTCATAAAATTCCAAAAATATTTTGTTCATGTGATACAAGAAAAATTTACCAAGGTATTTCCATTTTTTTTAAAAAAGCTCAGACTTGGAGAACCTCGTTTATGATACTGCCATCTTTGCGCAACAACAACCACGATGCCAATTTTTGCCCTGTAGGAGGATACATTAACATTCTTTCAGATCATGTCCAGTTTTGCACTTGATTGTTTACGGGACGGTTGAAAAGTAACTTTAATTCGAACTGATTTCAACTGTCGAGAAGTCATGTTTTTTAAACGGAACGTCTAGTATATTTTCATACCATGTGAAATAAAAAAAAATAAAAACTGGGTGTTCTATTTAAAAAACATGACCTTTCAACAGTTGAAATCAGTTCGAATAGAAGTTACTTTTCAACCAGCCCATAAACAATTTTGTGTAAAATTAGGTATGACCTGAAAGCCTACGAGTATAGCCTACTAAAGGTCAAAAATCGAAATAATGGCTTTTGTTACAGAAAAAATGGCAGCATCATAAACAAGGCACTGCTAATTTTTCTTGTATCACATGTTACATAAGATCTTTAGATATTCATGAAGATTTGAAAAATGCATTAAAAAGTGGGGTATTCCATTTAAAATAAGAAAGTTGACAGCAACTTCCTTGGCAAGCAGAAGTGTCCGAAAGTTGGATATGTTATATTTTAATAGATCATTACCGCTAACTTATAATCTCAAAATATGAAATAAAAATTCAAGGAAGAAGTCAGTAAACTACTTTAAACGAATGGCTTGACTGAATCTCCCTGTATAGGTGTCCCAACGGTGAGTTCTCTGGCTATATGTTGATAATCACTGAAGATAAAAAAAATGTCCCAAGATATTTCTGTTTTGCATTTTAGAGATCTGCAGCATAAAATTATTTTCAAATATACAGGCTGTACCTACCAAAACAGTTGTGCTGGATTCAACTTTTTAATTTCAAATTGCACGTCCTCTTATGATTTCGTTCTCCGCAACATTCTAAACGTTTTTGTTTACCAAAATCTGTGCATAAATCTAACTGTTCTTAATATTTTTAACGTTTTATTAAAAAAAAGCGTTTGCAGCCATTATCGTATTTATTCTGGTTTTATATACTTTTAAGGAAATGATTTCTGGCACAGATGCAGCAAATGATACTTTAGATCGCTCTAAGTCATTATTAGAAATGTATTTTTATAATTACAGGGGATGATCATTATACTAAGCAAAATTTCAGACATTTCTAGATGACAAAAGTCAATTTGCTTGAATAGCATGCATCTAACCAGTTTCTAGATGGAAGGTTTAATATCGTAAAAACGGTTATAATTAGGAGGCGTAGATAACGGGTATACAGAAAATGTGCCTAATTTTATGGCTGATCCAAATTTGATACCATACATACATGAGGGTATGCCATTTGAAATAAAGAGAAGTTGCATCCGGCACCCAATGTTTTAATTCACCCTGTGTAGATGAAAATTTTGTGTTGCCAGATCTCTTCACATTCAAAAGAAAAATGTCGATATTTTTTTTTGTATCTTCAGTAATTATCGAGATATTGCCCGAGAAAACACTGTAGGGACACGTGGTATATGCTATACCGGGTGTCCCGCGCCATGTGCTCACCCTTCTAGAATCTTTATTCATTGATCGATTAACCTGAATTTTGGAGACAAACTAAACAAAAAATGGAATTTTCCGACATACTGATAGTCGTCATAGGACTTCCGGTTTCGCCGGAAGTGATATCAACTTTCTTATTTTAAATGGAACACCCTATATATTTTTACATATTTAAAATCTACGGATCATTACGAGTCCGAATACGTATCAATTGTTAATTTTGGTTTTCATGACGAACGAAAAAAGAACTTTTATTTTTCAATTTAGAAAGCTATGAATCGCATCTTTTCGACCTAATGCGATAAGTGTTTCGAAAAAGTCTCTCCTTTGATTGTATTTTGGTTTTCAACATTTTTACATTATTTGAAATTTTCATTAGGTCGAAACTCATTTTTTTTAATGGTAGATACTCCTGTTTCTTAGCTTAGTTCAACTGAACATTTTTTTCTGAATATTCTGATACCAAATACCTCATATTTTCTTTGGAAATAATTTAAAATAGAACATGTCTTATTGAAATTTTAGACTCCCTTTATTTCAAATGACTTGCAAAGAAAATATGACGTATTTGGTATCAGCGTACTCAGAAAAAAATGTTCTGTTGAACTAAGCTAAGAAACACATGAGGTTCTATCGAAAAAAAATAGTTAAGAGCTAAATGAAAATGAAAATTTGAAATACTGTAAAAATGTTAAAAATCAAAATACCATCAAAGGAGTGATTTTTTCGAAACACTTGATCGCATTAGATCGAAAAAATGCGATTCATAGCTTTCTAGATTGAAAAATAAAAAAGCTTTTTCGTTGTCATGGAAACCAAAATTAACAATTGATACGTATTCGGATTCGTAATGCACGGTAGATTTTAAATATGTAAAAACATATAGGGTATTCCATATAAAATAAGAAAGTTGATATCACTTCCGGCGAAACCGGAAGTCCTATGACGACTATCAGTATCTCGAAAAATTCCATTTTTTGTTTAGTTTATCGTCTCCAAAATTCAGGTTAATCGATTAATAAATAATGATTCTAGAAACGTGAGCACATGGCGCGGGACACCCGGTATACTTAAAATCACGACCTACTATTATAAAATATAAAAAGAAATAGTTTTCTTAGTATTCTCTTAATATTTGAAAAAGTTCACGTAAATTGACGTATTTTTGGACCCTAAAAATAAATATCCAATGACATACAAAGTCTCTAGTCAATTTTTGCCATTTTTTATAACGAAAAATGAATCAGCGAATTCGATAATAAAAATACATTTCTTACAGAATAGGTCAATATTATCAAATATTAATATGAACAATCATCAGTAGTTTAAACAATTATTGTTCGTTGGTTTTTAACTGTTAGTTTTACGTAATGTAGGCAGTATATTTTTAAATTTTAATAATTTCCAATTTTTAATACAAAAATGTTGACGCCTGATGATCCGCCATTGCTTCAACGGCTCCCTGTTTCAATTTAAATTTGCCGCGCTCATAAACTTCCGTTAGTCTTTGCTTTTGACCAATTACAGCACGGAAAGTTTTACTCAAGTATGCGCGTACGGGGGGGTCGAGGCTTCCACGCAGGACCGACGACTTCCGCCTTCTCTTTGCTCCTCCATTTTGGCCCGAAACTTCGACCTATTCGCGACGCGTGCTATAAATTCTAAATTATTTGCAGAGTTTAGTTTGTTATTGCAAGAAATACAGGTTCGTTGATAATATAAAAGTGTTCAGCATCTATTGTCTATAATCTGAAACGGTTAAACATGGTTTTTACCAATTTAAAATGAAATCTTGTGATGCCGGATTAGCCAACTAAAAGTGAACTCTTCCTTGCAGACATCTTTGCATTTGATCGCCCGTTCACCAACGCCGACCAAGGTATATCGAACGAGGGCTACTTGGGGCCAGTGAACTTCCACAAAAAGCAGTACTCTTGATTCTGAAATATCCCAGGTAATTACTAATTATGAAAAAAATCTTTTTTTTTTCTAAGTAATTATTTTTTTTTTTAGGCTTTGGAGATGTTTTATTCGTTTTACTTTCTGCTACTACAACGAGATTAGGCTGAACTGCTTCCATTTGGTGTTCGTCTCTCGTCTCACATTTACATCGAAGAATTTAAGCTCTTAGTCAATCTCCAGAGACTGCTTAATACAAGTCTTCAGTCTAAGGTGAGAAATATTTTGTGTTATCTGTCTCTAGACTAATATCTTTCTCATTCTCAGGCTTGTACAGTGGGACAACATGTGACTCTGAACTCGAGAATTTGTTCGTTCTGGACCCGAGACACATCGGAGCATCACTTGGTTCAACGGCTGCCGATGAAACGAAACATCGGCATCACTTGGTTCCATGGTTGCCGATGGAGCCGCCAAACATCGACAAGTAGTAAGTCATGATTGCCATTCAATTATGTGTAGTTACGGACGAGTTGGATATATCAAACAAGCTATAGATTTCCAGGGTTGGAAGAAAGTGGATATCTATTACAGCTTTTCTTTAACTGTAATTATTTTTTTTTTAAAGTTAGGTTTGTTTAAATTTGCCGAAAGAATTATTACATAAAATGTTTTCATTGCAAGTTACATCTGTTGGGGATAATATAACTTGGAAAGAGGGGGTTTTCAATATGTGACGAAATATTTTGACTTTATAATTTTATTAACTTCGTTTACAGGTTTTCTTGATTATTTGCCTTTTTGAAATAGATTGTATTAAAATGTATTACTGATTTATCAAAGACAAGTTAATTTTACGAGGGGATCACTTTCAGGGAAATATTTTCTGTCTTCTAAATAACGGGCCTTTGGTGATGAGCAAAGGGAAAATCTTTTTTTAGTTCAGTTTTAACTTTCACCAATGACAAATTTAACTTGGCGAGAGTAATTTAATCAAAATACCAAAATTAACGATTAACAATTGAATTTAGTAGAAATTTTTCCCAACTTTTCAAGATTTCTTTTTAGGAGTTCTTATCTGGAGAATTTACTCTCACGCATGCTTTGAAAAAGTGTTTCTGCTTTTGAAAATCTTCCAACTCTGGCATCATAGAAAATGTCGACTTCTATGTTTTGTGATAAATATAGGCTGGCCTGACCCGACAGTACGTTCTCTGGTTACGTAAATTATTATTATTATTATTAATTATATATAAACATTGTAACAAATTTTAAAAAGTTTTCCTGTCTTTTTGTGACAGATGTTCCAAAATAAAATTGACAAATTTAACGACTATGATCATGCAACAATATTTTTAGAAATTGGGATTTGTTTCTGTAGTAACATGAACAGAAATGTTTCATGTTAAAATCACGGTATCCATTTTTAACTTTCAACTTTTGACAGGTACAGATAGAGATTTTTGTAGGTATTGAAACGTAGCCCGAGAACTCACTGTCGAGGACACCATGTACTGTCTTTCAAAAAGTGTGCTACAAATGGGATTTTTTTTTAATCAATTTATATAAAAAATTTTTGATGCAGGAAGCTTCTGCATCTCTTAAAATCGAATTGGTAAATGTCAAGTGAAATTTTTCTTGAGCGATATACAGCATGGACACCGAGAAATGAAGACCACTTAAGAGTGATGCGCCCTTATTTTATATAAGATACAGGAAAATGTCATAAGAATAAGTTGTTCAGAATAAAAAGTTATGGCTAGATATGAAATAATTATAGCCTCCCATCTCAAAAATGAAAAAAAAATCACACTTTATTGTGAATCACTGTTTATACATACTACATTAGGAAGTACAGGTGGGGTTAAAGTCTCCGCTAACATAATATGAATAGGAAAACACGAAATTCGTTCTTATTTTTCAATTATTTGATTTTCTCCTTAGTGGTTATTTCAATGCATTCCAAAACTTTATACTTTTTTGTAGCACGATAGAAATTCATTGTAATAATAACTCTGAACCAAATGAAGTAATTGAGAAATACAAACGAATTTCTTGTTTTCCTATTCATCTTATTTTGGCGGACACTTTCATCCCTCCAATACTACTCAATGTAGTGTGTGTATAAAGAGTGGTTTACAATAAATTGTATTTCTTTTGTTTATAAGAAGCTATAATTTTATATCTATCTCTAACTTTTAATTCTGAACGACTTGCTCTTATGACATTTTCCTGTATCTTGTAAAGTAAGGGTACTTTTAAGCGGTATTCATTTCATAATGTCCACGTTGTATACCATTCCAGATAAATTTAATCTGACATTTGCTACTTTGATTTTAGGAAATGCAGAAGTGTTGGAACTCAAAAAATTTAAATAAAAATCCATAATACAACAAATCCCTATTTGTGCAGCACACTTTTTGAAGGACACTGTATATTCTCAGTCATATTCAAATTCAAATGGAAAATCAGATAGTGTAAAGCACAGCTATAAGAGTACTTAAAATAATTTGTAATAAATAAATGACTTATATTATTTACCCTTTAGTAATTTGTTTTGCAATAATACTTTCAGATCGTAAAATAATATATATTTTTTTAAACAATTTTGAGCTTGAGTTTTTACTCAGTTGAATTACTAGTTTTCAGTTTGCTTTGTTTTCTGATTTTATTTGTACATTTAGGAATATAAATTGCGATGCCTTAAGTTCAGGTTTATACACAGATGCAGCTAATAGGTTTTAAAAATGAGGTTTGTGTGTTCTTTTACATTTGATGTTCCAACTTGTACTGTTTCTTTGCTTTCTTGCATGCCACAATATTCAATGTCACTGTTATTTAGATTTTTCCACTTGATAAAATTTGTCACTATTATTTATTTTCTTTGGACGATTTTTTGTCATTCTGTCAATTTTTTTTTTTAAATAAAGCGGGGATACTTATTTATTAAAGATTTTGAGAAGTGTTTTTCGATGTGACATTAAAATTTCTGGATAATTGAGTATTCCTTTCTAAAATTGAAGATGTCGATGTGCGAAAGATCTTTTGGGATAACTTAAATTTAATGTTTGCTGCTGGTGCATCAGAACGGATTACCATATACAGAGCGTCCTATTTAAAAAAGACGACCATCAACCTAAAACCGGGTGACTTAATACTATTGGTACAGTGCGACACATTTAGAATGGACACACTCCTGAAAAGAATGTTTATCATCTGATTTGTAATAATCAATGTTTGAGTAATTATCAGTATCTGTTATTTTCTTGAAAAATTAAAAGTCCTTGAAAAAAATAAATGAAAGACGGTTTAAATTAATCTATTATTTTTAGAAATTTTGTATGTATTTGATAGTAAGTAATAAATTTCTTGGAGCTCTACCTTGCAAGAAGAAAAAATAAATGAAAGACGTCTTAAATTAATCTAATTTATTATTTTTAGAAATTTTGTATGTATTTGGTAGTAAGTAGTAAATTTCTGGGAGCTCTACCTTGCAAGAAAATATAATCAGTTCAAATCAGCAAACCAATACATTTTACATTCCAAATTGGTCACATTGTACCAAGTAAAATTTGAATTTGATTATTAGGATTATCCTCTCTCAAGTCTGATGTTAAAAATGGTCAGGTATTTTAATTTGAAAGTCCGTCTTAACTTTTTAAAATAATAGAAGTAAAATTTATAATTAATCTGTCGAATAATGTTATACATTTCTTTATCTTTTTAAAAAAGTTAAGACACACTTTTAAATAAAAATACATTGATACTCAGGCAACCCACTCATTAAAAGTGTACGGATTTGTCCTTTGAATTTCTGCTTCATATTTAGCAGTTATAAGTTAACGATAAGGATCTATCTAAATATATTTTCAACTTTCGGACACTTTCGCTTATACCGGAAGTTGCCATCAACTTCCTCATTTTAAATGGAATACCCCATCTTTTAATGCATTTTTGAAATCTTCATAAAATTCCAAAAATATTTTGTTCATCATGTGATACAAGAAAAATTAACCAAGGTATTTCCATTTTTTAAAAAAGCTCTGACTTGCAGAACCTCGTTTATGATACTGCCATCTTTGTGCAACAAAAACCTCGATGCCAATTTTTGCCCTGTAGGAGGATAACAGTAACATTCTTTCAGATCATGTCCAGTTTTGCACTTGATTGTTTACGGGACGGTTGAAAAGTAACTTTAATTCGAACTGATTTCAACTGTCGAGAAGTCATGTTTTTTAAACGGAACGTCTAGTATATTTTCATATCATGTGAAATAAAAGAAAGTAAAAACTGGGTGTTCATATTTAAAAAACATGACTTTTCGACAGTTGGAATCAGTTCGAATAGAAGTTACTTTTCAACCAGCCCATAAACAATTCTGTGTAAAATTAGGTATGATCTGAAAGCCTACGAGTATAGCCTACTACAGGTCAAAAATTGAAATAATGGCTTTTGTTACAGAAAAAATGGCAGCATCATAAACAAGGCACTGCTAATTTTTCTTGTATCACATGTTACATAAGATTTTTAGATATTCATGAAGATTTGAAAAATGCATTAAAAAGTGGGGTATTCCATTTAAAATAAGAAAGTTGACAGCAACTTCCTGTGCAAGCAGAAGTGTCCGAAAGTTGGAAATATTATATTTTAATAGATCATTACCGCTAATTTATAATCTCAAAATATGAAATAAAAATTCAAAGAGGAAGTTAGTAAACTACTTTAAACGAATGGCTTGACTGAATTTCCCTGTATAGTGTCCCAACGGTGAGTTCTCGGGCTATATGTTGATAATCACTGAAGATAAAAAAAAATGTCTCAAGATATTTTTGTTTTGCATTTTAAGAGATCTGCAGCATAAAATTATTTTCAAATATACAGGCTGTACCTACCAAAACAGTTGTGCTGGATTCAACTTTTTAATTTCAAATTGCACGTCCTGTTACGATTTCATTCTCCGCAACATTCTACACGTTTTTGTTTACCAAAATCTGTGCATAAATCTAACTGTTCTTAATATTTTTAACGTTTCATTTAAAAAATAAGCGTTTGCAGCCATTATCGTATTTATTCTGGTTTTATTTACTTTTAAGGAAATTATTTCTGGCACAGATGTAACAAATGATACTTTAGATCGCTCTAGGTCGCTATTAAAAATGTATTTTTATAATTACAGGGGGATGATCATTATACTAAGCAAAATGTCAGACATTTCTAGATGACAAAAGTCAATTTTCTTGAATAGCATGCTCTAACCAGTTTCTAGATGGAAGGTTTAATATCGTAAAAACGGTTGTAATTAGGAGGCGTAGATAACGGGTATACAGAAAATGTGCCTAATTTTATAGGTGATCCAAATTTGATACCATACATACATGAGGGTATGCCATTTGAAATAAAAAGAAGTTTAATCCAGCACCCAATATTTTAATTCACCCTGTGTAGATGAAAATTTTGTGTTGCCAGATCTCTTCACATTCAAAAGAAAAATGTCGATATTTTTTTTGTATCTTCAGTAATTATCGAGATATTGCCCGAGAAAAAACACTGTTGCGACACCTGGTATATGCGCTACATACCTAAAATCACGACCTGCTAGTATAACATATAAAGAGAAATCGTTTTCTTAATATTTTCTCCTAATATTTGAAAAAGTTCATGTAAATTTACCTATTTCTGTACCTTAAAAATAAATATCCAATGACGTAAAAAGTCTCTAGTCAATTTTAGCCATTTTTTTTAGAAAGAAAAGTGAATCAGAGCGAATTCGATAATAAAAATACATTTCTTACAGAATAGGTCAATATTATCAAATATTAATATGAACAATCATCAGTAGTTTAAACAATTATTGTTCGTTGGTTTTTAACTGTTAGTTTTACGTAATGTAGGCAGTATATTTTTAAATTTTAATAATTTCCAATTTTTAATACAAAAATGTTGACGCCTGATGGTCGGCCATTGCTTCAACCACTCCCTGTTTCAATTTAAATTTGCCGCGCTCATAAACTTCCGTTAGTCTTTGTTTCTAACCAATTACAGCACGGAACGTTTCACTCAAGCATGCGCGTACGGGGGGGTCGAGGCTTCCAGGCAGGACCGACGACTTCCGCCTTCTCTTTGCTTTCAAGCTCCTCCATTTTGTTCCGAAACTTCGACCTATTCGCGACGCGTGCTATAAATTCTAAATTATTTGCAGAGTTTAGTTTGTTATTGCAAGAAATACAGGTTCGTTGATAATATAAAAGTGTTCAGCATCTATTGTCTACAAACTGAAACGGTTAAACATGGTTTTTACCAATTTAAAATGAAATCTTGTGATGCCGTATTAGCCAACTAAAAGTGAACTCTTCCTTGCAGACATCTTTTGCATTTGATCGCCCGTTCACCAACGCCGACCAAGGTATATCGAACGAGGGCTACTTGGGGCCAGTGAACTTCCACAAAAAGCAGTACTCTTGATTCTGAAATATCCCAGGTAATTACTAATTATGAAAAAAATCTTTTTTTTTCTAAGTAATTATTTTTTTTTTTTTTTTTTTAGGCTTTGGAGATGTTTGATTCGTTTTACTATCTGCTACTACAACGAGATTAGGCTGAACTGCTTCCGTTTGGTGTTCGTCTCACATTTACATCGAAGAATTTAAGCTCTTAGTCAATCTCCAGAGACTGCCGAATACAAGTCTTCAGTCTAAGGTGAGAAATATTTTGTGTTATCTGTCTCTAGACTAATATCTTTCTCATTCTCAGGCTTGTACAGTGGGACAACATGTGACTCTGAACTCGAGAATTTCTTCTTTCCGGACCCGAGACACATCGGGGGATCACTTGGTTCAACGGCTGCCGATGAAGCGAAACATCGGCATCACTTGGTTCCATGGCTGCCGATGAAGCCGCCAAACATCGACAAGTAGTAAGTCGTGATTGTTATTCAATTATGTGTAGTTACGGACGAGTTGGATATATCAAACAAGCTGTAGATTTCCAGGGTTGGAAGAAAGTGGATATTTATTACAGCTTTTCTTTAACTGTAATTATTTTTTTTTAAAGTTAGGTTTGTTTAAATTTGCCGAAAGAATTATTACGTAAAATGTTTTCATTGCAAGTTACATCTATTGGGGATAATATAACTTGCAAAGAGGGGGGGTTCTCAATGTGTGACGAAATATTTTGACTTTTTAATTTTTTCAATAACTTCATGTTTACAGGTTTTCTTGATTATTTGCCTTTTTAAAATAGATTGTATTAAAATGTTTTGATTTGACTCGTGCTTGTGCATAATTGATTTATCAAAGATGTATGAGAGACAGGTTAATTTTACTTATTTATTCAACGAGGGGTTCACCTTTAGGAAAATTTTTCTGTTTTGTAAAATAACAACAGGGCTTTGGTGATGAACAAAGGGAAAGTATTTTTTTTTTTTAGTTGAGTTTTAACTTTCATTAATGATTTTTATAGCTTAGCGAGAGTAATTTAATCAATATGTCGAAATTAATAATTAATAATTAATAATTAAATTTACCAGAAATTGGTTTAACTCAATCCTGTGTTGGACCTTAAATTTTTCCAAGAAGTTGTTTTTAACTGGAATTTACTCTCGTGTATGGTTTGAAAAAGTTTTGAAAATCTTCCAACTCTGGCGTCATCGACAATCGATTCTTTGCTTTGTGGTAAATACAAGATGTCCTGACAGTGGGTTCTCGGGCCATGTCTCGGTAACTTCCGAACATACAAAAAATTTTCAAGACATTTTTGCTCTAAATTTTACAGGTCTACAGCATAAAATTATTGTTTTTCGTATAGTTCTTGCTCATGAGAATTGCAGAAAGATATGAAAGCGATAAAAACATTTTAGAAAAAAATGTGATTTATTACCTTACTTGACATTTTATTTTTAGCTTGTTTCTTACAATGTTTCTATTTGTTTCATATGTTTCTATAAAATCATTGGTAAACGTGTCTTTTAATACTCATATGCCATGTGTCTTCAATGTGTAGTGCATCGTAATTTCAATGTGCTCTACGACCCTCAACTTAAATGATGCCGTTGCAGGCGAAGCATGTCCTTAAGAACGTTCAGTGTAAGGGCTACGAAACTGTCAATTGGTATCATTTATGGTGAGCGTCGTTGTACAGGGTGATCATGCGAGAATTCCCACCCCCTTTAACTATTATAAAATAATAAAGTTACACTTTTTTAAATTGAAACATCCCACTTTGACGTAATTTTTGAATTCTACACTAAATTTGCGTCAAATTTATTTCAATTATTTTTACGTATCAATCATACTTTTTGATGGGAGTCGATTTTTCCTTAAAAAATTCTCGGATGCGAGGTTCCATTCAAAAATTCGTAACTTCTAAATCATTAAAGATAACGCAACCGGTTTTTTTTTTTTTTTTAGTCAATGTCGAAGCTGTGGCCAATCTTTTAAGATCAAGCCGAATCGTGAAGGGATGTTTCAAGGCTTGCTACGATTTTTTGAATATGTATAATCATAAAAAACAAAAACTCAATTTTTTTCATATGGAATTCCCTGTATATTTTCACACCATTCCATAGCCTTTTTGAGAAGCTTTTCAATGACGCGCAGTTTGTAGGGTCCAATTCTGATATTCGACGAGCTATTGAGAAAATAGTATTTTTTAGATGTAAAAATATTTAACAAAACACTGAAAGTTTGTAGTAGGCCGGTGTCAAAATGAAAATCGATTAAAATTTTAAGCCAATCTCGCATCAGTTAGGGACGCACTGTGTCGAAAAGTGCGAATTTCATCGGTTTAATGTTTTATTCGCTGTGCATGATTATCCGTCATCGATCAGTAGGACTGCAGCTTCAATTTAAACATTATCCTCCCAGTTGACGTGAATTTGAAGTTCTCTAGATGATTAATAAAAATTCTATGTTAAGTACTCGGGAAATCTCACGAGAAATTGATTTGTATGCCACTTTCAAATTTTAACTCGAGTACTCGGGAAATTTCAAAAGGAACTGACTTGCATGCCAGTTTCTCCCGAGTAACTCTAGTTAGAATTTGAAACTGGCATACAAATCAATTTCTCGTGAGATTTCCCGAGTACTTAAGATAGAATTTTTATTAATCATCTAGAGAACTTCTAATTAACGCGAACTGGCAGGATAAATTTGAAACTAAAGCCGCAGCCTTACTACCGATTGATCGCTGATAATCATGCACAACGAATAAAATATTAAACCAATGAAATTCGCACTTTCACACAGTATATCCGTAACTGGTGCGACGTTGTTTTAAAATATGAATCACTTTTCATTTTGGCGCACCAATCTACTAGAAACTTTCAGTTGTTTATTAAATATTTACGTCTAAAAATTACTATTTTCTGAATAACTTGTCGAATAGTACAGCACTGGACTCTACAAACTGCTGCGTCATTGAAAAGCTTCTCAAAAAGGGTACGGAATGGTGTGAAAATATACAGGGAGTTCCATTTGAAAAAAAATGGAGTTTTTGTTATTCATAATTATACATATTCCAAAAATCGTAGCAAGCCTTGAAACATCCCTTCACGACTCGGCTTGATCTTAAAAGATCGGCCACAACTTCGGCATTGACCGGAAAAAAAAAAATCGGTTGCGTTTTCTTTAGTTGTTCAGAAGTTACGAATTTTTTAATGGAACCTTGCATTCGGGAATTTTTAAGAAAATAATTAAAAAATAAATTTGACGCAAAATTTAGTGTAGAATAAAAAAATGAAGTCAACGTTAATTCAATATCTGAAGCAGTCATTAATCTTCTTTATTATTTTAATTATTAACGAATATAAGAAACCAAAATACGGCCTTCCTTGCACGGCTTTTTACGTAGATTTCATTCATGCTAACCGGTCAGCAGTAGCCTTTTCTCTATACAGGGAGATTCAGGCAACCCATTCATTAAAAGTTTACGGACTTCCTCTTTGAATGTCTATTTCATATTTTGCGGTTATAAGTTAGCGATAATGATATGTTAAAATATAATATTTCCAACTTTCGGACACTTTCGTTCGTACCGGAAGTTGCTGTCAACTTTCTTATTTTAAAGGGAATACCCCATTTTTCTATTGCATTTCTAAAATCTTCATGGAATTCTAAAAACATTTTGTGTAACATGTGATATAAGAAAAATTAGCTGTTCTAGAGGTATTTCCATTTTTTAAAAAAAGTTCAAAGTTGCAGTACCTTGTTTATGATGCTGCCATCTTTGTGTAACAAAAGCCAGAATTTCAATTTTTGGCCTGTAGTAGTAGGCTATGCTCGTAAGCTTTCAGGTCATATCTAATTTTACACAAAAACGTTTACGGGCTGGTTGAAAAGTAACTTCTATTCGAACTGATTTCAACTGTCGAAAAGTCAGGTTTTTTTTTTTTTTAAATAGAACACCCAGTATTCTTTTATACCATAAGAATTCGAATTAAATGTTCTCTCTCGAACTGTATTAGCATTCCTGATACCCATCTGTTACCTTTCTCTTTCTATTCATGATTTTCTCTTTGACACATAAATTTTTTCACTTCAGTATTATTCCTGAATAGTGTGCTATGAAAATTAATTAATTTCCGACTTCATTTTTTTAAAAACCGAAAAATAATATTTAAATACACATCTATCATCTGAACCTTTTGTTTACATATGCCGCACGTATTAGAATTCTTGGTACGACCATTTACATATTTACAAGGAGAAATTTACACTTACAATAGAAAATTTTATGAAAAATAAATAAATCAGAAATATCAAAAATAATACACAAATTGTTGGTTATAATATTGACTCTAAGTTGTCCTCGGCTATTATTTATTAGTAATAACTTTCTACTGCATCTCAGTAATAAGGCATTTTCCTCGATATAACAACTTTTTTTTATTAACTTCTTGAATTGTCGATTTTTTTTATCGTCAAATACCTTTAATATGTCTGTGTTTGATTATTCACTCTTTGGTTCTTCGTAGCGATTAAATTATTTTTTTTTAATTCCTACTAGACAGATGATTTCAAAAATTATAATTTCTCTAGTTTTCATAGCCCACTGTTTAAAAATAATACCGAAAAAAATTACATGTTAAAAAGAAATCATCGATAACGAGTGAACTATAAGAGATAGGTAGAGGGAATGCTAATACAGGACGAAAGAATATTTAATCCTGAGTAACATGGTATAAAAATATACTAGGCGTTCCATTTAAAAAACATGACTTTTCGACAGTTGAAATTAGCTCTAATAGTAGAAGTTACTTTTCAACCAGCCTGTAAGCAATCGACTGCAAAATTGGAAATGATCTGAAAGAATGTTACTGTAGCCTGCTACAGGCCAAAAATGGGCATCATGGTTTTTGTTGCACAAAGATTAGGCAGTATCATAACCAAGGTTCTGCAAGTCTGAGTTATTTTAAAAAATGAAAATATCTCGGAAACGGTTAATTTTTCTTGTATCACCCATGTCGCACAAAATATTTTTAGAATTTTATGAAGATATCAAATATGCATTAAAAATGGGGGCATTCTATTTGAAATAAGAAAGTTGACAGCAACTTCCGGTATAAGCGAAAGGGTCCGAAATTTGAAAATATTATATCTTGATAGATCCATATCGTTAACTTATAACTACAAAATATGAAACAAAAATTCAAAGGAGAAGGTCGTAAACTTTTCAGGAAAGGGTTGCCTGAATCTCCCTGTATACAGGATGAGCGACTTTTTTTTTTTCAATTTTTTAAATGGAACCACCTGTATATTTTGACATTTGAAATTTCAGAATTATTCTGAATCCAAATATACCGGGTCTCCCGCGCCATGTCCTCACCCTTCTAGAATCTTTATTTATTAATCGATTAATCTGAATTTTGGAAATAATGAATTAAACAAAAAATGAGATTTTCCGGCGTACTCTGCTGCTAGTGGGGTCATCGGACTTCGAATTTCGTCTGAAGTGATATCAACTTTTTTATTATTTTAAACGGAGCACCCTATATATTTTTACATATTTGAAATTTATGGTTCATTATGGGTCCGAATACATATCAATTGTTGATTTTGATTTCCTCGACAACGAAAAAGAAACTTATTTCTCAATCTAGAAACTATGAATCGTATTTTTTCGCTCTAATGCGATCAAGTGTTTCGAGAAAATCACTCCTTTGATGGTATTTAGATTTTTAACATTTTTACAGTTTTTGAAATTTTCATAAGGTCTTAATTTTTTTCGGTAGAACCCTCACGTGTTTCTTAGCTTAGTTCAACAGAACATTTTTTTCTGAGTACGCCGATATCAAAGACGTCATATTTTCTTTGAAAGTTATTTGAAATAAAGGGAGCGTAAAATTTCAATAAGACATGCTCCGTTTTAAATTATTTTCAAAGAAAATATGACGTATTTGGTATTAGTTAGCGTACTCTGAAAAAAATATTCTGTTGAAGTAAGCTAAGAAAAGCATACGAGGAGGTTCTATCGAAAAAAATGAGTTAAGACCTAATGAAAATTTCAAATACTGTAAAAATGTTAAAAATCAAAATACCATCAAACGAGTCGATTTTCTCGAAACATTTGATCGCATTGGACCGAGATTCATAGTTCTCTAGATTGAAAAATAAAAGTTCTTTTTTCGTTAGTCATGAAAACCAAAATTAACAATTGATACGTATTCGGACTCGTAATGATCCGTAGATTTTAAATATGTAAAAATATATAGGGTGTTCCATTTAAAATAAGAAAGTTGATATCACTTGCGGCGAAACCGGAAGTCCTATGACGACGACTAGCGGTGGTATGTCGAAAAACTCCATTGTTTTGTTTAATTCATTGTCTTCAAAATTCAGGTTAATCGATTAAAAAATGAACGATTCTCGAAGGGTGAGCACATGGCGCGGGACACCCGGTATATTATTGTATATGTATCATGCGTCTTTGTGTTATCCTTAAAAAAATTATAGGAGTTTCAAGGTAACGGGAAACAAGAACAAATTAGAATCTTTGTTAAATAAATTTTTTTGCTTGATGTTTAATTACGAAAAATCTATTAAACACCAAGGAGAAATGTCATTTAATGAAATTTAACAATACTTTAAATTGCTTTCGTTTCCCATTACCTTAAAACTCTGTAATTTTTGGACGGATAACGCATGAACGAATCATACAATTACACAATATGTATACATGAAATTTCGAGAATATTTTAAAAACTGAAAAATTCAATTTTTTCATTGAGGTGAAAATCTCGTTGAAAATCTCGTTGAAATCTCGATCTAGAGTCCGAGTAATAACAATTTCAGGATTTTGATAATTTCTCGAAACTCCTTTCTAACTAACGAACGAATTTTTCTTCACCTCCTGATAAATTCATCTGCCAGGCATCTCATCCTCGGAAATCCTCGTATCGATAATAGTTTCCGAGGATACTATCTGGCAGATACATTTATAAAGAAGTGAAGAAATTGACTCGGTATATCTGACGGGGGCCAAATAGATTTTCAGACGAGCAGAAATTGTCGCGAAGTTTTTTCGAAAGATCAAGAATATTTTTTTTTTGCAGTTGATGCCGACTGTTTGGCGATCACTGTTTAATATTTTTTCCAAAACTGAGTAACAAAGTAATTATTATATAACCCCTCAATGAGGGGCGAATGAATAATTTTGATTTTCGGCAAAAATTGCAAATATTGGAAGTATAAATACCTTTTGTTCAATACCGGTTGAGTTACAAAATTATTCCTTCCCTGGGGCACTCGTTGAACACAAAGGATTTAGATTTTAGGGGTTTCCTCAGCCCACAAATGCACGTTTTTCACTTTCACCGTACACTAAAATATCACGCCAACAGTGTCTAATATCATCATTTTCAAATTCTGTCATTGTTCAAGTATAAACGTAGGTGCGACCACCCCGACGTTTACTTTCAAACTGCCCGGCCCGGCCGGCGATGATTAACATTATTAGATCACTCACATTCTTCGTAAACCTCATAAACTTACATCAGAGACGCTCAAACGCGGCGGTTACACCCGTTCCACAAAAAGCCTTCTTTTTCTCGAAAATTTAATAATACTTTGTTTAACAAAAAAAAAAAAAAAGGTTCATTCTATTCATTTTCATGCAAACTTTCATCGTTTAATTTATTATACTCACGACGTTATGAAACACGCCATATATTTTTACGTATTTGAAATGTACGGAACTTTATGAATCGGAATATACAGGGTGTCCACCCCGAGTGCCGCGGTCTTCTCTACCGTTTAAAGTATACAGTCAGTTCTATTCTCGAAAATTATTTTTGGCTATAAGGGGTGTTCAGTATTTTATTACATTTTCGAATCGAAATGAAATTCTAACGGGATTACGCGTATAATAAAACTAAAAATGTAGAAAGTGTCAATAAAAAGTCCTTCCTAATTTTCTTATTTTTTTATTTTACAAAGAAAAAAGGATAAAGTTGTAGAATTTACGTCAGTACTGCTACAGATACAACAAACAATTAAGCGTCGGATACCCAAAAAAAAAAAAATGTTTTGGTTTTAAATAAAACAACATTAATAAAATTTTACATTTACATATTAAATCGATTTACATGTTTTCTAAAAATTAACTTTTTTACTAGAAACGAAAAATATTTCTGAAAAACTGAATTTTAAAAACTAACTAAAAATTTAACTCAAAGCATATTCAAAGCATCTTCAGTTTTTTTTTACGCAAAGTGTAAATATTTTTAATACGTTCTTCATAACATCTCTTAGTATAAAAGAATCATTATTGAAGTTTTCATTTTCTAAAATTAGAAGAATAAAATCAAACAGGAATTATTTTATAGACACCTTCTACATCAGTGGTTTTATGATACGTAGTCCCAGTAGAATTCAATTTAGAATCGAATATCGTAATATACGGGGTGTTCCATTAAAAACAAAAGTTTAGTTTATATGTCGCTTATCCGACCATCAATCGTTTTTCTGTCGGCACACGGAGAAACTCTGAATTAGTCCCTTTTAAGTTTTCTATTACACATTTTTTTTTTTTTTCTTGAAATCAAAACTGAAGGAGTTAAAGGGGGCAGGAATTCTCGCATAGTCACCCCGTACCAATTTTTATTGCAGATTTCGATAGAACTCTGAATGAAAACGCATTTTTTTTTCAGCAACTAGAGCCCTAAATCGAAACATTTTTAATGTTTAGCCGTTCAATTGAATGAAAGAGTTAAAATGTAGAACTGCAAAACAATATCTATCTTCTCTAATAAGTTACTCTCGGTAGCCTACTCAACGTGTGGGACACACCGTAGACACAGATGACGATTTGCTTGCACTTACACACTTGATATTCCAGCTCGTACCGTTTCTTTGCTTCTTGCATGCCGCAATATTTATTTTTTTTTGAAATTGTGATTTTGCTGCCCGATGATAATTTTTATGTCGTTATTTGTTTTTTCCCTTACGTCACGTTAATATTTTTTGTCGTTGTTGCTCGGATTCGCGAAACTACTAAAGTGAATTTTGTCGATATATGGCAAGAGGAACAGCATAGCGAGCAGGTTTTCTCAACCAGTCCGTCTCTCTCGGTCATATTTCAAAAACTTTGCTAATTAATAATAAAAAGTCAAGATATTAAAATTTCCGAATAATCGAGTATTTATTCTATTTAAAATATCGTAGATATCTGTATGCCACAGATCTTTCGGGATAACTTTAAAGATTTAGCCGCTGCCGGTGTATCGGAACGGATGTATTCAGGAAACCTACTTAATTGCCGCACAGACGGGCGTCCAATTTAATAGACAACCATCAACTTTAAACTGGGTGACGCATTGTCGGTACAGCGCGAACCCATTCAGAACGAAAACAACCCTTTAAAAGATATCTTCAATATCTGATTCTAGATCACATCTCGTAAATTGGATTTTTTTTTACAGTCTTACCAGAGAAGTACAATATTGTTGTATAGTTTTCTCTAGTCGTGTTGCATTGTTTTTTATTTATTTTTGTTCGACCTGCAATTGCCTCCGGTTACTATTCAAAATCTTCATATTTAAGAAAGTGAATTCAAGTTTTCTTAAGATAGAAGCTTCGGATACTGTGCTGTGATAAAAACGAAAATTTCCGATGGTAAATTTTCCGGGTGGATGTACTGATTTTTTTTTTGTTACGCCAAAAATAACTGAAATTGACCAGCGACTTTTTTAAGTCTAGTTTACAATTAAAAGATTCGTGTCAAAATTACTATTTGGGTAATTTTCAGATGCTTCAATGCATTTTCTTGGAAGAAGTAAAAAAAAAGTATTAAAAAAAAAGGATTAAAAAAAAAAAAATTAACGAAAGACGGTTTAAATTAATGGGAAAGATAGTTTATAAATTGGAGCATTATTTATAAATATTATTTTTTTTTAAGGAATTTTGGATGTGTTTTTTTGGTAGTAAGAAGAATTAAAGCTTAGGCCCTGAGAGTAAAAATTTACTGTCGGAAACTTCCGTTAGTTTTTGAAGTTCAAATCGGATAATAAATATTCGCTTCCATGCGTGTGTTCTTATTCTGAATGGGTCACACTGTATAGTCTAGAAATGAGTTTTTCGAATTCGTATCATAAAAGATTCTCGAACTTGAGATTCAGTTTTTTGAGTAAACGTAATAAGATCGTCTCGGTGGTGCTGAAAGGTTTCAAGCCACAATTTTTAATTTTTTTGATCCTACTAATTTTAAACATTTCTAAGGTCCAGTTTTACAAATGGGGCTCAACTTTGAGCTGAGGTTTAAACCCTTAGCAACAATTATTTCAACAATTGTTGTGAAGGGTTTAAGCTTCGGCTCAAAGTTAAACCGTCCTTGTAAAACTGGGCCTTAATGTCGAAGTGTCGGTAGTAAAAATAACTAAGCCACTTTCCGTACTTGGAAATCAAAATGTGCTCATTTAATTAAAATATTTTCAGTAATACTGTAAAAGAAGAAAATGTTTCAATTTCTGTGAGGTACAACGCCTTTCGCAAAACGCAAAAGATTAAAATATTGATCGTTTACTGGAAAAACCTGTACGTCGTGTCGGCGTAAAACGGTTTACGACCACGACGAAGACGAAGATATTTTCATCTTTAACTTATTTAAAACGTTTCCATTAACTTTCCGGCATTTCAAATAAACTGTTAACGTTTTCGCGTAATTTTTAATCCGCTTTTAATCGTTCGAGACGGTCATCGCTCGTTGATCTTCCCATGTCACATGGAGACTAGTACTCGGTTCTAAATCTGCCTTGTACGTATCGGATAAAAAAATTACACCGTAACTTATTTCTGGTAATTTTTCGAACGTAGTTTTTACTTTATTTCTGATTGAATTCAATCTGTTTTGAAGCATATTTGTTTCGCAAAAATAAATGTCGATCGTACAATTTGAAATTTAGTCTCGTTTCCCGGTACTCGGCTCGGAGCTCCCCCCGCTAATCGCGCGTTAATCTGTATTACAGTGACAGTCACTGTTCTCGGGTCACATTCCTGTCTCGACTGTCGTTCCTTCACTTCAATACGCCCGGTCCTTATCCGTAAGGACGTCGGGGCTGGAATGGGGACTTCGCCGAGGTATTTCAGCCGAGGCGTTCCCTGAAAATTGGCGCAGAGTCCGGCAGTCGCCGACGGCCGAAGGGGACTCGTCATCGACCGCTGTTCTGCATACCGCTCGCCGGTTCTCGGCAGAGGCGACGAGCAGACAGCCCGTCGTCCGGCGTGTCTTCGATTTCGGCCCGAGCGAATACTACGTTTGCCGGAATACGCCTTCCCTACGGTCCCCGGCGAAGCTCGCCGTCAGGACGGGCACGGTAACCGGTGCTTCGCGACAAGGTCGCAGACGGTCGACGGTGACGCGTCATTGACTACTGCTCTGCATACCGCTCGCCGTTTTTCGGCAGAGGCGACGAGTAGACAGCCTGTCCGACACGTCATCGATTTCGACTCGAGCGAATACTACGTTTGCCGGAATAGCCCCCCCTCCCCCCCGGTCCCCGGCGATGTTCGCCGCAAGGACGTCTGTGCTCCAATGGAGCTCAGACACAAGCTTACACCGGTAGTCGCAGACGGCCGAAGGTGACGCGTCATTGACTACTGCTCTGCATACCGCTCGCCGTTTTTCGGCAGAGGCGACGAGTAGACAGCCTGTCCGACACGTCATCGATTTCGACTCGAGCGAATACTACGTTTGCCGGAATGGCCCCCCCTCCCCCCCGGTCCCCGGCGATGTTCGCCGCAAGGACGTCTGTGCTCCAACGGAGCTCAGACACAAGCTTACACCGGTAGTCGCAGACGGCCGAAGGTGACGCGTCATTGACTACTGCTCTGCATACCGCTCGCCGTTTTTCGGCAGAGGCGACGAGTAGACAGCCTGTCCGACACGTCATCGATTTCGACTCGAGCGAATACTACGTTTGCCGGAATAGCCCCCCCTCCCCCCCGGTCCCCGGCGATGTTCGCCGCAAGGACGTCTGTGCTCCAACGGAGCTCAGACATAAGCCTATACCGGTAGTCGCAGACGGCCGAAGGTGACGTGTCATTGACTACTGCTCTGCATACCGCTCGCCGTTTCTCGGCAGAGGCGACGAGCAGACAGCGTGTCTTGGTACGTCTTCTATTTCGGCTGGAGCGCTTTGTCGCGTTAACCGGGTGCCCACCCACCTCAGTCTGACCCCTTATCCACCCACCTGACCTCATCACCAAGAGAGACTCGGCCGAACTTGACATGCCACTGAACGGACGAAAAGAAATAAATTAAGATTCTATCGGTTGTGACGAGCCGAGTATATCCAGGGTTCGATCCGGTATCGGAAGAGTCTTAGAATGTGTTTAGCTGTATCTAATATTTACTTGCGTAGATTTTTCAAGTTACCATTCCCTTGGGGAGAAAAAGCGAGCGTTTCTGTATTTTTTTTTTTTTTACGAACGTGGAATTTCGAATAATCACAGTTTTGTACTAAAGGCAGGAAAGTTAATAGCGTTTTACTATCTAATTTGTATTTAAAGATGAAAATATTTTAAACAGGAAGGCGGGCGGTCCTCATCTGTTATGTTCGCCTCTCGATTATCTTTTTTGCGTTGTAAAACAGGGCTTTGTAAATCCAATACCAATTTTCAGACGGATTGAGGGCGGAATCTCGGCGGGATCGATGATATGACAAACGGGAGAGTTTCATTTCGGGTCTCAAGACATTATTTTTTCAATCGAAATTGAAATTTCAATCTGTTCGAATACGCCAGCCGAAAGTAGTCGATCACAAACAGTTCAACTTCATGATCAATCCACAGGAAATTCAAATCGAATTGAACGTGCGAGATAAACTAATATTCATACGAAATGTTTTCCCCACCAAGTAGAACGTCGTCCACACGTCTGTTACGCTCATTTCTGCAGTTAGAATAACGTCACTCAGTTTAAATGCGGTTTGTCTATTGCATTATCCTACGAATTATTTCGGAATTAACGTGCACCGAAGATTCGGTTAAAACTCGGGGCCGGCTACTCGGTAACAGTTTAACGTTAATCTTCAGTTAGCTTCCATCTGTTCTTTTGTGAAGACAAAAAAAAAACTGAAGATTAAAGTTAAATTGTGATCGAGAAACCGGGCCTGATCCACCATTTTTCTTTCTTGAAATAAAATAACTTTGAGTTTTAATAAAGACTTTCTTTATAAAAGTTGAAGTTTTTTTTAATGGTCTTAATTACCCGAATCAATTTCATAGAGCGGCAAATTTTCGACTGATGTATGATGATCGAAAAAAACGGGAAACGTTCTGTTTGACCTATTCAAAGTTCGGCAAAGTCGAAATTTCTTTCGATAAAGATCGGGTCACAATACCATAAGCGCAATAATTTTTGTTGTAAATGAAATATGTAGCTCTAGCTGCGGACACTGGAGATTTTTTTCTGAAGTGTTCGTAATAAAATTATATGGGAAACTACACCTTATAGGTCGCTGAAAATGATGGCTGTAGATTTCATAATAATTTTCACAGGAGTAGACAGGACTTCAATTTATGGACAGTTAAAATTTTAATTTAAAAACATTTTATTCATTAGAATTTTTCTCTCGTTTTCATTTCTACTATCACCAGGCCGATCTGTATGGGGTGGTGGTTTCCTTACGAACACCATACACAGTGTCTTTAGAAAAGAGGGCTACAAATGGGACTTGAATCGATATTTATAGAAATTTATCGAGTCAGAACGCTTCTGAATCCCTTAAAATGAAATTGAGAAATGTCGGATGTCAAACGTCAAAAGAGTAAATAGTTCAGAATTAACGTTTATAGCTAGATATGTAATTATAGCATCCCCTCAAAAAAAAAAAAAAAAAAATTAACTATTGTGTTGTATACACGTTTCGTTAGGGAATTGTAACGTAATATGAAGAGGAAAATCCGAAAGTCGTTCTTATTTCTTAATTATTTCATTAATTCTCATCTGAATTCATTCAAACCGTTCCGAAACTTCGTGCTTTTTTTGTAGTGTGTTAGGAATTCATCGAAATAATCAAACCAGAACCGAAGGAAGTAATCGTGAAATAACGAATATCGTGCGTAAACGTTCTGCCTCAACAAATTAATAGAAAAATCGATAACAAGAAGTTCCATTTGTAGCACACTTTAGGTAAGGCACCGTGACCGTATTTCCAGATGTACAGGGTGACTACGCGAGAATTCCTAGCCCCTTTAACTTGTTCATTTTTGATTTTAGAAAAAAATGCTCAACACAAAACTTAAACGGACTAATTCAAAGTTTCTCGGTGTGCTCACAGAAAAACATTGCCGGTCGGATAAACAAGACTTAATGTAAACTAGTTTTTTTTTTTTTTTTTTTTTTATGGAACACCCCCTGTATGTTATTACGTATTTCGATTCTAAATTAAATTCTAAGGAGACTACGTATATAATAAAACTAATAATGTAGAAGATGTCCGTAAAATAATTCCCGCTTAATTTTTCTTACTTTTGATTTTCAGAAAAAAAAAAAAAGTTGAATTTATTTCAGTACCGCTACAGATATTAACAAAACTGAGCGTCGGATACCGAATAAAACGAACGAAGTTTCGGTTTAAATAAAAGAGAATTAAATAAAATTTTGCCGTCAACAGTTAAATCGCCTTTAGATGTTTTCTAAAAATTAACTTTTGAACTCGAAACGAAAAATATTTCGGAACAATCGGACCTTAAAAAAAGACTGAAAATTTAACGGAAAATATATTCAAAGCGCTTTCAGTTTCTTTTACGCAAAGAGTAAATCTTTTTAACGCGTTCGGAATCACATCTCTTCGCATAAAAGGATAATTATTTCAGTTTTCTATTGGTAAAATTGAAAAACAATAAATAGGAATTATTTTACAGACACCTTCTACATTACTAGTTTTATTATATACGTAGTCCCGGCAGAATTTAATTTAGAATCGAAAATTGTAATAACATTCAGAGGGTTCCATTAAAGAAAACTTACGTTTAATATATATCTCGTTTATCCGACCCTCAATTGTTTTTCCGGGAGCACGCCACAGAGAAAGAAGCTTGGAATTAGTCCACATAAGTTTCGTACGAGGTTTTTTCCGGAAATGAAAAATAAGAGTTAAAAGAGGGTAGGAATTCTCGCACAATCACCCCGTACCAGCAACAGTACCTTGTCCGGGCTACATCTCGATAAACCGCCACAGATACAAAAAAAAATTCGTGACATTTTCGTTTCGCAACGGAGAGGTTTACAACAATATTTTCGAATTTGCCGTGTGAATCAAAACGGTGGCGTCGAATGCAACTTCCTTTTTGAACCGGCACGCACCCCTATACAGGGAGGTTCAGGCAACCCATTCACTAAAAGTTTACGGAATTGCTCTCGAAATTTCCAGAGCCCACTGGATAGGCAGGGAGGTTTCCTGCGGATGGAAAGCCGGGATCGTGTGTGGGACCCTGTGCCTCGGCATAGATGTCTTTCCGTGACCCGGTGGGAAATCAGAAAGGGACCTTTGGGCACGACGACCCCACCTACCCGAGTTGGCCGATCAGAGCCGGGGCTTGCAAGAGCCCCATCTGAAGGGTTTCGGCCCGAAACGTCTCGTGTCTGGGCTCGTGTCTGGGCTCGTGTCTGGGCTCGTGTCTGGGCTCGTGTCTGGGCTCGTGTCTGGGCTCGTGTCTGGGCTCGTGTCTGGGCTCGTGTCTGGGCTCGTGTCTGGGCTCGTGTCTGGGCTCGTGTCTGGGCTCGTGTCTGGGCTCGTGTCTGGGCTCGTGTCTGGGCTCGTGTCTGGGCTCGTGTCTGGGCGCGTGTCTGGGCGCGTGTCTGGGCGCGTGTCTGGGCGCGTGTCTGGGCGCGTGTCTGGGCGCGTGTCTGGGCTCGTGTCTGGGCTCGTGTCTGGGCTCGTGTCTGGGCTCGTGTCTGGGCTCGTGTCTGGGCTCGTGTCTGGGCTCGTGTCTGGGCTCGTGTCTGGGCTCGTGTCTGGGCTCGTGTCTGGGCTCGTGTCTGGGCTCGTGTCTGGGCTCGGGTCTGGGCTCGGGTCTGGGCTCGGGTCTGGGCTCGGGTCTGGGCTCGGGTCTGGGCTCGGGTCTGGGCTCGGGTCTGGGCTAGGGTCTGGGCTCGGGTCTGGGCTCGGGTCTGGGCTCGGGTCTGGGCTCGGGTCTGGGCTCGGGTCTGGGCTCGGGTCTGGGCTCGGGTCTGGGCTCGGGTCTGGGCTCGGGTCTGGGCTCGGGTCTGGGCTCGGGTCTTGGCTCGGGTCTTGGCTCGGGTCTTGGCTCGGGTCTTGGCTCGGGTCTTGGCTCGGGTCTTGGCTCGGGTCTTGGCTCGTGTCTTGGCTCGGGTGAAGGAGCAAGCAAGCGCGGGGGGTCTTGAGCGGCGCGAGCGAGCGAGCGCGGGGAGTTTTGGGTGTCTTGGCTCGTGTCTTGGCTCGTGTCTTGGCTCGTGTCTTGGCTCGTGTCTTGGCTCGTGTCTTGGCTCGTGTCTTGGCTCGTGTCTTGGCTCGTGTCTTGGCTCGTGTCTTGGCTCGTGTCTTGGCTCGTGTCTTGGCTCGTGTCTGGGCTCGTGTCTGGGCTCGGGTCTGGGCTCGTGTCTGGGCTCGTGTCTGGGCTCGTGTCTGGGCTCGTGTCTGGGCTCGTGTCTGGGCTCGTGTCTGGGCTCGTGTCTTGGCTCGTGTCTTGGCTCGTGTCTTGGCTCGTGTCTTGGCTCGTGTCTGGGCTCGTGTCTGGGCTCGTGTCTTGGCTTGGGTCTTGGCTCGGGTCTTGGCTCGTGTCTTGGCACGTGTCTTGGCACGTGTCTTGGCACGTGTCTTGGCTCGGGACTTGGCTCGGGTCTGGGCTCGGGTCTTGGCTCGTGTCTTGGCTCGGGTGAAGGAGCAAGCAAGCGCGGGGGGTCTTGAGCGGCGCGAGCGAGCGAGCGCGGGGAGTTTTGGGTGTCTTGGCTCGTGTCTTGGCTCGTGTCTTGGCTCGTGTCTTGGCTCGTGTCTTGGCTCGTGTCTGGGCTCGGGTCTGGGCTCGGGTCTTGGCTCGGGTCTTGGCTCGGGTCTTGGCTCGTGTCTTGGCTCGGGTGAAGGAGCAAGCAAGCGCGGGGGGTCTTGAGCGGCGCGAGCGAGCGAGCGCGGGGAGTTTTGGGTGTCTTGGCTCGTGTCTGGGCTCGTGTCTTGGCTCGTGTCTTGGCTCGTGTCTTGGCTCGTGTCTTGGCTCGTGTCTTGGCTCGTGTCTTGGCTCGTGTCTTGGCTCGTGTCTTGGCTCGTGTCTTGGCTCGTGTCTTGGCTCGTGTCTTGGCTCGTGTCTTGGCTCGTGTCTTGGCTCGTGTCTTGGCTCGTGTCTTGGCTCGTGTCTTGGCTCGTGTCTTGGCTCGTGTCTTGGCTCGTGTCTTGGCTCGTGTCTTGGCTCGTGTCTTGGCTCGTGTCTTGGCTCGTGTCTTGGCTCGTGTCTTGGCTCGTGTCTTGGCTCGTGTCTTGGCTCGTGTCTTGGCTCGGGTCTTGGCTCGTGTCTTGGCTCGTGTCTTGGCTCGTGTCTTGGCTCGTGTCTTGGCTCGTGTCTTGGCTCGTGTCTTGGCTCGTGTCTTGGCTCGTGTCTTGGCTCGTGTCTTGGCTCGTGTCTGGGCTCGTGTCTGGGCTCGTGTCTGGGCTCGGGTCTTGGCTCGGGTCTTGGCTCGGGTCTTGGCTCGGGTCTTGGCTCGTGTCTTGGCTCGGGTGAAGGAGCAAGCAAGCGCGGGGGGTCTTGAGCGGCGCGAGCGAGCGAGCGCGGGGAGTTTTGGGTGTCTTGGCTCGTGTCTTGGCTCGTGTCTTGGCTCGTGTCTTGGCTCGTGTCTTGGCTCGTGTCTTGGCTCGGGTCTTGGCTCGGGTCTTGGCTCGGGTCTTGGCTCGGGTCTTGGCTCGGGTCTTGGCTCGTGTCTTGGCTCGTGTCTGGGCTCGTGTCTTGGCTCGTGTCTTGGCTCGTGTCTTGGCTCGTGTCTTGGCTCGTGTCTTGGCTCGTGTCTTGGCTCGTGTCTTGGCTCGTGTCTTGGCTCGTGTCTTGGCTCGTGTCTTGGCTCGTGTCTTGGCTCGTGTCTTGGCTCGTGTCTTGGCTCGTGTCTTGGCTCGTGTCTTGGCTCGGGTCTTGGCTCGGGTCTTGGCTCGGGTCTTGGCTCGGGTCTTGGCTCGGGTCTTGGCTCGTGTCTTGGCTCGTGTCTGGGCTCGTGTCTTGGCTCGTGTCTTGGCTCGTGTCTTGGCTCGTGTCTTGGCTCGTGTCTTGGCACGTGTCTTGGCTCGGGTCTTGGCTCGGGTCTGGGCTCGGGTCTGGGCTCGGGTCTGGGCTCGGGTCTGGGCTCGGGTCTGGGCTCGGGTCTTGGCTCGGGTCTTGGCTCGGGTCTTGGCTCGGGTCTTGGCTCGGGTCTTGGCTCGGGTCTTGGCTCGGGTCTTGGCTCGGGTCTTGGCTCGGGTCTTGGCTCGGGTCTTGGCTCGTGTCTTGGCTCGTGTCTTGGCTCGTGTCTTGGCTCGTGTCTTGGCTCGTGTCTTGGCTCGTGTCTTGGCTCGTGTCTTGGCTCGTGTCTTGGCTCGTGTCTGGGCTCGTGTCTGGGCTCGTGTCTGGGCTCGTGTCTGGGCTCGTGTCTGGGCTCGGGTCTTGGCTCGGGTCTTGGCTCGGGTCTTGGCTCGTGTCTTGGCACGTGTCTTGGCTCGGGTCTTGGCTCGGGTCTTGGCTCGGGTCTTGGCTCGGGTCTTGGCTCGTGTCTTGGCTCGGGTGAAGGAGCAAGCAAGCGCGGGGGGTCTTGAGCGGCGCGAGCGAGCGAGCGCGGGGAGTTTTGGGTGTCTTGGCTCGTGTCTTGGCTCGTGTCTTGGCTCGTGTCTTGGCTCGTGTCTTGGCTCGTGTCTTGGCTCGGGTCTTGGCTCGGGTCTTGGCTCGGGTCTTGGCTCGGGTCTTGGCTCGGGTCTTGGCTCGTGTCTTGGCTCGTGTCTGGGCTCGTGTCTTGGCTCGTGTCTTGGCTCGTGTCTTGGCTCGTGTCTTGGCTCGTGTCTTGGCTCGTGTCTTGGCTCGTGTCTTGGCTCGTGTCTTGGCTCGTGTCTTGGCTCGTGTCTTGGCTCGTGTCTTGGCTCGTGTCTTGGCTCGTGTCTTGGCTCTGGTGAAGGAGCAAGCAAGCGCGGGGGGCTTGAGTAGCGGGAGCAAGCAAGCGCGGGTGGCTTGAGTAGCGGGAGCAAGCAAGCGCGGGGAGCTTGAGTAACGGGAGCAAGCAAGCGCGGGGAGCTTGAGTAGCGGGAGCAAGCAAGCGCGGGTGGCTTGAGTAGCGGGAGCAAGCAAGCGCGGGGAGCTTGAGTAGCGGGAGCAAGCAAGCGCGGGGAGCTTGAGTAGCGGGAGCAAGCAAGCGCGGGTGGCTTGAGTAGCGGGAGCAAGCAAGCGCGGGTGGCTTGAGTAGCGGGAGCAAGCAAGCGCGGGTGGCTTGAGTAGCGGGAGCAAGCAAACGCGGGTGGCTTGAGTAGCGGGAGCAAGCAAGCGCGGGTGGCTTGAGTAGCGGGAGTAAATGAGTTGGGTTGGGTTCATACAGGTGCGAAGGGGGAGGGGGGAAATGTGCTTCCCACGAGAAGGGGGGGGGGGGGGGTTGGGTTG
The DNA here is from genome assembly GCA_036172665.1 of Prosopocoilus inquinatus. Lineage (NCBI taxonomy): Eukaryota > Metazoa > Arthropoda > Insecta > Coleoptera > Lucanidae > Prosopocoilus > Prosopocoilus inquinatus. The sequence goes on from CM069871.1 coordinate 63,160,754, forward strand.
GGTGGGTTGGGTTGGGTTGGGTTGGGTTGGGTTGGGTTGGGTTGGGTTGGGTTGGGTTGGGTTGGGTTGGGTTGGGTTGGGTTGGGTTGGGTTGGGTTGGGTTGGGTTGGGTTGGGTTGGGTTGGGTTGGGTTGGGTTGGGTTGGGTTGGGTTGGGTTGGGTTGGGTTGGGTTGGGTTGGGTTGGGTTGGGTTGGGTTGGGTTGGGTTGGGTTGGGTTGGGTTGGGTTGGGTTGGGTTGGGTTGGGTTGGGTTGGGTTGGGTTGGGTTGGGTTGGGTTGGGTTGGGTTGGGTTGGGTTGGGTTGGGTTGGGTTGGGTTGGGTTGGGTTGGGTTGGGTTGGGTTGGGTTGGGTTGGGTTGGGTTGGGTTGGGTTGGGTTGGGTTGGGTTGGGTTGGGTTGGGTTGGGTTGGGTTGGGTTGGGTTGGGTTGGGTTGGGTTGGGTTGGGTTGGGTTGGGTTGGGTTGGGTTGGGTTGGGTTGGGTTGGGTTGGGTTGGGTTGGGTTGGGTTGGGTTGGGTTGGGTTGGGTTGGGTTGGGTTGGGTTGGGTTGGGTTGGGTTGGGTTGGGTTGGGTTGGGTTGGGTTGGGTTGGGTTGGGTTGGGTTGGGTTGGGTTGGGTTGGGTTGGGTTGGGTTGGGTTGGGTTGGGTTGGGTTGGGTTGGGTTGGGTTGGGTTGGGTTGGGTTGGGTTGGGTTGGGTTGGGTTGGGTTGGGTTGGGTTGGGTTGGGTTGGGTTGGGTTGGGTTGGGTTGGGTTGGGTTGGGTTGGGTTGGGTTGGGTTGGGTTGGGTTGGGTTGGGTTGGGTTGGGTTGGGTTGGGTTGGGTTGGGTTGGGTTGGGTTGGGTTGGGTTGGGTTGGGTTGGGTTGGGTTGGGTTGGGTTGGGTTGGGTTGGGTTGGGTTGGGTTGGGTTGGGTTGGGTTGGGTTGGGTTGGGTTGGGTTGGGTTGGGTTGGGTTGGGTTGGGTTGGGTTGGGTTGGGTTGGGTTGGGTTGGGTTGGGTTGGGTTGGGTTGGGTTGGGTTGGGTTGGGTTGGGTTGGGTTGGGTTGGGTTGGGTTGGGTTGGGTTGGGTTGGGTTGGGTTGGGTTGGGTTGGGTTGGGTTGGGTTGGGTTGGGTTGGGTTGGGTTGGGTTGGGTTGGGTTGGGTTGGGTTGGGTTGGGTTGGGTTGGGTTGGGTTGGGTTGGGTTGGGTTGGGTTGGGTTGGGTTGGGTTGGGTTGGGTTGGGTTGGGTTGGGTTGGGGGTTGGGTTGGGTTGGTTGGGTTGGGTTGGGTTGGGTTGGGTTGGGTTGGGTTGGGTTGGGTTGGGTTGGTTTGGGTTGGGTTGGGTTGGGTTGGGTTGGGTTGGGTTGGGTTGGGTTGGGTTGGGTTGGGTTGGGTTGGTTGTTGGGTTGGGTTGGGTTGGGTTGGTTGGGGGTTGGGTTGGGTTGGGGGTTGGGTGGGTTGGGTTGGGTTGGGTTGGGTTGGGTTGGGTTGGAGTTGGG